>JAZHEH010001197.1:8951534-10295379 GCA_036589455.1 Ateles fusciceps
ATATTTCTTTATACAGATTCATAATGTTATAACATTCAAATGATTATTCTAGAATACATTAAAAAGAGGCTTCTTTTTCCTATTATTAAGGGCTCCTTTTTGATAGTTATTTATTGTATTAAGAGATTGTGTCCATTTGTCTTCTATTCCAAGTTGTTTTGAGTAAAGGGAGCAAGGAAGGAAAAAAAAACAGCAGACATCTGGTTTCTAGTCTTAATGCTAAATCCAGAAGTCCTCTTTTTTGCTTTAATTCAAGCTACACACAATGACAAGAAAGCCCCCATTCACTTCACCCCTCATTCATTGTTTCTTCCTCTAGTAGCAGACACTCATCAGCCATTCACAGTCACATTAAGTGCAAAGTCCAGGCTAACTGCTGCTTCTAGCATAAGGAAGAAGAGCATATTTGAAAAAGCTTTAGATGACAGGCTTTATTTCCTCACACCATCATTTAAAAACCTTTTAAAGAGCAATCTGGGCCTCTGATGGTAATGTCTTGCCTAGCAATTAGTGGTAGAGGTGCTGCAATTTAAAAGGCTTTTAAATTATCTTATGAATGGTCTTCCTACAATGGACCTTCATTATGCAGGGGGAAGTCCAGTACTCCACCCATTTTGGGGGCACAACTACTAAGCTTTTCTTAGGGAGTCACTCACAAAGATTGACAGCTTGAAATTTGCTACACACAAAGTTTTCAGTATAGCATGGCTGAAAAATGATACCCAATTTAATATGGAAATTGCCTTCTTTCTTTGAGTGGACTAACGAGCAAACTTCAAAAGTTCCTTAGATTTGATTCATGTTTATCTGAAGTATATCCAAGGGCACCCATAAGACTTTGAACAGAAAAAGAAGAAAAAAAAAGCAGGATCTTTTTCCTTCAGTAATAGGCCCAAAGTACTGGAAATGCATCCCTAGCAATGAGGCAGCTAGCACAGAGAATAGTCTCCACTTTGAGCTGCACCAGCACACAAATAAAAGAGGAGATATCACAGACATAGCTAAGAAGGGAAGCAGCTAAAAATGACTAAGGAGTTCTCATGCAAAGCCAGTTCTTTTTATGGATTGTCAGAGATTCTCAGGTATACTGGAGAAGCTACCTCAACTGCAACAATATTGATTAAAAATCAGCTCAACCTCAGGAGCTGGAAAGGGCAACAGGGTTGGATTACAACCTTGAATCACGGATCTTTGCATCTCTTCTTTCCTCCAGTGGTGCTTTCTGTTTGCTACAGAGAAGAATAAGTGAACAAATGTTCTGAGTACAACCACACATCTCTTAATGGCAAGGATATATTCTGAGAAATGTGTTGTAAGGTGATTTAATGTTTGTGGAAACATCATAGAGTATACTTACACAAACCTAGGTGGTATTAGCCCACTATCCACCTAGGGTCTATGGTATAGCCTGTTGCTCCTAGGCTAAAAACCTGTTCAGCATGTTACTGTACTGAATACTGTAGGCAATTGTAACATAATGGAAAGTATGTGAGTATCTAAACATTTCCAAAGTGAGACAGGAGAATTCCCCCTCGACCCCTTCTCGTACTTGCCTCAGGAGTGTGGCTCATTTACTCATGCTCCTACTCCTTGTGAGAGGAGTAGCAAGCAAGCAAGTGGGTGCAGGAACAAGCGCAAATGCGTTTGGGCACTTGCAGGAACAAACCCTATACCACCCCAGCAGCATCTACCACCCCAGCAGCATCTAAGGGTTGCCCACAACCTGTGGAGCCCCAGAGGCCATGTGTTGCAAACAGTGCTCTTTTAGCCTTGCTGTCCATGGAAGGCTTAAATGTTAAACAGCTCAGTGAAGAGTCACTGTGACAGCCTTTTTGGGTTTCCACACCAGTCATCCCGAATTCTTGTCCAGCGTCCAGTAAGAATAAGGTTCCATGAATGCACTGAAGGGTGGTATATGCAGAGGGTTTTACTGAGTGATGGAAGTGGCTATCAATGGGGGATGGGGGAGCTAGAAAGAGGATGGAGTGGGACAGTGGGACCTCTCCAACTGTCCCTGGTCAAACTCCTCTCTGACTGAGTCTTCGATGTCCAGCTAGCTACCTCTTCTTTCTCAACATTCAGATGCTTCTTTTCATCTCTCCTTCTCTGCTGTGCTGTTCTGCTCCTCTGTCAGTGGAGCTTAAGTTTTTTATGGATACAAGGTAGGGGCTGTGGAGAGCCAGGGTATTGTTGGAAAAGGCAACATTTAGGTGGAAAAACAGGAATGCATGTTAGTTTTTTTATGGGTACAAGGTAGAGGGCCAGACTGGTGTTGGAAAAGGCAACATTTAGGTGGGAAAACAGGAATGCATGTTCTCATTTAGGGCTGTGGGTCCTGGCTTAAGGGCAGAGCCCTCACCAGGGACCCTACCCTCTTCCACTCAGTATTTTCTTGCCTCCTGTCTGTAACATTAAAGTATAGTTTATAATCTTATGAGGCCGCTGTCATATATATGTTTCTTCTTAACTGTAACAGCATTATGCAGTACATGACCATAACTGGAAGTATTAAAAGTAGATATGGGAACTGGCTTTGCTATCTAAATGCAAAGCTGTCAGTTCTTTTTTGTTAATGACTGTGAACTTGGTTGCAAAAAGAAATACAACACGCCCAGGTTGACCCTGACTCTTTAGCTGAGTAATAGTGAGAAGAAATGTTAAAGAACTAAAGGCTCCAGACTGTCGGGACCAAAGTGGTTTTGTTTTGATTTTTAGGAGAATCAATCACGGAATCCAACGTCTTCATCAGGCAACAGAATCTAACCCAAATGATCATCATTTTCCTTTACTCAGAAAACCTTCTACAGTTCTGGGTAATGCAATGCCATCTCTTGTTACACTATCAGGCTTCCAAACCGGGGCATCCTTCCCCCTCCTGATTGGTTTATTTCATGAGAGCTTTTCAAGGCAAAACTGATTTTTATATACCTGCCTGCAAATTTCTGAGTCTTAATTGCTTTGTTAACTTTGTATTTAGGCTCCAGTGAACATTCTTCATTAATATTTCAGGAAATAATTTTCTTCTTCTGGGTGAGAGTGAATAAGAGTCAGAAATATTTACTTTTTTTTTTTCCCAGATTCATTACTGATTTATTTAGTAATTTGGTGTGTTCTAGAACTCTATGTTTTAGGTTTCACTTACGATTAGATCAAAATTATTACTTTTTTATTTTCTAATAATATAATTTTGATAATGGGTTTTATTGTCCAGCTGGGAAAACATTATACAGAAAGGAAATATAGAATCTTCTTTTTCAAAACAAAGGATAATAAATCTTAACATGTAAATTCTACCAGTTTTCCTTTTCTAATATCTTTTGAATATATGCACATACACCACCTGCTCTCCTCTCATGGTCTTTTAACAATTGTATAAGTAAAATAGTAACAACAAGTCTTTATAATTTAAATAGAAATGTTGGGACATCAGTCATCTTGGTCATAACCAGAAAAATTTTGCTTAATTGCTGATCTTATAGGTGCCTTTGATATCAGAGCACTAAAAATTGACATGCCTGTTGTCCTTGAACTGGTACAAGTCAGAAACAGAAAGGACGCAGCCAATGCCCCAGAAGCCTCATGCACTAAAGACACAACCTGCCAGAGTAAAGTTATGCCTGGGAAGGAATGATGACAGCACAGCAACCAGGGATGCTTTCAAATTTCCATGAAATTTTTTTCTATTTTGTTTTTCTGTTAGTGGAAATAAAACCTTACGTATGGCTTATGTCTGCTGTTCTCAAATAGTGTTGGCAATTCTAAATCCTATTCCTGACTGAAGGAAAGTAGCTTGTTGAGCACTGAATCAGAAGTCAGTAGCACTGGTTTCTTGTTCTTAGATACAAATTACTTATGTGGACTTAGGGAAGTCACTTGAATTTCTCTTGCTTCAGTTCCATGATTTGTAAACCTATCACATGGTTTACTATACTCCACTCTCAAGCCTTCTTAGGAAAAGTTATTTATAAGTTATTTAAAAAATATAATGTATAAAATTTCATTATATCAATGTGCAACTGAACACACACACAGTAGAAAACCAAAAAAAAATCTGATTTAACAAAGTCAAAACTAAAGAAACAGCTAAACTTATCCTATTGGCACTGCTAATGTCAAGATTAAGCAATGGTTAATTTAAATAAGATGTTATACCTTGATTATATATATATATATTCAAACACATAAAATACTGATTAAAACTGAGTTCCTATTTTTATTTATTTTTATTTGTATTTTTAAATTTTATTTTAAGTTACGGAGTACATGTACAGGACATGCAGATTTGTTACTTAGATAAATGTGTGACATGGTGATTTGCTGCACCTATTAACCCATCACCTAGGTATTAAGCCCTGCATACATTAGCTATCTATCCTGATGCTCTCCCTCCACCCACTCCTTCAATAGGCCCCAGTGTGGTGTTCCCCTCCCCTGTGTCCATGTGTTCTCATTGTTCATCTCCCACTTGTAAATGAGAACATGTGGTGTTTGGTTTTCTGTTCCTGTGTTAGTTTGCTGAGAATAATCACTTCCAGCTCCACCCATGTCCCTGAAAAGGACACAATCTTGTTCCTTTTAATGGCTGCATAGTATTCCATGGTATGTGTGTACCACATCTGCTTTACCCAGACTATCATTGGTGGGTATTTGGGTTGATTTCATGACTCTGCTATTGTGAATAGTGCTGCAGTGAACATATGCATGCACATATCTTTACGATAGAATGATTTATATATTTTGGGTTATATATTCAGTAATGGGATTGCTGGGTCAAATGGTATTTCTGGTTCTAGGTCTTTGAGGAATTACCACACAGTCTCCCACTATGGTTGAACTGATTTACATTCCCACCAACAGTGTAAAAGCATTTCTATTTCTCCACAGACTCACCAGCATCTGTTGTTTCTTGACTTTCTAATGACCACCATTCTCACTGGCATGAGATGGTATCTCATTGTGGTTTTGATTTGCATTTCTCTAATGATCAATGATGTTGAGTTTTTTTTTTATATGTTTGTTGGCCACATAAATGTCTTCTTTTGAGAAGTGTCTGTTCATGTCCTTTGCCCACTTTTTAATGTTTTTTTTCTTCCTGTAAATTTGTTTAAGTTCCTTGTAGATCTCAGTATTAGACCTTTGTCAGGGATTCTTGTGAAAATTCAATAACATTTCTTTTGATTACTTAAGAACACTAAGTATCTACAGAAAAACTTGCGTGCTCAAATTATAGCATTGAAATAGAACCACTAATATGATAAATTTCCAGAATACAATTTTAGATCCTCAGAGTAGATAACTGCCAGAGTTGATCTTACCTTCTAGGGAACTTTGCCCACAGTAAGTAATCTGACTGTGCTATTGACATTCTGCTTTTGTTGAATTCCTTTTATTTCTTTATAAAGATGAGCATTCACTAGGAAATAACTGGCAGTTTTAAGATAATTTCAGCATAGTCTTTTATAAATTATCCACAATGTTAGGCACATGAATGTATTAGTGTATTAGTCTGTTCTCACACTGCTGTAAAGACATACCCAAGACTGGGTAATTTATAAAGGAAAGAGATTTCACAGCTCCATGTGGCTGGGGAAACATTGAAATCATTTACATAGTTAAGATAATTTCAGCGTAGTCTTTTATAAATTATCCACAATGTTAGGCACATGAGTGTATTAGTGTATTAGTCTGTTCTCACACTGCTATAAAGACATACCCAAGACTGGGTAATTTATAAAGAAAGAGATTTCACAGTTCCACATGGCTGGGGAAGCCTTGAAATCATGGCTAAAGGTGAATGAGGAGCAAAATCACATCTTACATGGCAGCAGGCAAGAGAACTTGTGTAGGGGAACTGCCATTATAAAACCATCAGATTGTGTGAGACCTGTTCACTATCATGAGAACAGCATGGGAAAGACCCACTCCCATGATTCAATTACCTTCTACTGGGTCCCTTCTATGACACATGGGAATTATAGGAGCTATAATTCAAGGTGAGATTTGGATGGGAACTCAGCCAAACCATATGAATGGAACTATTATAGATGCTGGGATTAATTTAACAGAAGTCTGTAGAAAGGATGCCAAGGTGTAACAACATAGTAAACGAAATACAGTTAAAAAAAAATGGAAGTGTTTCTCATTCACGTACTTTACTTACATCTCATAAAATGTTGTGGCTTACTTTGAATTTGTCCTGTCAGATAAAATGACAGCTTTTCTTCAGCTCATCTGTTCTTGAGGATATTACATAGAGATCTCCCAAAACAGTTGTTTCCTAGCAGGTGCTGCTTGGGAAGATGCTTACTAACCATGGCAGGAGAAATCATGAAGCAAGATGACAGCAAAGGTGATGCCCATGGAGAGCACTTTATAAACATTACACCATTTCCTCAGGGATAAGAGGACAATGAACACTGGACAGACGTAACCAAGAGGAGCAAAGAAATTATCAGCTCAAGAAATAAAAGTCTGAACAATTCTATGTTGGGTTATGCAATTATTGCTTTCCCTGCACACAAAATGCATTAAAGAAAATGCTGCCAGAATTTCTGGATACACTCTACTTGAGATTGAATTTGTTTCTGAGAAGCATAAATGAATAACACTGCTTCTTCTCCATCTTCAACTTGGTTCTTCCATTCTCCTTTAACAAGCTGTCTCCTTGCCAGAGGTGCTGTCCTGTCTGGGGGAGACATCTGGCAGTAATCTCCTTCTCCAAGTGAAAATTTAAAAAGTACTTGGGAATCTAATACATACTCAGTCCCACACCACTGAAAGGAGGCTTTGCAAGTGTGGTTTCTGAGAGGCAGAGCATTTCTTGCTAGAGACAGTGGATTTGCTTCAGAAGTAACAATATAACATAGATGTTTTCAGTGGACCACCTCTGATCTGTGACTATAATAGAAACTTTACTGAGATGACTTGTCATTTGAGCTCCAATAAGATTAACCATTGTAATGTCTCCTAAGATTTCTATCATGAATTTAGCTGCACGTGTGTATTGTTTATCCCTAAATCCTGGAACAGCAAAGTTCAGCACTACCTCTCTGTTTGGCAGATGAATTAACCTAAACCTACCATAATCTGAACCAAAGATTTAGATGTATAAACCTAAACCCTAAATATAGACCACAGATGAGAAAGCTACAGCCTACAGTACAAATCTGGCCTACTGCTCGTTTTCGTAAGTAAAGTGTTACAGGAACAGAATCATGTCCAGTCATTTAAATGATTTATCTTGATGTTTCTGAGCTACCACAGCAAAGGTGAATAGTTAGGATAGCATGCAAAGCCTAAAATAATTCCTATTGGGTACTTTACATAAAAAGTTTGCTAACTCTCCCATCCAAATGCTCAGGGGAAACTTAGATATCTGAGCATGAGAAGGAACAACTGAATATGTTAACAGAATGGGCAAACCTTATCAGATTCCTAAAGGTTAGCAAAAAGAACAGTATTGCCACATAAGATTACCCTGAGAAGGATATTCCTAAACAACTCTGTGCTTTAAGTCAATTTTTATATTGTATTTTCTCATTTACATGCCATTTATTCAGAAACTACTATATGTTGGTTCTGTAACTACAGAGATGACAAGATATAGATCCTCAATGGCTTCAGGGAATAATGATAACACGAATATATGAGTAAATACTTACAATGCAGTGGTGCAGTGTTCTAGCTACTGGAATGTATAAAGGGGAAAGTGCCAGGTTACCATGGCAGAGAGAGCTGTGAATGAGAGAGAACTGTTCAGGTGGAATACACTAGACAACCTCAGCTTTGCAAAACAGTAATAATTATTCAGGTGGATGCAGTGATGGGTCATTCCTGGCAGAGAGAATAGTATAAGGAAAGAACATGCTGTGGTTTGGGAAAATGAAATAATTGGGGAGTATTTTAGGCCATTCTTACATTGCTATAAAGAAATACATGAGGTTTGGTAATTTATTTTAAAAAGAAGTTTAATAGGCTTGCAGTTCTGCAGGCTGTACAAGCATGGCACCAACATCTGCTCAGCTTCCAAGGAGGCTTCAGGGAGCTTTTACACATAGCAGAAGGCCAAGTGGAAGCAGGCAGGTCACATGGCAAAAGCAGGAGCAAGAAAGGGAGAGGGGGAGAGGGGCCACATACTTTTAAATGACCAGATCTCACGAGAACTCACTCACTGTTGTGATAATAGCACTAGATCATGAGGGATACACCCCCAGGACCCCAACACCTCCACCAGGCCCCACCTCCAACACTGGGGATTACAATTCAACATGAGATTTTAGTGGAGACAAATTTCCCAACTATATCAGGGACTAAGAGAGAGTGAAAGAGAATGGCAAAAGTTGCTACTGGAGAAGAATAGTGGTATCAAACCAAAAAAATGTCTTAGATTATATGCTGAGAGGTTTGGACTGTATTTTGAGCAATATTTCTAAATCTGCCATTGTATCATCAAAGTTATGTTTTTAAAGGAAGAAGCTGTCATAATGCTATCCACATTGCACAAAAATAATTCTAGGGGCTGTTTGGAAAATGTAAATGGGAGATAAACACTTGAAGACAGGAGACCAGCTAGATAGTTTTTGGAAGAGCTAAAGGAAACAATAACAAGGCCCTGAATTAGAAAAATGCCCATGGGGAAGAGACCGTAGGTTTGAGAGATATTTCTTAGGCAAAACTAACACTGCCTATTAGATAAAATAGAGATAGTGAGGCAGAGAAAGGGTCAACTGAAAATGATGTAAAGAAGAGCAACAGGTTATCAAGGAATCGTTTGTCCGAATAACCTTGTGTCCAGGAGTGTAAAATGCTGAGGGAACACAACCCTGATTAAAAAATTTTCACTAGAGGTAAATAGCAGCAAAGTCACTGTAATGGGCAGCCCAATGGACACAGCAAGGGGAAAAGCTGAGATCCCAGCATGGCAGCACAGGAGCCTGCAGGGACTTTGAAATGAAGGAGAGATTTCAAAAAGAGGGCTGGGAATGGCACCAGGGATATCCGTCTCCTAGTTTGCCTAAAGTGAGATTTGAGCACAGTTGAAGCAGAGTTCAGGAGTAGAGTAGTAAAACTCCCTAAACTTTGTCCAATAACAGACAGGTTACTCAAAAACAATTTTCCACGTGAAAAAAAAAAATGGTGATGGTAAACACTAACAATTGGTACTTAATATGTGATCTTTCAATGTGAAGTCATCAATGGTGGCATAATTTTTAAATTCTTCACTTAAAAACTTTTCCTGAGATGAAAAGCAATATTTAGCCATTTGATTGAATATATTAATTACAGAAATATATAAAAAAGTAAATAGAAGCCAGAAACAACTGCTATTGTTATATTCCTTTTCATTCATTAACTATTTGTACACAAAAAGAACATTCTAACTATGTCGTTTGCTTTCTGCCTTTTTTTAAAATCTGTTTTACTTTCCCATATTATAAAATATGGTGTGCCCATATCTTCCAGTTTAACATTCTTTTCCTTATCTTTCAAACTAAAATTGGCTTAAACATCAAATTACTTAAAGTAGGAAATCTAATGAATGCTCCACATATTTCTGGACATTCTTTAAGAATTTATCTTTTTCCAGAACAACCAATTGCTGCTTCCAGTGAGTTACTGATGCCTTCTCTGAATTTTTCCATTCTTGAGTACATGCTCTTTTCCATACTATACTGCTCTAAACAGCAGATAATATATTTATTTACCAATTTACCAGCTGTAGACTGTGTGACTATATACTTTACTGAAGATCTAACAAAATAGAAGGCAATTATATCGTTGGACAGTACAATAAAAGATGTAAAATTGAATATTAGATGTTCCCCCCTTCCTAAAGTCCTCTCAACCATCAAGGTATTTTATTAATCCGAAACCACTTTCTTCCTTGGAGGAATTCTACTGCCTGACCTTAAAATAATATTTTTACTACCAATATAAAGATAAATAAATCATATTTTCATAGATGAAGAGCATTTACACCATAGCATCAGAAAGACATAAAGGAAGAGTTTAACCATAAGCCAGCCAGTCCAGTCATTGGCATTTTCATGAGTGTTTTGGGAGTACCATAGACATTTAGCTCAGCCTGGGTGAGAAGGAAGATCACTAGCTGATCCCCCCCCAAAGTTGAGTTTGATTAAATAAATAGGATTTATTTAGTCAGAGATGCAAAGAGGAGGTAAGAGGAACAACAAGGCAGAGAGATCAGGATGAGCAAAGATTCAAGGGCAAGAATCAGCTTGAGGCCTCTAACGGGACCATAACTTACATATTCTCTTTTATTCTTCATTATATTTTCCAGGAGAAGATATGCCTGAAGCACTTTCTGTGCTCATACAATATCTTCTTTCAACTTTATATCTCTCTGAGAAACAACTTTTATAAACTAGGTTATATAAGAATATCTCAGATGTAAATGCTGGTAGAAAGAGAGGTACTGCAACTTGGGAAAACAACCTTTAAAAATACCCACTGCAGCTTCTTTGTAAGCATGAAGTTGGGATCAGATTCCAGCGTAATTAGTCAGCAAATGCCCTTTTGAGAAATGAAACTCTTCAAAACTTACCATCTCATCAAAGAAAACTCAAAGTTAATAATACCCAGAAAAATGCAAATTAAGACAACAAGCTATGACTGGCAAACGTTAGAAAAATAGAAAATGTCAAATGTAGATGGGAATTTGCAGCTCTAGGAGGCATCTGCTCTGCTGGAAGTGTCAGCTAGGCAGCCATACTGGAATACAAGCTGGTATACGGACTTAGTAAATACACACTGACCCTATAACTCAGCTTGCATAAAATGTGTGCGTATCCTCAACTCGCACCGCAGGCTACTCAGCTCTATACAAAGCACTGCTTGCACTGATAAGGACTCTAGGGGAACTTGGATGTGTAAAACTAAGTGGATCAGTAAAATGTGGAATACAATTAGAAAAGGAAAAATAGATTCACCACATGATACTCAGATGAATATTAAGAACATAGTATTTTCATGAAAAATGTAGGTCAGAAAAGATGTTTATCAACAATATTATTTAAATAAACTAAAATACATTGCACATAAAACAATGTATGTTTTGCAAGAACATACATAATAAAGACAAACACACTAAATACTTAGCTATGTGGAAGAAGGTGGAAAATTTGAATTGGGCCAGCAAATAAAGAAAAATAAACACTTTTATGTCTAAACTGTCATTTTTCTGAACTTTTGCATTTTTCTATCTTTCGTTCCTGACTTCCTCTCACTTTTCTTTTTCTCTTTCTATTCTACCTACAGTTTTCCTCAAATTGAAAAATAAAACTGAAGAAAACATGTGTTCAAAATATGGAAATAGGCCGGGTTTAGTGGCTCACACCCGTAATCTCAGTACTGTGGGGGTCCGAGGCAGGCAGATCACTTGAGGTCAAGCATTCGAGACTAGCCTAGCCAACATAGACAAACCCCATCTCTACTAAAAATACAAAAATTAGCTGGGCATAGTGGTGCATGCCTATAATCCCAGCTACTTTGGGGCTGAGGCAGGAGAATCACCTGAACCTGGGAGGCAGAGGTTGCAGTGAGCCAAGATCGTGCCACTGAACTCTAGCCTGGGTGACAGGGCGAGACTTCATCTCAAACAAAAAAACCCACAAAACATGGAAAATAAGAAGTAAGTTGGAATTCACAGAGTGTGGTCATGGATATATATTCTATAGCAATTGTAGAATGATTTGTTTTAGTGCTGCAAGTTTTTTTCATCAACTATAAGAAAGTAGATATTCATTAGTCATTCAATTTTCAGTGTTATATCCACTATGCTACTTGCAAAACCATTTTGATCATAAAACCACCCAAGGTTCTTGTCAAATGGAGAGTCCAAAACACTCCTCCTAGTACTATGATTATTCAAATTCAAGAGGTGAAGGATATGGCCAGAAATCTGTAGTTTTAATAAACACCCTAGGTAATCATATGAGCAGGCAAATTGGCATAAATACTGGCCAAGCCCATCCAAAACATTCTTTTCTTTCCTAGGAGGAAGTACCTATTGGCAGCTTTACCATGAAAATAATAATAAAAATGAAAGCTACCATTTATTAGATGCTGGTTATATAACAGAGCACTCATCTTCTCATTAGTACATCCCAACAACTCTATGGAACAGGTAATGTCATCATTCACATCTTAAAAATGAAACTGCTGGCTTACATGAATAAATACAATTTGCCCAGTAACAAATTAATTAGTGGCAGAAATGGTCTTGAAGCTAAGTTTACCAAATGCCTAAGTGTATACTCTTAAGCGTGACAGCATATGATTATTTATTTATTTTACAGGTATATGGTTGATTTTAATGTATGTACGAGGTTGTTTTTTGTTTGGGTTGATCGTTTTTTGTTTCTTTTTCTATATATTATTAGTAAGTATTTGACAGAATAAGTATCTAGCAAGCAGCTAGTTTTCATCAAAAACTAGCTGCTTACTAGACACAGTTAACCTGAGACCCACTCACAAAGAATAACCTACACACAGTTTCAACTGCTTTGCTTGTGTTTGGTTACCACCTAAGCAAAGATGCATGTGATGTATCAGGGATTGCCCAGTTATTCCAGTAGTTCTCTCAAAGCCTTCTCTTTGCTCTAGGCTCTGTAATTATCTCTAAAAGCTAGTATTCAAAGTTGGTGGAGTAACTGTCCTCTGGGAGCAAAAGAAGTATCATTGCTATAATGCCACAGCTAGGCATTGCTGAGTGAAGACCTTGATAAAAACAAGAATTCTCTACCCTTTTTTTTTTTTTTTTAAATGGGATTTCACCAGTATGGCCAGGCTGGTCTTGAACTCCTGACCTCAGGTGATCCACCCACCTCAGCCTCCCAAAGTGCTAGGATTACAGGCGTGAGCCACCGCGCCAGGCCAAGAATTCTCTATTCTTAAGTAATTCTCTTGAGATTTCTGTACTCAGAGAGATCTTCTACAAAATTCCTTCAAAGACTCGAGCCAGTTATTAATGTGCTATTCTACATGCTGAAGGTAAGTTAGCTCAACTGATTGTACACATAGAGGAAATAAACAGCATTTAAAACTGCTATATTTTAACAAATATTGCTATGCCAAAAAGGAGAAAGGAAGAGTATCCTTACGGATTTTCTTCTTCTTTTTTTAAGTTTCAAGTAAAAAATATTACATCTAATACAATTTGTTTGTTTTGATTCAGAGGTTCTCAACCATAAAATATGACTCAGAGAAAGTTGTTCAGAAATATTAGTGAAAGGAAAAATGGATACTATAGCACTGTAAGTGCAATTCAGAATTAAAGAACAGTATAGAAGACTACTTCTAGGTTATAAATCAACATTTTCAATAGCTTTTTAAAAATATATTTTTTAAAAAAATATATTAACTTCCACATAGTATTTTTTTATTTAAACATGCATCAAACTCCTATTTTATCCATGTCTTTGCCAATTGAAATGACCAAAAGAATATGAAGGTAAGAAACCCTTCATGGACTCAGGGAACCAAGAAGAAAGTCTGATCAATTTATATGAGATATAATAGAGATGGAAACAAATTAAAAGTCCGACACTTACTGAAACTCCTCTTTCTGAGAAAAGCACATGGTTGACATGGCGAGGGAAGGGTATGCCAGCACCCTGATTCACATCCCTGAATGGAAAAGTTCTTTATCCCTTTCATCCCTTTTCTTTACTATCAAATAGTCATCACTGAATTGATTCATTATTTCTTTAAGGTTGCAAACTGGTGATTTTTCTCATCCTATCATGCTTTCTATTATATGCTAGGACTTTTCTGTATAGAACTGTCCCTTACCCATGCTGGCTATCATTTACCCTGAAACATATTTCATGCAAGAAAGACAGGATCAATGCTTAAGAACTTTACTCTTACCATCAATTTTCTGAGTAACAAGTTGATACTAGCTCCAAAATATCCAATGAGTGTTGTTTTGTGTGTCTCTCTATTTTCTTTTTATGACGTTTTAATATAAAATATGTTTTAGTCAATTGAAGTAACTTTGAAGCTCAAGCAGGCTCCAGTGTCCTTTTGGTGCATGATCTACAGTGTCAGCTTACTTATTTGCTTTCAAGCACAACAACCTGTCCTGGGATCAGTTTGTATATTTCCTATTTCAGACCCGATATAATATGGATCCAGATTTTTCAGAAGCAGATTATACAGTTTAAAGGTCCACACTAAGAAAAAAAATGCAAAGCTGTGAATATAAAATAAGATACTAAAGTAAATATTTATATAGAATAAAATAAATCACAACAAACTATAATGTTTGAAAAGTAGACATCCTAAAAATATCACAAAATCCAGTAAAAAGACATAATACTTTTACTAACTGTTGAAATATTTGTAACATTTTTCTTACATGTTTGCCTGAATTTTCTTTATATGACAATAATTTTATAATATCTTCTAAGCAGAGAGTAGAAAGGTAAATCCTTCCTTCCTCTAACACGCTTCAATAAAAAGTGATTATTATTATGTTGGTGCAAAAGTAACTGTGGTTTTTGCCATTAAAGGTAATAATATTATTATTATCAAATCGGGAGAAACTATTAAGTTTCCTTCAGACTTACACTTTAATATTTGGAGGTATTTCCACAGTTAGCTTCTGGCTCTGTTTATCTCAAACTTTGTTTCTCCTTCACTAGTCTCACAGTGTCATGAGCACTAGAACATGTTCATATCCTCATATGACCTCAGCCTTGCCCCTCCTTCTTAGAATATTATATTGATTCATTGTGGAGGGCACATTCTGTATCAGAACACTTAACAGTAATGTCAAGGGACCATTAACTAATAAGAATGTGTCTCTCCTCAAATATTCCTTAGCATGATCTCTAAAATCCCCATGGCCAATTCAAAACTACCCAACCAAAGAATTATGCCAACAGAAAAATCAGAGTAAAACTAATTGCAACTTAAAATATCATAGTTTTGAATATTTTGCAAATATGTGTGTGTGTGTGTGTGTGTGTGTGTGTGTGTGTGTGTGAGACCATGTGATCACACTGCTAGGGCCTCCCATGAATTTGGAAAGGACTCATACAAGTGAGACACCCTGCAACTTAAGCTTCTTTAAAGTCACTATAATTTCAACTCAACCTGGAATCAGCCATTTATACAGGAGTTAGTTTCCTTTTGTTGATGAATACTCACTGCTACTGAGTTGTCACTGCTTCCAGACATTTTCACTCAACTTAGAAATATGTATTTTTAAAGCAAGGGAAATAGATTATGTACTTATACTGATGTTTCAATTCTAAATTAAAATTACATAGTTTTACTTAAATGTTTTAATTTTTGTACTTGTATGTCTTATATCTTATGCTGAAAATCTTAATGCCCCAAAGATAATTTTCAAGATAACTCACTTGCTTTATTCTATAATAGACATAATATAGATTCCAATCAACAATTACCCATAATAAGTTAAACTGAGTTTAAATGATGAATAGAATTTTATTCAGGTACAACCCAGAAACAAGTAGGAATCATGAAGCATGAACAGCATGTGTGAATTCTAGGGCTTAATATTACCAGAATAAATAATATATTTGTGAGGGAATACATGACACCAGATAATGGACTTGGTTGAGTGCTAGTTAAGCAGCTTTTACATTATTGTGAATGCTCTTAAAAGCAGATACTTATTTGAATCACTGGTATAAAATGAATCTGAATTTTTTTTTAAGTCTGGAATCAGAGAGAGAGCAGACTAGCAAGAGATCAGCATGGTGTTAAGAATAAAATAGGGGAGAGCCTCAGTTACTATGTAAATTAGAAAGCCACCCAGTTCCTGCAAATGCTTCCTTGGGCTCACTCTAACAATAATCAAGGAGACAATGAACTTCAGCTGGCAGAAAATAACTGGACTTATTCACAAACTTAGGTTATTAGGAGAAAATTATCCGAAAGCAGATAGAAATAGCAATTCTCATTTCTTCTCACTCCTATTAGTCAATAAATGTGTATTGAGCTTCATCTATATGCCAGCAACTGGTGGAAACATAGCATTGAACAAGACAAACAATGTCCTTGCATTTTATGGAGCTTACAGTCTTGCAAGAAAAATGAATAAATGATCAAAATTGATGAGTTTCCAAAATAAGCCTTTTAAATTACAAGTATGTTGGATAATTTTGATATCGCTGTTGTTATAATACTATATTCCAAATGATGCCCAGGCAAAATGAAACCATGAAAGTTTGGTTCCTTCTGTCTTTTTTCCGTAAGTCTTCTCACCTCTCAAAATTACACCCTGTCATTTACCCTGAAACTGACTGCCCTCTCCTTCTCTTAGACCCATCTTGAATGAGCAGTTAAAATTATCAGCTTGGAACCCCAATAAACTAATACTTACTATTCTTATTCAGTGTAATTATGTCTTAGAGCTGACTCTGTGTGGTAAAAAAAAAAAAAAAAAATGTCCCCAGCCCTGTGATTTTACCCCTTAAGTATGACAGGTTTTCACATGACGGAGTGCAGAATATGAGTTACTTTGAGTAAAGTGGTATGTTTTATTGCCCCTCAAAACACAACGTGAGACCATTTTCCATCTGTAGGGCAGGGCTAGCTGGATTATATAGTATACTACAGGGAAAAATCTGTCTTTATATCTTTAGTTACTCCAAAGACATCATGAGAAGGCACTTTTCTTCATGGTTGGCTATTATTTTCTGAACAGACCTACATAAAAATTATGGAGAAATTGCTTTGTAAAAATAAGTACATAAACGAGCACAATGGTTCTTACCTATAACTGTAGTGACTCTGGAGGCTGAGGCAGGAGGATAACTTGAGACCAGGTATTCAACACTAGCCTCAGCAATATAGCTAGATCGAGTGTCTAAAAAAAATTTTAAATATTAGCTAGGTGTAGTGGCATGTGCCTGTAGTCCCAGCTACTCAAAAGACTGAAGTGGGAGTATTGCTTGAGCCCAGGAGTTCAAGGCTGTGGTGAGCTATGATTATACCACTGCACTCTAGCCAGGGTGACAGAGCAAAACCCTATCTCTAAAAAAATAATAGTAATAGTAAGTGTGTACATAAAAATTGAGTCTCAAGGTGTTGAAAGATAATTTCTTAAGGTCACTTATTTGACTTAAGTTGAAAAGCAGAACAAATAAGGAAATTTGTACCAGATAGCTTTGAATTTTCTGTAAAACAGAAAAAAAAATACTTCTCTGGATAAATAGAATATAAAGGCTTAAAGAGGAGAAAGTACGGATTTGCTGGTCATAAAAAGAAGCAAGTAAATAGGGTCACAACCTATATAAAACCTATAAATTAAAAAACTGGTATATATTTTTCTTGTATATTTTTAGGGTAAAATCTGTGGGACATTTCTGTTTGGATTCATACTTCAATACTTTTGCATGTTGGTTTTTTCCACTTTCTATTTTGTGATTTTTATCTTTCAAAAATAATTTTATTCTACAAATGTATCTTAGCTAGTTTTGTTAGTTTCTCCCTACTTGTGCTTCTATGTTTTTATCACTCCTTGTAGAGTTTGAATCAATATAATCATCTTAAATTGTATTTGGCAAATTTTATCTAACGCATTTAAAAAATTCAGAAACAGCTGAGTGTGGCGGCTCATGTCTGTAATCCCAGCGCTTTGGGAGGCTGAGGTGAACAGATCACAAGGTCAGGAGTTTGAGAGCAGCCTGACCAACGTGGTGAAACCTCATCCCTACTAAAAATACAAAAATGAGCCAGGCATGGTGGTGCGTGCCTGTAGTCCCAGCTACTCAGGAGGCTGAGGCAGGAGAAACTAGGAGGTGGAGGTTGTAATAAGCTGAGATTGTGCCACTGCCCTCCAGCCTGGGTGACAGAGCAAGACTCCTTGTCAAAAAAAAAAAAAAATTCTGAAACATTAACTTTGTAATTCCACTTCTAGAACCCTCCCTCCACCTAGAAATAAATATAGATGTTGACAAAAACTGAGCTTCAAAAATATTTACCATGCATTTATAATAGTCAAATACAGTGAACTGCTTAATCGTTCAATACAGGGTGTATTAAATAAACTACTAATATCTGGGCCTTAATGAATTGCTCTTCTTCAAATGTCTGCCCTCCCAAAGTAGGCCTAGAATGTTCTCAAGGCATCACTTGAGTCTCTTTACCTCTTAGAATCCTCTCCAACTCCTCCAGGAAGACTTGGTTGACTCCTCTTCTGAACTCGTCTAACTCTGTTCAAACATTGGCACTCACGGTGTGATGTATGACTGTTTTTCTCTTTGCATGCCTTTTCTCCCTCTCTAGATTATGAGGTCTTCTATAGTAGAAATCATGTCTCACTTATCTTTTTATCAATCTCACCTAGAAGAATGCCTAGCACATTATTGACATTAAAAAAACTCTTTAATGGACAGCTGAATCAAGGAATGACTGTTGGTCGAGCAATTGCGATGACATTGATCAACAGCACAACAATGTTACAATTCAAAATGCTGTTGATTGCAACTTACACCTTTTTTATTCTTAGTGTAACTTGATAAATGCTGATTATCTTTTCCTAATTACACAGAACAGGCTGATTCTAGAAAAGTTAGAGGATACATTGTAGATTAAAAAATCTAAATTTCCCATAATTGCAGAAGAATCATTCTTGGTTTATTTCCTTCCAGCTATTTTCTTGATCAAAAAAAATAAAGGTGAATAGCTCCCCTTCCTTCCACTGAGAAACATTTCTGCTTTCAAGCCCATTTCTGGCCCCTTTGCTGCACCTCAGAGGACAGTTTCCCAGAGAAAAGAGTTTGCTCAATTGTCCAAAATTTCTAATCTCCACTACTTTCTGAAACTGAGTTACATTTCAACACAGAAATTTATAGATTTCAGCTTTATTGTAAAGAATTCACTAGGAGGATCCAAGATGGCGGATTAGACACAACTCCAGCGCACAACACCCAGCGAAAGAGATGCAGAAACCCAGAGATCTCCTAGCTCCAACCGAGGTACCAGGTGCATTTCAACGGGTCTGGTCCAAGAGTGAGCAAAGCCCACTCAGGGCAGACGGAGGCCGGGAGGGGTGCTGCTTCACCCAGAAAGTGCATCGGACCGGCGAGTCGGAGGCTCCACCTCTGGTGCTCTGGTCCAGATATAGTGCATCCCCCAAAGCCTCAGCAATACACAAAACAGGGGATCTTTGCCAGTCAAGCGCCGGGAATTACAAGTGCGGAGTTGAATAAGAGTCTGCAGACTGAGCTATCGCCCCCCGCCACCACCGCCCGGAGAGAGAGGGAGCTGTAAGCGGGAGCAGCTGGGCAGCTCCTACCCCATGACCGTAGAGAGAGAAATCTGAAAGGGGGAGACGGCCGGGTGCGGCTAGGCGGGTCCCTAACCTCCCCCACAAACCCCAGAGGGCTGAAGCTCTGACTCAAGTGGGTTGTGTAGCCAGTGCCACAGTCTGAGAGGAACCCTGAATGATCCAGCCCAGTGGAGGAAGGGCACAACCCACAACTAGAGGGGTGGGACTGGGCTACATGTTTTAACAAAAAACACAGGAAGCCTACATAGCAACAGGATGGTGTTCTCCACAACCCAGCAGCCCCTACAGGTCAGCAGAAGAGGCAGACCTAACCTCCCAGCGTAAACAAAAAAGACACAGGAAGCTTCCCTAGTAACCTGAAGGAGTCTCTAGAAACCCAGTAGCGCCCCCACAGGCAGACAAGCAACCTCATCAAGCAGCTCTCTGACACCACAGCCAGGTAAATCCACAAAGATGAGAAGAAACCAGCGCAAAAAAGGTGAAACCACCAAAGACCAGAGTACCTCTTCTCCTTCAAGAGATCACAACTCCTCAACAACACAGGATCACAACTTGACCGAGAAGGAGTGTGAAGAATTGACGGAAACAGGATTCAGAAGGTGGATAATAACAAACTTCTCAGAGCTAAAGGAACACGTTCTAACTCAATGCAAAGAAACCAAAACCTTGAAAAAAGGTTAGTTGAAATGCTAACTAGAATAACTGGCTTAGAGAAGAACATAAACGACTTGATGGAGTTGAAGAACACAGCACGAGAACTACATGAAGCAAACACAAGTTTTAATAGCCGAATCGATCAAGCAGAAGAAAGGATATCAGAGATTGAAGATCAACTCAATGAAGTAAAAAGAGAAGGCAATACAAGAGAAAAAAGAGTGAAAAGAAATGAACAAAGCCTCCAAGAAATATGGGATTACGTGAAAAAACCTAATCTACGCTTGATCGGTGTACCTGAATATGATGGGCTGAATGAATCCAAGCTGGAAAACATACTCCAGGATATTATCCAGGAGAATTTCCCAAGCCTAGCAAGGCAGTCCAAATTTCAAATTCAAGAAATACAGAGAACTCCAAAAAGATATTCCTCAAGAAGAGCAACCCCAAGGCACATAATTGTCAGATTCACCAGGGTCAAAATGAAGGAAAAAATGCTAAGGGCAGCCAGAGAGAAAGGTCAGGTCACTCACAGAGGGAAGCCATTCAGACTCACAGCAGATCTCTCGGCAGAAACTCTACAAGCCAGAAGAGAGTGGGGGCCAATATTCAACATCCTTAAAGAAAAGACCTTTCAACCCAGAATCTCATATCCAGCCAAACTAAGCTTCATAAGTGAAGGAGAAATAAAATCCTTTATGGACAAGCAATTATTGAGAGATTTTTGTCACCACCAGACCTGCCCTACAAGAGCTCCTGAAAGAAACACTAAACATGGAAAGGAACAAGTACCAGTCACTGCAAAAGCAAACCATTTGGCAAAGACCAAAAATGCAATGAAGAAAATGAGTCAACTAATGAGAAAGAAAACCAGGCAGTAACAAAATGGCAGGATCAAATTCACACATAACAATATTAACATTGAATGTAAATGGCCTAAACGCCCCAATCAAAAGATACAGACTGGCAAAAAAATTTTTGCAATCTACCCATCTCACAAAGGGCTAATATCCAGAATCAACAAAGAACTAAAACAGCTATACCAGAAAAAAACAAACAACCTCATTCAAAAGTGGGTGAAGGATATGAACAGACACTTTCAAAAGTGGACATATATGAGGCCAACAAACATATGAAAAAATGCTCATCATCACTGGTCATTAGAGAAATGCAAATCAAAACCACACTGAGATATCATCTCATGCCAGTTAGAATGGTGATCATTAAAAAATTGGGAGACAACAGATGCTGAAGAGGATGTGGAGAAATAGGAACAGTCTTACACAGTTGGTGGGAGTGTAAATTAGTTCAACCATTGTGGAAGACAGTGTGGCAATTTCTCAAGGATCTAGAAATAGAAATCCCACTATTAGGTATCTACCCAAAGAACTATAAATCGTTCTATTATAAAGACACAAGCACATGTATGTTCATTGCGGCCCTGTGTACAATAGCAAAGACCTGGAAGCAACCCAAATGCCCATCAGTGATAGACTGGACAAAGAAAATGTGGTACATATACACCATGGAATACTATGCAGCCATAAAAAAACGATGAGTTTGTGTCCTTTGTAGGGACTTGGATGAATCTGGAAACCATCATTCTCAGCAAAATGACCCAAGAACAGACAAGCCAAGCACCATATATTCTCACTCATAGGTGGGTGTTGAACAATGAGAACACGTGGACTCAGGGAGAGGAGCATCACACACTGGGGGCAGTTGCAGGGGGTAGGGGAGAGACAATGGGGGGTAGGGAGGGAGGGAGGGTGGGGAGGGATAACATGGGGAGAAATGCCAGATACAGTATGCACCTAAAGTAAAATAAACAAATTATTTTTTTTAAAAAAAAAGAAATATATAAAAAAAATAAAGGTAATTCAAGCAAGGTAGATTAGACAAATAGGTAAATATAAATGGATAGATTAAATTGCATAAATACATACAAATAGACCATTTTCCTGTATTTTAATGATTTAAAAAATAGCCATGAAACATTCCAAGGTATTTTGGTCATGATGAGAAAATTTGCATATGCATATTTCATTTGAAAATATTTACAAAGAACTTTATTTTTTTATTTTACACTTCAAGTCACACTCTAGAATTTTCTCACTAAGGGAATTTTTTTAATGTAGTTTGATGACTAAATCAGACTTCATGTTAATTTCCCAACTTTGTCTACAATCAGCTGTTGAGTTCCCCCATGGTTCCATTCTTGCAAAGTGTTAACAATGTCTTAACCTCATTAATAATCTACAACATAATGGAGGATTTAAGGGTAGCAGACAAGATTAAACCCATTTGTGTGCACTCATTGATAAATTATGTATTGCACTAAATTTTAACCAGAGCCTCACTGGAGGCCCTATTTATCCTTTAGTTTATAATATAACTGATGTAAACAGCCTAGATAAATTGAAATCATCACCAGGATTTCCATGACTGCCACTTGTTTTAGGTCTTCAGGTTTCCTACTGCCTTCAACTGAAGTACCCCCAAGAGCTATTGACATTTTTATCTGGTTTAGGCCAAGAACAAAATCCTGAACTTTTGTTTATTGCCAAAATATAGAAAACTATGCAAAGCATTTTTGATAGCTATAGATTTCATTAAAAATTTGAAAAGGAAATTAGTGGAGTGGGTTATGTTTTCAACTAACAGCTGGTGGTAAGAACGGGCTGGAAATTTAGGCAGAAGCCAAATTACAGAGGCTAACATCTCATTTCTCTATTAGAATTGCCCAGAGGACTTAATCAAAAAACTAAACAAAAACAGGAGTCCTGGGCCCACTCCAGATTTATTATCAAGGCAGAAGATCCTGGAGTCTGCATTTTAAAGATAAAAACCAGTTTATTCTTATGCACACTTTAAGAAGCACTGAACTAAGAACTGTTTGCCTTTAACCAAATCAAGAATAGGAAGGAGTGGGCTGTACTGGAGATAGAATGGATGAGTTCTTTTTAGGCATGTTGAATTTGAGATGTGTGTTAGAAATCCCAGCATGGGTTTCCAGTAGGAATTCAGAAATATGACCATGTAGCTCATGAAAACCTCAGATTTTAGCACACATTTTGGAATCAGACTACTCATCCATCACATCAATAGTAACTGAAACCTTGGGCACAGGTGCACCCACCCATGAAGAATGAGCAGAATGAGAAAAGATGAGAACTAGAGACCAAATCAGAGGTAGAGGAAGAAAACATTAGTCATGGCAACTGTAAAGTCTCTAGCACCAAGCAATCCTCTGAGGGTACCTGGAAGGCAATTGCAGATATAGCTTTATCTGCTGTTTATGATTATATAACAAGGTGTGGTATGGAGAGCACTGCAAAGACAGAAGCCAGGGTCAAGAGCAAGGGGCTGCCTTTGAGATGAAAGAATTCAGAGTAGCATCACCAGATTTTGCAAATAAAAATACAGGAAGCACAATTAAATTTAAATACAAGATGAACAGGATTTTTTTTTGGCATATGTACCAAATATTGTGTGGCACATACATTTTAAAAAGCACTGTATGCTTTATCTGAGATTTAATTTAATTTAACTGACCCTAATACTGGGTCTCCTTTACCTTTAACCCCCAGTCTGGACACACACTCACTGGGGTTTAAATGATTGTTCTTGAGATCTTAGTGAAAAGAAACTTCAAAATAATTTGGCAGAGGGGTCATTTGAGAAATCGATTTTGGGTTAACTGACCAATGAAGTTGGAAATGCCTATCACCTTCCAAAAAAATTTTAAACATTCTTACTGGCCAGGATTTGAAAGCAAAACTTAAAAATGACATACTCATATTTTTATTATAATTGTAAAGTCAGCCTACATTTAATATGCCTCAAATTGTCTAACAGCAAAATCTCAGAAAAATGGCCAAAAAACGTCTCTGCTCTTTCTGACAGGATATTGGAAATAATCACAAGGAGTGTCTGGACAGTGAAGCAGGCACAGTAGGGGAGTTTGGCAGGGACTACTCAGACTGGAAGCTATTATCCTTGGTTAAAAAACTCTCGTGAACTTGCCACAAAGAAGAAATCCCCAGGCCAGCTTAGAAGGGAGTCAAAGGTAAATCTTCAGAAATCATGGGAACGTATACCAGAAATTGGATGGACCTTTTACATAGGAAATCTTCTACAGTTTTATGATTATGCTGCACATTGAATCTCTACCTTCAAGTGTGAACTTTAGAAAACTATAAACAGATTGATGGTAGTGTAGAATTAGTACTCAACCCTAACATTAACAATAATTTTTAGAGATGTGTTAGCATGGTAGCCTCTACACTACCCAGATTCCTCTTGAAAGGGGAATGAAGAATGAAGAATGAAGAAGAAAAAGGAATGAAGACCTTTTTCCCCAGCTGCTGAGACTGCTGTCAGAAGGTGCTCCTCCGCTGTTAGCCCCTCTCTGGGAATTGCCTCAGCTAAAGAAAATTGCTTTGACTAACATCTCATTTACTTCCAGAAGCAGCCCTCATCTGATCATCCGTCTCCTAGAGCAAACTCAAGACACCTCGTGGTCAATCTCAGCTTCCGTAGCTCCCTGTGAAATTAGCTGAGGCCTTTGTCAGACTGCATCCCAGCTTATCTTCCCCCCTCTAATGAATTCTGCTTCCTTCACCTCCCATCATGGATGTCAATCCCAAGAGCACCCCCTAATAAATGCACTGCCTACTAATCACTATCCTAGTCTGTATCCCAGAAAACCCAAACAGTGACAATATGGCCTTGGGAATAAGGCAATCCATGCATAATTTGGAAACACATGAAGACTGAAGAAGGAATAAGTACACAACCAGGACTGAGGTATCTCATTAGTTAGCTGTTTTCACCATTACTCTAGAGAGGATATATTGAGAGTTCATACCAGATCACACAGGTAATGTTGACTTATATCAGAATTTTACAGTTATGTATAAAATTATTTAAGTGACTAATTAATGATGTTTACTTAAGAATTCACTATAAAGCAAACACAAAGTAAACTGATTATTTCTTTTATTTCTCATAATAAAAGTCTAGTCTTATTGCCTGTAACTAGCCTAATTGTCTGTAACTTAGAGTACCTTAGTGTGGACAGCACAATATAAATATGTATTAATCTACATGCTAGGGGCTTTTAGTTAACATTTGAAGTACATTAATCAGGTCTCCACACTGCAGGAATAATAAATAAGGATTTGAAAGACACTAATTATGAATTCACACTACAGAAGTGAGAGACAACTTTTAGAACAAATCTTCACATTTTTCTATTAAATGTGTAGTGAAGCTTTTGTTAATTAACATAAAAGATGTTCAAGTGTTTTTTTCATTTGTATGTTTTTCAAATAGACATTTTTCTTCTAGAAATCATTCTAGAATATAATATAGGCATCTCTATCCTTGATACAATTGGAACAAGAATCTGAGAAGCCCAGCAGCTTAATACAGTAGACATGAAGTAAATATGTTGATTTTTTTCATTTCTTACAAAAACCGTCTAGTCTCATTGTCTGTAACTTTAAAATAATGTTGAATAATATTAGTGATAGTATCTATGTCCTCTTCCGGCTTTAATAGAATGGCTTTAACATTTTAAAATGATGCCTGCTGGAATTTTGGTAAATAATACATAGAACACTCCATTCTTTCTATATTGCACCACTTAATGGAAAATTCTTTTGCCTCTTCTAGAAAGTTAGTAGGGAGCTTTGTGAGTACCTAAAAACATAGATTTAGTATCTGCTAAGTCAAGACTCCTCACTATTCTTTTTTTAAAAAGTTGATTCTGTTGGTTCTTCTTAGATATTTTTTTAATTATGCATGAACTTAATGATCACTTTATATAATGTTCCCCCAGTGGGATTTCATACATTATATTTACATATAAATTTTGAGAATTCATATTGTCTCAAGTGTTCTCATTTGAGATGATATCAATTTTCTGTACAGTAGTAATCACTTCACTATGTATATGTATATCTAAATATCATGTGTTACACCTTAAATAAATACAATTTAAAAAAATAATATGTCCTGTCATTAGGCAAGATAGAGTCAGATTGCTTTTGGTAATTAAGAAACTGAACCTTGGACCAGATCACTTGGATGTAATAATTCCTGGTTCTGATACATACTATTTGTGTGACTCTGGGGTAGGATATGTTGTCTCTGTATTTTTGTTTCCTTTTTTATAATAGGAATAAATAATAATAGTATCTACCTAATAAGAATCAATGAATATCAAATAATAAGTATAAAATTTGCAAGCCTCAAAATAACCTCAAATTGAAAAACATGCAACAGATATACAAAAAATAAAAAGCAATAAATTAAATCATATCACCAGAGAAAATTATCTTCACTAAAAGGAAGACAAGAAGGAAGGAAAAGAAGACCACAAAAAACTAACAGAAAACAAATAATAAAATGGCAGAAGTAAGTCCCTACTTATCAATAATAACATTGATTATAAATGGTCAAAACTGTCCAATCAAAAGACACAGAGTGGCTGAATGGATTAAAGAACAAAAGCCAGTGATCTGTTGTTGTCTACAACAAGCACACTTCACCTGTAAAGATACACATAGACTGAAAGTAATGGGATGAAAAAAGACATTTCATGACAATGAAAATAGCTATACTTATATCAGACAAAATAGATTTCAGGACAAAAACTGTAAGAAGAGTCAAAAAGGTCATTATATAATGATAAAGAAGTCAGTCCAGCAAGAGGATATAACTATTGTAAATATATATGTACCCAACACTGGAACACCTAGATACATAAAGCAAATATCATTAGAGCTAAAGAGAGAGTTAGAACTCAGTACAGTAACTGGAAATATCAACGACCATTTTCAGCATTGCACAAATCTCCCAGACAGAAGCCCAACAAATAAACATCAAACTTAACCTGTACTTTAGAACAAATGGAGCTAGTAGATATTTACAGAATATTTCAACCAACAGCTGCAGAATAACATTCTTCACTTCAGCACATGAACCATTCTCAAGGATAGGCTATAGGAGATTGGTCAGGGTGGTAGGAAAATTATAGGAAAGATACAAACCTTGGAAGGCTGGAAGGTTTTGCAAAAGCTTTGGGAAAAGGTTATGGCTGAAGGCAGCCTAATCCTCTTACATTGAGCTAACAGCAAAGAGCAGATAACAAGGGAATGTAGAGGAGTTCATCTAAATAGCTTGTTTACCTATTTCCCCAGAAAACAACCTTGATCATCCACACATGACTGCTCTCTACTTGGGGGGGTTGGCAATGTTAATTACCCACAAATAGTGTTTGCTCAAGACCTTTGTCATTAAATCTGTTCTAAAATAAATACGAGCATCTCTGGCACATTGGGGCTGCACAGTCAGACTCCCTCTTCAGGGTCTGTAAGCCATGGGGTCCCCTAGCCATGCTCTCACAGGAAAAAACACCTGTGTCTGCAAACTTTTTTTATCCATTGCTTGGCCAGAGTCTGTGGGTCAGACTCGGCAGTTCATTCCCCAATGTGAGGAATGCTGCAACAGATTGCAGATTGCAATGGAACGCTGGAAAAGGAAAGTGAAGAGACTGCGCAGTCAATAAATCAGTAAGTCAGTAAGTCATTGGTGCCCACTAGGGATTTCTAAATTCGAAGGAATTGTTCAGACTAGGATTTCATCATGGGACAACAGTTATCAGCACAACAGAAACAGTATATAAAAGTATTCAAACAGCTGTTTAAAGCTAGTGGAGGCTTGGTTTTGCAGGCTCAATTAAGGGACCTAATGCACACTGTTATTTCCCATAATCCATGGTTCCCCGAAGAAAGTACACTAGATGTAGAGCTCTGGGAACAAGTGGGGGAGAAGTTTTAAACAGCATCATGTGGAAGGGCAACGGGTCCCAGTAACATCTTTAATGTTGTGGGCCTTAGTTAGGGCCCATAAAAGTCTGGCAAATGGAGACTTTTGCATGACTTGCTGACTATTAATGGTAATCTGCAACCTATGGGGCCTCTTCAACAGGGACTCCCTTCCCCCTGTGGCAGTTCCTCAAGATTGGCTTATAATCATTATTGACTTAAAAGACTGCTTTTATACTATTCCCTTTACAGAACAGGACAGAGAAAAAAGTTGTGTTTGCAATAGCAGGTATCAATGATGAAAGGTCAGCTCACTGATTTCATTGGAAAGTGCTTCCTCAACAAATGCTGAACAGTCCTACCATGTGCCATATTATGTAAATCAGGCTTTGCTCCCAAGTAGAAAATAATTTCCTGATTGCAAGACTATTCATTTTACGGATGACATATTACTGGCAGCCCCAATGGAGCCAGGACTTTTAAGTTTATATGCCTCTGTCATAAAGAATACACAGTTTATCATAGCACCTGAAAAGGTACAAATGTCCTCTCCCTGGAAATATCTTGGATACCTACTAACTTCCCGGTCAGTAAGACTTCAAAAGGTTAAATTAAATACTAGCAACTTATATACCTTAAATGATTATCAAAAATTACTGGGTGATATTAACTGGCTTTGCTCCATCTTGGGCATAACTGCTGATAAGTTGCAAAACCTGTTTTCTATCTTAAAAGGCAATGCTGTCCTAGATTCTCCCAGGTATTTAACTCCTGCAGCAAAAAAAGGAAATTGAGGAAATAGAGCAGGCTATTTCTCAGAGGCAGCTAGATCTCATAGACCCAAAATATTCAGTCCAACTGTTTATTTTTCCTACTAAACATTCCCCACAGGATTAATAGGACAGATTACCCCCAACCTGTGCTTCCTAGAATGGGTTTTTTGCTTACATACCAGGACTAAAACAGTATCTCCCTATATCCAGCTAGTTAGTAAATTCATTTATACAGGCCGCAGACAATGCAATCAGTTGCTAGGTAATGACCTTGGTGTCATAAGAATTCCTTTGAGTAAAAATCGACTTGAAGCAGTCTTGCCCCTATCTCTAGATCTTCAGATAGCACTCTCTGATTATGCAGGCCATACAGAGCATGCCCTTCCTGCTGACAAACTACTTTAGTTCTTATCTGGTAATCCTGTAGTTTGGCCCACAAAAGTAGTTCACCCTTAAAAATATGCTCAAAAAACAAAAAAAGGAGCAATATGAGTAAGGACCCTGCAACATTACTAGCACAAGCATTATTTACCCTTAATTTTTAAAATTTAGATAAGAAATTTTAATCAGCTATAGAAAAGCACTTTGCTAAAACCTCTCAAGACATAAAACCTGCAGTTTTATGGAAAGATATAAATAGTAATGTATGGTGTGATCAAATGATTTGTTAGCACGGGGAAGAGGATATGCTTGAGTTCACAGCCGCTCAGGTCCTCTTTGGATTCCCACATGATGCATCAAACTATACTATAGCGTGGTTAGGAACCAACCCAGTACCAGAAATGAACAGAATGACCCTGCAGGACCTGCAGCCCCAGACAATGTGGCTTCCTCAGACAACACAGGCCCTAAACAGGATGCTGAAGAAGACAACTCAGAAGGCTAAGCAAATCCTGCTCTAAACACAAACACCACTCACTCCAGATAATTTGTTCTCTTTCTATTCTCTCACTTTGCCTGCTACCTGTATCTGCTATAGTCTGTTAAGCCCATCTTCTAAATCTGCCCTTTCTCTGCCCGTTACTTAGGCAGACACTCCCTTCCTAGCCTCTAACAATGTGACTGCTTGGCTAGAAAGGATTAACATACCCCCAGTAGGGTCCCTCAGTAATGGCACACATTGGACTGAGGTACCAAGTAACACTACAGGTAACTCCTTGACTGAAAAGTAGTGCTACTGATTACACTCATGTTTGTCTTATGTCACTTACCAATTCTAGGATGCAAAGCCAGAACACGACTTATAACCGCTGCATCTGACGAAACTGCTGCTGCACACATCCGTACTCTTCAATCAACAAAACCTGCTGGAAGAAACAGAAAAGGGGGAGATGTGAGAGATCAGTCAGAGTGGTGGGGAAAAATTATAGGAAAGTTGCAAACCTTCTTGGAAGACCAGAAGGTTTTGCAAAAGCTTTGGGAAAAGCTTATGGCTGGAGGCAGCCTAATCTTCTTACCTTGAGCTAAGAGCAAAGAGCAGATAACAAGGGAATGTAGAAGAGTTTATCTAAATAGCTTGTTTACCCATTTCCCTGGAAACCAACCTTCAATCATCTGAAGGCGTGACTGCTCTCTACTCCTGGGATCAGCAATGGTAATTACTCACAAATAGTGTTTGCTCGAGATCTTTGTCATTAAATCTGTTCTAAAATAAATACAAGCATCTCTGGCATGTCAGGGCTCCAGGGCCGGGCTCCCTCTTTGGGGTCTGTAAGCCATGGGGTCCCCTAGCCACACTCTCACAGGCAAAACACTGTGTCTTTGAGCTCTTTCATCCATCGCTCTGTCAGAGTCTGAGGGTCAGACTCAGCAACAGACCATATGTTAGGTCACAAAACAAGTCTAAAAAACAGTCAAAACACTTATTATTTTAAGTCAAAACACTTAAAATAATAATAAGTATAAAGCCTGGTTCATAATATATACTATGTGTGTGCTCTTATTGCTATTATTTTATATCATGTATTTAAATAAAATTTATTACCCTTTATATTACACTATTATTTTCAAATTTATTGATAAATATAGTTCTCATTGATATTGTGGGTTTTCCCCTTTCTATTATTGTTAGTGATTGCTAATATAGATTTTTAATTTTTTAAATTATAATGTGTTCATCCTTTTTTCCAAATTCCTTTAATAATTCTATATAATTTTTGCTTGATTTTATGGACTTTTACATGTATAATTATATTATACCAATAAAGAGAAGAATGAAGGAAAGAAAGAACAAAGTAAACTAATTTTAACACTTCTTCCTTATTTACAGTGATTGTTTCAAATATCCAAAATAATATTGAATAAAATTAGTGATAGCACCTTTTCCTTTTTCTGGCTGCATTTTGGAATAATGTTTGCTATATAAATTTTGGTAAAAATGTATGTTATATTTTAGAAGTTTACTTTTCTTCCCATTGTTTAGAGATTTAATTAATAATGGTTGCTAACTGCTATTAAATGCCTTTTGACCATTTTTATCATGGCTCTCTATCTCCTATAATATTTTGAATGAAATGAAGTTTATTATTATTTTTCTTGATAACTGAAATTCTAAAATAGGCCCTACTTGGTTATAGTCTTTTGATACACTGCTAGATTCTGCTTCCAAATATTTAATTTAGAAGTTTTACATCTACATTTATGAGTAGAATTAAGCTAAAGTTTTGGTTTTTCATACTATATCAGATTTCATATTAAGGTTTTATTCAAGAAACCATTTGAAGCCCCTTATAATATACATTCCTCTTTGAAATGAGTCAAATTTTCTGGTAATATATGAAAAGCAGTTTTATTTGGAAAAAATACTTTTGATATTTGCTGAGGAGAAAAATAATTATGAAGGTCACCTCTCTAGTATTTCAAGTCTCTATTTTAGTCAAAATAGTTTCATATTTTAGTCAATATTCATTATTTGGATGTGTTATTTAACCAAAACAAAATAAAAATTACTTAACATGAATACTGTAGATAGTACCTGGCTCCAGTATTGTCCATTGTTCCTATAAGAAGGATATCTACATAAGCTTGTCTGGACATTCCTATGGGACTCTTGAAATAGAGAAATCAAGAATTCTAGGCATTTCCATGATGATGACAGTGAGCATCAGTTATAAGTTTGAAAAAGTAGTGACTTATCAACTGCCAAGCTGTTTACAAGATTGAATGAAACAGGGAATATGAAATAGTTCCCTAATACAATTGATATTTTTATACCTTCATGAATTCAACTTTTAAACATTCTTACATATCATAAGTGGTAAGAGCTTCCTTGGTTATACCATAGAGAATGGGACTTAGGGAGTGACTATTCACTAAATTCCTGAAAGAAACTCTCACATTGACATAAATTACATGAGAATTCACACTCGTGATCTAGATCATGTATATCTTCCATACTCTCAAATGATCATGCAGAAGTTTCAGCCCTGTAAGGCTGAAATAGCCTGAGAAAAATTCTGTAAATCCTCTGGTCTGTCAGATAAAACATCCTCACTCATAACAAAATTACTCCAAGGAATCATGGATTTGATATGCTAGTTATACTTTTTAAAAATAAATATAGAACTATTAAATGAAAACTTTATACAGGTAAATGACTAATGATTTGGTTAACATGCCAATTTCAAAAATTATTTCATGATGAATAGATAAGTGTACAGTATTTAAAATTATCTATCTGCTAAAAATTCCAGTGCACAATTTGTTTTCTGAACAACAAACTTATCTATTTAATTAATTATCTGCTATCTCTACATGTATGGCTCTTGAGAAGCATAAAGCTTAATGTGTCCAAAAACACACAATGGCGATACTGCAACTTTTCTCCATGTCTACCCTTCCGCATCTTTTTCTTCAAGCCACAAACTTGAGATATATTCTTGATTCATTCTTCTTTCTTACTGCTCATGATCAATACCTGAGCCCTCTATTTTGCTTCTCAAATATTTATTTCACCTTTCCACTTCTCTTCATACCCAGTGCTACCTCCTTAATTCAATCTTCTGCAATCTTTCATATGGACAAAAATCTAATTGTTTCTCTCAAGTACTCTATACAGATCATATTTATAAATTTCTATTTCTTCCCTATGAATAAATTTAATCAATTTTAGGACAAAGATCAAAAGTCTTGATGCAATCTAAAAATATGTCGATTACATGAGATATCTCTAGCATCGTGTCTTCTACTCTCTCTTGGCCTCCAGGCTCCAGCCACAACAACCTTTTTTCCAGTTCCTTGAATATGTCAATATCCATTCTGCCTTAAGATTTTTGTACATGTAGCTGCCTTTCCAGGCTTGCTATTCCAATATTACTTTAAATACCTTATTCTTATCACCAGAGTTTGGGATTAGATATTTCATTTTTATAGTTCTTTACAAAATATCTTGTTCATTATAATCCTTTTGAGAATATAAGTAATGTTGTGTTCATCATTATATTCTCATGACTAGGATTGCCAGAATTAGCAAACCATTACAGAATAATGATATAAAATAAATAATAAAATAAATAAATAATATTTATTTTTCTTCCCTAAAGCTTATACAAATTTCTCGTAGCCTAGATTTAAAATGGCTAAGTGCTACCTCTTAAGTATAAAGGGTTTTTCTGAAGGGTTACATCCTACTCTGCATGGTACAGACTTGTGCTAAAAGAATTATCCATTGCTCATTTGAAATTGACATTTAACTGAACGCTGTATTTTATCAGGCAACCCGACTCATACTGAAGTCAATACCTAGAACATTATAGATGCTCAATACATATATATTGAATAAATGAATTTAGTAACATATTCTATATTTTGAGATTCATTATCCTTAAGTCTTTGTTTTTATTATCTATAATGCATCATATAAAGAACGATGGCAGAGATGGTTAAGAAGAGCTATGAAAGAGGCAGAATTTTCTAGTAATTATAGTCAATTTTTACAGATGTTCAGAGTTAGCAAATCAAGTAGTAGTACGCCTTCATGAATGTCACCTGTATGAATCCTAATCAGATAAGTATGGACGACAAATTATTTAATTGTAAACTAATTTTGCAACTAATATCTAAACTTCCATTTCTATTGTTGATATAAACAAGGAAACAATTTCTAATGCAGGGTACTACTTTTTGAGCTAAATTGATGAGCTTGAACATAGAATCATCAGTGAGACAATAAGTGAAATTCAAGTTATTATTCAAATGTAGAATTTTCTAAGCAGAAACTGTTTATTGCTATTAAAATTTCTGAAAATTGCTTCTTAAATCTGTACTCCTTAATGCACTGACTCTACCTATATCCACAAATGATAATGAGACAACTTACAATAAAAGCTCAAATATAAAAACAAAACAATATCAGATTAAAAGAAAAAGGCTGTGCTAGTTGTTTTCAGTTTGTTCCCAGGTCCATAGATGCCCTTCAATGTCCTGCTTTGGGCCCTGTGATGGGTGAGGGAGCAGTTAACCTCTAAGAATTACATAATTCAGTCCATTGCCCTCTATCTATCACCTATTTTAGGCTGGGAGGCACCATCAAGACATAAGAAGACAACAGAGAGAGAGAATGAAGTATTTAGACATTCCTCTCCTTTCCTATCACACTGTGATTTTCACAGAACTACATTCCTTCTACAGCACAACTCCTGTAGAGTGACTACCATTCCATAGGTGCAGCTCTAAAACAGACCTCTGGTTTCTTTATCCTGCCCCTTTAGGCCTGGAGATGGTAATGACTACCTGTTCGTTGTCATCCTGTGTGTTTCAACATCTGTTGTTGATTGTCAACTAAAAACAAATCCAGGCTTAGACAAGGAAAAAGTTTATTAGAAAAGTCTATTGCAATAAGGGGGATGTTCTAATGGGAAGAATATGCAAGAGTTTCTAAGGTCAGGCAGAAGTAAGTTGCTTTTACGGTCGGGGGTGGGTAAACAAGACGAGAAAGAATCCAGTATAGAGAAATGGAATGTGCTGGAGATGTCACCAGACAGTTGAGCAGGATTTGTCTTTCACTGGGCTGTTAAGGAGGAGTGGTTCCATATTCCATTCTGATGCAAACTCAAGCTAAATGTGAGCAACAGTTAAGGGATTTGCCTTGGGAGAGAGAGAACTTTGACTACAGTTTGGTCAAGTCAGTTAGAAGGTATTTTGTCCAGATAGATCAGTGGGTACCAACACTTCATGTTTTAATTATGAGGAAAATGTTCTTCCATGATGGGGGATAAGACTTTTAGTTCGAAATTTGGAGGAAAATCTTGTTTATGAGGGGCAATGCTATGCCTCTTTCAATGGAATGCATTTTAATTCCAAAAAAGGTTCATATTTTTCCTTAAAAATACTAATTGTTGTCTAAAAATTTTGTTAAATAGGATACAACATGGCTCCTCTGGTTCTTTCTTTTTAGATAGAAATTACTGGATGTTTTTGAATGCCCTTGGTTGTGAAGAACTGACTCCCTTTTATATCTCAAGAACTAAGATTGAAGAAAATTTATAGATAGAGCTGACCTTATCATGCTTAAAGAAAGAGAACACTACTATATTAAAAGTGGCACCTTTCAGAAAAGAGCTGATTCACACTTGTTCCAATCTAAAAAAAAAAAAGTACTATTATATGTGAGAAGGAGATAAGCACAAAGGCAGTTAACATTTTGAAGCAGCATTATGTAGAAGGAAGTTTTTCAGAGGCAAAATTCTAGTTCCTGGTCTGGTACTTGTTAACCATAGAAACATGAGCCAGTTCACTTAAAGACTCTGATGTCCTGTTTTATTTCATGGAAAACACTGAAGATAATAATATATGCTCTACCAACTGCTTGCAGTTCTTGTAAATATAAAAAGATAATGGAACTGAAAGATTCTAATAGCCTGGAAAATTGGAATGTCAATGTAATATGTTATTATAGATACTTAAGGGTATCTACAAGATGTGAAAAGAGTTAGCTAAGGATACATAACTCCATACAGTTATGATCTGACTGAAATATGAAATATATACAATTTCACCTGTATTTGAAATCTTAAAGGGTAAGGATTAGATCATTGTATCTTATTGAAGTTTAAATGCAGACTTCAATCTTGAATTCTTAGATTTTTAAAAATGAAACTTCTCCCTTCTTGAAACTTACAGAAATCAAGGAATTTTAATAAACAAAGATATAAATAATATTAAAACCTGCATATAGAGGTACAACCATAATATAAACCACATAAAAATGAAGGTCATTGTTTATTAAATTATCTCTTTGAGGGAAATTGTAGATTCATATGTAATTATAAGAAATAATAGAGACCTTGTGTGCATGCTAATTTCCGCCAATGGTTAAATCTAACAAAACTGTACTATGATATCACAACCAGGATGTTAGCATTGATACAGTCATGGTACAGAGCATTTCCATCACCACAAACAAGGATCTCTCAAATACTGCCCTTTTGTCATCACATCTAGTCCCTCCTCACCCCCAGCCTTAATCCTTGGCAACCACTGATCTGTTCTCTATTTCTATTTTATTTCAAGAATGTTATATAAATTACATTAACATATAAATTACATTGTACATAAATTATAGTATTCAATCTTTTAGAATTGGCATCTGGATTACTTCCAGTTTGGAGCTATTATAAATAAATCTGTGATAAATATTTGTATGCAGGTTTTTGAATAAACTTAGTTTTCATTTCTTGGGATAAATTTTTTATCAGAGCTCTTGGTTGACCAGCTGTACATTAGTCCGTTTTCATGCTCCTGTAAGGACAAACCCAAGACTGGGTAATTTATAAAGGAAAGAGGTTTAATTGACTCAGTTCAACACAGGTGGGGGAGGCCTCAGGAAACTTACAATCATGGCAGAAGGGGAAGTAAACATATCCTTCACATGAGGGCAGAAAGGAGAAGTGCAGAGTGAAGTGGGCAAGGGGAACCCCCTTATAAAACCATCAGATCTCATGGGAACTCAATTACTATCACGAGAACAGCATGGAAATAACTGCCACCATGATTCAATTACTTCCCACTGGGTCCTTCCCACAATATGTGGGGATTATGGGAACTACAGTTCAAGATGAGATTTGGGAGGAGACACAGCCAACCCATATCAAGCTGCATTATCAATGAGAAGTACTGTTTAGGTAAAAATCTTTTTTTTCTGAAAGTTAGGTCTCAAAAGTGAGCTTAAAATGCCCAGTCAACACACTGTAAACAGAACAGCTATCATTGAGGCTTTGTTGTTCCATTTATACAGCACGAGAGAGAGAAGATTTGATATTATTCTTAAGAGACGGAAGACTTTTGCAATTGTAAGTGAACATTGGCTTTAACTGAAAGTCACCAGCTACATTAGCCCCTAACAAGAGCGTTTGCTTGTCCTTTGAAGTTTTTAAGCCAGGCATTGACTTCTCCTTTCTACCTATGAAAGTCCTAGATGGGATCTTCTTCCAATAAAAGACAGTTTTGTCTGTTGAAAATCTGTTTAGTGTAGCCACCTTCATCAGTGAGCTTAGCTAGATTTTTCAGACAACTTGCCATAGCTTCTATACCTGCATTTGCTGCTTCACCTTATACTTTGATGTTATGGAGATGGCTTCATTGCTTGAGCCTCACGAACCAATTTCTGCTAGCCTCAAACTCTTTTTCTACAGTTTTCTCACCTATCTTAGCCTTCATAGAATTGAAGAGAGCTAGGGACTTGCTCTGAATTAGGCTTTGCCTTAAGGCAATTTTGCAGCTACACACTTCAGTAATAAGGTTTTACTTTCTTATCATTCGTGTGTTTATTGGGGTAGCACTTTTAGTTTCCTTCAAGAACTACTCCTTTGCATCCACAATTTGGCTGTTTGGCTCAAGGAGCATTGCTTTCAGCCTATGTTGGTTTTTAACTGTCTTCTTCATTAAGTTTAATCATTTCTAACTTTTGATTTTAAAGAAGACGTGTGACTCTTTTTTTCTACTTCAGGCCATTGTAGGTTTATTAATTAGCCTCATTTCAACATTTTTGTCCTTCTCCAAGGAAAGAGAGAGAGGGGGAGGGAAGGACTAGTTAGTGGAGCAGTCAGAACACACAAAACATTTATCAATTAAGTTTGTAATCTTATATGCACACAGTTCATGACATTCCCAAAACAATTACAAGAGTAACAGCAAAGATCACTGACCACAGATCACCTTAACAAATACAATAATGATGAAAATGTTTGAAACATCGTGAGAATTACCAAAATGTGGCAGAGACACAGAGTGAACAAATGCTGTTGAAAAAAAATGGCATTGAAAGCTTTGCTCAATGCAGGGTTGCCACAACCTTCAATTTGTAAAATATGCAATATCTGCAAAGTACAAAAAAATGCAGCATAATTAAGTGATGTATGCCTCTATAAAGTCACCTGTAGTGTTTCTGTAGATATTCTATAAATTGAGGAAATTTTCCTCTATTTCTATTTTTTCTGACAGTTTTTATTATGAATAGTTACTGAATTTTGTCAAATGCTTTTTCTGTACCTGTTATTACGTGTTTTTTCATCTTCATCCTGTTTATACATTGGATTACATTGATTGATTTTCTAATATTGGACCAGTCTTGTATATCTTGAATTAACTCAAATTGGTAATGGTATGTTGTTTTTTAATACAATGTTGAATTCTATTTAGTAATATTTTGTTAGGAATTTTTTGCATCTATACTTATTAGCTATTGGTCTTTAGTTTTCTTTCCTTTTCTTCTTCCCTTTATCTGGTTTGGTATCAAAGTAGTGCTAGCTTTATAAAACATATTGTGAAGTGTTCATTTCTCTTCAAATCTCTGAGGGAAAAAAAAAGTAAAATTGATCTTGTTTCTTATTTACATGATTTTTAGAATTCTTCAGTGGAACTATTTAGACCTTGTTGTGGAGCTGAGAATTTCAAAATTCTAAATTTGTTTTTTATAATAGTTATGTTAGCTTATTTAAATGATCTGTCTCAAAATGAGTGAATTGTTGTAGCTTGCATTTTTAAAGAATTGGTCCGTTTTATAGATTTTCAATGTTATTTTTCTGTTGTAAGTTTCATTTGTTTGTGTTCTAATGTTTGTCTGTTTACACATCTTTCCTTCTGATTGTTTTGGATTTATTCTGTACATATTTTTCTAGGTTCTTAAGATGGAAATTTTTATTCTTGTTTTGAAATATTTTCTTTTTTAATGTACTGCATTTAATGCTATAAATTTCCCTTTTAGCATTGCTAAAGTTGGATCTCAAAAAGTGCCAATCAAAGCCTAATTTTGCATCTTGGCTTTGTCTTATACAATATCAGCTGTTAAAAAGCATTTTACATGTGTTTTTAAACCACAGTTGTTTGGCCAGATGAACAGTGCTGTGTCAAGCTGGTAGCCAGTCTTATATGTGTGATTAGGAGCACTAGTTCTGTGTGCCTATGAACTTAATGCTGCTTATTGTCTCATTCTGACTTCATGGAGAATTAATCCCACCTTTAAGCAAAGGCTGCTAAGTTAATGGTATTTTCTGTGCAAAAATTAAATTTTATTTTCAGCGTTTAGCCAAGGAATTTTTCCAGTAGGTGCTCAGCTATTTAAAAATAAAGCTATTCTCAAACATTCATCATTAGACAACTGGAGTTTTTGCTGGTTTTGTAACCTACCAAATGTGGCTGTTGAACATTCCACATTCAAAAGTTTTGTAGGGTGGTGGGAAATGGGGTATCTTCAATGTTTATTTTAAAAAAATAAAATAAAATAAGTTATTGGCTTTAAAAAAAAAAGTTGGATTTCACAAATTTTGATATGTTCTTTCTTTTAATTTTCATTCAATGTATTTTAAAATCTTTTTCTTGAGATTTTATCTTTGAACCACGGGCTATTGAAGTGTTGGCCAGAGGCATGGTGTCTCTCTTCTATAATCCCAGCACCTCGTGAGGCTGAATCAGGGGGACTGCTTGAGCACAGGAGATCAAGAACAGGCTGGGCAACTTAATGAAACCCGATCTCTACAAATAATAATATTTACCCAGGTGTGGTGGCATATGCCTGTAGTCCCAGCTACTCAGAAGGCTGAGGCAGGAGAATTGCTTGAGCCCAGGAGGTCAAGGCTGCAGTAAGCCATGATCATGCCGCTGCACTCTGGCCTGAGTGACAGAGCAAGACACTGTCTCCAAAATAAATATATAAATAAAATGTGTTGTTTAGTTTCATGTATTTGGATATTTGCCTGTTATCATTCTGTTGTTGATTCCAGTTAGATTCCATTGTGATTGGAAAACATGCTCTGTATGATTCAGTTCTTTAAGATTTGTTGAGGTTTGGTTATGGCACAAGATATTGTCTGTCTTGATTTATGTCTGTGGGCAAGTAATAAAAATGTACTGTGCTTTTGTTAAGTGTCCCAAAAATATGTTGATTTGAATCTTTTGTTTGATGACATTTATGAGTTCTTTCATATCCTTGCTGGTTTTCTAACTAGTTGTTCTATCAAATTATTGAGAAAAAAAATGATGAAGTTACCTATATAGTTGTGTGTTTTCCATTTAACCTTTCACTTTTACTAGGTCTTTCAGTTTTGTTTCACAACACTATAAATGTGAATTTATTTCTCCTTTCTGTTTTATTATAACTAGCTTCAAAGCTAATTACAATTAGCTTTCTGTTTTATTATAATTAGTTTTGATCTCTCTTATTTAGTGCATCCGCATTTAGAATGGCTATGTCTCCTTAGTAACTTGGCTCCCTTATCAATTTACAATGTCTTTCGCTAACTCTAGCAACTTCCTTTGCTACTCTATCTCATATTTATAAAGCTATTTGTGATTTATTTTGACTAATGTTCGTATGGTTTTTCCTTTCTTTTAGCCTGCTTATAACATTATATCTGAATTAGTTTCTTTTAGATAGTACATAATCGTGTCATGTTTTTAATTAATTTTTCCAATCTATTTTTTCTTTTATTCAAAGCATTTACATTTAATGTAGTTATTGATATAGTAGGGATAAAATCTGCTATTTTATTTTGTTTTCTGTTTGTTCTTTATTTTTGCTTTGGCCTTCTTTATTCTGCCTTCTAGTGGTTTACGTGATCATTTTCTAGACTTTCATTTTCATATAGTGTTTTCATTATATCTCTTTATATAAGTTTTCAGTGAGTGTTCTAAGTAATACAATATATGTGCATAATTCACCATCTACTTCTGGCATCATTTTACCAGTTCAAGTGATGTGACATTTCCCTTTATGTCCTTTACCCTTCTGTTTATAATTATCTTAAATGTATTTCCTCTACATGCATTTAGAACCTTCTGTTTATAACCTAATTATCTAAAATATTTCCTCTACATGCATTTAGAACCACATTATAATTCTTTATGGAGCCATTAGGCACAATTTAGATAATTAAGAGAAAGAAAGTCCATTGTATTTACCCATATTTTTGTTTACTGTGATCCTTCTTCCTTACTGATGTATCAAGATTTCTTTTTATCATTTTTTTTTTCTATTTAGAGAACATCTTCAGCCTTTCTTTCAGAGTAGGTCTGCTGCCAGCAAATTTTCTTGGCTTTTCTTCATCTAAGAAGCTTGACTTCTCCCTTCATTGCTAAATGATATTTTCATTGTATTTAGAATTCTGGGTGGACAGAACTTTTCTTTCAGCATTTGATAAATGCTGTTTCACACCTTCCAGGCTCCATGGTTTCAGATGAGACATCTGTTGATATTTGAATTGATTTCCCATATATGTTAGGTGTCATTTCTCTCTTTGTTTTAAAAATTTCTTTATTTGTCTTTAGTTTTCACAAGGTTTACTGCAATGTGTCTTGGTGTAGATTTTTTATGGTTCATTACTTTCGCATTCATTCAGCTTCACAATTCTATATGTTTATACATTTTGTCACATGTAGGAAGTTTCAATCATTATTTCTTTCAATACTTTTTTCAGCTTCACATCTTTTATTTTTTTCTGGGATCTCATAAAATTATTATTTTTGTCATACTCCCACAGGTTCTAGCAGGCTCTGTTCATTTTTTCCAACTTATTTTCTCTCTCCATTGTTCATACTGGGTAATTTCTATGCTTCTATTTTCAGATTAACTGATTATTTTCTCTTTTCTCTCCATTTTGCTGCTGAGTCCATCCAGTGAGTTTTTATTTCTGTTATTATGTTTCCAGTTTTAACATTTCCATTTTTTTTTTTACAGCCTACCTTAATTTGCTGAGGCTTTCTATGTTTTCTTTGTTGCAAGCGTGTTCATAATTGTTCATCAAGGAATGTTATGGCAGTTTTAAGATCTCAGTGTTGGCATCTGTTGATTATTCTTTTTCATTCAATTTGCAATTTTCCTGGTTTTTGGTACAATGAGTAATTTTCTGTTGAAACCTGGACATTTTCAGTATTATGCTGTGATATTCTGGATTTTATTTAAACCTCCTTTAGTTGAATTCTTCTGACCCTGCTCTGGCAGGATAAAGTGAAGCTAGTACAAAGCAGGTGAGACCCAAAATTGGGGCTTAGCCTAGGAAGGTTCTTGTCTTTGTCCAGGAAAGAATTTAAGTGTGGGCCAGTGGTGTTAAATAGCAACTTTTATTGAAGTGATAGCGTACAGCAGCACTAGAGGTACTGCTCCTTGCAAAGCAGGGCTCTCTATCTCATAGGCAGTATACCCAGAGTAGCAGCTCAGAGAAAGTCTTGTGGTCATATTTATACCCACTTTTAATTATATGCAAATTAAGGGGCAGATTTTGCAGAAATTTCTAAAAGCAGTGTGGTAACTTCTGGGTTGTTAGGTTGCTGCCATGGAAATGGATGGTAACTTTGGCATGCTGCCATGAAAATGGTAAACTGATATGGCACTCTGGTTTGTCTTTTGGAAAGCTCTTTCTGCCCCATCTCTGTTTCAGCTAGTCATCAATTTGGTCTAATATCTGGGCCCTGCCTCTGGAGTTGAGTCCTGCCTCCCAATTCATTCCCCCTTCAGAGATTAGATACTCCTCCTTAACCTTAAGTGAGCTACACAAAGGTGGAGGTCCATCGTTTGTAACTGCTTCCTGCTGAATTTATGGGTGTAGGCCCTGCCTAACACTAGAGGAATAAGATTCTCTGGGTTCCTGATCTAATGGGCCCAAAGGCAGGACACTTTCATTCTCTGGGTTGATAGATCAGACGAGCTGGAAGTCTTGTGCCAGCATTGCCTGGAACTGTTGTCATCTAGAGGACAGCAATTTCTCTAACAGGTTAAACAAGCTAGGGCCAAAAAGTAGTAACAAATGATAGCTATCAAAGATCCTAGGCGAGGTAAAACCCAGGTGAGACTTGGGAAGGCACTTTTGATAGTCAACCAGATATAGCTAGGGTCAATGCCCTAGTTATACCTAAGTAACCAGGTAGCTTACTCATACATCTTTTTCGTTCTTATTTTTTTTAGATGGAGTCTCGCTCTGTGGCCTAGGCTGAAGTGCAGTGGCAGAGTCTCAGCTCACCACACCTCTACCTCCCGGGTTCAAGCAATTTTTTCGAAAGCTAACCTCAACTTGTCCGGAGTTGTTAATATACATGCAGCAGGTTTTATTAATAATTGTGCAGAGTCCACCTTGTTTAGCTAGTTAGTAAGCCAATGCTAGTCTGTTACTGAGAACTACATTTGCCAAAGAGCCTAGGGACTCCTGAATTCTCTTTAGTGCCTGACCTGTGTTGGTGTAGTGTTTCAGTCAAATTATTTAGGGTTCACTCATAGTAAGCAAACCTGCCCCAGGGTGCCACTAGTTCTATTGCCACTCTGATTTCTGCCCTACTATTGCTCATTTAATTCTGATGTTCCTGGGTCTTACACATTATAGAGTGTGACCCCTGGATGGGCCCAGGGTAGCCCATGTGCTCACCCAGCAGTGGTGACACCAAAGAAAAATATTTGGGCAGGTGCTTCTCTGCCACTGCTGTAAGCTCTCTGTTCAATCAAGGGTCCAAGACCCCGGGGCTAGTGGAAGAAGGGGATGATGGGGGAGTTTTTTTTGTCTCTCTCACCAGGGACAGTAAAGACATTCTCATTATCACCGACCCTTTTGCTTATTGTAGGCATATTGATTCTGGAGTCGGCAAGTCTTGGGCTCTTTTCTGGGCATCCCAAATGCTGATCTCATAACACTTATCTCAGGATGGGTAATTCTGAGGCGACAGGGTTCTTAAAGGAACTGTTAACCATTATGCATTTTGGCTATCTCTCTCTCTCTTTTTTTTCATCTTTTTTTCCTGTCCCTATTGTTGTAAACTTTAAATGCTATATTTAAGAGTTGGCTCAAAGGGGTTTGAGGTCCCACTGCTGCTTTTTGTAACTTTCCCCTAATGTCAGAGATAGATTGAGTAATAAAATATATGCCCAGGAGAGCTTGTCCTTTTGTGGAGTGTGGGATCTGCTTTAGCATTTTTTTTTTAGTACCTCAACCAAATGACCCCTAAACAGAGCAAGATTTTCATCTTCTCCCTGAGTTATTTCTCTAACCCTGTGATAACTGACTGGCTCAACTACACATTTTTTCCTCCACATTTTTCCCATGGCACAGCAAGCAGATGATAACACTTGCAAGTCATGACAAGTTAAATTAAAGAACATGATAAACTTAACAAACTCCTCTATAAACTTTTCTCGATCCTCTGAAAACTGGCCAATTTTTTCTTTGTATAAATTAGATTAGAAAACGGCACAAGTACAGTAAGTATTCCTGCATTTTGATCAGCTACTTCTTGCAATAGACACAGGTTAGACTTCATGGGCTGCTATGGGGCCCCACTCCTGGGGGTACTGGTTGGGCTTACTTTCCTGGGCAATGGAGGTGGGTATAAGCTGGAGCTAGAGGAACAAGGGGGAGGGGTGTCTGATGACTTTGGGGTGGAATTCTTCATTAGAAAACTGACAAGAAACCTCTCAGAATTTGGGAACTGAGGAGGTTTCAGGGAGGGTGTAGGTTTTCTAGTGGGAACAGCTAGGAATGGATCCCTTATGCATGGCTTTCTGATGCCTGGATGTAACATGAGCCAGTAAAGGGCCATAAAAGCCTATACATAAGGGACATCTTCCCATTTTCCTTCCTTTAACAGAATAAGTTCAATTGTAAAATATCATTATAATATATAGAACCATGTTTAAACCAAATCTGTTAGTTTTCTAATTTGTATTGAACCCAAGCAGTGATGCAATAGAAATACAGTTTCTTTTTCTTTAAGCTGAATTTGAATGTGTTCCAGTAACCAGAAGACATCCTAGCAGAGAGTCTTCTGGGATGCTCATCATTGTCCCCATGACTAACAGGATTTTAACTGGATACAGAAGTTTTTCTAAGTCTAGCGAGACAGAAAGCAACCGGGCCCTTGTTATTTTTCCCTTTTAGATTCCCGCTTCCTGCAGAGAAGGTATAAGCAGGTAGCAAAGCATTACAAAAGCAGATTACAAGCTACAGTTGGGCAGCAAAATGTTGAGCCTAAATTTCACAAAGTGAGTATTGGGCATAGAGGGGGGACTAAATAAACTGTGACTGTGGACAGAAGGAAGGGAAAGAGATAAACAGCAGTGCCCAAGGAGAGCCTTCAGAGGCCCTGAAGAACCCACCCAGTAATGGAGACACTGGAAAAAATATTCAAGCGGCCACTTGTCTAGCATTGTAGGTGGTCATCTATCAGGTCAGGGTCCCAGGAACTCACAGTTCCTTCATCCAAGAGGAGCTTGAGCAAGGCAGTTATAAGGCAGAGCACATGAAGGGGCCTGCAACTGGCTATTAGAAAAATAATAACTTCTAACTTCAAGGCAGACAAAGACTAAACTGATATTCTGCTAAGAGAGGGGGTTCAACCCACAGTCCTAGAGGGAATGCCAATGCAAAAAACCTCAGGGCGTCTGTGGGGGAGGCCAATAATAACAATGCTGAAAACCCAGAGTGCTTGAGTTTCAGCCAATGAGGGCCTCCTGTCAAATGCCAAATAGTCGAGGGCACCTGGGGGGTCGCTAACAATGAACACAAGACCAAGCTGGGGTTACAGAACAACATGACTATCGCATCCTGGAGTCAACACAACAGGAGACCTCTCACAACCAAATGTTCCCTCTTAAACAATTGCCCAAAAACAGTCAACTGACAGTCAAAAGCAAACATAAGACAGCAAACAAAAGACTGAAAATAAAATGACTGGTGTTACAATAAAATGGAATCAGAGGATGAAGAGGTGACAAGGACATGCTTTGGGCACTCAGATGACAGGGAACTTTTATCTCACCTCTCAGCCAAAGGCTTTTATTCCCAAGCTTACCTGCTATCATGGGGGAGGAGGCATTGGGGACAATCACTCATACACAGGCACTGAAATGGCACTGACCAATCTTCCATGTGGGACTCATGTGAAGGTCTATACAAGTTGGATGGGCTCAGCTGCCACGTAAGGGAGCATCACAGGGCCATTAGCCCACTGGCCCACCAGTCAGAGTTGTGGGTCCCAAACAAGCAGCACTATGGCCACTTGCCTGTCTGCTCAGCTCTGCTTCTTGCCAGTGAAAATTATGGCTCTGAAAAGAGCCTTTTGTTATTTTTACAGCACTATTTTGTTAGCAGCTCTTTATTACTATAGTCTCAGTATTATAGCTCTTGCAGCCTTAATTACAGACTGCTTCACAATCTATCACCAGCTCTCCACACATCCTCTCGTGGATTGCTATCTCCCATCCTCTTTCACCAATCACCGCCTTTCCACTGATTACCACTGTCTTCATCCCTCCATTGCTCAGCAGATGATGCAGAGCAGATGATCACCAAAATTGGGGCTTAGCCCAGGAGGGTTCTTGGCTTTACTCAGGAAGGAATTCAAGGGTAAGTTGATGGTATTAGAAACTTTTATTGAAGTGACAGCATTCAGCAGGAGCAGAGGTACTGCTCCTTGTGGAGCAAGGCAGTGTACTCACAGGAACACTCAGAGGTACTTCTGCAGTCATATTTCTATCCACTTTTAATTATATGCAAATTAATGGGCAGATTATGCAGACATTTCTAGAAAGAGGGTGGTAACTTCTGGGTTATGTTGCTACTGGTTGTTAGGTTGCTGCCATGGAAATGGATGGTCACTTACAGGTGCTGCCATGAAAATGGTAAACTGACATGGCACATTGGTGAGCATGTCTTATGAAAAGGTGTTTCTACCCCTTCCCTATTTTAGCTAGTCCTCAATTTGGTCTAGTGTTCAAGTCCACCTCCAGAGTGGGGTCCTGCCTCTGGAGTCAAGTCATGCCTACTACTTCAAAAGGGGTTGTGGGGCACTGTATGTAAAGCCAGTCCCCACTCTGCCTTAATTGGCTCCTAAGAGGGAATTTCTTCCTTTTTGCTTGGGGCAGGGACTGGAAGTCCAGACTTTCCATGTGGTCTCCACTGACACTGATGGAGGATGGAAGGTCATTACCTGCCAGTGGGGATGAAAGTCCAGCTTCCCTACTCAGCCATTCTAACACCACCTCAGCAGGAAGCTTCAGGTGCCTCATTACAGTCTTCAGCTCCCCACTTAACCTTTGTAAGGGGGAAGAGACAAAGTCACTCAGTTTTTTCTATGATACTTGCCCAGAGTAAAGAGGTTACTGTCTAAAAACATTTTATCTTGTTAGGCTGCTCCTATCTAGGTCCTTTGGCTAGAGAGAGTAGGATTTTTGGGGATCTGTTTTTGTCTGCACTCATTGGCTCTCTGGGTTGCTACCTTTTTCAAGTCCAAGTGTGAGACAGATGAGGCCAAAAGAAATCCTGGGGCATTTACCACTGTTTTGCTTCTTGCATTCCCAGGTCCCTAACTGCTCTGCCTTCTTTTCTTTATGTTTCAGAGTCTTCTTATGTTGTTTTGTATATAATGTCCAGGGATTGTGGTTATACTTAGAGGGAGGGGACATGAACAAGACACCTGATACAAATCACATTAATAATCTGAATATAGATGTTGTATTAGTCCATTTTCACACTGCTGATAAAGACATACCCAAGACTGGGAAGAACAATAGGTTTAATTGGATTTGCAGTTCCACATGTCTGGGGAGGTCTCAGAATCTTAATGGGAGGTGAAAGGCACTTCTTACATGGCAGCAGCCAGAGAAAATGAGGAATATCCAAAAGTGGAAATCCCTGTTAAAACCATCAGATCTTGTGAGACTTATTTACTATCACAAGAACAGTAAAGGGGAAACTGCCCTCATGATTCAAATTATCTCCCACTGGGTCTATCCCACAACATATGGAAATTGTGGGAGTACAATTCAAAGTGAGATTTGGGTGGGGACACAGAGCCAAGCCATATCATTCCAGCCATGCCTGTGCAAATCTCGTGTCCTCACATTTCAAAACCAATCATGCCTTCCCAAAAGTCCCCCAAAGTCTTAACTCATTTCCGCATTAACTCAAAGTCCACAGTCCAAAGTCTTATCTGAGACAAGGCAAGTCCCTTCCACCTATGAGCCTGTAAAATCAAAAGCAAGTTAGTTACTTCCTAGATACAATGGGGGTAAAGACATTGGGTAAATACACCCATTCCAAATGGGGGAAAGTTGGTCAAAACAAAGGGGCTACTGGCCCCATGCAAGTCTGAAATTCAGCAGAGTGGTCAAATCTTAAAACTTCAAATGATCTCCTTTGATACTTTTGCCTCATATCTGGGTCACGCTGAGGAAAGTGGTTGGTTCCCATGGTCTTGGGCAGCTCTACCCCTGTGGCTTTGCAGGGTACAGCCTCCCTCTCAGCTGCTTTCACAGGCTGGCATTTAGTGTCTGGGGCTTTTCCAGGTGCAAAGTGCAAACTATCATTCTGGGGTTTGGAGGATGGTGGCCCTCTCAAAAGCTTCATTAGGCAGTACGCCAGTAGGGACTCTATGTGGCGGCTCTCACCCCATGTTTCCCTTCCATACTGCCCTAGCAGAGATTCTCCATGTGTGCCCCACCTTGCAGCAAACCTCTGCCTGGGGATCTAGGCATTTCCATACATCTTGTGAAATCTAGGTGGAGGTTCTCAGACCTCTATTCTTGACTTCTGTGCACTTGCAGGGGCAACACCACATGGAAGCTGCCAAGGCTTGGGGCTTTCACCCTCTGAAGCCATGGACTGAGCTCTACCTTGGCCTCTTTCAGTCACAGCTAGAGCAGCTGAAGCACAGGACATCAAGCCCCTAGGCAGCACACAGCACAGGGACCCTGAGCCTGGCCCACAAAGCCATTTTCTTCTAGGCCTCTGGGCCTGTGATGGGAGGGACTGTGGTGAAGACCTCTGACATGCCCTGGAGACATTTTCCCCATTGTGTTGGGAATTAACATTTGGCTCCTTGTTACCTATGCAAATTTCTGCAGCAGGCTTGAATTTATCCTCAGAGAATGGGTTTTTCTTTTTTATCACATTGTCAGGCTGCAGATTTTCCAAACTTTTATGCTGTTTCCCTTTTAAAACTGAATGCTTTCAACAGCACCCAAATCACCTCTTGAATGCTTTGTTGCTTAGAAATTTCTCCCACCAGATGCCCTAAATCATCTCTCTCAAATTCAAAGTTCCACAAGTCTCTAGGGCAGGGGCAAAATGCCGCCAGTCTCTTTGCTAAAACATAACAAGAGTCACCTTTGCTCCAGTTCCCAACAAGTTCCTCATCTCCATCTGAGGCCACCTCAGCCTGGACCTTATTGTTCATGTGGCTATCAGACTTTTGGTCAAAGCCATTCAACAAGTCTCTAGAAAGTTCCAAACTTTCCCACATTTTCTTTTCTTCTTCTGAGCCCTCCAAACTGTTTCAGCCTCTGCCTATTACCCAGTTCCAAAGTTGTTTCCACAATTTTGGGTATCTTTTCAGTACTGCCCTCCTCTACTGGTACCAATTTACTGTATTAGTCCATTTTTACACTGCTGAGAAAGACATACCTGAGACTGGGAAGAAAAAGGGATTTAATTGGACTTACAGTTCCACATGGCTGGGGAGGCCTCAGAATCGTGGCAGGAGGTGAAAGGCACTTCTTACGTGGTGGTGGCAAGAGAAAATGAGAAAGATGCAAAACCAAAAACCCCTGATAAACAATCAGATCTCATGAGGCTTACTGACTACCACAAGAACAATATGGGGGAAACCACCTCCATGATTCAAACTATCTCACACCAGGTCCCTCCCACAACGTGGGAATTATGGGAGTACAATTCAAGATGAGATTTGGGTGGGGACACAGAGCCAAACCAAATTCAGATGTACAGCCATTATACAATGATATTGAACACTGTTCTTTTAAAGGTTTTATAAATACTACATCCGATTTGAACCATCTCACAAAATGAAGAACTTGGGGGGCAGATAAGTCCAAGAATCAAAGTTCCAGGGATTTCAAGGATCAAGAATCTGCATTTCAAAAGGCTAAATAAATCTGTGTGACAGGAGTGACAGGCCCAGCCCAGGCTGGGCCACATTGCTCTTATCTGCTGTCCCTCGGGGTCTATCTGTGAAGCTTTCTCACTTGATCACATTAAAAGAGAATAATCAGTGATATCTTGAACTAGTCTGTAAAGAACTTGGATGATGAGCTTTAAAGCATGAACATAAATATGTGTCCTAGAATTAATTTCTCAAATTTGAAATATGAGGGTATAATGTAATACTTTTTCTTTTATTTGCCACTCTTATGTAACAACTTCTTTTCATATTTTACCTTGCAAGATGCATCTCACACAGGAACTCACTGAAATACATTATCCCATTTGCCATCCTAATGAACAAACATACATACAGTCAAAGGATACAGGCAGCATTCTTTTCTCTTGTCTTCTCTGCAGCAAGGTTACCTGCCTCTGGCTTGAATATATAAACTACTTTAAAACACATGCACACACACAAACACATACAAACTTTACAAAAGCACTAGCTGAAGTAATTTTTACTTTTTAATTATTCCAAAAGTCCAAAAAAGGAATAATAAATTATTTTAAGGAACTAATTACTACGAGAAAAAATATTTTTAAAAATCAAAACCATCATTCTCAGCAAACAGACACATGAACAGAAAATCAAACACCGCACGTTCTCACTCATACGTGGGTATTGAACAATGAGAACACATGGACACAGGGAGGGGAGCATCACACACTGGGGTCTGTTAGGGGGAAATAGGGGAGGGACAGTGGTGGGTGGGGAGTTGGGGAGAGATAGCATGGGGAGGAATGCCAGATATAGGTGATGGGGGAGGAAGGCAGCAAATCACACTGCCATGTGTGTATCTATGCAACAAACTTGCATGTTCTTCACATGTACCCCAAAACCTAAAATGCAATTTAAAAAAAAAGGAAAAAAAAATCAGAAATATGTAAAATTATAAGTCCTACAATTAAACTTTTTCAATTAGACCAATTAGTCAACTGAAAGGGAAGTTAATTATTCTGGTAAGAAAGGAAAGATAGGAAGGATCACTGGCTGTGCACCTCCCATGAGCTCGGAAGATTCAGCAACACTACCTCACATTCATTCCCTCATTTAATTTTCACAAGAGCCATGAGGTAATCATTATTATCCCAAAGTTACAAATAAAGAACACTGAGGTTTGAGTTCATGTAAATAAGTTGACTGTACTATATTCAAAGCCTGTTTCATCTGATAGCATTGTCTATACTCTTTCTGCTCCATCTCCAGAAAACATTACATTACTGCAAACTCAAATTCGAATTATGAAGTGGAGTTTATAGGGATGTTCTTTGTTCTTTCCTGATAGCCTCTCTTCCTACTACCATAATCATCTACCTCTCAAGCAAGAAGTACAATTTCAGGCTTAATGTTGGGGGAAAGAAAAAAAAACACTGAGATTAAAAATCACCTTCCAGTTCAATGAAATATTTAATCATAGAAGGTTAAAAGAGCAGGGTATTTGTGCTGCTGAATATTTATTAGAAAACAAGGATAAATATTTAATTAGCTGCCCTAGCTTGTCTTTCCTCACCATGTACCTTCTCATTTCTTTTTCTTGACTTTAAGTTCTGGGGTACATGTGTAGAATGTGCAGGTTTGTTACATAGGTATACATATGCCATGGTGATTTGCTGCATCCATTACCCTGTCATCTACATTAGGTATTTCTCCTAATGCCATCCCTCCCCTAGCCCCTCACCCCCTGCTATCCCTTCCCTAGCCCCCCACCGCTGGATATTCCCCCTCCCTGTGTCCATGTGTTCTGGTTGGTTCCAAGTTTTGCTGTTGTGAACAGTGCCACAATAAACATATGTGTGCATATGTCTTTATAATAGAATGATTTATAATTCTTTGGGTACATACCCAATAACGGGATTGCTGGGTCAAATGGTGTATCTATTTCTAGATCCTTGAGGAATTGCCACATTGTCTTCTACAATGGTTGAACTAATTTACACTCATTTTCTATAGTTATAAGAGTTGCATATCACAAAATAAACAACTCGGTTCTGAAGAAAATGTATCAAAATGAGGGGGAAAACATCTTCCACAAAACCCCAACTCTTTTCTCCTAGGGGATACAAAGTAAGAAGGTAATCTTTTCCTATAGTTTTGAAATATTTATTGGTAGGCAATAATTGTTCTCCATGTGAGAAGTGCAGATAGTAAGCCATAGAGAATAAAGAGTTTTCCCAGAGTAGTACAGTATGTCATTGATGGATAAAATACTTCTGTTTCTGGATCCCAGATACTTTCTCATTGGAAAACTCTTTTGTGGAACACATTAACTGAAAGATATTCACTAGATTTGGCCTGATGTGTCGAAAAAGTTTTCAATATGCTTCTCAAATATTCAGCATGGAGAAAGCATTACTAAAGTTAAAAAATATATAATAATCACTATTATAACATTTCTTATATATCAGCCAGTGTAAGGCTCTGTATGTATCTACATATCACATATTCACACACAAAAAACTGATATTTAATGACTAATTTGACAATATGGAAGACAATACATTAAAAATTCCATTTTATTTAACCATAAAAATTCCTAAATAAGACTTAGATTGAATTATAAACACAGATTTTCCCAGAATTCATCAAACTGAAAAATTATCCTAGTTTCAGATACAGATATCCAAATATGGATAGTATCTCAAGGAAATAGCAAATTGATACTAGCTGGCTTACATTACCAAGTGAAAATTATTGAATATCTTCCCATTTCTCATGCCAAATCACCTTGTGTCTATGCACACATACATGCACAGGTAGATATGACATAATGGCTCAAGGATCTAGTAAGAAATACAAGGACAGTACAAATAGAGCCATATATAACCATTACATACATATATTGAACAAACAGTTACTCTGTTTCATACCATAAAACACTTATTGTTTCATTTTTTCTTTTTGTTGTGTGTGTGTCTCAATATCCCTATCAAAGTGACTCTTCTAACTCAGGATGAAAGCAAGGTCAGCACTATTACTTTCCTGTTAACTTTTAGATCATTAAACCCTGCCTCAATTTAGTAATTATAAAAATAAGTTTCATTTAATAGTCAAAAGTACTAAAATTCATTTAATGTTACAATTTTTTTATCTCTACTGTGGGTCTGGGATAATCAGGAAGCCTGCAGCTGGAGAAAGAGGCACAATTATGAACTCCTTGTCTTTTCCCACCTGGTGGTTGACTCTCTCTTCCAAATACTGAACAGTGGTTTCTGCTCATTTAGGGAGAGTGCTGAGATGAGCGGGCCGATGTTGGGGTACCTAGAAGTCTGTGAGATTGGAGAAGAATGGATGGGCAGATGATTTCTCACTTGAGCAATCGTTTCATGATCTAGCCTCACTGCTCTCAGAAATTGGTAAAACATTTGAAATGTATTTTTCTTCTATTTAGTGGATTCCTTGAATTTCACCTCAGTTCTGCCCATCTGTCACATGTGGTCTCTGAGAGCTAAAATAAATTTTCTGTTCTTATGTAAAAAATTCTGTGATAAAGTAAACATTCTTAGGCTACTTGCTCTCAATAAGAACAAATAATTAAAATAGTTTGCTTATGAAGGCTAACAGCTCACACATCAGGACTATACCAATATATAGTTTGTGCATCAAAATTTGTTTTATGATCCTCTTCTTTCTCTGTTTACCAATCCATAGCTGTTATGTATGTTCAATTCCTGGTATATACTGCCTTAAAATCATTCAGCCTGGCTCTTAGCTGCATATACACACTGCCCCAACTGTCTCTTCTTAAGATAATATTAAGACTGTCAAGAAGGTGTCCTCTCTTGCTGCAATAAGTTTAATAAACTCAGCTTTGCTTTATCAACAGGGTTTTCTAAAGATCTCTGGAGTGGAGGCACTGAATTTCAATATCCCCTTGACCCAGCTAATGCCCCTCATGACCTGGCATACTTTCAGCTTCTCTCAGCTGAAATCTTTCACTCATTCCAAGCAACCAGGTTGCATAGAACCTAAAAAAATAGCATGAACTTTTTTCAGTTGTGCACAACATTTATTCCATAAGAATTTTTTTTTTTTTTTTAGTGCAGAGGGGGAAGGCTGAAAAAAGCCACAATGTGCAGAGCAATCTTTAGTGTCTGAATACTCTAGGTAGAAGTGCCTATTTTCCCCAAAACAATTATAGAAAAATGTGAAGCTCTCTCGTCTCTTCAAAGTCCACTTGATAAGGCTTGGGGTTACGGAATAATAAACCAATACACATTCTCCCTCTTAGGATTTCACAACCCAGATGTTTTAAAAGAAATAGTCCTCAAAGGCCAACAAACATATGAAAAAATGCTCATCATCACTGGACATTAGAGAAATGTAAATCAAAACCACATTGAGATATCATCTTATGCCAGTTAGAATGGCAATCCTTAAAAAATCTGGAGACAACGGATGCTGTTGAGGATGTGGAGAAATAGGAACACTTTTACACTGTTGATGGGAGTGTAAATTAGTTCAACCATTGTGGAAGACAGTGTGGCAATTCCTCAAGGACTTTCCTCAATTCCTCAAGGAATTTCTAGAAATAGAAATTCCATTTGACCCAGCAATCCCATTACTGGGTGTATACCCAAAGAATTATAAATTGTTCTATTATAAAGACACATGCACACAAATGTTCATTGCAGCATTGTTTACACTAGCAAAGACCTGGAACCAATCCAAATGTCCATCAACGATAAACTGGATAAAGAAAATGTGGCACATATAAACCATAGAATACTATGCAGCCATAAAAAATGATGAGTTCATGTCCTTCATAGGGACATAGATGAATCTGGAAACCATCATTCTCAGCAAACATCATTTCTCAGAACAGAAAACCAAACAGTGCATGTTATCGCTCATAGGCAGGTGTTGAATAAGTAGAACATGTGGACACAGGGAAGGGAGTATCGGACACAGGGAGGGGAGTATCACACACTGTGGACAGTTGGGGGGTTGCTAGGGGAGGGACAGCAGGTGGTGGGGAGGGTGGGGAGGGATAATGAGGGGAGAAATACCAGATGTGGGTGATGGAGGGCTGAAGGCAGCAAATCACCTTGCCGTGTATGTACCTATGCAACAATCCTGCATGATCTGCACATGTACCCCAGAACCTAAAGTACAATAAAAAAAATAGTCCTCAAAAATCCTTCTTTAATTTGTAACACATAAACTCTTACCTCCTCAATACAAATGAGAACTTCAAGAGGCCTCTAAATAGCTCCGACTATCTATGTTGTGTATATTTTCCAGGGCAGTCTGTTTCACAACTCATAGACTATAGATAACAAAGTTATTTATAATCTTAGAGACTTGGCCATAGCATTCATTTTAATGTAGATGCTAAGCTCATTTTCCCTGAAGATATGTCTCTCCTTCATCAATAGTAATATAGTTTAGTTTTGTATCTGGAAGACCCAGGTACAGAATAAATCTCCTACTCTCCCTTGCAGCTAGTTGTGACTGTGTCTAAGTTCTAACCAATGAAATTTGAGTGGAAACAATGTATACATCTTCCTTATTACCTATGGGGCATGAATTTCTTATCATCCACTTCTCTTTTTTCCTTCACAAGAGCTAGAACATGGACATGTCCTGACCCAGTTGTAACCACACTGAGGAAAGTGCCCTACAGAATGGAGAAATAAGAGTATGAAAAAAATGAGTCTACAAAGAATTAGATAAAGTAGAACTTCCAAATTCCAAATTGCTAACCTTTGGAGAAAAAATCATTTTTTTTTCTGTGCAAACTAACCAATAAACTTTCAATTATGCATATAATAACAGAGTTAAATCTTACTGACAGAGGTGTCAGAAAGGAGCAGAATTAATGTATACAGAGCACTTAGAAATAATTGACAATAAACTAAGCAGTTAGTAAATGTTTATTTAAAACAAATCTTAGCTTGCTGATGAGAAAAGCTTGATTCTGATTCAAGGAGTATAGACCCTTTGAAGTTATTTATAACTTAAAAATAAGGGTTATAACAATCCTTTTTTGTCATTTATTATATGAGAAAATTTTACAGGATGGTAAAGTGGCTCTACTCCAAAAATCTGGGACTTAATTCTTCAAATTACAGGAGAGTTAAGAGTGGTGAACTATCAGCATCATTCTTATCCCTTTCACATTTACTTTTTAGGCTTTACTTGTTTCTGATTTTGTTTCTTCGTTTTCCCTAATATATTTTACCCAGCATTATTTAACAAAATTAGGAACAGAGGGTTTACAGTGGGACTTGTCCTAATTCTAACTCACCTCTATGGTGTTGTCACAAATATAAGTTGTGGAAATAATTTCCAACTGACCACATGCTAGCAAAAGTAAAAGAAAAAAGAATGTGAAACTTTGATATTGCTTTCAAGTCTATGAAACTTAAGTGCTCAACTTGAACCTAAACTCAGATTCAAACTGTATGAGGAGAAAAATTTTTTTCCTCTTTTCTCTTAGGTTCATTGCCTGAGGCCCCAAAAATTAGACTGAAGACAGAGTGATAGGAGAGAAGGCACACACATTTTATCTGATATAATTGATATGACACAGGAGCCTTCCTAAAAAGAAATGATGACTCAAAGAAGCAGATAGGGCTTAGAGCTTATATACCATTTTAACAAATAACAATAAATTTTGGAGATGTGATAAAACAAAGGAAAAGGGTTTGTTGCTTCCAGGTGCCACAAACTATGGGAAGGTAAATATAGGGGGAAACTAATGAAAAATAAGAGCTATCTTAACAAGATTTTGTGTGTCTGCAGGTTCATCTTGGCGCTGATTTTCTCTTTCTTTTAGCAATAAAACTTCCCTTGGAGAGGGGATTTATGACACTCTTTACTTCTCATAAGTCTGCTTTTACCCAGCTAAGGGAAGCTCTGGGAAAGTTTCTTTGTGACTCTGTAGAATCTTAAACACCTTCAGCTCAAAATAGTTATTCTGCCAAAGAAAAAAGCATATATTAAAATAGCATATTCTGATTCCCTTTAGGACATATCTCAGAATATCTTAAGATGATCCAGAGAGACAAGTGTATTGGGTGTCAATTTGTTCCAGAATTTTTGGCTGAAAAAAAATTTGGAAGTGGAGTTATTTGAGGAGTCCCTGGTAAGGAATGAAAGTGAACAGTGAAGAAGGGACAAGTGGGTGGTTTAATATCTGTTAAGGAGACTGATTGATCTGGCTCAAATCAAAATCTGGAATATGACCTTATTGAATAAAAAGTGCAGACAAAGTTTGGAGGAGCTGTTTTCATGGAGAAGTGGTGGAAAACTGAAACACATGCAATGCTGCTTGAATGACCAGACAACAAGACATAGAGTGAAGAAAACAAAACCCTATCACATTGTGGACTCTCAGGAATACAATGAAGCTTTGACATCCCAAAGGTTTTGTATAAGTCAGAGTTTATCAGAGACACAGAATCAACAGGATACGTAATATACAGAGAGAAAGAAAGAAATTTATCAAAGTTGAATTACATGGTTATACAGGCTGAAAAGTCCTACTATCATCTACTGTTTGCAAATAGGAGAAACAGGAAATTTGGTAATATAATTCAGTCAAAGTTTGAAGGCCTGAGAATCAGGGGGCTGATGATGTAAGTCCAGATCTGAGTCCAAAAGCCTGAAAAACAGAAATACTGATGTCCAAGGACAGGAGTGGATGGATGTCTCAACTCAAGCAGAAGAATTTGCCCTTTCAGAGGGCAAATTTTTTTTTCAGCTTAGCCTTTACTGGATTGGATACCTGTCTACACTGGTGAATAATGGTCCTTTACCAGTGATCCAGGCATCTCTTATCCCAGTGAAGCTGACACATATAATTAATCATTACAGATTTCTAGTCTGAAGACATGAAATTGTATAAATAGCTTCTAGAGATCTAATGTATAGCATGATGACTATAGGTAACAATACCATACTTTGCAAGAGGACAGGTCTCCAAATGATCTTTGGTAACCATATCTTCCCCCTTCATGTTTGCAATTTTTGGGTAGAATGTACTGAGACTGCAACATCCTGAGATAAGTAGGAACTGTCCAGAACAGCCTATGCTTTGTCCTTGTCCCTCCTAGATTAGGATGTCCTACAATGCTTGAGCTCAGTAATCTTAGTGACCCTCACACACACCTGTGAGTATGAAACACAGAGTAGAATGCCTTTGCATTGCTCAGCTGTGGTATGAAATAGGTCATGTGCTGGTGATACTTAGTCGATTCTGTGCAGCTTTTCTGAGCTTTGGGGGACTTGCTCACCATGGGTCCTAGCTTTCTGTTGATTCTTTCTGCCTATCTATGTGTAATAAAGTTACTTTGCCTCACTTGTGTGAGTGTTCTGTCTCACTGGTCTTTTAATTCTGGCAGTTAGGTTTGTACAAAACCTCCTGCCAGACCTAAGAAGTTTAGCAGAAATTAGCCAAATGTTTAAAGTTCTCCCCTGGGATTGGTAACCAGTGCTTGGTATACTCCTCCCAGCACGATATACTGCTTACCATACTGAAAACTTGAAATTGCTAAGAGGGTAAATCTTGTATTCGCATTTCCAAAAATTAAGTAATTATGTGAGGTCATAGATATGATAATTATCTTGATTTTGGTGATTATTTTATAATAAATAGATCTATCAAATCAATAATTTGTATTCCTTAAATATATACAATGAAAACAATGTCAGTATCTCTTAAAGACAAGAGCTTCTTGAGAAATGAACACAACACTGTTATCACATAAACAGAAATCGGTCCTTATTTTTTAATGAATTTATTTTTAAATAAAATACTTATTGTTCAAATTCTCTCAACTGTATCAAGGTTGTCTCTTGGTTTACATTTCATTTGAGTCAGGATTTTAATAAATCTCATGCTTTGTAAAAAGAAAAGAACTAAACATCAACCATTTTTAAAGAACTCCAATGCCCACTTTATTTTACTCTTTAGGTTGGTCCACACGAATATTGTATCTAATTCACAATATAGAAGTAGGGAGGTTGGTTTAGACTAAGTAACAGAAATTTCTGGAAAGTGGTTGCCACATTCATTATGACAAAGGAATTCAAATATTATTATAATATTAGTTACCCTGTTAGAACTACATATGGGGACAACAGAAATGCCAGTCAATGCCACAACAGCAAGTTGCAGTTGGGTTATAAACAATATAATCTCTGAAGTAGCAAATTGAGCTACGAAAGCTGCAATTATTATTTGCATTGTATTTTAATATGTACTCAGGTCCCAAAGTGTCTTATGTAGTATTTGGTTTTCCTTTTTGGTTTCGGTATAGAAGAGATATTGATAAATGCTGCAGAGCATACTTTAGCAAATAAGTCAGAAATGAAACAATGAATTTTAATGGAGCAGAAACACAGTAGAAAATATGTTTCTAAGACAATGAATGCCAGTTTGATCCTAGAAAGTTAACAAACAGGGCTTAGATCATAATTAAGAAGATCCCAAATCCTTCTTTGCATCAGTGACGGCATCAACTTCTGTTCAGGTTGCTTCCCACTTCCTTCTATATTCTTCATTTTGCATAAATGTAAAAATGTGTCCTCTGTCACTTTTTGTTTTTAGGGTTATATTGCTAAAATTACATTTTTAACTGCATTTTCTGTAACTCTTCATTTCAGCAAATTCACAGCATTTATAATAATAAATATAAGATTTGAAATCTGCCTTTTGAACCTATGCCCTGAAATTATATTTTAGGTAGCTAGATTACATCAATATAAATAACACTAAAATTTTATGAACTACCAGTCTTTATCATTTGTTATCTCATAATTACTCATTTTTAAAATCAGGTGCAGAAAATTGTACTTAGCTGGCACTGTTGAATTGCTTTTCCTTTTTACCAAAGAATCTCTTGTGCAAACAAAGAAATGTTATTTTCAAATTATCTAAATGGTATACTTCATGTTCATCTATGCACTGTTCTGTAGCTTTGAAGTACCATACTTCTAAATAACAAAAGAGAATACATTTTCTCATAATCAAAAAAAAAAAATCTAAGGAGTTGAGCAAACACAATGTGCTAAGCAAAGTATTTGACATACTTCTACTGAGTCAGAAAATGTCTATCCATTTGAGTGTCACCTTTCTGTTGTACACATATATTAGGACTTTGTTTTCCTGGCATTTCAGATAAGTAACAAGAAGGCATCAGGTGATCAGTGATAGGAAAAGTCATCATGGTGGGTGATATGGATTGGATCTGTATCCCCACCCAAGTCTCATGTTCAATTGTAATCCCCAATGTAAGAGGTGGGGCCTGTTGGGACATGATTGAATGATGGGGGCAGTTTCTCATGGTTTAACACCATCCCCCTTGGTGACATTGTGCAATGGTGAATTCTCATGAGATCTAGTTGTTTGAAGGTGTGTTGTATCTTCCCCTCATCCTTTTTTCCTCCTCCTCTGGCCATGTGAAGTGCTTGCTCCATTTTTGCCTTCTGCTACGATTGTAAGTTTCCTGAGGCCTCTCCAGAAGTCTAGCAGATGCCAGCATCATGCTGCCTGTACAGCCTGTGGACCCATGAGCCAGCTAAACCACTTTTCTTTTCTTTTCTTTTCTTTTTTTGTTTGAGATAGAGTCTTGCTCTGTCCCAGGCTAGAGTGCAGTGGCGCGATCTCGGCTCATTGCAACCTCTGCCTCGCAGGTTCAAGCAATTCTCCTGCCTTAGCCTCCCAAGTAGCTGGCACTTCAGGCACATGCCACTATGCCCTGCTAATTTTTTGTTTTGTTTTGTTTTGTATTTTAGTAGAGACAGGGTTTCAGCATGTTGGCCAGGATGGTCTCAATTTCCTGACCTCGTGATCCACCCACCTCAGCCTTCCAAAGTGCTGGAATTACAGGCATGAGCCACCATGCTTGGTCAACCTCTTTTCTTTATAAATTACCAATGGACTAGTACAGTGAGCATCCCAGGGCCATCACGACAAGACATATCTAACAATGCCCCTACTGTTTCAGAAGACATTTATTGGCCATATGTATGGCACCTTACTTCAGGGACATCTAAAAGGCAGCACAGAGCTCCTCATGACTTCTAAATAATAGAAAGACCATGAATTATGCTTTAGTTATCTTTTGCTGTACAAAAAACCCTAAAATGTAGTCACTTAAAATGACAATAATATATTATTTTGCACCAGTATTTTGGGTCAGGAATTCAGCTGGGGGGCTCCAGCTCAATGCCTCTCATGATATTTTGCAAACCTGTTAGGCCTGCAGTCATCTGAAGTCTAAGTGGAACTACAGAATTTGCTTCCAACATGGCTCACTCACATGGCCAGCGAGTTGATGCTGGCTATTGTCTGGGGGTTTCAGTTTCTATCCTCTTGGGCTCTTCCACATGACTACTTGAGTGTCCTCATGGTGTGGTTATTGGCTTCTTCCCCAACACATGTGATCCGGAAGACCAAGGAAGAAGTTAAGAGGACTTGCCTTAGAAGTCATACAATGTCAGATTCACTTGTGGTCACACCAACTACCTCTGATTCATTATGGGAGGGAACTACCTAAAGGTGTGAATATCAGCAGGAGATAATTATTGGAGAATACAAAGGAGGCTAGCTAAGATTATCTAAAGGTTTTTATACCTCATAATTTTTTAATTTAAACGTTAAGTTTTTAACCATGAAAATGTAGAGCTGTTTAAAATGATAAAAATTTGTACCACATGTACTCTTATCCATAAATTAGAAGGAATATATCTTCTAATGTATGCCCTACTCATCCCTTTACTGGCAAAAAAGAGAGAGACATCTATAAATTAAAAATATATATGTCACACAGTACACAGTGTTCTGCAACACACACTTAAATTTTATTTAGAGATCATTTAACAGCATTACAGAAAGTTTGGTAAATCCTAAAATAGTCACCACTCATAATGCTATGTAACACAGTGCTGCATTTTTATGTGCTTGCAATAGTTGTTTATATGCATAAATATATTATTTACATGATTATGGTAATAATGTACATATAATTTGACATCCTAACATTTTGCTTAAAATTCACATATTTCCATGTTTCACAATTATTATATTAGCCGCATAAATCGTGGATGATCCTGGCAAAATTTGGTGTACTTGGATTGTTTTAAGTTATTATTCAATAGAAATTCATTTGACCACCACTCTAATAACATAGAATATCTAATGTACAACAGTTTTATAGAAATACTTGTATTGCATTTAAATAGTAATCTAATAGATAGTACTCTGATCATGTTGTAATATAATTTTCTAAAATTGTTACTCCTTAATAAGCTTTCTTATTTCCAGTTGTTGAAACTTCATAAAAAATGGCAATATTTGCTTAATCGTATTCATACATATTTTTATGCAAATGAGAATTTTAAATCCCAGATATTTTCTTAACTTGCTGAATGATAATCATGAGAGATTCTCAATTTAATTGGGAAGACAAACAGCACATGCTACAGACAAGTGACAGAGACAAGAGACTTCATGTCAGCAGGGAAAAAGTAGTGTAATGAGGAAGAAAACTCCCAATTTGATCTAATTTAGAGCCCAGAAGAGCTTTAGGAATGTCTCAGAATTAATCTTTCTATTTATCCAGAGTGAAAGGAGACAATTAAGGTTAAGAAAAATAAAATGTAAATGAACAGATTTTTCTTTTGTCCTAAGCAATATTCTAAGCAGTTTCCTAATAAGCAAAGGCTTATAAAGGCAAACGTAGCATTAAAATATTTTATACTTCTTACACATGTAAAGAAGAAAAGATGATCTGAGGCTGCATATTTAACTCTCAATTATAAGATAATGTTTAAATTAAAATACAAACGGATAATCATCAAAACATGTCAAACTTGAAAATTAGATATTGAAATTAACATGATGTATTACCATTACTAGTTTCTGTGCCTTTCTTCTCCTGTTAACCTGGGAATTCCATCAGAGGAAGATTAATCTTGTATTCCTGTCACCAAAAACACTGTCTGACACATAAACACTCAAGAAATGCTTGCTAAATTGATTTTTTTAATTGTCTCCTAATTTGAATAAAAGTAGGGAGTCTCAGCTGACTGAATATAAAACTTGACTTTTTATCCTAAACTACTATTTTATTCGTTTAATTTCAACATATTGAATGTTCTGACTTTGGTTGCTGACAAGTTTAGTCATCTCCTGTAATTGAATATGTTACAGGATGTTTCTAGTGTTACTTCTCATAATTAATTTGAAAGTATATCAAGCCTAGTATTCTAGAAAACGTGTGTGTGTGTGTGAGTGTGTGTGTGTGTGAGAGAGGAGAGAGAGAGAGAGAGAGAATACTTGTATATGTATAAAGTATATATACATACATATACATAGATGGACATGTTAGGAGCTTTAATGAAGTAGTATGGGCCGGGCACAGTGGCTCACACCTATAATCCCAGCACTTTGGTAGGCTGAGGCAGGCAGATCACAAGGTCAAAAGTTCAAGACCAGCCTGACCAACATTGTGAAATCCTGTTTCTACTAAAAATACAAAAATTAGCCGGGCGTGGTGGTGCACACCTGTAATCCCAGCTACTCAGCACACTGAGGCAGGAGAATCGCTTGAACCTGGGAGGCGGAGGTTGCAGTCAGCCAAGATCATGCCACTGCACTCCAGCCTGAGCTGGAGAATCCATCACAAAGTACACAAACAAAACAAAACAAAAGTAGAATGAAAACTACCCTGTCTCACACATCTTTAATTTCACTCTGAAGTCAATATATTTAAAATGTTTATGGTTTTAGTTCTTTAGATGGCTACCTCCACTTCTCTAAATGATATACTTTTATTGCTTTTATCAGATGTGTTAACTTTAGACCATATTTGTTAATTTCTAATCATGAAATATTGAGGTTTATTATATATGCATTTCTCCTCCCACTGTTTGAGAGTTACATATTATTTTTAGTTGTTTTACTAATGACCTTTGGAACTTTAACTGATAGGCCTATACTTCTATTTCTTGTTTCTTTAACGTCAGTTAGTATCTTGACTACCTGTTGAAAGAAAAAAATCTTCCATAGGTTTCTCATGCTATACAACCTATTCTGTTTACCCAGCAGGCAAAGCCCTGACTGCTGTTTACTAGGATTGTACCTACAGGGAGTGACCTTGACAGTGAGGTGATGTCTCCTTTTGGGGGAAAGCAGTCTTGCTTAATACCTGCTATGAAAGATGTGGAATCACCAAGCTCAGTATTCCTCACTGATGATGCAACCCCACTGTGTACGCATCATCATGCCAGATCACTTGTGGTGATTGATTTTTGGTGTCAACTTGACTGGATTAAGAGATCATCAGATAACTGGTATTGTTTATTCTCATTGTATCAGTAGGCACCAAGCCCATCCCTCTTCTACAGACAGGGAAACCCAAGTGGTTTTGCTTTAGATTTGAATGGTTGGGCTTTCCCAGGTGTTTTTGTGAGGGTGTTTCCAGAAGAGATTGTTGTATGAATCAATGGACTAAGTGGGGAAGATCCACCATCTATATGGGCAGGCACCATCCAATAGACTGGAGGTCTAGATGGAACAAAAAGGTGCAGGAAGAGTGAATTCTCGCCCTCTCTTTCTGGAGCCAGGACACCTTTTTCTTGATCCAGGACAGCCTTTTTCTCCTTCCCTTGAATGTCAAAATTCTAGACTCTCTGAGTTTTGACTCCAGAACTCACACTGCTCATTGCTGGGACTTGCAGGACTTTGGCCTCAGGCTGAGGAATACATCCCATGATCTTCCTTGGTTCTGAGGCCTTCAGACTTGAACTGAGCCATGGAATGGGCTTTCCTGATTTTCCAACTTGCAAATGACCTATTATGGGACTTATCAGCCTCCATAATCAATTAAGCCAATACCCCTAATAAAGTCCTTTTCATACATCTCTTTCTCTTGTGGAAGAGAGATGTATGAAAGAGATTATCATCCATCTGTCTCTCTGTAGAACCCTAATATATTTATCCACATGGCACTTTGGGGGGAAAGGAAAACTGTCACAACATAATACTCATACTGTTTGCTGTGCTGTGAGTAATACATCTTTTGTCTCTGATCCAGGAGTCTTGGATCTTCTACCAGCATCTGTGAAACAGTAACAAGCTAACTTCGCTTGTAAGTATGATAAAATCTAATCATACATCTAACATTTCCAGCTCTTTAAAATAATGTTAGATGCAATTAATCTCTCTGTCCTTTCTTAAGCCTCTTTCAAATCAAATCTAGCCTTAGGCAATTTTGCTCTAACTTTTACATTATCAAGGGTTTTAACATTTACTTTCCATTCTAAAACCTTAATTAAATATTTTGTGCTTAGTCCTAAATTGACTATGTAATCTAAAGTCCAATAAACAGTTTACATTATTAATAACAATTATACATTTAGTGTTCTAGAATTTTATGTCTTTCTCCATGGTTCCAAGATTCACTCCCTGAACCACCCTAAAGAGACTATTCATTGCATCAAGAGCCCCTTCATGGTGAAGAATTGACCCTCCTCTGAAGGAAATCTACTATTTCCCTGATTTTTTTTTTTTTGGCATTTTCTGTGTTCTCTCATCCTGTACTCCTTTTAGTTAGATGTTACAGTGACCATTCACCTCTTCATCTATTTTTGGCTTCTTGGATTTTGCCCTACAGTCATGGAAATTTGCTTATATTCTATACTTTTAATTGAACTTTATATTTATTTTAGCATTAATCTAAAACAACTCTTCCTTGTTCTAATTGAAGCTTTTAGAAAATGTCTTCTCTTTCTAAAATTATTTCTTTTTCTCTTAGGGTAGCTTTCATTTTATTTTAAAACTTTGTCTCTTTTATACTGACTTTTTCTTGTTACATATGTGGTTTGGGATGTACCCTGGTATGCTGCCAGTCCTTTTCAGGACTGAAGGATTTATTCCCCTACCTGCTGTGATGGTTGTCACCTAACCACTCACTCAGTTGTCTCGCTGCTTAGACTGCTTCAGTGAGGGAGTTCCACCTGGCCAAAGGTTATGTGTTTTTCCCAGGGCAACTCACATTCAATGTCTGGTCAACAATGGAACATAAAGCCCCCGCAGTCCTTGCCCTGAAAACTTCAAAGTGTCATCCCAGTCTCAGAGTTCCCTGCAGGGTCAGCAACGTCCTTATATCCCAGCCTGACTTCACCCTGTACCCAACTTTGCTTTTCTTTTCTTACCCTACAGGTGTTGATCTCAAGAGCACTCCCTCATAAGCTTCCTGCACAATACTTGTCTCAGAGTTGGATTCAGGAGAAATCCAACCTCCAACATGTGACTGTTGGTTCACTAATAATTTAAGAATCAAAATTGGGAGTCAGTACGAGCTCACTCCACCAATATATAAAGGAGTAGGTGTGTCTATAATCTTCTATCCTGAATGGGAAACATTTCTGGGAGGTGGGGGAATCTCACTGGCTGGCTTCAACTTAGAGTAAGTGGGCTAGGAGACTACTTTTAGATGTGTAAACCCTGGGATGCCAGAAAAAGTACGGCTCTATTTTTGAGCGCAATAATGACTATAGAGATCTTAGCTCTCTTCCAAATTATTTTTAGATAATGTGTTATTGTTAGTTTGTTTGTGATATTCTTGGTAGTATATCTCTGGGAGATAGACGAATCAATCAATATTTCTCTATAAAGAACATCAATTGTTTTTCAACTCTTTTTTATTTCTTCACTTTTTTGAAACAGAGTCTCACTTTGTTGCCCACACTAGAATACAGTAGTGTGATCACAGCTCACTGCAGCCTCGACCTCCTTTCACCTCAGCCTCCTGAGTAGCTGGGTCTACAGGTGCATATCACCTTCCCAGCTAAGTGTGTGTAACGCGCGCGCGTGTGTGTGTGTGCATTTTTGGTAGAAACATGGTTTTGCCATGTTTCCCAGCCTCGTAAACTCAATTTTTTTTTTATCTCTTTCTATATTTCAATTATTTCCTCAAGTTTTCCATGCTTCTCCCTGCTACTGGAGACCCCTCTAGAATATTCTGGGATCTGGTGTCCTCTGATCTGTTTTCTCCAGTAACACTCTTCCATGTTCTAATTTCCAGAAACATGTTGAAATATTCCATTTACTGATTGTCCCCTCTTACTATACTATTCATTGTATTTATCTTACATTTCTATATTTTTATTTCAGTGAGCTATACAAATGGATCAGATGTGAAAAGGCACCCAGTGTTTTATCCTAAACTGAAAGCACTCTCTCAATTTAAACTCAAATTACTGTACTTAAGTGAGAATTCATATTTTTTCTGTAAACTGGATGGCATATATGGAATATGGTGGCACTAGCAACTATCCAGAAAATCAGGAGGCTTGAGTTCATGTAGCATTGGGCCAATCAGTTCACTGGGTCTCTTTTTATTTGCCCAAAATGTTCATTCAAGGAAAATTTTTCAAAATTTAGAATATACATTTAAATATATGTGATGATTCCAAACTTAGATACAAAATTATGGTGAAAAGAATAAACAACAAAGTCAAACCTTAAGTTTTCATAACAACTGAAAACTAGTATTATATTTCAGTGCTTATTGTGGATATCAGATTTGAATGCCATTTGGAGGTCAGCTAGGAGTATTTAGTTTTAACAGCTTTACTATGTAAATTGCGATTGGCCGATTTTCTGGGGAAATCACTCCTGTGTGTTAGTCCTTAAATTATCTCTGGAGTTTGCTTTGCTTAGTGTGTCCATGAGCCAGTTATTAATGTGTCCTCAGGAACTCAAACTTTCTTTAATGGCATCTGTTTTTTATTCACAAGTGAATGTATGCGTTCACATATGATTTGGTGCAAGAAGAGGGGCCTTTCACAAGCTTCATTTGCTCTTGATTTAGGCACCTCAAATATATTCTGGCCAGATTCCCTATTACATGGCAATTAAGCTTATTTTTATGAATATGAGTCATCTGCAATTTATTGAACATAACATGGAAACAAATTATTTCTAAAAATGAGCAAAACTGGATCACAGGTCAGATATGAATGAAGTCTTTATAGTTTTCCTGGGAACATTTTTGTCATTTAATAATTGAAATGTCTAGTATAATTCTAGCCTTTTAAATGTTATTCATCTATATTGAATCTGTGGGCAGGGGGAACAGTGTAAAATTTCTGCTCCAGTCTATTTGCTGCCAATACTAAAGCTTGAGATTTTTACTGTGAATAGATAGGATTTCCACATAACTAGAAATAGATGGTGTTATAAAATTCCATCAACAGGAACTTGTTTATGAGCTGATAGGGACTAATAATGACCTCTAACTGTGCGACAGCAATAAGCATTTTGAGCTTTCAGATTTCCTTCATAGGAACATCTTTGCATATTCATTTCAATTGAACGTGAGAATTATTTTTCTCAAAACAGTCAAGTAGGAAATATGTAGAAACATTATGTGCCTTCATTTTAAGGAAACTATGCAACACAGATAATCTTAAAAATGTAGAACTGAATGAAAACTCTTGGTTATCTACTTCCAGATCTCCTATCAAAAGTTCATGATGGACACTCAAAATCACTGCTAACTTTGACCTTTGAAAGTAAATTTTATGTCTAAACAGAATTTGCATTTTTACAATTTATTTAGTTTCTTTAATTATGCCATTGACTGTGGAGCCAAAACTAGGTTTGCGAACTGGCTCCACGACTCAGTAAGTATATGACCTTGGGTGAGGACATTATTCACACTGTGCTCAGTTTTCTCATCTGTAAAACAGAGATGCTGATGATGCCTACCTCATAGAGTTAATGTAGAAATTAAAAAACATTCTACACATTAAGTACTCACAAAATGCTGATACATAGCATGCAATAAGTGTTTGCTATAATAGCAATGATTATTACTGTCGTGGCAAATAAAGAGTATATTCTTTTCATTTACTTTATATTTTCAGTCATTTGTTAAATCACTTTGGCCTTTTTCATTTCAATATTAGTACTCTGATAGCTGTAAGTTTCAATGAAATCCTAGTAATTTCCAAATATTTAACCATGTTAATTTTATGCAAAATAATGTTCATTTAGTGAGTTCTACAGCTCTAAACTTATATAAAACAATATGGGAAGGTAATAACTAATGTGGAGCTCCCTGCCACTAAGAAGCTTATAAGTTAGCAGGCTGCTACCCACGTACATAGAGACCAGTGGAGTATATGGACAGTTCTTTATTTTTGAGATAGAGATATAATACGAGCATAGAGAAGAAAGGGATAAAATTCCACTAAATTAAATAGAAAAGAAAGGTGGCATTTGAGATAGATCTTAAAGGATGTGAAAGATTTCCAGAGATAGACATAAAACAAAGACCATTCATAAAGGATTAAAGAAATGAGAAAATGCATGAAATAGAAAGCAACATATAGGGAGGTGAAGGCACAGCAGCTGGTGCTTAATCAAACATGTATTCAGAAATATTTAAGAGAAAAAGATCTCATGGTTACAAGATTCTTATTAATTTAATGAAACTCGTGTATATACATTATAAAACTAGTTTGAGCACTGCCTGTTATAATTCATATACATTTATAAAATTAAACTTTTCCAAATTAAATAAAAAGAAAACTACAAAACTGGTAAAATTCCTATCAAGTATATAAGTGCAATGTAAGAAATGGTGTTGCATGCTCTAGTAAAACACTGCTCAAAGTGTAAAAATTTAGAGCACAGATCCTTTTGAATTTGTCCTGTCTATGTGTTACCACATGCTTTGTGAAAACTCAGTACTTATTCTATACCAAAACCACCTGGGTGCCCTTGATCACAGAGCACACAGAGACGTCATTTGATGCCAGCATCATTGACGCTATTGGATTCTATACATATTAACCCGATTTCTCTTTTCTTAAAGTAGTCCTAATCATAACACAAATGCAATAAAGCATGAAAATAATACAATAATTGATCCTAAATAGGATTACATATACATATATACATAGGGAAAGGAAGTAGAAAGCCCTAACAGCAGGGGAGAGGGTCTTATTGATCATTTTTGTGGTTTTGTGACTGCTATTTCCTCACAAGAGTTTTAGCTTCTCTCTGTTCCTCCTGCATCCCAGATAAAACTTACTAAGATACCAAATCACAAAACTTACTAAGATTCTGGAAGCACCCAATCCAAAGCTTCCCTAGATGCCTCCCAGAATTCTGACACATGTCTAACCCAAACCCTCATCCTCCTAACATTCCTTTACCATTTTCCTTGTTGTGTGGTCTCACCTACTGCAAGAAACACTAATAAACATAACTTTGTTCAACAACAGATGGGTTTGTTCTTGATGGTCTGTGACTAGTGTGCATTGAACATGTAGATGGATAAGTATATAGATAGGTAAGAAAGATATATACACATACTTTCATATATCTACACATACATTTGTTTTCATACACAGATTTTAGTTCTCTTAAAACTTTGAATAACAGAGGGCAAGAACATAAATACTTAAGAGATGTTAGTTTGACATCTTGTCACTGGTAGACTTAAAGATCAATGGACTAGCAACCCTTAAAGAGAAGGGGCAGAACCAAGTGTCAGAAAAGTTAATGGTTTATTTACACGATTCATGTAAACTTTGTTTCCTAATACTTTTCTATACGTATTTTCATTTCCATTTAAGTCTTCTTTTCTTTATAAGTCATTTCAAGCATTTAGGTTATAGAATGCTTCCTACACAAAGTATTAAAGTCTTTTTTAAATTTTGTAGCCAAAAGAGATGTGTTAGTATTTTATGAAAAATATGATTTATGTGATTTTTTTGACAGGAAGCATACCACTACCCCAGTGAAAAAGAAAAGTAGACATAATCCTCTTTCATTTAAGAACAACAAAATAAGCACAGAACTCTGAAAGATGTTTGACTCTTGGAAATTATAAATATTTTACCACCTCTTAGTCATAGGCAGTAAATGAATCCTGTTCCATGCTAGATGATATAACAGTAGTAGTCCATTAACAACACACATTCTACTGTAGAATATAATGACCCAGAGCTTTTTTTCAACTCTTTGCATTCATTGGCTATCATTCAGATTGCTATAAATTGTCTTCATTATTCCATGTATATTAATAGTTTTTGAAATACTAAATTTGAAAGTATTAAAATCTATATAAAATAACTGCCGGGAAAGAATGATGTTCAAAGTTTGCAGTTATATTAACATAATCAGTGTTAACAATTTGGAGAGTACATCATACTTTCTAAAATGAGTTGGCTTTCCAAAAGACCTACAAAGTGGTCAAAGTGCCAGAAAGTCAAATCCAAGACATGGGTTAAACACTCAGAAACAAGAGTCTGAAGATATATCATCAAACCCAAAATATTCGTCTATTAGAAAAAAAGAAGACAAAATGTTCTATTTGCCAAAAATCAGTGCAAATACCAAGATTCAATCTTCTTACTCCAAACAGAATATGGGTTGATGGTTACAAAGATTGAAGTGTCAGACAGTCAGTGCATTCAGATGAGCTTTTGTATGTCAGAGGTCTGGTATTGGGCAATGGAGGCAAAATTAAGTATTCAAGGAAAGGAGGCATCTTATTAGCAAGACTGTTATGACAGTAACAATGCTAAACCAGAAATACACTGATACTACATATTTCATAGTCACCTTGGTCTTTCAGTCAGAACTGCTTTCAAAGTCCGAGTTAGGGCTAAATCTATGTCTGGGAGATGAAAGTGGTCTTGGGCATGAGAAACCAGGAGTACAGGGGCAGAGACAGGTACAGCTATAAAATACAATTAGGAATTTTTATTAAAATAACTACTACTATCATACATACATTAAATCTTCATTATAAATGCATTCCAGCTTAGGTGGAAACAGCAAAGATTAATTTGTAATCATGTAATTCAGAATTAAAGGATTTTACTCACATGTCTTTTAATTAAAATTACCAGTTTACCTGCCTGGCTTCATTTCAAAGTAAGTTGGTATATTATTAACTAAATACCACAGGTTTTCTCTGTCTCATATCTTCTAATAGCAGTGACACAAATTTGGAAAAGACTAATTAGCTGAGGCATTAACATATATCTCAGAAGAATAAACTTACCACTTCATTTTCTCAGCCATATGGCTGAGAGATCACACTTGGCATGACCTTTCCAGCAGCGAGGTCAGAATTTCATTTATAAATAGATAATTGGAAATGCATCCATCTGAGCTTCTATGGTGCTAAAGAACTTAAGTTTTTCAGAGAGCTATTTAAAGACCAAAAGGATAAAAATTGTCTTCTCTGAACACCATATGAGCAGGCTTGGGGGATTCTAAAATATTTCAGAAAAAATTACATGAAGTTATGTGTTTTTTTGTGAGTGTGTATCTTTTTATCTATGCTTCTAAATATGAAAATAAGTTGTAGGAAAATGAGTTGAAATATGTGTTTGTAAATACCTTATCACAAATGAATTTTCCAAAAACACAAGTGGTTTTTCTAACAATGAAAATATTTGTCCTTATTTTTGGAAGTTCCAAAAATTTAACTACTTCCTTAGGTTTGGCCTCAATCAATGATTCGCAATCCTGGTCACATATTGGAATCACCTTGGAGATTCTATTAAAATGCTGATGTTGTGATTTACTCTAGCAATTTAGATTTAATGAGACTAGGGTAAGACCCTGGTACTGTTGTTTTTTCAGTAATGATTGTAATCATTTTTTCAGTAATGACCACCCGATTGTAATGTGTGGTCAAGGTTGAAAACTGATCTAAATGATAGGTGTGGTAGGCACAAAGATGTGCTCCAATGCCAGATCTTCCTCTGAGAAAGGGTTTTCTGTGCAGCTGCAAGAATTGAGATCAGCAGATAGCCTCATGCTGTTGACTCCTTTAGGATTTGCCTCAACTGCTGAGAACCACCTTGCCTGAGGTTATGTCTTTCCCACAACAACCCACCACAGCGACTGAGCAGAGTGACCATATAAATGCATTGCTATAGGAGAAAAACAATAGAAGATGCTCTGATGGGCAAAATTTGCTCCAGAACTAACCTAGTTGACCAAGGTTTAGAAAACCTGTCTCAAAGTTTGACTTCTCCTTCATCCCAATTCTGTTCCCTTCTCTTACCTTTTGCAGATGTCACAGCCATCTTACACCCTAAACTCCATCTTGGTCCCTGCTTCAGGGGAATCCAGTCAGTGACAATACACTCACAGTATGCTCACAACTGGTAGTGGAGACATTTTTATTTGCCTAGCTCTCATTTTTCCCCTGAATGGTTAAACATGAGGGCTTTGAAATTAAAATGTCTGGATTCATATTCAGCTTCTCAGCAACTTTAGTACTGTGCTAACCTACCCTGTGTTAGCCAGACAGACTCCATCTTGCTAGAGTCAGACAGACTCCATCTTAACCTCTGCCTCACCCCTCCCACCATTTCTCCCCTGAGTGCATACCTGGGTCATGCTCCTGTGCTGGGTCAGGCTGTACTTAGAACTACAGAGGCATATAACCATTGTAACCATATCCTGCTTGACAAGCCCACTTGCCATTGTGAATACCCCCCTTGATTGATTGTATGAAAAGCACCGAATACACCTCACCCCCTTGGTAACCAGCAATCATGGGAACTGCTTGTGTATACCCTCCTTAGTAATCAACAATCATGGGAACCTCCTGCCTCCTGGTTACCAGTCTCCTTATCTAACTTGCTTGTCCTGCTTCTGTAAAATTCCACTTCATGTAGACTCCCCCTCTCCTATCTTAAGCAAGGTATAAAAGGAATCAAGCCCCTTCCTCGGGGCCGAGAGATTTTGAGCGCAAGCTGACTCTCAGTTGCCGGCAATAAAGGACTCACAATTGGAACTCAGAGTGTGGCACTTTCCTTCTAACTCACTCGGGTATAACAATACCAGTTATGTACCTCCTTGTGCCTCACTTTTCTCATTTGTGAAATGTGGATAATTATTGTTCTTTATTTGTATGATAATTGAAGGAACTACAAAAGATAATCTAAGTAAAGTGCTTAATATAGTGTCAGGCACCTATTAAATACGTTGTAAATATTAGTGATTTCCTGGGGAGTTTAATTCTATGTCAATTGGATGGGATTATTCTCAACCCATTCTTAGAGTCAAAGAAGGACATGTGACTCAAGTAAACCATTCAAAGTTTTCATTAGGGGTGAGATTTTTTTTAATGCTCAAAGTGTTTTTGTTTTGTTCGGTTTTTCATTTTTCAATATGGTGGAATCTGTTCCTCAAGCAGGCTGAACAATAACCCCAAAGATATCTAAGTCTTCATCCTTGGAGCCTTTGGATGTAATCTCATATGACAAAAGAACTTTGCATATGTGATTAAATTAAGCATCTTGAATTGGAAATGTTATCCTGAATTATCCAAGTGGGCCCTGAATGCAATCACAACTGGCCTTATAAGAGGGATGTTGAGGGGAGATAACCTGACTACAAAGATAAAGAAAGCTATGTGACAACAGAAGCATATCTGAGTGATGCACTTTGAAGATGGAGGAAGGGGCCACAAGCCAAGGAATGCCAGCAGACACCAGAAAATTGAAAAGGCACAAATTGGAATCTTCCCTCAGAGATTCCAAAAGGAACAAGCCCTACTAACAACTTGTGACTGATTACACAGAACTATTAGAGGACACATTTGTGTTATTTTATGACACACAGAACTATTAGAGGACATATTTGTGTTATTTTAAGGCATCAAATTTATTACAGTAGCTATGAGAAACCAGTATCATTTCTCATTATATAAACATGCTTCCTTTTTGAGGGCAGTTCATCATTACCTGGAAATTCTTAGAAAACAAGGCCCCATCTCCCTTCGTGGGTGCAAGAGAAGTCTTTATTCTGGGAACCAAATGCCTGAAATATTCAGAGATCTTGATAGTATACCAAGCTAGCTGACTTACATCAGCTAACTTAAGCAGATATGAAGTTAATTGAAAGACTACCAAGAAGTGCATAAAAATATGTTGGTAGGATTTGGTTCAACACAGATACATTCTGTCATATAAACTGATTTGTCTACCACCCAGGTGAGAACCTAATGGACAGCGGCAGGGAACAAATTTGAACCTCTTATCTAAGAACAACCAGACACCTGAGGAGAGGCTCATGCCTTCAATACTTTCTACCATCGAGGGAAACGATCTATCATCACCAGAAGAGAAATTGATTCTGATTTGGATTTTATCATTTTGCAACCCATACTAGTTGTAGCCTTATAGTTTGCCTACTATGCCATCATTTTATGCTAAGAGCATTGCTTAGCACCAGGAAATCATTGTACAGCATAAGACGTAAGTAGTTGGGATGGCATTGCAAAGAATCGTTGGCTTTAAATGAGAATCAAATAAAATTAGCTGGCTTTATAGACAAAAAGGAATGACATATGGAAGCCTCAGTGAAAGTGCTAGCTTGTAGGGAACACTTTGCTCACCAAGGGTTGCATTCAGTTGCAAGCTAGTAATTCCACCTCACTGTTTTGAGCCTGTTATTCCAACAGGAGCAAAAGCAGCAAGGAGATTATATTGCAATAGAGTTATGGTTATTGAAAATGAAATAGAAAACAAATATTGCTACTTCACAATGGAAACTCAGAGATTTCCTGGATTTGATGTTCAATAGTAACAACGATGGAAAACTGTGACAACCTTATAAAAGTTGACTGAGGACCCCCAGATCACCCCACTTAACAAATAACTACAAGCAATTCAGTTCTTAGAGCGAGTAAAAGAAATTGTGAAGTACATTATAGAAAATAATTTATACATGCCAGTTCTAGCCCCCAAATAAACAAGGACTGTAAATTCTACCTACTTTTTCTTCCTTATGTGTCATTTATGCATTTAAATACTTAAATTTATCCTCTCTTCCTCTCTACTAAAAATGTAGACTATAATGGGTATTTGTCAATTTTTGAAACACAGCATCTGAAAATATTTTCTATCTGAATGGAATTCTTATTATTTAGACCTTGTTTAGAGGTAGGATGCATTTATTATAAAACAGAAGGGGGCACAGAACCTCCCTATCTGCTCTCCGGCAATTAAAACACAAGCATAAGACCTATACTACTCTACTCTGATACTGCTATTCAGGAATACTTAGAAAGCTTGTGAGTTTAGTTCAGAAAAGAAGAGTTACTTTGGACCAGTTTTCTATTGTCCAATACTAGTAGTACCAGCAGGAGGGAGTGACTAGTGGCTTCGAAGCGGCATCTTGATTCCTCCTGTGCTGTGATTTGGGATTCTTAGCCTCTATAACATGCCGATTTTTCCAGCCCAATTTCCTAGACCTCTCATTAATTTGGTGGACTATTGAATATGTATTTAATAATTTATTTTTCTTATTTACGTAAGTTATGAATTAAGCTTCTGTTTTGTAACCAAGAATCTTGATTAACACATATAATTTTATAATTTAGTAAAAGTAGATCTTAGGTTGGCAATAGCTATTTTTTGCCATTATGTCAAGAAAGATTATGTCTGAGAAATGGGAGAAGAGTAAAGAGAAAGAGAGTGAGAAAAAGCTGAAAACTTTATGGGCCTCAGATGATCCAGTGCCTGAATCCATCTGCCAATAGATTTTTTAATTCAATTACATGAGCCAGTAAATCCCCCTATGCACCCCTACCTTTTGTTTTATTTGTTCTGCTTAGGCTAGGTCCAGTTCCATATCTGTCACTTGAAACTATAAGAATCGTGAACAGTACAGAGGTGTTTCTGGGAAGCATAGCACAAATTTTAGAGTTATAAGCACTCCATGTGTTGCCTGTAGTTTATACACCAGGTCCTAAGTAGCTGTATCTGAAAAAAATCTCTCCCACCAGAAAAATGAGGAAAAGTTTGTTCCCCAGTAATCTGAGTTTCCTGTTACGGTAAAAGGTGAGTATTTTTTCTCAGAATTATCAGAAACATATCCAAGAAAATGAATTGAGGAAGCACATCCAATTAAATGCTTCATCAGATCTAAGAGTCCAAGGTAAGTACCCAAAGCCGACATGAATAAGATACGCAGGAAAAATAAGAGTTAGAAGGTGTGGGCTCAAATGAAAGAGGCTCAAATGGGAGTTTGCTGGTACCAATTCTGAAGCCAAGTTTTCCACTTGCAAATTTTTTACAAGGATGTTGAATGTCCCCATAAAGGGACTGAGAGAGCTGGACTAAAAATTAAACTTACCACAAAAATGTTGATTATCACTGACTCTTTACACGTTGTTTTCTACCATATTATTAAATAGTTGACATTATTGGTAACTATATTGAAATCTCCTGCTAAGATAGATTGGATTAAAAATGTAAAATTCCACAATTCTCAGCAGCAATTATTCTAAATACTTCCAAACTTTTTGGCTCTCCTCCATCTGGCTCTTCAATCCTCCTCCATGCAGACCTTTTTACATTATGAATTTTTTTCTATATAGTGTTACTTCTTCCCTCTCAAGTTTTCTGTTTTACATTTCAATCCTGCTCAGCAAAATGATAGTCCACCCTACCAAAAAGAGGGAAAGGAAAAAGAAAGGAAGAGGAGCTAATAATTTTTATTATGTTACTTAGTTTTGGGGGGAAACTTGCTTATGTTGTCACTAAAATATATCTGTATGTACACCATATACTTTCCAAGGCTGGGCTGTAAATACTCACAAGGAATGGACAATGTGTCACACCTGGCTTTGATAAAATCATCCTTGTAGAGCAGATTGAGCTCCTGGAGCCCAGGTAAGGAACTGGTCGGACTTGGGGCCAGTGAGACATTCCTAGATGTCTATAGGGAGGAAGTAATGTGTTAATTCTTATCTCTCTCCCAACACCTATCACAGCACTTTGTGAGTATAAAAAATAATAATTTTATGAATGAAATTATAGAGGTGTAGTACTTAGCAGCTGGCAATTGTTTGAAAATTCAAGTATAGGTTTTCAATGAGGAGACAAATATATAAAATTTTAATTATATTCTTACTTGATGATCATCTAATAATAAGCCTTTTTTCTGGCCATCTTCTGAGTTTATCACATTTATTAGGTGTTAATATTTTTTTAAAAAAAGAGGTATTTTTCATTCTTCATGAGATCATATTGAATTTCTTTGAAACTCTTACCAGTTGCCATGTACAGTCTTTTTATTGGCTGTCACAGTCAACTTTAATTGGATTTTAAACACAGAACATTTAAATTTGTGCTTTATTTATCCTGGCTGCCTATAGCTAAGTTAAGGTTTTAAAGGGGTCACAGCAGTGATTCTCAACTTGGAGTAATTTTGACCCTCAATTGATATTTGTCAAAGTCGGTATACAATTTTTTTATGTTCACAAAGGGACTGGGGTGCTAATGGCATCTCAGGTCAGGGATGCTGCTAAACCTCCTACAATACACAGGAAAGCCACAACAACTAAGAATTAACTAGTTGAAAGTGTTGCAATGCTGAGGTTCAGAAACCCTGGATTAGGGTAAAGAAGGATACACAATTAATGTACTGTTGTGATGAAAAATATTTCCTAGTGTAATGGTAAAAGTGATTCAGCTGTTTAACTTTTTTCTCTGTGTGTTCTCTTAACTCACTATACTAATTTCTATTCAGTCCTAAGATGGATTTTGGCATACTAATTCTAATTAACCAAGTATGACTGCATGTAATTAAAAAATTAGAAGGCAGCTAGTAAATAAAAATATGGAGAATCTTCCTTCAAACACAAAAGATTAGATTTAATGCTTCAACTGATAGAGAGGGAAAAGGTGGAGAGGGAGAACAGAGGAGCATTTCTTAGAGAAGAGCATGTTCTCTGTTTGTCATTAGGAAACAAAACTCATCTGCCTAACAGAATTAAATGATTCAAATAATAAAACACATTAGCAAGGTCAAGAATTGTGGCACCATGATACAGTTCAGTTCATCACTGTACCCTCTTAGATACATTATGTATATATTATATATATGCACACACACATATATACATATATATACATATACACACATATATATACATATACACACATATATATACACACACACACATATATATATATACACACACACATATATATACACGAGAGAGAGAGAGAGAGAGAGTTTTACTCTCATTGCCCAGATTGGAGTGCAGTGGTGTGATCTTGGTCCACCGCAACCTCCACCTCCTGGGTTCAAACGATTCTCCTGCCTCAGCCCCCTGAGTAGCTGTATATATTTTTACTAAGCAGTAGTGTCATACCAAGAACATTTCCCACGTGTCCCCCCCCTGTATCTAAATGCATATGCCCAGCATACAAAGAAGTCTGCTCTCTTACTATGAAAATGGATGGAAATTTTAAAATGTAATGACATTCTAGTTTTCCATTCTAGAAGTAGGCCAGGCTGAATAACATTATAATGTGGAAATAAGCATGTTATCAGCAAATGTATAGGCCCATGAGATAAATATGTTTTACCACAATAGGAATCAATATGCTCATATTCATCAGCCAAATTAGTTTTATTATACATAAATTATTTCCATGCCTAGATATGTTTGAGGAATCATAAGTGGTTTAAAGAATTTACAAAGTAGCATACATGTTAAGGTCAAAGTATATGGTGTACTGTGTCCTCTTCAATTAAAGAAAAGTATAAAGTTTGTTTGGATACAGATATTATAAATTTGGAACCTCAGTTGAACACCGCCAGATTTTTTTAAAATAGATTTTATTAATTTAATGCACTTACAGTCAAATATCTCATTCAGAGATGTCTTTTTAAAACTCTACATTTGTTTAGTCTTCAAATACCTATTAGGATGAACCATGTGAAACTCCCCATTTATCTGGGTCCAACTGTCCAATATCAACCATTTCGTTGGTTCCATCTACATTTTGATATCACTCTTAATCTCATTCTAATTCTGCTTTTGTCATTATATAATTTGATCTTAACAAATAGGCTATTAATTACAAACAGAACTATTATATATTCTTATATATTAGTCAAATATTTCCTTTTTTCATTATAAGAGATGGGTGGTATGAAAGTTTATGGTATATGAGAAAAAGCAAGCAAAAGCCTTGTTATCTGTTTTGACATTTGCATAAGTAAATGCCTCTCTGACCTACTGCAATCTATTTTTAGAGGAGTTTATAAGTGACTAAAATTTATTATATTTAAAGGAAAATTGGCTTAATCAAAAATCTTAAATTGTTTCTAATGTGTACTATATTACTGTATTTTTTATTTGTGTTTATTGTAAAGTTTTAAAGATATATTAATTTAGTTCTTTCTCTGGAGTCTATAGTATTTTATTCTTTATCTCCTACAATGTATTTAATTGTCTAACTGTATTCAGTTCACTCATTCACACATCTTTTTTCTTCTCCAGATTGCAGGTGTATGAGGATAAGAGGATATCTTCCAACACCAAATAACAAAATACGTAGGTGTCAAAAATATTTTTAAATAATAAAAGAGGTGAAAGAATTTTTAAATATTAAAAATCTTTTTAATTAATAAAGAAGTGAATGAATGAATTACTTTTAAAGACAAGAGACCTAAGGTTTTTACATCCTATTTGATATAGTTTGCATGTTTATCCCCTCCAAATCTCATGCTGAAAAGTGATCCCCAGTATTGAAGATGGGGGTCTGGTGGAGGTGTTTCGATTATAGAGGTGGATGCTTCATGAATGGCTTAGTGCCATCCCCATAATAGTAAGTGAGTTCTCACTCTATTCGTTCACCTGAGAGCTGGTTGTTAAAAAGAGTCTGGGACTTCTCTCATCTCTCTTTTGCTTCCTTTCTCACCATGTGACACACCAGGGCTCCTCTCTTCTGCTATGACTAAAACTTCCCAAGGCCTCACCAGAAGCCGAGCAGATGTGAGTGCCATGCTTGTACAGCCTGCAGAATGATGAGGCAAATAAACCTCTTTTCTTTATAAATTATTATTTGATGTTACCAGTCCTAGATATTTCTTTATAGCAATGAAAAATGGACTTGTGTGTTATTTTTTGACACCCACTTAGGATTTTAACTCCTATGGAATTATTTATGGATTTATTATTTTGAGAAAGAGTAATAGACAAGAGTGTAAAGCAGCACTTCAGTATGTGTGATTTTAAAGACTGCATTTATTATGGACAATACTGGGATATATTTAAAACTTGACAGAGAGAATGTTATATCAAGGGGAAGTTTTCTCACTCCCCCTCCCCCACCTCACCCTTCTGCATTAAAATCCAAAAGAACAGAGATGTTAAATTAAGAGGAAAGCTCTAAGGTAACCAAGTACAAAGTCAAGAACTTGTCCTTTGTGAATAAAAATGACTAGCTCTCCAGGAGACATATAAAAAGACTGCAGATTTATTAATGGCTAACAAGCTGCATTTTGTCATAAGTACAGAATCTCTTTTAAGTTATAATTCTCATTGGATTTAAAATTATTTTCCTGATATCTAATAATTACCTGAAATTGAGAAAAAAAATTATAGGGAAAAAAATGAAACTAGGAGTAATCCCATTACCCAACAACAAACACTGCTAACACATAGCTATAAATCCTTATCTTTTTACTACGCAAACAAATACCCAGATAGCTATAAAAAATAGAGAGAGAAATATATGCAGAGAGAATGAGGAAGTTGGCAAGTGTGATTGCAATAGAACCAAACTAAAAGAGCAGGAGATGTTTCTTTGTTCCAACATGGCAGATTAGAAGCTTTTTAGCATGACTTGGCCTGAAAATAGCATGTTAACACGTGAGATCCATGCTGTGAGCTTTAATTCAGTAAGAAAAATGGGAATCCATCAGAATCATAAAAAACACTCTGGAACCCAGGGAGGAGAATGTGGGCAAACAGCCCCCACGATCTGCATCAGCATCTGGCTGATAAAAGTGGGTGAAGCTCCACTGTGTTAGAGAGGGGGAAAGCATCCCTGTGTTACTCACCTTTTCACTGGGGACCTGAACAACCCAAGCTGAGAGAAAGCACTTTGCTTCTCCCAAGCCCTGTAATTAACTTGGGGAAAGGCTTGAAGATGCTGTGAGGGAAAGACCCTGGGAAATGCTGCAGACATTCTCCTAGACCCAGGGCTGAGAGCAGGACACAATTTTTAATCTGGGTACATACAAAGTCAGCCATTCTTTGGTGACCCAGCAGTGTGGCCACATAGGTGTTTCGGTCCCAGGCCAGAGACTGGAGTGCCTGCTCTATGGCAAGGTAGGAGCCTCCACGGACAGAACTATGGAAAGTCCCCTCAGCAGTAGGCACTGGAATTGTCTTTTTCCCTATCACAGGCCTGGAGAAGGAGGAGAGCTGCTACAGATACAGTCTTTGCCAGGCAGTGAGACTTATAGCCAAGGCCAACTTGGCAACGAGCCAGGATTTTATCTGCATGTGCCATTTCTGGATGCCCCAACATACTCCCCTAATATCATGGTGCAGCAAGATCCTCTCTGCTCCATGTCCAGGCAGAAATTCAGGTACTTGGAATTCCTGGTTGCCTAGACCAGCAGCCTGAGCTGTCCCACCCTACTAGACATAGATCTGAGTGCAAGAGGGCTGTCTTGGCTCCACATCCTAGCAAATCTCCAGGCATTTGGAGTGCCAGTTCACCTGGTTCAACAGCCTGAACTGCCTGACAGTGCTTGGACATAGATTGGTGCAGCAGGGTCCTTTCTGCTCCATGCACACCAGATTTCCTGGCATTCAGAGCACCCATTCACCTCATCCAACCATCCTACTCTTCTTGTACAGAGATCCTGGTGCAGGAAGACCCTCTACTACATGCACAGGAAGATGTCCAGGTGTTCACAGAAACTGCTAGCTTGATCCAGAAGCCCAAGTTGTCCCACTCCTTCTGTGTGGGGATCCTGGTGCAGGGGGCCCTCCCTGCTCCATGCCCAGGCAGATCTCCAGGTATTTGGAGCATCATTCACCTGAATCAGCAGTCTGACCCACCTCATCCTTCCTGCTCAGAGATTCTGATACAAGAACACACTCTGCTTCACACCTAAACAGCTTACCAGGCATTCAGAGAACCTACTCATCTGGTTCAGCAGCCTGAGCCATCTCACCTTTCCCGAACATAGATTGTGGTGCAACAAGACCCTCTCTGTTCCATGCCAAGGCAGATTTCCAGGAATTTGAGGCACTTGCTTCCATGGTACAGCAGCCTGAGTTCACTCCACCCCTCCTATGCAGAGATCTTAGTACAAGGGTGCCTGCACTCTCATGAGTTATGATCTTAAACAACACCCCTATGCCCATGAAGAGAACTTGGAGCTGAGGAGGTTTCCTAGCTCCACACCTAGGCACACCTTTGTGTGCCTAGTGACTACCCACTGGATTCTCCACTGGCACTGATGCTTGTGCTTACCATCAGGCGACCTGCAGATGGACCTGCTAAGTCTTGCCCCACCATTCTCACTTCCCCAGGACTGAGCTGGGAGCTCAGACAACTGTAAATTCCACAAATCATTAAATTGTCAGAAGCAACAGAGAACTTCTGCCATTAAACGAGGATCAATTATTTATCCAACTATGTTGGCCTCAGACAGTTCTTATCTGTAAGTGCTATCTATGAGCTGGTAGGATAAACTACACAGTTTAGTATAAAACTTGCTAAAATAAGTAATAGGGTAGTAGATGAAAAGACAAAAGATCCTACCCAGCATTCTCTACAGTCACATTCCCTAAGTAGGGGAAGAGAGAAATTTATATAAAATAATAAAAATAATAATAAATAATAACGTTATAGGAAAATAAAGAAAAATAAAAGATCCTACCCACACAAAAATAATTACAAAAATTAGAGTGTCAACATCTCCAGAAGAAAATAAGCCAGCACAAGAATTCTAGAACGATGAAAAATCCAAATCTAGTGACACAACTAAAGGATTGCACCAGCTCTTCAGCAATGATCCCTAACCACAACGGAAACTCAGAAATGACAGATAAGAAATTCAAAGTATGGATTACAAGGAAACTTACTGAGATACAAGACGAAGTTGAAAATCAACACAAAGAAACTTCTGTAGCAATACAGAAAATGAAGGAAGAAATAAACATCTTCAAAAGAAATAAATCTAAGCTTCAGGAATTGAAAAACTCACTTAAGAAATTTCAAAATTATTTAGAACTTATTTAGAACTTTATCAATAAATTACACCAAGCAGAATAAAGAATTTAAGAGCTAGAAAACCAGTCTTTTGAATTAACCCATTCTGACATTTTTCTTTAAAATGTTGAAAAAAAAATGAACAAAGACTTAAAGAAATATGGGATTATGTAAAGCAACCAAACTCATGTATTACTGCCATTCCTGAAAGAGAAGAAAAAGGAAATAATCTGGAATATATGTTTGAGAAAATAATTTGAGAAAACTTTTCTAGTCATGCTAGACAGGTAGACATCCAGATATAAGAAATCCGAGAACACCTGCAAGAGATTATACAACATAAACATCACCAAGCAATGTAGTCACCAGACTGTCCAAGGTCAATGCTAAGAAATCTTAAGGCCTCTAGAGAAAATGGGAAGATCACATACAAAGGGAACCCCATTAGGTCAACAGCAGACTTCCCAACAAAAACCTTACAAGCCACAAAAATTGGTGACCTATTATTTTCAGCCTTCTTAAAGAAAGTAATTCCAACCAAGAATTTCATATCCCACCAAACTAACCTTTATAAAGGAAGGGAAAATAAAATATTTTCCAAACAAACAAGCATTGCAGGAATTTGTTACTACTAGACCAGCCTTACAAGAGCTTCAAAAGGAAGTTCTAAACATGGAAACAAAAGAATAACACCTGCTACCACAAAAGCACACATAAATACATAAACCACAAACCCTATAAAGCAAAAACACCACAGAAACTGCAAAGCAAATAGATAACAACTTCATGATAGGATCAAAACCTCACATGTCAATATCAACCTTGAGGGTAAATGATGTAAATGCTCCATGTAAAAGGCACAAAGTGGCAGGATAAAGTAAAAAACAAGAACCATCTATTGGCTGTATTAAAGAAACCCATCTCACATATAACAACATCCATAGGCTCCAACTAAAGGGGTGGAGAAAGATCTACCATGCAAATGGAAACAAATAAAAAAGTAAGGATTGCTATTCTTATATTAGAAAAAAGAAAACAGACTTTAGACTAATGACAGTAAAAAAGGACAAAGAAGGGCATTATGAAATAATAAAAGGTTGAATTCAACAAAAAGACTTTATTCTAAACATATGCACGCCCAAAGTTGGAGCAACCAGATTCATAAAACAAGCACTACAGTACCTACAAAGACTTACACAACCACACAATAACAATGGGGTATTTCAATACCCCACTCACAGCATTAGATAAATCACCAAGGCAGAAAACTAATAAAGAAATTCTGGACTTGACACTTAATCATTTGGACCTAATAGACATGACAGAATACTTTACCCATGGAGCACAGAATATGCATTTATCTCATCTGCACAGAAAACATACTCCAAGATCGACAACATGCTCAGACATAAAGGAACTCTGAATAAATTTTTTTAAAAATTACAAACAAACCCATTCAAAAGTGGACAAAGGATATGAACAAATACTTTTCAAAAGAAGACATATATGAGGCCAACAAACATATGAAAAAATACTCATCATCACTGGTCATTAGAGAAATGCAAATCAAAACCACATTGAGATGCCATCTCACACCAGTTTGAATGGCAATCATTAAAAAATCTGGGGACAACAGATGCTGGAGAGGATGTGGAGAAATAGGAACATTTTACACTGTTGGTGGGAGTGTAAATTAGTTCAACCATTGTGGAAGACAGTGTGGTGATTCCTCAAGGATCTAAAAATAGAAATTCCATTTGACCCAGCAATCCCATTACTGGGTATATACCCAAAAGATTATAAATCATTCTATTATAAAGACACATGCACATGTATGTTCATCGTGGCACTGTTTACAATAGCAAAGACCTGGAACCAACCCAAATGCCCATCAATGATAGACTAGACAAAGAAAATGTGGCACATATACACAATGGAATACTATGCAGCCATAAAAACAATGAGGTTGCGTCCTTTGCAGGGACATGAATGAATATGGAAACCATCATTCTTAGCAAACTGACACAAGAACAGAAAACCAAACACAGAATGTTCTCACTCATATGTGGGTGTTGAACAATGAGAACATGTGGACACAGGGAAGGGAGCATCACACAATGGGGTCTGTTGAGGGGGCTAGGGAAGGGACAGCAGGGGATGGGCGGGGGGGGGAGGGAAAATGTGAGGAGAAATGCCAGATGTAGATGATGGGGTGATGGAGGCAGCAAACCACCTTGCCATGTATGTACCTATGCAATAACCCTGCATGATCTGCACATATACCCCAGAACCTAAAGTACAATTTTAAAAAAAAAAATCAAAATTATACCAATACTCTTGGACCACAGTGGAACTAAAATGGAAATTAATACCAAGAAGATCTCTCAAAACCACATGTGAATTAAACAATTAATTAAACAACTTGCTCCTGAATGACTTTGGGATGAACAATAAAATCAAGGCAGAAATCAAAAAATACTTCAAATAAATAAAAACAGACACACATACCAAAGTCTCTGGAATAAAGCAAAAGCAGTGTTAAGCAGAAAGTTTATAGAACTAAATTATTACCACAACAAGTTAGAAAGATATCAAATTAATGATCTAACATTACATCTAGAGAAATCAGAAAAATATGAACAAACTAACTCCAAAGCTAGAAGAAGAAAATAAGTAAGTAAAATTAGAGCAGAAATTTAAAAATTAAGACTGAAAATTCCCTATGAAGTATCAATGAAACCAAAAGGAGTTTGTTCGAAAGGATGAAAAAGATTGATAGACTGCTAGCTTGAATAACAAAGAAAAAACAGATCCAAATAAGTACAATTGGAAACAATAAAGGTGATATTACAACCAATCCCACAGAAATACAAAAGTTTCTCAGACTATTATCAACATTTCTACTTGCAAAAACTAGAAAACTGAGAGGAAATGGAAAAATTCCTGAAAACACACAATTTCCCAAAATTTAATCAGGAAGAAATTGAAACACTGAACAGACCATCAAGTTTTTAAATTAAATCAGTAATTTTAATAACCACCAAGCAAAAAAAGCCCTGGACAAGTTGGATTCATAGCCAAATCCTACCAGATGAACAAAGAAGAGGTGGTATCATGAAATAGTTTCTTCTGAAATTATTTCAAAAACATCAAGGAGGAGGTAAGTTATTATATGAAGCAAGCATTACCTTGATGTGAAAACTTGGCACAGACACAACAGAAAAGAAAATTACAGGCTAATATCCCTGATGAATATAGATGCAGAAACCCTCAACAAAATGCTAGCAAACAGAACTCAACAGCACATAAAAAGTTAACGCACCATAATCAAGTAGGCTTTATTCTTGGGATGCAAGGTTGGTTCATCACCTAAAAATCAATAAATGTGACTCACCACAAAAACAGAATTAAAAACAAAAAGTCATTTGGTTATCTCAATAGGCACAGAGAAAGCTTTCATTAAAATCCAATATCTATTCATGATAAAAATTTTCAACAGACTGGGTAGACATCAAAGGAACATACATCAAAATAATAAGAGCCATCTATAGCAAGCACACAGCCAACATCGTACTGAACAGGCAAAAACTGTAAGCATTCACCTTGAGAATGGAAACAAGGTAAGGATGTCCACTGTCATCACTCCTATTCAACATAGCACTGGAAATGCTAGCTAGAGTAATCAGGCAGGAGGAAAAAAAAAATGAAGGACATCTAAACAGGAAAAGAAATCAAACTATCTCTCTTCCCAGACAATAAGATTCTATACTTAGAAATTCCTAATGATGCCACGAAAATGCTCTTGAAATTGATAAATGTCTCCAGCAAAGTTTCAGGGATACTAAATCAATGTACAAAAATTAGTAGTAGTTCTAGATCTTTGAGGCATCATTACACTGTCTTCCACAATGCTGAACTAATTTACATACCCACCAACACTGTAAAAGTGTTTCTTTTTCTTTGCAACCTTGCCAGCATCTCGTTTCTTGACTTTTTAATAATCACTATTTTGACTGGTGTGAGATGATATCTCATTGTGGTTTTGAGTTGCAATTCTCTAATGATCAGTGATGTTGAGTTTTTTTCATGTTTGTTGGCTACATTAATACCTTCTTTTGAGAAGTGTCCACTCATGTCCTTTGCCCACTTTTTTATGGGATTGTTTTTTCTTGTAAATTTGTTTAAGCTCCTTGTAGACTCTGGATATTAGACTTTCACTGGATTGATAGGTTGCAAAATTTTTCTCCCATTCTGTAGGTTTTCTGTTCCCTCTGATGATAGTTTCTTTTATTGTGCAGAAGCTCTTCAGTTTAATTAGATTCCGTTTGTCCATTTTTTTTTTTTTGTATGAAATCTTTGCCCATGCCTATGCTCTAAATGGAATTGCCTAGATTTTCTTATAGGTTTTTTTCTTTCGTAGTTTTAGGTTTTATGTTTAAGTTCTCAATCTATCTTAATTTTTGTATACAATATAAGGAAATAGTCCAGTTCCAGTTTTCTGAATGTGGGTAGCCAGTTGTCCCAGCACCGTCTATTAAATAGGGAATCATCTCCCTATTGTTTGTTTTTGTTGGGTTTGTTGACAATCAGATGGTTGTAGTTGTGAGGTCTTATTTATGAGTTCTCTATTCTGTAGAACACATATTTCCAAGCATCTAATAATATTCATTGTTGGTGAGGACACAGAACCTGGGTGTACCCTAAACCTCAGCATCAAGCAATATAGTCAGATATCAAACCTGTACATTTGCCCTCTGAATTTAAAATAAAATTTGAAAAAGAAAATATAAAGTGACATAGAAGCCGACTGAAAGAGCTCTCAATGGCCAAAGCTGGAATGATTTGAACAAAATTAATAAAGTATTATTGGTTATAGCTGAAAGAATAAAATAAATTAAATAAATATTCATGATTCCATCTTCATATGAATAAATGATTGAATAAATACATCATTTATGTAGCTCCTCTCTCAAGGATAGGGAGTATTGGTCCTTAAGTGTGGGCTGCGTATAGTGACCTCCTTCCAAAGAGGACAGTGTGCAAAGGGAGTAAAAGAGAAACTTTGAGATAGAGAAACCTGACATAAACACCTCAGTCAGATGACCAAGGTGAACATCAACAGTGAAAAGTCCTGCTGATAGTGTTTGGCCTTGATACAAAGTGATGAGAATGGCACTTCACCTCTGTGGTCTTCCTCCCAAGAACCCAAAGTAACTCCAGTTTAATAATGAGAAAAACGTTAGACAAACCCCGACTGAGGAACATTCTTTAAAAAATTATCTGACTGGTACACGTCTAAAATGTCAAAGTCATCAAAAACAAGGTAAGTCTGAGAAACAGTCACAGCCACAGGGAGCCTAAGTGATGGGGTGTTTAAATGTAATGTGATGTCCAGAATGGATCCTGGAACAGATAAAGGGCATTAGGTAAAAACCAAGGAAATATGAATATACTACAGACATTAAATAATTTTTATAAAGAGCAAAAGCACAAGACATTTCTTAATGCAAAATCAGGATAGTCTCCTACCCAGGCCTATGTTGTGCTTTTTCCATTTAGCATCACACTCTAAGTATTCCTTTTACTACTGAAATGTTTCTGAATTGTTTCAATATATTTCTTTCTATCCATATCTCATACTTGATTTAGTCACTTTTTCATTGTTGAATGTCCACATTGTTTCTAATTATTTAATATTGCTCTTGTTACAGTGAATGCTTCATATAGAAAACTTTGTTTGCATTATAATTATTTACACAATAACGTTTCCAAAAGGCAGACCAAATGGATTACAGCATAGAAACTTCTTTAACGGTTTGATACATATAACCAAGTTGTTTAAAAAAAAAACTTGTGCTCATTTATATTTCTAAAAGTAATATGACAATCTCACTGTGCCCTCACCAACAATGAATATTATTAGATGCTTGGAAATATGTGTTCTAGAGAATAGAGAACTCATAAATAAGACCTCACATCTACAACCATCCGATTGTCAACAAACCCAACAAAAACAAACAATAGGGGAGATGATTCCCTATTTAATAGACGGTGCTGGGACAACTGGCTAGCCATATTCAGAAAACTGAAACTAGACCATTTCCTTACACTGTATACAAAAATTAACTCAAGATAGATTAAAAATTTAAACATAAAACCAAAACTACAAAAAAAGAAAAACCTAGAAGAAAATCTAGGCAATTCCATTTAGAGCACAGGCATGGGCAAAGATTTCATACAAAAAAAAAAATTGACAAATGGAATCTAATTAAACTGAAGAGCTTCTGCACAATAAAAGAAACTATCATCAGAGGGAACAGAAAACCTACAGAATGGGAGAAAAATTTTGCAACCTATCAATCCAACAAAAGTCTAATATCCAGAGTCTACGAGGAACTTAAACAAATTTACAAAAAAACAATCCCACAAAAAAGTGGGCAAAGGACATGAGTGGACACTTTTCAAAAGAAGGTATTAATGTAGCCAACAAACATGAAAAAAGCTCAACATCACTGATCATTAGAGAATTGCAACTCAAAACCATAATGAGATATCATCTCATGCTAGTCAAAATAGTGATTATTAAAAAGTCAAGAAACAAGAGATGCTGGCAAGGTTGTGAAGAAAAAGAAACACTTTTACAGTGTTGGTGGGTATGTAAATTAGTTCAGCATTGTGGAAGACAGTGTAATGATGCCTCAAAGATCTAGAACCAGAAATAAAATTTGATTCACCAATCCCATTACTGGATATATACCCAAGGGAATATGAATCATTCCATGATAAAGATATTTGCATATGTATGTTCATTGCAGCAGTATTCACAATAGCAAAGACATGGAATCAACCCAAATGCCCAACAATGATAGACTAGATAAAGAAAATGTGGTACATACATGCCATGGAATACTATGCGACCATAAAAAAGAATAAGATCATATCCTTTGCAGAGACATGAATGGAGCTGAAAGCCGCTATTGTCAGCAAACACGGAACAGAAAACCAAACACCCCATGTTCTCACTTATAAATGGGAGCTGAACAATGAGAACACATGGACACATTGAAGAGAATGACACACACTGAGGCCTGTCAGAGGAGGAGCAATATAGGAGGGAGAGCATCAGGAAGACTATCTAATGGATGCTGGGCTTAATACCTAGCTGATGGGTTGATGTGTGCAGCAAACCACCATGGCACACGTTTATTTATGTAACAAGCCTCCACATCCTTCACATGTACCCTGGAATTTAAAATAAAAGTTGATGAAAAAGATAAAAATATTAAATCAGAGACCAGGAAATGGGGTGTGTGTGTGTGTGTGTGTGTGTGTGTGTGTGTGTGTGTGTGTATGTGTTCTAACATGATTAATGTAAAGACCTATATCAAGGCATTTTGGTAATGTTAATGTCTTTGATTAATGTTTAACACAAGTCCAGACTGTACTCTATCACTAGAATGGAAGAGGCAAACAAGATGACTTCCTCGCATACCCCCAGCATCACTCACTGGCTGTCCCACTGCTTCCTGGAAGTTATAATTTTCCACTGGATGCAGAACTTGTGTGTCTGTGTGTTTCTGTCTGTCATAAACTATAGTTATGTCATGTGTTTCTATATGGAAAAAGGCAGAGACAGAAGAAGTATTCTGACCATCACATTAAGTATATTCATGCTATAAAGGTATAGTTGTTGAGTTTTATGAATTAGATTACTTGAGACAGATAAAGGTGGGAAGATAAGGACAAAATATCTTTTCAGCTTCTTCCTAGGAGTTACCTGGTAATGCTATTTTATGAAATGGAAAATGAATGAGTGGACCATCATTTGTGTAATGCAGTCTTTGAAAGGGTTACTTTTAATTTTCTATGCTGTGAATTTCAGTATTTTGGATCTTCACAAGAACTCTAGTGGGAAATTTGAGATATTGCATATTGGCTGTGGATCAACAATACATTCAGCTACAAGTAAGAAACCTCAGCTATAATGGCTTAAATAAAAACAGCTTTATTTTTCTCTTATAACAAGAAGTCTACAAGTAAGCAGTTGCTGACACTTGTTCAGCTGCTAAATAATATAAAGCAGAGTTTGGCAAACTATATCCCATTTAGCCAATATTATCCATTTTAGGAAATAAAGTTTTACTGGAACATAGACACATCTATTTATTTAAGTATTGTGTATGGATGCTTTCATAAAAATATAACGAAATTTATTATGTCTGGTAGAAATGGCATAGCACACAAAATAGAAATTATCCGTGTCTTTACAAAAAAAAAGTTTATTATTTGCTGATACAGGGTATGAAATCTCTATGATCTCTTGACCTTTCCTCCAAGGTTTCAAGATGGTAGCTATGGCCATCTCATGTTACTAGGGAGAAAAAGGAGGGGGGAATTAGTTATAACTAGCTGTATTTGGCCTCAATTTTCAAGGAAAGCCAAAGCCTTCCCAAAAGATGACCTCTATACTCTATTTACGTCATATTAGCCAAAACTATGTTATGTAGTACTCCTAGCTATAGAAGAGGCCTCTAAAGTGAGCATCTATATTTCTAACCAGTTAAAAAGGAGTTGGGCATTCCTGTTGCCTTAGTCCATAGTCAATGCTTATAATAGCCTGTTAATAATTTTAAACAAAAAAATGGTTGGTTATTTCCATTTGGTTTCTGCTCACTTGTTTTTCCTTCTCTAAGTAATTATATGGACAACATTATTAGCACACAAAAAAATATCTAAAATATTTTAAGTGAAAGGGACGATTATTACTGTTTTTATTTTCTGGATTGTTAATAATTCATGTAGATGTATGTTTCTAAGCACAGTTAAAATCCTTGGTCATTTACATATAAACAAATATGAAAAGACTGAAAAGTAGAAAGAGGAAGGCAAACCCACTAAGGATCTGGGGACTTCAGGAACTACACATCAGCATGTTGGCTCAGTTTTTTCTTTACCTTGTATATCAGAAACTAAGTGTTACAGAAACAGGGACCTAGAAATACCAACAGGCATAGCCCCCCACCCCCAGCCAAAAAAAAAAAGAGTGCAAGGAAAGTTGACTCTCTCTATGAATAGAGGACCAGAAAAGAGGAACCTTAGCTTATATAATAGAAAACTTTTATAACAGTATAACTGTTATAATCAGCGAAATACTACAGAAAAAATCTGTAGTCACACACCAGCCCTCCAGCAAAGACCACATGAAGAACCTAGACTCCCATTTCATATCAGGTTATAATGAAGCTCTATAATCCCTCTTCTAGGGTGGTATCAGAGAAGGCAGAGTACAAGCTGGGGCTTTCATCCCTGTTGGGTGGTAATGAAATGTTGACACCATGCTGTCATGAAGCCAAAATAGAGAGTATAGACTTTCAATCCTCTCTGTTCATGTGGGGGTGGAGTCAGAGAAGGCCTGGTGGAAAGACTTTAATCACTGTCAAGCAGTAATGAGGCCACCTTTCAGCAATATCATAGAGAACCACATGGAGAGAAAAATAAACAAGGCATTCATGCTCCTTCTAACAAGTGTGATATCAGCAGAGAGTTAGTGAAGACCCTAAAGAAACATACCTACCTAGCAGTAACTAGCAGACCTTCCTTCTCTCTTTAGGTCTATAAGAAGGACAAGTAGGAAACCTGAACTTCCATTGTCATGTGGCAATAATGAGATAATATCTCTCTTCCTCAGCTGGAGAGGTACCACAGAGCACAGATGCAAAGTTTTGAATGTACACAAGAGCCGGGAAGCTGAATATTAGCCCAGCTACCAGCTATTACTGAAGCTTGTTAACTGGATTGCAGCCCAAACTATAAGACCAAATATTATCTTATTAATGTATACACCTGTGAAATCAAGCAAAAGAATCTACCTACACATAAAGAGCCTAATACATAAACCTGGCCTGCTGAAAGCATCTAGCAAGAAACCAACTCGCTATACTCAACTTGTACCAGTTGCCTCACCGGGAGCATAGACACGCCCATCCCTCCCCGTGCCTGGAAATTAAGTCACCACTCTGCACTCGACACCCATCTCTGCACTCACACCCACCTCTGCACTCAACACTAAACTCTGTACCCTGCAACTAGCCCGCCGTTGGAAAACCCCGCCAAAATTTAAAAGAAGCCCCACCAAAACCTGCCCAATAGCATTTTTCTCCTTCCAGGTCCCATTCCCCCCAGGGCGGTGGCTCACCAGAAATCCCACCTTCCTACCAGTAGCAGCTTGTCCCGTCCATGTCCTGTTTCTCCACAACCAATCAAACACCTTCACTTCCTATAAAACCCCACGCCCAAGAGGAGTCAAGCACGACTTCTCTGGCCCCCTTTCCCAGACCCAGACCACAGAACCTCGCCCAGGAGCTTAATAAATTGGCATTTAATTTTCCTAGGCTGGTCTCAGTTTCCTAATTTCAAAGTCGGCAATAACCCTTACACAACTGTCACCACAATTAAAGGAATTGAAGGAAACCCAACCCTCCCTAATGAGAAAGAACCAGCACAGTAACTCTGGCAATTCAAAAAGCCAGAGTATCCCCTGACCCTCAAGTGAGTCCGCTAGCTCCCCAGCAATACTTCTTAACTAGTCTGAAATTACATAAATGACAGACACAGAATTCACAATCTGGATGGCAAGTAAGTTCATTGAGATTCAGAAAAAAAGTTATAACTCAATCCAAGGAATTTAAAGAATACAATAAAATAATACAAGACCTTAAAGACAAACTAGCCATTTTAAGAAAGAACGAAACTGAGCTTCCAGAGCTAAAAAATTCACTACAATAATTTCATAATATAATCAGAAATATTAAAAGCAGAATAGAGCAAGATGAGAAAATAATCTCAGAGCTCAAAGACAAGTTCTTTATATCAACTCAAACAAAAGTTTTTTTTAATTTAAAAATTTAACAAAATGTCTGAGAAATACGGGATTATGTAAAAAGATAAAATCTATTACTCACTGGCGTTCCTGAGAAAGAAGAGAGAATAAACAACTTGAAAAATATATTTGAGGCTATAATCCATGAAAATTTTCCAACTCTAATTATAGCCTTTGATATGCAAATCTAAGAAATGCAGAGAACTCCAGCAAGATACTATACAAGATGACCATCCACAAGGCACATAGTCATCAGATTCACCAAAGTCAATGCAAAAGAAAATGTCTTAAAGGCAGCTAAAAGGGTCCAGTCATATAGCAGCAGACCCCTCAGCAAAACCTTATAAGCCAGAGGAGATTGGGGGCCTATTTTCAGCATTCTTGAAGAAAAGAAATTCCAACCAAGAATTTTATATCCTGTCAAACTAAGCTTCAAAAATAAGGGAGAAATAATTCTTCTCAAATAGATGCTGAGTGGATTCATTTCACCTAAACCAGCCTTACAGGAGGTCATTAAGAGAACACTAAACATGGAATCAAAAGAATGACACCTACTGCCACAGAAACACATTCAAGCACATAGTTCACAGCCACAGAAATTCTACTTTAAGGCTACAGTAACCAAAACAGCATGTTATTAGTACTAATTTTTGACAAAACTGCAAAACATTTCCATGGAAGGATATTCCTTTCCACAGATGAGAGTGGTATAATTGGACATTCATAGCCAAAAATATAAACCTCAATCTAAACCGCATGCCTTATACAAAAGTAACCCCGATGGATCATAGATCTAAATATTAAACATAAAACTATAAAACTTTTAGAAAAAAAGTATAGGAGAAAATCTTCAGGATCTAGAAAGTGTTTTGAACTTTACACCAAAAACATGATCCATAAAAAAGCAGCATTGGTAAATAGGACATCATCAAAATTAAAATATTCTGCTCTGCAAAAGACTGTGCTAAAAGAATTAAATAACAAGCCATGGACTGTGAGAAAACATTTACAAACCCCGTATTTCACAAAGGACTCATATCTAGAATATTAAATGATTATAAAACTCAACTGTAAAAAACACAAACAATGCAATTAGAAAATGAACAGGCTGGGCACAGTGGCTCACGCCTATAATCCCAGCACTTTGGGAGGCTGAGGTGGAGGCTGAGGCAGGTGGATCACGAGGTCAAGAGATCAAGACCATGCTGGTCAACATGGTAAAACCCCGTCTCTGCTAAAAATACAAAAATTAGCTGGGCATGGTGGCACACACCTGTAGCCCCAGCTACTCAGGAGGCTGAGGCAAGAGAATTGCTTGAACCCAGAAGGCAGAAGTTGCAGTGAGCCAAGATCGTGCCATTGCACTCCAGCCTGGGTAACAAGAGCGAAACTCTGTCTCAAAAAAAAAAAAAAAAAAAAAAAAATGAACAGAAGATATAAAGAGAGATTTCCTGGAAAAGGGTCTATGGATGGCAAATAAGTGCAGGAAAAAGTATTCAACATCACTAACCATCAGAGAAATGCAAATGAAACCACAATGAGATATAATGACACGCCTATAAGAAAAGCTAAAATAAAAAATCTTCAAAGTACGGAATTCTGGCAAGGATCCTGACAAGCTAAATCTTTCATACATTGTTTACAGGAATGTAAAGTGGAAAAGTTAGGAAGTTTCTTTTTAAAACTAAACATACACTTACCACATAACACCACAATCTCATTTTGGGCATTTATCCCAGAGAAATAAAAACTTACATCCATATAAAACCTGTACATGATTGTTCATAGCAGCTTTATTTGCAATAGCCAAAAGATGGAAGTAAAGTGTTGTGCAATGGGTGAGTGGTTAAACTACGGTCTGTCTATATCATGGGATAAAAAGAATGATCCATACTAAATAATAACAAAAATAAAAAGAATTATTGATACATGTAACCTAATGCACTTGGATGGTTTTCAAGTGCATTAGGCTGAGTGGGGGGAAAAATAGTCAATCTCTAAGGGTCCCATACTGTATGATTTCATTTGAATAACATTCCCAAAATGATAAAATTATGAATATAGAGGACAGATTAGGGGTTGAAGGACTTAGGGATGATTAAGAGAAAGGGATAATGTAAGGAAGAAGGAGTGAGTATAAAAGGGAATAGGATGGAGATCTTTGTAGTGATGGAACAGTTCTCTATCTTGATTGCAGTGGTCACAAATCTGTGCTTGTGATAAAAGACATAGGACTACCCACACACAACAATGTCAATTTCCTACTTTTGATATTGTCCTGTAGTTACATAAAATGTAACCACCAGAGGAAACGAGGTAAAGGGTACGGGAATTCTTCAGTCCTAGCCTTGAAACTTCTTTTGCTGTAATTATTTCAAAATAAAAAGCTTTTTAAAAAATAATGTAAGCCTCAATTGTTCCATGCCTTTTTCTATTTAACACCACACACTTCATGCTAAAAATTCTATGTCTGAGTAAATGAAGCCAATACATAGAGTTTTCTGATTTCTTTTTTACTGAATTAGAAAATGAGGACTTTAGAACAAGTCTTCAAGTGAAATCTAAGGAAAATCTTTCACTGTCATGGTCAAAATGTTGATATAGTTTAAACAAAGGGTTTTGATAATTAGAAATACAAAATGTTTAAAGGCGAGCCACTTAAACATCTATGTGAATGTAGACCATATTAACTGATGGTAATGATGACCCTGGAAATGTATGCTTAGCATGGACGTATTATACACAATTAAACATCAGTCAAATGCATATGGAGATTTTTGCATGCCGAATTTGTTTGTTCATAAATTTTTTACAACATTTCATTACATTAAATTAAACCACATAATAATTACCACTTACTCTTTAATTCAACCTGCCAATAGGTCATTTTAAATGGTCAATATGGGTTGGTAGAAACTGCTAGCCTACTAGTACATTAATGCCAATTTGCGTAATCTCCTTAAATGGAAAGGTTCCCAGAGGAGCCACAACAAGGATGCATAGGCTAATTTGGTCAACAAATCATACCTTGGACATCTAGGGACTAAATGATTTTAGTACTTTCCCACTCTAAAATGCTGGGAGAAAGACAGTGCAACATAAGGTGACATTTTTGTCTCAGGAGGACAATTGAGAATAGCTTAATTACTGAATAGAAATCTTCATAGTTTGATACAATTCTACTTGTCAGAGACTCTAAATTAGACTTTTTAATACTGCTCTCTGAAGTTAATTATAGATATAACTAATGTAAAATTGAAAACAGTATAGATTCAGATAGCAGATTAAATACAAGCATTTATTTCCATTACCTACCCAAAATCCAACTGTAATACAAGAAGGATGTGTAGAAGAGAATAAATGTGTAACACTGGAAATGAGAATGAGCCTTTAGCAAACAAGATATTTTGATGAATATCTTGGACAATAGGCAAATGCAATAACATTGACATTTTCAGACAAAGAGAGCCTGAAAAACACACAGACAAAAGTGAACGTGGAAGAGGGAGCCTCCACTTTGATAATGTTTTCAAATATTTTCATATTTTCTTTGGTTTTATTGTTACAGTTAACTTTTTAACTTTTACGGAATTTGTTTATGTGTAGAGATACGTTTACTCTTTTCACAATCGCACAGCCAATTTGTCAGCATCATTTATTGCGTAGTCTACCTGACTTCACATGGGTTCTTCCCAAAAGCAAGCCTGAGAAAGAAGTCAAATATCTTCTTAAGAATTTGTTCTCAAGTGACAGAAGCGAGTGACAGGCATCAAACAAAAGCCAATTCAAGCATTATCTAGCATGCCACCACTTCAGGTTCCTAGTTACCCAGTGAGGGACATTCTGTGATGCCTTATAACATGTGGCTCAGAATCATTCCTCTGAGACACAAAAGAAAGGGGTATTAATCCATTAGTTCCCATACCTCTTCACGTGACATGTATCAGGGTCAAGTGGACTCATGGGATTATCAGAGAAGCCCCAGGGCAGGAAGCAAGCGATAACTCAAAGCACACTTGTGATGAGGAGCTAAAAGCAAGGAGGTCAAAACCTGTGCAGATCTGTGTACCAGAGCAGCGCTGCAATCAGAGGTCAGGAGAAGATGATGTAAGCTAAGAACCTAGTGGTGTCACATATACGTTACTTTAACTCCTGATTCGAAGTGCTCAATTAACCATACAATAAATTTCCGTATATGATTTACATTTCTTCCTAAAGTCTTTAGCATGTTCCACTGATCAATTTTACTATTTCGATGCCAACAAACCCAGTTTTTTAAGTTACAGTGGCTTTATAGTATAAGTTGATATTTGATAGAAACATATCTTTCATAATTGTATTTTTTCAAATATGTAATGGCTATTTTCTTAGCTTAAGAATCACTTCAGTGGAAAACAAACAAAATTCTGTTGAAACTTGGAATTGTATTGCTTTGAACTCATAGATTCATTTGAGGATATTTGAAAAGATGAGCCAATTCCTGCAACAAATCTCTTTATAAATCTATCTCCTATTGCTTCTGTGTCTCTGGAGACTCCTATACAAGTGGTATGAAATTAAAAGGTACTAATTTAAAGCTTACATATATGTTGTTGAGACTCAACAGTCGCCATAGGAATTGCTTAGAACTTGATCCAACAAGATCCCCCTCCCCACCCAAGGAGGAGTGTTTTATCACTGAGTTTGCTAAAAATTTTCAGCAAATGGTGATAATAAGGAGACTGACTTTTAGTCTATTTTGTTATTATTTAATATTATCTACAGGTTAGCATCTCTTTGTTGTCTACATTGGGGACTGATTCCTCTTTGTCCCACTCTTGCTACGTCACTGCGTCGCTGATACAAATTTAGGAGTTGACAAACTATGAACTATAAGACAGTGTTTAAACTCAGAGGAGTGACAGAGATTTTTTAAGGGGAATTTTTTTAGTGATAACTGAAAGAACCCAGGATAGAATCCTGAGGATCTTCAAGTTTAGTAGCAATGTAGAGGAAAGAAGAGGTAAATAGAAAGAAAAATGCAAAAATTAGGTGTGACAAATAGGAATACTATTTATAGGATTATTGTAGGGAAATGGAAGTGTTTCAGAACTAAGAACTTTTGTGATTTGCACAGCAGGCCTAGGTCTTTCATGTAACTTCAGAGCACTTAACCTGTATGTGCTTGGTTTACTGTTAGGTGTTTGTGAATTAAGGGAAAAGACTGAGTGATTTTGAATGCCTTTGTGTTTTGGTGAATCAATGTAATAAAACACTGTTAATTGGTCTTACAAATACCTTCTGTATAACCAGTTGTAAGCATCAGGTCTTCAGGCTGAGCTTTTTATTCTTATGTATTTTGATGCTGTTTAGAATTTAGCCTCATAAAGCTCTATTGGACTGAAACCAGGTTGTGAGTGTTGATAATAAGCCTCTTTGAAAACACATGAACAATTACTAAGACTAACTTCGTTAAACTTCTGACCCAGACATTAAGCTGAGGGCTGACTTTGAGAGATCTGGGATGGCTTTCAGAAGCTTTATGTGTTTATCCACCTTTCCCCACGGATCGTCACTCGGAGAGAACAGCTGCATCAAATTCCAGAAAACAAACTTCTAAACCACAAAATCACTAGGCACTGGATGAGATGGGCCAACATACTATTTCAAAGAGAATTATAAATTCAGGCAGCATTGCTTTGGCACTATTCTATTCAAATTTGAAGCATGTTTTATGGTTATAATTAAGAGCACAAATATGTCACCAAAGATCACAGGTTCAATTTTTAGCAAATGTTGGCGCCTGCAGCCATGGTCTATAAGGCAATATATTAAAGCAATGAGGACATAGGAAATACAATGTTACATTATTTTTTTAGAGTGTAGATGGCTTGAGGAGTGAACTCTAAAGGCTACTGGGTTCCTTTTCTGATTCTGCTAAAAATTCATTAGACCCTTGTAGTAGTTTTCATTTAAAAAAAAAAAAGAGAGAGACTCAATTCTTCCTTATGTACCCATGACCTTCCCCCATAAACGTTGTAGGAGCCTGGTACTCTAACTCTGAATTTAGCTATGTGATTTGATTTGGCCAACAGGATTTTAGCAAATGCAACATAAGCCAAGTGTTGAAAAGTACTTGCATGACTGGGCTTTTCTGCTCCTCTAAGATTTCCATGAGAACATCTCCTCGGCCAGCCTGCTGGATAATGACAGAGACATGCGGGACAGAGCCAAGTCACTGCAGTCATTCCAGCTGAGACTATCTCTATCTGCCAACAGCCAGCCAACCTTGAGACTCATGAGCTAGTCCAGCCAGAACAAGCATAACTGCCTAGATGAGCCACAGCTGACTCCAGAGAAGTACGTCAACCCAGGCCAGATCATCTAAACATCTCAGACTCATGAGGCAAATAAACATTTATTGTGTGTTTCCCTGAAGTTTGTAGTTGAGTGTGACATGGCATTATTGTGGCATGAGATAACTGATACAGCTTTCTCATCTTTTCAATAGATTTCAAAGAGCCTTATAACTGGCTACAAGACTGGTAGGATATAATAAAGATGTTGATATCTAGAAGAATCTAAAGACTCTTAAGTCAGAAAACTGACTTTGAATGCTAAATCTGCTACTTACTGGTTTTGTGACACATAAAAAATTATTTAAATTCTCTGCACCAGCCAACTGGGTAATTGTGAGGATTAAAAGTCATGTCAAACTTGCTGTGTGACCTTGGTCAAGTTACTTAATCACCTTAATCTCAGTTTTTGTTAGTAAAATGAGGTTTACAATGGTGGCTACCCCTCTAGAGTAATTGTGAAGATTAAAAAAGAAAATGAATATAAAGCATTTCACACAGAGCTTGTCAGAAAGTGCTAAATGTTAAAATTATTATCACATGTTAGAAATTATTTGCATGATTAGTTACACTTTTAGTTTTGACAATAAAAGTGGGGCATTATGGCTAAAACATCTCTCTGGTAAAATGTGCTTGTTTCTCAAGCAGACCTTCGGGATCCTGGGTGAATGAGTCTATGTTCTGTGCTTTTTTCTTTTAAAACAAAGGAGTTATTTGATGACAAATTAGCTAATTTTCACCGTAGAAGGTGAAAAGATCTTTGTAAGGGAGTGAATCTTAAAATTCATGGAGGTCTAAATGGAAAAAGTGAAGAAAGCGGACAAAGTATCACTATGAGCCAGAGGGGCCAGAAAATCCCAAGCAGGAAGTTTCACTGGGCAGTCAGAACACTATGGGTAAGACCCAGGATAGAAAAAAGTCCTGAGCATGAGGATGCGGAAGGGTTATGGGGTATGGAATTAAATAAACCCAGGGAATTTTCCCAACAGAGGTTTTAAAATTGGTATTTCTGAAATTATGACTTTCTTTTATCCTGCATAAAATACACGAAGTTATGCAATGTGGAAGGCTCCAAAGTATCACATCCCTGAGACAGTAGATTGTTGCTACAACTCACACAGGTTTTGTCCTCCAGAAAGTCTACTTGGTAGCAATTTTGGTTATTATACAGATGATTGTCCTAAATCACCTGTAACAGAGAAAGAAGAGGGAGAAAATGTATAGGGTTCGGTAGAGGCAGTACAGGATAGGAAATCTTTTTCCATAAGTGTACAGCAATATAAAGAATAATACCATTTGGAACAAAATAAATATCCAAGAGAATATCTTTTATACCTCTGAAAGTGAGTCTGAGATACTTGAAGCCCTCCAGTAAATAGTGCCCTAAGAACCAGGACCTTCCAGATAAAAAATAGAAAGGACCCAATTGCTCTGGAGAACAGAGGCTGATGCTGAGTTAATATGCACACAAATGGGAGCCTTCCAGAAATGAAGATGTGGAGAATAACTAGGCTAATGAGGAAGATTCTGTGAACAAGAGAATAACAAATTATAAGAAAAGTGTCACAGCAAGACAGATGATTTTTTAAAATATAGTCACCATTTTTCATAAGTTTCATTTAGTTTGGGTATTAAAAAGAGCCTTAGTTTGTTACTGCTGATCTGTAACTTGGTGTGTCAGAATGATGTTATTCTCCCACCCCCAGATAGGGACAAACCATCGTCAGCTAATCACATTGCTAAGGATGGATTTTCTGTACCTGTTTTTAGAGTCCCCTACTGACCGTGTCCAACTTTTCCTTAAATTTGATAGAGGGAGTAGTATAATCAGAGAATCTAGAAACAAACAATAAAGGGTCCTGAATCCTAAGCCCACAGCTGCCAATAGCCTGAACTTGGACATTTAACTCTTCCTTAGTGAAGGCAAAGAAGTTCAATTAAAGAGATGTTATTTGTTAGCAGGTTTCTGTCCCAAAACATTGTTCTATAAAATGTTGCAAAGCAAGAATCAAAAGCAGCAAAGAAAGTGACATTAATAGAGCATAGAAGTCTTTTATAAAGATATAGGCACCCCAGAAGTTATCCCTTGCCTTCAACAACAAGGTGGCCCAAAAATTTTGACACGGGTCTTGATACTCAGGTTCCACAGACCTAGATAAAAACTGTCAAATTTCCTTCATTCTAGAAGGGCTACAATATGTAAACTCTCACTTTTTTTCTAGATCACATGCAAACATATGTTAACATGAAACTTCTTAATTGATTAATTCAAACAACAATAGAGTTTTAAGTATCTCCTATATACCAGATTTTACTGTAGGTCCTGAGGATAGAGTAGTGAAAACAACTGAACACACAAAAAAGAAAATCTCAATTTTCTTGGAATTTGCATTGTAATGGGGGCACTAAGAATATATAAATATACAAATAAGTTTATTTTGTGTGTGTATGTGTGTACATATATTAGAAGTAGTAAGTGTTTGGGAGAAAAACAGAGAAGGATAGGAAGTCAAGTGTTGGATGAAGGTTCTAATTTTCTCACGGTGAGTGTCATTGAGAGATGATCTTTGAGGAAATATCTACAAGAGGTGAAAGAACGGACCCTTTCTAGGCAGAATGAACAGCAAGGGGTTGTGAAGACCACAAGGCGGGAACATAACTGCTTGTTACAAGAATAGCAAGGCAGCTGGTGTGGCTGGAGTAGACTGGGTGAGAGGAAGAGAGGCGGCAGATGAGTCAGAGAGCAAATGGGAAGCATGTTGGATTCAGCCTTTTTAGGCATTATAACATCTTTGGCTTTTAACTTCAATAAATTAGGAAGGCATTACAGGGTTTGACAGAGGGGAACAACACAATATGACTATGACTTCAAAGATATTCTCTGGCTGCTTGGTGAGTATAGAGTGGGGGTGGGGGGTGGCAAAGTTGTAATTAGAATGTTACTACAATAATATAGATGAGATATGAGAGCAGAGTGGGCCAAGAGGGAGGCAGTGGCAATAGGGGTAAGTGATTATTTTCTGGATATATTTTGAAGATAGAACTGTAAGTATTTGCAGACAGATTGGATCTGGGATGTGTCATCCAAAGAAGACTCCAAGATGACTATAACATTATTGGCATGGAAAACTAGAAAGACTGCATTGCCATTAACTAAAATAGGACTCAAATGGGCAAGAACATGCTTGTTTGGTTGAGGGGAGGGAAGTACGTAGATCACGTGTTTGGTTTTGAAGAAGTTCCATTAGCATTCCTATCCTATATTCAAAGGAAAAACCCAAGCAAGTGAGCAGATATGATGCCTATAAAGCCTGCAGTTCTGGAAAACATCAGGCTACAACAATAAATATAGGACTCACAAGTTCAGCATAAATTAGTGTTTATAGGCATAAGATTGGTGACATCCACCTCCACAAAGGAATGAATGAATGCAGGAAAGAAAAGAGGTCCATGTGCTGAACCTTGATCATTCCAATGGTAAGAGACTGGGAAGTGAAGAGTTACCCATCAGGGAAACTAAGGAGTAGTCAGTGGGGCCAAGGAAAATGAGACGAGTGCGGTGTCTTGGAAGCCAAGTGAAGAATCTGTTTCAAGAAGAAAGCAATTAAGGAGATCATCTGAAAAATGACCACCAGATTTAGCAATAGCAAGGGGTAAAATGTTGATAGGACACTATTTTCTTAGCGAAATAAGAAATGCTATCAGTGGAAAAGGCCAGGGAAAAGATGTTTGGAATTTGAGGAGATGAAAAAGTGTCCAGTTGTCACTTAGGAAAAAAAAAAAGAAGGAAGAGGGACTGGGTGAGAAATGTATGTGTGTTTCTGCTTCCACAAGTTCACCTCTGTTAGCGATCAATAATTTTAAGTGGGATTAGTCAGCCAAGGTATGTCTTTTTCTACAGACACAATGAGCAGTGGCAGGTAAGCACAGAGTAAGCAGAGAGTGGGATTTAACCAGGATTGAGACAAAGCTTTGCTGATCAGCATTATGAGGAAATAAGAGAAGGCCAAAAGAACCAAATATGTATGCAAGAAAGTGATCACAACTGATCACAAAATTTAAACTGGTAAGAGAGAAATGAGGACATGAGGAGATGAAGGTAAGTAGAAATCAATGTATTTTAGGTTCCAACGACAGAAGAAAGGTTGTTTAAGTACAAGCACTAGTGGAAGTGAACTAGAAAAGAGGAGATGGTTGTGTGAGTGTGGGATACTTAAAATTGAAATTATGGAGGACTCAAGGTTACTGCAAATGGCAAGCTCTAGGGTGTGCTCACGAGTGGGAGAGGCTGAAGAGGTTGTTGGACAAGATCATAGCAGGAAAGCAGGCCAAAATATACAAAACCCAGGATACTGGAAAGATAATCTACATAGATATCACAATGGAGGTTGCTGAGGACAGTGTTGGAGAGCATCACCTCAGTAAGCACATCAAGGTCTTGAAATTCATGTGTTCTTATTTTATTTTTTGGCATGCCTGAGAATTTTTTAAATGGCGTATGGGAATAGATCAACAAGGAGTACATAGTGTACTTGATTTGAATTGATTTATGGAAGAAGCATTGAGTTAGGTTTGCATTCCTCATGTTACTAAGCATTTGAATCTCTCTAGTGCTTCTCTGTGTGTGCTCTGGGCAGCATGTTTTATTTTATTGACCAAAATCTCATTTATAGTTCGATTAATGCAGTGAAGAAAACATGGTATATTCCAAGCCCTTCCATTCTTTATGATCTGCACTGTGATTCTGGCAAGCCAAAACCAATTAATTCAAAAGAAAGAGCAAAGGCAAGATGAGATTTAGTTCATTCTTACTAAGAACTAGTAATTTCTCGTGCTAAAAGTCTGTGGACATGTTGATACCAAAATAACTGTATCACACAGTTTATGATCCTTTTGACATTTTACTCTCTATTCTCTTTTTTGAGATTTGTGAAAAATGCCAATCACAACATTTAAACTCAGACATAAACACCTAGGACAGCACAATTTTATCAGGGATATGTCATATTTCATTCTCATAGCTGAACAAATGCTTCATCTACTCTCTGTCCACTTGTTAATATTTCCTTCCAGTCAGTTGGGGAGTTTGCTGTGCCATCCTGTTGCTAACAGGTAGGTACACCTAAATCAATCTTATTCCTAAAGTCAAGTGCTGAAAATGTATGTGCAGAATAGGGTGGTTGATATTACCCTACAATGTAGTATCCTCCGAGTATTGATTGACTTTTCATTCTTACTTCCTTCACTGGAGATTACAATCTACTATCCACAATGTACTATCAATTTTGGTACAAAAAGTTCTTGTCAAGAGATTGCTTAAAAACTGATAGTGTAAAATAACTGATCCGTTATTTCTCTACTAACAGCTATCTAAAACAAAAGGTTGCTTTGACTCTCTTCTATACAAAGGAAAAGATATGATTTGGCATAAACAACAGTAATCTTTTATTAATGCATACCTCCTTAAAATAAAACCCACATAAGCTGTGGATAAATAAATATACCAAAATGATATGTCCTTAAACTTTAAAAGATGGTCTGGCATTCTGTAAAATCTTATTTGCAGCAGTTTCTTTGTAATACGGGGAGTATCACATAATTTTTTAATGACTTAAAAATAAATGGTAGTGCATCACATTCAGAGTCAAGTTGTAGGCTCTTTAATTTTTTTTATTTTTTTTTGTCAGAAAAAAAGGACTATCTAACATTCAGATAAACTTGTTGATAGAAGCCCATAAAATTTATAAAGGGAATTGAGTTGGTCAAGAATGCAAAAAAAAAAAAAAAAAAACTATTGAGTTTTATTATATAATCCATGACAGTGAAAATTTGAACAAACATTAGCACAAAATAAATTTTATTGAATAGACAAGAGGGACTGGTAGTAGTAGATGATATTAAAATATGATAGGAAGTGAACTGAAATATTAATTTAAAAATAAGGACAGTGTTTTTGCTTCTTGTTTCTTTCTTTCTTTTTCTTTTTTTTTTTTTTTTTTTTTTTTTTGAGGTGGAGTCTTGCTCTGTCACCCAGGCTGGAGTGTAGTTGCATGATCTCCACTCACTGCAACCTCTCCCTTCTGGGTTCAGGCAATTCTCCTGCTTCAGCCTCCTGAGTAGTTGGGATTACAGGCACCTGCCACCATGCCCTGCTAATTTTTATTTTTATTTTTTTTGTATCTTTAGTAGAGACGGGGTTTCACCATGTTGACCAGGCTGGTCTCAAACTCCTGACTTCGGATGATCTGCCCACCTCGGCCTTCCAGTGTTGGGATTACAGGCATGAGCCACTGCACTTGGCCATGTTTTTGTTTTTCTCCCCCGTACTTAGCATTGATTTACTTACATCTTGTACTATCTTACAATTTTAATCAGACTATGACCTAATTCTTAGTTAGATAAAAAAGCTTCAGCTTTAGATGTTTCTTTCTGTTTTGCCATCATTATCCTCTCTTGAAGTACAAAACAACAGAAGGGGCACCCTAAATCCTTAGTAGTCTCAGCCATCACAGCTTCCTAACCATCTTTTAACTTTCTCTCACTCAGAGCTTCATCAAACCCTGGACTAGTGGATGTTTAATTCATGCATGTTTGGTGAGGGTTATCTCATCTATAATTTGAATAATACATTCTCCTACAATTCAGATTTGAATTACTACTACCAACACAATAATAATATTGAATTCAACATCTGGTGTATGGAGCTGAAAGGCTCAAACAAGGAGCACTTGAAAAACAAAAGCATAAAGTAAAAGATCTTTACTGTTTCCTGAAATCTGTGCCAGGTCTAATGCTGGGTCAAATGCAGCTGCCAACCTCTCCTGCTTTTGAAGTTCCACAGCACTTTATCTCTTCTCTCCTTTGGTAGCAAACTTGGTCCATCTTATAGCTCCCATAATGGGAGTAAAGTAAAAATGAAGGATTTTCATCGCTCTCCAACACTCACTATTTCCTTTGAGCTCTATAGAAAGAGCTCCATGTGGAGCCTAGTTCTGTATAGGACCCTGTTAGCTAAAATCATAGTACACTGAAAATATTGTCCATAGCTTTCCAACCCCACTATCACATCCCACCATGACCTGTGAATTAGGTGAGGTAGCAAGTGGCCACAAAATGCAAGAGGAAAAACATTTTATCCTAGCACCAAAACCAATACTAACGTTCATTTTCTCTCAAAATGCTGCTTCTCTCCAAATAAGAGGCGATTCTAGTTCCAAAAACGTATATATTCTGAGTAAGTCATTACATTTCTGATGTGGGGCATGGACTCTGATTTCTTTCCATGCTAAGAATTGCTGAAAATGAAAATGAAATCTCGACCCCAAATCAAGGACCTTCTACAACAGAGATGCAGAAGTATTTAAAATGGGTAGTCATGTGATGACTTCTTACTCAGATATGGAACCTCCAAATGTTAGTTGAGCATATTGGCGCTCAGAATAAAGACCAGATAGATCAGCCTTCACTGTGTGTACCTAAGTTAAGTTCTGGCCAATGTAACGTATCCAGAAGTGATGGCAAAACTTTCCGAAAGTGTCCTGCCGCCTAGTCTACAGATGATATGACTAGAGCTCGGACAGCCTCTTGGACCACAAAATGCAAGTCAAACATTGAAGATGATGGAGAAATTAGATAGAAGAAACTTGGTTTTGATATAACAAAGGCTGTGAACCTCATATTCAGACTATTACAAGAGAAAATTAAATCATATCTTATTTCAGCCACTGTCATATTTTTTTGTTATATTCTTTTTTCCCATCACATGAAGGTGAAACTAATCATAATTAATACATCAGAGAAGGCTAACAGTCTCAATTATTTGAAATATTCAAAAACAATTATAAACTCCCTTTCAAAGGTGTTCCGATGATTTCAATATTATATGCATTTCAAGAAGCATACTAGCATTGGATAATGTAATTAATTCAAGCCATTTGCTCCCTCACCCATCCTCTGAACTCTATTCTTTTTAAGCTTGTAAGGTAATGTTGCACTTGTTACAAGTGTTCACAAAATATCTGGTTCACCTTCCAAACACCTGATAGAGTTTCCCTTTCATGTTCTATGACCACTTGGAGTCAGGTGGCTGCCTAGTGCTTAGTGTGGCCAATGAAATGTGAACAGAAGTGATATATGTCACTCATGCAAGAAAGTTATAAGAACCAACGTGAGATTCCAAAGGTCTCCTTTCTTCCACAGTGGTGATTATAGAAGGGCATCTCTGTCACTCTGTCATCCCTGAATGACTGTTACAAACACCCCTGCCTTCCCATAACACACATCATGTGGAACAAGAAGTAGATCTTATTAAAACATTGTTTGGGGGATAGGGGTTTTTTCTCAAGTAAAAAACTTAGGCTATTCTGACTGGTACAGATAGCTCTCTGAGTAGCCATCACTACCCAAATCATCCTGTGCATGACTTTATATCATGACAGAGAATATTCAACAACTTCTTAAAGCTTCAACCAACTGAAATATCAAAGTTCTTCCTTGCCCAAAGGCCTTTCTCTCTCCACTGGATTCTCTGATGTATCCCATAAACGTTATTAGAGACCTTGCATCTTTTTCTCGATTTGTACCTCTCCAAGATAGTACTCCAGTTATCCCTTTCATTCTGTTCCAAAAATCTATCAAAGTAAATCTATACTACCTCCATCTCTTTATATCATTCATCATTTCCATCCATAATCACTCCTAAATCCCCTGCTTTTCATGTCCCCACTACTCTGTTAAAAAATGCTATCTGTAGAATACAAATAACTTCATAGTCACCCAAATTAATGACTTGATCCTCCTGAACCAGTTTGCCCCCTCGGGCCCCTGATGACATTTCTCCATAGCCTTAATGATGAAATTCTGTCCTGGCCATCTTCCTCCCTCTCTAACCATTTGTCTCCATCTTCTTTCTTCGTGGCTTCTCTAACCTCAGCCACAACCACCAAGATTCTCCAATCAATCTCCTTTTCATTTGCTCTCTGTACTTTTTTTCCTCTACATCAGCTTGTCAACCCCATAGTTTGTGAGCTAATGTCTCAAAATCTAACGTGCAGTCCCAAAATTCACTCAGCAGCTACTCCCAAACCTCAGAGAGCTCTAATTTCTGTTACCTCAACCCAGTATGCCAGAAACCTCTGTTAGTATTGACTCCTCTTTCTCCCTAACCCACAATCAGTTTCTTCAGTACATTTCTTTCTCTGTGTTATCATTGCCAACTCCTATCTTAAGATTTGTATCAGCTCTTACTTGCTTTATGAAATAGCCTCTTCATAAAGCTCCTGCCAATCCTCCATTCAGGACACCACATAAATTATCTCTTTCAACTCTTGATTTGATCACATTGTCCCTACAAAATTAAGTATAAATTATTGCATTAAAAAGCTCTCTAAATAATCTGATTTTATAAATTTTTTAGCTTTATTTCCTAAACTAACCAACTAGCTCTGTCATCCAAAACCACAGATGACTCTGTGTGTACCTCAAGCCTTATCCCTTCCCAGGCATCCTCCCTGATACATTTGTCTACTATATTTTATGTTTCTATTGCCCCAACTCGACCACGAATTACTCTTCTTACTAATCTTGGTGTTTCCAGCACCCAGAACAATGCCTGGTAGTTGTTAGCCAGCAAAGAGGTGTATTAACTTATACATAATCGACAAATATACAATTTATATGTAATTAACAAATATATATTTTATATATACATATATAAATAATTGGCTCTAAACTGTAAAAAATAAAACCCTAAGCTTCTATTTTTTTGGTTAAAAAAATGAATAGGCCTATTATAGTTTATCTTGACTATATTATTATTTTCCTTTTCAGTCAAGCTCAGTGTAAAAACTAGTTTTCACTCTCTCATAAAAGTTCATGTTATCAAAAACAAATCTTTCATTTAAGTAAAAAGTATTTTATGATCTTTTATAGAAGAGGAAAGTTAGTGCTAAATTACTTAGAAACAGTTTCAGAATGCTGTAAAGTAAAAGCCATAATGAATAACTTGTTCATACTTTGTATGCTGAGACATTTTTGAGCAAATCTTAAAAGCAATGCATAGGGATTTAGTCATGAGACTTTCAGCAAGATTAATGGAAGCTATGCTCCTTAAATCTCCTGGCACAGCTTTGAAAATTTCCCACGTGCCATCAGTGATATCTTTTTGACTTAAAATTTTGACTTTGGTTTCAGGTTGCAGATTTTAGGAAGGAATGAATGTGTTTGATATTGACAACCTTGTGGCCTCAATTATATAATAACAGGATATCAGGTTTTCATAATAACCTAAAGACTATCTACTCTGTCCAATATTTGAATTTTCTCTGCAGCTGGTCAAGTAATCATGTCACCTCCATTTGAACACAAAAATCATTGGCTCCTAAATGTCTATTTTATTTTAGACAAACCAGAGACAAAGATTAAAGGAATGTAATTTATCACGATGAAAGATATGATTTCTAAGTCTTTGCAGAAAGAAAATTTCATCATTGCATAGCTCTCAAATACCCCAATAAAACTTGAGGATTCTAATGATAATTGAGGGACAGTCATGCAAAAAGAGGCTTTATGTTTATTTATTGTGAGTTAATTAATGTTAGAACATTCTTGAAAGTGATCTCTACACATTTAGCTAACCATGAGATAGTTCTTTCTCAGAAATATTCTTAAAGTAGAACATTTGTAAAAATCTCTCTCCAGAAGGAAAATTTTCATTCATTTTGTGGTAGGGAGAGAAATATTTGGAAGGTCTAAGATTAAACAAAAAATCATCTTTATTTTGAAGAAACAAAATGCTCGCAAGGCTTCTAGAACTAATTTTTTTCTCTCATGGATGTTTCACTTCCCCAAAACAATCCTTAGATTTGATGAGACATTCCACAAACTCATGCCAGTCCATCCAACTTAAATCTGCAGAGTGATCTAGACATTGTGTAAGGCTTAACAACTAGCATTCTAAAATTCCACATCCTTCTACCCCCGTAGACAAGGGGGGGAAATACATTAATATTTGAAAAAGCATCTCTTTGTTATAATATGTATGGCACCATTTTTCTGTTGTCAAGATCATTTTAAGCAACTTCTATAACACTAAACTTCCATTAAATGTGCTACCAATTTAAGCCAAAAGGATGTCAACAGCAAACATATTTTCACATGAACTATAATCTATGTCTCCATAGAGATCACTGTTTCTAATGCAGAGTTCAGCCAGAGTGCCAACCCAAGAAACAGATAAACAAAATGAAATGAATGAGAGTAACTCAAATGAGAAGAGTTTTCGTTTTAAAACAGAGTTGGTTCTCTTTTCTTAGGCTGGCACTCTGACCAAAAATTTCAAAGTATAGCAAGCTATAATCCAGGCATTTAACATTTCAATTCATAAAGTAACTATGGAGTATGATTTTGCATTGCTTTGTTTCCCCTGACACTAGGTAGAATCCTCGTATCTTGAAGGCAATCATACTCGCTGGTCTAAATTATTTTAACTTGAAGTCGTCCTTTACACAGATGTCATTATCAGTTAAATATGTAAAATGTTTAATGAAATCTTCATGGGGACGAAACAGGAATTTCTCACTGAAAGTGTGTGCCCTTGTAGGGAAAATTCACCATAAAATCTTAGACTGCAAATGTATATTGAAAGATCTCTATGTTCCTTTGTTGCAAAAGGATAATAAAATATATCTGAGAATAACACCCTCTGAGTTCTGTTGACCTGATAGGTCATGCAGATTTTCAAATAATACCACTGGAAGGACACAGGTGGTAAGGTGAAAGAGGATGCTTCCTGTAATTTCGGGAGTATTTAGAGGACGAGAGGCAAGAAAAGGAGATGAAGGACAGGACAGAAAACCCTCCAAAGCATTAATTCTAAAAAGTGGATGAAGAAAGAGAAAATATGTAGCTAGGAGATGTCAGAATAGAACCACAGTTGGATTCAGGTGCTTGCAAGGAAAAGTCTGCCTCTAACATTGGGAAGTGGATAGGTGAGGACAGAGAAACTTCACAACTCCAGAATGAAAATAATTGAGAGTTGGCACATTTTTAGCCACTATTCTTTTAAAGTAGATTTTACCTAGAGTCATGGAGGTCAAAATATATTTTAAAAAGCTTTAACTCAGAAAGCCTTTGTTCTGATTATAAAACCATAGACTGGCATGTGGGAGAAGTTGACACAAAGGTGGAAGGATTAAAAAAAAAGATAAAATGGAATTCAAATTAAAAATTAATGTGTTTAATTTTGTTAATCTATGCCTACCCTAATTAAGTAAATTGAAAAGGAGACAGAAACAAAGCATCTAATTTGTTCCTCCTTGACATATATATGGCTTTAGTCTTTGTGGTTGATTTTGTCATGTAAGTATTCCCATTTGATTTCAGGTTCATTCAGATGGCAGATGGCTTTGTCTTGATGAACAGCTAAGTGAACTTGGAGAGGGTACTTTAGGCAGACCCTCCAAAGAGAGTAGGTGGAGTTGCATTATTTGAATGTTGTTGATGTTGAATGGAAGCTGGACATTTGTCCCCTAGATTTATGTGGAAAACAACTAGCTTTCTTTCAGAACTAGCATTTATGCTCTTTTGGTTTTTTTTCTTAGGTTGGCACTCTGACCAAAAAGTTGAAAGTATAGCAAGCTATAATCTAGGCATTTAACTCTGGACGCAATGGTTAAACTTGAAAGTTGTGATTACACAGTATGTGTTCTTAGACGTGTATGTCCATTTTGCCAAATGACCACACTCTGAAGAAATATACATATTAAACCACAGGCAAGCTATCTTTCCATAATCTCAACATACTCAAGTAAACTTTATAACAGTTTCAGCAAAACTAAAATACAGAAATTAAGAGAAAACTTCTAACATACATAATTAACCATGTGCCAGATTATACTTGTAATTATACGACTGAGGTCACTCTCCTCCACTCTGGAAGAGAGGCATTGTACTTAAAACTTACCTAAACTCACTCTCCTACATGCAAATTCCCTTTAGTCACCCTCCACGACGGGAAATCTGTCTAGTCTAGATTTTAGCATTCTCAAATAAAAAGAAGCTCCTTTAGCCATATTTCTGAGAGATAGTATTCTTCCTAGATTTGCACAAATGGCACCAGAATCTTTAACTTTGTCAGTCTGATTCAATTATTTTAGGTGTCAGTATAGAACAGTATCTACAATGAGTTCTTTAAATTGTGACATCACAAATATTGTAAAATAAAGTCTTAGCAAGAGTTTAAACCACACTCTTTTGGGAACCAAACATATTTGTTATGCCTACTTATATAGAATGAACTATAATGAATAGACAGTGTCAGTTTTATAACTTCATGTTGCCAATGATAGACAGTAAATGTTCAATCATGTGGCTAAGTTCTACACCAGCTTGATGCTCCTCTGTGTTTGTAAATGTTAGGTTTCTCCCTTGGAGTCCAGTCTTCTCTGAAGTGCAGACTTTGATGATCACTAAGTAGGTGTGAAAGAAGTTGTTTGTAAGTACAAGAATAGGTACAGCATGCATCTTTCTGCTGCTTAAATTGTGTGCTTCTTTGGTGGCTCTGTTTGCTGCATTTGCTCTACACTGTTTGTAACTAAATTCATTTTATTTAGTGAAATGAGATCATCTTTTTTTAAGACAAAGAAACATTTTAAACATGGTGAAGAAAATAAAAATGAATTCTCATGTAGGGCATTGTTCCCTTTGTATGACATACATATCCTTGGCTGGAGCAGTTATTACTTTTTGACTTGTCTTTATTTTTAAAAATGCAATGATGTGAAAAGGTACAGCAGATACCAATTGTTTTATCTCCTTCACACACACACCTGTGGGAATTGTTTTCACACCACTTCCACATATGCCACCTATGTTTTATTATTCCTATGGGAGCTTATATACTTCTGGTGATTGCAGAGGTGTGCACTGGACCCTGGATGAGCCAGCATGAGTATTTGACTGGAAATTTTGCAACTGGCACTGAATAACTCAATCTCTCCTTGAGTCCCTGGTTTGTATAATGGAACATAAGAAAGCTATCAGATGCGAGTACCATTGACTTAAAAAGTAGAGGAAAGGGGTTTTTGATGAAAGGGAAGAATTAGACATTAGAATAATGTTTGCGTTGTTTCAAATATCTAGCTTCATTCTTCTCCTTAAATTTGACACACGAATATTATCTCTCCTTTGTTAAAACTGGTTTGAATTGGTTTAATGTTGCTAGCCAACAAAATAGCCCCAAGTAAAACTCTAGAATATAGTTTATGTGACCGTGACCTTAAAAGTAGAGCATCTTGCTTCCAGGCAAATGGTCCCCAGCAGTGTGTTAAACTGAAACCAGCCTAGACCTCCTTTTTCCTGACTGGGGGAGACACAGATGACTTTCAATTAGCAAGATACTGGATATGTTGTCAGTCTCTGGGTGAATGTCATCACCCGGGGCTGAATTGTACTGTCCACCAAGAGGCTGTAGCAGATGCCTCACGGTCCCATCAAGTCCAGTGCTTCACTCTTATATTGACAGTGCTTAAAGTATACCAATTTACGGTCCTAATAAACATAGCCCAAGCCAAACAGCTGAGTAAATTCTTGAAATGAGCCCCAGGCAATCAAAAGTAGGGCCTGATGGAAAATATCCTGATATAATAAAATTTTTAAGGAGGTGTATGTGGGAGGCACCAAATATTATGAGAAAGTTTTACTAACAAAGACAGAATAATGTGTTCTAATCTCTTAACACCAAATATTATATAGATAACACCTGCCCAGTCTTCTGTACATTTTCAGTTGCTTTTGGTTGCCTAGCTGCAAATTACTTGGTTGTCTAGAGTACTATCCTATAAAATTCTCTACTCTGAGAGGCTTAAGGTGAATCCTTGTTTTATAAGACAGGGCCCATGGCTAAATCTACTCAATCCCATGACTTGAGTAAATGAGAATCAATGCAATGTAAATACACAACACGTGCCATGAGGAGTTCAGATTGACTTACACATGGAAGAATACCTACATGATGTGGTTTTAGGTTGTGGATACAATACTAATACCCTCGCCAACTAACTCCTTCATTCATTGATTTATAAAGAAATACCACTATTCTCTTACAGTGTTAATCTATTAAAATGAAAATTACTGAGAATAGACAATGCTATAAACTCTTCCCTGTAACTCGTATTTTAATGGAAATGAATGATCTGAGTAAGTTTGAAAAGTGAAACGGGAATGGGACAAGAGAACAAAACCAAGTACATGTACCAGGCCTAGGAGAGAGAGGGCTAAAACGATACCAGAGAGACTAAACTTGCCAAAGGAAAATTCTTCCACTTGATGGTTTTTACTCATTTTTTACCTTGTTAAAGGGGCTTCAATCACATTTGTGATCCTTTTATTATTATCATTATTGTTATACTGTAAGTTCTGGGGTACATGTACAGAACATGCAGGTTTGTTACATAGGTATACAGGTGCCATGGTGGTTTGCTGCACCCATCAACCCATCATCTACATTAGGTATTTCCCCTAAAGCTATCCCTTCCCTAGCCCTCCACACCACAACAGGCCCCGCTCTGTCCCCTCCCTGGGTCCATGTGTTCTCATTGTTTAACTCCCACTTACGAGTGAGAACATGCAGTGTTTGGTTTTCTCTTCCTGCGTTAGTTTGCTGAGAATGATGGTTTCCAGCTTATCCACGTCCCTGCAAAGGACACGAACTCATCCTTTTTATGGCTGCATAGTATTCCGTGATGTATATGTGCCACATTTTCTTTATCCAGTCTATCATTGATGGGCATTTGGGTTGGTTCCAAGTCTTTGCTATTGTGAATAGTGCTGCAATAAACATATGTGTGCATGTGTCTTTATAGTAGAATAATTTATAATCATTTGGGTACATACCCACTAATGGGATTGCTGGGTCAAATGGTATTTCTGGTTCTAGATCCTTGAGGAATTGCCACACTTTTAAAGACATAGAGATTTTTGAGCAAGATTATTTTTGTTTATATACTACAGCAAAAGATGACAGTAGTGACTTGACTACCAGCCACAGTTGCCCAAATGACTATTTTTGTGTAGGTTTGATTAAACACTTATTCTAATAAGTGTTAATTTGTGCTTTGATCAATAGTTACCATCAATTCTTCTTGGTTTTTTTGTTTGTTTGTTTGTTTGTTTTGAGACCGAGTTTCACTCTGTCACACAGGTTGGAGTGCAGTGACATAATCACAGCTCACCACAACCTCTGCCTCTCAGGCTCAAGTGATCCTCCTACCTCAGCCTCCCAAGTAGCTAGGACCGCAGGCAAACACGACCACACCCGGGAATTTTTTTGTCTTTTTGGTAGAGATGGGTTTTCACCATGTCCAGGCTGGTCTCAAACTCCTGAGCTTAAGTGATCTGCCCACCTCAGCTTCTCAGAGTGCTGGGATTACAGGAGTGAGCCACCACACCTGGCCCTACAATTATTATTTTATTGATAATAACACAATATAAAACCACCAGATAAAAACTAACTTATTAAAGTATAAGATCCTTCAGGATAGAAACCAAACAATAATTAATTTCTGTATCTTCTACAGTACCTTCAATAGACTCTGGAAAATATCAGAAACACCAAACACTTCAATTATTGAAAATTATTTAAAATAAGATACAAAGAAATCTAAAAAGTCTATTTTCAATTAACCGTGTTTATATTTAGCCTTAGTTCTCCCTGATTATAATTTTGGATTTTCTTTTTCCTAAGTTTTTACTCCTGATTTTTTAACTGTGGTAAAATATACATAACACAAATGTACCATCTTAACTATTTTTAGTGTATAGTGCAGTGGTGTTAAACACATTCAAAATGTACAAACATCATCCTCATCCACAGAACATTTTTCATCTCATAAAACTGAAACTCTATACCCATTAAAAATCAATGCCCCAGTCTCCTCTTCCCCCAGCAATATTATTCTGGCAATCACCATTCTACATTCTGTCACTCTGACTCTTACTACTAAGTACCTCATGTAAGTGGCATTATACATCAGACAGGATCTGTAGTATCCATCCTTTTGCAACTGGCTTTTTTCACTTACCATAATGTCCTCAAGGTTTATCTATGTTGTGGCATATGTCAGAATTTTGTTACTTTTTAAAATATTTTAACTTTTATTTTAGGTTAAGGGGTACATGTGAAGGTTCATTATATAGATAAGCTCATGACTCGGGTTTGATGTACAGATTATTTTATCATCAAAGTACTAAGCACAGTACCTGATAGTTTTTTTTTGTTTTCTGAACCTCCCCCCTCCTCCCACCCTTTGCCTTCAAGCAGGCCTCAGTATCTGTTGTTCCCTTTTCTCTCTCCATGTGTTCTCATTATTTAGCTCCCACGTATAAGTAAGAACATGCAATATTTCCTTTCCTGTTCCTGCATTAATTTGTTAAAAATAACATACTCCAGCTCCCTTCATGTTCCTGCAAATAACATGATCTCAATCTTTTTCATATTAATTACCTGTATAGTATTCCATGGTGTATATGTACCACAGTTTCTTTTTCCAGTTTACTACTGATGGACATTTAGATTGATTCCATGTCTTTGCTATTGTGAATAGTGGTGTAATGAACATACATGTGCATGTGTCTTTATGGTAGAACAATTTATATTCCTTAGCATATATACCTAGTGGTAGAATTGCTGGGTCAAATAGTAGTTTCATTTTTAGTTCTTTGAGGAAGTGCCACACTGCTTTCCACAATGGTTGAACTAATTTACACTCCACCAACAGTGTAAAGCATTCCCTTTTCTCCACAACCTTGCCAGCGTCTGTTATTTTTTGACGTTTTAATAGTAGCCATTCTGATGGGTGTGAGATGGTATCTCATTGCGGCTTTGATTTGCATTTCTCTAATGATCAATGAGATTAAGCTTTCTTTATGTGCCTGTTGGCCACGTATGTCTTCTTTTGAAAACTGTCTGCTCATGCCCTTTGCCTACTTTTTAATGGAATTGATTTTGCTTATACATTTAACTTCCTTGTAGATTCTGGATATTAGACCTTTGTCAAATGTGTAGTTTGTAAATACTTTATCCTATTTTATCAGTTGACTATTTATTCTGTTGGTAATTTCTTTTGCTGTGCAGAAGCTTTTTAATTTAATTAGATTCTATTTGTCAATTTTTGCTTTCTTTGCAATTTCTTTTGACATTTTCATCATGTAATCTTTGTCAGTTCCTATGTCCAAAATGGTATTTTCTAGGTTGTCTTTCAGGGTTTTTATAGTCTTAGGTTTTACATTTAGGTCTTTAATCCATCTTGAGTTGATTTTTGTATACAATATAAGGAAATGGTTGAATTTCAGTCTTCTGCCTGTAGCTAGCCAGTTATCCCAGCATCATTTATAGAATGAGTCTTTTCCCCATTACTTGTTTTTGTCCAATTTGTCAATTATCAGATAGTTGTAGGTGTGTGTCTTTACCTCTGAGCTCCTCATTCTGCTCCATTGGTATATATATATCTGGTTTTTTACCAGTACCATACACTTTTGGTTACGATAGCTTTGTAGTACAGTTTGAAGCCAGGCAATGTGATGCTTCCAGCTTTATTCTTTTTGCTTAGAATTGCCTGCCTTTGCTATTCAGGCTCTTTTTTGTCTCCATATAAACTTTAGAACACTTTTTTCTAATTCTGTGAAAAATAGAACTGTAATTTTATAGCAATAGCATTGAATCTGTGAATTTCTTTGAGCAGTATGGCCATTTTCACAATATTGATTCTTCCTATCCAAGAGCATGGATTGTTCTTCCATTTGTTTGTGTCATCCGTGATTTCTTTGAGCAGAGTTTTATAATTATCATCATAGAGATCTTTCATCTACCTAGTTAGTTGTATTCTCAGGCATTTTATTCTTTTTGTGGTGCTTAGGAGTGAGATTACATTCCTGATTTGGCTCTCAGCTAGAGTGCTGTTAGTGTATAGAAATGCTAGTGGTTTTTTTTTTTATTTTTTACATTGATTATGTATCCTGAAACTTTGCTGAAACAGCTTATCAGCTCAAGGAGCTTTTGGGCCAAAACTGTGGGGTTTGATAGAAATAGAATCATGTTGTCTGCAAACAGTGATAGTTTGAATACCTGTCTTCCTGTTTTGGATCCTTTTTAGTTTTCTCCTCTTGTCTGATTTCTCTGGACTGGAATTCCAATATTATGTGGAATAGGAGTGGTGAGAGTGGGACTTGTCTTGTTCCAGTTTTCAGGAAGAATGCTTCCAGCTTTTGCCCATTCAGTATGATGTTGGCTGTGGGTTTGTCACAGACAGCTTTTATTATTTTGAAGTATGTTTCTTCAATGCCTAATTTAAGAAGGGATATTATTTAATATCCCTTTAATAAAGGCATATTAAATTTTATCAAAAGACTTTCCTGCATATATTGAGATAATCATGTGGTTTTTGTCTTTAGTTCTGTTTATATGAGAAATCATATGTATTAATTTGCATATGTTGAGCCAACCTTGCATCCCAGGGATAAAGCCTACTTGATTATGAAGGATTAGCTTTTTGATATGCTCCTGGATTTGGTTTGCCAGTATTTTGTTAAAGATTTTTCCATATATGTTCATCAAGAATATTGGCTAAAATTTTCCTCTTTTTTTTTGTCTCTGCCAGTTTTTGGTATCAGGATGATGTTAGCTCTACAGAATGAGTTTAGGATGAGTCTCTCCTCAATTTTTTGTAATAGCTTCTGTAGGAATGGTACTAGTTCTTTGTACATTTGAGAGAATTTGGCTGAGAATCCATTAGGTCCTGGGCTTTTTTTGGTTGGTAGGCTATTCAATTTCACAGCTCATTATTGGTCTGTTCGGGGATTCCATTTCTTCCCAGTTGAGTTTTGGAAGGGTATATGAGTCCAGGAATGTATCCATTTCTTCTAGATTTTCTGGTTTGTGTGCATGAAAGTGTTGATAATAGTTTCTGATGGTTGTTTATATTTCTATAGGGTCAGTGTTAATATCCCCTTTGTCATTTCTGATTGTATTTGGACCCTCTCTCTTTTCTTATCAGTCTAGCTAGTAGTCTGTCTATATTATTAAGTTTTTCAAAAGGAAGCTCCTGGATTCTTTAATCTTTTGTGTGGTTATTTCTGTGTCTCTATTTCCTTCTGTTCGGCTCTGATTTTGGTTATTTCTTGTCTTTTGCTAGCTTTTGGTTTGGTTTGTTCTTCCTTCTCTTGTTCTTTTTGTTGTGATGTTAGGTTGCTAAATTTAAGATCTTCCTAACTTTTTGATGTGGGCATTTAGTGCTATAAATTTCCCACTTAACACTATATTAGCTGTGTCCCTGAGGCTCTATTATGTTGTATCTTTGTTCTCATTAGTTTCAACTAATTTCTGGATTTTTTATAATATCATTATTTATGCAATGATTGTTGAGGAGCAGCTTGTTTAATTTTTATGTAATTTTATTATTCTAAGCAAGTTTTCTTGGCCTTAATTTCCATTTTTATTGTGCTGTGGTCCAAGAATGTGGTTGGTATCATTTCAGTTTTTTTGAATTTGCTTATGTATGATTGCTGGTTGATTTTAGAGCATGTAATGTGGTGATAAAGAATGTGTATTCTGTTGTCTTTGAGTTTTGTAGCTATTAGGTCCATTTGGTCAAGTGTTGAGTTTATGTCCTATATCTCTTCTAATTTTCTGCCCTAGTGATCTGTCTAATAATGTCAGTGGGATGTTGAAGTCTCCCACTATTATTGTGTAGGAATCTAAGTCTCTTTGTAGTTCTCTAAGAACTTACTTTATGAATCTGGGTGCTCCTATATGTGGGATGCATATAGATTTAGGATAGTTAGGTATTATTGTTGAAATGAACAATTTACCATTATGTTATGCCCTTCTTTGTCTTTTTTGATCTTTGTTGGTTTAAAGTCTGTTTTGTTTGAAATTAGAATTGCAGCTCCCCACTTTTTTCCACTTTCAATTTGCTCATTAGATTTCTCTCCATCCCTTTAATTTGATCCTATGGGTGTCATTGCATATGAGATGGGTGTCTTGAATACAGCACATCATTGGGCCTTAGTTCATTATCCAGCTTCCCACACTGTGCCTTTTAATTTTGGCATTTAGCTCATTTACATTCAAGGTTAGTGTTGATATGTATGGATTTATCCTTTCAACATGATGTTTGCTGGTTATGTGATTGTTTTATAGTGTCACTTGTTTATGTGATTGTTTTATAGTGTCACTGGTCTGTGTACTTAAATGTGTTTTTGTAACAGTCTTTGATTACCATATCTTAGCTGTCTTTCAGGAGCTACTGGAAGGCAGGTCTGGTAGTAACAAATTCCCTCAGCATTTGCTTGTCTGAAAGGATCTTATACTTCTCCTTTACTTATGAGGCTTAGTTTAGCTGGACATAAAATTATTTGTTGGAATTTCTTTTCTTAAGAATGTTGACTATAGGCCCCCAACATCTTCTGGCTTGTAGGGTTTCAGCTAGTGAACTCACAGTCAGAGTGGCTTCCCTTTGTAGGTGATCTTTTCTTTCTCTCTAGCTGCCTTTAACATTTTTTCTTTCATTTTGACCTTGGAGAATCTGATGATTATATGTCTTGGGGATGATCTTTTTGTGAAGTATCTTGTGGGAGTTCTCTGAATTTCCAGAATTTGAATGTTTGCCTCTCTGGCTAGGTTGGGGAAGCTCTTATGAACAATATTCCAAAATATGTTTTCCAAAGTGTTTCCTTTCCCTCCGTCTCTTTAAAGGATATCTGTGAATCATAGATTTGATCTCCTTACCTAATCCCATATGTCTCAGAAATTTTGTCTGTTCCTTTTTATTCTTTATTCTTGATTCTTGTCTGACTGTCTTATTTCAGAAAGCCAGTCTTCAAGCTCTGATATTCTTTCCTCTGTTTGGTTTATTCTGCTGTTAATATTTGTGATTGCATTGTGAAATTCTTGTAGTGTGTTTTTCAGTTGAAGTTGATATCCTTTGAACTGATTGTTTTGCTTTTTTCTTCTTTAATGCCCTTGGGGTTTTGATTACAGTATTATACGGTGGGTTTGGTTGTCTGGTATTGATTCTGGTCTGCTCCTGGGTTTTGGAAGAGCTCCCCCCTGATTATTGTCTCCATGTCCACATTTGTTGTTGTTGTTGTTAGGTATTTGGGTCCACAGTGCTCCCTCAAGCTGGGGCTGCAGTTGGCTGACAAGCTGTGTCTTTGCCAGGTCAACTCTAATCTGCTATTTGTGTATTTCCTGGGGAAACAAGAGGTTTCATCTACCTACAGAGTTTTCATGGAAGCAGGACTGTTGGGTTGAAAACTCCAGTGGGTTGAAAACTTTTGGCAACAGGAAGTGGGGAGTCGGGGAGTGCCAATCCTGCCTTCCAGGTGTTTCCAGAGCAACAGAAGGCTGCACTCCTTGGCAAATTCAGGAAGAGAGGACCATTGGACCGGAAGCTCTAGCAGGTGTTACCTGCCTAGCTATCAGTGGCAGTGGTGGGTAGGGTCACGGACCTTGCTGACTGGGTATTTCTTGGAATATCAGAAGGCTGTATTCTCCAGCTGAACTCACCCAGAAGCAAGGTTGCTGGGCTAGAAACTCCAGCAGGTGTTGCCCACCTCAGTACCAACGGCAGGGTTGGGGGGTAAGGTCTCTTGCTCTGCCATCTGAGTATTTCCCATGATGGCAGGAATCTGTGCCCTCTGGCTGAGTGCACAAAGAAGCAAAGCTGCTGGGCCAGAAGCTCTAACAGGCATTGACTACCTACAGTGGTGGGGGTAGATGGGGTCTCATGCTCTGCTGTATAGCTGTCTCCCATGACAACAGGAAGCTGTGCCCTTCAATTGAGCTAACACAACAATGGAGTTACTGGGCTAGAAGCTCTAGCAGGCATTGCCACTTGACTGCCATTGACAAAGGCAGGTACGGTCTTGTGCTCTGCTCTCTGGGTGTTTCCCATGACAACAGAAAACTGCATCCTCCAGCTGAGTTTACACATAAGTGGGACCACTGGGCTGAAGGTTCCAGCAAACATTGCCCATTTGGCTACCCCTGACAAGAGTAGAAGGGGTGGCCAGCCATGTTTGGGTTGAAGCAGGACTGCTGGCACTGAGCCCTGGTCAGCAAGCGGTGGTGAAGCAATGTTAGTGCTCTCAGGCACCACAACTGTGGCCTCTACTGGGACTATGGTGCTGGTGCTAGTCTTCTCCAGGACCCAAGCCTTGTAGAGGTCACCTTGGACTTTGGAGTTACCCCCAAAAACATCTGGGTGGATCTTTGCCTCAGTCTAGAAGCATGATGGGATTGTATGAGGGAGCCTGAGTGATTCTCCCATTCCCAGTCTTGCAGGAGTCCCTGTGGAGAGTGTGAATCTCCCTGGGGGTTCTCACACACTCATCTTTTCCATGTTGGAAAGGTTCTCCTGGGTTGCATTGAGCCCAGACAGGCTGGTGCCAAGCTTCATTCCTCTCTGTTCTCCATGTTCCCTTGCTGCCTTGATGTATCCTAATGCGGTTTATCAGATGATCAGCCTTCAGCATCTATGTTCTCTAGACCTTTTGTTTCCTCTCCAGAATAGCAGTTCACATAAATTACTTGTAATCCATCATCTTGGCTTCGCCCTCCATTCCTCTCTAAGACTGAATAAAATTCCATTGCATGTATATGCCACATTTTTGCATCAATAGATAATTTGGTACTTTCCAGGCTTTATCCATTATGAATAATGTTTTATGAACTTGGATGTACAAATACATCTTTGAGACCTTGTTTTGAATTATTTTGAATTATACATCAAGAGTGGAGTTGCTGGATCATGTGGTAATTCTATTTTTAACTTTTTGAGAAATCGCCATACTATTTCCACAATGGCTGTACCATTTCACCTTCCAACCAATGATATATAAGAATTCCAATTACTCCAAATCCTCACCAGCGTTTACTATTATTATTTTAATAGTAGCCATCCTAATGGGTAGAATGGTATTCCATTTAGTTTCAATTTGTGTTCTAATGATTAGTATTCTCAAGTATCTTTTCATGTACTTATTGACTATTGGTCTATCTTCTTTGGAGAACTACCTATTCAAGTCTTTTACTTATTTTTTGAATCTAGTTGTTTCATTTGTTTTTGAGTTTTGGGAATGATCTATATATTCTGGATATCCTTTGTCAAATATATAATTTGCAAATATTTTCTCACATTATATGGGTTTCTTTTTCACTCTGTTGATCTTGTCTTTTGATGCAAATTTTTTAAACTTTTTCATGAAGTTTCATTTGTCTATGTTTTCTTTTGTTGCCTGTCTTTTGGGTATTATTTCTTTAAAAATCACTGCCAAATTGAATGTCATGAAGATGTTGCCCTATATTTATTTCTAAGAATATTATAGTTTTAGATCTTTGATTCATTTTGAGTTAATTTTTGTATGTTGTTAGGCACGAGTCCAACTTCATTCTTTGGCTATCCAGTTTTCCTATCACTATTTGCTGAAAAGATTCAACTTTCCTCCTTTAAAGAGTCTTGGCAACATTTTCAAAAATCATTTGACCACATATGTCAGGGCTTATTTTTGGGCTCTTTATTCTATTCCATTGGCCTATATACTTGTCTTTATCCCAGTACATATTGTTTTTATTACTATAGCTATGTAATAAGTTTTGAAATCATGTAGTTGAGTCCTCCATGTTTGTTCTTTTTCAAGATTGTTTTAGCTATTCAGTATTTGTTGAAATTCCAAATTAATTTTAGGATGAGATTTTCTATATCTGAATTTAAAAACCATTGGGATTAATAAGAACTGCACTGAATCCTTTATGTTGCTTTTGGTGCTATTGACATTTTAACAATATTAAGTCTTATAATTCATAAATATGGGATATTTTTTCATTCATTTATGTTTACATTAACTTAATTCAACAATGTTATGTAGGTTTTTGGGGGTTTTTTTGTTTTGTTTTGTTTTGTTTTGAGATGGAGTCTTGCTCTGTCACCAGGCTGGAGTGCAGTGGCACAATCTTGGCTCACTACAATCTCCACCTCCCATGTTCAAGCAATTCTCCTGCCTCAGCCTCCAGAGTAGCTGGGATTGTAGGTGAGCACCACCACACCCCCATTTTTTTTTTTTTTCAGTAGAGACAGGGTTTCACCATTTTGGCCAGAATGGTCTCAATCTCCTCTTGATATGCCTGCCTCAGCCTCCCAAAGAATTGGGATTATAGGCCTGAGCCACTGCACCTGGTTTTGTAGTTTTCATTGTACAAGTCTTTTGCATACTTCATTCCTAGATATTTCATTCTCTTTGATGTTATTTCAGATGGAACTGTTTTCATTTTATAATTTCCTTTTCAGATTGTTCCTTGTCCATGAATATAAAATGCAACTAATTTTTCTGTGTTGACTTTGTATCCTGCTACTTTGATAAGTTCAATTATCAGTTCTAACAAGTTTTTTTATGGAATCTTCAGAATTTTCTACATTTAAAATCACAGAGATCAGATCCCTGTGGATGGAGATAATTTTATTTTTCCTTTCCAGTTCTGATGGCTTTTATTTCTTTTTCTGCCTTATTGGTCTAGCTAGAACTTCCAGTACTACAAATAGAAGTGGTGAAATGGACATTCTTGCCTTGTTCCTAATCTTAGAAGAAAAGACTTTAATCTTTTATCACACAGAGTTTGGTGGTCACTGTGAGTTTTTCATATATGGATTTTATTATGTTGAGGTAGTTTCTATCTATTCTTAGTTTATTAAGTATTTTTATCATAAATAGATGTTGAATTTTATTAAATGCTTTTTCTACATCATGTCTGGGGGTAGTTCCCCCTTCATTCTATATGGCATCTTACTATTTTGTCCATCTGAACATACAGCTGAAGTCACCCCAAAAGTGCTGGCAGGAAAGTTCTGAAAAGGGACCACTTCAAATGGTCCTGAGATCGGACCAGTTGACATTCTAAAGAAAAAAGCACTAAACACCAGGGTGATCAGTTCAAAGCATTTATTTGGGGAACTTACGTACGAAGTGAGTCAGCAGTCCTGATATCAGACAGCAAAAACAGATATTCTACCTAGGTATGTCTGCAACACAGCAATCTGTTTAAGGAGTTTATATGAATGTTTAAGGAATTTGACACAGGGACAGAACTAGGTTCCACATGCTCAGCAACACAGTTGATCATTCAGTGCTTTTGAGCAACAACCTAAACAGCTTCATCAATGCCTAGGAAAGTTCAAGGTACCAGCTTGGATGCAAGTCTGCAGAGGAAAACATGCACCTGGCTGAGTCACAAAGACAAGGCACTTTGTATCTCTTAGGAAAAAGAAAGCAAGTAGGAGAGCCTACAATTATGTTGACTGAATGTTGTATGTTGAACCATCTTTACATTCCCAGCACAAATCCAGTTTGGTCACGGTGTATAATGCTTTTAATAGGATACTGATTTCAGTTTGCTAGTATTTTCTTGAAGATATTTTTATCAGTGTTCATAAAATATTTTGATCTGTAGTTATGCTGGAGATTTTTGTTTTGTCTGGTTTTGTTCTTTTGTAGTCTCTTTGGCTTTGGCATCAGAGTAAAGCTGGTCTTAAGGAATGAGTTTGGAAGTGTTCCCTCTTATTCCATTTTTTTTTGAAAAGTTAAAGATTGGTATTACTTCTTTTTAAAATGTTTGGTAGAATTAGCCAGTGAAGGTATCAGTTGCATGGCTTTTCTTTTTTGGGAGATTTTTTATTTGACTCAATCTCCTTACTAGTTTTAGGTATCTTCGGATTTGCTATTTTTTTTTCTTTCTTGTGATTTAGCCTTGGTAAGATTTTATTTCTAGGAATTTGTCCATTTTATTCAATATAATTCTTCATAGTACTTGTATTAGTCAGTTTTCACATTGCTATGAAGAAATCACTGTTACTGGGAAATTTATGGAGAAAAGAGGTTTACTTATCTCACAGTTCTACAGGCCGTACAAGAATCATGGTGGCATCTGCTTCTGGCTAGGCCTTGGAGAAGTTACAGTCATGGTGGAAGGCACAGGGGGGAGTAAGCTTTCTCACATGGTGGGAGCAGGAGAAAGAGGCAGGGGAGGCGCTGAACACTTTTACACAACCAGATCCCATGAGGACCCACTCACTATTGTGAAAACAGTACCAAGAGAGAAATTTGCCCACAATATCAAATCATCGCCCACAATATCAAATCATCTCCCACAAGCCCCCACCTCCAGCATTTGAAGTTATAATTTGATGTGAGATTTGGGTGGGGACACAGATCCAAACCATATCAAAACTCCTAATTTTTTTACTTTGCTAAAATCAGCAGTTAATGTTCCAATTTTTATTTCTGATTAATTTGAGTCTTCTCTCTTTTCCTTAGCCCATCAAGCTAAAGGTTTGTCAATTTGTGAAGTTTTTTTAAAGAACTTTTAGTTTCATTTATTTTCTCCATATTTTTCTATTCTCTGTTCCATTTATCTCTGCTTCATTGTCGTTATTGTCATTATTTTGTTCCTTCTCCTATCTCTGGGTTTAGTTTGTTCTTTTTCTAGTCCTTAGTGGTTTAATGTTAGGTCTTTCAATGTAATTATTTGCAATACAAATATTTCCCTTAGCACTGTTTTCACTGTGTCCCATAAATTTTACTATGTTGTGTTTCCATATTTATTCATCTCTAAGTGACTTGATTTCTCTTGTTATTTCTTCTCTGACCCATTGGTGGTTTGACTATTTTGTTTAATTTCTACAATTTTGTGTATTTTGTAATTTTATTTCTGTTATCTCTAATCTCCTCCTGTTATGGTTGGAGGAGATACTTTGTATAATATCTCTATTTTTTATTTATTGAGAATTAATCTGTGGCCTAATAGGTAGTTTATCCTGGAAAATGTTCCATATGCATTTGAGAATATTGTGTATGCTGCTCATTTGGGAGAATGTTCTGTAGATGTCTGTTAAATCTAATTGGTTTATTGTGTTGTTTAAGTTCTTTATTCCTTACTTATCTTCTGTCTGGTTGTTCTATATATTGAGAGTGGATGTATTAGTCCATTCTCATGCTGCTATGAAGAAATAACCAAGACTGGGTAATTTATAAATAGAAGAGGTTTAATTGGCTCAGTTCTGCATGGCTGCGGAGGCCCCAGGAAACTTATAATCATGGCAGAAAGCACCTCTTCACAGGGTGGGTGGCAGGAGACAAAATGAGTGGCAAGTGAAGGGGGAAGCCCCTTATAAAACCATCAGATCTCATGAGAATTCACTCACTATCACAAGAGCAGCATGGGGAAAACTGCCCCCATGATTCAATTATACCACCTGGTCCTGCCCTTGATACATGGGGATTATGACAATTAAAGGTCAGATTTGGGCAGGGCCACAGAGCCAAACCGTATCAGTGGGGTATTGAAGTCTCCAATTGTTATTGTAGAACTGTTATTTCTCCCTTTAATTCTGATGTTAGTATAGCTTCCCCTGCTGTCCTTTGGTTACTATTTGCATGGAACGCTTTTTTTTGTCCATCCTTTCACTTTTAATCTGTATCTGGATCTAATACGAGTCTCTTTTCAAAAGCATATAGCTGGGTCATGTTTCTTCATTCTGCCAACCAATGTCTTTTCATTGACAGTTTAATCCATTTATATTTAAACTGCTTACTGATAGGGAGTGACATACTTCTGGCATTATGCCATTTGATTCTTACATGCCTTATAGCTTTTTGTTCTCAATTTCCTGCTTTACTTTTTGTGTTTAGTTGATTTTTTTTGTAATGAAATGTTTACATTCCTTTTTCATTGCCTTTTGTATGTAATCTGCGGCTATTTCCTTTGTGGTTACAATGAGGATTAAATCTAACATCCTAAAGTTATAACACTATAATATGAATTTATTCCAGCTTAACTTTAATAACACAAAAACTATTCCCCTTTACCAGCTCTGTTCCTACAATTTTTGGTTGATGATGTCACAAAAATTACATCTTTATACGTTATATGCTACAAATCATAAATTAATCATTCCTTTAAATACATTAGTCCCTTAAATTATGTAGAAAAATGTGAACTTAAAACCAAAGTTACAATGATATTACCTTTCAAACTCATAATTTTTAAGTATTAATTTTTTAAATCATGTAGAAAAAAAATAAAGTTACAAATCATTGTTACAATAATATTAGCTTTTGTAATTGTGTATGTATTTATCATTATTTAGATCTTCATTTATTCATATAGCTTTAAGTTATTGTTTACTGTCCTCTGATGTCACCATGCAGGACTTGCTTGAGCATTTCCTACAGGACAGACCTAGTGATAATAAACTATCTTGGCTTTTGTTTATCTGGAGATGTCCTGATTTCTCCTTCACATTTGAAGGACCATTTTGCTGGGTATAGGATTGCTGCTTGACAGGGTTTTTTTTTTTTTTCTGTTAGCATTTTGAATACAGTGGCCCATTGCCTTCTAGCCTCCAAAGTATATGGTGAGAAACCTACTGATAATATTATTGAGGAACACTAGTATGTGACAAGTCACTTCTCTCTTACTGTTTTCAAGTTTGTCTACTTTTTTTGTTATTTGAAAGCTTGATACAATATGTTTCAATGCAGATTTCTTAAAGTTCATCAACAATATGTTTCAATGCAGATTTCTTAAAGTTCATCATATATAGCATTTGTTAAATTGATTGGATGCTCATATTCACATCTTTTATCAAATTTGGAAATGTCTTTAGCAATTATTTCTTCAAATATGCTCTCTGCCCATTTCTCTCTCTTCTTCTCCTGGGACTCTCAGAATTTATGGTCAGCCTTCTTGATGGTATTTCAAAAAACCCCAACGCTATGTTCACTTTTCCTCCATCTCTTTTTCTTTCATATCCTCAGACTCAGTAATTTCCAATGACCTGTTTTCAAGTTCACTGATTCTTTTGCCTGATCAAATCTGCCTTTGAATCTCTCTAGTGAATTTTCATTCCAGTTATTGTACTTTCAGCTCCAGAATTTATTTTTGGTTTCTTTCTATGTTTTCTGTCTCTTTAATGATACTTCCATTCTGTTTATACACCATATTCTTTACTTTCTCCACATTTTCTTTTAGTTTTTGAGTATCTTTTAAGTCATTGTTTTAAAGTCTGTCTAGTAGATCTACCATCAGGTTACTTTCAGGGACAATTTGCATGGATTTATTTTTCTTCTTTGAATGGAAGATCCTTTTCTGTTCCTTTGTATGCCCTGTGATTTTTTTTTTTTTCTGAAAACTGGACATTTGAATCTAATAAGGTGGTAACTTTGGAAATCAGATTCTCTCCCTTCCCCAGGGTTTGATATTTTGTGTTATTGTTTTGTTTTGTTTTTCATTGCTATAGGCAGTCTCTGTGTCAAAGATCAGTCTGAGGTATAAACTTAAGGTCTTTCCAGCTCTTTTCTAAACCTGTGCCTTTCCCTGGACATGTGTGGTCACTTTCTAATTCTCCCTGTATGTGCAGTAACTTTTTGTTGCCCAGGTAGAGTGCAATGGCAAGATCTTGGCTCTCTGCAACCTCTGCCTCCTGGGTTCAAGTGATTCTCTTGCCTCAGCCTTCCAAAAAGCTGGGATTACAGGCATGTACCACCACATCTGGCTGATTTTTATATTTTTAGTAGAGACAGGGTTTCACCATGCTAGCCGGGCTTGTCTCAAACTCCTGACCTCAGGTGATCCACCCACCTCAGTCTCCCAAAGTGCAGGGATTACAGGCGTGAGCCTGCAGTAGCTTTTGAATGTCCTAGTCTTTAATGTCTGGCTTTTAAAAAATGAAAAAGAGAAAAATGAAGGAGTGTAGAATGGTGCTGGCTTTTTAAATCCCCCGAGAGTCATTAAACCATAGGTTGGGGGCAGGGCTTATAACAATAAGGGGAGGTACAACAATAATGGCTATTGTTGTAGACCTCTAGGTCTGCACCTCTGTGATAAGACACAATAGCAATCAGAGCAGAGATTCTCACTATTTGAAGAACAGTTTCCATTTCTACCCACCCTGGCTCCCACAAGCTCAGTATAGGTTGCTCTAAGAACACAGATGTGCACAGCTGCCTGCCACATGGCTTGTGGAAAGGTGGGGGGGTGGGGAGGTGCTACTGTGCTAAGAGACGAAATTAATCAAAATTAACCACAATTTGCCATCCTCACTTTCCCCTGGAAGTTACATGCTTTCAATAGACTCCAGATTTCTAAAATAGACAAATTCTGCCAGTAAAATTGCTGTCTAGGTAGGCACACATATTCCTGGAGCTTTCTACTTCACCATCTTCCCAGAATCTTCTCCTTTTCCTAATTCTTTTACAAAATGACAAGTCACAGGAAATTTTACCACTCACTGGAAATTAAAACAACTGTAATTTTTTTCGAAGTTCAAGTAGTTAATATGTGTTCTTCTACCTTGTACCCAATACCACAAAACCTATGACAGAATTTCCTAAACTTGTATACAAAATAAACCTTTTGAACATAGAACATACATTAGCTACTCAAAGATTCGTATTCTCAGGAACATAGTTTGGGAAATACTGGTTTAAATTTTCTTACAAACATTTTCACCAGGAAAGTTATCTAATATCTTAACACTTTATTCCCTGATTCTCAAGGCTTCATTTTCTTTCTTAACTATAACAGAAAAGATCATCACCCCCCATTATCCCATCTCACAACGTGGCTCTACATGGCTGTGCTTGACTAGAACAGGAATAGATTTTTCCCTTCATGGCTGAATGTTCAGGAATATGCCTTTCAATACAGAGCATGCATAAATCTTAAACAAATGTCTTCACACTTTAACATTAAACCAGATGCCTTTATTAAGAGTTATGATTTATAATTTATAAATCTGCTACTAATTTTACAAAGTCCCCTAGTCATTTTTTAGACAAATGTTTTAAAACTTGTCATAGAAGCTACAAATTTGAGTGGCTAACAAACTCAAAAGGACTCTAGCAAAGTAGCTGTTTATGTTCAACCATTCTTTCCTTTTTACAATATCCTAATTCATTTGACAAATATTTGCTGGAAAACTTTTAGATGCCCAGCACTTTTTTCTGTACTGAAGATGTATCAGTGAAAGAGATAGGCAATTCCTTGTTCTCATGCAGATTATAATCTAGTAATAGAGGATATTAACAAGGAAACAAACTTTCCTTCCTAAATTTTACATCTCAAAATCTGTTTCTGAGGGACACACCTTGCATCTAATGGTTATGTGCTAGCACCTGGCCTGTGTTATTCTGAGGTTTTATAATTCTCTACGCTATTTGTTTGTTCGGTTCTGTGAGACCCCCCCGCTACTAGAATCCCTGGCCTGTGGAAGACAGCTGTTAGTAGCAAGTGATGCCAGTCCCCCTTCTGCTAATGCATTTCTTATACCTCTGGTGAACAGGGTACTTTCACTTTGAAAATGGCCATCTGAAGGACCATCAGTTTTCCTTATTGAATATGCCAATTACTCTTACCAGTGATATTCACATTGTATAACCCTTGTAATTACCACCTCACCCAAATTTCTAAAGCACCCCAAGACATTGCCCCACCAATGCATTTCTTTCTATGGTTACGTTATCTCAGTTCATCATTCATAAGGTTTTAACAATATCACCACTACAGTGTGCCAAGAACTTCTCATCCTCTACTTATCAGCAGTGATGGGGTCCTCACTGGTTCCCACTGTAACTAGATGGTGGTGATTCAATTCCAAAGTTTTATTTTAAATTTAATTTCCTCTGCCCACTACAGGTACCAACTTTCTTAGGTAAAACTCCCTATGAAACCCTGAGATGGAGATTTCCCTAAAGGAAGTTTATTTAGGGATATACTTGGGATCAAAACCTGAAGAGAACTGAGGAAAAGAGGACTGGGCTGAGAGAGGAACTCAACAGTGATGCAGCCACAACAGAAGCGTCACCCCGTTCCACGGGGAGTCCTGGATCTGGGAAGGCTCTTCAGAGAAGTCTTGCTTTGGGCAAGAAAGAGGTTAGGTTTTACTCAAAGCTGGAAGAATAAATGTCTTAGCCCTGAAGGATGGATCTGAATGGTGGAAACACAGCATCCAGTACAAACAGAAACCTTTCACACATGATTTATGGAAGATGGCAGGCAACTGCAATGCAGAAGATGGCAGTGCCAATGCTTGTTGGTTTTTTGACTTAATAGAGATAACATAAGGTATTTTTAAAAAAATATTTTCCCATAAAATACAAAATGGAGTGATTACCTGAGGATGAGCAAGGAAGTTTTGAGGAAAGGAAAAAAAAAGACAGATTATTTTAGACGGTGGAACAGAAAATTGATAGAGAAATAAAATAGGATTTCCAGGCACTTCTGAAGCTCAGTTGAGATAGTTGAGATATATTGTCATAAATTTAGGTGAAGCCTATGTTTGAGTGTTGTTGTTCTGCAATATTTAGTTTCTCAGGAAAAAGCACAAAGTAGGCAAAAAGATTAGTTTAATGAGGTTGAGACTTTGCCTGTGAGTACAGTTGCGGGAGAGAGCGACACTCAAGTTGAAGTTACATGGAAGGGGATAATTTTTTTATGAATTATAGAATCTACACTAAAAAAGGATACCAAAGACATGAGGAACACTAACCAATATTTAAAAACAAACCCCAAAAGATATTCCAATGATTGTAAGAACTGAAAGGGCTACATAATTCCAGGAACAGGAGATACAAGACTTAGTAAACTAGAAAATGCTGAGATTATAACGGGATGCTTAGAAGAGAAAAGCAGGTGCAGCCATCAGTCATGAAAATCTGTTGAGTACTTCATTGGGATTGGGTATCTGAGCTGGTGTTGAAGAAGTAATCACTGGAGGTAAGAAGCTCAAGGGTGTCAAAAGCCAGAGCATGGAATGGGTCATTCATATGATGCGGAAGTCACCAAAAAAGTGGTAGGACTGTGGTGGTGAAAAAAATGTAAATAACTGTTAAAATTGTCAGTGAAGAAGGAAGAATTACCAGGCAGTTGATAGACACTGCAACAAAGATGGTCAGTGGGTTATACTGTTTGTTAACTTACTGTTCAAAAAGCTAAGGGCTTGGGGGTGTGACAGCTGAATGATTTCGGATTGGAAATAAAAGCAAAAAAGACCCTCCATCTCTAACAATCTGTTATGCACGGAATGGGAGGTAAATGAACAGCTGGAAGTCTACAAAGGAATCCAATGTCTTCTAGGGATGGTCAGGTTTAAATAAGAAAATGTTCAGATAAGAAATTAATGATGATACCCAATTTTACTGATAACCGAACCTGATTTCCAGACTGCATAATGAGCTGGGGGGCAGAGATAGTGGGAGAAAGGATGGTATTTATGGAGATGTGTGGGATTAAATGAGATTAGAGGATGTGTGGAGCCTAATGGAGGTGGATAAAGGTGAGCATGTGTGCCTTCAGGAATTTGGACTTCTAGGGAACACTGGGATCAGAGATAGGCACAGTATAAATAAATTTGTCCAGATGGATTCTTGGGGGAAAAGTGAATATTCAGTTTTAATTACACAATTCTGGGAAGTATAACTTGGCAATTAATAGCAGTGAATTCATCGGCAAGGCACAATCTCCAGATCTTAGTAATCTCCTTTTGTCTGTCTTGATCCTGATATGAGTAGGGTTATGGCCAGGTGAAGGGTGAATGATCCAGGTGGTGGGTGGGGAGGGCGGCGAGGAGCAATATTAACACCTCAACTGTCAGCTAACTACATTAATTGCTCGTCCACCCAACTTGTGCCAATTAAATTATTGCCCAGCATTTCAAAACAGAGCTCACTGTAAGGACTTATTTTCTCTTTGATAACTGAGACATCAATTCCTGGACCCACGTTCCCTGCCATGTGAAAGTCTATCTACTGAAGACAGAATAAAACAACACACAGAGAGAAACAAGAAAAGAAACAGGCAAAGGGAACTTCACCCCACTCCAGTACTGGATCCAGCTATCTGTAAGCCCAGCACTAATCACACCCTTTTCTAAGTAAATCTACGTATTGTACTTTTGTATTATTCTGTCACATGTAACCAAACATACCTGATTTGTATACATATTTAAAATAAACACATTTTGAACAGTGGGACAGTTTCAGATCCTGATCTTAAAAGTTGTAAGTGGGATGACCTTGAAAGGTCATCTAATCCATTTTCTTGCCTTCAAGCAGAATGACACTTTCACCAACTAAGAATGCATGTGGATTTTTAATAAATACCATCTGTTGCTGACACATGCCTGTGGGATTTGTATGCGTAAATTACAGTTACGTGATACTCGAAAAAAATAAATAAAAAACAACTATACATTTTTATTGCCTGCTCTGGAAGGTGATGAATCATACGTAGTAAAGAGTGCATACTTTGTTTTTCTTTTGGAAAGGGCATTACCAATTACTTTAGAAATTGATTTTTTAAAAAGCTAGAACTGCCTTAATGCTATTATCTCAAAATATCTGCTTTCAAAATATATTTAATTATTGAAATTTTTAATTTTAAAGTCTTATCTTTGACAAATACTTAAGTTCTGCTATTATCAATGCAATACAGAAGAAGAAACATAAGTTCATGGAAAAACACACTCTTCCCAAAACTGTGTTGAAATCATTTCTGACCTTATCAAAGGTACTTCCAGCAAACACACACTCCACAATGTTGGTGTTTCTACCATGAAAGCCAGAAACAATAATCAATGCCCAACAAATAATAAATGTCTAAAACATGAAGAGAAAGATTTGTTCAGGATACTAAAAGAGTACTACCAATAACAAAAAAGGGATAAATCTACATCAAATCAGAACACATTAGATAACTTAATATTTCATTAGTGTCAATATATGAACATCTATGTAATATCTGAAATCAGAAACAGTCTATCTAAGGATAGCATATCCAAATCTGGAAGAGAACCTATTTCAGGCATAACTCTGTGAAGGAGGATGTACACAGTTACTATTCTCTCTGGAGGCCAAAAGAGTGACTAAGAAAATCAGTGGAGTCCATTCCATTCCAATTTTTTTCATAATATTTCTGGAAAGAGCTCCTTAACTAGAACTTTTTCAGAAAGGAAGTGTTAAATAAAACTTAATATCCCCATTCTGTACAATACACAATATACTTAGCAAATTTTAAAATGTGTGTTTGCAGATAAATGTATGTTTGTGTCCGTGTGCCTTTTTGTTTGTGGGTTGTCTCTCTGTGTCATTCTTTATAACTATTTCTGTAGAATATCACACTGGGAATAGTGTTACAGACTATTTTCTTCAGAATTCTCCAGACCAGGAATGCACTCTGGCACTTTATCTGTAAGAGATACCAGTCACTAGAATGACTTAGCAGGAATAAAATATAATATTCAAATCAAATAAGAAAACTTGTTTCTTTGCACAATTTACATCTCCCAATATGATAAAAAAAATTGTATTTTCTTCACATACTTTTCTTAACTCAATAAGTAATGCTGTCCTACTTTTGGCTAAAAGTGAAGCTAGGTTATTTCACAGTCAATAACACCAAGCATTTCACATTTTATTTTTCATTTTTACTTTTTATAAAATACATGACATTTGGGATTTGGGTTTTTTTAATTTTTTATTTCCATAGAATTAAATATTTTATATATTTTACATTCTCCTTTATCACATGTACTATATTAAGAAGATATTAACAATTTGTCAGAAACTGTTAAATTTTGTGCCTTTACCTTTACTTCTCAAAGTGAGTTCACTGAACCCTAATCAAAGGAAATGTTTGGCATGAAGTTTTTGTTACAAATACATTTGGAAAATGCTCTTACTAATATATTTAAATGCCTAGGATACAGACACACACACACACACACACACACACACACAATTTATAGAACTTTTCCCAAATTTATCTAACATTTATCTGGCACTTTATCTATAATACATTTCCCAAATTTCTATCACCACAGACCACTCTGAGAGAAACATCATAGAAAATGCTGGGGGAAGAACCATAAAACACACAACACCCCAAGGGAATCACCATACAACACAAAATGCCCTGTTGGAAACATTATTTTAATAGATTTAACTTTAAATAAGTAGGCCTACTATTCATGGAAATTGGTTACATTAAAAAACAAAACAAACAAACAAAAAAACCTCACAGTTACTTCTGTGTATACATGTACTAGTTGCAAGGAATTCTGATTCAATATCTGTAATTGCCCTAAATTCAGTATGCCATTGAGGTATGTGTTCATTAATGTAACTGAAAACCAGTAGGAGAAGAATAAAGTCATAAAGAACACTAGATTAAGTTTTAAGTAAGATGTTTATTGCAGGACCTACCTTGCCAACAGTAACTAGCTATTATGCACACAGAAATGGAAAACCACCCTCTTCTTGACCTAGACGACAAAATGTAAGATGAGCAGCTAGCTCTAGCTTTTGTTTATAAGCGATTAACATGAAAACCACTAGCTTCACACAACAGGACGATCTCAACCTTTGCTCTTCTTGTTCTACAGACTTTAAATATATCTTTTGCTTTTCTTTTTATTTTATTTTAGAATTTTTCTAAAGCATTACCCAGCTCTATTAGAAGCTGAGCTTCCTAATAGTTTGAGTATATCACAGATATGACACACTTTTATCTCCAACCTTATGCTCTTATCAGCTTTTAAATATAAAGTTAAAAAATATATGATCATCTGAGAGCAAAGTGTACAGCCATAAGATTTCATGAAATATCGCACCTTTGTCTTCTTATCCATTGCTTTGAGAGTATATTCTTCCCCTGACTATTTTTAAGTGGACAATTTCATCCCCATTAACTTTTACAATTTGTAATGCCTACTAATTAAACATTTATTTAAGCCTTTGGTTGATCAGAAACATCATATTTGAATAAGTGAGAAAATAAGCAGTACTAAGGAAATAAAATAATAATCATTGTCACAAAAGATATTATATAAAGAAGGGAAAATGTCTCACAACAGAACCTAGCAGCTTCAAAGTGCATTTTCAGGTTCTGCATTACTTCACTGTTGTCTAATTTAGGTTAGCTAAGCTCTTCTAACAGAACTATAAAGGAAGATAAAGCAATGAATCAATAAATAGTAATTCAAAAAATTATTTTACTGTATTCTAACAGATAAGTAAATTATGTGCTAAATGTGGTTAGGTTTGATTGGCTCTGATATTTAGTACTTTGCTGAAAGAACAATATTTTACATTCAAGTCTTCTAATAGGGTCAATTAACTTTGCACAGTTTCTTGATCAGAAACAGAATCCACAAGCCAGCCATTTCACAATTGTCCACCTGTGCTCACTGGTTACATGAGCAAGAGAACATGGATGTTCCACACAAATGAAGAAAAATCACTGGAATAAGTAATACACTCAGTGAATAAATAGCATTTTCATACCAATTGGCAGATACTTTTATTTACCCAAATTGGATGCTTCCAAACTTTTGCCTTGTTGCAAAACCACCAGAAGTTTTATGTGCAGTTTCCTTTTCCTAGTAAGTCATTTCCCCTTCCTTGCAGCCCTGGCTCATATGCATTCTTCAATAAAAGTCAAATGCAGCTGCGTTCAGGAAGATGTTTATGACCTGCTCCTTGCCTGTGGTGGGGGGTTAGCATATCTTCTTTTCTGAAGTGCCCCTACCCTCTTCTTTTCCAGATCTGGAACAGGAACCTCTCCCTACACTAATTTTTGCAATGGCACTTAACAATAATATCATCATGACCTACTGACTTATACTTACTTATATATCTTTCCCAGACAACAGTGCTTTCCAGATAACAGGACTGGGTGTATGTATGTGTGTTTGTGTGTATGTTTTGAGTACGTAAGTATTTAACAATAACAATAAAGTTTCTCCTAAGAATTGGGAAATAACATAAATGCTGCCCTCTTAGACTGAAATTTAAAACAATCAGGGATAGGCACAGTGGCTCATGTCTATAATCCCAGTACTTTGGGACGCCAAGCCAGAAAGACTGCTTAAAACCAGGAGTTTGAGACCAGTCTGGACAACAGAGCAAGACTCCATTTCTACAAAAATTTTAAAAATTAGCCAATTATGATGATACACATCTGTAGTGCCAACAACTTGGGAGGCTAGGGAGGGAGTTGAGCCCAGCAGTTTGAGGCTGCAGTAAGCTATGATCATGTGACTGCAGCCTGGGCATCAGAGCAAGACCCTATCTTAAATAAATAAATAAAGCAACCATAAAATAGAAATGGATACATCTCTTTAGTTTGCAAAATTAGATCAATCAATTGTGAGCCTCCATGTACCTATCTGGTTGGCTTATAATTCGCTGTTAGTAATCTGCTGTGGGGAAAGAGCCCACTCCAATTTTCTAATATTATACAAGATTCTCTTTTTTTTACCAGTACCATGCTGTTTTGGTGACTACAGCTTTATAGTGTAGTTTCAAATCAGGTAGTGTGATGCCTTTAGATTTATTCTTTTTGCACAGTCTTGCTTTGTCTGTGTGGGCTCTTTTTGATTCCATATGAACTTTTGGCCAAAACATCCAGGTACTTCCTACTCTCCAGTCTCCCTGGGAAAGTGTTGGTGCTGCCTGAGGGCAGAAGAGCAGCTTTCTCTTTCCATGCTAAGCCTGGGCATAGAAATCCTTCACCAAAAATCTCAATGTCAGAATTCTTAATGTTTGGTCCATTTGCATTCTTAGGAATGTTGAAGGCCCTTTATAAAATATAGCCACTTGAATTATCTGATTAAACTTAGTGTTAATTAGTGAATTAGAGGGGACACAGAAGAGTATATAATTTAGGACTCTTTCCTTCTTCTTACCTAGTTAGCCATTTTTAGTAATAATTTAAGAGCTTATCAAATGTTCAGGTGATTGAAAACTAATATGTTATGTAAGGTTAGTAATTTCAGGCAGATATCCACAAGGAAAAACATGTTTGAAATTAGTAACATTAAATTAACAGAGATGGTGTAAAATTCTATGTATAGAAAAAAATTTTATACCAGTACTATGGTGTTTTGGTAACTATGGCCTTATAGTATAGTTTGAAATCAAGTAGTGCGATGCCTTCAGATTTGTTCTTTTTGCTTAGTCTTGCTCTGGCTATGTGGGCTCTTTTTTGATTCCACATGAACTTTAGAATTGTTTTTTCTGACTCTGTGAAGAAAGATGGTGGTATTTTGATGGGGATTGTCTTGAATTTGTAGATTGCTTTTGGCAGTATGGCCATTTTCACAATATTGATTTTATCCATCCATGAGCATGGAATGTGTTTCCATTTGTTTGTGCTGTCTATTATTTCTTTTAGCAGTATTTGTAGTTTTCCTTGTAGAGGTCTTTCGACTCCTTTGTTAGGTATATTTCTAAGTGTTTTCTTTTTTTGGCAGCTATTACGAAAGGGGTTGAGTTCTTGATTTGATGCAGGTTCTCACATATTTTTACTAAAGAACGTACTCATGTAACCAAATATTGCCTGTACTTCAATAACTTATGAAAAAAAACAAAAAAATAAGTTAAAAATAATAATAATTGCATGAGGACACGCTGCAGGAGGCCTGCCATGATGGTTATAATCCATCTTAAAAAGACCCACAGGTTTTATGTAAATCAAGGATTAATTTAAACTCTCAGTGTGTCTGGAGAAACCATTCCTAAGAATATGACCTCATTTTAGGTATCCAGTAGCACCCAGCATAGCCATCTGATTATCCACCAGGGTCCAGGGCAGGGTACTCTAAGAACTCCTCCACTCCAAGCACTAACCTCTGCTCTCCCTTCTTCCTTCTGCTCAGCCCTAACTTAACTCTCCTCAAAGTCAACATTCCCCTGGAGAAGGAGTAGAATAAGCCTTTGGCTCCATAATGCCGGCCTCTATTTCCTGAGAGAAATAAATCTTAGGGGAAATCTAAGATTTAGACTAGGGAATAAATCCAAGTAAGGAAAGAAAATCTTAACACCAGGTAGTTCCTTTTCATTTTGTATCAGAGCACTTGTTAAGCATTCTTTGGAGGAAAAGATGAGTCAGCCAGGTCAGCAAAAATAAGAAATCACTGAAGTGAACATTGCAAGCATCAATTCGAGAACACACTCAGGAAAAGGCAGCCTTTGTGGATTGTTTTCAAGGGTTTTAGCCCCTTTGCAGTTGGTGAAGATGGATGCATCAGGATGTCTTCACTACTTTAGTCAATGCCCAGATTTTGTATTTCCTGTGGCTCAAGTTTCTGAGGCACCAAAAAAGCCTTCTAACTATAACTTGGCTTCCTATATATCTCTGACTATACGTAAACAACTGTACACATTAAAAAAAAAAAAAAAAAAAAGCATGATTACTTGTTTATTTTAACTTTCTTGGCAGTTTTTTTTTCCTCTTACTGTAAGGTAATACATTGTCATTCTGGTTTTGTAAATTAGCCTCAGGAGCTTTGATAGTGTGAATCTTTAGCTGGAGAAGTGGATTCCCTACATATGAGCTGACAATAGACAACAGGTGGAAAGTCAAATCAGGAGCATGCAACCAAACAGCCTTCAGAGACCACCAGGAAGCTACCCCAGCAACTTCTAGGAACATCAGGCACTTTCCCATTCTCTCTTCAGCAGTCTATATCCATATAAGGGACTTGGTAGCTATCTGTTGAATGATTAAACCTTTTACATTTCTGTAGCATTGCATAGATTACAAAACATTTCCCCAACCACTGTCCTTTTTCATATTTGAGACATTACTGAGGGCTACATATGAAAGTTTATATTCCCATTTTATAGGTTTAAAAAAAAATCTGAGACCCAGAGTTTGGGTCACTTCCTTGAACTCACAAAGCTAATAATGAGCCAAGCCACGATACAATCCAAAAAGTCACTGCAAGTATATTTTTAAGCTAGGACCTTTGTTAATGCCTGGCTAACAAAAATACATCATTCAAAACATGGAGAAAAAATATAATTTCTAAGAGGTATGCAGCTCTGACAATGTTCAGGATACTTTCCTATGCAATTGACATACATAAATTTTGTTAATCCTTATGATAACCCTGTTATGTTAGCAGGAATTATTATTCCCATTTTACAGATGAAGAAACTAAATCTTGGAGAACTTATATAGGTCTTCCAAAGTAGCAAGGTGAAGAAGTGGCAGAATTAAACCCAGACAACACCAGAACCTAGGATGTTACCCTTTATCATACCAGGAATATATAAGAAACCCTTGCCTGGTTGGATACAATAAATCTTGGATTCTGCTTCCAGCTTGATTTTTTACATGTGGAGGCATCTTTTCCCTTTGGTTTAGTAGCCATATTTTAGATTATCTTTCTGTGCACATGTCTCATCTGCTTGTACTTGAAAATCTGTCACTTCCTCCAACCCCTCCACATCTCCCAATCCCGGGAATTAACCACTTATACTCCAAATTCTAGATTTTTCTAATCTGATTCAAACTGCTTCTAAATAAGCCACTTACAATAGGCAAGATAAGCTATAATTACAATCTACTGAAAGACAATTCCGTTGGAATACCAAATGTTAAATAAATTCCACTCTCCACTTTCCTGTATATATTTATAAGATTTCGAATCAACTTATCAGACATCAACCTACATTGTAATAGGTATTTTATCCAACTAATAATCTGTAATATTACTGAGAACGTTCTCTGCTTAAGTCATTGACCACAATTATCCATGTTACTCTTTCATCCAAGGACTGTGTATGGAATCACCAGTATAGTAAGACCTAAGCCTAAGCTGAATCCTCTGTGAAACAAGGCAAAGGGCACAGTTCTTGTTATCAAGGAACTTACTGTTTATTAGATTAAAAATGTACACAAATCAGTATAAAAATGAGAAGAAGAGTAAAAGGCTTTTTAAATGAAAAAGGCTTTTAAATATAATGGGACCCTGGAAGTATAGAGATTGTTCCATTTGTTTTAAGGAGTAAGGAAGGCCTCATAAAGAAAGTCACATTTAAGTTGGCGTTGAGCAGCAGTGCAGAGGAAATAAGCTATTCCAGTTTGAGCCAATAGCAGAAGACAGACACTGAGATGATGCAGAACAGTGAGCTAGATTGGCTGGAGCAACAGATAGATTGAAGGACATAACAAGAAATCATTTGGAAAGGTAGGTTGAGGCCAGAATCCATAGCATCTTCACAGGAGACCTCTGCATTTTACTCTAAAGCAGCCATGGGAGCAAGTAACGTTCATTTTGTTCCACAGCATGGTGGTTGAAAAAGGGGGCATTGAAGGAAGATTACATTTCCAGATTTGCCACTATGTAGTTTGGTGACCTTGAATGAATCATTTAAGCCTAGGTTCCCTCATCTATAAAAGGATAATAAATATAAGAACTACAGGTCAAGAGGTTGTGACAGCAACTAAATAAAGCAATGCTTACAGAAGAAGCCTTGACATTGAGACTGTCAAGAGCAGTTACTCAAGAAACATTATTAGTATTAAATGAGCAAATAAATATTGACAGACATTTGGAGCTTTCATCATTCATTTTAGTGCCTTAGAATAATTTCTACCTCATTGGTGCCCCTTTGCCTATGACGAAAGGGCTTTGACATCATATTCCAAGCATGTGCTGAGCGCTTTGTGGAACCCACCTCCCATCAGCTGGTCACCTACCTCTGTGATTGCACTGGTCCTTCTGACAGGTGCATCACACTACAGTTTAAATCAATCCTGGATTTATATGAAACCTGTGGGTTTTTTCCAGATGAGCTGTGACCATCATGTCAGGCCTCCTGAATCCTGTCCTTATGCAATTATTTTTTTCTGTACATTTTACACTATCTCTGTTAATTTAATCTTATTAATTTCAGACATGTTCTTCCTTATGGCAATCTTTCTGAAATTACTAACCTTTATAACATATTAGTTTTCAATCATTTGAACATTTGATAAGTATTCAAATTATCACTAAAAATATCTAACTGGGTAGGAAGAAGGAATGAGTCCTGAATAATATACCCGTCTGTGTCCCCTCTAATTCACTAATCAACATTATTAGGTTTAATTAGGTAATTTAACTATTTTTCTTAATAGGTACTTCTTGCTCAAAAGGTCATACTGAAGTATTGGATCAAATACTCTGCCCAATTGGGATATAATTTATCTCTCTCACTGCCCATAATAAAAAGGTAAACAAGCTGTTATTCCCATGACTCATTCTTTATAAACACATGCTGGTTCTTAGTGATCACTGTTCTCTTTTCTGAGCACTCCCAAAATATTTGTTTAATATCAATGCTTTTCTCAAAGTTCCCAATGTGCATTCAGGGAAAGTTTGCTTATAGGTAAAGGTCTAGCCAAATTTTCTTTACAGAAGCTTTTCCAGGAGAGTTGATATGGATTCTGTGTGGATAGGTAGTATAAAAATGGATCAGCTACTTTGTTCTGTCTCCCCACCAGTCTTCAAATGACTTATCCACAGAAACCTTATTTAATATATTTAATACCTACACCTATTTAATATATTATGAAATATGTTTATTAGAAAGTCCTTTATGTCTAATGGCAAATCAAGTAAGTTCTTAATTCTTATATGTTATACTATTTTAAGGGTAATTTTGGTATATTTTGCAATAAAAAGAACATATTCTAAGGCTTGTCGTTTAATTTTTATGTGGAATCATTATGCATGCAAACAAAGAACATACCAATTAATTTTGTTTCCTGAAGTCATTTCATTCAAAGACAACAGCAGGAAATTCCACTATTTCAAATAGGCATTAGCAGTTAACGGTACAAAAAAATTAACAGAGAATGCTACAGGTTTATTCTGCATGGCAATGAGAGAAAAGACTCCTACTGTAGAATGTGTTCTATCAAAAGGAGTTGAAACGGGCTTCCTAGACCCTGACCACCAGCTCCATTTGCAGTTCATTGTCCCAAATCTCTTGTTCTAAAAAGCTTTCATAGAGCAACACCTTGGCAACTTGTTCTGTCACTTCCATTGCACTCTGTCCAATAAATCAGGTCAATATACTTTTCTTCTGACTCAGCAGGATGCTGGCATCATTCCAAACCTGCTGAGTCCCAACTTTGGTTTCATAGAAATTTTAAAAAATAAAATCAATGAGAGAAAATGTCTCTGGCTACCTCAGCTAACATAGCCACAGGCAGGAGCTGGCTGGTGCTATTTGGTATTATTCATATGACCAGCCAGACACAGACTTTGTTATTGCACAGTTTCCCCTGCCAACCAAGTCACTCAATCCTTGCAATCAGTGCTAGCACTTCAGGGTAAAAATAAATAAATAACAATCATAGCCTAGCACACATACTGGATGGTGCTGCAAATACACACAGAACAGCAGGATTGGGGCGATTTAGCCTGCCCGGGTCTAAACTGGCTAATCAAGTCCCTCAATTTTTTTTTCTTTTTTTAATGTTTTGTCAGTTAACAGATTGTGACCATGAAATTACTTCTTTGAAAAGGAGCTTGTTTTAGGTAATACTGTTCTTTCTAAAAGAAAATCTACTGACTATTGCATCATTGGGTAAGAGCACCAAGCATAGGCTACTGGAAGTCAAGAAGCAAAAGGGAAAGGTTACCTAATAAGTCACTAGAAGCAATCCTTTGCTTTGAAGTATGTGAACTCCTAAAAGGCTTTGGGTGCTACTTTTCCATGCAGTGGCCCAGGGTTATTATAATTCATCCAGAAATCCTCATTTCAGAATTGGAAAAATCAAAATATAAACTTATCCATCTTGGCATGAAAATATAAATGGATTTGAATAATTAAAAGCAAGCAGAGTTTACCATATTGCAGCCAAAACTCAAACAGCATGCTGGCTCCTGCTACCTAGGAAAGCAATCTAAGCCATCCTTTTCTTTAAGAAAACTGTGCCATTCTTTTCTTTAAGAAAACTACAGCAAGAAAGTTTATGTTTTGAAGATGAATACCAGATCTGAGCACTTTAAAGAATGAGTAGGCATATCTTTAAAATGTTGGAGAGGCAGATATTTACAAGAAAACAAACCTATTCTATTTGAATTCTGTCTTTGCTCTATCCCTGATGAGTAATGGGATTTTTTTTTTATCCCAAAACAGTAGCACAGGATGCTTAAATGTTGAAGATGTGATAGGAAAGTAGGTTGCTATAGGCAATTCCATTTCTATCATCTGTATTAAAAGACAAAAGAGCTTCGTTCCAGTAAGGGAAGGCAATACCTGTTTTCACCAGCAACACTAGAATCTCACAGCTTTGCTTCACTATTCTAACTTCTCCTAAATTAGCCCTCAGTCCCTACCATTACACCACAGCATAAGCTAGACTTTGTGTGGAACATAACATACACATATTAGCCCCATGCATGATGTCCAAATTAAAGGCACAGTTTTACAGTAGTGTAAGTCATGCACCCAAGTAGGATTCCATTTATAAACAGAATTTCCTATTGTCAGTTTCATGAGGTAGGAGGAAAAAGGATAAAAACAACTGGTGAAAATTTTTAAGAAAAAACTAATCAGTCATCACTGGGACACAAGTTGTTTGAAGTAAAAGGTTAATTTCATCAGTGGGAAAATTACAATCAGAGTGGAAACGGCAGTAATCAAACAGAAGTGGGTAGTGAAGACAACTATTATAGAAAATCAGTGGAAAACTGGTTTTCTGGATAGAACTTAGAAGAACAACTAACAAAAACATGTGACTGAGTTAGGCCAATAAAGAGAATGCGTGACTAATAGATTCCAATTTGATTAAGGAGGTTAAGAAGTAACTAGGGGGCCAGGCGTTGTGGCTCACGCTTGTAATTCCAGCACTTTGGGAGGCTGAGATGGTTGGATCACCTGAAGTCAGGAGTTCAAGACCAGCCTGGCCAACATGGTAAAACCCTGTCTCTATAAAAATACAAAAATTAGCTGGGCGTGGTGGCAGGTGCCTGTAATCCCAGCTACTCTAGAGGCTGAACCGGGAGAATCGCTTGAACACAGGAGGCAGAGGTTGCAGTGAGCCAAGATCATGCCACTGCACTCCAGCCTGGGTGACAGAGCCAAACTCCATCTCAAAAAATTTAAAAAAAAAGAAGAGTAACTAAGGGAAGAGAAAGATAACTCACTACTGGAAAGAGAGATTGTAGCCTCTTAATCTGTCAAGTGCTTGGGATTAACAAAACAGTTTTTCACATCTCCTTTGTCTTAAATATCAATATACCACCCAATTCCTGCTTTTTATAGGTTCTTCCTGTACGAAGAATAATATGGTTCATTTCTGAAAGCTAAGCAGATGAAACCTGACTACAGAAAAGTCCATTTTGAGTGGTAAAACAAGGTTTTCTTCTTTTGTTGAACGTGAGCCTCAGTCATTCCCTGAAATGGAATCACCTCAACAATACTCCCCCTCGGAGAAGAAGCTTACTCTTCTCCTGACACTGTCTGGCAATGAAACTGATCACTTCCTCCAGAAGGTGGGGCAGCATTTCCCAGTATAGAGGCAAGGCAATGTCCAAATCACTGAAGAGACGTTTCAAACTTCACAGGCCCGCCACCCAGAACTGTACCCTAAGAAAATGCTTGTTCCATAGGTTGGCAGACCTCCGCTGGGGGCCTATCATTTTCATCATCACATGTAATTAGCTTTGTCATATCCAATGCTCCCCTCACTTCAAAATGAGAAGACTGATGGAGGCCATCTGAAACACAGGCTCAAAAGGAGATAGACTATAAGGAAGTTCATATTCTCTGGGGCTTATTTTTATAGTCTCACGTTTGAATTTCTAAAATTAGTAGATTCTAAGAGCTTATTTTGTTTATTTGTTGTGTAGTTTTTTAAATATGAGTTTGTTTTCTTTTTTATACAAACAATGCCAAGTTGAAAAAAACATGAAATAATTTTTTCTTTGTTTAAATTTAGCATGAATTTTAAGTTTTTTTCTTATTTAACATGCCAAAAATTCCCAATCAATATAAAATGATTTTTAGTATATGTCTTAGCTATCATCAATAGCATTACTCTCTTTACAACCAAGTAATTTCCTTAAGAATGCTTATAATCTTTTAAATGGGACCATTATATTTCAGATTATATCAGATGATTTCATGAGATAAGACTTGAGAAAATACATTTGATTGAATAAGTTGGTTATTTTACTGGTAACTCCATGAGGCCTCCAGGTTTTTGCCATGTACACAGTCTCCTATATCCTCAAATTTGAACTCAAATCTTTCTGAATCTAAAGCTTGTGCCCTTTCAATTTCACCTTCAAGTAGCCTGAGAAATTTCCTGTGACAGAACTACAGCAACAGTATTTTTTTTTTTTTTTTTTTTTTTTTTGAGATGGAATCTTCATCTGTCACCAGGCTGGAGTGCAGTGGCATGATCTCGACTCACTACAACCTCCATCTCCCGATTCAAGCAATTCTCTTGCTTCAGCCTCCCGAGTAGCTGGGACTACAGGCAAGCGCCACCACGCCATGTTAATTTTTGTACTTTTTAGAAGAAATGGGGTTTCACCATGTTGGTCAGGATGGTCTCAGTCTCTTGACCTTGTGATCCACCCGCCTCGGCCTCCCAACGTGCTGGGATTATAGGCGTGAGCCACCGCACCTGGTCACAGCAATAGTATTTTACCAGATAGGTGGACTGATATTTTCTGCATTTACACTGATATTTTCACCAAAAATGGTATACTGCCTCAGGGATGATTTAGACACAGATTTTATCTTTCTACATTTTTTTTTCTGTGATTATTTGGTGTGAGTTGTAAATCAGATAACTATGAATCTAAGTCAAATACTACTTTATGTATCAAATGTGCTCTCTATCGTGCATTTATGTTAACCTTGGTGCTTGAAGAAAAAAGAAACTTAGTGAGCATTTGTACGCTAATTCACATCTGCTGAGAAGATGAGTTAAATGTGCAAGAGAGTTATTAGGAAGTGAGCATGACGTAGTTCTGACACCTGGGGAAGGAGAAAGCTAATGGAGAATAACTAGATAGAAGGAGTTTTTAACTCCAGCAGAATTCAAAGAAAGTTTCAGCTGGCAGATGATAGGAGTCCCCCAGTAAAAGTCACCTGTAGGAGGAGTCCTGAATCTCACTGGAGGAGGCCCCCTTAGTACTGTGCTCAGTCACTGACTGAGAGCAGCCCACCAGGAAGTATAGTCTCAGAACAAATGCATGGGTGAATCTACAGAGAGATAGTAGCTACTGGGGCCATCAGTCAATTACGTTCCCCCAGCAGAAGATATGATAGGTATATTTTCTTTGCCACCACAATTAGAGCATCTTTGCAACATTTCATGTGTGTAGCCAAACGACCAAGAGCTGCGTGACTTAAATTGAAAAACTATGTGGTTAGAATAAGGAGTTAAAACGTAATAGTTACTTATCCTACAAGCCTTGAAAACTAGAATTTCCTTCAAAATAATCTCAACCAAAACAACATGACCCTACTGAAATGAAAGCTAGGGTGAAGAGATCTAAGAATAACCTAAATATCATTACAGGATACAAGTTTCACGGAGAGTTAATGTTGTTTATGTCTGAAGATCAAGCAGAGCTATGTCAGTGCACGCCCTTGAGAAATCAAAGAAAATCTTCATTTTCACAAGTACAAAACCTTACTCTCAAAGAGCAAAACTGGAAGCAAATACTAAGGTAAGCAGAACAGGAACACTGGGCATAAAGAGAGAGAGAGATGCTTCAGATGCAGGGTAGAGATACCCAAAATAAGTAAATCCTGAAAAGTAAATCAAGGCAAGATGCCTTTAGAGTCTGAGCCTAAGAGGACCACCTTGGAATGCAAGGCTTAGGTATCTCAGGGCTGAAGCATGCAGTTGAAGACAGAAAATCTTTCTGATCTAGACTTAGCTTTAAAAGGCAGAAAAGCAACTGCACAGAGGCCATGTTTTGAATATTTCACATGACAAAAAGAAAACTCTCAATCCAAGGATCTCTCTCTCTCTGGGAAATCTTCCTAATAGCCTAACAAAATCCACAACATTGAAATATGGAAACCCCCTCAAAAAAAAAAAGCAGTATGATCTAAACAGTATAAAGTTATTGACAATAAAAATGGTGAAAATGAACCGAATGATATTTTAATAGAGAATACATTTAAAACTTTGTCAACAAAGTAAATGAAAGTGAGAAATACGTTAACAAAGCGATAACACCTTTTAAAATACCATAATTTTTAGAAGAAAAACTCTGAAATTACATGGCTAGACATCAAGAGAATATAAAACCAACAGTTCTCAAGGAAGAATTTTCAGAAATAAAAGCTACAATAGAAGGAATACTGTTGTGGGTGACAACTATCTGTGGTTTCTGTCACGTAGGCAGAAAAAATATTTTACCAAGACAGTTGCAGATAAAGAAGATCAGGCTTATTAGACAAAGTATGAAAATATGTTGCAAGGAAGCAATGGGCAGCTCAGCAAAAGAAAAGCTGACTGTAAAGAGACAAAGGTTTGCTGAGGATTTTATAAGGATGGTGCTTGTGCTGGAGAGGGCTACATGCAGTACTAATAATGCCAAGGTTGCAGCTAACTAATTTGCATTTTTCTACCACGCTGGTGATAGCTGGTTGCAGGAAGATTATGAGTTATTTGCACAGGAGGACTGTGTGTCCTGCACATGAAGAAAGGCAGACTTAGAGCTTATCTGCTTTCTCTCTTTGCTTTCCCCTGCACCTGTCAGCCTGACTCTCCTCCCCTTATTAGGACTCTACATTTCCCAAGAAATAAAAGCTAAATAGAAGGAATACAAGAATGAGTGTATATTGCAGAATGTAGAAAGGCCAACGTAGAATGAAAATGTATAAAAATTTAAACAGAAATGAATTAAGAGATCAAAAGAATTTGCAAGAAAGGTAAAATCCAAGCTAAGAAGATAAAATATATAAATAATTGGAGTCGCCAAAAGGCAAACTAAAGCAAAGAGATAAATCACACATTTAAAACTGTAGTCTAAGAAGATAACCGCAAAGTAAAATTTTTTAAACATACATTTTGGGGGGCATATCATATACAACATAAATCACAACAGTGAGTAAACTATGAGAATTCAAAGATACAGAAAAAATAACTTGAGAAAACTAGCCTAAAAGTCTAAGTATGAGGAAAAAAAAAATCAGACCGATAATCAACTTTTGACATAAAGATTACATTACAGAAAACAATGAGCAACATTTTAAAGATAATCAGGGAAATAAAGTATGAGCCAAGAATTCTATAATTAGTCAAACTCTCCAGTTATAAAAGTGAAAGATAAACAATTATAGATTTTTTAAAAGAACTGAGATAATATTGTTCTCATATTATTTCCTAAAGAATATACTAAATGATTAGTTTCCAGCAAATTTAAAATGGTTGGAGAAGCTTTGATATAACTATGGGGATAAGGTTTAATATATTTGTAGAAGTCGGCTTTAAAATATAGAAGAATGAAGCTGACAAAATAATATGCATATGTTAATGCTCTAATAATTAGAAGTAATTAAAAATGAAAAAGAAAAAAAGGAATAGAAGGAGGAATTTACTGAAAAATAGGAAAAAAAATTGCTGACGTTCTTGACAGATAATAGCTGGAAGTAAAATGGTTACACTTAATGATGAAAAACCAGATAGAAATGTAAGTGTATTTTAGACCCGATGTTGTCAGTGGGCCAAATCCAGCCTATTGCTTGTTTGTGTAAGCAATGTTTTATGGGAACACAGCCGTGCCCATTAATTTATGTATTGTCTGTGATTGCTTTCACAATATGGTGGCAGAATAAAGCAGTTGGCTCACAAGCCTAAAATATTTACTATCTGGTCCTTTCTTAAAAAAAATTGCTGACCATTCTTTTATAATATGAACATCAACATTAAAGTGAAACAGTGAACAAATTGGGGAGAATGGGAAAAGTGGATGGGGAAGGGGATTAGAAAGCAACTACTAGCTAACTTTAATGTTACTCACAGAGTAAATCAAGAGTTGGAATATAAAGAAGCATGTTAATCTGAATCGCCCAATGAGCAAATGCCGCAAAGGGAAGAAATTTATTAAGGAAATACCTAAGACAGAAAATGGGAGAACAGCCCACAAAGGCTCGAGCAGCCATCAGGCAACAGTATAAATCTGACCACAAAAGAAAGAAAGAGAAAAGAAAACAAATTGAGTGTTTATATAATAGACTATAGTGAAATTCTAAGAAAAATTCAGCAAGACCCATCAGGAAATCCCAGAACCCAAGATGCTCATCACAGGAGTCCCTGTCTGCAAGGAATTGGTCAACCTTGGTATTCCAGCTGCATTCGGTCATTAACTGGGGGAAGCTCGTGGCAAGAATAGGCTGGTACCATTGCAAGGATGGATTTCAAGATGTGCTGCAGCTAAAACCTTCAGGCAATTATACTCGTAAATGCATCTGAGAGATGCCTTCTTTCAGCTGTTACACTTCACCCCTTTTGCCACAGACTCAACATAGTTGAGAGAGCAGCTTTTCTGTTATTTCCACAGGCTTCTCTTCCTGTTGAGAAACTTAGAAAGCAGAAAGGAGTGTGACAGCCTGCAGCTCCCATCACAGCAGCTGTTTTCAGAAACACAACTAGGACTCATCCTCACCCTCCCCCACTATGCATTCAAACTTCCTCTCACCCTCAACCACCACCTCAGTATGTTTTAGTAAACTTCCAGATGATTTGAGCCAAACTTTCACTCTAAGAGGTCAGAACTCTCAATAATTATGCTTTTCCCAATCCAGATTCTCCATACATGTCCATTCATAATAACAATAGGCCAAGGAAGTAACAGGAGGCACTCAAATGGACTGCCTGGGTTCCATACACAGACCATCTCTCAATCAATCGGTAAAAGAAGTCCCACCTTCTCTTGTTGATTTTGTCCACATGGTATGCCTAGGCACAAAGAGTTCAACATGCCGAAGAAGCAGTGATAACATATAATTTAATGGAACCTAGTCTGTGTCCTCTAGCTAGACAGCACACACTTGAGAACCAAGACCTCAAACCCTGCAGAGCCTAGAGTTGCAGGGATGGGAGGATCCAAATTTCCCGCGGTCACTTGGAATAAAGGAAAGTGAAGCCACTTCTTGCACTATTGGTCCCTGGACATGGGCCTCACCGTAGGCCTCACTGGGTGTGCTCACAATACAGCAGTTGCCCTCCTTCTCTGCAGGGGTGCCTCATGACATTGCCACTGCCTCCTCCAAGTGGGTGATTCAGGAGAGAGAACAAGAGCACATAACCAAGCCAGTGCTGCATTCTTTTCATAACCTAATCCAAGAAGTAACATCTCAACATGTTTGCCATATTTTATTCACTAGAAGTGAATCACTTAGTTCAGCTCACATTCACGAAGAGAATAAAGTTCCACCTCTCTAGGGGAGGACTAGCAAAAAATGTGTGGACACATTCCTAAAACCACCAAAAATACCAACAAGTTTTTTTTTCTTTTGGGAGATTGACAATATGATTTTTAAATTAATATAAAAAAATAAACAAAAACATCTTTTAAAAATTGAAAAAATATCATGTGATAAAAGAGCTTTTCCTACCATATATTAAGTCACATTATGATGTCTTTATAATTACAAAATAATAATATTTGTGCATGAACCAGTGGAAAAGAATAGGAAATCTAAAATAGATCCAAGTAATTCTGGAAATTTATTATATGATATTCTATCATATCAGTCGAAGAAAGGTAGACTTTTTAAAAATGGTGATGAGAAAACTGAATGTTTATTTGAAAAAGAAAATCACTGGAAGAAGAATCAAAAACTTTTTTTAAAAAAAAGTTATTTATACAGAAAGACAAGGGCCCTAAGAGTAGGAAGCAAAATTTAACTAAAAATGCTTTGATATATAGTGCTAATTTTGGAAGCACATGCTTCATATATTTAACAATTCAATAGGCTGGGCCCCGTGGCTCACGCCTGTAATCCCAGCATTTTGGGAGGCTGAGGCAGGTGGATCACCTGAGGTCAGGAGTTCCAGACCAGCCTGGCCAAAATGGTGAAACTCTTCTCTACTAAAAATACAAAAATTAGCCGAGCATGGTGGCACACACCTGTAATCCCAGCTACTTGGGAGACTGAGACAGGAGAATCCCTTGAACTGGACAGGCAGAGGTTTCAGTGAGCCAAGATCGCACCACTCCACTCTAGCCTGGAAGGCAGAATGAGATTCTGTCTAAAATAAAGAAAAATAAATAACAACAACAACAAAAGCAATCTTCAAAACTATAAAGACATTTAAACAAAGAAACCTAACGACATACCAAGTTGGTGACATAATCATATTGAAAGATCTGCAATGTAGGATATTCTTCAGGATATCTAAAGTTGTGTTTACAGTAAAACAATAAGAAGGAAAAAAAGTAATCCAAGCTCAGTGGATCAGGCCTGTAATCCCAACACTTTGGAAGGTCGAGGGGGGAGCAGATAACTGGAGGTCAGGAGTTCAAGACCAGCCTGACAAACATAGTAAAACCCTGTCTCTACTAAAAATACAAAAATCAGCCAGGTGTCGTGGCCCGTGCCTGTAATCCCAACTACTCAGGAGGCTTCGGCAGGAGAATTGCTTGAACCCAGGAAACAGAGGTTGCAGTGAGCAGAGATTATGCCACTGCACTCTAGCCTGGGCGATAGGTGAGATCCTGTCTCAAAAAAAAAAAAAAAAGTTACGTAAAGGGAACTAAATTATACTAAAAGATGTTTGTGACCCAAATGACAACTGAATATAAAATATTTGCCTTGTTTATATTTTGAAATAAACAAAACTTTTGACTTTAAAAATCAAAAGAAAACAAAAAATATATTTTTGTGACAATTCAGATAATTTGGTTATAAGCCAGATAACAGATGAAATCAACAGTTATTTCCATGAGGCCTAAAAGAATACAGGGAAAGAGTGGATACCAGAATCTAGGAAGACCCATAACTGAACAACAAATCTATCCCGAAAAAGCCATCATCTTAGAGAAACAGAGCCAGGCAGCCCAGCAGAAAAGAGACCAGGAAGTAACATCTGAACCTCGCTCTCCTGCCCCCCCAAACATTCTCCTCTACAAATGGGAGCCAAAGGAGGGGGGAGTTCAGTGAGGCAGTTTATAGCAGAGTCTTACACCACTCACAGCAGCGTGGAGATGGGCTGAGAACAAACATAGGCAAACCAGAAATAACCGGTGCCCCAAAGAAATAATGTTAAATTTATTAGGTGAGCTAATAGTATCAAGTTTATGTAAGATCAGGCTTCTATTTTGCGGGAGATGTACTGAAATGTGTAGGGATAATATGACATTACGTTCAGGACATTCTTTTTAAAACTTCAACAAAGAAAAATAAAACACAGAGGGGCTAGATGAAGCAAATATGGTAAAATTTGATCACCGTGAATCTGGATAGTGGATATATGGAGGTTTTCAGAGATGGTTCAATTTTTTTTGAATTTCTAAATTTATGTTATAAAAATAGAAAGCATAAACAAAATTATAACCACGTAATTTACTATGAGAAACATTTGCAATAAGTATGTAAAGTTACAAATTAAGAAAAATGCAAAAGAATCAATGGGCCAATGTAGAAAGTATTCTAAAATAAAAACAAATATCTTGAAATAAAGAGAAAATGTTCAAATTCAAAGAAATATTAAAAGTAAAAAATTTATATACAACATACAGCACATTAAAGCTTTAATGTTGCTGCTGTTGCTTTTATCATAATTGGGGGTGAAATGGGCACTGTTTTACACTGCTGATGAAATGGAAAATTGTGATAATCTTACCAGGAAGCTATTTGGCAATAAATAACTACAGGTAAAAAAAAAAAAACATTTATAGGCTATAGTACTCTGTCATAAAAAATAACTAGACATTATGACAAATGTATACACAAAAACAGTGGTTGTTGCTGAGTATTTTAAAAGGCAAATAGTAAGAAACTCAAAAAAAATTACTGATGGGAAAATAACATTTAATAATAGGTAGTAATTTTAAATTAAATTTACAAAGAAACTAAATGATTTGGGAAAATGCTCCACAGCACTGAGACTCTCTCAAGTCATCATGAGATGGTCCTAAATTTTCTGCTATTTTGCCAATCAATTTGACTTAATCAACATAGGCTACTTCACACTTATCTGCCTCATAACAAAAATATCCATAAGGGTACCCCTGAGATGATTTTCTATGCTGTTAGAATACAAATCTTCTCCACTAATTATTTTTTAGGCTGGTAGGTTTTTATTTAAATAAGTAATAAATTACATTTTCTCCCTGTTAAAAATACAACACATCACAAGAAAATAGAAAAACATCTAAGAACACCAAGCATAACATACATGAAAGCTTCATTTAACACCACTTCCACCTCATTCTTTTTTAAAGGAAATCACAAAGTGCATCCTTCTGGACTACTTTCCACAAGGTCATGTATATGCAAAATACATACATGTATAAATGCATGTTATATATGACATATTTATACACTTGCATATAATTACATAAACATGGCTACATATATTTATATACTTATAGATATTTGTGTGTATACACACAAAAAAAATCCAAAAATCTTTTCATTTAAAATTGCTTTCTACTTTCAAGGTCTTTAGCAATTCATATCCTATCAACAGTGTTTGCTCATACCCTGGCCAATATTAGTAACTAATTACTTCAAATTTTGTGAATCTTAATGGAAGAAAAATGTCATTATAATTTTAGTCTGCATTTGTGAGAGTAATCATTTTCATATGTTTATCAGCCATATGTATATCTTCAATAGTAATGTGCCTGTTCATCTCCATTGACCATTTTTCTATTTGTGTGTCTTTTCCTTCTGATTGAAAGTAGCTCTTTATACTTTACACGTTTACACATTTGCTGTGGACATGTTGTTGATATTTTCTCCTATTCTTTATTTTTAAATTTAGTAATATCTTCTTTTTTTGATGAAAGCTTTAAATTTTTATAAACTCAGATCTGTCAGTCCTTTTTTTAAAGTTTTTGGGATTTACATTTTTCTAATAAAGGTAATTTACCCTTGTTATTTTAAAAAATAATTGCATTATCTCTCCTTGTATTTTTATTGTTTATTTACAGGTCATATTTTTAATGTCTCATATTGGGTTTCCTAGAAAAATGTCCATCTTATTTGGATTTTTCCATTTGTTGTCAAATAATATATTCGTTATTTTTATATAACATTTTAATCTCTTTAATATTGTTAAAACATCTCCTAATTTCTCATTTTTAGTTGTCATATTCTATATTGAACTAAATAGACTTGCCAAAGTTGAATCTATGTTATTGGTCATTTCAAAGAACCAGCTCTCATCTTTATGGTTCAAGTCTTCTTCCTTAATTTCTGCTTTCATTTTTATTAATTCCTTTATTGTGTTTATCTTCTTTGACTTTGTCATCTTCCTGGCATCTTAATTCACATATTTATTTCTCTTTTTTTCAGTTTTTCTTATTTTCTAAGTCAAGTATTCAAATGTATTTAATGTATATAATGAATTTAAAGTTTATTCTTTATTCTGAAGAGATTTTGAACTGTTAAATAGCAAAATTGTCCTATCCAATTACATCTGTTTTAGTATTTGCACACAGCCTGAGCATACCAATAAATAGAACATTTCAAAATATTAAATTTATTTTTATATTTGGTTTTCTAGTTTTATGCTTTCTATAGTGTATTTCTTTTACCTTATGTTTAATTTTTCACTTGTGATTTTAAAAGTAAATATCCTTTTTATTTTGTTTTAATTTTTTATTTTAAAATACTGAACCTGTGTCCACAGTTATATCAGTAATTTCAGAGCACATCCTGACCTCGTCTATGTAGAATGAGAAAATTATCATAATTCTTTTTTCATTTCTACTCTTCACTGTTCCTTTTTTTTGTTACAATCAGTATTTAATCCTTAATTATTTTAAAAACATGCAATTTTTATAATTTGGTTATAATGATTTTGCCTTTTACCATCAAAGCATTGTTCATAGCACCATTTAAAAATTCTTTCTTGAAATGTTTATTTTCTTATACCAATGTAAACTTGAACATGACCTTGAAGTGTTTTATAGTTGTTTGTTTTCAGACTAGGACAAATGACGGCTTTTCAGTCTTTTCCTTTACAATTTCCCATGTGAACAGGAACTTGATTTGGGTTCAGGATGTTAAAGTCATAACCTTTTTCCTTAAAATCTCTTCCATCAGAGCTTTCCGCCTTGTGGGCCAAGAATGGGCTACAGGTATGATGAAGAGGTAGGAAGCACCTCTGTGGAGGGTGGCTGAGAAAACATCTGGCAGGTGGAGCCCTATGGTTGCACCTGGGCTAAAAACAGCACTGAGCATTTCCTACACAATATTTTTATTTTCTCTGCCTTGCCATGTTGTCACAATGTTGTGAAGTCCTCAATAGATGTTTCTCTATTATTTTCTCTTATTTATCATTGTGGAAAAGTTTGAAAAACAGATGGTTTTTTTCTCATTGTATTTTGTCATTTTCTTTACTCTGGATGATGGTATGTTTCTTTATCATTTTTGAACATCCAGACTTTTATCAGATTGTATCTCTATACAGTTCTTTTTAATTACAACACATGAGCCATTTGAATATAAAAAGTAAGTTTATTACTTAATTTGAAATGTTTTCTCTCTTAATATGTTTGCATTTTTCTTTCTAGGTAATTATTCTTACTCTTTTAGAAAAAAAAAACTTTCATATTTGGGTGTCTATTGTTTGTCTTTTATATTAATCTGATTTCCATTAGTTGTCTTTACCTCTTTTTTCTTTTCACTGAATTCTAGGCATCCTCCTAAGCTGAACTTTCATATAATTCTTGATTGTCTGCACTTTCAGTTCTGTTCTTTACTTTCTCTTCGACTAGTAGAAAAATGTTTCCCAGTTTTTAATACATTTTATAACATTTTTATTTACCATATTTATGTTACTCTATATCTGTTGGTCCATGCATGTTTTCATCTCTATCATCTTATGGCATCTCTTCTCTACGTTGTCAGGTATATCTTATTTTATAAAATTTGATTGGACCCATACTTTTACACTGAATAAAGCTATAAGAGAATATGAAGGCCAAGGCCCTTGGTCCACTAAAGGTTTGCTGAAAATCACTGACATGAGGCAGATTGATTAATAAGGGAAAGGCATAGAAATTTATTTAACATGAATACTTGAGAGTCTTCAGAAGAAAGGCCCCAACCTCCAGTTAAATACAGAAGCTTATACACCATCTTAAGGTTATAGAAAAAATGGGGGGTGCAGACCACGGGCCAAAAACAGGTTATGGTGATAAATAAGGTTTTACTGGCAAGATACATTGTAAGAAAGAGAAAGGAAGAAGCTTGTCTAGCAAAGCGGGTCTTGTTATATAAAGGAAACCTTGAAAGTAGCATTCCTCAGAGAGAATGGATGGTAAATGTCTCTTTTCTGACCTTTAAAGGTGTCAGACACAGTTAATCTCACCTAGATCCAAGAAAGGCCTAGAAATGGAAGGCCTGGCTTCATTAATGGAGATTCTATAGAGAGACAAATTTCCTCCACAAAAGACAGCTTTGCAAGACCATTTCAACCTGCTGGTGCTGCAGCAGCCATTTCAAAGTACCCTCAAAGAGATACATTTGCAGGTAAAGTATTTGATTTCCTTCAAGAGTATGCACTTTTGTAACCGCCCAACAAGTTCACCTTGCCCACTGCCTCGACAGAGCCTATTTATCAAGACAGGGGAATTGCAATAGAGAAAGAGTAATTCACACAGGGCCAGCTGTGCAGGAGACCAGAGTTTTATTATTACTCAAATCAGTCTCCTCAGAAACTGGATGGGATTTTTTTAAGGATAATTTGGCAGGCAGGGGAAGTAGGGAGTGCTGACTGGTCAGGTTGGAGATGGAATCACAGGGGGCTCAAAGTGTTTTTCTTGCTGTTTTCTGTTCCTGGGTGGGATTGCAGAACTGGTTGAGCCAGGTTACTGATCCGGGTGGTGTCAGCTGGTGCATCAGAATGCAGGGGCTGCAAAATATCTGAAGCACTGATCTTAGGTTTTACAACAGTGATGTTATTCCCAGGAGTTATTTGGGGAGGTTCAGACTCTTGCAGCCACAGGCTGCATGGCCCCTAACCATAATTTCTAATCTTTTAGCTTATTTGTTAATCCTAAAAAGGCAGACTCAACCCCAGGCAAAAAGCATTTTTTGTTTGTTTGTTTCCAAGAAAGGGATATTATCATTTATGTTTCAAAATTAAACTATAAACTAGATTCCTTCCCAAGGTTAGATTGGCCATCAGCCAGGAATGAACAAGGACAGCTTAGAGGTTGAAGCAAAATGGAGATGGTTAGATATGATCTCTTTCAGTATTACAATTACCTCAGTTACAATATTTGCAAAGGCAGATTCACTTCCTTGGCCTCTTAGCACTTTTCTATCCACCTTTTTTTTTTTTTTTTTTTGCCAAAGCTCTTCATATGCCCCACAGTGTTTTTTTCTTTCTATTTTACAGAATAATAATAAATTCATATAGACATCTACTCCCATCGTACAGGTGTCTAAGTGGTTTTGGAAACCCTCTCTCTCTAATTGAATAGCATTAGTTTTATACTATTAGATCTGAAGTTGGATAATAAGTTGATGTGTTGTATTTTTAGTTATCTAGAATCCTAAAGAAGAATATAGAGAAACGATTCTGAATAGTGGAAAATCTTTGCCTTTCAATGTTCTCTTTCACTGTTTCCATGAATAGAAAAGGTCCTAAACTACATGCCAGACCCAGCATCCTAGGGTTGTCACCAAATACCTCAAGAAAGAATTTTTGTGGTTCTGTAAAAAATGTCTGTCAAAACTTGCTGTCATTCCCTCTACCTGGTAATAACTGCCTAAGCCCAGGTCTTCTTGCATATCTATTCTCATATTCTACATGTCTTCTTCAAGGATGTAAACTGACAATAAATTTCAAAGTTTCTCCAACCAACTGAAGAGATCCTCTCTTGGCCAAGGGGACCTCAGAGAAACCTGAAACACTGAGTCTCCACCCATGATAGGATGAGAAATTGGACACACCTCATTATACCCCCTGCCTTTTGGAGTTTAGGTAAATATCATAATGATACAGGAGATAGAAATTATTTAGGCAGATCATGAGTGCAAAAGAGCCCTCAGCAGAACTTCACTTCTAACAAATGCAGCCCTAGAGATTGCTTCTTTTCTAACAATGAGCAGCCTGAACGATTGAGCTGCCAACATAGATAAAGAAGCTGGAAGCTTGCATGGGGGGGATGCCAGCAGCTGTACCAATAGAGAAGGACTACCTGAGGCCCAGGTGTGTACACCGTGGGGTTCCACCTTCCCTTTTTTGTTAGCATACGTATAGTAAGAAAGAACTGGGTAACATAGAGAAGCTCAGGCAGTGAACCCACCTGCATAATAAAAGATTGGGGTGGGGGCTGCCAGAGATTTGTGCCCTATACAGATGGTACACCCAGTCCTAACAGGTTTTTCATGCCCTATGTAAATCAGACACCGCCTCCAGACTAGCTCATCTACAAAACCCCCAGCATTCCATCGTGCTTAGGCAACCCATTTTTCCAGGACCCCTCTCTGTAGCAGAGAGTTATTCTTGTTTTGTCTATTAAATTTCTACTCTTAACCTCACTTTTTGTGTGTCCACATCCTTGATCTCTGTGGCCATGAGAAAACAAACCTTGGGTGTCACTCCAGACAAGGCTGCTTCAGACTGGCAAAAGACTCTTTGTGGCAGTAACATACCAAATTATAAACAAGATCTAAGGCTTTGGAAGGCAGGGTTAAGTCAAGTCCTGCAAACCATAATATCTCCTTAGATGGGTTTTCATTAACCTGGTATAATGTGGTTTATTTTCCAACCTATAATGAGGCCTTCTTTCCAACTTCTTCCCATGTGATAGAGTATTACATGACAGATAGCAGACTCTGAAGGAAATAAACAAAAATTACCTCAAAATGTATTTCTTTAACATATTTTGAAATATTTCCCATAGGTCCAGCAGATTGAAATAGCCCTGCAAAGCCATCAATTGTGTGGGAAATTTGCATCTGTACAGAATCTCTATTAATGCAACCAGGCCTTTTCTTTCTAGGCCTTTACCTATATCTAGGAGAGATTAAGTGAGAGCCTGGCACTTTTAATTTCTGAAGAAAGACATTCCCCTAATTCGTCTGAAGGCTGCTACCTATAAGACCTCATCTACATAGCAAGAACCTTGGCCTCCACAAGCCCCTTATCTTAACTCAAATATTTCTTACTACTCACTTCAAGTCTTGAGACAAAGCTTAACTCTTTCAACCAATTGTCAACTAGGAAATCTTTGAATCCACCTATGAGCTATAATCCCCGCACTTCAAGATATTCCACCTCTTTAAGCTAAACCAATGTATGCCTTCTATGTATTTATTTATGTGTTTGTTTTGGTTTTTTTGAGAGGGACTCTATTTACGGTTTTACCTACAATTCCTGTCTCCCAAAAATGTATAAAACCAAACTGTAACCCTACTGCTTTGAGAAAACTTTCTCAGGACCTCTTGAGACTGTTCCCTTGGCCATGGTCACTCATATTGGCTCAGAAGAAGCCTCTTTATATATTTCACAGAGTTTGACTTTTCCATTGACAATTGGTTACCATTAATCACACCAGAAAAAAGGTCTAATGTTTTGGGACAGATGCTTTTTTCCTTTCCAAAATAAAAGAACTGGAACACATAGCTACCTTTATCTGGAAGCCAAGCCTAGATTTTATTCTATAGCAGTTCACTGCCCTCAGACTCATAAACAGCTTTAGAACAAAGATCAAATCTGGTCTTCTTCTCCTTTGTACCTAAATATTGCGTGACAAAGTCCTAGTCAAATCATTGACTTTAGTCAATATTCATTCCCTAAAATCCAACCCCTGCCCATCAATTATCTCCAAGAATAAGTGAGGGTTTATATCAAGGAGGGTTTAAAGCAAATATTATTTTTCTAACAATGTTTCCTAATATATATCACTCTAGATCTTAAAGGACCTTCTTTTTGTGTTAAGGCAGGTCTGGAAGGCTTAAGGAAACATTTGCCTTTTCCCTCTGGGATTTCTGCATCTTGCTTTAGAGGCCACAACAGGAACAGGAAAATCAGACCAATTTGTCCTCCTGGTCAAATGTGAGTCAGCTGGAGAACTCAGGAACCTTGGATGCTTGATGTCTTTTGGAAAGAAGTGGGCAATTTGATTCTCACCTTTTCTTTCCTCCTCTTCTGGAGTTCCTTCCATCCACAGTGTTCTATGATCAATGATCATATTGATAAGATCAGTGGCCCTCATGCTCCGTTCTTAGGAAATGGCAAGATTTGTTCTCATAAAATCAAACACCCAAAGCTCATGCTGTATTTTTCAAACCTGTGAGGATCCTTACTATCTCAGACATTCAATTTCTAATCTCACCATGTCTATAAAATAGCACCTTTTTACTGCATCTTATCATATTCCACTTCTATGTTGTTTTAATTGCCTAATGCCCTATTTTATACACAGCATGTGGTTAAAATTAAAGTAATAATACTGTTCATTCCACGTACAAACAATTTTTCATCTTTAGGAAAACACTGATTACTCCCAGAGAACACTGCTGCACAGTAGTTATTACTTCACCATTTCACAGACGAAGAGTGGGAGGAGGAAATGAATGGACTAAAAGGAGAATATCTGTGTGGCACCCTAGCCAGAATCAAAGTCGGGCTTTAGTCAGTGACTTTTCATCTCAACTTCAGATCTGTCCTCTCCCTATTATAAGGTTATAACCATGAATCATTCTCAATTAACCATGAGCATATTTTACATAGTAGATCTAAATGTATACCAATAGACTTTGAAAATAAAATGAAAGAAAAAACACGTAGTAAACTGTTATTAACCACATTATGCTGTTAATTCCAACAAATATTTTATTGGCTTAATCCACACAAAGAACTCAGAAATAGATATTTGTGGAACAAAAGAATTGCTACATCCTCCCCCAACCCTGATTTAGTCTGTAGTATCATAAAACCAAATGGCCCCTTATGTGATTTACAAATCATCCACACACAAAAAATGTGGCTGCTTCTATCCCTAATTCTCTATTACCTATAGAGCCTTGCTTATCACTGCAAAAATAACTATACACAATGGTGTGTGGGTGGGGGGCTTTTATCTCTTTAGGGAATCTTTGGGTTCATAAGGAAAAGAGGAAGTTGTTTCTCTTTTGAGAAACATCTTTGAACATTTTACTCCAAGGGAAAATCTCAGCTATAAATATCCTGTCTACGTGGTTTTACCTGCCCCCAACATCTCTTTCTTCTTCCTAAATATACTTCTTTTGGAAATCCCTTCCCTTCGTCATAATGCCTAAAATTCTGCCAAATAGAGTTGCATTTTAGTTAACAACAATTCTCTTTTAGAATGCAAATATTTTTGATAATATTATGCACATGTCACTTCACCAGTACCTCATCGTGCTATGTTAGGGAAATTTGATTTTTAATTTTGGAAGCTACAGGGGAGGTATTATAGTGGAACAGGCCTCTACATAGTGCAAAATGTCAGCTAGCGTACATAACATCAAATTCTACAATTTTTAGAAATGCAAAGCTTTTGGCTTCATCTTACAATTCTAAACCAGTAGGTTTACAATGGGTCCAAGACTCTTCACTGGAACAAATAACTGATGCGTGTTGTTCAATTCCAGGTCATGGTGGCCCTGGGAGGTGTGCAAGATGTCCAAGACTGTGCATCTTGTATGGTCTTGGACATCATCTATTTTGATAAAGGGTTAGGTGATTAGAATACATGAAGCATTAGGGCTCATGGGGAAAGGACAAAATTGACAGATAGATGAATATTTGAAAATCGCTCAGAGCCAAAAGCATACTTTGCCATTTCAAAATTTCATCAAGGTTTGGCTTTATACCCAGAAGGAAAGCAGCAACTCCTCCCCTTTCTACCTCCTCTTCTTCTACAAAACTCCTTGCTCTCATAGCCTGGAATCATTTTATATAGTTCAATTTCATATGGACAAAATATTCTTTCTATGTTGTCTTGGGAATCCATCCATCATCTTTAACACTAAGTACAGTAAGAAAATTGATAAAATACAAACAATCCAACTAACCCCTCCCAAAGACAGGAACTTAAAATTTATAATAAAAAGGAAACCATACAAATAAGATTCCAAGAGAAAAATAAGTCAACTCTACACATTCAAGAGCCAGCATGTAAAATGATTGTATTGTTCCTCAAAAACAAACAAAAATCGCAATGATCAGGAGGAACATATTAGATAATTACTGGCACATTCTAGGGTTTCCGAAATCTTTGTGGTTGTTCCTTGAATGTTTCAATTAGAGTGCTCTAAATTTTCAAGGCATAATATAAACTCATAAATAAGTACAAAAGAATATTCTAAAACTAGTTATCAATGAATTTTGTTTTTTTTTCTTTTTTCCCCCATTAAAACAATCAAACTAATACCTTTATTTTTTGTTATATAAAGGTTGGACCTCAGACTTGTAGCATCAGCCATCATCGGGAGCTTGTTAGAAATGCAGAATTACAGTCCCCACCCTAGACTTTGAATCCAAATCTTTCCAACAAGATTTCTAGGAACATGGATTTACATCATCCTTTGAAAAGCACTGTTTATTTCACATCAAGACTATATTTAAGGGAAATTGGAGCCTGTACACTACATCAGGAGTCCCCAACCCGTTTGGGGAACCAGGGGTTCCAGGCAGCACAACAGAATGTGGGCAGGTGAAGCTTCATCTGTATTTATGGCCTCTCCCTATCACTCACATTATCACCTGAGCTCTGTCTCCTGTGAGATCAGCTGTGGCATCAGATTCTCATAGAGGCGTGAACCCTATTGTGAACTGTGCATGCAAGGGATATAGGTTGCCTGCTCCTTATGAGAATCTAATGCCTGATGATCTGTCACTGTCCGCCATCACCCCCAGATGGGACCATCTCATTGCATGAAAACAAGCTCAGGGCTCCCACTGATTTTACATTATGGTGAGTTGTATAATTATTTCATTATATATTATGATATAATAATAGAAATAAAGTACACAATAAATGTAATACACCCGAATCATCCTGACACCATCCCCCACCATGCCTGGTCCATGTAAAAACTGTCTTCCACAAAACCAGTTCTTTGTGCCAAAAAGGTTGGCCACCACTGTACTAAACAGATTCCCACCAATGCTGATGATATTCAATATCTTGAGTACAGGTCTGAAAATATGCATAGAGATTGCAGCTCTAGAACTTATTTTCATAAATGAATAAATTTTTCTGAATGCTGGTTTCTATTTAAGAAGTTATATTATTGCCATTTAATTCCTGCTAAGGATTCTATAAAATAAAGCTAAATTCCTCAATTCAGTGGCTGACCCATGAGTAGATAATGTCAGAGTCTCTTTCAATAGAGAGTAGGACCAAGGATCTCATTAGCTTGGATTTTTTAAAAGTATATATTCAAAAACACATAAGACTGTAAAATAAATGTTTATTCCACCCTTATTCACATAGTAACCATTATTAGACTATCCGATAGTCGGCACCTTTCAGGGCAGCTGCAGAAGAGGAAATGTTAAATTGAGCATCCATGAAGCATTTTAAATTTCTTTTGTTATGAAATCAAGAAGCAAATTGTAATTTTTACTTTATGACTCTTCACTTAAACCAGCCAAACACCGTCAGTAAAAGAACATCATCAAAATTGTGAAAATACACAATTAAATGAAAAAAAGAGAAATGAATAAAACAACTGATTTATAACATTATTTTTATTTTCTTTTTACTTTAAATCATCTATTTTCCTTGGTTATTAGCTTCCTAGAAGGTAGGTTTCAGATGCCCCATACTAGGATTTGATTTTCAGTAACTTCATCCTTTATCTAGCTGTGATAAACAAATGTGACTAGTTTACCAAGAGTCAAGGACAGAGTTTCTGTCCATTAGGGGAATTTTTTCCTTACTTTATTCCTTAACTTTAGCTCCAGCCCATACCCAAGCCAGTCAGCATAAAAATACATCCAGAAATTTTTAAAAAGCAACACGCAAAAGTGTAGGTAGACAAACACAAAGCTAACAGCATAAATCAAACCATTTAAAGCATGCTCCTTTAATGAGTTCATGATGTACATGATGAGAAAGCTGATTCTTACAATAAAAAAAACTATACAATTTTGATGACCCAATTTTGGTTAATTTTAATTATTTTATCTTCAGTTCACTTTAACTTACTGATTTCTTATTGCTAACTTTGCATTATTCTAATTTATGACAGTCTCTGACTTCTTTTTATATCCTTTCTACATAATTTCATCCATTTTAGCAGTTTCTTTTCTAACATTTGAATATTTCCTGATTGACTAATGTGTTTGAGGTAATCAACTTCTCATGGACAGGACTTGATCCTACCATTAGTATGAAAATGTTATACATTTAGCAGACAAAGGCATTATCCTAGTATTATTCTTTGAAAAATATATATCCTCATTTATGTGTAAAGAATAAAGAGAAACAGATAGTTCTGATTTAGTTTATATAATTCAAAATCTTGATTTGTGTCATATAATTGCATATATTTTGTTTGACTGATGGGAGGGTAAATCTAGCTTGATAAAACTTTTAAACAGAAAAAAATATAATTTGATTTTATAGAATTATGTCTGTGGTTAGGAGCTGGAAGCTTAGCTACCTTTGTAAATATAAAAAGAAATATATACAACCATGTGCAGAACATACATGTTCCTGAATGTCTATCAAGAAGCTTAATGCTATCAAAGTACTCCACTGATAATGAAAGTCAAGGCTCAAAGGACAGTAAGCATATTATTCTGTATAATGTATTATGCATCAATAGTTTCAAGCGGGCAACCAGCCTCTCTCAGGCCACCACAACAGAGTTAGTGAAAAGAATATTAACTATATCAAGAAATGGAAAAAGAGAAAGAAGAAAGTGAGACCAAAGGGAATAAAAATCTAGAGCTACCCCTTTTTTTGTTGTTGTTATTTTTGCCACCTTTTTCTATTTACCTTGTGTTCCAGAAATCTATCCTTTAAGCTCTTTTCTCTTACTCTCCATTCTCCCAATCTTCATCTGACCCTTCCTTTGCCTTCATTTCTCTCTCCTTTAATTTTTTTTGGGACTTTATTTGCCATCAAAGCTCAATCCAAGATCAAAGTCAAATATATACTTGTTACCATTCTGCCCCCGATATTTACTTGTCAAATTAAAGCTATTTCAGATCAGTTCTTCATTATGTTCTCACTTCAACTTCAGCCGTAATTAACATGTGCATCCCACAGCTCATGACATCAATTCCATCAGAGCAATATTCTTTTTATCCCTGTGTGTAAAAGCTACAATGGCACCAACGGCGAATTTTAAATTTGCTGTAGTCTCTTTGCCCTATACAAGTGTCTAGCTGTCATTTCAAGAAAGACAAATTGGATTTACTATCAGGAAATAGTCAGTATTTCCAAATTTCTGACACCAAACTGCTTGCTAATCTTTAAATCTCTTTCTTTTGATCTCTCTCATACCGTACAATATTGGACATACGTATTTTAGGCAGTTGAAGATCCTTTATCATCATCATGTAAGAAATGAATTAATTTCTATGTATGTTTACTAGGTATATGCTCCATTTTTTGTGTAAGAATGGCACGAAACTCATGAAGCATTTTACATAAAGAAATTAACATAATCTTAATATCAAGCAAATTAACAGAAATCAAACAAATTTAATATCAGGCAAATTTACAGAAATTTGCATGGATATTTTATAAGGTAATACCAAAGGGGTTGAAATAGTAGAGAGAAGTTTTTTCAACTTCATTATTTCCCAAAACAACACAGATTACCAGTTTTGTAAAATTTTCCCTGTTGAATTCAACAGATGGACTTTTAAATACAAAGCACTTGTCCTCAAGTATCAGAAACTTTCCAACTAAATTAAACTATCCCAATAACTTTGTAAAGACACAATAGCAATTTTCCTTTGGCTTTGCTAGCCCCTTCCATCAAAACTACGAATTCTGACGGTCTCTTGCTATTTCCATGCTGCCTCTTTGACTTACAGTCTGTTCAGAATGAGCCTCCTCATCAGGTCCCTGTCACAATAAGTGTGTGCATATGTCTGCTCATCTTTTTATTGCTCCTCTTTACATAAAGACAAGAGTCTCACTTATAAAAAAAAAATGGTTGCAGGAAAGTGTCAGTAAAAAAATTTTAGAAACATCAAACTTTAAATAGAACACCCATTTGGAATGTGATGGAAATTTTGCGAAATAAATTTGATGGGTGGTATGGGGTGCTTGTTTTGTTTGTTCTGTTGTATTTTATTTTTTTAAAGTCTTTATATTTTAGGCAAAGTGAACCAATGAAACAACATTTTATACACACACACACACACACACACACACACATATAATCATTTGATATGTGATATGTCTAAGTTATTTAAATGTGAGTAGAGAGGGAATCCAGAAGAAAACCTCTTTGCTCTTTTAGCTGCCTGGTTAGGACCTCAGCTCACATGCTATACTTTCTGTCCTCTGATAGCAGCTCTTGCCCACTTCCTCTCACCCTCCTCAGGGTATGAGAGGGGTGATCCAAGAAAGTGAACATTCCAACTCAATAATATGCCTCAAGTAAATTCTGTCATGCAAGTAATGTCGAAAAGATCATGGGGAAAATTTATCAAAACTGCCAATAATTAACTTTCTTTTGTCACTGCCATACAATGGCATTTGCAGCAGTCTTATAATCACAAAAAGTATTTGACCCATATCTATTTTTATTAGAAAAAGAGAGCACAATTCAATATTCTACTATTCAAGTTTTAACAAATTTTTGCAAGCTAGTACTGAAATTATACACTAAAACTAAATTATGTTTAAAATGGGTTCTTTTGTATAGTTTAGAACAAATGATTTCCAGATGAGAGTCAAAACTCAAAAATAGAGCCTAGAATTCACAACTGTTCAGTTGAATTGTGGAATTTGTAGGCTAAGACAAAATGAAGGCCCAAAATCTGCTAAAAGCATGTATTTTTGGTCTCTTTGCTTCTTTAAGAATGTTCATCATGGATGCTAAGAAATTTCTGTCAATTCTTAAAATAACCAAATATTCCACTCTTTTAGAAACATAAATAAGAAGAAGCACAGTTTCTTTCACATAACACAGCATAAAGCTTAAAATCAAAGTTTGAAGCTAAATCTGTTAGCTGCAACAGTTAAGGGCAGATAGAGACAATGTCTGCATTGCCTCTGTTCTCCATTCCTTTCCATTTTTTGGATTTTTTTTTTTCCTGTCTTGCTAGATGCAGTCTCATTCTGTCTTGGGAAAGAGAAATATGAAAAAACTACATATGCTTTATTCTTTCACAGAATGTTCTTTTCAAAACCAGAAAATATTATAGAATCACAAAATAATTTCAGATTCACATTTTTAGTGACAAATCTATTCCAATTTCAGCATAGTGAATGTATGTGGCAGCTTACCAATATAGAGACAATGTAATAGAAAATTAAAATGCCAGAATTTTGGTTTGGGAAAATCAGGATTTGAAGTCCAACTTCAATGCCTACTGATACATAACAATCTTTCTGAGCCTTAATGTCTTCTCTGTTCAAATGAGAATAATATCAAGTTTTCAAGGATGTTGGGAGGATCAGAAATATGTTATGCAAAGCCAACAACACAGTCTTTGACATCTAATAGGTGGCCACTGTAAGGTCGAGTACTGTTGCTGATGTTAAACACACAAATACAATTCATAAGACTAATACTCAGATTTATTCACCAATACCTCCAAGGATCTACACTCAAGAGCATCAACAATATAGATAGATAGGTAGACAGATGATTGATTCATTGACTCATATTAATACATAGATAAATAGATTGATTAAGAAGAAACTCTACTTCAATATGATTTTAGATATTAATTGGAATTTGGTCATCGCAATTCTGAAATAAATAGAAATTCACTAACTGCAGTTACATAAACCAGCAAAACCACACGACACTGTTTTTCCTTTTTCTAGTACTTTTTTTTAATATGTGGTGTTCCTTTGACAAATTTTATTATAGTTTATATTTAAAGAAGTACTCATAAGTTTAGGTAAATACATTGTGATTCAAGTATGTTTGAATAAAACTACTCTAAACCTACTAAGAAATAAATCCTTGACAAATTTGTCTCCCCCACCTTGTTTTCTCCTGCCTCCTTCCTTACTCCTGTTGCATCACTGGATATCCCAATTCTACCCATTTTGTGAGAACCAGTTTGAAGCTCACCTATTCCTTTGAATCCTAGAGAGGCAATTCCTTCCTCCTTTATTACCTCAATGATAATATAGTTACACAGTTTTTAGCAAAAATTATTAACAAACAAGTGTAAACCTGTCACTCCTGTGGTAACACATACCGGAAACACGGGAATCACGCTCATCTTCATCTTTAGCTGCAATTCATCTAGGTAGTCACCCTGTATTGCCACATACTGTTTATTCACTCCGTTACTCCCTTAGTTCAGGACCTTCATACCTCCCTGATATGATTTGACTCTGTGTCCCCCAAGGAAATCTCATGTTGAATTATAATCCCCAAGATTGGAGGAGGAAACTGGCGGGAGGTGATTAGATCATGGGGGTGGATTTCCCCCTTGCTATTCTCATGATAGTGAGTGAGTTCTCATGAGATCTGGTTGTCTGAAAGTATGTAGCACTTCCCCCTTCTCTCTCTCTCCTGCTACCATGTGAGGATGTGCTTGCTTCCCCTCTACCTTATGCCATGATTAAGTTTTCTGAGGTCTCCCCAGCCATGCCTCCTATACAACCTTTGGAACTATGAGTCAATTAAATCTCTTTTCTTCATAAATTACCCGGTCTCGGGTAGTTCTTTGTAGCAAGGAAAACAGACAAATACACTCTCACTCTTTCCCTGGTTCATAGAAAATCTATATTGGTCTTTCTGCCTTTAGTTTTTCACCCCTGCAATTTTTTTCTTAGCTGTCATCAGAATGCTCTCTTAAAGCACACTTCTTATCATGTCATAACCTTTGTATATCTTGTTTTCATTTGCCTACTTAATACAAGTCCAAGTCTGGGGATGATGACATGTTGCTTTATGAGAAGGCAGGTTTAGGCTTTTGTAGTTCACCCTGCAGGACTTGCAGCCCAGTTTCCCCACTTTCCAGTTCTGTGACTTAGGCCACTGCCAACTACCTTAATTTCAATTTTGTTCCTGTAAAGTAATGATTGTTGGGAGTATTAAATACGATAATGAATTTCTAGTGATTAGCAAAGGGTCTCCTACATAGCAAACATTAATTGCAATATTAAATTTCTAGTCATCAGCAGAGGGTCTCTCTCATAGAAATCACTTGGCAAACAGTCATTATCATTACTCATGTTATTCACAATTCTCCAAGTTGCAGCTCTGCTCATTTTCTGTATTACCCCCTCCACAACTTCACACACTAGAAGTTCCATGATCTCTTTGCCTTAGGGCATACTATTACTTCTACTTAGAAAACTCTCCATGTTTGCCCATTTTATTAATAATAGCAATCATACAAACATGTAGCAGATATGGCTCAATGCTTACAATTTGGGGCATGCAAGAAATAAAACTTTTTGTTTCATTAAAACTCAAATTAATGTTTTATTTTGAGCTCCCTGTCTCTGGTAGGTAAAACCTATTGTCAACCCACTGAGAAATTCACCTCCCTTGTATCATCTTGGGGCTGGATCTGAGACACACAGGCACAGAAATGGGGCCCTTGTGTTTATCACTGCATGCTTGCATCCCGCATTCATGCTACTGATTTCATCTAGCCCTTGGATGTCCATCTGGTAGCTCTAAAAATCTCCTTGCTATTTACATGCCCCTCATGGGCACTCGAATGTTCTGCTACTTCTGCATCGTCCTAAGACTATGAGACAATCTCTGACATTTCTGCTTAGGCACCCAGCTAGTGGTTTCTTCTCTGAGATCCTGCCATCTTGCTGAGCATAATTATGCCTACCTGTGGATTCCTGGTTCTTTGTAGAGGCTCTGTCCACCCTGTCTTACCACACATGTACTTTCACTGGGAGAGGGGGTGGTGCAATGTTTTTTCTGAAGGATCCGCCAGCAGAGACTCCATCAATCCTCCTCAACTTTATTTACTCTTACTTAGAGTTTTTCCTAAGCCTTCAGTCTTTTGGTGTCTATTTATTTTATACCCCAAAGTTATTTTTTTTTCTGCTATGGCTATAACAAACGTTTCAATAAAGCAGTGAAATCAACAGCCTAGCTGCTCTAATTGGAAACAGTGAAGTGATAATAGGCAATATTGGAAGAAAAAATATTGCTTACATTTCAAAATATTTTCACAATGTGGTATTAAAAATAGCTAACATTTATTGGGCGAGTTAGACAGACACATTCTCACACAATTTACAGTCTGTACCAGTCAGGGTCCTAGCAGGCAACAGATGGTGCACTCCTATTAGGATGCTTTGAGTGGGGTTTAATAAAGGGACTATTTACAAATATGTAGGCAGGGTGTAGATAAACCAAAAGAGATAATGCAGCACCCTAGGGTTAGCAATGGGGTAGGGAGGGTTACCATCACTAGACTTGAAGAGACAAAAAAGGCAACAGTAGCTTAGCTGGAAGCCAGAAGCAGAGAGTCGTGAAGACCTGCCACCTGGAGGGAAGCAGTGACCCTGCACTAAGAGGCACAGCCAACAGAGGTAGCCCTGACAGAGGGAATCCAGTCAAAGATAACCCTGCCAGGGAGAAGCCTGTGGAGTAAATACCACACCCTCATTCTGCACCCTCCGTCTCATCTCTGCCCAGGGCTCGACAAGTGGGAGTGAGAGTACAGGGAGGGCTGTAGATGTCACCCATATGGGTCCATCTGCGGGGCAGAGAACAAGGTAGAGATGGATGGAGAGTAGATTTGCAGAGTCAAATGGGAACTCTGCACCATGGATCTATAAGAAAAAGTCTGGGGATTCCTCAGAGTTAAACCCTGCCTTAGTCAGCTCAGGCTGCCCTAACAAAATACTACAGACTGGGTGGCTTAAGCAAAAGAAATTTAGTTTCTCACAGTTCTAGAGGCTAGAAGTCCAAGGTTAAGGTGTCAGCAGGTTTGGGTTCTGATGAGGACTCATGTCAGCTTGCAGACGACCACCTCCTTGCTGTGTCACACACAGCCTTTCCTAGTACATGCAGAGAGACTTGTATTCCTTTTCTTATGAGCCCACTAACTCATCATGAGGTCCCACATTCATGACCTTTTCTAACTCTAATTAGCTCCCAAAGGCCCCATCTCCACCTGCTACCACATTGGGGTTAGGAGTTCAATATATGAATTTTGGGGGAGCCACAAGCATTCAGTCCATAACAAACTCAGATACCATTTTCTTTGTGGAGCCCTCCCCATGCAGCAGAATTGGCTTTTCCTAGATTTTACTTCATGGTCCAGTGCTTTGTACATACTTGTGTAAGGGACATGTAAACTTTGTATTGTATTACTGTTCATATAATATATTTCTCCTTCACTAGATCGAGACTGTTACTGGGGTAAAACAAAACAAAGCAAAACAAAACAAAACTTTGTCTTCCTTCTTTTTTCTTTTCACACCAATGACAATGCCCAGAGTATAAGAGATATTAATTATTTGCTAGCTGAAAAAACATATAAATGAATGAATGACTTTTTCTATTGTTTGGGAACAAATTCCTTAAAGTACAATTCTTTCACAGATAAATAAACTAATTCATAGCATTGCTCTTCTTTTCCTGGTAAAATACGTGGTTTTTTAGCCATGCCATTTTGTAAATAAAAACCCAGCATTTGTGAAATACAAACTGACTTGCTCTGATATTATGAATTTTAGCCACAGCAAAAGAAAAGGGGAAGAAGCATTTGTGACAAGGTGATAAAGTACATACTGCATATATTTGGAGTCAGGCATATCTTCGAAGTTCCCTAACTTGTCAACATAAAGCTTACATCCAGTTGAGTGAAAACGGTAACGTGAATTCAGCAGGGAACTCATACACACTATTTCATGTATAAATGTAGTACAACTTAATGGATTTTTTTTTGCCAGGATAAATTTTTCTGCGTTTGAATAAAGCAAATGCATATAGATAAACTGGGATCAACAGTCAACTATCTATCTCACAGAGAAGTGCAAATATAGCTGGGCAATCTGTGCACTCCACAAAGGCGCTGGGTTAGGACTTACAATTCTGGGCCCTGACATAGGACTGTTTTTACCTAGAGGAAGGGTGCTTTTTTCTCCAGAGAAAGGCATAAGTTATCAACACAGAAGGGACATCTTTTTCAATTTACTAACAGGCATCTATAGGACAGTGCCAGCCAAGTCCTCAAGCTCACCTCAAATTCTATCTATCCAAATAAGCTCTCTATCCTAAGTATTTTTCTTTTTTTAAGTATCATCATTATCCAAAGACTTGCTCAAGATCAGGGTGTGATTTTGGCTCTATCACCTCCTTTAATGCCTCCATCAATCATCAGTTTAAGTTCTCCTATTGAAATAAGAAAGGAATTAAATAAATAGAAATATTTTGTATCTAGTTGTATGGCAGGAGTTATATTAGCATCTTAGGAAAAAAATTAAAAAGAATGTAAGAAAAAGACCGTGCTCTCAAAAATCTAAGCATTTAGTTTGGAAAATAAAATAAAACAATGAAAAGACAAATAATGGAAAGGACATTAAAAAGTATCAAACGATAAGAGCAGAAAGAGTCATCACGATCACATATGTCCCGGACTCCATCCTCTGTCTTGCCATCCTCATGCCTCTGCTAACTGCCAAGAGGTGGATTAGGAGCCATGGAAACCTCAGTTCCATCAGCCCCCTTCCCCTATTGACACCTAATACAATAATTGATGCTATTTTTCATAAGATTTAAGAAAGAAAGTAACTATGGACATTTTTACAAAACTTTATTATTTGTAATAGTAGAAAAAGTAAAAACAGGCAAATGCATTTTCAAGAGAAGTCTTTTCAACTATTTTGCTCACAGACTTCCAAAAATAATTTGAAAAGCCACACACATTTTTTAGTTGACATCTACAATTTTCAACTATCTTGAAGTAGTTGCATATAATTTCTGGCATATTGTAAATGTTGGCTGGTTTAAATAAAACTGGTACCTAGCTCATTTAAATGTGTCCGGTGGAAAATTATCAGAGAAGTTTGATACCCTCCATTATCCATTTTAAAAACACATGAACAAACTGTTTTTATTATCATTCTTTTTTCTCCTTGAGTTTATATTTCCATTCCATTTCCCTGCAGAATTTTATTCTAATATATTTTTATTCATGAAGTTTTTCATTGGCAGCCTATCCACATATTTTTATTTTTCAGGACCATAACACTCTAATATTGTAGTTAAATTAACATTTTTATTATTATAATTAATAAAACCAGCCAATACATTTGATATTTTGATAATTAATTAGAAAACATAGAATGTAAAATATTAGCAAACTACATTATCTGGTGAGATAGATGAAACTTCTTAAATTCGTTCATATATCTATGAATCCGTATTAATTACTGCTAAAGTAAGAGTCATCAATTCTTTTTTCTTTTACATAGTGTTTAAAACAACTAAATATGACCTGAGAAGGACTCCGTACTTGTATATTTGAGTCCTTGTGAACCAATTATTACCTAGCTTAATAGGCAGACAAAATTGAAAACCTAACTTAGTAGCATGCACCTGTAACAATAGCTGAGTGTTAGCCAATGCCAGCAGTCATACTTCAACTACTCATAGACTGCTGAGTGTTCAAACTGTGTTCAAATAAGACATACACTGAGCTGTAACAAATCTCACTGTTTCTGTACCTCACTTCCAATTCCTGTACATCATTTCCCTTTTGTTGTCTATAAATTTTCTACCACGTGACTGTGCTGGAGTCTCTGTGAATCTGTTGTGATTCTGGGGCTGCCCAATTTGCAGATCACTCATTGCTTAATTAAACTCCTTTAAATTTAATTTGAAGGTTTTTTTATTAATAGAATTAAACATTCAGCAACATTGTTTAAATAAGTCATTAGGAATAAAAGTCTCTCTTTTCCCCCAAAGCAATGGCACTCAAGTATTTAAAATGCCTTCATATTTTATGTAAAAAAATTATACCTTACCTGAAATCAAAAATCAATAATCATCAATCTGATTAGGTTCTTTTTTATATCGTACTGGAAGAAATGCATTAGAAACCACATATCTTGTAAAGGATTTATTGCCACTTCCTTTATTAGAGGCTTTCACTTTCTGAACACCAACAACATTTTGAATTGTTTCCTTGTTTGATATGCAGGAGGATTTTCCACCCCATAGCAATGCACCAGACTCTGGATTGGAGAGAGGACGACTGTGCCTTGGGAAGTAGAAGAAAGGTTATGGTGAAAGAAGAGGTGGAGCTGAGAATCAGCATGACATCTCAAACCACAGACAAGTTTCAGGAAAAAGCACAAATGAAAATTTGAGCTTTGAAATCAATTTCCCCAGAATAATGCCCTTGAAATGTTGCCATGGAATCCCAGGACAGTTATACCCCATTTTGAAGACTGCTGCCCTCACCCTACATCTTTCCAATCAGATTAAGTGGCTTAACTCTTCCCATTTATAATAGAGCTACAGGTATTAATCTTCCAAAATAACATTTCACCAAGCCACTTTAGCATTCAATTAGCTCCCAATGCCTCTCCAATGTATAAGATATGAACACGTAAACCCATGAATCCATCTGAATGTGACCGGTTGCCCTTCCTAATCTGCCTTCCCCACCTTGACCTCATTCCTGGGAATCTAAAATAAGCAGTCTCAGTCTCTGCTTTAGTCATACTGGTCCCCTTCCCATTTAATCTGCTAATTTTGCTCAACTGCAGATCATATCTTTGCTCATGTGGCTTTCTTAGCCTGGAATGCTTCATCTGCTATCATCCCCATATTCAAATGTGATAATCTTCTTAGATCCCTTCCCCCAGGAAATTTCCCCTTCCCACTTGCAGAGGCAACTAATCTCTGAATTCTCATTAACTTACACACGCGACATGGCTATAAATATCTGGACTACTTTTTTTAAAGGGAGAGGAATTAATGAAAATCTATTAAAGATTTTCTTTCTCGTCATTACTTTTCAACATTGTACTGGAAGTCTTTAGACAAGTAAAGGAACTAAAAGATATACAAATTGGGAAGGAAGAAATAAAATTGTCTTTGTTTACAGGTGATAGGATTGCTTATGTAGAAAATCCAAAAGAATCAATCAAACGCTTCCAGACTAATAATTGATTATAGCAAGGTTGTAGGATACAAGGTTGATATACAAAAGTCAATCACTTTCCTTTAATGCCAGCAGTGACTACGTGGAATTTGAAATTAAAAACATAATATCATTAGCACCCCCCCCCCAAACTAAAATACATAGGTATAAACCTAGAAAAATATGTACATAATTTATTTGAAGAAACTACAAAACTCTGATGAAAGAATTCAAAGAAGAACTAAATAAATGGAAAAATATTTCATATTTATGGCTAGCAAGACTCAATACTGCCAAGATGCCAGTTCTTCCCAACTTCATTAATGGATTGAATGCAATCACAATCAAAATTCCAGCAAGTTATTGTGATGGCCTTGGAAAAATAATTATAAGATATATATGGAGTGACAAAAGACTCAACACAATATTAAAGAACGAAGTTGGAGATCTAACACAATCTGAATTCAAGACTCAATAAGCAAGGTAAATGTGTTTTCAAGACGAGCCCCTCCAAATATTTTGCTCACCTGCTTTACTAATGCCAGCATTTGGTGTTGCGCTGGTGGGGGATGTGAAGTGGTACAGCCACTTTGAAAAAACAAATTGACAATTTCTTACAAAACTAAATATACTCTTACCATACAACCCAGCAATTATACTCATTAAACCCAAAACAGTTTAAAGCATGTCCACACAAAAACCTGCACACCTTTATTTGTAATTGCCAAAACATGGAAGCAACCAAGATGTCCTTCAGAGAGTGAATAGAAAGATAAAAGGGCACATCCAGACAATGCAATATATTCAGCACTTAAAATAAATGACCAATCAACCCATGAAAGAAATGGAGAAAATGCAAATGCATATTGCTAAGTAAAAGAAGACAGTCTACAAAGGCTGCATATTGTATGAGTCCAAACATGTGGCATTCTGAAAAGAGCAAAACTATGGAGACAGTAAAAAGATCAATAAGGGAGGGGGAGAGGGATGAATAGGCAGAGCACAGGATTTTTAGGGCAGTGAAACTACTTGGTCTTATACTATAATTGTAGATGAATGTCATTATACATTTGTCAAAACCCATATACAATACCAAGAGTGAACCTAATATCTATGGACTTTGGGCAATAACAATGTATCAGCGTAAGTTCATCAGTTGCAACATATGTATCAGTCTGGTGGGGGATGTTGATAATCTGGGAGGCAAGGTAAATTTCAGGGCAGGGTCTCCATGAGAAATCTCTGTACCATCCTCTGAATTTTTCTATGAACCTAAAATAGTTTTGTTTTGTTTTTTAATTCAAGTCTTTAAAAAAAAATCAGTTGCATTGCCCAAACATATGCTGTTTTATTATTTGTTTATATTTAGTATTTTGCATTTCCAATCTGACACTAAGTTTCTTAAGAACAGTGTTATATTTCCATATCTCTCATACTGAGAAGTTTGATTCTCAAAATAAGAAGCATAAAAAGTGTGGATTCAACCCAGAAAATATCAAATATGAAATAGCCTTTTGACTGAATTGTTTGAGGTCATCTACACGTTTCCCTAAAAAGAAATTTTCCTCCAAAAGTCTGGGCATGAAAGAACCAGTAACATCTTCCAACGAATCTGCAGCAAATGAACTAGTTAAGTACTTATTTGCTATAAGTTCTAGTGAACAGGAACAAAACTTTTTCAGCAGCTGTAAGATATCATTTCTTTGCTGACTCCCCAGTTGGACAGTAGAATCATCTGCATATTAGTGAATTGAAACTTAGAATTCTATCTGAAAGAAATTCTACTAGGTAAATGGATTCATGGGTGGGGAAATTCATTTATTTTTCCTGCAAAACCAAAACGTACTTGTCAGAATAACACTTTGGGTCACTAGTCTTGGTGATGGAAAACATGCTTTATCCTTTCCTACATACAGTTTCATAACACACTGGAAATGGCAAAATGGAGTTGAATTTAAAACATTGAAATCTAACTAAAACCTTAACACCAACATTGTTAACCTTGGGTTTATTTTATTTGCTGCAGCCAACTAAAGTAATGCCCTCATCTAACGTACACAGACCAAGAAAATGCTGTGTGCATTACAAGTTTCCTTGTAAGGAAGTAGTAAAGTCATGGTGCCCAACTCTGATAATAAATCATTCCCCATCCTAGAGGCCTGAAATCATCTATTCTAGTTCACTATTAACTTCATGATGACTTAGTTTATATTAATTTGATATTTAAGCATTTGGAATGTATATGTTTTTCTCTCCAATTAAATTATACAGGTTACACAAATTACGAACTTTTGTTTTACTCCAGGTTTGTACAGTGATAGGCACATACTCTGTGATCAATTAGTATTTCCCAAGGAATCACAAGTAGGATAAAGCACTGTACCAAATACTCTAACAAGATATTTTTATTGCCTTCATTTATAAAAAATTAACTTAGAATTTATTTCAAAGAATGCTCTATTAAATATGTGAGCATTTTTGAACTACTTGTGTGAACTCCATACCTAGGATGCAACAGGTGAGATGTTTATAGAAAAACTTAGATCCTAAGGACAACTTAGTTGAAATTAGATGTCAGTGTACCTGTAGACTTCATATGACATGCAAGAAAGAGGCAAAGAGCTAAAAAGGACTGAGGTCACCCACAGAGATCTCTGCCCCCTCCTTTCGTTGAGCATGCTCTTGTGTCAAGCAGGTTCATGAGGGTATTGTGCACCAGTGGCTTCAGAGAAACTGGGCCCCATAGGTGGTGTGGTCCCGTTGGGCAGTGCCAAATTGTGCCTGTACAAAGCTGGCCAAAGCCTCCCCCAGAGCCGGTTGCTGCAGCAGTGATCAGAGTCAGAAGTTTCCAGTATCCCTCAATTCAGCTTCTCTGACTTGGATCTTTATTATCTGTTTAGATATCTGACTCAACTACCTAAAACATACACTCCTACAAAGCAAAAAGTGAGGCTTCCTCAACTGTACCTCCAATGTTAGACACAGTGCCTAGCACAAAGACGTAAAAATGTAAGAGGTCAAGATTCACTTCACTCTATTTCAGATTTGTCTGACACCCCATGGGTTCAGAACAAAACGGTAAGTGACAAGCCCTGCAATATTTCAATATACAGTGCCAGGCCTCCCATGCAAACCAAGCTTAGGGAATTTGATCTTGCTACCTATTCATGCAGCACTCCTAATTTGTCAATGACATCAGCCTTCTCCAGGAAAGAATCACTTCTTTGTAGTGGATTGATGAAGGGCTGAAGGGAAGTGGTAGAGGTGCTTTGCCTTCATCCCAAGAGAAAGGAGAAACACTTTTAAAAAGCTACCTTAAGCCTGTGTTTTCTAGAGTTTGGGTGGATCTAAGGCTTGAAACCTAACACATGCCTGATAATTACAATACAAATGGTGCCTTGACACTATCACCCACGTGGCCAAAGAGGATTTTGATAATCAGTGGGCTGCAGATGGAAGGGAATAGATACATATGAATGGTTTTTGTCCTGCTGGTTTGGTTTTGTTTGATTTCACCAACAGCTAAGTGGAAGCTTGGAAGGGATTTGATACTTATACAGGGAAAACCAACTATTTTCCTCTATACACTAATTCACAATACTCGATACTTCCAGAACACTTCATTTCTGATACCAGATGTATAGGGATTTTTCCCACACCAAGCAATTCTCTAATTCTACAGACAACAGATGAATGTCCAAAAATTTAATTCAACTCTGACCCTTAGCATCAGATCCCACAGTTACAAGGATCAGTCCCACAACACTGCCTCCACTTAGATGCCAATTGCAAGTCCAGTACTCCAGTACTTCTGACCAACCAACTAGAAATTGGAGCTTTTTAAGACTCCTCCTTTCGTTGCATAGTTTGCTAGAATGACTTATAGAACTCAGAGAAACATGATAATTATTAGATTTCTGATTTATTACAAAGAATACAGCTAAAGAATAGCCAGACAGAAGAGATACAAAGAGCACTGTATGAGGGAAAAAAGGGCTTCAGAGCTTCACTGAAGCCAGATTCTAAACTTAGTTCAAAATTTCTACAAAATTGCTGGCTTAACTAGAATGGTGGTAAGCCTGGTAGCCAAGAAGATATGTTTTGGTAGAGCCAAAATTACATGAATGAACTTTATTAATTAAGAACAGGTATATCTCAAAGTGTGATGGATAGGAAACAAGTTCCCATCATGCAGTTATTCTTTCTTTTCCTAGAAAAATATTTGATGTAAGAAGCTCTAATTAAAAACTGATAAAGGAAGTTATAGGGAGTAGAGAAAGCATTCTGAAATCTAACAATTCCTTTATGTTTTTTATTTAGAAGATTCATGGATTGAGGTAAAGTTAGAGGAATAAGAAAAAAAACAGAAATATTAAGTGACTGAAATTAAAGACAAAGAAAAGGAGGGAGAAATAAATTTGGAGGAAAAGTTGTACACAAATTATTTTGCCATTTTTTTATACCACAGTTTTGATCCTGTTGACTGAAATTTCCCATTCCTACTGCCATATCCCCCTGCATCCATTTCATTTTACATCCCTAAAAGGGTCAGTCACCTATTCTCTCAACTTGTCATTTTACTCTGTGTGCTAATTATTCATTTAAACATCGGTTGCAGGATTTGTCATGTTACAAGAATACAATTATTCATATACAAATATACCTTGCTTTTCCTATATCCTTACATTTTGCCCTCCTTCCTTTTTAAGTAAGAAGGATACTTTCTGACTAGATCTTGGATTATCCTTTATAGAGCAGAATTTAAGTAGCAGGCTGAATTTCTTGAGAAAAGCCATCAGAGTTTAGAAACTTGCTATATTTTTCCATACTCCCCCCTGTGTTGGGAACACCAAATGAGGCTTCTGAGAAGGAAGCACCAGTCACATTTATTTGGTGGAAGAAAAGAAGATGTGAATAGAAGATCAGAATCACAGCACGATTCCAAACAGAAAGAGAATTTGGACAACTGCCAAGAGAGAGCACTTCTGGGTTTTAGCAAAGAGTGAGTTGGGCTTGGGTGGGGGATGTTAAGATTAAGGGGGAAACAGAAAGGCTTTGGAGCAATTGCATGAGTCTGAGGAGGCTGTTGAGCAGGAGAAAGTAGATCTTTAGAAATGTTGCTGTTGGTTATGAACTTACTTCTAATAAAATATAAATAACATTCTCTAAAAAGTGAATGCTGTAGCAGACACAGTGCTTTCCTTATATAAAAGCCATTATTATCCATCATTATCCCTAGTTTTTTAAAAAAAGCATTAGAATAGCAGGTGGAGGGAGACCTTGATCTAAGGGAGCAGCAACACCAGCCCCAGGAGATAAATCATGACCTGATAGTCACTCACTACACTGGTGTTGCTCTCAGCCAGTGATTGTTTAAAATTAAATGTGTGTCCCAGATCTGGCTAATGTAGGAAATGGGAAGTCTGACTGGGAGAGAAGGGCCTCATTCGTGAATAAAAGTGCAAACCGATTAAAGAAAAGGCCCTTTCCACTTTCTCCTTCCATCATTCTTTGTGTCTTGAAGCAGAATTGTGGATGAGAATTAAGCAGCCATTTTGGTCCTTGAATATAAAGGCCAAGAAAATCTTAGAGCCCTCAGCACTGACATTACTGAGCCGCTGGACTCATGCCTGTGACCACTACTTTCATATTTTCTATAGCATGGGAAAAATAAAGTCCTGTTTTTTCAACTACTATGGTTGGGTTTTCTGATACTTCTCATTGAATGCATTCTTAGCCGATCAAGTAAAGATCCTACTTCTGATTACTAGACTGTATTTCCAGGAATGGATGGAACACTGCTTCAAGCCAGAACTGCCAGCAACCCTGGGACTTATTAGCATTATTATCACAATGCATCATAATTAATTATGTGCACACATGTACCCCTCAAGTTATGAGATTCCCAATAAGAAGAATTGCATTTTGTTAATCTTCCTATCTCTAATCTTATCACAAGTACAAAACACACTATGGCAACTCATTAAATACTAGTTGAGTGAATGGATACAATTGAGGTTAACCCCAGGACTGAGTAATGAAAGAGGAGCTATCAATTAAGATATAAACAGGTCTTAAAAGCCAGCTCAGAAAAGCTTTCATTCGATCAATACTTTTTCTCCTAACTTTAGTCACTGGAGCTATATGAATTTTGAAATAAATTAACTTTAAATTTTCTAAGTTTCTCAGTCCATCTTCCTACACACCAGCCCCACCCAACCCAGCCTCCATTTGGAGTTGCTTAGATGACAATTCAACCCATTGGATAAATAAATCTAGCTTATATCATACTTTCTATATTCAGTGTTTTATTTTTTCTGTGTGCCAGGATGCTTGAATCAAAATACTGATTTGCACATTCTGCATAAATTTACATATTATGTTCAAGCATCCTTAACTCCAAGCTTGTAAAATAAAACCCAATTAATTAATTAGTGCTACCTACTGCAATTGTGTTTAAACCCAATATTCGCAGCATGACACACAGTGTATTTTTAAACCAATTAATTGAATCACATTTCAGTTCGAAAAAAGCAGACACATAAAGACAAAGAGCTGGTGATGGACATGGAAAGGGATAAAATCAGGAGGAGGCTAGGGCCCCCAATAGGAATTCAAATTTAACATCAGCATTAGAAGTGTAAAAATCAGAAATATACATTAGAAATGTTGAAGATCCTAATGTTACAAGCAACTGTTATTGTGTGATAATAAGAGACTTAGTCTGGCTAAAAAGAAGAGACAATTTACTCTCAGAGAAATGCTACACAAGTTATATTGCCAGGTATTATGGAAGAAGTGTACTCTCTCTCAAGATTACTGCTATAATTGCATCTGTTACTATAGTACATGCTAATGTCTCTTTTCTATGAACTATTACCCTTGGATTAACTATCACACAATTTAATGTTTAGTTATTCTGTAGTTATTTTATGTATACTGTTTTCTGTTCTTAATTTGACTGTAATCTCTAGAAGGCCAGGATCATATCCGGTGCTTCTGTAATTCCTTAAGTCCATGGCAGTGCCTTAAAGAATAGGTGTTCAATAACTAGTTCCACCAGAAAGCATTTATGGGCTTTTCCAGGAAAAACACTTAAGAGCCTGTATAGCTTCACAGATATGCCGTAGTCTTGTTTATAAGTGCTCCAAGTACTTGCATGCCAAGGGACAACACCATGGCACCAATACCCTTGGGAAAATCATACTGTAGAAGCAGATCCTCGGGTTAGCTAATACTGGGCAAGCTGAAAAGCATACTTTCAGAGTTCAAGAGAGTAAAGGCAATAATGGAAAAATGATGAAAAAGTATGAGGTAGAATCAGAAGTTACGAGAAAATTATAAGTGTGCATCCCCACAACTAAAAATAAATATCAAAAAAAAAAAGAACTCACTGGATAGGTTCAATGGCAGTTTGGATACTGCAGAAGAGAAAATTAATAAGCTCTAAAACAAATACAAAATAAACTGAAGCATAGAGAGAAATAATCGTAATGGATGAGAGCCTGTGGGACATGCTGGGCCCAGTACAAACTATAATATTTATGAAAACAGACAACAAGCAAAAGGTGACCGGAGAAATAAGATAGAATTATTGTAGAAATAATAGCTGAGAATTCTTAAAAACATGTAAAAACATAATGCTACAGATCACAAAGTTCAGCAAACTCCAAGTAGGATAAATAAGAAGAATACCACACCTAGGCTCATTTTGGGAAAACTGCTCAGCATCTAAGTTAAAGAGAAAAATCTTTAAAGCAGACAAAAAACTTCAAAGGACAGTAATTAGACTGGCCAATTACTTTCAAGAGTAATCAACTTCTCAACATGAAAAATATTTTCAAAAAAGACAATGGAATGACATCTAAGTGCTGAAAAAACTGCTAACCTACAACTCTACACCCACCAAAGTATTCTTTTAAAAAATATTTAATTTTTTTTTTTAATGAAAAAAGTCATTGCCAACAGACCTTCACAAAAGGGGTTCTTTGAAAGAAGGAAAAACTTCTATACCAACAAACAATCAAAAAAACCAAACACATAAAATAGAAATACAGGAAAGAATCAAGCACTCTGAAAAAAACAAGTATGTGAAGAGACATACAAAGACATTGACTACATAAAACTATGTGTAATGGCTTATACAATTTAAAATATTTTATGTGATATTATGTGACAAAATAAGGCAAACAATAAGATGTGGTTAATCGAATTAAAAAGTTCAAATGTTTTAGAAATATCTGAAAAAGTTAAAAATAAATAATTGATATCATACGTAATATGACAAGAATGCATATTGTAATCTTGAGAGCAACCAGAACAAATAATAAAAATAAAATGATATCTATCTACCAAATTAATAGAAGAAGAAAATAAAGTAATAAAAGTATTTTAAACATTTTGATTAAATAAAATGAAGCCAAAAAGAAGGGGAAAAGGGTAATAAAATAGATGCACTAAAGAATAAAGGAATAATAAAACAGTAGACCCTATCTTTATTGTATTAAATTTATATAAGCTAAATACTGTCATATACATATCATTAAGTTTGATGTTTAAGTAAACAGCAAGTGCCAGATGGAATTAAAATGAATTATATGCGACTTTACAAGAGGCACATTTTAGATATTAAAGCACAGAAAGTCTAAATTTAAATGTTGGGAAACAATATATCATACAATAGCCCACAACAACAAAAACAAAAAGCTGACTTAGCTGGTTTAGATAAACTAATGTGAGACAAAATTGCCTTATTCAAAAAATACATTGCTAGAGGTTTTCTGAGACATTTCAAAATAATTAAAAATCAGTACAACAAGAATATATCAGAATCTTAAATCCATCTGCACCCAATAACATAGCTTCAAAATATGCAAAGCAAACATTGTAGAATTTAAAGGAGAAATAGGAAAATCCATAGACTTGAACATAGTTCTCTGAATATTGGTAAAAAGAACCAATTAAGAAATCGGAGAACTAAAATCAATCTGAACAACATATTTAACAAAATTGATCTGACACATGTGGAGTAATGCACTCAGCCAAAGAGTTCATTTTTATTCACGAATGTTAGAACATCAACCAAACTGACCACATGTTGAGACATAAGAAAATTATCAGCAAATATCAAAGCATTTACATCATCCAGAGTATATCCTTAACTAATTGAAGTGAGCTAGAAATTTTTTTAAAAGATAACTGAAAAATCTCTTATTTCTAGAAATTAAAATATTCACTTTTAAATAATTCACAAGTCAAAGCAGAAATGAATAAAGTACAACTATTTGAACTGAATGATAATGAAGACATAACATTAAAATTTGTAACAATTCATTTATCCCATGAATGTAAATACACAAATCCTAAGCAAAATACCTGCAAATTGTACAACATATTGAAAGAAAATACATTATGATGAAATAAATTTAACTTAGAAAAACGAGTTATCATCACGGTATATTACTACTGCTTGATTTGCAACTGTTACAAGTTTGTAACATTTGTAACATTGCAAATTAAGCATTAATAATATTCCATAATAAGAGAATTAAAAACAATGACATATATTATTAAATTAATATGTGGAGAAAATGCATTTCATTGAATTCAACACTCCCATGTTCAAAACTCTTAGTGAAATAGAAAAAAAAATGTCCTTCCTTAATCTGGTAAGTAGCTACCTAAAAGTTCATAGAAAAATTATATTTAATAGTGAAATATTAAATCCTTTCTCCATGAGGTTGGGAGTGAATCAAAAATTCCTAGTATTACCATTTATATTTAAAATTCACTGAAAATGCCTGCAAGTGAAATAAAACAAGAAAAAAATCATTAAAAGAATATGAATTGGAAAGAAAGAGAATTTCATTATTTGCAGAAGATATGATTTTATACCTAGAATATTCAGAAGAATCTACAGGCAAACTATTAGATGAATAATGGATTACTACAAGATCAGTGAATGTGAAAATCATTAAAATCAATATATAAAAACTAGTTGTGTTTCTATGGACCAGCCATGAACAAACAGAAAATGACATTTGGAAAACTGCCATGGTTTATGATAGTATAAAAAACATCAAATACTCAAGAATAAATTTTAAAAATACATGTCTGCTACAAAAAATACCATAAAACATTTTATATGAAATTAAAGACCTAAATATTTAAGGGGATAGACGCTATTTATGATTGAAATATTCAGTATTGCAGATATTTCAGTACTCTTCAAAATGCAATGCAAATACAAATTCGAACCTTTTTAAAAAATCTAAATAGAAATACAGAGTCAGATTTTTGAAAAAGAAGAAATCAAATGACTTACAATACCAAACATAATTGTAATCAATGTGATACTGGCACAAGATAGACGAATAGAAAATTGTAAGAAGCAGACCTACACATACATGCACAACTGATTTATGACAAAGAAGTGCAGTGCAGTCAAAGAAGAAAGCTTTCTTATTAAATAGGTCGGAGATGCACATTGTTTTAAAAAATGCCTTGACCTCTACTTAACATCATATATAAATATCAATTCCAGAGGAATTATAGATCTTAATGGAAACAGTAAAATGTTAAAGTTTTTAGAATTAAATATATAGAAAAACAGCTTATTAGCATAAGCAAAGACTTCTTAATAAAAGCATAAAAATCATTTAACGAAGATGCTAAATTGTACCATATTAAGATTTAGATCCTGTGTTCAACAAAAAAATATCATTACGGCAGTAATAAGGCAAATCATAGAACGGAAGAAGATATTTCTTATCTATATATTAAATAGAGGACTTATACTAAAATATATAACTCCTAAAAACATTAAGAAAAAGACAATAAACTTGACAGAAAAATGGCCGGAAGAGTTGGATGGAAACTTTATAAAAGAGAATATGAATGGTCAATAAATTATAGGTTTCATAAATTAAAGTTGCTTAACTTCGTTAGTCTTCAGAAAATCAAATTAAAACCAGATCAAATCATATCAAAATATGATACCAGTACACCCAACAGAATAGTTTAAATACTTTTTTTTTTTTTAGACAGAGTCTCACTCTGTTGCCCAGGCTGAAGTGCAGTGGCATGACCTCTGCACACTGCAGCTTCTGCCTCCCAGGTTCAAGCAATTCTCCTGCCTCAGCCTCCCTAGTAGCTGGGATTATAGGCCCATACCACCACACCCAGCTAATTTTTGTATTTTTAGTAGAGATAGGGTTTCCCCTTGTTGGCCAGGCCGGTCTTGAACACCTGACCTCAGGTGATTCGCCCGCCTCAGCCTCCCAAATTGCTGGGATTACAGGTGTGAGCCACCATGCCCAGCCTAAAAATTTTAAAAACAAAACAAAAGATGCTATCAAGCATTGGCAAGAATATGGAGTAACCACAGTTTCCATAAGCCACGTGTTGGAGAATAGGTATGAAGATGTTAGAAAACTGTTTTGCTGTATCTATTAAACTGATATATATCTTACAATTTAGCAATTTCACTTCTAGAAAATACTTAAGAAAAATATATACATTTGTGCTCCAAAAAAGAAGAGTATAAAAATATTCATAACAACAATACTTGCAATAGCCTGAAACGCTGATCAGCAATAGAAGGGCAAATAAATTGTAAATTATTCACCCAGTGGAACACTATGCAGTAATGAAAATGAGTAAACTGTATCTACAAACAATAACATGGGTGAATCTCACAAACAAAATGTGAGCAAAGGAAGCCAGATTCAAAAACATACACATTGCTTGATTCCATTTTTATAAAATTGAAAAATGGGGGAATTAATCTCTGGTGTTACCTTTGCTGAGCCAGTGACTGGAAGGAAACCTGAAGGTAGATTCTGAGTGATAATCATGTTCTGTTTTTTGGGCTGCATTATGATTATATGGATACGTTCCCCTTGTAGAAATCACTTGTGGATTTGTCTACTTTTCTGCCATACATTTTATAAATTATAAAAAGTTCAAAATGTTAATCATAGCACATGCCTAGTCTAGTATTACCTGAAAAATAGTGATCTCTAAACATAAGAATATATGAATAATTTATAATGACTATACTCTACCCAATACTTGTGTGTGAGACACCTATAGAACTTTATATGCTTATTACATAATTTAATTCACACCAAATTATGGAAGTTGAAATTATTAGCCCAGTTTTCCCAATGAGGCAATTGAAGACTAAAAAGTTTAAGAAACGTGTCAAAAAAGCACATCATTAATGACAAGAGCTGTAACTCAAAGTCAATGATCTTCCTGCCATGCAATTCTTTCTCCTAAAAGTTATGAAATTTTAGAACTAATTCATGTTTCGATAAGTTGTAACAACATTATTTCAGTGTTGTCATAGGTTGGGTTCTCTGGAAGATCAAAACCTATGAAAGAAAGGAGAGGAAGTAGGATTGGACAGAAGAGAAAGATGACCTGCAGTGCAAGCCCAAGCGAGCCTCAGCCAACCTGCCGGGAAGCTCTGGAGCAAATGCTACCTATCCTCATGTCCTCACTGAGACAAAATGCCTGGGCCTTTATACTACTCAGCTCCAGGTGGGCTGCCCAGGAAGGATGTGATGCTGAATGAGGCAACTCTCTGCAGCCAAAGCAGACCCTGAAAGAGCTGACAGGTAGAGTGTGTCTGCTTACCACTCTCTCCAAACAGCAAGTTCTTCCGTAAGGGATGAACCAGGCAACACATCTCCAGGTCCACCATCAGAATTTCCATAACCCTGCTCTCTTTTAATCCTTATAATAAGCCTTTAGGGTAGCCATGCGTGTGCTCAGCTCAGGGCCTTTATATGAGCTGTGACCTCTGTCAAGAACACTCTTCCTCTTAGAATGGAACTCTCTTCTGTTCAGGCTGCCATAGCAAAATACCATAAACTAGGTGGCATATAAACAACAGAAATTTATTTTTCACAATTCTGGAGGCTGGGGCATCCAAAATAAATCTGCTCGCAGATTTGGTGTCTGCTGAGGGCCTTCTTGATTCATGTAAAAGGTGATACCTTCTTGCAATATCCTCCCAGAGTGGAAGAGGTGAACAATCTCCTTTGGGCCACATTTATAAGGGCAATAATCCCATTCATGAGGACTTCTTTCTGATGACCTAACCATCTCCCAAAAAGTCTCACCTCCTCATAGAGTCATCTCGGAGGTTAGGGTACAACATATTAATTTTGAGTGGACACAAACATTTAAAACGTAGAACTTATCTCCTTCAAGATTTCCCTCAACCACAACCTTCTCAGAGAGGCCTGAACAATATACATTAAATTACACCAACTCCCATCTCTCACTCCACATCCTCTTTACCTTACTCCACTTTTGCTTTATTCCTTTGCATATGTCATCTCCTAGCATATTACCTAATTCCCCCCCCCCCTTTTTTTTATATTATATTGCTTATTATTGAGCACCTTCCACTCAAATATCCCACAAAGACAGAAATTTTTGTTCTGATTATATGGATGTGTTTCCAAAATAATACTTTGTATATAATAGATCTTAATCCATATTGGTCAAATTAAATTGAATAAAAGTTTGTCTTCACCCCTGAACATGTAGACATTGGTGAAATGTGGTTAAGATCAACATCATGAGAAAAAGAAATTATAGATTCTAACGAGAAGGAGGAGGAGAAAGAGGATGCCTGCCTGTTAGAAAGAGGAGGTGAAGTGTTAAATAATTGCATTGTTAATTAGTGTTGGCTTCTCTATTTTCCCTGAGAGAATCTTCACACTATGTGTCACTGATTGGGGAAGTAGGAAGGATTTAAGGACTGCCGTACCAGTAGGCATAATGTACAAGCTGTTAAAAATCTATTCCTGGACTTTTCTAGTTTAAGATAAATTTCTACCTACAATCGGAGCTAAGTAACATACTAAAAGTACAAAAATATTGGCATCATAGAAAAACATTAAAAATACAATTATCTACTCTAATAAAATTTATAACAGGTAAACATGTGTTGAGTGTTTAATGTGTATCAGTTATGTATTAAGTCCTTTTCATGAATTATCTCATTAATGTCCACATTTCTATGAGCTAGGTACTATCATTATCCCACTGCTATTTAATTTGTTATCCAAACATAAGATAAAATTATTACTTTCACAGGTTAGGAAGTCAAAGCACAGTTGAGTTCATCAAGGTCACAAAATTAGTCTATGGTGAGTTGGGAATTGAATCCAGGCAATTTGATTACAGACCAATAACCACCCTGCTTAGACTCCCAGATCCACCCATTGTTCACATCACCTCCAACTGGACTTCACCAAAAGCAAAATCAACTTCTCTGTGATAAACCATCATGTCACACATTTGTGTAGTGTAATTGCCACCTTGGTATCCATTTTTAAGCCTGACATAAGTTGCTTCAAACCCAATCATACCCTGTCACCTATGGCCTATTCCTCATCTGACCATAATAACCTATTGGTCAACATCAGAATCATGTAAATAAATTCCCCACTTCATGCATGTTGTCTTTAAACTAACCAATCTACAACCCCCACAAAGAAGCCTAAAAGATAACACCCACAGATTTTAATAGAGACATAATACCAAAGGTCCTCTCTCTCTCTCTCTCCCTCTCTTACTCTTTCCCTTTCCCTACCAACTGGTTGAGCTCCTCACCACCTCTGGACTATCTGTTAGCACCCCTATCCCCCTCCGGGACCTGTGAGTAATACATTTCTTCTGTTTCATGCATTTCGGTTTCCCCCTCTCCACTGTGTCTCATCTGATACACACACCCCAACCTAACTCCCCCAGTCCCTAGGTCAGTTCTCTCCTAGAGAGTGGCTATTTTGCCTTATGGTCTTTCTCAAGAGAGATACTTTAAAACTAAAATAGAAAAAAGAATACAGAAATAGAAATCACAACACACTGGCATATTGGAGTGTACCTGTTTTGGCATTTAGTGTTATTTTGACTAATGCAGAGGGAAGTTAGGAGCATTTTGAACATGTATTTCTGGAGCTCTGTGTGTGACTTGCCCACACAGGAGAAACCCTGCTTAATGTTTCAAGTTGCTAAGTCCTTATGGTCTTCCCTCTGCACACCACTGCCCCTCATCAACCCAGTGCCCAGAGGTGGTGGGAACCCAGGGGAGAACAGTCACAAAAGAGAACAAACCTGGATTGTGTTGAACTCAGGCCAAGTTTCACAGGACATGAGGAGGAAGTCTCTACTTTTGCTTAGACCTGAGTTTCTGGTTCCTGAAGTTTTCTTCCAAACATCAATACTGAGAAGTCAAACTAGTGCAGCTACCGCCTCTCAATTTGGCCAGGCCTGCCGTTACCTGGAGGCCCTCTTAACAGTAGGCTCAAAACTGAGACTTTGTACACATAAGTCACATGCTTCCCTTTCTTGGCCTCAACCCTTTGTATGAGACACAAACTTCTTTCCAAACTTTCCCAGACCTCCCTCAAAGGTGGAACTAACTAGAACCATTGAGACTCAGCTTCTAATTACTGTCTTATTTGCATAATTTTTCCCATTATCAAACCATTGTAATTGAATAAGGGTCTTGTTGCTCTGAGTCAAGTATTCCCAAGTGTGGGAATACCCTAAACATAGCTTACTGACATCCCTGCTATAATACAGACTTTCCTCATTTTGATGTCAAAAGAAAGCAAAGCATTCCACAGGTCTAGTTTTTTCTCCTCTCTCTGCATAAGGTCTGATTGACAAATTCTCTTATTTAATAATAATTGATATCTTTACCTCTATTCTTCCTCTGATCAAGGTTTCTCATGCTCACTTCCACTTGATCCCATTGACCTGCACTTAGTCTCAATGCCGTAATTTCTGTAACGCCAGCTGGGAAATACTGCCTTTGGCTATGCATCCATGGCCTCTGTTATTACTCACTGGTGCACTTATTAAAAGTAGACCCACTGCACAGCATTGTATAAGGTGTTCTGACATCAAGAAGAAAGAGGAGAATCAGCTCTTGGAGGCAACTAGCAGTCTCTGCCATCCATGTATTCACCTTTTAAAAACATTTCTAAGTTTTAGAAACGTTTCTAAGTTTTCTTAAAACGTTTCTAAGTTTTAGAAACCTTTCTAAAAATTTTCACCATTGACTCAAGATTCTTATGAGGATTGGTAGATGGTCTAGTTTATTCTGCTAAGTTTTATTTTTCTGAAAGCTTTTGAGCTGACATGATTTTGAAACACGGTTGGGAAGAAGAAAGGTTGGAATAACCTTGACTGGAGAAACTGAAGAATTCGGAGGGTAGAGGGAAAAAAAAGGAAAGAGAATGAGGCAGCTATCCTGGGCAGAAGAAAACTGGAGAAAGCAGAAATGGGTAAAGGTTGTTACTTTGCTTTGTTTTTAAAGTGTCTGCACAGGCTGATATATATATTTTTTTCATCTTCTCCTGAAAACATAAGTAAAATACTAATTGTCCTTTTTTAACTTATTAAAATAATCTTTTGCATTTAGGGGAGAATATTACAAAATATGAAATAGACCTTATGGAAGGTGTGGAGTCAAAGAGGGTGAAATTGTACCAATTAGGTAGGATACATATGAAACTGTATTTAAGTCAAAGAATATACTATACCAGACTTTCGAAATTTTTTTAACTATAATTAGGCAAAGGACAAATATTGTTCTATGTACATTATTATAATATACTTACTATTCCAGCAACCCTCTGTGGCTGGCCTTATTTATCCTACTTTATGGTTGAGAAAACTGAAGCTCTGAAATGAAATAATTAGCCCAATGTTTCACAGACAATAAATGGCAGAGCAAGAATTTTGACCTAAAAACTGTCTAACTCCAAAGCTTATGCAGCCTCTATGTGACTCTTCATACATCTTCCACAAATGCAAAGTAATCAACCTATTTAATGGACATCCTTCTGCTGGCCCTTAGTTCCATTCACACTAATCTATGAAAGGCTTATACATACATATAGCTGATATATTTTTGTAAAAATTGAGTGATTGCTGTGTGCCAGTGACTGTGCTAAGTGTCAGGGAAATTAGAAATAGACATTATCTGAGACCTTGGGAGACTCACAAACTAGCAGAAATAAACTAAATCATATTACGTCATTTGCTGTAACAACATGTTATTTTTCAAAAGATCAATTTGGAAATGTAAATAATGATTACACTAACTGGTCACAAAACACAAAATAAAATGTGATATGAAAAATCATTAGTTTGACAATTTTTTTTTTCATTCTTAGGGAGTTACACAAAATGAGTATTATATTAGGTTAGAGATTTTCAATTGCTATGTAAATTTTACTCTATTACTTCTAAAAGATGATGGTTTTAACAAATACACATACTGTATAAGCTGAATATATATGTACATGTATATATGTAGCCTTCAGAAATCTATTTATATATATATATACATATACATACATATTCTGCCTTCAGAAATCTATTCAATCAGCATCTAATCCATCTATAAACTTAAATGTGATAAGTGACAGATTATCTGGAAGGCTAACAAGCTCTGAGGGGCATGAGCTCACCTGTCATATATATGAAAATTCAAAATGCCCTCAAGTCTCAGAGAATGGATAAAGGGAAAGTACTTAGCTGGCTCTATTAGACTGTCTTTTTTGATTAGCTGTGTCAAAGTACTTCAGCCAGGTTTAATCATATGCTTCTCTTTACTCCAGTTCTATTGACTTGCAGCATCTCACCTGCACGTAGTATTCCTTCTCGAATCACTTTGACACTGTCACTTGTGTAATGTTTTTCAAACACATCACCACTGTTCACTGTTATCCTGACTGAATGGAAAACTTTGTGGCACAACAGTAATGCCCACAGTTAGGCTCCTTTGCAGCTCAGCAGTGTTTTTTCTTTGTTCTTAATTCTCATCTACTTTAAGGATTTCATTTGGAACCGTGCTGAATGTGAACTTTGAAAATTACGTAACTTCTCATTCAGGAAGCTTTCTACCTCGAGTAACCCAACAGTTCCTACTTGGGAATGTCAGGTATTCTCCCACAAGCTAGACCATGGCTTTCAAATCATATGTAGCAGATTCCATTCTTTTTTTAAAGACCATTGTTCAAAAGCACCCAGCATGCCATAGGTGAAAAGATGAACTTTTCTCCTCAAGAAGTTGTAGTCTATTGTTTGTTGGAAAATTCATCATTGAAACCACAGGATTCAGTAGAGCAATTTGATAATCACTGCCTTAGATATTTCCTATGTAACTTGTGAAAAATATAATATTATAGCCATATTGCAACTACCCCCTACATGCCAGTATTCTTTGTGAATATTTCACAAGCTCGTTAATTTGGAATATGGAGTCAGATGGAACTGAACTCAAACTCTGGTTCCATTGCTCACTGGTTGTGTGACCTCGAGCAGTTTATACAAACTCTCAAGTCAGAGCTTTGTTATCAATGAAGTGAAAAGGCAATCCATGTGATGTATGGTAACTTTGAGGAGTAAATGAGGTCAATACAATAGATTTTGACATTTAGAAAAGTTCTCTGGAGACACCTTGTCTCTTCTCCTCCACTATATATGTCATAATACCCAATAATACATTATTCAGACCACAAAAATAAAATGTAATTACACTAGTGTCTTTACTTCCTACTGGTTTTCAGAAAGGTTCTAAAGGCTGTGGTTTTCCCTGAGCACATTTCCATTGAAAGTCACAGTTTCTGCCAGAATTTAACTGCCTCTTCAACTTTCACAAAAATTTTATCTTACTTGAGAGAGAGATCCAAGATGGCCGATTAGCAGCAGCTCAGGATTGTAGCTCCCACTGAAAGCGCAGAGAGTGAGTGGACGCCACACTTTCAGACGAATTTTCATTGCCGACGGACCAAGAGATTCTTGGCGGAGGAGCCCCACGGGGTCGCCAGCGTGACTCTTTTGGCCGGTGCGGCCGTTTTGCAGGCACCTCAGCGCGGCGGTTCTCAGTCCGGAGTATACGGGACTGAGTGCCCTTTGGTTGGCATTTGGAGCTCCGGGAAGACAATCTCCCATTCAGCTGATTGAAAAACGGACTGAAGTGGGGAAGCAGACCCGGAGATTCCCGGGCAGAAAAGCGCCACGAATCTTAACGCCGCTGTTTCAGCCGGCGTAGTGGGTCGTCGCAGGGGAAGGCTGGTCCCCCCACCACACACACAAAAAAACAGCAGTTGGCACTGCTGAGGATTGAGAGTTTCACAGCAAGTACAGCTGAACCCGGGAAGGTCCAGCTCTGTGGGGGAGGGGGCGTCCACCGAAGGAAAACTAAGAAACAGAAAAAAACTTTACCACCAACAAGCTGGACGTCCACTCAGAGACCTTATCTGAAAGCCAGCAATTACACAGACGACAGGTGGATAAATCCACAAAGATGGGAAGAAACCAGCGCAAAAAGGCTGAAAACACCCGAAATCAGAATGCCTTTCCTCCTACAGAGGATTGCAGTGCCTCATCACCAATTGAAAAAGGCCTGATTGAGAATGAATGTGAGGAATCAATAGAATCAGGCTTCAGAAGGCGGATAATGAGAAACTTCTGTGAGTTAAAAGAACATGTTCTAGCCCAATGCAAGGAGACTAAGAACCTTGAAAAAAGGTTTGAGGAAATGTTAACGAGAATGGACAATTTAGAAAGGAATATAAGTGAACTAATGGAGCTGAAAAACACAATACGAGAACTTCGCGAAGTATGCACAAGTTTTAACAGTCGAATTGATCAAGCAGAATAAAGGATTTCAGAGGTCGAAGACCAACTTAACGAAGTAAAACGAGAAGACAAGATTAGAGAAAAAAGGGTAAAAAGGAATGAGCAAAGTCTCCAAGAAATATGGGACTATGTGAAAAGACCTAATCTACGTTTGATAGGTGTGCCTGAATGTGACGAAGAGAATGAATCCAAGTTGGAAAATATTTTTCAGGATATTATCCAGGAAAACTTTCCTAACCTAGCAAGGCAAGACAATACACAACTCCAGGTAATACAGAGAACACCACAAAGATATTCCTCAAAAAGAGCAACCCCAAGGCACATAATCATTAGATTCATCAGGGTTGAAACAAAGGAGAAAATACTACGGGCAGCCAGAGAGAAAGGTCAGGTTACCCATAAGGGGAAGCCTATCAGACTCACAGCAGATCTCTCAGCAGAAACCCTACAAGCCAGAAGAGAGTGGGGGCCAATATTCAACATCCTTAAAGAAAAGAACTTTCAACCCAGAATTTCATATCCAGCCAAACTAAGTTTCATAAGTGAAGGAAAAATACAATTTTTTACAAACAAGCAAGTACTCAGAGATTTCATTACCACCAGGCCTGCTTTACAAGAGCTTCTGAAAGAGGCACTATATACAGAAAGGAACAACCAGTATCAGCCATTCCAAAAAACCCATCCGTAAGCTGCATCCAGACCCATCTTACATGCAAGGATATACACAGACTCAAAACAAAGGGATGGAGGAAGATTTGCCAACCAAATGGAGAGCAAAAAAAAAAAAAAAAGCAGGAGTTGCAATTCTCATCCTGATAAAATAGACTTTAAAGTAATAGAAACCAAAAGAGATAAGAAGGACATTGTATAATGGTAGAGGGATCAATGTAACGGGAAGAGCTAACGATCCTAAGTCTATGTGCACCCAATATAGGAGCACCCAGATACATAGGGCAATTTCTTGGTGACTTACAAAGAGACTTGGACTCCCACACAATAATAGTGGGGAGACTTTAACATTACATTGTCAATATTGGACAGATTAATAAGATAGAAGGTTAACAAGGATACCCGGGACTTGAACTTAGACCTCAAACAAGTAAACTTAATAAACATTTACAGAACTGTCTACTCCATATCCACAAAAGATACATTTTTTTTCAGTAACACATCACATTTATTCTAAAAGTGACCACATAGTTGGGAGTAAATCACTCCCCCAGCAATTGCATAGCATTTATAGGTTTAAATGAAATATTGGTTGGCTGTTTGTTATTTTCCTCCCTTATTCCTTCCTGTCTCCATTGTGTAACACAATTATTAGCATAAAAGAGCTTTTTAATATCCATTTCTAGACTGTATTCTAGCCTGGGCAATAGAGCAAGATTCCCGTTCTCTCTCCCTCTTTTTCTTCTTCTTTTTTCTCTTTCTTTCATTCTCTTTTTATTCCTTCTTTCTCTTCTCTCTTAAAAAAAAAAAGCAAATGGCAATGACAATGACCATTTGAGAAAGAAATCTGAGACACTGAGGTACACGTAAAAAAAAAAAAAATTTATCTTACTTAAAAAGAAGCATTTGCAGTGTTTAGATCATAAAACAGTTTCAAAATTACTTTTACTTAATTCACATAAAGGAACAGATATATAGTTTCATGGCCATACATGAACCACCACAATGTTATTTAATCTTTAAATACAATAAAACTTTATATTGTAAAACATACTTTGTTATAGCTTTTTAAATTCTATGTATTTTTTGTGTACATTTAATGGTTACAAGCGCAGTTTTCTTACATAGATACAGAGTGGTAAAATCTGGGCTTTTATTGTAACCACCACCTAAATAATGCATGTTGTAGCCATTATGGCATTTTGCATCCCTCACCTCACTCCCATCCTCTTACATTTCCAAGTCTCCACTGTCTGTTATTTCACACTCCATGTCCACGTGTCCATATTATTTAAGCTCCCACTTACAATGATAATACGTGGTACTTGACTTTCTGTGTCTGTGTTGCTTCACTTAAGATAATGGCTTCCAATTCTATGCATATTGCTGAAAAAGGCAGAATTTCACTCTTTTTTATGTCTGAATAGTATTCTATTGTGTGTCTGTATATATATTTCATTTGGTACTGTGCTGAAAGTATTGTGTGTGTGTGTGTATATTGAGTGATTGCTGTATATATACACACACACAATACTTTCAGCAATACTGTTCAGCAATACTATTCAGCCATAAAAAAGACTGAAATATCTATATATAGTATAGATATAACATATATATATGTATACACACACACACCCCACGTTTTCATCATCCAATTATCCATTGATGAATACTTGGGTTGATTTCATATCTTACATATATTTACTACTGAGAATAGTGCTAAATAAGCATACAGGTGCAGGTATTTTTTAATATAATGATTTATTTCCTTTGGGTAGAGACCCAGTAGTGGGATTGCTGATTTGAATGGTAGTTCTATTTTTAGATGTTTGAGCAATCTCCATGCTGTTTTCCACAGAGATTGTACTAATTTACATTCCCAGCAATATTGTATAAGCATTCCCTTTTCTCCACATTCTTACAAACATCTGTCATTTTTTGATGTTTTAACAGTAGCCATTCTGACCGGTGTGAGACAGTACCTCATTGTAGTTTTAATATGCATTTTGCTGAAGATTAGTCATACTGAGAATATGTTTAATTTTTATTTTAGGTTCAGGGGTACATGTGCAGGTTTGTTATATAAGTAAGCTCATGTCACAGGAGTTTGTTGTGCAGATAATTTTTTTCATCAAGTTATTAAGCCTAGTACCCAATAGGTATTTTTTCTGATCCTCTCCCTCCTCCCACATTCTGACAGGTCTCAGTGTGTGCTGTTCTCCTCTATGTGTGCATGTGTTACCATTTTTCTCCCACTTTTAAGTGAGGACATGCAGTATTTGGTTTTCTTTTCCTGTGTTAGTTTGCTAAGGATGACGGCCTCCAGCTCCTTCCATGTTCCTGCAAAATAACTTGATCTAATCATTTACTATGGCTGCATAGTATTCCATGGTGCAGATATACCACGTTTTCTTTATCCAGTCTGCCACTGATGGACATTTAGGTTGATTCTATGCCTCTGCTATTGTGAACAGTGCTGCGATGAACATACATGTGCATGTATCTTTATAACAGAACAATTTATATTCCTTTGGGTATATAGCCAGTAAAGGATTTCTGAGTCAAACAGTTCTGCTTTTAGGTCTTTAAGGAATCACCACACTGCTTTCCACAATGGTTGATCTAGTTTACACTCACACCAACAGTGTATAAGTGTTCCCTTTTCTCCAAAATCTCACCATCATCTGTTATTTTTTTACTTTTTAATAATAGCCATTCTGACTGGTGTGAGATGGTATCTCATTGTGATTTTAATTTGCATTTCTCTTATGTTCAATAATATTGAGCTTTTTAAAATATGCTTATTGGCTACATGTATGTCTTCTTTTGAGAAGTGTGTTCAGGCCCCCTGCCCACTTTTTTAATAGGGTTGTTCATGTTTTACTTGTAAGTTTGTTTAAGTACTTACAGATGCTGGATTTTAGACCTTTGTCAGATGCACAGTTTGCAAATATTTTCTCCCATTCTATACGCTGTCTGTTAACCATGTTCGTCATTTCTTTTGCTGTGCAGAAGCTATTAAGTTTAATTAGATCCCATTCATCAATTTTTGTTTCTGTTGCAATGTTTTTTGGCATCTTCATCATGAAATCTTTGCCCGTGCCTATGTCCTAAATGGTATTGCCTTGATTGTTTTAGGGTTTCTGTAGTATTGTGTTGCATATTTAAGTCTTTAACCCATCTTGAGTTGATTTTTGTATACAATGTAAGAAGGGGGCCAATTTTAATCTGCTGCATATGGTTAGCCTAACATCTCAGCACAATTTATTGAACAAGTAGTCCTTTCCCCATAGCTTGTTTTTGTCAGTTTTATCAAAGATCAAATAGTTCTAGGTGTGCAGCCTTATTTCTGGGCTCTCTATTGTGTTCCATGGGTCTACATGTCTGTTCCTGCACCAGGATCATGCTGTTTTTATTACTGTAGCCTTGTAATACAGTTTGAAATTGGGTAACATGATGCCTCCAGCTTTATTCTTTTTTCTTAGGATTGCCTTGGCTCTTCAGGCTCTATTTTTGGTGAATTTTAAAATAGTTTTCTCTAACTCTGTGAAGAATGTCGTTGGTCGTTTGATAGGAATAGCACTGAATCTGTGCATTGCTTTGGGCAGTATGGCTATTTTAATGATATTGATTCTTCCTATCCATGAGCATAGAATGTTTTTCCATTTGCTCATGTCATCTCTGATTTCTTTGAGTAGTGTTTTGTAAATCTCATTGTCGAGAACTTTCACCTCTCTTGTTAGCTGTATTCCTGGGTATTTTATTCTTTTTGAGGCAATTGTGAATTGGATTGTGTTCCTTATTTGGCTCCTGGCTTGGCTGTGGTTGTATAGGAATCTAGTGATTTTTGTATATTGAATTTGTATCCTGAACCTTTGCTGAAGTTGTTTATCCACTGAAATAGCTTTTGGGCTGAGGCTATTGGGTTTTCTAGATATAGAACCATGTCATCTGCAAACAGGAATAGTTTGACATTTTCTCTTCCTGTTTGGATGCCCTTTATTTCTTTCTTCTACCTGATTGCTCTGGCCAGGACTTCCAATACTATGTTGAATAGGAGTCATGAGAGAGGGCATCCTTGTGTTGTGCCAGTTTTCAAGAAGAATGCTTCCAGCTTTTATTCATTCAGTATGATGTTGCCAGTGGGTTTGTCATATATAGCTCTTATTATTTTGAGGAATGTTCCTTCAATACTAGTTTGTTGAAAGTTTTTAACACAAAAGATGTTGAAATTTGTCAAAAGCATTTCTGCTTCTGTTGAGATGATCATGTGATTTCTGTCTTCAGTTCTGTTTATGCAATGAATCACATTTATTGATTTGCATATGTTGAACGACCTACTTGCACCCCAGGGATAAAGCCTACTTGATTGTGGTGGATTAACTTTCTGAAGTGCTGCTGAGCATTTTTTTTCATATGCATTTTGGCCATTTGTATGTCCTCTTTTGAAAAAATATCTGTTTATATTTTTTGCCCATATTTTAATCAGATTATTTGGATTTTGTGTTATTTGAGTTACTTCTAAATTCTAGATAGCAGTCACCTGTCAGGGGCATTCTTTGTAAATATTTTTTCCAATTCTGCAGTTTTTCTCTTCACTCTGTTGACTTTGCTATGTAGAAACTTTTTGTTTAAGTCTCATTTATCTATTTTTGGTTTTGTGTCTTAGGCTGTTGAAGACTTAGTGAAGAATAATTTGCCTAGACCAATGTCCAGATGAGTATTTCTTCTAGTATTTTAATAGTTTCAGGTCTTAAATTTAAGTCTTGAGTTGATTTTTGAATATGGTGAGAGAGAGAGATCTGGCTTCATTCTTCTGAATATGGTAATCCAATTTTCCCAACACCATTTATTGAAAAGGGTGTCTCTTTCCCAGTGTATGTTTTTGTTGACTTTGTCAAAGATCAGTTAGCTGTAGATTTGTGGGTTTGTTTCTGGGTTCTTCTATTAGTCTGTTTTCACACTGTTGATAAAGATATACCTGAGACTGAGCAATTTATAAAAGAAGGAGGTTTAATTGACTTACAGTTCCACGTGACTGGGGAGGCCTCACAATCATAGCAGAAGGTGAAAGGCATCTCTCACATTGTGGCAGACAAGAGAAGAGAGCTTGTGCAGAGAAAGTCCCCTTTTAAAAAAACCATCAGAAATCATGAGACTTTTTCACTATCACAAGAACAGCATGGGAAAGACCTGCTGCCATGATTCAACTATCTCCCACCAGGCCCCTTCCACAACATGTAGGAACTCAAGATGAGATTTGGGTACAGACATAGCCAAACCATATGACTCTGCCCCTGGCCCATCCCACACCTGACCCCTCCCAAATCTCATGTACTCACATTTCCAAACCTATCCAACAGTCCCCTTTCCAACAGTCCCCTAAAGTCTTAACTCATTTCAGCATTAACTCAAAAGTGCACAGCCCAAAGTCTCATCTGAGATAAGGCAAGTCCCTTGCACCTATGAGCCTGTAAAATCAAAAGCAAGTTAGTTACTTCCTAGATACAATGGAGGTATAGCCATTGGGTAAATAAGAGCCCTTCCAAATGGGAGAAATTGGCCAAAACAAAGAGGCAACAAGCAGGCCCCATGCAAGTCCAAAATCCAGCAGGGCAATCACATCTTTAAAGCTCCAAAATGATCTCTGACTCCATGTCTCACATCCGGATCACGCTGATTCAAGAGGTGGGTTCCCATGGTCTTGGGCAGCTCTGCCTCTGTAGCTCTGGAGGGTACAGCGTCCCTCCTGGCTGCTTTCATGGGACGGTGTTGAGTGTCTGTGGCTTTTCCAGGCGCACAGTGCAAGCTGTCAGTGGATCTACCATTCTGGGTCTGGAGGATGCTGGCCCTCTTACAGCTCCACTAGGCAGTAACCCTGTAAGGACTCTGTGTGGAGGCTCCAACACCACATTTCCCTTCCCCACTGTCCTAGTAGAGGTTCTCCATGAAGGCCTCAGCCCTGCAGCAAACTCAGGAGGATTTGGTGTCTGTTCCTCATATATCTGGTAGAATTTACCTAAGAATTCATCTGGTCCTGAGGTATTTTCCCCTGTTGGAAGATTTTTTATTGTTAATTCAATATCACTACTCATTATTGGTCTGTTCCAACTTTCTGTCTCTTCCTGGGTCAATCTTGGGAGGCTGTATGTTTCCAGGAATTCACCCATTTCCTCTAGGTTTCCTAGTTTGTGAGCATATGGTTGTTCATAGTAATCTCTGATAATCTTTTTTTATTTCTGTGGTATCAGCTGTAATGTCTCCTTTTTTCACTTTTGATTATGTTTATTTGGATTTTCTTTCTTCTTGATTGGCCTAGCTAGCAGTTTATCAATTTTATTTATTTTTTCAAACAACCAAATTTTCATTTTGTTGATCCTTTGTATTTCTTTTGTATCCATTCCTTTTAGTTCTCCTTTGATCTTTGTTGTTTACTTTCTTCCCTTAGCTTTGGGCTTGGTTTGTTCTTGTTTTTGTAGTTCCATGAGGTGCAGTGTTAGGTTGTTAATTTCTTATTTTTCTTTCTTTTTTTTTTAACATAGGTATTTAATGGTACAAACTTCCTACTTAGCACTGCTTTTACTATATCCCAGAGTCTTTGTATGTTGTGTTTCCAACTTCACTTCTTTCCAAAAATTTTTAAATTTTTGTTTTAATTTCCTTAATGACCGAAAGATCATTCAGGAGCGTATTGTTCAATTTCTATGTGTTTGTAAAGTTTTCAGAATCCTCTTGAGATTAATTTCTAGTTTTATCCCACTGTGGTCTGAGAAGAAACTTGTTATGATTTCTTTATTATTATTATTTACTAAGACTTGTAGCCTAATATATGATTTATTATTGAGAATGTCCCATGTATTAATGAGAATAATTATATTCTCAGGTTGTTGGGTAGACTATTTGTAATGTCTGTTAGGTTCATTTAGTCTAAATTGAAATTTAATTCCAGTGTTTCTTTGTTGATTTTCTGTTTCAATGATCTGTCTAGTGCTGTGAGTGGAGTATTAAAGTCTCCCACAATTTTTTCCTTTTTTTTTTTTTTTTGTGAGATGGAGTCTCGCTCTGTCACCCAGGCTGGAGTGCAGGGGCATGATCTCAGCTCACTGCAACCTCTGCCTCCCGGGTTCAAGCAATTCTCCTGCCTCAGCCTCCCAAGTAGCTGGGATTACAGGAGCACACCACCACGCCCAGCTAATTTTTGTATTTTTAGTAGAGATCGGATTTTATCATGTTGGCCAGGATGGTCTTGATCTCTTGACCTCGTGATCTGCCCACCTCAGCCTCCCAAAGTGCTGGGATTACAGGTGTGAGCCACCACACCCTGCTAAAGTACCCCACTATTATTGTATTGCTGTCTATCTCTTTAGGTAGTATTCTCTACTAATCTGAATCTGATGCTCCAGTGTTGAGTACATACATATTTATGATTGTTATATACTCTTGCTGAATTGATTGCTTAATCATTACATAATGACCTTTGTTTCTTTTCACTCTTCTTGCCTTAAAGTCTATTTTAACCTATATAAGCAGCAATTCCTGCTCACTTTTGGTTTTCATTTACATGAAATATCTTTTTCCACTCCTTTATCCCCAATCTATAAATGTCTTTAACATTAAGGTGAGTTTCCAAAATAATAAGAGTCATATGTGACAAACCTGTAGCCAATATTATACTGAATGGGCAAAAGGTAGAAGCATTCCCCTTGAAAACTGGTACAAAACAAAGATTTCCTTTCTCACCACTCCTATTCAACATAGTATTAGAAGTTCTAATCAGGGCAATCAGGGAAGAGAAAGAAATAAAGGGCATTCAGATAGGAAGAGAGGAAGTCAGCCTATCCCTGTTTGTGAATGACATGATTCTTTATCTAGAAATCCCAATTGCCTCAGCCCAAAAGATTCTTAAGCTGATAAGCAACTTCAGCAAATTCTAGGATACAAAATCAATGTACAAAACTCACCAGCATTTTTATACACCAACACAGTCAAGCCAAGAGCCAAATCATGAACAAACTCCCATTCACAATTGTCACAAAAATAATAAACATCTAAGAATACAGCTAACAATGGAGGCAAAGATAAACCACTGCTCAAAGAAATTAGAGAAGATGCAAATCAAAAAGCATTCCATTCTCATGGATAGGAAGAATCAATATCATTGAAATGGCCATATTACCCAAAGCAATTCATAGATTCAATGCTATTATCATTAAACTACCATTGACTTTATTCACAAAACTAGAGAAAACTTTAAAAATTCATATGGAACCAATAAAAGAGCATGAATAGCCAAGACAAACCTAAGCAAAAAAACAAAGCTGGAGGCATCATGTTACTCAACTTCAAACTACATTAAAAGGCTACAGTAACTAAAACAGCATGGTACTGGTACAGGAACAGACACATAGAACAAATGGAACACAATAGAGAGCCCAGAAATAAGACTGCACACCTACAACTATTTGATCTTTGACAAAGCTGACAAAAACAAGCAATGGGGAAAGGACTCTTTATTCAGTAAATGGCACTGAGATAACTGGCTAGCCATATGCAGAAAATTGAAACTAAACCTCTTCCTTACACCATATACAAGATGGATTAAAGACTTAAATGTAAAACCCAAAACCATATAAACCCTGGAAGACAACCTAGTCAATACCATTCAGGACATATGCACAGACAAAAATTTCATGAAAAAACATCAAAAGCAATGGCAACAAAGCAAAAATTGACAAATGTGATCTAATTTAACTTAATAGTTTTTTCACAGCAAAAGAAACTATCGACAGAGTAAACTATGCATCTTACAAAGGTCTAATATCCAGCATCTGTAAGAAAATTAAGCATATTTACACACACACACACCCTAAAAAAAACATTAAAAAGTGGGCAAGGGGCATGGACACTTCTCAAAAGAAGACATACATGTGGCCAACAATCATATGAGAAAAACTTAATCACTGATCACTGGAGACATGCAAATCAAAATCACAATGAGATATCCTCTCACACCAGTCAGAATGGCTATTATTAACAAGTCAGAAAATAACAGATGCTGGAGAGACTGCTGAGAAAATGGAATGCTTATACAGTCTTAGTGGCAGTGTAATTTAATTCAGCAGTTGTGGAATACAGTGTGGCAATTCCTCAAAGAGCTAAAGACAGAAATCCAATTACTGGGTATATTCCCAAAGGAATATAAATTGTTCTATTGCAAAGACATATGCATTCTTATGTTCATTGCAGCACTATTCACAGTAGCAGAGACATGTCATCAATCTAAATGCCCATCAATAATAGATTGGATAAAGAAAATGTGGTACATACACACTACAGAATACTATGCAGCTATAAAAAATAATGAGATCATGTTATTTGCAGGAACATGGATGGAGCTGGAGGCCATTATCCTTAGCAAACTAAGGATAGCAAACTAAAGGAACAGAAAACCAAATATCATGTGTTCTCACTTAGAAGTGAGAGCTAAATGATGAGAACACATGAAAACATCGAGGGAAACAACACACATGGGGGCCTCTCACAGGGTGAAGGGTGGGAGGAGGGAAAGGATCAGGAAAAATAACTAATAGGTACCAGATTTAATACCTAGGTGATGAAATTATCTGCACCAGGAACCCCTATGATACCTGTTTACCTATGTAACAAAACTGAACATCCTAACATGTACTCCTGAAATTAAAAGTTTTAAAATTAAATATCTTTTATAAAATTAAGGTGAGTTTCTTGTATGCAGCATATAAATTATTTATTTTTTTATCCATTCCACCAATCTATACCTTTTAAGTGGAGCATTTAATCCATTTACATTCAAGGTTGATACTGATATATGAAGTTTGGTTCCTATCACAATGTTGTTATCTAGTCGTTTTGTAGCTTCTTTGTTCCTTTATTTCTTAGGGGTTTTGTCTTTGAGGTTTGTTGGAGTTTATTATTTATTCATTAGATATGCCTATAAATATTTATATCATACTTGCCATTTCTGAAGTCTAGTGCACATTGGTTTAATAATTTTGTAAAATAGATGCCAAATCTATTTTCTCTAATCTCAGTTGAGTTCATATGTTCAAATGCTGAAATAGTAACACAACTTTCTTTTTAAAAAAAGCTAAAATATAGACCAAGCATATGCAATATTTTTGTTTCTCATTTTTTCTGTATTGACTTTTTGTTGTAGGATATCTCTTAGAGAGTATTCTATATTAGAGCTTTGAGAAATACCGTGTTCTATTTTTGTTTTGTTTTGCTAATAAACTTTATTTTTTAGACAAATTTTAGGCTCATAGAAAATAAACTGGAAAGTACATAGTTATCATGTCTCTCCTGATCCTACACATGCACAGTCTTCTCCACTATCAATATTCCATACCTCAGTGGCACATTGTTAAAAATCAATGAACCTACAACAGAAAATTATAACTCCAAGTCCATAGTCTACATTAGGGTTCACCCTTGATATTATATTCTATGAGATTTGACAAATGCACAATGACATGTATCCACCATAATATTATCATACAGAGTATTTTTACTGCCCAAGAAATCCTCTGTGCTCAGCCAATTCATCCCCCTTGTTTCCCCAGCCCTAGAAACCACTGGTCTTTTTACTGTCTGTATAGTTTTTCCCTTTCCAAAATGCCACATAGTTGAAATCACATAGTATATAGCCTTTTTAGATTGGCTTCCTTTACATACCAATATTCCTTAAGATTCTTCTGTTTTTATAGTTCAATAGCTCATTTAATTTTACCACCATTAATATTTCATTGTCTGGTTGTACCAAAGTTTATTTATTCACCTCCTAAACAACTTCTTGGCTGTTTCCAGTTTTGGCAGTTATGAATAAAGATTCTATAAATATCCATTTTCAGGTTTTTATGTGGCCATACATTTTCAGTTTATTTGGATAAATACCAAGGAGCATGGTTTCTGAATCATATGATAAAAGTATGTTTAGTTTTGTGATAAATTTCCAAACTATCTTCCAAACTGACTGTACCATTTTGTATTCCCACTAGCAGTGAATGACAGTTCCTGCTGCTTCACATCTTTGACAACATTTGGTCTTGTCAGTATTTTGGATTTTGGACATTCTAATAGATGTGCGGTGATATCTCACTGTTTTAATTTGCAATTCTCTAATGACAATATGAAGTTGAACATCACTCGTGCTAATTTTTCATGTGTGTGTCTTCTTTTGTGAAGTGGTTGTTCATATATTTTGCCTATTTTTTAAATAAGGTTGTATGTTTTCTCATTATCAAGTTTTGAACGTCTTTTACAGGTTGGAAAAGATTCCTTTAGTAGTGTATCTTGTGAAAATATATTTTTTCCAGTCTGCGGCTTGTCTTCTCATACTCTGGAAATTGTTGTTTGCAGAGCAGAAGTTTTAAGTTTAATAACATCCAGCTTGTCAAATTTTTTTTGTCATGAGGCATACCTTTGGTGTTTTATTTTGAAAGCCATCAACTATACCTAATAGTATCCAGGTTTTCTCCTATGTTATCTTCCAGGAGTTTTATAGTTTTGCAATTAGGATTATAATCCTTTTTAGTTAATTTTTCTGAGGGGTGTAAAGACTAAATCTAGATAACTTTTTTTTGCATGTAAATGACAAGTTGTTCCTGAGTCATATGCTGAAAAGACTGCTAAGGTATTGTTTTTGTTCCTTTGTCAAAAATCTATTGGCTCTATTTATGTGGGTCTATTTCTGGGCTCTCTATTCTCTTCCATTAATCTATTCAATTTGTCTATTTTTTTCACTAAAACTACACTGTCTTGATTACTGTAGTTTTATAGTCAGTCTTGAATTAGGGTAGTGTTAGTCTTCCACTTTTCTTCTTATTCAATATTGACTTGCCTTTTCTGCGTCTTTTACCTCTCCATATAAACTTTAGAATCACTTCATCAATATCCACAAAGTAACTGCTGAAATTTGAAATGGGATTTTACTGAATCTATAGATCAAGATGGGCAGAACTGACATCTTGACAATATTGTCTTCTATCCATGAACATGGACTATCTCTCCATTTTATTTGCTTTCTTTCATCAGAGTTTCATAGTTTTCATCATATAGATATTGTACACATTTTTGTCATATTTGTTTTTGTTTCTATCGATTACAATTCCCTTAATGTTTATATTTCCAATTAGATGGGAATACATGGGAAATCCTAAAACTAGATCTGGAAATCTCTCTAGAGAATACATGTGCTCTTAATTATAAGGGGGTGTATGAAAAAGGGCCCAAACTTTTATATTAAAAAAAGCTTGAGTTTACATTCTAACAATTATTCTTATTGGCCACAAGAATTTGCTCAAGCTACTGCCTCAATTACTTCATCTATAATGTGGGAATAATAGCACCATACGTCTTATTTGATGTGAACACTATATTTCTTTTTAAATACATTTTGTGAAAATAGAATTGAAATACATGGTTTTGAATGAGTGAATGAACAAATGAGGCCTACAACTCAAATGGTCAAGTAGTTGAGTTCAGGAGGAAAGGAGTAGAAATTGAAGAAACACTAACGGAGAGCATAGCAAAGAATCAGATAGTAAGTCTGTATCCCAGTTCAGGAATTCTGGAAAATAAGTGGCCAAAATCTGTCCTGTTATCTATTTAACAATTTTAGAGTACCTGTAAGAAAAATTGATTTTGAGCCAAAGACTGAGATACAGTCCCCTAAATACTTTCTAATTGTGATTTAAACTATTTAGTATTTTGGTTATATTTGGGAGCATTATAGTCTAAGCTCCAATAGGGCAATAGGTTTTTGTATTTTATTTACCATTGCATTCCAGTATATAAGAAAGTATCTGAAATGTATTATGTACTCAATGATATTTATTGAATAAATGAACACTCAAATTAATGAACAAGGCAATAAGACCAAGTTACTTTCATACTTTAATCTGTGTAAAATAAAATTTAACATACAGCGTATCATAAATAGGATGATGCTTTATCAGACTGGGAACCTTGGCATACTTTATCAATATACTTACTGATGGATGGCCCACAATCTATCTATATACCTATCTGCTATAATCTAGAAGTATAGCAGTTTGAATGCGTCAGATAAAATAAAAAAGCAACTAGTAAGAATGATCCTATTCTTTCCCCTACATGCTTAATTCAGGTCCTAGTGCATTACTTGCCTTTGGCTTTGTTTCCTTCCATTACACACAAAACTGTTTCCTTGACTGCAAGCTAATATCTGATTATTTCCTGCCTTTGAATAGCAATAATGATATTGACTCCAACCTAGGATAGTGACTTTCCTAGTGTTTTTTTTTTAATTTTCCTTATTATATTAAAAAACAGGCCATAGTTTTAGAATAAAAAAGCAACAAGATATTAAATATAAAAGGTATTACAAATCTTTCACAGAATGGCAAGCTGAACAGTGATATTTCCTAGAAATAATGTAGTAGAAAATCGGGGTTTTGTTAAAGGTACTAGACTAAAATGGGTTATTGTAGGCTTTTAAAAACTTCTTTTATTTTATTTTATTCTACTTATTTATTTATTTTGAGATGGAGTTTCACTCTTGTTGCCAAGGCTGGAGTGCAATGAAGCAATCTTGGTTCACTGCAACCTCCACCTCCCGAGTTCAAGTGATTCTCCTGCCTCAGCCTCCTGAGTAGCTGAGATTACAGGCATGTGCCACCATGCCTAGCTAATTTTTGTATTTTTAGTAGAGACAGGGTTTTTCCATGTTGGTCAGTTTGGTCGCTAACTCCCAACCTCAGGTGATCTGCCCACCTCGACTTCCCAAAGTGCTGGGATTACAGGTATGAGCCACTGCGCCCAGCCGAAAACTTCTTTCTGAACAATGAATTCAACAATTTATATAAAACTAATGTTTGTAAGTTATAAATATTTATTGAATCCTATATGACAATTACTTCATTTTTTACTATATGCCTATTTTCATAGCCAATATCTATTTCTTTAGAAAGGGACGCTGTAACAGATTTAAAGTATTCCTTGCATCTTAGGGCAGAGGGGAAGGATAAAATACTGTATATTCAACACCATAAGACCTCCTGTTACTGGACTACAAAGAAATGTTTTTCATTAACGCTTCCCCATAAGAAATCATCAAGCAAGTGAAAATACCTATACACACAGATCTAAAAACCCAGAACTAAAACCTGCATGCAAAGGCTGGGCCAGATGCCTTAATTATGTGCTGTGCTTGGTAACAGACTCTCTACCTCATGTTTGAGTCCGTTTCTGATAAGCCTGTGCCATTTTTCTATCACTGGACATATCACCACCTATCACTTGAGTAATTTCTAGAAGAAGAAAATAATTCTTGAAAGCTAAATTTGACTTCAAAAAAAGAGAAAATCCCAAAGTTAATTAAATAGGTAGAGGAAACTCTTAAACATTCATTACCTCTTGCAAGCCTCAACTTAGTGGTGTTTAGTACATCTAATTCAGTATCGCCACACTTTTTCAGTCACATTACAGAAAAGTCATCATCTCTCCTGAAGTTCACTTTTAATCCTCCTTGCCCCAGTTTGGAGTCAATAGTTTATTTTACAACATAATTAATTCTGTTGTTAAAGATTAAGAAAGTCAAAAGTTACATAAAGAGAAATTGAGAAATGAGTTGTGTTTTTTAGGACTGCCGCTATAGCATTAGAATATCAGCAGGGAAAGAACTACCTGCCAGAAGTTACAGTCCCAATCTTGTCCATGTCTTAGGCTCTCACTGTTGAAAATTTGAGAACATTGAGAATATTTCCAGAACATTCTCCAATTCTCTTCTTTCTCAAAAACAGATTTGTATGTTGGCTGCAGTTATACTTATTGTATTCCTAACTATAATTAGCTGAACAGAAAATCTGAAGATTATAAAATGTGATTATATAAGCTTTTATTTTTATCAACACACAGAGAAATGACTTTATTTTTTATTTATCTTTAGAGTTTTATTATTTTTCTTTGTAAATTTGTGTTTCTTTTTCATTTTAGTTCTCTAATCCTCATTTTTACATGACAAAAGAACTCACCCTATTTTAAACAAAATAAAATGCTTTTATTGATTTACAAATCCAATGATAGAACAATTATGGCTAGATTTAAAGATTTAACTATTTTATCAGAGATCAGCTATTGTCTCCTAGCTCTTCTTTGTATTATTTTCTTTATAGACAGACTCTCTCCATTTGACAGGTCCTAGTAATTTCAAGCTTATGTACTTCTTACAGTTAAGGAAAGAGCATTTCTTTTCATTGTTGCTGACTTTGCTCAAAAGTCATTAATTAATTGTAGAATCTTTTGTCATCTGGAGAGGCTGAACATTCTAAATCAAGTCCTGATTGCTTTTGTCTTAACAGTTCTTCTTTCAATTTATCTCTCTTCTCTCACATTTTACTATACACAGCAAAAGGAACAGGCAGCACATTCAACACTTTACTTGGATATCTCCTTAGCTAAATAATAAGGTTCATTACTTAGGTGTTCTTCTTTAAACATAACTAAGGGAGAAATTTCACTAAGCTTTCTACCACTATATAACATGGGTCTCACTTCCACAAGTACTGCTATGTTCCTCACCTTCTTTGTCACCCTCAATGAGAGTTTCCTCAAGGTCCAGATTTCTGCTAAGTCAGTGTAAGGCAACTTAATTTTTCTTTATCATAGTCCTCAAAATCCTTCTAGTTTTCCCACTTCCTGGTTCTAAAGTCACTTCCACACTCTTAGGTATTATTGCAGTAGTAACCATTGATATTGTTTGAATCATTTCCCCCTGAAAAGCACTGAAGTTCTAACCCCCAATACCTGTAAGTATGCCTTTATTTAGAAATAGGGTCTTTGCAAATGGTTAAGCCAATGTAAGGTCATTATGGTGGGCCCTAATCCAATATGACTATGCTCTTATAAAAAGAAATTTATCCACAGAAACAGACATGCACACAAGAAGAATCCCATATGAAAATGAAGGCAGAGATCAGGTAATACATACATAAGCCAAGAAAGGCCAAAGATTTCCAGTAAACCACCAGAAGCTAGGAGAAAGACATGAAACCAACTCTCCCTCACAACCCTCAGAAGAAACCAACATTGCCAGTACCTTGGTCTTGGACTTCCAGCCTTAAGAACTGTGAGGTGATTAATTTCTATTGTTTAAGTCATCTAGTTTAAGATATTTTGTTATAGTAGCCCTAGCAAATTTATACTTCCACTTCCATATATCAAAATCCGGATTAGTTATTTTTACTGTGTAACATTACTATAAAAAATTTAGCTTCTTAAAATAACTCTCATACATCATCTTACATTTTCTATGTTATCCAAACACACCTCACTGGGTCCTCTGCAAGTGTGCAAGCAGGGTGTTTGCAAGGGCTGAGTTCTCATTAGAGGTTCCACTGGGGGAAGGATCTGATTCCAACCTCAGGTGACTGTTGGCAGAATTTGGGTTCTTTCAGGTTGTAGGACTCTGACCCTCCATTTCTTGATGGCCATCAGCCACAGGCTGCCCTATGTACGTCCTGTGTTAATGGCACTCTTCCCATGGCAGCGCTTAACATGGCAGCAGGCTTCTTCAAAGCCAGGGAGGGAGGGAGGGTTTCCTAGTAAGATGGACATTACAATCTTATGTACAATAACTATGTACATGTAATAACATTTATCTGGTTACCTTTGCCATAGTCCATTGGTTAGAACAAAGCCCTGGATCCTGCTGACATCGAAGGGGAAAAGAATTATACAATGACCTGACTAGAAGAGGCACAAATCATGGGGATCAACTTGAAGACTCCAAGCCACACTGCTTTTATATTTTAAACATATGATTTATAGATAGCAAATGTTTGGGTTTTGTTCCTTTTATTCATTCTAACAACATCTACCTTTGATTATAGAGTGTTTAATGAATTACTACTCAACATTATTTACTTAAGTGGATTTGAGTTTACCATTTTATTATTTGTTTTAAATTAGTCTTCTCTGTTGTTTCTGTGCTTCTTTTTTATTGCCTTTTTTGTAAACTTGAATACTTTCTAGAAATTCATTTTAATTTTCCTATTGACTTTTTAGCTATACTATTTTAGTATTTTTTTAAGTAGTTGTCCTAAAAATTAACATATACATCCTTAACTCTTTTTTTTTTTTTTTTTTTTTTTTGAGATGGAGTCTCACTCTGTCACCTAGGCTGGAGTGCGGTGGCACGATCTTGGCTTACTGCAACCTTCACCTCCCAGGTTGATTCTCCTGCCTCATCCTTCTGAGTAGCTGGGACTACAGGCACCCACGACCACGTCTGGCTAATTTTTGTTTTTTTTTTTTTTCCAGTAGAGACGGAGTTTCACCATGTTGGTCAGGCTGCTCTAGAATCTCTGACCTAGTGATCCACTCACCTCAGCCTCCCAAATGCTGGCATTACAGATATGAGCCACTCTACCTGGCCACATCCTTACATCCTTAACTCTTTACAGTCCACTTACAATTAACATTGTTCTACTTCATGTAATACATGAAAATCTTATAAATGTGTAGTTCCATATTGCTTCATCATTCTCTATTTTATAGTATTTATTATATACATATATTTTATATATATATAATCCATATGCATAATAAATCTTTTTAAACAAGTATGCTTTATAAATAAATAGAAGGCAAAAAGAAACCAATGGTCTTCTGGCTTTTATAGTTACTAGTGAGAATTTAACAATTAATTGTATCATTGTTCCCACATATGTGATGCCTCATTTTTCTTTTGATGCTTTCAGTAAAACATGATTCTTCCCATCCAGTGTGGAGAAAGAAACAAAATTAAGCTCAATAAAATCTAATAAGTGATAAGATCATTGGCAGGTTTTTGGTGTTGTTGCTGTTGTTAGCTTAATTTTGTAGAAAAATAATTTGCATTATTATTATTTAAAAAATACTTCCTATATTGTTGTTTCCAAGCACTGAGAAACAAATATAACCCTCAAAAATTTGTCCTCAAACAAACTGACAAATAGTTGTCCTAAAAGGACATACATGTGTATGCCCATTTATGTGTGGGGGTATATGAAAATAAATCCATTCATGTGCCACATAATGACATTTTAGTCAATGACAGACCATATATATAACAGTGGTTCCATAAGATTATAATGGAGCTGAAAAATTCCTATTGCCTAGTGGCATCACAGCCATTGTGTTACAATTGCCCACAGTATTCAGTACAATAACGTGCTGCATGGGTTTGCAGCCTATGATCAATAGGCTATAACATACAGCCTAGTTGTATAGTCAGTCAGCTACACTATTTAGGTATGTGTAGGTATACTCTGTGATGTTCACACAATAGCACAATTGCCTAACAATGCATTTCTCAGAATATATCCTTGTTTTTAAGTGACACATGACTGCATATATCTGAGAACTATATTGTGTATTTTGTTACATTATTTCTAAAATATATCATCTTTTCAAAACTGCAACAAAAATACATTGCTGACAGAAATGTTCAACATGAGGCGATTCATCCTTCAGAGAAATATCCCCATATCGACTTATTATTTTATCAACTACACAATTTACTTAGGCAATGGGAAAAAGTGAAAAGTGCCATAGTTTGTTGACTTGTCTAAGCAGTAAACGCTACAGTCAGTATTTTATATCATGCTCTTAAACATGTCAAAATGAATTTCTTCCAAAGCCTGTGCATAGGACCAGGATAAACTAAATAAAAATAACTGTCTCGAGGACTATCTTCAATCACTATCTTTCATTCTTCTGAAAGAATTAAGCTGCTAAAATATTATTTTATTTGAGTTGTAATTTTCTGAATCTTTATCTTTCTATATAACTTTCTGTATCATAAGGCCTTATTTGCCTTATTCTTAATGTAAATCCTGTGCCCATATAGACAGCTCCAGAGACAACATGCCAGGTTGCTTGCTGCATGTTTTATCGAAGAAGCCTAATGACCACTGTAAGAAATATATCAATTTTTCCATTCATTTATTGTTATTGAATTAACTGCAATTCATTCAATGCCTGTCCTTGCTTCCGACATTCTAAAGCAGAGATAATGAGATGCATGTATTAGCTCACTTCAGAGGTTTCCTTAAATATTATTACTTTATTTTGCTTTCCAAACTATCTACTTTTTTATTAAGTTTCATAAATGTGATATCTGTTATTTTGGCTAAGAATAGCATTTTTGTGAGGTCCTACTGATTTTTCTTATATATCAGACTGCCAGCTATTATGGATGTAACTTCAAACATTTCAAATTATTCTTGGGAGCACCACTGTGATCTGAAATTAACTTTTAAAAATGTGCAACAAAATAAAGCACTTCCAGAGCATAAAAATTTTAGTCTGAGTCATGTTCTTTTCCGCCTAAAATAATGTTTATATCATATAAAGACTTCACTACTTTAATATAAATAATTGTTTTAGCACATTGCTAACCTTTCCACACCAACGTTTTTTAGTCTGATTAAAGCTAAAGAGTACAGGACAAAGGTTTGGCAGTCTTAATTCAAGTTCCCCAAAAAATATCACAAACAAAAATGGTTGCTTCAAGTCATGGATTTTAGCAAAGAATAGATGGTCAAAAGCGTAAATACCTGAAGAGACAGTCAGTAGGATGAGGCCACATGTTAACAGTAACAGAGGCCAACACGAACAAAAGTTCAAGAATCAACGAGAGTCCAAGTATTGGCCCTTCACATCCAGATCTGCCTGACTCCAACACCTTACTATCATTTCCATTACGCTACATTGCCTGATAGAGTTAAAAGGTATCAAGGAAAAGTATATCTTCCAACAGCATTCAATCCTCCAAAAAAAGTCTGATTTCAAATGATCGCACAATATGATGCTAACTCCACTATAAGAAAAATACTTAAAGCATATTTTCAACCATAAGAAAGTCATTCTAAGTGTATTTAGATGACAATAAAAGTTACCGAACTTTGATAAATGGTATAGCCTTCTCAAACTTCTAAGCAAAATAAGCCATATTTCACACTGAGAAATGGTTATGCCAGTTTTCTTTTAATATACAAACTAAGGAAAGTGACATAACAGTTGAATATCTCCTAAAACAGCACACTACAAGTGAAAATAAAATAAGCCAAGTTCCATGGTTTTGCTATCTACAAAGAAACAAAAGGCTCAAGAACTTTAATTGGTTATTTGACTAAAAGTAATGGACTAAATATTTTTATATCGTACGAACACTGTTGTATAATTTTTATTTCTTTTATTATTATTATTATACCGTAAGTTCTGGGATACATGCGCAGAATGAGCAGGTTTTTTACATAGGTATATACGTGTCATGGTGGTTTGCTGCACCCATCAACCCATCATCTATATTAGGTATTTCTCCAAATGCTATCCTTCCCCTAACCCCCTACTCCCGACTGGCCCCAGTATGTGATGTTCCCCTCCCTATGTCCATGTGCTTTCATTGTTCAACTCCCACTTGTGAGTGAGAACATACAGTTTTTGGTTTTCTGTTCCTGTGTTAGTTTGCTAAGAATGATGGTTTAAGTCTATTGATATTATAAATCAGTTAAAAAACTCAACAAACATAATGAGCTAAAACTTAGACAAACACCCAACTGGCCTCAACATTTGTAAATGTCATTAAATATTGGTGGTCTCTGAACCTAAATTTTTCTCTCTATTGAAAAGCAGAGAACTGACAGATGTTTTTCTCCCTTACAATATTATACATTCAGAACAAAAATGTTTAAAATTCTAAGAACTCAATCCATATTAAGAACCTATGCAGTATTCAGTGTTTTGTGAGGTGCTGACAGAAGTAAAGAATAACTTTCTTATTTTTCTGGAACTCATATGCTAAATCAACAACACATGGACAATTGAGGAAAATTTAATACTAATCTGGCTGATTCAAAATTGAGACCCATATTAACTTCTAAGGTCAGAGACATCTTTATAGGGAAGATGCACATTAACATGGACTCGGATATGAGTCGGATTTCAACTACGTCAAAGGGAGAAAATGTTTAGGCAAAAGTAATATGTAAAAATAACGTAAAATATTATAAACTCATAAAATGGTGGTGAAAGGGACCCAGTGCTGCCACGAGAGATCCAAGTAGCAGCAGCATTTTTTTATTTCCCTCCTGGAGAGCTTCATCTTATCCCGATAAAGAAAGGTTGCATATGAGAAAAGAATTCAAAGAATCAAGTAGAAGGTACTGACTGGACATAAGAATCACTCAGCCTCCTCCCATTCTCTGTGTTACTTCTCTCATGCTGATCTTTACTGAATTGCAATTTTTCTGAAGGATGAAAAATACCTCAATAATAATGAGCGCAAATCTATATCTAATCAGAAGAACAGCAACATTAATTTAAAAGATAGTGTATGCCTCCCTCTCCTTGGGCAGAAACAGCAAACAGTACAGTCACGCACAGCCCAGCGTTTCAATGATGGCACACAAATATGACAGTGGTGTCCTAAGATTACAATGGAACTGAAACATTTCTATTGCCTTGTGACATCATGGCCATTGTAACATCACAGTGCAATGCATTGCTCACGTGTTTGTGGCGATATTGATGTAAACAAACATATTGTGCTTCAAATCATAAAGCACATACCATCATGTACAGTATATAATACTTGATAATGATAATAAATGACTATTTACTGATTTACGTGTTTACTATAATATGCTTTTATTGTTAGAGTATATTCCGTCTACATTTTTTTTTAAGTTAACTGTAAAACAGGCTGAGGCAGGTCCTTCAGGAGGTATTCCAGAACACTGTTATCACAGACAATAGTTTCATGTATGTTAATTCCCCTGAAGACCTTCCCCCTCGGACAAGATGTTGAGGTGGTAGACAGTGATCTTCATAATCCTGATTCTGTGCAGGCCTAGGCTAATGTGTGTGTTTGTGTCTTACTTTTTGACACAGAAAATTAAAAAGGAAAAAAAAAACAACAGAAAAAAATGGACAAGTGTTTACAGAAGAAAGGTAATGTTTTTGTGCAATGTGTTAGAGTTTAAATAGTATCACAAAAATATCAACAGTTTTAAAAATTAAAGTTTATAAAGTAGAAAAGTTATAATAAGCTAAAGTTAATTTATTATTGAAGAAAGAAAAATATTTTTAATAAATTTAGTGTAGCCTAAGTGTACAGTGTTTATAAAGTCTATAGTGGTATACAGTAAAGCCCTAGGCCTTCTCGTTCACTCACTGCTCAATCACTGACTCACCAGAACAACTTCCAGTCCTACAAGCTCCATTTATGTTAAGTGTTTGTATTACTTAAGGTTCCCTAGGGGGACGGAACTAGTAGGATATATGTACATATGAAAGAGAGTTTATTAAGGAGAATTGAGTCACATGATCACAAGGTGAAGTCCCATAATAGGCTGTCTGAAAACTTAGGCACAAGGAAACCAGTAGTGGTTCAGTCGGCGTCCCAAAACCTCAAAAGTAGGGAAGGTGACAGCGCAGCCTTCAGTCTTTGGCCAAAGGCCTGAGAGCCCTTGACAAAACACTGTTGTAAGTCCAAGAGTTCAAAAGCAGAATAACTTGGAATCTTATGTTTGAGGGCAGGAAGCAACCAGCACAAGAGAAAGATGAGGTTAGAAGACTCAGCAAGTCTGCTGTTTCCACCTTCTTCTACCTGCTTTTTCTACCCACTCTGGCAGCCAATTGGATGGTGCCTACCCCGCCTGAGGATGAGTCTGCCTCTCCCAGCCCACTGACTCAAATGTTAATCTCCTCCAGCGACACACTCACAGACACACCCAGAAACAATACTTTGCATCCTTCAATCCAATCAAGTTGACACTTAATACTAACCATCACAGTGTCCTATATAGGTATGCTATTTTTTATGTTTCATACCATATTTTTACTGTACCATATTTTTACTGTACCTTTTCTATGTTTAGATATATTTAAGTACATAAATACTTACAATTGCATACAGAATTCTATATAGTAACATGCTGTACAGGTTTGTAGTCTAGGAGCAATAGGCCATACCATATATAGCCTACATGTTTAGCAAGCTATACCATCTAGGTTTTTGTAAGTACATTCTATGATATTCATAAAACAACAAAATAGTCTAACACATTCCTTCAAATATATCCCCGCCATTAAGCAATGCATGACTATATATCTAAATTCACTAAAAAATAAAGGAAAAAGTCAGCATGGTTTTCATCTGTAGCTTCTCAAATATAATTGGGTTGCATGAGCAAAGGAATATGAATCTACTTAGTTTGAGGTACAAAGGAAGCCATGATATTATTTTTACCTTTTTTGACACTTGCCATAGACAGTCAATTTCAATATAAGATCAAGTCTTTCTACAGTGAGATTAGAGGACAAGTGGGAAAACCTAGAAGATCAAGGGACATAGGATCAGTAAGCGCTGTGACCTGCCACGTTTCTGCTCCCCTCTGGAAACGTTCCAAGGTAATTAGCAGCAGGGTTTGCAGAACTACAGCCACCACACTGACCAATCCTTACGCAGGATTGCTGGGAAACGTTTTATTTCATAATATCACATAACAGAGCATATAAACTAAAAAATATTAGTGTGCCAATATAGAAAGAGACTATATTTAAGATCCAAGATAACAGCAATATAATAGTGTTTGGGCAAAGGACTGACTGTAATTACATTAAATAATAATGATCTTTCATGCTGAATATAGGCAAATTCTAAAGTTCTTTTGCACAATCAAATCGCATATTAAATATACTAGCTATATACCTGTGGGAAATCTTGTGCTGGTTTTGTCTTATCTGAAGACTCTGGCTCTTCTAATTTTGTAATTATTTTCCTGCGAGTTGGATTTTTTCCTATATTTCTCTATAATATTATTTTTTCTTTCCCTTTCCCCTTTTCCCTTCTCTTTCGAGCGTGTGGCTCTATTGAATGCTGGGGAGGGTCTTTTGGCTTTCTTTCTATAGACCTATGCATTTCTTTTGCAGGCTTTATATTGGACTGTGCAGTTTCACCTACAAACCCGTAGACGGCATTTATAGGTAAGAGCTGGCTGTGCCCAGCGTGGCTGGGTATGTATTTAATCCTTGTTTACTAGCAGAAGTTCTCCATTGCTTCTGACTATGGGTTAATTTGTGGAATGCACAGTGGTCTGAACTCCGTGCTCAGTCCCAGGTAGGGTGGGGGTGGGGTGGGGTGCCACAAAGGGCAGGTGGGCCAGACTGGGCAGGTCACCCTGCAGGCCCCTGATAGCTGGCACAAGCACCAGTGCCAAGGGAGAATCCAGTGAGCAGCCACCGAGCACCCAGGGGTGTGCCTAGTTCAGAGCTGAGAAAGCACCTCAGCTCTAAGTTATCCATACAGAGGGGGTGGAAGGTGACCTAAATTCTTTGTTTAAGAGAAGGAATACTCCAGATACCTACTAGAAATCTGCCTGGGTGTGGAACAGAGAGATCTTGCAACAAGATCTTTGCACAAAAAGTGTGGGGTTGCTTAGGCTGCTGAATCAGGCAAGCAGGTGCTTCAAATGCCTGGAGATCTGCCTGGACTTGAAGCAGAGAGAGCCCTGCTGCCCCATGATCTATGTCCAGGAAGGGGCCTGCTGCACCATGCTCTCAGGGGGAGCAGGATGGGCACCCAGCAATGGCACATGCAGACTAATTCTAAGTTGCCAAGCTGCCCTGAGTGGAAGTCTGGCCACCCAGGAGAAACTGCACCTGTAGCAACTCTCCTTCCGCCCCAGGTCTGCAACGGAGGAGACAATTCCAGTGCCTGCTGCTGAGCTGATTTCCACCATTCTGGCTGTGGAATTCCCACTCCATTGCAGGTCCTCCAATCTCAGGCTGGAGATTAAAATGCCCACACAACCACACTGTCAGATCAAAATGAATTTCATCAGGCTGGATTAAAAATGGCATCATGCTCTGAGTCCCTAGTCTGGGAAAATATCTGAGCTTTTCCTAATGTCTTTCCCTCACAGCATCTCAAGCCTTTCTCCAGGTGAGCTCCAGGGCTTGAGATAAACAAACTGCTGCGCCTTAGCCTGGGTTACTCAGATTGTGGAAAGGTGAGTCACCGAGGGAGGCTCTCTGTGTCCTTCATATACTGGGGCTTCATTCACTTTTATCAGCTGGACATCATTATGGGGGCTGTTTGCCAGCATCCTGCCTGGGATCATGGGTATCCTTTACAATTCCAGTAGATTCTCTTTTTCTTCTTCAATGAAAATCAACAAAGTTGATTTTTATGCACTATCTTGCTATTTCCAAGTGGTTGAGGCATGCTGAAAACCTTTCAGATGCCATCTTGAAAAAACAAAAACAAAAACAAACTTTCTTTCTAAAAGACAAAACCTCTAATTACATAGAGCACAATGGAGAGAAAATGAATTCAAGACTGACCTGCGAAAAGAAAGACATTTACTAAAGCAACACTGCCTTCTATTTCCTAAAGTCCACAGATGTCCCTTGGCGATATATGCACAAATAAAATCAAAGATAAACTTTTATTTTAAAGATTATTACATGGTCATTTTGTTTAGAGTAGTGACCAGATTTTGAAGAAAAGCGATATGCTACATGCCAATAATACAGAACCTCAATCTTTTCCATGCATTACAAAGATAACTACAAATGAGAAACACATTTATTCCCTTAACAGCATTGTGGAGCATATGCATATACGTATTTGACAATATATCTTACAACCATCTTAAATTGTTTAAGAATAGGTTAACATTTAGGAACAATATAAATAATAACATAAAAGGAAGACAATACAAGACTAACATCTTTACTTCGCAGCTAAGGTAAAACAACAGCACGTTGTGTATCATATGAAACACAGGTACATTTTGTTCCCTCATGTTTGTGTTGTATGAGATTTGGGACATGTTTTGCCAGGACTCTTCATGGCGTACATGACAGAAATACAACCCTACCTGTATTAAGCAAAAGGAGAATGAATTAGTTCAAATAACTGAAAAGTACAGTTGCAGATCTCTCTAAGCCTGGCTAGATCCAGGGCTCAAGCCGGGTTTTCAGGATTTACTGTTATTCTACCTCTTGGCTCTAGTCAGACGATGTCTCAATTTTAGGCAGTATCTCTCTTCTCTGTGACAACTATCTCTGCCTATAACACAAAGCCTAAATTCTGTAGGAGAAGATTTTGTACGTAGAAAACTATATATACATAGCAACACATTAAGATCAGAATATTGAATAAGAAAGAAAATAAGATCTGTAGCATAATAAATGCAAATTAATACATATACACAAAGATATCATTTATTAAAAATGGATAAAGAAATTGTAGTGTGTACATACATGTATTTAGTTGACAATAAACAACATGGGTTTGAACTGCACTGGTCCTCTTATACCCAAGTTTTTTCCCATAAGAATTAAACTGAGTATGCCTTCCTCTTCTGCCTGCCTTTCCCCCTTTTCCACTTCTACCACCTCTGCCAACCCTGAGTCAGGAAGACCAGTCTTTCCTCTTCCTCCTCAGCCTACTCAATGTGAAGATGACAAGGATGAAAATCTTTATGAGGTTCTACTTCCACTTAATGAGTAGTAAATATGTTTCCTCTTCCTTATGCTTTTCTTAATAATATTTTCTTTTCTATAGCTTAGTTTATTGTAAGAATTCAGCATATGATATATATAGCATACAAAGTATGTTCATCTATTGTGTGTGTCATCAAACCAGGAAGGATTCTGGCCAAGAGCACGCTATTAGTAGTTAAGTTTTTGGGAAATCAAAAGTTATGGGTAGATTTTCAACTGCACAGAGTGACAGTGCCCCTAACCCCTGCATTGTTCAAGGGTAAGCTACACATACACAGAAACACACACACACACACACACACACACACACACAATGTATTCCAGTATATAATAAAAACAAAGAAAATGAAGTGTGTGTGTGTACATATATACATCTATATATATACATACACACCACATTATATAAGATTCCATTATATAATGGAGTATTATTCAGTCTTAAAAAACAAGGAAATCCTGCCATTTCTGGCAACCTGGATGAACCTGGAGATTATTATGCTACAGGAAATAAACCAGACACAGAAAGACAAATACTGCACTTTTTCATTTATATGTGGAAACTACCAAAGTCAAACTTATAAAAATAGAGAATTAAAAAAGTTACCAGGAGCTGGAGGCTGGAGGAATGAGGAAGTGTTGGTCAAAGGCTATAAATGTTCAGTTACGCAGAATGAATAATTTCTGAAGCTCTAATGTACAGCATGGTGACTATAATTAATACTATATTATTATATTTTTAACGTTTGCTAAGAAAGTAAATCTTAAAGGTTTTCACCACAAAAAGTGGTCACTATGTTAGTTGTATTAATCTGTTTTCACACTGCTAACAAAGACATACTCGAGACTCGGCAATTTATAAAGGAAAGAGGTTAAATGGACTTACAGTTTCACATGCCTGGGGAGGCCTCACAATCATGCTGGAAGGCAAATGAGAAGGAGAGAGACGTCTTTCATGGCGGCAGGCCAGAGAGCTTGCGCGGGGGAACTCCCGTTTATAAAGCCATCAGATCTCGTGAGACTTATTCACTACCAGGTGAACAGCATGGGGAAACCGCGCCTATGATTCAAGTATCTCCACCTGGCCCCACCCTTGACACCTGAGGCTTATTACAATTCAAGGTGAGATTTGGGTGGAGACACAGTCAAACCATATTAGTTAGGTGATGGATTTGTTAATTATCTTCACTGTGGTAATCATTTCACAATGTGTGTGTGTGTGTGTGTGTGTGTGTGTGTGTGTGTGTGTATATATATATATATATATATATATATAACAAAACACCACGTTGTAGACCTTAAGCATATACAATTTGGCCAGGTGCAGTGGCTCACGCCTGTAATCCCTGCAATTTGGGAGACCGAGGCAGACGGATCACTTGAGGCCAGGAATTCCAGACCAGCCTGGCCAACATGAAAAAACCCTGTCTCTACTAAATAATACGAAAATTAGCCAGGTGTAGTTGGGGTGGAGGGGGGCCACCTGTAATTCCAGCTACTCCAGAGGCTGAGACAGGAGAATCACTTGAACCTGGGAAGCGGAGGTTGCAGTGAGCCAAGATCGCATTACTGCAGTTCAGCCTGGATGATAGAGCAAGACGCTGTCTCAAAAACAAACAAAAAAAATATACCATTTTATTTACAAATTATACCTCAGCAAACCTGGGAAAAAGAATAGGTACAAATATAAGTACATCTATCAAATACATTAGAATGAGTATCTATGGAAAAGAGGAAAATAAAAATAAAACAAAGGGGAAACATTAAATTAAATGAAGCAATAGAAAGCTATGCAAAAACAAACCAATAATTTTGTGCAATGAACTGAAGTCAAGAGAGAGAGAGAGAGAGAGAGGAAGTGAGGGGAGAAAAGGAGGAAGGAAGGGAAGAAGAAAGGGAGGACAATTAAAGTTTGTGTATAGACAACTACAAAAGTAGTCATCCCCATCACCATCCCTCTCCAATGCATACTCAGCTGGATGCATAGCACAGGCATCTGTCACTTAAATTCAGGCTGAAAATGATCTCTAACAAAATTGTAGTTTGAGGAAAGCTGGTATGAACATCAACACGCTGAAGTAGAGTTCTTCTCTTTCAACCAGCATTAAGTTCCAACAAACAAGAAGGCCAGGGGGCTCACTGTAGCCTCAGTGTAAAGGTAGAGCCGGTCCACCAGCATGGTCTACCTGACCTGCATGGGATTCCCCTTCAGAATTCTTGCTCAAGGGAGATGTTGAAGAGACCATAAGGAAGTGCTAGAAAAGGCACTTCTGCCACAGCAAAGGAAACCCTCATTAGCAACCCGCTCCTTTTGAAAGTGTGACCTGAAAACCAAGCATTACCAGATATATTAGGAAACCTAACTACATGAAAGAGAAATATCAAACTGCAAACTGACCCTTGAAAAGGAGAGATAATTAAGGATACTGAGAGAAATTTAAAACAACTCCAGTATGCTCAGAGTGATTATAGAAGTATTACATCCTTAAAAATAGACAGGATTCTGTGAAAAAGAAAAAAGGCACAGAACAAGAAGCTTTCCAAGATTAAAAACAGGATTTCTAAGAAAATAAACTCCAAAAAGCCGGAAAAATATCATTTAATAAAACTCAGAATAAAGAGCAAAAATACAAAGTCTATTAGTTTCTTATTGCTGTGTAACAAATTATCACAAACGTGTGGCTTAAAACAACATCAGTTTATTATCTCACAGTTTCTGTAGACGAGAAGTTTAGGTATTATACCTCTGGCTTCTCTGCTGAAGGTCATATAAATCTAAAATCAAGGTTTCAGCTGAGCTGTGTTCTCATCTAGGCTTTGTGTATTCCTCCAAGTTCATTTGCGTTGTTGGCAGAATGCAGTTTCTTATGGTTATAGGACAGAGGTTCCAGTTTGCTTGTTGGCTGTTGGCCATGGATCACTCCCAGCTACTAGAGGCCTCCAATAGTATCTACATGGCCCTCTCAGAATGGGGTGACACACTCCCCCAAAGCCAGCATCTCTCCCCAGTCTGCCAAAAAGGGGTCTTATATAACGTAAATATAATCACTAAATGTGACTATTCTATTGCCTTTACCCTGTAAAGTTACCTAATCGAGGGGAGTTATCCCATCAATTATCCCATCTATTCACAGGCCCCACCCACACCCAAGGGGAAGGAGTCATACAGCACGTGTACGGAGTCCAGGGTGGGAGGAATTTTGATGGCCATCCTAGAACTCTGCCTTTCACACCAATAAAGAAGTTACAAGAGACAGAGAAGACCAACCCAAGAGGTCCAGTATTACAACCCAAGAATTCCAAAGAGAAATAAGAAAGTAAGTAGGGGAAATATGATATTTTTGAAAAGGTAACAGACAAAATTTTCTCAGAACTCTAGGGTGTAAGTCTTCAGAATTTAAAAAGTACCAAACATTAAATGCAAAGAGAAAACAGATCCACATCTAGATACAGCATGTCATCAAAGAGAAAACAATTCTAAAGCTTGCAAAAAGGAATCAAATTTGCCAGCTAACTAGCATCTGACTTCATATCAGCAACACTGAATGTCAAAAAAGAAAAAAACAATGAAATAATGCTTTCAGTGTTCTAAGGGGAAAATGCTTGTCAACCTGGAATTCTATAATAAGCTTAAATATCAATCGTCTGTAAAGGCAGAATAGAGATTTTCTCACATGCTCAAAAAGAATATATTTTACGTAGAATATTTTTAAGAGCTACATGAGGGTCTACTACAACAAGTGAGGGAATAAAACAAGAGTGTGAAAAATAACAAGGGACCCACCCAGGAGATTCAGGAAAGTTCCAAGATGCTGTGCTGGGATTCAAGCAGGAGGCCAGACAGGAACAGCTCTGGAAGAATTAATTTTATACAGGGAAAAGAGCAGGCTAGATAAAATAGAGGGGGATAATAAAGAACCTAAAAACATTAAGCCTGTGATGAAGGTAAAATTCATAAGAAAAACAGACATGCAAGAAAGAATAATAACCAAAAAAATCAATTAATGGTACAGTTATGAAGCCAAATGAAATGTGGCATGATTTCAAGCAATTTGTAGAATATAAGAAAAGAGGCCGGAAGCAGTGGCTCACGTTTGTAATCCCAGCACTTTGGGAGGCCGAGGCTGGAGGACCACCCAAGGTCAGGAGTTCCAGATCAGCCTGGCCAACATAGCAAAACCTCGTCTCTAATAAAAATACAAAAATTAGCCGGGCGTGGTGACAGGCACCTGTAATCCCAGCTACTCGGGAGGCTGAGGCAGGAGAATTGCTTGAGCCTGGGAGGTTGCAGTAGCTGAGACCATGCCACTGCATTCCAGCCTGGGCAACACAGCAAGACTCCGTATCAAAAAAAAAGAAAAGAAAGAAAGAAAAGAAAAAATAATTTGACATTATTATTGAGAACATTCTCCTTCAAATGACATTCTACTTGTGGAGAAGGAAATGTAATCTTAGCAACTACCTAACACCACAATGCAACAATATTATTTTTATGGTCATTATGTGCTAATTATAGGTATTTAACTTTTCTTGTCAGCTATGGATAAGTCCCTCAGGACCAACTTGTGGTTTTATAATACAATGTAAATATTGACAACCTTGACAAAGTAAAATCTGACTGACAGAAATTAAAGGCTAGAGGAAGAGGCAGTGAGGAAGATAGAGGGAGATTTTAGACACACAATACGCTTTTCGAAGCCAAGGCAGGAGGACTGCTGGAGCTCAGGAGTTCAAGATCAGCCTAGGTGACATAGAGTTAAAAATTTTAAATAAAATATGGGCGGATCACGAGGTAAGGATATTGAGACCATCCTGGCTAACACGGTGAAACTCTATCTCTACTAAAACTACAAAAACTTAGCCAGGCCTGGTGGCACGCACCTGTAGTCCCAGCTACTCAGGAGGCTGAGACAGGTGAATTGCTTGAACCCAGGAAACAGAGGTTGCAGTGAGTGAGATCACGCCACTGCACTCCAGCCTGGGGAAGGCAAGACTCTGTCACAAAAAAAAAAAAGCCAGGCACGGTGACACATGCCTGTAGTCCCAGCTACTTAAGGGCCTGACACAGGAGGATTACTTGAGCCCAGAAGTTTGACACTGCAGTTAACCATGATTGCACCACTGCACGCCAGCCTGGGCAACAGAGCAAGACCCTGTATCCAAAACAAAAAAAAAAAGAAGAGGAAAAAAGACACAAATATTTTCATTTAACAAGAGGAGACCTAAGAGATACTATCAAAAGGTAATCAAGCAGGAATTAGAAATACTCATACATTATTTAAACAATATGACTAAAAATAATAAAGTAACTATTACGGTTTTTGAAGCAGAGTGGAGAAGGAGAAAGTGTGAGAAAAATACTCATTTTTGAGATTACAGAGTCAATTGATATTATCAAAACTTTATTCAAGAAATAGACAAGTATATTATGTAGAGTTAGGGAGGAAACAAAGAAAAACAATGTACAGTTGAAGGATTTGCTTTTAAAGAATGGCAGTCATTGGAATTTGAATGAGTAGAAGGCAATGGCATTTCATCACAAACTTTAAAGTTTGAATGTGTCACTATATAAATGTATTAATTTGTTTTAAAAATAATATTTAAAAGTTATTTGTGAATAATATTGTCTCTATCCAAAAAAATACAGCACTTGAAAAATGTTGGCAGTATCTGCTATGAAATTCCGTGAACAACTTAATGGATTTGAACATTAAAGTTAACAATTAGGTTCATTGCCGGGTGCAGTGGCTCACACTTGTAATCCTAGCACTTTGGGAGGCCAAGGCAGGTGCATCACCTGAGGTCATGGGTTCCAAAGAGGCCTGGCCAACATGGTGAAATCCCTTCTCTACTAAAATTGCAAAAAATTAGCCAGGTGTGGTGGCAAGTGCCTATAATCCCAGCTACTCAGGAGGTTGAGGCAGGAGAATCGCTTGAACCCAAGTGGGTGGAGGTTGCAGTGAGCCAAGATTGCCCCACTTCACTCCAGCCTGGGAGAAAGAGCGAAACTCCGTCTCAAAAAATAAATAAATAAAATAAAAAATAAAAATAATTCAGTTCATTAAACTTTTTTATTAGATATTTAATAATACCACAAAAAGGTAACAAGTAAATTTCAGACTTATCACTATTGTATCTTTCATTTGCCATAACCACAGCTTTATCTTTTTCCAGTTTTATTGAGGTATACTTGACAAATGAAAGTTGTATACATTTAAGGTGTTGAATGTGATGTTTGATATATGCATACATTGTAAATAATTACCATAATCAAGATAATTAATATATGCATCACTTCACATAGTTACAATTTTTTGCAATTAGAACTTTAAGATCTACTCTCAGCACATTTCAGGTATGCAAAATGATATTATTAACTATAGTAAAAATGTTGTAGTTTAGATCTCCAGAACTGATTCATCCTGAATAATTAAATCTTTGTACCCTTTGACAAATATCTCCTCATTACTCCACCTGCTATCCCCTAGCAAACACCATTCTACTCTCAGCTTTCAACTTCCTTAGATTCCACGTATAAGTGAGATCATGCAGTATTTGTCTTTCTGTGCCCGGTTTATTTTACTTAGCATAATGTCTTCCAAGTTAATCTATGTTGTCACCAATGGAAAGACTTTCTTATTTTCAAAGTCTGTTGCAATCAGGGTGTGTGTGTGTGTGTGTGTGTGTGTGTGTGTGTGTGTGTGCACAATTTATTCATCTGTCAACAGACACAGATAATTTTCATCCTTTGACTATTATGAATAGTGCTGCAATGAATATGGGGTATAGATATCGCTTCAAGATACTGATATCATCTCCATTGGATGTATACCCAGAAGTGGGATTGCTGGATTATATGCTAATTCTATTTTTAATTGTTTAATTATTTTATTTTATTTTTTGACACAGAGTCTCACTGTGTCACCCAGGCTGGAGTGCAGTGGAGCGATCTCAGCTGACTGCAATCTCCGCCTCCCAGGTTCAAGTGATTCTCCAGGTTCAGCCTCCTCGGATAGCTGGGACCACAGGCACACACCACCACGCCTGGCTAATTTTTGTATTTTTGGCAGAGACGGCATTTCACCGTGTTGCTCAAGCTGTTCTAGAACTCCTGGCCTCAAGTGATCTGCCCACCTTGACCTCCCAGAGTGCTGAGATTACAAGCTTGAACCACAGTGCCTGGCCATATTTTTAATTTTTCGTGGAAGCTTCATGTTGTTCTCCATAATGGCCACATCAATTTACATTCCTAACAACAATGTACAAGGGTTCTCTTTTCTCCAAATCTTAACAAGATAATGTTTGTTATCTTTTATCTTTTTGATGATAGTCACAAATGATCACATGTGTGAAGTGATATCTCATTATGGTTTTGATTAGCACTGCCGTAATGGTTAGTGACGTTGAGCACCTTTTTATATAAGTGTTAGCCACTTGTATGTCTTCTTCAGAGAAATGCCTATTCAGGTCCTTAGCCTATTTTTTAATCAGTTCATTGTTGTTTTGGGGAATTTTTTGTTTTGTTTTGTTTTGTTTTTGAGTTGTTTGAGTTTCTTATATACTTGGATATTAACCCCTTATGAGAAATATGAATGACAGATACATTCTTTCATTCTGTACATTCCTTTTCAGTATATTTTCTTCACATTTTAGCAGGTTTGACTTAGTAACTTTCAGCATCAACAGAATTTTTACATTTTTTCTTATTGTATATACCAAATTAAAAGGGTAAAAACAAACGACAATAAGAAACACTTCCAAAGTCATTTTATGAAGCCAGCATTACCCTCATACCAAAGTAAGACAAAGAAACTACAAGAAAAGACAACTACAAGCCAATATCCCTCATGAACACAGATGTAAAAATCTTCAATAAAATACTAATAAACCAAATTCAACTGCACATGTAAAAGATTATACACCATGCCCAAGTAGGATTTATCTCTTGGAGGCAAACACATTTCAACATATGCAAATTAATCAATGTAATACACCACATTAATAAAATAAAATGAAAAAGGGATAAAAGACTGCACACTGGGTACAGTAAACACTGCTCAGGTGACGGGTGCACTAAAATCTCAAAAATTACCACTAAAGAACTTATTCATGTAACCAAAAACCACCTGTTTCCCCAAAACTATTGAAATTTAAAAATGAACATCTCAGCAGACGTAGAAGTCTTTGACATAGTTCAAGGTTCAACATCCATGTGTGTTTGAAACTCTCAACAAAATCAGTATAAAATAAATTTACCTTAACATAATAAAGTTTATATATGAAAAGTCCATGGCTAACAACGTAATTAATGGGGAAAACCCAAAGCTTTCTCTCTAAGAACCAATATAAGGGTCTTACAACTTTTACTCAATATAGTACTGGAAGAGCCATTAAACAAGAAAAAGAAGTTATCCAAATTGGAAAGAAAGAAGTAAAATTGTCTCTATTTGCAAAACATATGATCATATATGTAGAAAACCCAAAAGACAACAATAAAACTATTAGAACTAATAAATGATTGAGTAAAGTTGCAGGATACAAAATCAACTTACGAGAGCCAGTTATATTTCTATATACAAACAACAAACTATCCAAAAAGGAAATTGAGCAATTCTATTCACAATAGCAAAAAAAGCAGACAATTCTTATGAATACACTTAACCAAGGAGATAAAATATTTTCACACTGAAAATTATTAGACATTGATGAAGGAAATGAAAGAAGACACAGACAAATACAATGACATCCCTTTACAATTGGAAGAATTAAATGTTAAAATGTTTATACTACCCAAAGAGATCTACAGAGTCAATGCAATCCCTACTGAAATCTCACAGCCATTCTTTACACAAACAGAAAAAACAATCCTAAAATTCATATTGAGCCACGAATAATCCTAAATAGATAAAGCAATCTTGAGCAAAAAGATCAAAATGGAAAGCATTATTCCCTGATTTCAAAATATATTTCAATGTTACAGTAGTCAAAATGGTATGGTACTCACATAAAAACAGACATATAGACAAATACTATAGAATAAAGAGCCTTTCTGCAAGGATGCCAAGAACATGCAATGAAAAAAGGATAATCTATTCAACAAAAGGTGTTTGGAAAAATGGATATTCACATACATAAGAATGAAATTCGACCTTTATATGATATCATATACAAAAAAAAAAAAAAAAAAAAACCTCAAAATGTAATAAAGATGTAAACCTAAAACCTGAACCCATAGAATTACTGGGAGAAAACAGAGGGAAACCTTGATGACATTGATCTGGGGTGTGACACCAAAAACATAAGTAATAAAAGCAAAAAAAACAAAAACAAAAACACATGAGACCATATCAAATTATAGAACTGTAGAGGAAACAAAATAGTAAGTATTTAATCATATCATTGAATTAAAATGGCATTTGTCACAATCTTTCCAAATGGTAAATAATAGACTTTGTAGAAACTTCCAGACAAATGGTAGCCCAGGAAGTCTTGTCTTCAGCGTAGCTCTACTGTTCCAAGGCAGTTCATAGTTAGATTGGAAGGAAAGGACTCGTTTGTTTAAAGTCTGGAAGACAGCAAAGGCAAGACACTTAACCTAATTTTAACTTACTTTTTTCTTGCAAATATAAGATATACATTGCCACAGAATATACTAATATTCATGCTATCTTTCCAACTGGAGTCTAATACCAATTTTATTTTCTAAAAGGACACAGTTCAGTGGAATTAGAAATCCCCATCAAATGTGGCTGATAGCTAAGGAAGGAGAATTAGGGTACTTCTCATAAATTTTCAATTCAAGAGTAAGAGGAGCACTAAACAAATTGTAGAGGTTAATTCACATGTTATCTTGTAGACTACAAGTTGAAATTAGTTATAATAGCAAAGCAAAACAAAGTAACATTTCTATCAACAAATGTAAAATTCCATTTAAGAACACACACATGTGCACACTCATAACCAGTTCTGATGGCTTATGTTTTAGAACAATGCTTCTCAAATTTACATTTGTTCTATCAACAAATGTAAAATTCCATTTAAGAACACACACATGTGCACACTCATAACCAGTTCTGATGGCTTATGTTTTAGAACAATGCTTCTCAAATTTTAACATGAATGCCCGTCACCTGGAAATCTGTGATGGGAATGAGATTTTGCATTTCTAACAAGTTCTCAGGTGGTGCCTAAGCACTGATCCATGAGTAGTAGGGAGAGCTTCCAAATCTGTGTTTTATTCCATGATAAACGAAGTGAAAACAATCTAATAAGAAGAAAATGACTAACAAGGAACTATAGAACTTTGAAGCTAGAGAAGACTTTCTAAGAGACCTGCTTTGAATTTACATATTAACATTTTTCTGTTGCAGTATGAGAATATCTTCTAAACTGCTTAAAATGCATGAATTACATCGTCTAAATAATTGTAACGAAAAGATTAAAAGTTTATCTAAAGTCAAAAATGGGGTCTTTGTTTTTGAACCATATCTATTTTCTGGCTGCACATTTCTTTCAATTGTGTTATTCAATAAATAAAAAGTGGGTGACTTAGAATTGTATCAATCAGTTCTAAATGTCATGAATTACCCATCATCAAAGGGAAATTTGTAAGACTACTATTATAACACAGATAAAGAAGGGGAATTATTATATCCTGGAAAAAGAAAGACTTTATTTATCTCCAAAGGGATGGAATCTAGAAAAAATAATTGTAAATCACTGAGGAATGATGAACTCTGAGCATTCGTCCCTTGAAATAAGAACACAGCTGAAAGGTCAGGTAGGTTTAAAATAATTAACTACTAAATAAATTGCAAGTCTTAAATTTAGATAGAATGTCAAACATAAACCTCTTTTTCAGACCCTTGGCTCTACTTTTCCTGAAAAGTTGTATAATTTTTTAACCCCATGCAAATACCTGTAGATTTAGAGAAAAACAGGCATCTAAAACACATGTATCTGCTCTTTTATTTACTTATAAAAATCTTACATTTACAACTAAAGAAAGGATACTGTCTTAATGAATTAAAATAAAAACATGTTTCCAAAGACTGAGTCCGTTTCCAAAGTGCAGCCCAAACTTGAATAAATCTTCAGAGTTTAGCCTTACAAAGCAGAAAAGAAAGAAAGAAAGAAAGGAAGGAAGGAAGAAAGAAAGAAAGAAAGAGAAAGAGAGCAGTTGAATACATTTCTACCTTGTTTAAAATATGTAAATTAGCAAAAATATTGCTTTTGTTTCCAGAAAGATTATTGAACTGAGAAACTTCTAGGCTTTAAGATTATTAAAAAGATTGTCCAATATGTGACTGCTATGATCCCCACAAAAATTCGATTTTTATTTGCCAAGTTAAATCTTGCAGCAAATTGTTGGCAGTGTGATGTTGGATACTCATATCACAATAATCCTGCCCAAATAGTCATGTTTGATTACTCCTTGTTCAGTGCTGAGAGAGAAAAGTCCAATAAATTCTCACTACTACTTTTCAAACTGTACAGTAGTCATTGTAAACACCAAAGAATAAGACAAAATGAGGACCAGTCTGAGCACGCCTTTTGTCCTAAATGTTAGGTTCTTAAAAAGGGGAAAGAAATGAATGTGAAGGAAAAGTCTAAGCATAATGTGAATTTTTGATAAACTGTATAGTAGGGACATATCATACCCCTTGCTTTTTGACTTCCTATAAAAAGACACAAACATAAATATGTATTTTTTAAATTAACGGAAATGGAAAAAATACTCTATATGTCAAGTTAATACCAAAGCATATTTCCCAACTAGGGAAGCTCCAGAATGGAGAGGATGGGATAACCACTGTGGAAAAATAAGCCCGTACATACAAGTCATAAAAAATAATTTATTCATTAAAAATACTGCTTTTGTTATCATTTCAGTTTTGATACGGGTTTAGCTGCTATAAATGAGAGATATAAAATGATATTTTTTAAAAGAGAACATTTGTTTCTGAGCTGCTATGGTGATGGTTCTGCTCCATGAAGTTGGATGAGGCTAAGTGTCTCTCCACCTTGCTGCTCTGACATCCCCAGGGTTCTATCCGTATCCAACAGTCCAAGATGACCCCCATCACCTTTACACATTCCAGTCATCAAAAGAGAGGAAAGAGGCAGAAAAGAAGGCATCCTTTCTTTATAAAGAAATTACTAAGAAATTGAACCTGGCATGTCTGTTTTCTTTCTATTGGCCAGAACTTTAGTCATGGGAACTACACTTAGCTGTAAGGAAATCTGGGAATCATAGCCATAAATCGCCAGCCACACACAAAGATGACAATTCTATTTGTAACTCTGCCACTGTTACTTTTGGATATCAGATTGGTTTTTCTACCATCAAGGAAGACTCTAATAAAAAATCCTCCGTAATAAGGATTAAATAAAATAATATACATGAAATATTATATAAACTGTAAAACAATGTGTACATGGAAGGTATAAACTATACACTTGATATTTTACAGAACAAATGGGAAAAGATAAGAGATAGAAGATGAAGCAGAGAAGATAGGGAATTACTTATTGATACTGTTTTCAAAGAAACATAAAGAACACTTCTTTAGACACAGTATGAAGGTCAATTTAGTTATTTGTGATGTGTTAGACTCTAAGTATGAGTTTAGAGTGTGAATGTTATTGCCATAATTTGAAATGCCATCTATTTGCATCAAAATATTTCAGATGGCATGTCAGTCTTCATGATTGGCTCCACAGGAACTGCTGCCACATGGACTGATATGTATCCCAAGACTGTATACCCGAAACTGTGCTCAGCCCAAAAGATGAAGGTAAAAAGAAATGTATGTGCAGTTTCAAACAGGTAAATTACAAAGCGATGTCATAATTAAACTTTATACATATTTTTTTAAGAAAATATGAGTAGAGCAGCATACAAAGCAAATAAATTTATTATTTTTTTATTGCATTTTAGGCTTTGGGGTACATGTGAAGAACATGCAAGATTGTTGCATAGGTACACACATGGCAGTGTGATTTGCTGCCTTCCTCCCCCATCACCTATATCTTGGCATTTCTCCCCATGCTATCTCTCCCCAACTCCCCACCCCCAACTGTCCCTCCCCTATTTCCCCCGACAGACCCCAGTGTGTGATGCTCCCCCTCCCTGTGTCCATGTGTTCTCGTTGTTCAACACCCACCTACGAGTGAGAACATGCGGTGTTTGATTTTCTGTCCTTGTGTCAGTTTGCTGAGAATGATGGTTTCCAGGTTCATCCATGTCCCTACAAAGGACACAAACTCATCGTTTTTGATGGCTGCCTAATATTCCATGGTGTATATGTGCCACATTTTCCCTGTCCAGTCTATCATCGATGGGCATTTGGGTTGGTTTCAGGTCTTTGCTATTGTAAACTGTGCTGCAATGAACATTCGTGTGCATGTGTCCTTATAGTAGAACAATTTATAATCCTTTGGATATATACCCAATAATGGGATTGCTGGGTCAAATGGAATTTCTATTTCTAGGTCCTTGAGGAATTGCCACACTGTCTTCCACAATGGTTGAACTAATTTACACTCCCACCAACAATGTAAAAGTGTTCCTATTTCTCCACATCCTCTCCAGCATCTGTTGTCTCCAGATATTTTAATGATCACCATTCCAATGGTGATATTGGCATGAGATGATATCTCAATGTAGTTTTGATTTGCATTTCTCTAATGACCAGTGATGATGAGCATTTTTTCCTATGTTTGTTGGCCTCATGTATGTCTTCTTTTGTAAAGTGTCTGTTCATATCCTTCGCCCACTTTTGAATGGGCGTCGTTTTTTCTTGTAAATCTGTTTTAGTTCTTTGGAGATTCTGGATATCAGCCCTTTGTCAGGTGGGTAGACTGCAAAAAATTTTTCCCATTCTCTTGGTTGCCAATTCACTCTAATGACTGTTTCTTTTGCCGTGCAGAAGCTGTGGAGTTTGATTAGGTCCCATTTGTCTATTTTGGCTTTTGTTGCCAATGCTTTTGGTGTTTTGGTCATGAAGTCCTTGCCTATGCCTATGTCCTGAATGGTTTTGCCTAGATTTTCTTCTAGGGTTTTTATGGTGTTAGGTCTTATGTTTAAGTCTTTAATCCATCTGGAGTTAATTTTAGTGTAAGGTGTCAGGAAGGGGTCCAGTTTCTGCTTTCTGCACATGGCTAACCAGTTTTCCTAACACCATTTATTGAACAGGGAATCCTTTCCCCATTGCTTGTTTTTGTCAGGTTTGTCAAAGATCGGATGGTTGTAGATGTATTGTGTTGCCTCCAAGGACTGGGTTCTGTTCCATTGGTCTGTATCTCTGTTTTGGTACCAGTACCATGCTGTTTTGATTACTGTAGCCTTGTAGTATAGTTTGAAGTCCAGTAGTGTGATGCCTCCCGCTGTGTTCTTTTTGCTTAGAATTGACTTGGCTATGCGGGCTCTCTTTTGGTTCCATATGAAGTTTAAGGTGGTTTTTTCCAGTTCTGTGAAGAAGTTCATTGGTAGCTTGATGGGGATAGTGTTGAATCTATAAATTACTTTGGGCAGTATGGCCATTTTCACAATATTGATTCTTCCTGACCATGAACATGGAATGTTTCTCCATCTGTTTGTGTCCTCTCTTATTTCCTTGAGCAGTGGTTTGTAGTTCTCCTTGAAGAGGTCCTTTACATTCCTTGTTAGTTGTATTCCTAGGTATTTTATTCTCTTTGTAGCAATTGTGAATGGCAGTTGGTTCTTGATTTGGCTCTCTTTAAGTCTGTTATTGGTGTATAGGAATGCTTGTGATTTTTGCACATTGATTTTGTATCCTAGACTTTGCTGAAGTTGCTTATCAGTTTCAGGAGATTTTGGGCTGAGACGATGGGGGTCTTGTAGATATACGATCATGTCAACTGCAAATAGAGACAACTTGACTTCCTCCTTTCCTATTTGAATACCCTTTATTTCTTTTTCTTGCCTGATTGCTCTGGCTAGAACTTCCAGTACTATATTGAATAGGAGTGGTGAGAGAGGGCATCCTGTCTAGTGTCAGATTTCAAAGGGAATGCTTCCAGTTTTTGCCCATTCCATATGCTATTGGCCGTTGGTTTGTTGTGGATAGCTTTTATTGTTTTGAGATACGTTCCATCAATACCTAGTTTATTGAGGGTTTTTAGCATAAAGGGATGTTGAATTTTGTCAAAGGCCTTCTTTTCATCTATGGAGATAATCATGTGGTTTTTGTCTTTCGTTCTGTTTATGTGGTGAATTATGTTTATAGACTTGTGTATGTTGAACCGGCCTTGCATCCCCGGGATGAAGCCTACTTGATCATGGTGGATAAGCTTTTTGATGTGCTGTTGCAATCGGTTTGCCAGTATTTTATTGAAGATTTTTGCATCTATGTTCATCAGGTATATTAGCCTGAAGTTTTCTTTTCTTGCTGAGTCTCTGCCGGGTTTTGGTATCAGGATGATGTTGGTCTTATAAAATGATTTGGGAAGGATTCCCTCTTTTGGATTGCTTGGAATAGTTTCAGAAGGAATGGTACCAGCTCCTCTTTGTATGTCTGGTAGAATTCGGCTGTGAAACCATCTGGACCTGGGCTTTTTTGGGTGGTAGGCTCTTAATTGCTGCCTCAACTTCAGATCTTGTTATTGGTCTATTCAGGGTTTCGATCTTCCTGATTTAGGCTTGGGAGGATGCAAGTGTCCAGGAATTTATCCATTTCTTCCAGGTTTACTAGTTTATGTGCATAGAGTTGTTTGTAATAATATCCAATGATGGTTTGAATTTCTGTGGAATCTGTGGTGATATCCCCCTTTATTGTTTTTTATTGCATCTATTTGATTATTCTCTCTTTCTTTTTTATTAATCTGGCTAGTGGGCTGTCTATTTTGTTTATCTTTTCAAAAAACCAGCTCCTGGATTTATTGATTTTTTTGAAGGGTTTTTTGTGTCTCTATCTCCTTCAGTTCTGCTCTGATCTTAGTTATTTCTTGTCTTCTGCTAGATTTTGAGTTTTTTTGATCTTGCTTCTCTAGCTCTTTCAATTTTGATGATAGGTTGTCAATTTTAGATCTCTCCTCGCTTCTCAGGTGGGCATTTATTGCTATATATTTTCCTCTAGACACTGCTTTAAATGTGTCCCACAGATTCTGGTATGTTGTGTCTTCATTCTCGTTGGTTTCGAAGAACATCTTTATTTCTGCCTTCATTTCATTGTTTATCCGGTCAACATCCAAGAGCCAGTTGTTCAGTTTCCATGAAGCTGTGCGGTTCTGAGTTAGTTTCTGAATTCTGAGTTCTAACTTGATTGCACTGTGGTCTGAGAGACTTGTTATGATTTCCGTTCTTTTGCATTTGCTGAGGAGTGATTTACTTCTAATTATGTGGTCAATTTTAGAGTAGGTGCGATATGGTGCTTAGAAGAATGTATATTCTTTGGATTTGGTGTGGAGAGTTCTGTAAATGTCTATTAGGTTTGCTTGGTCCAGGTCTGAATTCAAGTTCTAGATATCCTTGCTAATTTTCTGTCTCATTGATATGTCTAATATTGACAATAGAGTGTTAAAGTCTCCCACTATTATTGTGTGGGAGTCTAAGTCTCTTTGTAAGTCATTAAGAACTTGCCTTATGTATCTGGGTGCTCCTGTATTGGGTGCATATATATTTAGGATCGTTAGCTCTTCTTGTTGCATTGATCCTTTTGCCATTATGTAATGTCCTTCTTTGTCTCTTTTGATCTTTGTTGGTTTAAAGTCTATTTTATCAGAGATAAGAATTGCAACTCTTGCTTTTTTTTTGCTCTCCATTTGCTTGGTAAATCTCCCTCCATCCCTTTATTTTGAGCCTTTGTGTATCCTTGCATGTGAGATGGGTTTCCTGGATACAGCACACGGATGGGTTTTGGCTTTTTATCCAATTTGCCAGGCATGTGTCTTTTGATCGGGTCATTTAACCCATTTACATTTAGGGTTAATATTGTTATGTGTGAATTTGATCCTGCCATTTTGATGCTAGCTGGCTGCTTTGCCCATTAGTTGATGCAGTTTCTTCATTGTGTTCATGCTCTTTACCGTTTGGTATGTTTTTGGAGTGGCTGGTACTGGTTGTTCCTTTCTATGTTTAGTGCCTCTTTCAGGAGCTCTTGTAAAGCAGGCCTGGTGGTGATGAAATCTCTGAGTACTTGCTTGTTCACAAAGGATTTTATTTTTTTCTTCACTTATGAAGCTTAGTTTGGCTGGATATGAAATTCTGGGTTAAAAGTTCTTTTCTTTAAGGATGTTGAATATTGGCCCCCAGTCTCTTCTGGCTTGTAGGGTTTCTGCTGAGAGATCTGCTGTGAGTCTGATGGGCTTCCCTTTGTGGGTAACCCGACCTTTCTCTCTGGCTGCCCTTAGCATTTTCTCCTTCATTTCAACCCCAGTGAATCTGACAATTATGTGCCTTGAGGTTGCTCTTCTTGAGGAATATCTTTGTGGTGTTCTCTGTATTTCCTGGACTTGAATATTGGCCTGCCTTGCTAGATTGGGGAAAGTTTTCCTGTATAATGTCCTGAAGAGTGTTCTCCAGCTTGGATTCATTCTCTCCGTCACATTCAGGTACACCTATCAAACGTAGATTAGGTCTTTTCACATAGTCCCATATTTCTTGGAGACTTTGTTCACTCCTTTTTACCCTTTTTTCTCTAATCTTGCCTTCTCGTTTTATTTCACTGAGTTGATATTCGATCTCTGATATCCTTTCTTCTGCTTGGTCAATTCAGCCGTTGAAACTTGTGTATGCTTTGCAAAGTTCTCGTGTTGTGTTTTTCAGCTCCATCAATTCACTTATATTCCTCTCTAAGTTGTTTATTCTCAATAGCATTTCGTCAAATCTTTTTCAAGGTTCTTAGTTTCTTTGAATTGGGTTAGAACATGTTCTTTTAGTTCACAGAAGTTTCTTATTACCCACCTTCTGAAGCCTCATTCTGCCAATTCATCACACTCATTCTCCATCCAGCCTTGTTCCCCTTGCTGGTGAGGCGTTGTGATCCCTTGTAGGAACAGAGGTGTTCTGGTTTTGGGTGTTTTCATCCTTTTTGTGCTGGTTCCTTCCCATCTTTGTGGATTTATCCACCTGTCGTCTTTGTAGTTGTTGACTTTCAGATTGGGTCTCTGAGTGGTCATCCAGTTTGTTGATGATGAAGTTATTTCTTTCTGTTTCTTAGTTTTCCTTCTAACAGTCAGGCCCCTCTGCTGTAGGACTGCTGAGGTCCACTCCAGGCCCTGCTTGCCTGGGGGTCACCTGCAGCAGCTGCAGAATAGTAAAGGTTGCTGCCAGTTTTTTCTTCTGCTATTTTTGTCCCAGAAGGATACCCACCAGATGTTAGCCTGAGCTCTCCTTTATGAGGTGACTCTTTGGATATACGGGGGTCAGGGGAGCTGCTTGAGGAGACAGTCTGTCCTTTATAGGAGCTCAAGTGCTGAGCTGTGAGCTCCATTGTTCATTCAGAGCTGCTGGGCAGGTACATTTAAGTCTGCTGCAGCAGAACTCATAAACCCCTTTTTTTCCCAGGTGCTCTGTCCCGGGGGAGTTAGGCCTTTATTTATGAGTTTCCGTTGTGCTGCTGCCTTTTTTCAGGGCTGCCCTGCCCAGCGAGGAGGCAGCCTAGTCACTGTCTGCCTTCAGAGGCTTTGCTCAGCAGCTGTGGGCTCCACCCAGCTACCGTGTGAACTTCCCTGCAGTCCTGTTTATACGGGTGTAGTTAGAACTGCCTCAGCAATGGCGGCCCACCGCTATAATGGCAGATTCTCTCTGTTATGGCAGGCTGCCTCGGCAATGGCAAACTACCTCCATAGTGGTGGACTGCCTTGGTAATGGCGGACGCCCCTCCCCCACAGAGCTGGACTGTCCCAGGTTCAGCTGTGCTTGCTGTGAAACTCTCAATCCAGAGTGTTTCCGATTGCTGTTTTTTTGTGGGGGGTGGGACCAGCCGAGCCTGATCACCTGGCTCCCTGTCTCAGAGCTTTTTTGTTGTTGTTGAACGGTTGACTGTCTCCTAGGTGTTCCAGTCGCCTGTTGAAAAGGCACTGGGATCTGTGTGATTTCCCATGCAGCGACCCACTGAGATTCATGGCACTTTTTTGTCCGGGAATCTCCTGGCCTGGCTCCCTGTTTCAGTCCCCTTTTTAATCAGATGAAAGGGCGACTGTGCCTTAGCAGAGCTCCAATCATCAGCTAAAACGGCGCCTGGACCCGTGTATTTTGTACGGAGAACCGTGGCGCCGGGGCACCAGCAAAACAGCTGCGCTGGCCAAAATAGCCATGCCAGCCAAAACAGCCAGGCTGGTGACCCGTGAATCTCCTCCCCCTCTGGGAATCTCCTGGTCCATGGGCAATAAAAATCCGTCTGGAAATGCGGCATCCACTCACCCTCTGCACTTTCACTGGGAGCTGCAATCCTGAGCTGCTCCTAATCGGCCAGCTTGGATCCTTCCTCTGTTAAAGCTCTAGCTGAGCCAGAGTCTACAGCCAACTCACCTCCACAAGGCACAAGAGGCTATCTCCAAGGACCACAGGGAGAAGGCAGGTCGGAGTCGAGCCCCCTCACCGACTTCGAGCGTGATCGGGACATATGCCTCCCTGTACTTGTCCTCTGCTCCGTTCTGGAGACGTGTGCCCCTCATCCCCTGCACTGCGCACTCCTCTACCCATCCCGCTTGCAGGGCGGGCTGAGCCCCTCTGCACCCTGGAGCCCAGTGCACCGCACAGTTTCGTCCCCTAGAAACCCCCTTCAGCTCCAGCCTCCTTTTCAGCTCCTCTCTAGCTGGCCCCCAGGGGCCTTACAGCCGGCCGCAGCACCATCCCAGCTCTGCCGGTGCCTGAGTTCAGGAGAGGGCTTTGGGGCTCACCTCTGCCGCCTGTGCCATGGCTCCTCCGAGTGTCAGGGAGGCCCCACAACCACCCTTCGCTTCTCCTATGTCTCCTCGGTTTCCAGGCTCAGAAAGAAATTTATTTTGTCAAGCACAGTATTTTGATATCATGCCAATGATGCTTTAAAATTTCCCCATATCAGTGACATGAATACCTGAAGTTAAAATATTGACTAGAAATGCATTTCAGTTTTAGGAAATAATAGGTATCACTCAAAATAACTCCTATCTGCTAAAATCCCTAGTTACCAGCTTAAAATCTAAACAGAAATATATAACCTTTCAAATATACCACTTTATTATCACAGATAATAAAAAAGGACCTACTAAATTCATTTAAGAAAATATAAGATAAGAAAACTTATATACATATATGAACTTATTACTTAATTGCTTATTGTTTATTATATTGTTTTGCTTATATAAAATATAAATACAAGACTTTCTTATATAGTCATCTTTAATTGATTAATTTCTTTGAAGGAAGTAAATATATGAAATAAAAGAGGCTTGTAGTAACATTAACATTTTTTTAATTTTATTTTTGAAAATAGAACAAAGCAAAGCAATCCATCAAAACATAAAATTATTTCCACTGTAAGAAATTTAAGTGTATGATTTTTAAAGGATTTATAACTATCTCTCTATATGTTTTCCTTGATGAATATTTAAAGCTAGAGTGATAAAATGCTAATATTATTAGACACTAAATACTTGAGCACTACTGAGTTTGTTATTACATTTTTTTGTTATTATTATGTCAAAAACCATCCAGGAAGTAATTTTGTTTAGGATACACTGCTAGCTTAGACAGTAAAATTAGAACTCTGAGGCCAACCAGAATGTCATCTTGAGATATTGGTTTATAGTTTGATGGATGCCTTAGCATAAAATGTTTGCATATTCAAGTTAATTTTGTTAGACTATGATGTATGCGATCTGAATACCTGTAAACTTTTCTATTTATAGTTAAAAAGTAATTTAAAACATTTTCTGGAATTAAAATATTTTTTAGCAGAATATTTTATCATGCATTTTGTATTTTTTAGGTATTTATTTTCTGCGTTATTCTTTTATAAATAGATTCTCATAGCTATGTAATTACTTAATGAAAATTACATTTTTTAAGTTCTTTGATTATAATTCCAGTGTTGCCTCAACTCATTCAATTAAATAACTTTTTAAAAATAGAGTTCTGTCATTTTTTAGATTATAAATGTTTATGTTATTAATTGAGAGGTCTCAAGAGCTTGGTGACCAAAAATACTTGCCACTACTAAAGTCTCTGAATTCCCAGCTTAAACGTCCAGTTGTTTTTATTATGGTATAAAAACAGATACCCTTAGCTTCTCTTTGTCAATGCCTACCTATTAGCTAATTATCAGTTTCATAATCAGCAGGAGCTTGATATCTCAGTGCTAGCTGATAGGTGGGCTTCAATGGAATGCTGTAAAAGCATACTGCAATGATGAGGAAAGGGCATTTATGGCCACATGATGTATCTCAATAAGAAGATATACAAAGAAAGGGTATCAGAGAGTGACTCTAGACATTCTAGAACAAGAAGAAGAACATGTGATATCAAGAGAGAAGTCTGTAGAAAGTAAGATTCTTAATAAGGAAGATGAAGACAAGCATTTTAAAGCCTGACGAATACATACCAAAGACAAATATGACCAATTTCACAATTTTACTAAGGACTTGAATCCCAGATACCTTCAGAGAGTAAACAATTTAGAGAACAAAGTGCTTTTTAAAATATTTTCCAAGCAATGAAGGCATGGAGGGTCCATCCCAGCACTCTGGCAGGATATGGGTAAGCATAAAATATTGAAGTGACTGGAAGTTGATTAGGTGGTTGTTAATTTAGCAGCCTCCAAAGTTTATCATTTACTTTGGTTGTCTGATAAGATGTTCTTTAAAAAATTGACAAATGGAATATAATTAAACTAAAGAGCTTCTGCACAGCAAAAGAAACTATCATCAGAGCGAACAGGCAACCTACAGCGTGGGAGAAGATTTTTGCAATCTATCCACCTGACAAAGTTCTAATATCCCAAATCTATGAGGAACTTAAACAAATTTACAAGAAAAAAACAACCCCATTAACAAGTGGGCAAAGAACATGGACAGACACTTCTTAAAAGAAGACATTAATGCTGCTAACAAACACGGAAAAAGCTCAACATCACTGATCATTAGAGAAATGCAAATCAAAACCACAATGAGATATCATCTCATGCCAGTCAGAATGGTGATTATTAAAAAGTAAAGAAACAACAGATGCTCATGACGTTGCAGAGAAATAGGCATGCTTTTACACCGTTGGGGGAATGTGAATTAGTTCAACCATTATGGAAGACAATATGGCGATTCCTCAAAGATATAGAACCAGTAATAACATTTGACTCAGCAATCTCTTTACTGGGTATGTACCCAAAGGAATATAAATAATTCTATTATAAAGATACATGCATGCGTATGTTCATTGCACTGCTATTCACAATAGCAAAGATATGGAATCAACCCATATGCCTATCAATGATAGACTGGATAAAGAATATGTGGTACAAATACACCATCGAATACTATGCAGCCATAAAAATGAATGAGATCATGTCCTTTGCAGGGACATGAATGGAGCTGGAAGCCATTATCTTCAGCAAACTAACATAGGAACAGAAAACCAAATACCACATGTTTTCACTTATAAGTGGGAGCTGAACAATGAGAACACATGGACACAGAGAGGAGAACAACACACACTGGGGCTTGTTGGGTTGGGGTTGGGAGAGGAAGAGCAGCAGGAAAAATAGCTAATGCTTGTGGGGCTTAATACCTAGGTGATGGCTTGATAGGTGCAGCAAACCATCATGGCACACATTTACCTATGTAACAAATCTGCACATCCTGAACATGTATCCCAGAACTTAAAAATTAAAATTAAAAAATTTTCTGCAGTGAAACAGTTTGGGAAACTCAGCATCCTATGATTCCCTTTTAGACACTCAAAATTTCTATTAGCATATAATAGGCTTTGAAAAGTTTTGAGTTGATAAATCTTTCTAAAAAGCAGCATTTCCCAGAGTTATTTGACCTCATAAGCATGTTTTTGGTAATATCTACAGTATTTTGCTGGAAATGTTGAAATGATTATAAACCCCTTCCATCATGGCAGAGTAAATTTGTTCTTGGTTACAAACCATGATAAAGGGAAGAAAACTGATATACAATGTACCTAGTAATGACAGCCATAAAATTATGATTTATTAAAATACACATCTTTGTCGTCAGTATGACTTTTAATGAAAATATAATGTGAAAGTGTCAAATGGCCATAATAAAAATTCAAATCTTCTATATGCCTTAAAAATACTATTAAGTAATAATCAACCAAGCTTTCCCAACAGTGAGTTGATGACTGATATAAAAACTGAGTGTAGATTCGACTGATTTAATCATCACTGCTCCACTGGGACCTTCCCAATAGGTGTTAATTGTGATGGCATTTGTAAAAATATAGCTTCCTACCTGCTAGAAAATGGACTACATGAGCCCCTATTGAGATGGGATAGAGAACCAATTATTAAGATAGATTCATAATTACTAATCCAAGTCAAATTTTAACAAGTAATCGAACAAACTCTGGATCCTGAATCTAAGCTCTTCTAGCTTCCCTATGTCCATATCCAAAATGAGGCAACACTTCAAATATACATACAGAGCATAGAATAGGAAGATACAAAGATAAATTATCTTGGTACTATCTCAGTGCCTAAAGTAATTTCTTGAGCATTGCCCCCAAAACTCTGGAATTCTCTGTTAACCCAAGCTTCTGGTTTAAGCAGGAGCAAATAAAGTATCTTTCTAAACATTAGAATTTGAAGATTTGTGTATAACAACACTCATCGTTTTTTCAATCTGTAGCCCAGTCTGCTTTCCCCTTTATCAAAACTTTTGAAATTATTGTCTTTGGGTCACATCAAAAATGTTATGTGGTTGCACCACTAACGTATTTTCTTGGCTATATTGGAATATATCTCTCCAAATCATAAGATAATGCAAATTTGGGAACTTGAATAGGCTAGTGAGTAAATAACTTCAATTTCTTATTTTTATATAGATCAGGCCTGGAACTATGAGCTGGTAAAGCAAAACAAGGGGAGGAAAAAAAAGTGAGGAGATACAAAAAAAAAAGAATAAGACACAAGATCAATATTTAATACTTCACAATTTTGGCCATTTTGCTGCCAAGTTTGTATGAAAGTGGATGCCAGAAAACCTGTATTTTGTCATCTATGATGTTGAACTCCTCTCTTACATATATGTCATTTAATATAAAACTGTAATCCGATGTAGTAAAAGAGAACAGGCTCGGAATATGATGGATCTGTATTCAAATCTCACTCTCTTATTTTCTGACACCAAGGCCTTAGGCACCCCTCTCATTGACATATCCTGGAGATAACTGATCGTCACAGATCGCCACCCAGCTCTGAAACATTAAATTCAGGAAGCCCACTCTGTAACCACAACTTCTCCCACCTTCTTACTCACCCAACTATTCCAAATATACATCTCCAAGTATTTTGCTTTGTTTTTTACTTTTTCATTTTTTACTGACATTTGAACTTTTTTATGCATTGCATTAAAAAAAACACTTATTTTCTCTAGGAAGGCAGGAATTATTCTTGTGTCACTGACCATGCCAGGATAACAGACCTTTAATAAACATGATATACTACTGAAGAGCATTATTTAACCTCTCAGATTCTTTTTTTTTCCTACCTGTAAATGAAAACTAGAAGTGATAGAATTTCTGTTTTCAGCTCAGACTCCTCTCAGAATATTAATCTTCCTGCAAAACCATCTGTAAGATAAAACCCTTTTCCCTCTGATCAATCAGGAGCCCAGAAGCAAAACCCAAAGAGGTAGAAACTCATGTCAGCAGAAAAATAAACCATTTAAAGATAAGCAATTAGGGCTGGCATTTTACAGAGCATAATTGAGAGACGATACCTCCTAAAAAGCCCCCATTGATTAAAACTCAGTTATTTAAAGTGAGCTTAGTGAACCCACATAAGCAAAGACTCAAATTTTTCTGTAAATGCTGAAAATGACCCTAAATCAAAAAAATGGAGACCCTACCACAGACCCTTGTGGAAAATGTACGTTAAGTGATGGAAGAGAGGATAGGCAGAATTTGCCGGAAGAAGTAAAAGTGTTGAGCAAACATTCTTTTTTGTTTTTGGGTTTTTTTGTTTGTTTGTTTTGTTTTTCTCTCAAGTTTTCATTTTTAAAAATGTGAAGCTGATCTAAAATTTGAGAAAACTGAACAATGAACATACATAAGCCTTTCATCTAGTCACTTAATATTTTGCCATGTATGCTTTATTTCTCCTTTTTATATTTTTCAATCAATTAAAAGTAAGTTCCACACCTAAATATTCATCCTGCATCTCCCAAGAAGAGGGAATTCTTACATAACCACAATAGCATTATTCTACCTAAGAAATGTAATTGACATAATAGTATTAACTAATATATAGCCCATATTCAAATTTCTCCAATTATCCTTGCAGCTTTTCTTTTTCTAGATTCACAAACCAGTCAAGAATATGATAATTAATCTCTTTTTAACTATAACAATCCCTATAATAGTCTAAATGTTTATCATTCCTCAAAATCGTATGTTGAAATCCTAAACCCCAAGTTAAATCCTCATATATCAAATTAGAGACCTTATAAATTATGCCAAGGGGTCCAGGTGTGGTGGCTCACACCTGCAATCCCAGCACCCTGGGAGGCCCAGGCGGGCAGATCACCCGAGGTCAGGAGTTCAAGACCAGCCTGACCAACATGAAGAAGCCCAGTCTCCACCAAAAATACAAAAAAATTAGCCACGTGTGGTGGCACATGCCTGCAATCCCAGCTACCCTGGAGGCCGAGGCAAAAGAATCACTTGAACCCGGGAGGCAGAGATTGCGGTGAGGCAAGACCGCACCATGAAACTTATTTATCACAGTTCTGATGTCTGGGAAGTCCAAGATTGAGCTCCCAGCAGATAGCAGGGAATGGTGGCCCATGCTTGTAGTCCCAGCTACTCAGGAGTCTGAGGCAGGAAGATTGCTTGAACCCAGGAGTTTGAGGCCGCAGTGACCTATGAACACATCACTTCACTCCAGTCAGGGTGACAAAGCAAGACAAAGTGACACCCCATCTCTAAAAATGAAAAAATTACAAATGTTTTAAAGAAGGTGCCAGCAGATTCAGTGTCTGTTAAGAACCTACTTTCTGATTCATAGATGGCACCTTGAGTTACGTCCTCATATGGTGGAAAGGGCAAATGAGCTCCCATGGGCATATTTAATTTAATTTAATTTATTTATTTTGAGATGGAGTTTCGCTCTTGTTGCCCAGGCTGGAGTGCAATGGAGCGGTCTCAAACACTTCTCTTTAGCCATACCTGTCCAGGTGATATATGAGAGGGAATTTGAAATTTATATTAGAAATATATTGTATAACCATTATACATAAATATGTTGAGATTTACTATATTATAAAGTATCTATGGTTGTCAACTCTTGAGTTAGCAAGTCCTAGCAGACGAATTCTTGGGCACCCCGGGTGGCTGGCTTAGGGTGCCAGGAATGGCAGCAATGGATTGGGTAGATGGGCAGGTAACTAGGCTCTGGGCAACAGATATAACATTTGGCAATATCAGTAGAAGTGATAGGACAACACTTGGGGATCCAAGTGGTCCACACTGATGTTGGCAGTGGCTGCAACAGGCCAAGTGGGTTACTCCTGAGATCCACACATGGTGTGTGCAGGTGAGTGTTAGCTGTGGCAGTAAGGACAGGTTGGGTGGGCCCAACTTCAGACCCCAGGAGGAATACACAGGTGCCAAAAATTGTGGATAGGGTGTTCAAGTACTGGGTATAGGCAGAGCTGGGCTGGGCAGATTTGTCCTCAGGTCCCCAAAAGGTGCATGCAGCCACTGGCTGCGGTAAGCAGGGGTGGAGTGATTCCCAGGCCACATGTGGAATGCTCAGGTGGAGGCAATATCCGTTGTGTTGTGGCCCTGCAACTAGGTGAGGTTGCTTTCAATGGGAGCAGCCATAGCAGGCTGTTGGCAGGGGTGAGGAAGGATGTGCTTCACTGGAGCTTCAGCCCACAGAAGCCCACTGTGGCAGCAGCTTTAGACAGTGGAATTTGTCCTCAGGATGCAGGAAAATGTGAAGCCACCCCTTTGCTAGAGGGAGTGGGCTCACTGCCAGTGGCTCCTATCCTGCCCTCAGTAGCATATTCTCTGGGCAGGGGATATGGATGAGGCTCCAGGAATGTGAGATGCAGGGACTGTTAGACCTCAGAGCAGGAATGAGTCTGCTGGAGGCTGGGCTTTCAAAACGGCACTGTGCAACAACTCTGTAGGACTTGGCGGTTTATGGGACTCAGCATGAGCTCCCACTCTGGAGAAATATTATTGTGTAGTCTCCAGGCAGCTTCCTATGTTAGTCTCAGGGTCTGTGATGACCAAGGGACTCTCCCATGTCTAGGAATGCAAAAGTTCATGGTGGGAATGCAGACTGCTGGAGGTATTTTATTTATATGGTTTTCCTGCATTAGGAAGCCTCTCTAAGCTCCCAAGCAATCCCAGCAGACAACCTGACTCAGTTCCCTCTCCTTACTTGCTTGTGGTGTTTCCTGTCACTTCTGTATTGAAATCTAGTGTTCTCTTTCAGATGATCTATTCAAAGTGTTATTATTTACTTGCCATTTTAGTTCTTCTTTGTGGAAGAGGCAAGTACCAAATGCATCTAACCAGTCATCTTAAAGCCCCCTCCTTGTTTTATTTTGCAACTGGATAGCCTGTATGTGATCATTGCAGTCAGAATTTAAGAACCCAAAACAGGGAAGCAGCAGGGGTTGACAGGGGGTGGAGAATAAAATCTGGTAAATAATAACATCAGCAACTTGATGTTACTTAATAAAATTTACTTCTTTCTGGGCATGCTTCTGGTTAGATTTACATAAGAAGTTATAGAGAAAGATATGAAACAATTATAGTTCCCGGATAGCCCTATGTCTAGGTTCTTTCCCATCCTTCCTTTAATTTGTCCTGCATATTATTGACAGATTCAATTTAATTAAATACATATTTCCTTAATAAATATATACTAGGCAGCACTGTGGTTATAATAATGCATGAGGCCAATATACTTCCCGAGTTCACTGGGAAAACAAAAGTAATAAGCATGATGAGAGAAGGTTAAGATACTGTGGGACGTCCCAAAAGAGCCACCTAAAGCAGACTATTGCATGTAGAGAGGGCCTACCAGAGCAGGTGATGTTCAAGATGAAGAGTTGTAAAGAACAAAGGATGGTTGACCAGATGAATGGAGTATAACAGGCACCCTAGAGGGTCACTGGAGATTTAAAAGATAAAACAAAAAATAGGAACGCTTTTACACTGTTGGTGGGAATGTAAATTAGTTCAACCATTGTGGAAGACAGTGTGGTGATTCCTCAAGGATCTAGAAATAGAAATTCCATCTGACACCCAGCAATCCCATTACTCGATATATACCCAAAGGATTACAAATCATTCTACTATAAAGACACATGCACACGTATGTTTATTGCAGCACTGTTTACAATAGCAAAGACTTGGAACCAACCCAAATGCCCATCAATGATAGACTGGATAAAGAAAATGTGTCAAATACACACCATGGAATACTATGTGGCTATAAAAATAATGAGTTCATGTCCTTTGCAGGGACATGGATGAAGCTGGAAACCATCATTCTCAACAAACTAACACAAGAACAGAAAACCAAACACCACATGTTCTGACTCAGAAGTGGGAGTTGAACAATGAGAACACATGGACACAGAGAGAGGAACATCACACACCAGGACCTGTCAGCAGGTGGGGGCTAGGGGAGGGATAGCACTAGGAGAAATACCTAACATAGATGATGGGTGCAGCAAACCACCATGGTATGTGTATACTTATGTAACAAACCTACATGTTCTGTACACGTACCCCAGAACTTAAAGTATAATAATTTAAAAAAATAAAATAAAAAAAGAAGAAAAGTTAACATGGGTAAAATAGTGAATGACTTTGCAGTCTGTGTTAGGAGCAGAGGGGAAACATCACCTTTCTTAAAAATACAATGAAACTTCAAAGTTTCATTGTGTCTAATGTGTTTTCCATGTGCCACTTTGTGTCCACATTCCCTGCTGATGGGATGCCCCTGTCCTGTGAAGGGACCCTAGAACAAAAGAATGGATTGGACAAGAGGATATTTTGATAAAACCGAGAGCAGAAAGGTCATCATTGTTGTGATAGTAATCAAGGAAAAAGATGATGTTAGAACTAGGTTACTAACAGTGAATCAAGAGAAAAATAGAGTATAAAGATATTTAGGGGATAGAAACAGCAGACCCTAATGATTGATTAAATGTGGTTTTAATGTAAAAGGTGGAGGATTCAAATATAATGCAGATTTAACTTGAGCAACTAAATGCATGGCATTGCAACTCCAGAGGAGTTGGTTTGTGGCAAGAGAAGAAGACGAGACACTGAATGTTTTACATGTTGAAATGACAACAAAGTATAAATCTCTTGAGACAGTTGGACATACAGGCCTATACCTCAAGAAAGAGATATATGGGAAAGATCTAAATTTGGGGTTTACAAAGCTTTATATAATCTACACGTTAGTAAGAGTTCATAAGCCTCTGTATCTTTTATCTTTCCCATGCCTATTTATATATTTGCCTTTGTGCTGGGATCCCATTGCCCTCTACCTGCTCTGGAATATCATCCTATCAATTATGCATTACTCCATATCTCAATTCTCCTCCCCCACTGACTCCTTTTCATCATCATATATATATGCCAAGCCTTCTCTCATAATAAACAAGCAAGCAAACAAACAAACAAAGCCCTTGTCTCCTAGCCACCATCCTATGTCTCTCTTCACCAGAATTGCCTACCCTTCCTCTTTTCACCACCTTCTATTCTTTACTCCCATCTCCATCGCCATTATTCCATCAAAATTACTCTGTACTTTTTTCCACCAAAATTGTACTGCTCACTTTGCTGTGAAATTAAACAGCTCTTCACAGTCCTCTTCTTCAGGAGCTTCTGAGAACTACTTGACACTATTTACCATGTCCTTCTTCTAAAAACCCTTACTAGACTTTGTGACCATCTATTCTCCTTATTATTGCCCCTTAGTCTACATTACAATATCCTCTCCCTGTTCTTCAAAAGCTGAATTGCTTACCTTACTCTACACATATCCTCATATGATGTAATCTATTCCTGTTGATTATTATTTTGTAGTAGTGATTCCCAAGTCTATATTTTTGGCACAGAATTCTCACTAAAAAGACTACAAGGGAATAAGATGAAATTCCATCTCCTTAGCGAGGTATCCTCTCTGGTTTTGCTGCCAATCTAACTTGTTTACTGAGTAGTCCATGGCACACCACAACTGAAAGCCCCTGTGTTCTTTCTTTGTACTTGTTCCATAATCTAGATTCCCTGTCCCCTTATTCTATTAATTTATGTTTTATCACTCTTTTAAGGACATCTCAAAACTTACTTCTCTAGTAGACATTTCTGTATTGGATTTCTATATCACTGTACCACTCCAATAGCACAGGAATACTAAATAGGTTTCTTATTGAATACAAATGCTGATTCACAGGTAAAGTCAACTTAGAGTACAAGGCCAGGGAAGACTCACTTTTTCCCATGTCAAGACACAGCAGAAAAACAGCTATGGAATATCAATGTCTACCATGAACACTATGGAGAGAGAAGGGCCAGCCTCAGGTCACATACTTGCCATCTACGGCAGAGCTCTTAGGACATGCTACTTTGAATTGTCATTTATCTTGATTATAAATGCTATGTCCCTAAAACCAGATTTTAAATCACAAGTTAAGGACTGAGTCTTCTTCTTCTTCATATTCCCTTGCAACAAAAAATTAATGATCAATAAATGTTTGTTGAGGAGGAAGAGGAGGAGGAGATGCCAGCAGAATAAATTTTAAAAGTGGAAACAAGTGTGGTATACAGAAAAAGTACGCTTTCTAAAAGAAGAAATTGATGACTTATTACTTATTCTCTAAAGATACAGTCTAAAATTAAATCACCTTACTCTTTACAAACCCAGATGGGATAATAATATTTTTAGAGAACACATTTTCCTTTTGAATCTTATGCAATCTCCTTTTAAAATTCAATCAGTTTTTAAGTATTTGCTGTGGTTGAAATGCCTTCTTCAATACTATGCATGGCCTTTGTTAAATCCAAAGTCAAGTTATACTATTAAATATTCTTCTTTATTTTCTATTTTAGTAAAACAATAGCTTAAGATGCAGGGTAAATTCATATTTCTAAACATATTTTAGAAGAATATGTTTTAGAAGAAATGAGATATGTAGATGATGTTATGCTAAAACAATGCTACAAAAATGAAAAATGACATGGGCAAAAAATATCTAAAATAGGAATTTTCTCTCCCACCATTCCTGGTCTGTCATCTCCCATTACTCATCCCATTGCACATATTTTTAGACCATTCCCTCATAGTTATGACAACATATAAAATACTTGCTTCATAGGATAAGTCAAGGAGAGCACTAGACATGTCGAAAAACTGAATATTTGAGTCAGATATTTAAATATTTCAGATTAAATTGTTTTCGGTTTAAATTCATTGTTGTCCTTAATGTCTTTAGTATGGTTTTATCTTATTAATGGTTGATGGACTAAAATCACTTTATAGTTTTCCACTGAAAATTCATAATATCTATAATTTCCAATTTCACTTTTTAATTTACTCCTCTTTTGTTACCTGACATACTACTTTGCTGTACATGAGAAAATATGTGGCCACACTGGAAAAGAAACATTGTCTTCTACAGACATGGTTCTGAAATAAGCATGAAAACTGGTATTAAAAATACTATGTCTGCTTGATTGAACAGCAGAGAAAACATAGCTTTTAGAATCAGGCAGGCCAGATTTCGATCACGCTCCATTACTTACTTTGGTATCTCAGAGAAGTTGTTAAACCTCCATGTGACTTTGAGCAAGTGTCTCATCTGCAAAATGGGAATATCAACACCTATCACGTAACAGTAGAACACAGTCAAATAAATTAGAGTATTGTTTTAAGAACATGATACCTATAATATGAAAACTGATAAATAGATGCTTGATATGAATATTGGTTTCCTTTCAATTGATTAAAAATAAAATTACAGGCTGAATATCTGGATTCAAATGCGTTTATTATTAATTTTCTTTATAGCATTCGTAAAAGTATTTGCTTGACTAAAATGGGAAAGGGCAACACCAAAATTTAAATATAAGAAAAATTTCTGTAGTAGAAGTGGAAATGTTCAAGTACATGATCTGTCACCTTGGCTGGGTTGGTACAAATTGTTTTCTTCCCTTTTCTTGCTGCTTTATAGTTAACAAATAAACAAACAATCTAATATAATAGCTCCTAACATAATCTGCAACACACTATTATAAGTAATATGTTTGGCAATATTTTAACGGTACAACAGATAGTCTTTTAAGAGTATTTCTTATGAAGAAAACAGCCATTTACTTTCAAAACATGTTCACAAAGAAAATAACAATGCTTAAAACTCTATTCTATCTTCATGACTTTTGACAAATTTCTGAAGTCTCTTTTTTCTTCTTTTCAAAAATTAGTAAGTAGGAGGAGCATAATTGATACAGAGTAGATCTATCTTGCAATTTTGTCAAAAGGGAAAGACCATTATATTTCTATAAGAGGTTCTAACAGTCTCCTCATTTGGGCTGCCTCTAACAGGAGATACTGAGTGGCATCGAGATCTGTAAATAGCCTGAAAAACAATAAAAAATGCATGGAAGCCACTAACACACTCTGACACACTGCGGCATTCCTCGTGCCACTTGTCACTTCAAGAACAAGAGGAAGATTTTACAGAGATTTTTTTTTTAGTTATGATGATACCAGTTTTGACAAGATTCATTACGTAGTGAAGATGTGAAGACTCCCACAACACAGAAAAAGCTTGAGTAGAAAAGCTAATTTACATTCCCTCCAACAGTATAAAAGCATTTCTATCCCTCCACAGTCCCACCAGCGTCTATTGTTTCTTGATTTTTTTAATAATCGCCATTCTGACTGGCATGAGATGATATCTCATTATAGTTTTGATTTTCATTTCTCTAATGATCAGTGATGTTGAGTTTTTTTTTCATGTTTATTGGCTACATAAATGTCTTCTTTTGAGAAATGTCTTTATATCCTTTGCCCACTTTTTGATGGGGTTGTTTCTTTCTTGTAAATGTGTTTAAGTTCCTTGTAGATTCTGAATATTAGGCCCTTGTCAGATGGGTAGATTGCAAAAATTTTCTCGCATTCTGTAGGTTACCTGCTCACTCTGATGATGTTTTCTTTTGCTGGGCAGAAGCTCTTTAGTTTAATTAGATCCCATTTGTCAATTTTGGCTTTTGTTGCAATTGCTTTTGGCATTTTTGTCATGAAGTCTTTGTCCATGCCTATGTCCTGAATGGTATTGCCTAGGTTTTCTTCCAGGATTTTTATGGTTTGGGGTTTACATTTAAGTCTTTAATCCATCTTGAGTTAATTTTTGTGTAGGTGTAAGGAAGGGGACAGTGTGGCAATTTCTCAAGGATCTAGAACTAGAAATACCATTTGACGTAGCAATCCTATAACTGGGTATATACCCAAAAGAATAGAAATAATTATACTACTAAAAATACAAAATTAGCCTGGCATGACGGCACATGCCTGTAATCCTAGCTACTTGAGAGGCTGAGGCAGGAGAATCGCTTGAACCAGGGAGGTGGAGGTTGCGGTGAGCCGAGATTGCACCATTGCACTCCAGCCTGGGCAGCAAGAGCAAAACTCCATCTCAAAAAAAAAAAAAAAAAAAAAAAAAAATACACATCCATATGTACGTTTATTGCAGCACTATTTACAATAGTAAAGACATAGAACCAACCCAAATGTCCATCAGTGTAAGAATGGATAAAGAAAATGTGTACATATATACCATGTAATACTACACAGCCATTAAAAAGGAATAAGATCATGTCCTTTGTGGGGACATGGATGAAGCTGGAAGTCATTATTCTCAGCAAACTAACATAGGAACATAAAACCATACAGCACATGTTCTCACTCACAAGTGGAAGCTGAATAATGAGAACACATGGACACAAGGAGGGGAACACACCAGGACCTGTTGCAGAGTGGAGAGGGAGGGGAGGGAAGCTAGATGACGGGTCAATAGATGCAGCAAACCACAGTGGCACATGTATGCCTATGTAACAAACCTGAACGTTCTGCACATGCATCCTGGAACTTAAAGTAAAAATTAAAAAAAGAATAGGAAAGCAAGAGACAGACAATATTGTCTCAAAAACTCTCAGTAAGACTGAGACTGGGTGCAATGTCTCATGCCTGTAATCCCAGCACCTGGGAGGCCAAGGTGGGTGGATTGCTTGAGCCTGGGAGTTTGAGACCAGCCTGGGAAACCTGGTAAAACCCTGTCTCTACAAAAAATACAAAAATTAGCCAGGTGTAGTGGTGTGCACCTGTAGTCCTCCCTACTTGGGAGGCTGAGGTGGGAATATTGCTTGAGCCTCAAGCAATATTGTCGAGGTTGCAGTGAGCCAAGGTCCCACCATTGCACTTCAGCCTGAAGACAGAGTGAGACCCTATAAATTAGTCTGTTCTCGCATTGCTATAAAGAACTACCTGAGACTGGGTAATTTATGAAGAAAAGAGACTTAATTGGCTCATGGTTCTACAGGCTATACCAGAAGCATGGCTGGGGAGGCCTCAAGAAACTTCCAATCATGGAGGAAGGTGAAGGGGAGGCTTGTCTTACATGGCAGAAGCAGGAGAAAGGGAGTGAAAGGGGAGGTGCTATACACTTTTAAACAACCAGATCTCATGAGATTAATTCACTATCACAAGAACTGCAAGGGGAAAATCTGCCCCATGATCTCATCACCCCTAACAGGCTCCTCCTCCAATACTGGGGATGACAATTTGATATTAGATTTGGGCAGGAACACAAATGCAAACCATATCACCCTTACAAAAAAATAAGAAAGAAACTCAATAAGCCAGAAGCCGAGGAAGCTGAAAAGATAGAATAAAGTAAATAAAATGCAAAGCAACAATTAGAATTCTTAAAAATTTATAATTCCATAATCTATACATAAATTAAATTTTGGAGATTCAGAATGTGTGTTTGAGAAGCTTTCCATATTCCTTTGAAAGTCCAAAAACAATAACCTGATATTATTAATAGTTTAGAGAAAATTAATTTTCTTTGTTTTAATGTGTTCCAGAGTAGGTTGTATCTTTGATATTACTGTTTAACTTTATTGTTATCTGACCCATCTAAGAAAAATCGCCATGTTCTAGGTGGTAGAATAATAGACTGGGAGGACAAAGTGTTGCAATAAATAACTGATCATCAGCCCCCATAGAATTTAGTCATTTACTGAGCATTAATTCTCAAGGAAATCATATGCATTGTGTTCTTTCCGTTAAATGACAATAGTGATCGTGATTTCAAAATACTATTATGGGAATTAATGTAGCAGCACATTGCAAATCTCTCAAATGATAGGTTTTATATAAGACCGAAAATAGTAATAATACATTAAAATCCTGCAAACTGCTCTTGGAGGTAAAAGACAGAATTTTCTGTATAAAAATAACACCGTATCATGCTCCTTGAAGCTGCAACTTGGGGGAGTGAAATTTTATTTTCTCAGATGTTCCAATGACACATCATTCTATGAAAAAATTAGATCTAGATATGAAATAGAGGACACCTGGAGACAGATGAATTGGAAAGCTAAATTCAAAATGAATCATTGAGCTAATGCATAAAGAGTATGGGTTTAAATGTTTTACTCATGCTTCCTTTGCTAATTGTATTTGCTTCCTGCTGCTGTTCTTATTGTCATGATGTTTTTAATACTAAATCTGTGTATAAAGAATGAAGCCTGTTACCTTTCATGGTTAGAGTTCTTGGAGAATTGTGGCATGTATTTAGTTCAGTGGTGAACAGACGTAAGACTGGATGGTGCTCATGTACCGATCACTTGCTAAGCCACTTTTTATCAATCTGAGGAAAAATTGACAGGCTCGATCTGAGATTGAGATATCCTTTTCACTTCCCTCTGTAAGATCTTCTAAAGCAGAGAAATAGTCTTAAGATCTAGACTATGTTTGTAATTACGGTCTGAGTATTCATCATCAACACTCAAGTTTCAATGGTATCATGTCTTCCAATTCTGAGGTTACATGAAGGAAAACAAAAATCATACTGCCATTAATAAATATTTGCAAAATCTGTAATTTTCTGTGTAACATTTTGTGTTATCCCAAAGTAGCATTAATTCTTAGAAACAAAATAATTGGGAAACTGAACGTCGGAGGTAATTAAACTTACTAACTACTCAGCTACTGTAGTCAGTGTGACCAACGTCCATTAAGCCAACGATTCGTGTTGTTTACACGGAACATAGGACTGAGTTGCACTGATGTTAAATCTACTGGAATTTTTAAAAAATAAATATTTGGTTTAATCTCCATTTTTATCTCCTGTTTCTCAAAAATTTTTAAAATAAAACATAGATTAAAATGTCTATCTGGAGTAGATGTTTCTAAAACTTGAATTTTAGTTTGCATATTCCTGCAATAAAAAAATCAAACAAGAGTCTTCAAGTGTATTTGTTATTTTCAAGTAGAAGAAATATTATGATGATCAAGTCAAGAGTTTAATATATATCCACACAGTTCCTGCAATTTAGTTCAGTATAGCTATAATTAACATGCTATTATAATGCCCTGAAAGAGATAAATTTACTCTTACAAGGGACCCAGACACCTCTCAAATGCTTGAATTATGGAAGGCTAAGACCCTGAGCAATCTATAAATTGATAGTTCTTTTTAATTATTTTTATCTTAGCCTTTATCTCCTTTTATACACTATTCTATACTAAATACCTAAGTGTTTCCTTACACAAGTTTCACCGTTCTACTACATAGGTTGTGAATCCCATACTTTATGATTTATCATAAGCATAAAATAATCTAAAGCTGTGAACCAGAAGTTTAATATATCTTTCTTTCACACATGAAAAAATATGAAATGATGCTTTTAGGAACTATAAGCCCATTATTTTGCATATAGTAAATGTCCATATGTGCCTGTTGGTGATAAAAACTTCTAAAGTATTAATTGGTATCTGTCTTAAATAATACATCTAAGAGTCTGAGAATATGTAAAACCCATGTGTTATTAATATTAACATGATTAATACATTAATATTAATATATATTATTACTAATATAATATTAAATGTTATGAACATTTGAACTTGTTATATCCCTATCCTATTGATGCCTGACACATCATAGGCATTTAACTGCTTCTTAACAACCAAGTAAACAGATGAGTTAATTGTTCACCAATATTAAAAGTGAAATACATTCACATATTCAGCAAAACATTTTGTTGCAGACTCCATTTGCTGGTTTTTTTTAATCTATTTGAATGAAAGATATTTTATCTATCAGAGTCTCAGCAGAAAACAGGTGATGCCCACATATAGGACAATTGCTTCATTTTTAAAAGGGGTTTTTATAATAGCGTAGTTAGAGTAGTTAGCATTAAGAACAGCCAACAAGAAATACTGCAGAACCCGGACTAACAATAGCAGCAAGCCATGATTCCCAAGATCTGAAGACAAAAGGGAGCAAGTGGTTCCTGGAAAGAAAATGTAAGAGCATCCCAAGAGAAATTGTTTAGCCTTCAGCACAAGAACACAGCTACTTCATGGCAGGGGAAAGAGCTAGGGAATAAGCCCCCTGCCTGAACTCACCCTGCTCTTACCTTTCAGAGCTTCTGTTGATACTTACCATTGGCTCAATCCTATCAGCAGCCAGACAACAAGGGGACCTGTGACATAAGACTATAGAGGGCCATCTCCTGGTGTGCAGATCATTATGTAGGACTGTAGAAGATATCTCTAGAGGGGCAAACCAAAAACTGCCAGGACAGCTAAGATGAAATCTACTTTAAGCACCACATAATAAGAAAAAGATTTGCTTAGTCAATTAACTGTAAAAATAAGATGTAAACAAGATAATTAAAAACACACTTAAAGAGAATTGATCACTTAAGCATTTTTTCCTTAGGAAACTATTATTTAGGGAAAACATTCTAATTCTAAATCATTATTCAAAATAAAATGATTCTCTCTTGAAGGCTAATAAGACCACACGTATTTTGTGTAATTATTGTTATCATAAACACAGAAGAGAAATAAAACTGCTTTTTTAAATAAATGTTTTAAAAATCTATAAATGTAATTAGTACAGATTCATTGCTTACTCAATTTACCTGAATTAGTGAAGGTTTAATGTACATCAAAAATATATAAAAGTAACTAATGTTATTGCTTTCAAAGCTGGTAGAATTTACCAGAAGATCCATAATGTTTAGTGACTTAATAGAATAATATATAAATGTTGTAAATTTAAACTCTTAAGTTCCCTCACCAACCAAACAGGTTCCTCCTTGGCCAAAGGGACACCTCTAACAACAACCAGGAAAACCCTCAGAACTGAATTTTCACCTATGATGGAATGGGACGTTAGACATGCCTTGTTATACCCTCTCCCTTTGTGGTTTAGACATAACTAGCGACCAACATAAATGATAAAATCAAGATCATAAGATTAACAAATCAGTCTCTTGGTGGCAATAAGAGACCAAATTATGAACAGGACCTAAGGCTGTGCCAGGCAAGAGTTAGGTCACACACCTCTGCACTTAAAGAATCAACTATGCTCTAACTGGTACACAATTTTCTCTTTCTCTAGCAGCTAAAGAAACACTGGCCTCAAGATAAGCATTATTGAAACAATCTGCAGTCTACCAGGTACTAACTGACCCCCAGCCCCTGTTCCACTAGCCATAACTACAGTTTTGATTGGACAAGAAAGTGATTTCAGCAACTTTCTCCTGATAAGACCATGGACTGTGGTTCTGGCTGGTTTACAGAGATTGCATACTCTCAAGCCTTCATGTCCTGAAATGTCATTTTCCACATATAGGGTCTAATAGTAATAAATTTAACTGCTAAGTCTCCACCCCAAAGTGAACATGGGCCAAGTGTCAGAATCACCTCATGAATATTTATATCTCCTCCTGTATTCTGTTGAATATGCATATTTGGCCAACACTTTCAGCATAAAGCTCCTACCCCAACCCCTCCTCCTTCCAATTACTTATCTCTGGGCTTCAGCCAGAGGCTGTGCTTCCCTGGCTGCAGGATGGCCATACTGCATGCTGTCACCCTTTATAAGAAAGCAAGTCTCCTTCTCTCTTTTCTAAGTTTATATCTTCTGTTTTGTTTAAGTTAACATATCATATCAAGATTTTTCAAAGGAAAAAATTTTTTTGAGACAGGGTCTCACTCTGTCACCCAGGCTAGAGTACAGTGGCAATCATAGGTCACTGAATCTTTGAACTTCTTGCTCAAGCAATCTTCCGACCTCAGCGTCCGAGGAGCTGGGACTACAGGTTTGTGTCATCTTGTTTGTGTCACCTTATCTGGGTAATTTTTATTTTTATTTCTTTTTCAGAGATGAAGGTCTCACTATGTTGCCCAGACCGGCCTCGAACTTCTGGTCTCAAGCAATCCTGCCTCCTTGACCTCCCAGAGTGCTGAGATTTACAGGTATGAGCCACAGCACCCAACCTTTCGAAATTTTTTTAACTGATTTTGCAGTGACCTGTCCTAATTATCTAGTAATCCTCAGCATGAACTCTTGGCTATAGAAACATACCTGTTAACCCGTCCACCTGGAATATCTCTGGAATTTCCCTCTACCTTACATCATTTTTGTATTTTAAAGCTCATCATTCTCATTCTCTTTATTTCAACCTACACAGGTTCTTTTCTTACATGTACTCTTATAAAGGTCACAACGTCTCATGTGTTTATGTTCTCTACTGTATTGTTTTCCATTTTTATGGTTTCATATATTACTAAATCTTCAGTCAGATGAGATGTTGCTTTAAGTGAAAAGAACTCCTACATTTTTTGTAAACATTCCATAACACCCCATTAATGCTAAACTTACAGATGTCTCATTTTGAACATTGCATTAATGAGGAAGTCATGCCTATTTTTTCTCTCATAATGATGTATGTGTTTAAGTAGCCTAATGAAACTTAAAAAAAAAAAGTCATGGAAGCTTAAATTCTTCAAATAAGTAGTTTAAATAAGTTTTCCAGACTGGGCAGGGAAGCTCACCCCTGTAATCCCAACATTTTGGGAGGCCAAAGAGACAGGATCACTTGAGGCCAAGAGTTGAAAACCAGCCTGGTCAACATAGTGAGACTCCTCGCTTCTATAAAAAGAAAAAATTTAAAAGTTAGCCAGTGTGGTGGTGTGTCCTGTCATACCATCTACTGGGGAGGCTGGGGAGGCTGAGGCAGGTGGATCACTTGAGCCCAGGAGTTTAAGACTGCAGGGAGCCATGGTTGGACCACTGTACTCCAGCCTGGGAAAACAAAGCAACATCCCATCTAAATAAATAAATAAAACTTTCTCCAGAAGAACTGTGGTACAGTGTGGGGAGTTATAAGTTTCCCTCCAAGATATGATTTTTTTATCTTAATATGTTTTAGGGGTTCCCAGGAGAAATCATTTTAGCACTTAGACCCCCCCAAATCAAATACTACTCTCCCGCTTCCTTTCTTTGGTCATCACACTGCTCTCTAAATTACCTGAACTATGTAGGCTTTAAATATTAAACAACTGCTGCAACTTAGCTCTAATAGAGTAATTCGGATTTAGGGACAAATGTTATGTTTGAAATGTTAAGAGCAGGATGACTTTTAACAGCATGTTTTAAAAGGTCTGTGGCGATGTTTGTGCCTTGCCACTGCTCAGAATCATAGTTCAGCCCAGGTGGCCCCGTAGATGAAAAGGTTCAGGTGACCAATTCACTGTCCATGCTGTTGCGCCAGCAGAGACTCACTGAGAGCAGAGCTGAGTCTCCTGAGACAGGTGAAAAAGGTCTGAGGAAACCAGATGATGGGTAGAAACAATCCCACCCCACCCTAATATCTGCTGTTAGGCTAACACTTCCTTACTGGATATTTCACAAGACTTTCTTTAAATCAGGCTTTAAACAAATCTGTTTGTTTATGTGCCTTGAGAAATGCCGATGTGAATAGATATAAAAAAAAAACAGAAAAAGGAAACATCCCCACAACCATATAAATTCTGTGTGTGTGTGTGTTTCATGTTTATAATGGATTTACCTTAGTGAAGACTGAGAATTTCTATAGTAAAAAATCTGTTTAACTTAGATTAACCCAGGGTTTTTCCAAGCTAATTTGAAGTTGGTATTCTGTTTTTTCTCAGAATATCTATAAACATTTCTTAGTATGTTAGTGTTTCATAAGACACATTTAAGAAGCATTGGTAAGGCATAATACGATGTAACTAATTTGTATCATATTGGAAATATGAACCAGGTCTAATAATATTTATCAAAGCATTTACCTGTATCCCTTTTTCTAATTAAATATTTTAGTAGATTCCCTTCTTATCTTCATATTCTTTAGAAATTTTCTTCATCAAATTGAAGGGTGGTAGATAAGAATCTCTCTTTACTTTTGTTAAGGAATAACTTTAAAGGGCAAAATTATAACTCTCATACAAATGTGTTCAAGATCTTAACTCATTAAAATGAACACATGTTCAAGATCTTATTTAACTCATAATGAGTGAACCAGTAAGATGTTGCAACCCTTCGAAGAATTCAAAAGATACACATGTAAAATAATGAGAAATGCTGAAAAAAATAGCATCTCCACTGGGCACAATTTGTTGGCATTTCTATGGAAGAGAATCATTTGTATTGCTAATTTTTCTACAATTTACATAGCCACAAAATGGCTTAAAGACAGGAAAGGTAGAGATAATCCAAAAAGGTACAAGGCACACAGTAATCATTTTTTGCCCATTTCAAAGTATTTCACAGTTTTACTGACATTTTTAATGTAAAACAATCTCGCTGAATTTTATTATTATTTATAAGTGCTTTTCTTTGTATTTATTATCCTTTTTAAGACCTACATTCTGTCTGCTGAGAGCTTATATTATTGTGTGGTTACTGTATACCTAATACTGGTGCTACGGTTTGGACAGTCTGTTTGTCTTACCAAAGCTCATGTTGAAATCTGATCCCCAATGGGGAGTGTTGGGAAGTCCTACTGAGGTGTTTTGGTCATAGAGGCAGATCCCTCACAAATGGCTTAGTGCCATTTGTCTTGCCACCAATCCAGCCTTGTGAGAGCAAGAACAAACAGTAGTGAGTATGTTCTTGCTCTCACAAGACTGGATTGGTTCTGGGGGACTAGATTAGTTTGTCCAAGAATGGACTGACATAAAGCCAGGATGCCCCTTGGGTTTGGTCCCTCTTTGCCAGTGCCCGCTTTCCCTTTGACATTTTCCATCATGCTTAGATGCAGCATGAAAAGCCCTCACCAGAAACTGAGCAGAGACTGGTACTATGCTTCTTGTATAACCTGCAGAACCATGAGCTAAATAAACATCTCTTTTTATAAATTACCCAGCCTCGGATATACCCTTATAGCAACACGAAATGGACTAAGACATTATGCTAAATGCTTATATGTATTAGTTCCCTTAAACCTTACAAACAGGATAATATTGTATTGTCAGATGAGGATGATGAGACTCAGAGTGATGTAAGTGTCCAAGATCACACAGAAAATAAGAAGCAATACTCAGTTTTCTTTTCTTTTTTTTTTTTTTTAAGATGGGGTTTCACCATGTTGGTCAGGCTGGTCTTGTACTCCCGACCTCAGGTGATCCACCCGCATGGGCCTCCAAAGTGCTTGGATTACAGGCGTGAGCCACCATGCCCAGCCACAATACTCAGTTTGAGAAACTGATTTCAAAGTTCATACTCTTGACAAATCTGTCAACCTGGATGTAGTGCTTAACCATAGCAAACAAACTCACCTAAAGTTTAGCATGGACATCAATCTTATTGAGAAAAGGTGCCTCAACAAGAACCTGATAACCTATCCATTTACAGACCTTAGCTCTCTCTTAAGACAAATACTTACATCCTCAATTACCCCTTTAACATCTTCATTCAGATGTCTGACTAACATCTGGTTTTCCTCAGCCTCTATCCTATCAATCAACAAATTTGATCATCTCTTCTTCCAAAATTTATTTTAATCTCATCTACTCTTCTCTCCATCTTCATTGCTACTTGTCTGGTTTGCTCAAACATTATTTTTCTTCATTAGTAGTCAGATCATGTCTAGACCATGGTAAAATAATGAATCAAAACAAAACTCTTTAATTGTTTTTAATTGTTTTGGGTTATTTGTTTACATTGCCCAAGCAGCCGGTTGAAAATGAAAAATTTAGTCAAATAATTTTTTCATTGGGTTTATACAAATTCAAATAATGGCTTTATTTATTTATTTAATAATGACTAGCATGATTGCTTTGCCAAGCAGATTGATTCAACTACTTATCTGGAATGTCAGTTCCATAAATTTTGGAACAACATCTTATTCCTAATGTCTTTTTATTTCCATCTCCAAGCTCAAAGTCAAGCATATAGAGGGGCTTTCATCAAATCGCATGGATTAAATGAAATGCTTTATTAGATGCAGGTCCAGTTGATTGTTTCTACTGCCTCATGGTAAATCAGCCACTACAACCAATGAAAAAGAAAATTCAAGGGCTAATTTAGTTGTTTTTTTCAGGCAGTTGCAGATGTTAGGACCTACATGGTAGGTAATTTTAGATCATTAAAAAATTAATTCACTATAGCCAAGAATTGCAAGATCTAATTTGTAACACTCATGATGGAATATTTAAGTATAGTGTTTTATTAAATAATGGATGAACTCCCAGGATAGTGAGGATTGACACACTTTTAGTGAGACTGCCTACTTAAAAGTGGATGTTTATAAAAAATTAAATTTCTGTTTTTACAAAATAATTGACTCTCTCATGGAGATTCAAATAGATATTTTGATCCATTGACTATGGGGTCATAAGATTTCCTCAAGATATTTTGGTACTTTTTAAAAATATTCCAGAAAAAGACATAAACTATTCATGAAGTAAGAATGAACCTGTCAATATTATAATGTAAGAGATGATAAATAAACTTCTAAGTTTGTTTTAATTTGAAAGGAAAAACTGAGATCATAAATTAAGTCAAGGTTCAAGGTAAAGAGTATCAGGGTTGCAACCCAGAATCCAGGAACAAGGTCACAGCTTGGAGCAAGGATGAAGCCAGAAAAGCCAAGTGTTATCAGCTCTTATGTTCCAAATCAAAAGCACAACATATGATACAACAAATCTAAGTGCACCTAATGGAGCACAGCAGGGGTGGCATTTTGGGTTTGGATTGTTCTGAAAGAGAATATATGGCTGTCCTAAGAACAAAATCAACATATCAAGATAGAAATAGCTAAAGTTAAATCAACAAACGTCTGCAATTTGTATCAAGAGTGCCGATAATAGCAGTCTTAGCTTCCAAATGAAGTCTTCTAGAAAGAAATCTAGAAAGATTACTCATCCCTTATCACTCATTATCCACATTTAAAAGATCAGCCTTGTCAGTCAGTCACTGAGAGCAATTTTATTTAATTTGTATTAATAAAGAGCATTAACTGACAAAGACACTAAACAATCGACCTAATAGGAATATATGATTCTAACAACTAACATCAAACTTGCATAAAATATTTTATGACTATACGAGGTCTCATTGTATTAAATGATAACAGCCTGACTCAAAGCAATTGATGACAGCAGTAGGAATAATACTATATACTATATAATACTATATTTATTTGGTCATTGTTATGGGCCAAGCACTATGGTACATATGTTATCTGATTTATTTATTAAAGTAGTCCTACTAGTACAAGGAAAATAAAGCTCAAAGAAGTTAAAACTTTTCCAAAGTCACATGTCTGTTAAATGATGACTGAAAGAGATAAATGCATATAAAACTGGGACAGTTCTGCAGAAACTGGGGTATGGTGGTTGCCCGAGGAAAAAGGCCACAAAACAAATTTTCTTTCCAATGGATAGTGTGAGAAACCAAATTATATCAACTTAGGCCCTTTGACATTTTATAACCAATAAGATTTTAAGAAGACAAAAGATTACTAAAATGATAGCCTTTTTTGCTCAACAAAGTCATTATATATGATCACCAAAAGTGTAACACTTTATTTGGCTTACAATGATAAAAAACATTATTTCTTAAAAGACCACAAAACCTTCCATCAATGCTACAGTGTCTGGGTCCATTCCCTTCCCAAACATCTGCAACAGTTTCAGTCCACAACATCCATGGGCTGTTATCTTCCCTTCTCCTTCATTAACTTCTACCTTCAGACATGTCTGATTGCCTTTTCTCACCACCAAAAAAATGAATAACCAAAGAAAGACTAGGACTCATAGCATGTTATATCCCCAGAGCCCCAAAATGGTAAATCCTTAAAAATAAGTTTTAAAGAGCAACCAAAGAAAAAAAGGAATGCAAAGAGAAAGAAGTGAGATGGGAAGAGAGAGAGAAGGAAGGAAAAAGGGAAGGTAGGAAAAAAGGCAAGTACTGCATTTTTTGTTTAAACAAATGCGTCTTAAATTGTTAAAACAGCTCTTTAAAATAATTTTTATGTGCACATTTCTAAGTGCAAATGTCAATAAAAACAATTCATATTTAAAGTTAATAAGTAATACAAAATATTAATTTATAACATATAGTTTATATTATATTTATATTATAAAGATTTCATTCAAAATGTAAAAGAATGTAAAGATTTAATGAAAAATGCATAATGACATCAAATCTAATGGGAGATATAAATATGAATATTTGTAAAGGCTAAAAAAATTGTTTTGTAATTTTAAACTGATTTGTGTGACCTTGGCAGCTTTGACTAAATATATTCTCATTTGAATTAGCAAGTGTCTTTTAATGATATGTGGAACTTTTTGTAGTATTAAAAGACTCTTTAAAAGTGAGTCTTTGTATATGTTTTAGCTTGATAGCATGCAAAACATGAAATGCAATGATCAATCTTTATAACAAGGAGTTACAAATAGAAAATAGTTCTTAATTACTATTAAAATTTAATGTTTAAATTATTATACACAGCCATTCTGCTTAGATTATAAATTATAAGAACTTAATAAAGACACTATTATATCAGGTTGATGCAAACATAATTGTGGTTTTTGCATTGTTGAAATTTGCCATTTGATATTGGAATACATTCTTAAATAAATATGGTTATGTTATACATCATTTTAATACACATTTCTCACTTTATGGCTTTTTTGATAAAGACTTGTTATTTGCTATTTATTCTATATTTATTTTAGACTATGGAAATAATGTTAGACAAAAAGCAAATTCGAGTGATTTTATTATTGGTGTTCAAAATGGGTCATAAAGCAGCGGGGCCAGCTCACAGCATCAACAATGGGTTTGGCCCAGGAACTCCTAATGAACGTACAGTGCAGTGGTCATTCAAGAAGTTTGGCAAATTAGACAAGAGCCTTGAAGATGAGGAGCGTAGTGGCCAACCATTGGAAGTTGACAATAACCGAGAACAATCATCGAAGCTGATCCTCTTACAATTGCATGAGAAGTTACCAAAAAAGTCAATGTTGACCATTCTATAGTAGTTCGCCATTTGAAGCAAATTGGAAAGGTGAAAAAGCTCAATAAGCGGGTGCCTTATGAGGGGCAGAAATCCAAAAAATCGTCTCTTTGAAGTGTCACCTTCTCTTATTCTATGCAACAACAACGAACCATTTCTCAATTGGATTGTGACGTGCCACAAAAAGTGGATTTTATAATGACAAGCAGCGATGACCAGCTCAGTGGTTACACCGAGAAGAAGCTCCAAAGTCCTTCCCAAAGCCAAACTTACATCAAAAAAAAGTCATGGTCACTTTTTTGGTGGTCTGCTCCTGGTCTGACCCACTATAGCTTTCTGAATCCTGGAGAAACCATTACATCTGAGAAGTATGCTCAGCAAATCAATGAGATGCACCCAAAACTGCAATGCCTGCAGCCAGCATTAGTCAACAAAGGCCCAATTCTTCACAAAGCCGACCGCACACCATATAACCAACGCTTCAAAAATTCAATGAATTGGGCTGCGAAGTCTTGCCTTATTTGCCATATTCACCTAACCTCTTGCCAACTAACTACCACTTCTTCAAGCATCTGGACTACTTTTTGCAGGGCAAACACTTCCATAACCAGCAGGATGCAGAAAATGCTTTTCTAAGTATTTGTCAAATCCTGAAGCACAGATTTTTACCCTGCAGAATAAACAAACTTATTTTTTATTGGCAAAAAGTGTTGATTGTAATGGTTTCTTTTTGATTAATAAAGATATATTTGAGCCTAGTTATAATGATTTAAAATTCACAGTCCAAAACTGCAATTACTTTTGCACCAATCTAATACATTTAATTTTTAACAGTTTTATTATGGAATAATAAATACGGTAAGACTACATGTCTAAAGTACACAATTTAATAAGTTTTGATCTATGTAATCATCACCATAATTAAATAAGTGAATATATCTATCATACCCCAAAGTTTCCTCATATTCCTTGAAATCCCTGTTCCCACTCCTCCCTTTTATCCCCTCATTATCATTGATCTGCTATCATTATAGATTTTTGCATTTTCTAAAATTTTATTTAAATGAAATCATACAGTAAGGGCTTTTTTCTAGTATTTTTTATTCAGCTTAACAATGTGAAGTGTGTCCATGTTATTGCACATCAATAGTCCATCTTTCAAATTGCTAAATAGTATTTCATTGTATGGATATGCCACAATTTGCTTACCCATCCACTTGTTGATAAACGTTTGTTTCTAATTTTAGGGTAATAAAAATAAAGCTGCTATGAGCATTCATGGACAAATCTTTGTGTTCACATGCTTTTTTAAAAACTTTGGTAACTACATAGTAAAGGCATGGCAAAAACATATGAAAGGTGTATGACTAGCTTCTTAAGAAACTGCCAAGCTGTTTTCCAAAATGCTTGTACCATTGGACACTCCCACCAGCAGTATATGAGAGATCCAATTGCTCTAACATCCTCACTAACATTCGGTATGGTCAGTCCTTAGAGATTCTAATGGGGTGTAATGTCATCTCAGTGCAGTTTCCATTTGCATTCCCTTAATGACTAATGAGCATGTCTTTATGTCATGTCTTTGTGTGTTTGTCTGCCATCTATTGTCTTCTTTGGCGAAATAAAGTGTCTGAATAAAGTTCTACCCATCTTTTTCTTATTATTGAGTTTTAGGAGTTATTTACTTATTCTGTATAGAAACCCTTTATCAGTTATATGTCTTGCAAATATTTTCTGCCAATCTGTGACTTTTCTTTTTGTCTTAACTGTCTTTAAAGAACATACATTTTTAGTTTTAACGAAGCCTAATTTATCAATTTTGTTTTCTTTATGGATTGTGCTTTTGTTGCTATAGCTAGAAATCTTTGCCTACACCAAGGTCACATAGATTTTTCTTCTATGTTTACTTTTAAAGATTTTATATTTTTAGTTTTTACATTTAGGTGGATGATTCATTTTTAGTTTATTTATATAATGAAAAAAGGATCAAAGTTCATTTTTGCATTGTTTCAACATAATTTGTTGATATCTTTAATGTATTTCATTTTACAGATCATTATAATGAGTAAAGGTTAATAATGCACACTTCTAGCAATTTTTAAATTAAAATATTTATATTATTTTAACTTAAAATTTTATATATGTATGACTACAGAATAACATTTACTTGGCATTTTTTCTCTTATTCCATATATTCCTCCCTGGAAGTTAATTTGAAAATAGAGATTAATAAAGTTAGATTAACATGTTTTATGTAAATATATCCCAAAATATTTAAGTAATTATATAGCTCATTATTTTAGGGCTCAGATTTAATTATTCAAAGAAATGCATTAAGTCCAGAATGTACAAATTAGAAAAGTTAAGAATCAATTGTTGACGTTTTAGTAGTGCAAACCAACTTGGCCAACTTCCAGAGCATATTTCTATTCAGAATTGCTCTTTCCTTTCCCCTTTCTACTGGCAAACAGAGAAATTGTAACCACATGCAGGATAGATTCCTGGGTGATCTCAAAGGGCAGAGCTCCCCACCTGGTTTTACACCCTTCTGTGTGTTAACCAGTACATAGCATAAATACTTGTCCCATCTCATTTGAGATCCTTGGTCTCTGTTAGGGCATCTTGGTCTATTCTCTATCACAAAAATTGATACTGGACATTCGGCACATCCCTAAATAAATATTAAAATATATGGCAACAATGTATACGGTATGGACCAAGTGGTCATGCCATAATGAAAATTTGCAAAACTATTACCCATAATAACTTAGAACAGACCTGAAACACTAAGACCATGGCCCTAGCAACACAGTTTAAAAATGTCTGGATATTGGTGCATGCTGCTCACTGTCCATGCCATGTAGCAAGTGTTAAAGAAGAGAGAAGTACAAATTAACAGCTTCACATTTCCCAAGCAGAGAACCAAAGAAAAGAACTTTGGCTAGCGGGAGTTCTCTGTCAATTTGCTGAGTGTGCATAAATCTGAGGCAGGTCAGGACTGGAAAAGCCAATTTATCTGCTCCTCAAACAGGAGCAGACAGATTGCTGCACAGAGCCTTTTTTAGGGGGCTCCATTTGAGTGGTTTCAAATGTGAACCAGTCAGGGGTAAAAGCAGATTAAGAGTTCTCTTTCACCAATGCCTATAGTTTCAAATGTCCTCAAAGCAGCAAGGGTTAAATTAAGGAAAACAGGGATGGTCAAGCACAGCAAGCAATGAATAAATGAGAGTCTATATGCCAGGAAACCAAGATAGAAAGACACTTTTGACCATGTTATTCTCAAATTAAACTAACTGGAAGCACTTGACTAAAAGTCTGCATGTTGGAGACAAGTCACTACTAAAGAGCATGTCTTCCTGGGCCCAAGTCACTTTCACAACCTGCTTCCCTAGGGACAGAGGCTAGGAGCCCTGGTGACGGACTTAGAAGTGAATAAATCACCTTCTAAAGCTCTGGCCACCCAGGCTTGTGGCTTCTCTTCTTTAGCAATCAAAATCTTAGTTAAAAAAAAAAACCTCCAAAAGGCAAACCTGGTAGTCAAAGAGAATAATAAACAAGGCAGTTCTTCAGAGAGTAGATCCAGAGTGAGAACAAAGAATTTTCTACATGGTCACAGCAAAATCTTTACAATGTCTGAGCTATAGAATTCCACTATTGCAATAGACCAGTGTATTAATCCATTCTCACACTGCTATAAAGAACTGCCCAAGACTGGGTAATTTATAAAAAAAATAGGTTTAATTGACTCACAGTTTCACATGGCTGGGGAGGCCTCAGGAAACTTACAATCATGGCGGAAGGGCAACAGGCACATCTTATATGGCAGCAGGTGAGAGAGAGTGAATGTGTGAAGGAGGAGCTGTCAGACACATAAAACCATCATATCTCATGAGAACTCACTTATTATTACAAGAACAGCATGGGGGACACTGCCCTCATGATCTCATCACCTCCAACCAGTCTCTCCCTTGACACATGGGATTATTGAGATTACAATTCACGATGAGATTTGGTTGGGGACACAAAGCCTAACCATATCAACCAGTGACTTCTGTGGTTCTCCTCATCTTCCATTTACCAAATGAAAAATTTTATTGAGACTATTTTGATCATATTCCACCATTCTTTATTGGGTGTAGCCCAAGAGGTCAAAAAATGATTTTTTTATAGGTCACTGGACATCAAGGAGCCACTTGTGAACATGGTGGACAGCACATGACCCACAGATCCTGCACTTTGGGTTGGATACAATAACTGAACGGGACTTTTGTCTTTCTTGCTTGGGGTTCAGATGAGTGTGTCCTCTGTGAGAAGAAGGATGCACTATGCAGATTGGGTGGCCACACAGCTGTGGACTGGGGCAAAAGCAGTTGTCTGTTAAATGCTATTCTTCTTTTCTTCCTTTAACAGAACTATCCCTTGAGTTGTAGCTGGGCACATGGCTGGATTTTCCAGCCTAACTTAAATCAATTTCCTTTATTCTATAAATGTCAAGTTTATTTATTACACTTAAATAAACATTACAATGCCATTCTCAAAGGATCACCAAAGCAGAAATGGTTAATACATGAAGCTGTTTTCAGGCATAGTAGAATAAAAAGTATAAAAATTATTTGGGTCAGACTGAAATAACAACACATAAAAAAAGACAACTGTTTATGTGACAGTATTCAATAAATAAGTCTCCATTTAATTTCTCTTTGAAGCAATTACCTTAATAATATTATTGCATTGGCCTTGGTAAGTGTGAGCACTGGTCATATTTGTGTAAATAATGGTCACTTAGAGATCTTAAAAAATGTGGCTTTCTCAGCATATCTAAATTTATGTTAGATCTTGTTTAATGTGTATATACACATATATGCATATATATTAGAATTATGTACATTAAATGTGTGTGTATGTATACTGTAGTTGGAATTATTGTTTGAAAGCTAGCAAAATTTTAACTAGAAAGATAGTTAATATTTAATCATAGTTGACACGTCAATTAAAATAAGTAGTTATTATGAAAGGGGAAAAAGGTGATTTCAAGTTGATTCATAAGAACTGGCCCAGCAACCAAGATTGTGTGCTTTCCTTTTTAAAGAAAACATTGAGTGGATATGTGTCATGTCACAATTAAACACAGAAATTAAAACTAACGATTGATGTTACCACTAAAACAACATTAAATAGTTTGAGGGGAGAATAAAGAAGCTGAGAAGATGGCATCTGCACAGTTAAGATGGTCGTGTAATTTGATATATTTAACGTGAAGAGCAGCCTGAGACCCCTGCCTGCACAATGCTTAAAGAGCTAACCAGTGTTATATGTTCAGTTTTAGATGAAATTGTGCATTTATTTTTTAAATGATATGTATTATTTTAAAAATATATAAAATAACAGTTAAAAATTAAAGAATCATAAGAATGTGACTAAATAGAAAAAAATTGCAATGCCATAACTTTTATGATGAAACAAATATATTTTTATCATCTTTTATGCATAATACGTACTAATACTTTTTGAATTCAATGGAATGTGGAAGTGTTTTGTGATTCTGTTCTTCCTAAAGCAATTGTTTCATAAACAAAGAAAACAATTCAGGATTATAAAGATGGTAAAAAGGTCTGTGGTTTAAAGTTTCATTTTATTAAATATCACATTATATCTATTTCTTTCCAGAAATTCTGGATAAGGTATGAGGGACATTTCTAAAACTGATTGGGTATTAAATAATTCAACACCCAAGAGTTGTGCTCAAACACATCTGTAGGCATATGTAAGTACCGCTGAGGTGAAAGTGGCAACCAAAGCAATTAGATTGAAAATTAATGTCTGGAGGTAATCAATGGAAGAAGTGGCTGTGGACCTTCCCGTCTGCATCATCTTTGTTTATTGCTGTAGCTGGGTATCACAGAAAAACCAACTCATTTCTCAAAGACAGACAAAGGATGTTTCCTTCAATGTAGGCAGTTCTAAATTAAATTGGAATCTATAGGAAGTGATTCCATGCTCAGATCTTAAGCTGATTTTTATTAATGTTGCTGGCCAGTAATGAAGATAAATAGTAGGCACATTCCACTTAAGTCAGGAACTGCAAATGCAAGGTTGGGAGACTTGGGAGTGATTAATTTATAGTCTCTCTGCAAGGGTTCATGGGGGTCTGGGGTTACTTTTTCTCTAATGACGTCCCTTACTCTGACATTAGCATCACTGATGTAGAATTTAGATAATTGACACTTTTTTTTTTTTTTTTTTTTTGAGATGGAGACTCGCTTTGATGCTCAGGCCAGAGTGCAATGGCAAAATCTCAGCTCACTGCAACCTCTGCCTCCTAGGTTCAAACTATTCTCCTGCCTCAGCCTCCTAAGTAGCTGGGATTACAGGTGCACACCACCATGCCAGGCTGAATTTTTGGCATTTTTAGTAGAGGCAGGGTTTCACCATGTTGGCCAGGCTGGTCTCCAACTCCTGACCTCAAGTGATTCGCATTCTCTTAAGTATGCAATTGTGACTTCGAGGCATCATAATAAATGTTTCAAGGTGAGCCCATCTTGGGCATGTTCTTTACATTTTACAATGTGTATTACACCAGCTAATACAAATCTCAACAGGACCCATTTTAGCTGGTATTTTATGTAAGGGGAACTTCTGTTAACTTCTCATAAATAGAATTTTCTGGATAACTGAGAAGTTAAATAGAAAAAAAATTGTTTTGCTTCAACCTAAGTGGCTGAAAAAGATCTTTGCAAAATGTATTAGTCCACTTCACAGCCTTGCTAAGTACAGTATACTAAAGCTAATTTAATATTTATTCTATGATTGATGACTCTGCAGTGCTTCAGGGTCACTATGAATCATTGTTGAGGTAATAAGCTGTAGTATATTGAACACTGAATCTAAACTGACCAGATATTGGCTTATTTCATTGTGCCTTGATTCTTTCTCTCTAAAGCAGAGAACAGAAAAGAAATTTACTGGTGCTTTGGTCCCAGTTAGAGCTATTACTGTGCATGTGCGTCATACATTGTGGTTCTTAGGACAAGTGTGGGATGTAAAACATCAAAAGTGTTCAACGATCCTGCCATGTAGTCTTCAAAGACACTTCCACAAGCCTGTTCCTGAATGTCGACTGCTACCAGCCCCAATCAATTTACAGGTACCTCTGTGCTTACGCATCTTCTTAAATTGCCATGATTTCAGTCAGTAAATAAATAAGCACAAAAGTAATTGGACTGTCAGTATTGCTCACTGTTTCATGGTGAGATTGGCAGGCATGACAATTGTGCTCTGAATCCTGATCTTTTAATAAAGAGATAATAACAACAATGTACTGACAAATTAGCCATCACTATAAAATTCCATTCTATATAACCTGCCTGAGTGCAAGTTTACAGAACTACACAAGATTTCTCATTTTATTTGGGGAATATTATAAAAACACAGAACGTGGGACTTTTCCTAGAACTTCTCCTTCAGGAGGTAGGTAAAGAGAATCTGGCCCCATCACTCTGTTTCTGTTTTTGTTTTAGGATCTTTTCACTTTGTTTAGACAAAGAAACCACAATTCTGAAAAACCCTTGGGAACAAATACAGAAACTTTGTAATAGGATAGGACTCTTCAGGAATACTATTTGTAAGAGCTGAAGGACTAGCTCTTGCTATACCATTGAAAACATAAGACTGGAGATGCTCGTGGGAAATTAAAGAATACTGCATGATAATGGTGATGGGAGATGGCTGAAGGTTATTCCCAATGTCCCAATGACCCAAAGTCCTTAAGCTTTCATTTTGCTAAAGTTTCCACAACAGCACAACACACTCAAGAACTGGAGAACTTTTGGAAATATCTCTTTTGAAAGAACAAGGAAATTACTCCTTTGTTGATTATCAAGGAATGAGATGTAAAAAAAAAAAAGGGTGGGAGGAATAAAAAATCATTTATGGAGCACCTACTCTGTGAAGATACTTACATAAGAGCTTCATATATATAGTTTAATCCACTTTTTATTCATATGTATAAATCAATGTTGGTCCCATTTATAGATTAAAAAAATTGAGATGTAATGGTATTAAATAATGGGCCACAGGAATAATAATGTTTCCAATGGCAACATTAATAATTACCAGCAGTTAATATTTATGGAAAGTCTAGTATATCTCAGGCATTGTCCTAGATTTTGGACATATATTATATAATTTAATTTTTACTAAAACCACATATAGTAAGTGTTACTTACTTTTTGCAGAAGCAGAAATGGAAGCTCAGAGAGTACCAAGTGACTCCCAATGTCAAAGGAGAAGCAGTTGGGATTTAAATTTAGGCCTGTCTGGGTCCAAAACCTATGTTACTTCCACTATACCTAACTTAAATAGGGAGATCCATGCACCCTGATTCCCACAGGTATTGGGTAATGGTTACAGACCCAATTAAGGTGGGCACAAATGGGAAGTTTTGTTCATCAACTAAACAAATGAGATTTTTCAGAATACATAAGGCAAAATTTTAGGCATTCAAAGGGTTTCTAAAATGCATACAACATAATCTGTCTTCTAGGAATATATAATCTGTAAAATAGCCAAAAAAGAAATTAAAATGGCAGTTTATGATATATATCAAATGGCTTCTAAAAATGGCAAATATTTATGAGCACATAGGTGCTAGACATATAAGCTTCATATGTATTAGCAACTTTGTCTTACAAGTGAGATAGGTATATTACCTCCCATTTTACATAAGAGGAAACCTTACAACATAACCTATAAAGATACCCTAAGGACAGAGAGATCAGTTTCTCCTGGAGGCACTGATAAATACTTTTTAGAAGGCCTAAAGGAGATCAGTAGGGCTTTGTTAAGGCTTCAAAATGGGTAGTGTTTCACAAAGCAATAAAAATTGCATCAATTTTAATATCTTGTTAAGCTGTTCAGTAACAGTGGGGATTTACATAACAGAAAATTTCTGATATCCTTATATATAAATGGACAATAACAAGGAAAAAACAAGAATAGACAGTTTATATTATAATCACTCAAAATTCTACATATATATTTATGTAAAGAGCATAGACAAAAATGTCCTATTTTTATTTCAATTTTAAAGGAATTATGGAAAAAGCCTTAATAAAAAAAAAAGACTAAAATTTTGGTTAACATAACTGAAAAAAAAGGTGGGAGGAAGAGAATATAGATAACTTGAAATCATAATAAAATTAACATCATTTTAAAATTATCCAAAGGCAGATTTAAAGAAGAAACAGAAATGTTATTGTTAGAACTGGGCCAAGGGGTGGGGTAAGGAATGACAGTGGCAATGGGAGATGGAACTCCCAAACACCACCCGGCTTTAAATAGAGCACCTTATTCCCATCCCAGTCTGTTAGGCAGCCTGAAGCAAAGCTGGAAATGAATCAGGATTACTCTGCTTTGCCTAATTTTACTGAGTTTCATTGAAGAGCTAAGAACCACATTTCTTCTAATATAAAAAGCCATCCATTGAAAACACATCATTAAATGTTATGAAGAAAGAAAAATTAATCATAATCAAACTATGACAAATACTTTCTTATCATCCATTATAAGACAATCTTCATTTCAAAGATGTTAAAATGTGAACAAATGAGCATAATATAATCAATGAAATATTACACAATCCAATTTTCAGATCTTAACCTTAGTGTACAAATCTATTCTGGATGAGTAAAAACCTGATGCTATGACTAAGCATAAATTAATGCTGGAAAAGTAGAATTGATAATCTACTTTTAAAGCATAAAATAACCAGAAAGAAATATCAAATTGTTATGGAAAGTTCATGGGTTTTATAATTAAACATACTTGACTTTTAACCCTGGCCCCATGCCATAATATATATATATATATATATATATATATACACACACACCATGAGAAAAATCATTTAATCTTTAGTCTTCAATTGTCTAGTCTATAGGAGGTAACAGCTCCTGGGTGTTTTTGTGAGGGTTAAATAAGGGTGCATATGTATAACACATACTACAATTTCAGGCACAGGGAACAATTCGCTGAACAGACCTTCAGCTGAATAAGTGATTTGCACGCTATTGAATCACGCAACTGGGTGTGTTATAAATATTAATATTTAAAGCACAAGATTCTTTTCTGTCTCATGAGTAAATTCACTATCTCTTCTTTTCTCACTGATAACACCATATATTTCTCTAGTAATAACCTACCAAGGTATGGAATCAATAGAAATAAATATTGAACAAAATAATGAATAAATTTGAAGCTAATTTCTAGATTGACGTCTTTAAATGTATGTATTATAACACAAATGAAAAGCAAAAGTGGAGTGTAAAATATTATAATTGATTAAATGAATCAAAGATTTATTGATAATATTTGGTGTCACATTCAAGGGGAAAAGGAATGTTGGTGGCCACAAATTTTAATACATTTGTTTTTCTAAGAAATAATTTATTATAATTTTTTGTAATTTATACAAAAATAATTTATTGTAAAAAAAACAAAATTTATTGAATTTTGTTTGCTCGTTTTAATTTTTTCTTTATGTCTCTTACAGTTATGATGATCTTTAGACTTAGACTTTGTTTCTCCCTGAGGTTATGATAAATTAAACTTTCCTATATTGTGGCTGATTACATTGCCTACATTAAACTCATCTGATCTCTATTGCATGTGATTGTAGCTTAAAAATTCTCTAGTGGACTTAGGTTTTTTTTTTTTCCGCCTTTTCCTTCAGTAATATGTGCTGTCATATTGACTTACAGCCACTGTGAAGAATAAGTTGAGAAAATCAGACCAATAACATTATGGGATGTCTAAAGAACATTAAGCAAGCAAATTTCCTTCTCAAACAAAATGTTTTTATGAAAATTTGTTGAACACAAGATTAAAAAAAAAGATCCCTGACAATTTTAAAGAAATGCCTTATTTTCAATTATATCATTAAAGCAAGATTCAAGAATAATATTATATATCATTAAAATTAACCGCTAGCTAGAAACTTGAATATATATTTAAGGTTCTAATACTCATAGGGAAAAGCTTACATTGCCATGTTTGAAAGCCATAATAGTCATTTTGTTTGCATAAAGCGATATCAGGGCTAGGCAAAATGGCTACCTCAAGTTCCTATTTAAACCAGACAATTAATTAAAACCAAATCAATCTAAGCCAAGTAAAGTAGATTACTTAAACTAGCAGGCAGTATGATCTAAATAACAATTCCATATAGCCACATCCAGAGTCTTTGTAAGAAGTATGTGAATTAATATTAAAGTAACTACAATCAGGCAGAAATCACCAAAGGATTTCATTGCTTATGATTTTTGTCATAATCATTAAATATTTGATGTGTAAATAAAACTGATTTAAGATCATGATTAAACTCTGAATTTTGGATTTGACATGTTGATCAAATCAGTGCTTTTGAAAGGAACAAAGAAACATCATAACACCACAGAGAAAATTCCAATCCAAGCTCTGATAGGCCAAATGTGTGTATATGAGCTTCGTGCCCGCAGGCACATGAGGAAATGAAGATCAGTTCGTGAAGATCTCTTAAATAAGAGGTAACCTGAGTTTCTGTGAGAAAATTCTTAAGGACTTTGAGGAAATTTAGGACACAGTTTCTTACTTTATTTTTCAAAGTCCCTCCATGATTGAAAATTATCAGGCAAGGAGGTTGCCTCTCTCTTCTCTGCCGGGGAGTAGCCATGAGGTTTTGCTGGTATTACTACCTGGAATGGGCCCCAAACTAGTCTTCACCAATAAGAATAATATGTATCTCTCCCAGCCATATGGACAGGTGAATATGTGTCCTAAAATGGTCCTTGTCAGGTATTTCTTCTATGGACATGATTGAGAAAACCCAAAGCCTTCGTTGGTGCTGGCGGTGCTGTCATTCGTGATAAAAGCCACCTAAGGACAAAGCCAACTCACAGCAGAAGAAAGATCTAAAAGTGTCAGAGAGAAGTAAGAACATGCCTGAATTCTCTTTCATTTCTGAATGTTTTAGTTACATGGCCCAATAAATTCCCTTTATTATTTAAACCAGTGCACTTTCAATCAATGCATCCTAACTGAAGCAGGGAAATGGGCTGACCTGTTCATGCAGAACCTGGCTAGAGTCAGTGGGCACATTTTATATTTCCCAAGAGATAAGAATTACTGACCCAGCATGTGTTGTGCCTTGACAGAAGAAAACATTCCGGTTTGTCATTCTACTAGAAAATTTGGACAACAGCTACCTATTTGTGTTCTCCTAGCTTCAGTCGCCTAAGCAGACTTCAGCTTTAGGTTGTCCCATGAAGCTATTGCAGTGAAACAATGTCCCTTCATATCTGAACAAATCTAGATATGTTGCATGTTAGAGTTTTAAATTTTATGTGAGATAATGACATTATAGTTTCAGACTTGGGTAACTGAGAGGCACTCGAAGACTTTTTTTTTTTTGCCTAAAAGCAATCAAAAAAACCTATGGAAATGACCAAGTTTCCAATTGGGACACTGGGGAGGTAAAACTTCCCCTTTCTGAATACAACTTTAAAAAGTGATAATGGAAGTCAATATGAAGTTATTTAGTAATTTTGTTAAACTGATTATTGAGGACTTTAAAATTTATATTCACATGATAAGATCCTTGTAAACAGGGAAGATTTTTCTGTTGTGAACATCTTGGCAATACAGAGGTAAGAAGTAACAGAGAAAAGGCACTTAGAAGTGAAAGGTTGTTCTTCATCTGATGGGTAAAAAGCTGCCCACTCTGGAACAGAGAAATCATTCTTAGAGCTGAGAGTACTATTTGTATATGGGCAGGATGCAAAAATCTGGAAGCTTTGTTGAATACAGGAACAGTCTTCCATGTATAATGTCCATGCCTTTGAAATTTGTTGTAGCCTAAATGTTTCCTTATAGTAGTATAATTGGATATAGTTAACAGTGAAACCTCACTAATGTATAAAGGTAGTGTATGTTTGTTTACTACTAAAAAAACTAGCATTTTTATCAATATTCATTGTAACTCTACAGCTCATGTTTCCTCCAAAGAACTCAAACCAAAGCAATTACCTCAGGTGTCAATGTAACATGGGCAAGAGAGTTCATTATCATGAAAATAAATAAGGCACAAATAATTTTCCCAAATTCCCCCAATGAAATGACCCACGGCAGCTAAAATTAACTGTGTTTTTCTTGATTTCTAGTTCAGTGTTCAAGAGTATTAGCATACCTGTTTACTATTTTCTCATTAAAATCTTAAAAATGGATAGTCTGCATTTATATTCATTAATTCAACAAATATTTATCTGGTACCTACTTTTCCTGACACTATGTTAGAGGTCATATAGTTTTAAAGATTATAAACTGGCAAAACACCTATACATACTAGGAATGTTAATAATTGTGAAAGATACCATTAAGTAATTTAATTTTGTGACTAACACAAATATTTCAGTTTTGCTTTTCCTAGCGATGGAAGAAGAAAAATTAAGTCATGAAAGATTTTGACTGAATTACTTTCAGGTTACATCCAGCCAACAGAGACTTTATCTCACTGATAAGAAACAACAACAACAAAAATTTTATTTTGGATATCAAGGGCTTATTCTCTTTTCAAATATTCAAATATTTAATTCTTTATTATATAGGTGTTAATTTTTAAGGATATAATTAAACTTTTTCACAAATTTTACTTGTATTACATTTGCTTTTGGTTGTTTGTAATATGCTATTCTGTTTTTTTGTATTACTGTAAGCCAAGATATGACTCTTTCTAGGCTTTTTTTCTTACCACAAAAGTATTTTACCAAAAATCAGTCTTAGAATGGATGCATGCAGGCTGTGGTGGCTCTTGTTTGGCATTAGTTGAAACAGAAAGTTTTATCGACATCTACTGGGTAGCTTATCAATAAAGATATAAATACATAAATATCTGTTGTTCTCATAGAAGTACAGAATAGAATAGTAGTTATCGGAGGATGAGAGGAATGGTGAGAGATTGATCAATGGGTACAAAGCTACAGCGAGATAGGAAGAATAAATGTTTGTGTTCTATTGCACAGTAGGTTGCCTAGTGTTAGCAATATTATATTGCATATTTTGAAATAGTTAAAAGAGGTTTCTGAACACTCTCATTATAAAGAAATGACAAATGTTTAAGACAATGGATATGCTAATAACTCATTTGATTATATAATGTATATATGTATTGAAATATTACATTGAAACCTATAAATATATATGCTAATTATGTATCGATTATAAATAAAAATAAATAAAAACATAAATACCTAACAACCAAGTCATTTAAAAAATCAAATTTACAATCTATGTTAGAAAGGTTCATTATGCTGCCTGCACCTAACATAGCTGTCTATGTTGTCTGTGCAAACCTAGATCACTTCCTTACTTTGACCTTCTATATTGTCAAAGGCTGGAAATTGCATTTCTCAGAATCCCTTGCTAATTGGATTCCAAATTACATTCTGCCAATGAGAGGCATTTGTGAGATATTTGAAAGGTGGAAAAGGGAAAGCAGAAGTCATATTATTGCTCTTACGTCAGTGGTGAGCAGAAAAGTGTTCTTTAGCAGATTTCAGTTTTGCATTGACCTCCAGTAAAAATCACTATGTTATACTGTTTTTTGTGTTGCTATACAGAAACATATGAGACTGGGTAATTTGTAAAGAAAAGAGGTTTAATTGGCTCAGGGTTCTGCAGGATGTACAGGCACGGCACCAACTTCTACATGGCTTCTGGTAAGGACCACCAGAAGCTTACAATTACGGTGGAAGAGGAGGCACAAGTAGGCACATCACATGGCAAGAACAGGAGCAAAGAGAGAAAGGGGAGGTTTCAAACACTTTTAAACAGTTAGATCCCACATGAACTATCCGAGCAAGAATTCACTTATCATCAAGGGATGGTGCTAAACAATTCATGAGGGATCTACCCCCATGATCCAACCACCTCCCAACAGGTGAGCCAAAAAACTGGGGTAACTGGCCCCACACAAGTCTTGAACTCAGTAGGGATGTCACTAAATCTCAAATGTCCAAAATAATCTCCACAGACTCCATGTCCCATATCCAGGGCACACTGGTGCAAGGGGTGAGCTCCCAAGGCCTTGGGCAGAACACCCCTGGGGCTTTGCAGGGTGCAGGCCCCATGGTTCCTCTCACAGGGTAGAAATGAGTGTCCGTAACTTTTCTTCACTGAGGTTGCAAGCTGCCAATGGTTCTATCATTTTTGGGTTCTATCATTTCAGCGTGCTTGTCAATGTCAACAGCTCGATTTTACAGGCTACTCTTTGTTAAACAGTGTCCCAATGGAGACTGTGTGTGGGGGCTCCAACTCCACATGTCCCCTCAGCATTGCCCTATTAGAGTTTCTCTGTGGGGTCTACACTTCTGCAACAGGCTTCTGCCTGGGCACCCACGCTTTTCATACATCCTCTGAAATCTGGGGGAGAAGATGCCAAGCCTCCATCACTTTTGCACTCTGCACACCTTCAGGCTTAACACCATATGGAAGCTACCAAGGAGGCCTACAGTTTTCACCCTCTGGAGAGGCAGTCCAAGCTGCATCTGACTTCTTTGAGCCACAGCTGTAATTGGAGCAGCTGGAATATGGGGAGCAATGTCCTGAGAACACAGGGCAGTGGGACCCTGGGTCTTCCCGTAAAACCATTCTTTCCTCCTAGGCCTCTGGGTCTGTGATGGGTAGGGTTGCCTAAAAGATCTTTGAAATTCCTTCAAGGCCTTCTTCACATTGTCTTGGATATTAGTACCTAACCCCTTTTTAGTCATGCAAATCTCTAGCAAGTGGCTGCTCTACAGCCTGCTTGTATTTTTCTCCTTAAACACTTTTTCTTTCTCTGCCACTTGGCTAGGCTGCAAATTTTCAAAACATTTACACTCTTCTTCCTTTTGAAATAAAAGTTCCAAATTTGTCATTTTTGTCTTGCTCATCTAATCTTGCTTATCTAATCATAGGCTGTTAAAAGCACCCACGTTAATTTTTGAATGCTTTGCTGCTTAGAAATGTTTTCTGCCAGATACCCCAACTGATCATTTTTAAGTGCAATCTTCCATAGATCTCTAGAACATAAACACAATGCAGACAAGTTCTTTGCTAAGGCATAATGAAGAGACATCATTGTCTGGGGTATATACCTGGGGTTTGTTGTCGCACGCCAAGAAGATTAAGGACATACACAAGGAGAGAGTTTAGGAATGAAGGTTTAATAGGCAAAAGGAAGAGAAAGAAGAATAGCTCTCTCTCTTACAAGAGAGAGGGGTGCCCAAAATGGAAATCGGCCCATGCTGGAATGCACCAGATGTTTTAGGCAGGCTCGAGGAGACAATGTCTGATTTACATAAATTGGTTGGACCAGGTGTGACGTTTACATAGCACACAGGGAAGGCTGGCCAACCCACCCTAATCTTACTATGGAAATGGGATTTCCACTTGACCAGTGTCATGTTGTCTGTTCCTTACTGTACACATGGCTGGCAAAGAGAAGGGAACATGGAGCTGCCATTTTCAACATGCCTAGTCCCAGGTAGTCTTTTCCTGTTGGTACAACTGCCAGCATTCACCCATGAAAGCTTCCAGCTTGCTTGTCAATGTCTGCAGCTCAATTTTACAGGCTGCTCTTTGTTAGAAAGAAAAATGATTTGGGGGCTGCTTTTCATTAAAAAGAAAAACCTTACCAAGAACTTTCTTACCTTCACTATCTGCCTAAATAATTCCTTTTTAACTCCTATATCAGTAACAAGGGTGACCTTTGCTCCAGTTCCCAATAACTTTCTCATTTCCATCTGAGGTCTTGTCACCCTGGCCTTCACTGTTCTTATTTCTATCAGCATTTTGGTCACAACCACTTAACAAGTCTCTAAGAAGTTCCAACTCCCTCGTCTTCCTGTCTTCTTCTGAGACCTGCAACCTCTGCTTGTTACTCAGTTCCAAAACCACTTCCACATTTTCACGTTTCTTGATAGCAATGTTCCCATTCCTCAGTATCAATTTTCTGCTTGTGTTGCTATAAAGAAGTACCTGAGACTGGGGAATTTATAAAGAAAAGAGGTTTAATTGGTTCTCAGTTCTGCAGTGTGTACAAGCATGGCACCAACATCTTCTTGGTTTCTGGTAAGGGCCTCAGGAAGGTTACAATCATAGTCGAAGGCAAAGGGGAGCAGGCACCCTACATGGCAAGAGTGGGAGCAAGAGAGAGTGAGAGAAGGGCGAGGTCCTAGACTCTTTTAGACAATCATATCTTACATGAACTGATCAAGAACTCACTCATTATCCAGGAAATAGAACTAAGCCATTCATGAGGGATATGCCCCATGATCTAATCAACTCCCACCAGACTCCATGTCCAACATTGGGAACCCCATTTCAACGTAAGATTAAGAAGGGACAAATATCCAAACTATATCAATCACCTACGTTTGTTGTGTAGATAGTTGCGATCTCTACTGGTAGTTTTCTGTGGCTTAAGAAATTCCCTACCCCGAAGACAAGAAATAAAATCAGAGCTGAACTGAAGGAGGCACAGAAAACCGTTCAAAAGATCAAAGAAAGAAGAGTTTGCTTTTTGAAAGAATTAATAAAATATGTAGACTGCTAGCTAGACTAATAAAGAAGAAAAGGGAAAATCCAAAAAAACACAATTAGAAGCAATAAGGGGGATATTACCACTGACCTCACAGAAATACAAATAACCATCAGATAATATTCTGAACATCTCTATGCCCACAAATGAGAAAATCTAGAAGAAACAGATAAATTCCTGGACACATACACCCTCCCAAGACTGATCCAGGAAGAAATTGAATCCTTGAACATACCAATAACAAGCTCTAAAATGGAATCAGTAATAGTTTACCAACAACAACAACAAAAAAGCCCATTACCAGATGGATTCATAGCCAAATTCTACCTGATGTACAAATAAGAACTGGTACTGTTCCTACTGAAACTATTCCAAAAAACTGAGGAAGAGGGACTCCTCTGTAACTTATTCTATGAGACCAGCAAGAATTTGTAAACAATTTTACAAGAAAAATATAAACAACCTCATTAAAAAGTGGGCAAAGGACATGAACAGACACTTTTCAAAAGAAGACACACATGTAGCCAATAAGCATATGAAAAAAAGCTCAACATAACTGACCATTAGAGAATGCCAATCAAAACAACAATGTGATACCATCTCACATCTGTTAGAATGGCTATTATGAGCTATTACTAAAACGTCAAAAAATAGCAAGTGCTGGTGAGGTTGCAGAGAAAAGGTAACACTTATACACTGTTTGTAGGAGTGTAAATTAGTTCAACCATTATGGAAAACTGTGTGACAATTCCTCAAAGACTTTAAAACAGAACTACCATTCAACCTAGCAATCCCATTACTGGGTATATACCCAGAGGGATATATCATTCTATCATAAAGACACATGCACACATATGTTCACTGCAGCACTCTTCAGAATAGCAAAGACATGGAATCAACATAAATGCCCATCAATGGTAGACTGGATAAAGGAAATGTGGTTCATATACACCACAGAATACTATGCATCCATAAAATAGAATGAGATCATGTCCTTTGCAGGAACATGGATGGAACTGAAGGCCATCATCCTTAGCAAACAGGAACAGAAAATCAAATGCAACATGTTCTCACTTATAAGTGGAAACTAAATGATGAGAACACATGGATGCAGACAGGAGAACAGCAGACACTGGGGCTTATCAGAGGGTGGAGGGTGGGAAGAGGGAGAGGATCACGAAAATTAACTAGTGAGTACTAGGCTTAATATCTGGGTGATGAAATAATCTGTACAGCACACTCCCATGACACAAGTTTAACAAACCTGCACATGCACCTATGAACTTAAATAAGTTAAAAAAAGAAATTTCCTACTCCTTAGTAAGATAGTGGTCAATTTAAGAGTTAACAGAGATCTTCAATGAATGACCTTTACTTCTCTAGGCATTATAGAAATGAAGAAAGAACCTAATACCTTCTATTAAATCATCTCCTGTTTGATAAATAGTTGGCTTATCCAGGTAGGATTTTTTGAGAAAGTATTTGGTACTGAACGTGGCGCTAAGAAACAGTTTTTGAAAATGAGAAGGATCTGGGGTAGCTTATCTGCTTAGTTAAGATTAGAGATGGCCAGGCACAGTGGTTCCTGCCTGTAATCCCAGCACTTTGGGAGGCCGAGATGGGTGGATCACTTGAGGTTAGGAGTTCGAGACCAGCCTGGCCAACATGGTGAAACCCCATCTCTACTAAAAATACAAAAAATTAGCTGGGCATGATAGCAGGTGCCTATAATTCCAGCTACTTGGGAGGCTGGGCGGGGAGAATTGCTTGAACCTGTCAGGCAGAGGTTGTAGTGAGCCAAGATCACGCCATTGCACTCCAGCCTGGGCAACAGAGCAAGACTCCGTCTCAAAAAAAAAAAAAAAAAAAAGAAAGATTAGAGATAAAAGATTAATATCAGTGCTAGTAAAAAATGGGATATCTGTGATATTTAAAATTTTTTGTTTATCAATGTAAATACGTAATTTAATATAATTTTAAAATAAAGGATATATTAAAGATAAGGATTTGGGAAATAAAGAGGCTGCTATAATAAAACATTCTATTATAAATAACCGTGAGGACTCTGAGGTAGACTATTTCTTTTTTTTTTTTTCCATTTTTTTAAATTGCATTTTAGGTTTTGGGGTACATGTGAAGAACATGCAAGATTGTTGCATAGGTACACACATGGCAGTGTGATTTGCTGCCTTCCTCCCCCATCACCTATATCTGGCATTTCTCCCCATGCTATTTCTAACTGCACCACTTCTTTCTGACAAAGACGACTTAAAAAGCTCAGGGTTCTAAATTTTGAGCTCAAGACAAGATAAGAAGCAAAAGAACTTCCTAAAATGTATCTTACTTTCATAACCAAATATGAGACCAATGTATTTGAAAACTAGACTCAAAGTCTGATGTTGTATATTGCAGAATTACAAAGCACATTTAATTCATAGTCTTTCTTGGTATCTTATTTAAAAGCTGAGGCATTTATTTAAAAGTGGGGACTTTGGGGTGGATCCTGATGGATCTGAACCTCCAAATTTCACTGACCCTCCTTGTAAGTAGAAGAAACCCTTCTTGACCCATCCGAAGCATCTGTAAGGGCCATACTTCAGGCATTTACCTTCCTTAGTATTACTGATTCTCCACAGGATTTGCTCCATCACCTTGTCTTGCTGCCAGACCCATTTCTAGAATCAAATCACAGGAGAATGGGTACAAAGACCGACTTGGGAGGAGATAGTTTACACATAGAAAGAATTGAATGGTTTTGCTAATTTATATTTGCAGAAACTTGGCAAGGAATGATAGGACTGGATTTTAAGGATCCTAGGCCAGGGAGGAAAAAAAAGGCTTGTAGTAAGCCACATTTATTAATGTAATTGCACTTTTCAGAGATTCTGGATTCAAAATGTGTGATACTTGAGTATACGGTTGTGGCTCACCAGATTAGGTGTTCAGCAGACTGAAACCTGGACTCCATGGTGGTCAAGGCTACGTAAAATTGAGAGGTCAGAACTTCAGGAAGTAATGTAGAGGAAAGTACATGAAAAAGACAGAAGTCTAGTGTTGATGTGTCATCTGTGACCTGCTTTACATCCCCCTCACTATGTTACCTTGGAAGGCCCAGAGGACCTCCCTCCACCAAAGCACTAGGAAATACACTGAGGTGGCCAAGGTCAACTACAGGAAGTTACCCCCATTGAAATGGGCTTTCAAAATTCATTGAGGATAATGGGATGGTGGAGAGATGGCAGAAACCAAGTGACTGCACTTTAATGTGAAAGCCAGAAACAAGGTGAGCATCATTTCCAATGTGGGCAGCAGGTTAAAGCAGGAATCAAAATGGCTTATGCCTCAGGAGTCATTGGTGATGGCTAATAGATCATAGCATCCCCCTGTACTGAACGGAAGTGCTGCCTATTAGCTACTTGGTTTTCATAATTTGAAACATCATAGCTCCCATTATTAGAGTTTGGGCACAATAAAGAATTATGGCCTCTTACTAATTTCCAGATTCAGAGCCCTGGAATGAAAAGTATGCTAGGTTCCTTTGAAGAAGTACCCTGTGTCTTTGCCAAAATAATAAATTCTAAACAACTCTAGAGATTCCTCAAAGGAACCTGCAGTCATCGACCAGGGTGACTGTGCATTTTATAAAACCAGATGATTTCCTCACTTTTCTAATGTACACAATAGGCAAAAATATACTCTGCCCATGCCAGAATATCCATATTAGTTTTTTAACACATGAGATATTAGAAAGGGATGCTTCTTAGCCCCTTGAACTGCCTCTTTCCTCCGAATAGTGAACTAAATTCAGAATGACACAAATTAGTGCCACCAAAAAAGACTAGAGGTGTGCAGGTGTAAGTTTCTTGTCATACCCACATTTAACTATTTTACCAGGCTGAAAATAGATGGCCTTAAAGAAAGATGATGGATTATTACAAACATAATTAGGAAGTAACTCTGATTGTAGCCACTATGCAGATGTGGTCTTTTTTTGAAACTAGTTAACATATCACTGAGATCGTTATATAGATATTGATCAGGCTAATGCTTTTTCTATATGCTATTAGGAAAAAAACAGAGTGAAGATCTTTGATTTCCCCCTCGTGAGGACAACTGTATATCTTCACTTTACCTCACCTCGGGACTAGGTCAACTGTCTTCCCCTCTGTCATAATCTAATCCACAGGGATTGATTATTCAGCCATCTCATAGGCTATTTTGCTGATCTGCTATATTAATGACTGTGACAGATTTCATTTTGCAAGATGGATGATGGTCTGCATAGGTTTCTTTCAATCTCTAATGAATCCTATCCAACATATGTGTCTCTTGTCTGAGAAAACACTGAAATGGGGCTTTTAGATATGAAATATAAGGTGCTGGGTACTAAGAGGAGACAAAGTAAGCTAAATTATTATGGTTTTTAAAAATCAATTTTTCATTTTATTTTGGTAGCTCAAGGGAGAAAATATGTAGAAAAGTCCTTGAATTTGGAGGAAAGAGATGTCACGGAAGGACCTAATAGAGACAGTGAGAGCAGGAGTCAATCCCAAGGTACAAGGCCAGGCCCTCAGAAGAAAGGCAGCTCTCATGAAGGGAATCCCCATGACTTAGAAATCACGACATCCGATGCTGATAGGCAGGAGCAAGTGGCTTATTCCTTCTGGCTTCAACCCCAGGTCATTAGCCCCCTACATTTTAGAAAATCTCCATACATTGCAGAAATCACAACGGTAAACTAAGCTGATTTTTTTCAGTGCTGTAAAAATGGATAAATTGAATGGGTTAGTGGTAGTTTTAAAAATGTCTACAAGATGTTCTGTCTGTGCTTTGGATGAAGTGTGAGGAGTAGAGAATGGCAGTGCACAGATAAAACAGCAACATGTGTGGGGGCCGTGATTTGGTGTTCAGAGTCAGAAGTGTAGACAATACCATGTATTAGGCAGATATACTCTGCACACACTGAAGAATCCCCTAGAATAGTGAGGAAGCCATTGGTCTTCCATCAATTACTTGGAATGGAGGCTCATGTATCAAAGAAACAGTTGGCTTCAAGAGGCTGAAAGATGTAGGGACATTAGGTAACACATAATAGATTCATTTCAGCTAAATCTCATAAATGTGCACTCAGCTTTGGTAAGAGTTATAAATTACTGACATAGATCTTGTCAGCATAGGGAAAATGCAAAAAGCAAAGATGCACAATTCAATTTTGGGCCAAACCAGTGCAAAATTGAAGAGCCAAACCCTACCAGCTGTCTAAGTAAAGATGCCATCTGACAGGCTCTTACTTTTTACACTGGACCCTTGAAGAGAGAGGATCCCACTTCACTGGAGACTGAACATTGTTATCTGCTGCGCGTGCGTGAGGCCCCTGAGCAATTCATAAAAGGGGCAGTAAGTCTGCTCGTGCAGGGGCCCAGATGGAGAACTGGGAATGTGGGAGTAGTGTTCCCAAGCACACAGATGTTCTGCCTTCTCATAGCTCTCAGAAGGGCTATCCACTCAGACACAGCTCCTGCTTTCTCTGTTCTTTGAGGAGGCCCAGAGGATGAGTAGTACAATGGTGGCACTGGGGCTGTAGCAACATCTCACTTCTAGGCAGGTTAAAAAGCACAATGCTGCCAGGTGCATTGGCTCACATCTGTAATCCCAGGACTTCGAGAGGCCGAGGTGGGAGAATCTCTTGAGGCCGGAAGTTTGAAATCAGTCTGGGCAACATAGCAGGACCCTGCCTCTTCAAAAAACTAAAAAGTGCAAAATTTTTATGAGAAAGATTTAGTTTAACAAAGGACAAAAACATCCTTTTAGGGATGTTTCCTTTCCTGGAGTCCCAAACTTGTATTTAAAATTTAGTTCAGTGTTTGTTCTAATATTTAGTACAAACTGTACTGAATTTAGTACAGACTGGATACTAATTTTCATAGTAATAAATAAGACTTAGGTGTGTACCTGATCAATTTCTTTCTCTTCAACTGCACTGAAATTTAGCCCCTCGAGCCCTAAATCCTGCTGTTGGTAAATTTCTGTGGCCCTCAAGTTTCACTCACTCAAACTGGTGATTACTAAGCACTTTTTAAGTGCAATCTATTTTGGGTGACTTCTCAGGCTATCAGGATGTGTTTTCTCCTCCTCTCTCACTTCTGTCCAGGGGCCATCTAGGTTTTGGGTATGTGTACAGAAAGGTGGCATGCAGGCTGTGGGTAACATCTTAGACTATTTGGTCTAGAAAGTGCTTTTCAAAGTGAGGTCCTTGGCCAGCAGCATCAGAACTGCCCAAGAAATTGTTAAAACGCAAATCCTCAGGCTCCAGTCCAGACCCATTGAATCAGAAACTCTGGCTGAAGGCCCAGTAATCTGTGCTTTAACAAGGTTTTCAAGAGATTATGATGCCTTCGAGAAGCACTGGTCTGAAGGCATCAGCCTCCACCCACCTTGGTTTCTGAGGAGATGTACTGGCATTGCTGAGCTTTGGTTTTGTGGCTCCCAACTCATCCTATCCATGGCTGGAATGTCCTCTCCTGCTCACCAGCCATCTCTGTGGTCATCCTGCTCTCTCCTTAGCCTGACCACAGTGCCTGGTTTCCCACTCTCTTGTGCCTGCTCAGAGCTTAGGATATTCTGGATACTCTTTCTAGCCCCTTCTACTTTACTGTCTACGTTCCATGACCAACACAGAGTTTCCCCTAAAGGCTTGGATTCTTTCTACTATTGACTGGAACCTGGTAATGCATATTTTCTCTCACAACCCCCCAACTACATGGAGTTTCAATCATCTTTACTTACCAGAAATTGATCTTAGGAGTGGGCAGGGTGGTAGGTCCAGTTTTCAGGCCCCTGAGCCATTACTTATGACACATAGACTTTTTTTGTTGTTATTGTTGTGTATTTTGAGATGGAGTTCTTACTCTGTTGTCCAGGCTGGAGTGCAGTGGCACAACTTCAGCTTCGGCTCACTGCCACCTCTGCCTTCCAGGTTCAAGTGATTCTCCTGCCTCAGCCTCCCAAGTAACTGGGATTATAGGTGCCTGCCACCATGCCCAGCTAATTTTTGTATTTTTAGTGGAGATGGAGTTTCACAATGCTCATCAGGCTGGTCTCAAACTCCTGAACTCAAGTGAACCACCTGCCTCGGCCTCCCAAAGTTCTGCGATTGCAGGCATGAGCCACTGCACCCAGCCTACACATAGACTTCTAAACCTACCATTTTTGAAAAGACCCCTGAACTTTTGTATAAATCTTTTTTTTTCTCTAAGAATGACCATGCTTGTCATTCAAACCCCATTAACTTTTAAGAAAATTGACTCTTAACAAGTTTCAAAATCTGTTTTATATCTCAAAAATTTAGCATTGACTGGTTCTTTGCAATCCTGTCTTAGTCATCCTAATTTTCCTGAAAACCTCTGACTGAATAGGGAAAGATGAAGAAGGATGTGTAGAAAGCAAACACATTAGTTAAAATTTCAAGATATTATCATGCCACATCTGAATGGGAAACACCCGTAAGTTTCCTGAGTGTGCTCCCTAATTCTAATCACCAAAATCATTCTGCAACTAAAAAATTTTTATAAGATACTCCTTTAACATGATTTTCCTCTTTGGGTTCTTTCAATAGGTGTCTCTTTTCAACTTAATGTGTAGATAATTTTTTACTCTAAAACCCATATTTTCATCTACATGTACAAAGCTTGAAAATGAATGAATGAATTCCAAACCATCCCTGACCTGGTTTTGTCTCTTGTATTAAGCCTTATTTCTAACATATCACTTACTCCCATGACACAGCCTAACTGACATCATAAAGAGACACATATTAAAATCGTAGAGCTTTCATTATAGAATTCCATCTCCTGGTAATGTACCCCCACTGGATCCCCCGGTTGTGGGCTAGCCAGGCTCCAGGATCTAGCATAAATTTTCTCTCTGATTAGGAATATTTAAGTAACGTAGGACCACATGTCTGGACTCAGAAACAAGTTACCCTGTGTCTCACCTGGCCCTGTCATAAATAAGGTTTCTACTTTACTCCCAGGAATCGCTCCTTGCCATATTCCCAGTTATTACTTGTTTGGTTTCCTTTTTAACTGAAATTTAACGGATACATTACATATTTTAAACATATTTTAAACTGTTTTAATTTATTGAGATTGTGTTCATTTCATGGGTACTATGAAAGGATTTCCACTGCCATTTGCAAAATCAAAACTTCCTTCCACTTACTGCAGTATTACTACTATGCTATAACTCAGAATGTATTCCATTCTTGAAGATTTCACAGCCCTGATAGATTAAGCCCTCTTTAATAAGTTATCCTGACACAGTGGACTCAATAAAATAGTCATATCTAAATTCACAGTAACTAATCATAATTTATGCACTTATATAATGTAATATTTGACTGAAAGGTTTTTTTCATTAAATGTGATATATAAAAGTTGAAATGGCAGTTTCTACTTTATATTTCTAGTCTTATATTTCTAACATTTCACATTACACTGCGATGTGAATATTTGAAAAATAATGAGGGGAGCTATAATAATTCTTTAAAAATTCCTTACCAGCACACATAGTCCTACTTCCTACAGTTTTGGTGTTCTATTTGACAACAAAATCATTTCCAATTCTTGTCCCAGGTATTATAGAGTATTTTACTGCAATGATGTGTCCTCTCTGTTCCATATCACCACCTCTCAATGCACTTCTGTAAGGAGATTGCAGCAATACAGAAGTGCTTCGTGATTATTTTGTGGTTCTCTATGACTCCTTTTGAAATCCTCTTTTTCTCACTCCCTCTTTGTCCTGGCAGCCTTTCAGGTTGGAGAAAGATCCACTTGTTCAAAATTACCCATATAGCCATGCGTTGAATTAGTTATAGAGAAAGGATCTCTGTTAAAATCGAAGGGCTCCATGATAGTCACATTCTGGCCTCCCAGCGCTGCATAGAAAACGAAAGACACAGATTAGCCAGAATTCTTTTCAAAATAAAATTTATGAAATGTACATTCAACTACGCTTAGCTAATATATTTCTATTATGGGCAAGCTAATTCTACAGTTGTTTTTTTAAAATTTCAAATAAAAATATTACAGTATCTAAAATATAAACAACTCAGATTTCATGTCACAGAATAACTATTTTGAGTGTACTATTTTTTTGAGTATTTGTATCATTGGGTTTGGAAAAGAATCAAGTCTTTTTTTTAAAGTATGTAAAATATTATACCTACAGGGAAGCTAATGTGAGTCCATTTTTAACCTACAATGATTTTTACAGCCAAATAATAGAGCTTTGAATAACAGAACTACTATAATTAACTCAGTTGTCAATGAAGGTAATTTTTCCAGGGCATCCATTCATAGTTTCAAATATTTCTAAATACTCTAGACTTTTGTCATTACTATAGCAATATAGAAAAGAACGCTTGCCTGGGCCTGAATCTTTTTGTTAATCCACTATTTAAAAAAACAATTAAAATTATTTCTCTGATGGGTTTTAAGAAAATAGCAACATGTAACTAATATTGTGACAAGAACTTTTGGAGAAATTTGTGGCTTTTTATTTACAAAACCAAAAGCAAAATTGTAACTCTTCTATGTCAACAAAAACCATTTCATTGTGTAGCTTAAATTGCTGTCTGAATCAGAGAAGCTTCTGACCCAAAGGCCTTTATATTTATTTAGTATTTTGGCTTTAAGAAAAAAGAATACTACAGCAAAATAATTTACTTAAATTTAAAAAGCGGCAATCACCACATTCGAGTAGATTCACCAGTCCTAGAAAAACTCATTTAATCTTGTTAATCATAAATTACACTATACACAGGATTATTTCACAATTCATAGACTGATTGATTTAATAAAAATGTGTTTATAAGGTAGACAAGATACATATTTCCCTTTCTCAAACAGTTATTTTCTTTAGTTAATTGTCTTGAAAAAGCAAATTGAGATATTTATAGAAGTAAAGGGAAACATAAAAGTACAAAATTATATAGATGCTCCTTGACTTATGATGGGATTATATCCCAATAAACCCACTGTGAGTAGAAAATATTGTAAGCCAAAAATGCACTTAATACACCTAACCTATTGAACATCATAGCTTATCCTAGCCTACCTTAAAAGTGAACATTTACATTAGTGAGCAGTTGAGCAAAATTACCTAACACAAAGCTAATTTATTATAAAATAACATTGAATACTTTATGTAATTCATTAAATATTGCATTGAAAGTGAAAAAACAGGATGACTGTATGGATATTGAAAGTATGGTTTCTACTAAATGCATATCACTTTTGCACCACCGTAAAGTCAAAAAAAGTCTGAGTCAAACTATCCTAAACCAAGGACTGTCCGTAATCTAAAAAGATTGTGATAATTTATATGAAAACTACCTATGTCATCAAGTCTTCTTTTTTTCTTTTTCTTGCTATGTTGCCCAGGTTGGCCTTGAATTCTTGGGCTCAACTGATCCTCTTGCTTGAGACTCCCAAAGTGCTGGAATTACAGGCATGAGCCACCAAGTTGAGCCTGAAGCCCTCAAGGAAAACAAAACAAAACAAAACCTAGCAGGCTTTGGTAAGAGAAAGCCTTCTTCAGACTCTGCCAGTGAGAAAAAGCTTGGCTGTTTTTAGCTTTATGTTGCTCAGAAATGGAGCTGGAATGGATTAGGTAAGGGAGCTGATACAAAGTAAGAGTGTGAGGAGGGTGCTGGTGCTGTGCCTCCTGACATACCACAACTCCACTGCTAGACTCCCAATACTGGGGAAGAGACCTGGTGACCACAGAATTGGTGGAAACCTGGGACAGGTGAGGAGAGCTACCCAGAGAGACCATAGCAGGAGCCAGGAAAGCAGGAATGCACTCCAGACAAGGCAGAGAAGGTGGTGTTAAAAAGAACAATACCATGAGCTTCTAATGGGGAAATTAGCAAGAAGTTCAAAAAAAAAGCAGGCAGTCCAGATTTCAAAAATAAATCTTTGCAAACCAACTAAAAGAGCAGTTCTGTTAAATGAATATAAGAAAGTTTCATTTCACCCCAAATGTTTAGCATCTTGTGAAAATCTGTTAATCAAAGGTTGTCAATCAAAAAAGAGCATGTAGTTTGGGTTCAGTATGTCCTGAAAGAGAGAAAAGAGTCTGGCTTAAAGATCTGACCCTCAAAACTTTCCCCTTTCCTCTGATATATGTGAATAGCAGGCAAAACAATGGTGGAAATAATTAGGTTGGTGCCAATTTTTCCATCGTTATGTTCTTAAAGGGCACATCAAATCTTTTTGATCATACTAGACTTTAAAATATGTTATTATTTTCTAACCAAACTCAAGGGTCACTGATCCTCATTTAATCTTTAAATGACATGCTTACCACCATGAGGCCTTGTCTTTACTGCTAAGAGATTTTATGAAAAAAGATCGCATGGGGAGATTAATGTTATTCTCTAAGGATCCCTGACAATTTTGCTATATTGATTTCTACTACACTATGAAGCATATGTCTTCTGCGCAAGTTAGCTACATAGCAGAATTCCCCAGATGTCAGATGGCAAATGAGTTCCCTTTGTGGCAAATTTTTACTAATTCACAAAATGTGCATTTCTGAAGAGGCTCGGGCTGAAATCAGCTGGTGCAAACTTGGGAGTCCCCTGTCAGTGGTCTGAAAAGCCCTAGTGGTCATGCAGTAAGATCCAGATGTCCATCACCAAAGACTCAGGTCTCTGCCCTCCCCCAGTACCACTCCCTCCTTCTTCAACAACCTTTCCTCCTCTTGTCTCCCTAAGATTTCTAGATGCCTCATTCGACACGGACAATCTTGTTTTTGTGCTTTCAGTTTACCCAACATTGATCACAGGTTTATTCTGAGCCAGTTACTGCCCAAGGCACTAAGAGTCTCAAAGTAAGTAAGAAACCAGCTCTGCTCTTGAAAAACGTAGGGTAAATTGAGATAGTCAAACATTAACAGATGAGGGAAAGCTCTTCACAGGCAGGAAGGGATCATGTAGCTCCAGAGCTTGTAGCTTCGCCTAAGGATTTAATCAAGGCTTCTTGGAAGGGATGACCCTTGAACTAGTCTTGACAGATGAAGGCAAGTTGTCTATTTAAGGAAAAGTGGGATGTGCTTTTTGGCCTAGGTTATAACATAAACGAAGTCCTCAAGGGTTATAGCACTGCTATATATGCCTCAAAATTCCCATGTTGAAGCCCTATTCCCAATGTGACTGTATTTGGAGATAGTGTTTTTAGGGGCTAAGTATGTTTAAATTAGGTTGTAAGGGTGGAGTCCTAATCCAGTAGAATTGTAACCTTATGAGAAGAGACAGAGATCTACACCCATATATCATGAAAATGCCATGGAAGCACACAGAAGAAAGGTCACCATCTGCAAGTAAGGAGGAGGGCCCTCACCGGAGCTCTACCATGCTGGCACCCCATTCTCAGACTTTAAGCCTCCAGAACTGTGAGAAAAGAAATTTCTGTTGTTTAAGCCACCCAGTCAATGGTATTTTGTTCTGGCAGCCCTTGAAGACATAGATAAGTATCCTCATGCATTTTGGCTTACTTTCAAAACTACACTTGTTAGACTGTAAAGTTAGAGGCCTGTGGTGGGTAAGACAGTTCTGGATATTCAAGGAAGTAAGAGAGCGAAAAAGAAGGGAACAGGGAATAGAAACATACACCGCTCCCAATAGAAGTTTTGGATAAGGGGAAAAGAAAAGATTATTCCTAGGATTCCTGGAAGCATGTCATGAATTCGTGAATTCACATCTGCAGAAGGGAACTTTTAGCCATTCTTTTTTTTTTTTTGAGATAGAGTCTCACTCTGTCGCCCAGGCTGGAGTGCAGTGGTGCAATCTCAGCTCACTGCAACCTCCACCTCCCAGGTTCAAGCGATTCTCCTGCCTCAGTCTTCCAAGTAGCTGGGATTACAGGCAAGCACCACAACACCTGGCTAATTTTTATATTTTTAGTAGAGATGGGGTTTCGCCATGTTGGCCGCACTGGTCTCGAACCCCTGACCTCAAGTGATCCACCAGCCTTGGCCACCCAAAGTGCTAGGATTACAGGCGTGAGCCACTGCACCCAGCCTTTTTCCTCATCATTTTGCCTACTGTGTATGGAGGGGGTTAATTTTACTCACTTGGGGTGGCTGCCCAGATTCAGTGGAATTCTGATTCACTTCTACCTTAGCTCTAAAGCACAAAGAAACTAAAGAATTTAGGAACAACTCTCGTGGCCTTCAACCTGTGACAGTAACGTTCCTACAGCTACTGCAAAATATGACTACAGAGAATAAAACTAATGCTGAAAACTCAAAATAATTGGCATTATTAGGGTAATACAAACGCAACCACTTAAAAACTCCAATTTCTTGAAAAGAGAAATACGTATAGATATATTAATGACAAAGTTTATGTAACCAGTTTAATTACTGAAGACTGAGAAAGATATGGTAAAGGAAGTACAATTAATAAACAAGAATCTTCTTATTGCTATTTTGATTAATAAACAAATAGTTATGAAAATATCTTAATAATTATGAGATAACCATGAACAAAATTAAACACTGGATGTCTGTGTTCTAAAGTAATGAGAAGACAAAGTAAACAAAACGGCCTACAGAAGACAGGCCAAATGGTGAGGAAACAAAAAGAAAAACAGACAACAGGCTGGGAAGAACAGCCCATGCCTGTAATCCCAGCACTTTGAGAGGTTGAGGTAGGTGAACAGATTCAGCCCAGGAGTTCAAGCCCAGCTTCAGCACCATGGCAAAACCCTATCTCTACAAAGAATACAAAAATTAACCAGGCATGGTGGCGCCCACCTGTAGTCCCAGCTACTCAGAGGCTGAGGTAGGAGGATCGCTTGAGCCTTGGAGGTCAAGGCTGCAGTGAGCAGTGATCCTGCTGCTGCACTTCTGCCTGGGCAAATGAAAGAGATCTGGCTCAAAGAAAAACAAAAACAAAAACAAATGCCCAACAACGAAAAGGATATGTCAGGCCCAAATAATTAATGAATATAATTCATGCTCTTCTATTAAAAAGGTGAAATGTATCAGATTGAATGAAAATAATCTGATAATTTATTACTTTTAAGAAAGAGATTTAAATAATAAAGAGATGTAACAACTTGCACAAATGGGACTAAAAAGAGTTATATATTGACAAAATTACAAACAGTAAAAGAAATAATACTGAATTTCTAAAGTTGAATAGTTTAAAATACATAAAATTATTAAGAACATAGGGAATAACATTTTAAACATATAACCTTATCATTTATCTATCACCTATCTATCATCTATCTACACTGTTATAGCAACATTCTCTATATCTAGATAGATAGATAGATAGATATATAGATAGAGGCAGAGATAGAGAGATAGTTACACATGGCAAACATCTCTGTCTTTATGTCTATATTGAGTTGACAAAAACAATTTTTAAGAATTTGATCAAGGTAGAACTAATATTGACAAAAATTTAACCTCTACTCATATCTCAAAAGAAAATTATCCATGGGTGTCTGGCATTTCTGCACATCTTGCAAACACAGGTAATAGATTCCTTTGTTCCAGAAAGTCTTTTCTAGTACGTTTGTATAGATAATTACCTGGGAGTAAAGAGATAGTGTCTCCCTCTGGAGCAAAGAGCTGGTTTGCTTATAGTCTAGGAAGATGAAGATTGTCTCCCTCCAAAGCAAAGGTCAGACATGCTTGCAGCCCAGCACAATGAAGATACCTCCTTCCAGGGAAAAAAGGCAGGCATGCCTACTGCCTTTTATAAAAGAATCAGATGCCCTAAGTTTAGGATTCCTCTCTTGTAATGCATCCATTTTGTGTGTTGGTATCATCTGGCCCTCCTCACCCATCCTGTGTGAATTGGGGCACGGGGAACTGACACAAAAATGATAATACTCTAGCTACTGCTATTACTGCGAGTAATAAAATACATTGTCTCTGACCAACTAATTGTTTATCTTCCATACAACCATGAAAGCTAGCTTGTTAAGCAGCGTAAAATTTCAATTTGTCATAGTTCTTGACATCACCAATAATTTCCTTCATGTAAAATATATAAGAAGCATGAATGAAAATTGGTATCAGACCCAAAACAAAGTCAGTAATCCAAAGAAACTGAAATCATACACCATATTTACTGACAACAATTGAATGTAAAATACAAATTTTTCTGTTACTAGAAACAAGAATTTACCACTTGAGAATGAAAACAAACCTTTTAAAGTAACTATTGGACTCAGGAAGAGAAAAAAATTAATAAAAACATCAAAGCAAAATTGGTGCACAAAAGTGAATTCATAAATATAAATGTTTTTCTACATGTTTTAAAGAATGCAAACACACTAAATGTTAGAAAAAGAAAATAAGACCAACTTGGATTAAAAGAAGAATTAGATAATAAATTGGTTAACATTTGCAAATCAAAACTACATTGAGATACCATCTCACGCCAGTTAGAATGGCAATCATTAAAAAACCTGGAGACAACAGATGCTGGAGAGGATGTGGAGAAATAGGATCACTTTTACACTGTTGGTGAGAGTGTAAATTAGTTCAACCATTGTGAAAGATAGTGTGGCACTCCCTTAAGGACTTAGAAATAGAAATTCCATTTGACCCAGCAATCCCATTACTGGGTATATACCCAAAGGATTATAAATCATTCTATTATAAAGACACATGCACACATATGTCATCGTGGCACTGTTTACAAAAGCAAAGACCTGGAACCAACCCAAATGCCCATCAATGATAGACTGGACAAAGAAAATGTGGCACATATACACCATGGAATACTATGTAGCCATAAAAAACGATGAGTTCATGTCCTTTGTAGGGACATGGATAAATCTGGAAACCATCATTCTCAGCAAACTGACACAAGAAGAGAAAACCAAACACTGCATATTCTCACTCATAGGCGGGTGTTGAACAATGAGAACACATGGACACAGGGAGGGGAGCATCACACACTGGGTTCTGTTGGGGGTTGGGGGGCTAGGTGAGGGAAAGCGTGGGGCAGGGAGGTTGGGGATGGATAACACTGGGAGAAATGCCTTATGTAGGTGACGGGGGGGATGGAGACAGCAAACCACCATTGCAAGTGTGTACCTATGCAACAATCCTGCAAGATCTGCATGTGTATTCCAGAACTTAAAGTACAATTTTAAAAAAAAAGACAAACGCAAAAAAAAAAAAAAAATACAGATTTCAAATATCTTTTAGACAGATAACAAGGGGCTTCAGTGTCTTATCGAACTAGGGTGCAAAAACCTGTGCTGCCAGTAGGTGTCATCATCAACATTATGCAGTGCAGTCCTAATACCTCTCTTAGGCCTGGGAAATGCTTGGACCTAAGACACTATGAGTTGGGTGCCAAAGATATCAAATAAGATAAGCTTTCTCATTTGCTAGGAGTTGATCCCAAGTAATAATAATTGTTCTAAAGTTAGGCTGGGCACTGTGGCTCACGCCTGTAATCCCAGCACTTTGGGAGGCCGAGGCAGGAGGCGGCTGATCATTTGAGGTCAGGAGCTCCCCGCCAGCCTGACCACCATGGTGAAACCCTGTCTCTACTAAAAATACAAAAACACTAGTTGGGCGTGGTGGTGGGCACCTGTAGTACCAACTACTCGGAAGGCTGAGGCATGAGAATCGCTTGAACCTGGGAGGCGGAGGTTGCAATGAGCTGAGATCATGCCAATGCACTCTAGCCTGGGCAATAGAGCAAGACTCTGTCTCAAAAAAAATAAATACATAAAAATAAATAAAATAAAATAAAGTTAGCTTCTGTTTTCTTAGGCATACAATTTTGAAATTTTGTGCATTGATATCCTTTAATATGGAAATTTTTAAAATAAAATTTAATGTCAATATTTGATTTTCACACTGAACTTGATATGGAAGCCATCATTAAATCAGTTAAGTAATTCATACATAGTATTTCATACTTGTACTATTTGTAGAAACACCTATAACTCCTTAACAATAACTTCTATTACAAATAAGTAGGCTAACACTGCTTACTCTCTTCCAAATAGTGCCTTAGGGGCCAATGCAAACCTACCAAAGGATGGAGCATACTTGTCCTTCAGTCTTCTTTGCTCCAAGCATGTCCACACTGGGCCAAAGGCTTGTCAAGTTGCCAGTCTGGGTCTGTTACAGCAAATGAAAAGAAATAATGGTGAAACAAAAATGAAAAATTAACAGTGTGAATGTGTCTATAATAAACAGCTATGAGACTTCTTTATGAAAGTACACTCCACCCTGTAGGCATATTCAGAATATAAATATGCCCTTTTACTCTACAAAATTAGATACAGCCCTTGGAAACACTTCCGGAAGACCACTGCCTTACACCAATTAATATCAACCACTTCTCTCTGAAGGCAAAATAGCCAAGGTTTTCCTTCTCAAATACATGTTTTTCTTTGAACCTGATGTGTTTGTCTGAGGGCCCATTGGTGTTCTGTGGTGATAGATGCCACAAAACATTTGTTTTTTGGACTAATTGGATGACTTTGGTTCCCAGAGCTGTCAGCCAGACAATTTTTACAAGTGGTATGTTCCAGTGAAGGAAAATTTCTAAAATTAAAGATAAGTTTTGCAGAACAGAAAAACTAGATAAGCTGTAAAGGTTTGAAGAGTTTGTTCCAAACTATGAGCACCTCCGAATGGCTGGTTCAAAGAGCAGGATTCCACCATTCCCCCTTTAAGATTAGACATTTAAACAAAGCATAGAAAAAGTCAACAGTTCATAACTGAATAATTTTTTCTTTCTTCCTCCTCACTACTCCCTCCCTACTTTTTCTTTTCTTGCTTGTTTCTAAGGCATTGTAAGCTGATTCAAAATAAATAGACCTTTTAAAAACTGTTTCAAGCACAGAGAACGAAGAAATTATATTAGTTGTGGATTTCAAATCAAAGGACAAAGATGAAAAGTGTTTAGTGAAGGAGATTGTGGTCAAATGCAAATATTTCTAAATGAAAACAGAAATTAAGAAAATCGTAGCTAGGGATATAAAATATCTGTATGTTCAAAACTTTGCATAAAGATTTAAGAATTTTATTTCTGGAAAAAACATTAATTATGATATTGGTTATTTAAACGTGGGGGAAGGCACATATATATTTTATTACCTAGATGGTGAAGATGATTAAACTTGTATTTTTAAAACATTAGTTTTTAAAAACTAAAAAACCAGCAAATAATATATTTTGCCTTTGGTAATAATCCAATTATGCTCTATTGATTATAGGAAATACTGTCAGTCATTCTAAACTACAGGACTTAGCGGGTGCAAAGGGATCTCTTAGAGGTTTGTAACATGCAAGGAACTGGATTGTGTGATTCTTAAAAATAAACAAAAACATGTTCCACCGGGAACATCTTTAAGATTTTAGTCAGCATCTTCTGAATCAATTGAAAGATTTTTGTTTATTGAGATCCTAGGATGTTGCTTTTCTTCAAGGAGAAGCTGTATGAACTTAACATCTCTTCACTGACAGCTTCTGCTGGACACACAGAGTTTAAGAATCTCACTGGAGCCTTCATGTGTCCATGCTCCTGCTCACTATAGCGCTCCTTCCCTTTTAGACTGTTGGTGGCCCCATTGTTTCTTTTCTCATGTGCTCTGTAGTCTGTGCCATAGCTGCACTGAAGCCAGCTTGTCCTCAGTATGGCTAAGGGTAAAAGAAAAAGATAGGCAGCATTGGTCTTGTACTTTCTTGTTATTCTCAGGTAAGTTCTCCAATTTGGACACAATGTTTAAAAAGTTACTTCTTTTTAAGAGAAGGTATTTGCTATATAAGTAAAAGTAGGTTTCTTCCTCTTATATGTTTACAAATGTGTTACTAGTAGGTGGTCAGCCTACCCAATTTTACTGTAAGGCAAAACTGGATATTCCAAGCAGTAGAGATGCATTTCACAAAACTAAGTATTTGGATGTAATTTTGGGTGAAATGGTGACTGATTTCTGTGCATCTGTTAAATTGATCCTAATATCTGTTGAATGAATCCTAGTAGTTGAACTCTTAAGCTTGAGAGCATCATGTGAATAAAATCTTTATAAATACCTTTAAGGTGAAGTGATGGCACACCGCTGAATAGCAAGATAACATTCAACCTCATAAGACTTCAATGAATAACAGAAGATTTATATTAAATGCAAATGAAGAGGAATTGAATATTAAATTGCGATTCTCAACAGGAGGAGTGTTACGGGGAAAGTAGCAATGACCTTCCCTAAGAGGAATATGTCACAATATTTGTGATAAAGTATTAAAAAAGCACTTATTGATCAACCTATATTTATAAAGTATACCTCCCAAATGAAAGATGTTATTTCGAGGGTACGTTAGCAAACACATTATGACAATAACAACAACAACAAAATTGAAGATAATTCTACTAAATAGTTACTGAAGTCTTTCCCATTGACTATAAATAGTAGGGTTGGACTACCAATATTATACATTTATATTTCTTATTGTCTATTGAACACATACATTTTTTCACATTATGTAAATGACTACTTCACTTTGGATAGATTCAGCTAGTGTGAATGGAGTGAATGCATTCGGGTGAAGGTACCTCCACAGATTGCCCCCCACGTAATATAAAACTTTGGAAACCTGATTTCATATAACTATTATTGTGTTATGCTGAGGATAAAGCATTTAGAATTTTTTTAAAGCTAAAAACTATGGGGGTCCAAACAAATAATTTGGGGTGAAGTAATTTGTGGAGAGGATACTATTTCTCATAGGAGGGCATGAAGCACAGGAGGCCCATGATTAACTTTAGAAAGGACTGTGTCACAAGGGGGAGTCCTAAGCTGAATGTTTCTGATGAGACTGATGTGTATCTCATCCTTGGGAAGAAGTAGATGACCAACTCAGACAAGAGAAAAGTGTCAGCAGTCATCCAGAAAATCACTTAGGGCTCCTGCTTTCCTTTCATCCAGGAATAAATCACAGGTGACATCTTGACACAGATAGTCAAGCCACCAGTGGAGCACAGTGTGATTTGAGCCTGTCTCACCTGGGGAGGTTCTTTAAACACCTTTACAGGGCAGGAAGTGGTCCCAGGGTACAGATGGGAATGAGGCAACTGGTATAAGTGAAGGAATAACGATCCCTGTTTACTCAGAACAGGAGAGGGCAGTGGTTAAAAGTTTGGAGGAGAAGGTTCCTGGGAAGAAGCCTTAGGGATAATCTGTGACCTCTTACTTCAAGCAAAAATGAGACAGGTTAGGGGGCCTTATTAAAAATTGGTAAGATTAAATGAAATTCTGCATACTAAACATAATCTCCTCCTCAAGAAAGCCTTAAACATGAGACAAAAACAAACACTGCAAAAAAAAAAACAAAACAAAAAAGAGAGAAGAAACTCATGTAAAGCAGAAGCAGAAGAAAACTTTGAACAATATAGACTTAGGAGAAGCTCTTACATTTATGAAAGGAGAGCAAAGATCTATAAAAAATAAATCAGAGAACCACCGAAACCTCTTGGAAATGAAAAATATTACCAAATTCTCAACAGAAAGGTAGGAAAATAAAGGTAAAGAAATTTCTCCAATTTTTTTTTTAATTTTAGAGAAAAGAGAGAGGCAGAAAGGGAGAGAAGAAGGGAAAGAGGAAGGAAGGGAGAAGATAAAATGAGGAGATTTAAAAAAATAAAAATCAATACTCTAGAAAGTTCTACATCCAAAAAACAAGGAGTTCCAGAAAATGAGGCAATAAAATTAAGAAAGCCAACTTATATCTTCTTCAGTTAAAGCGTATACTATCCCATTTATTTTCAGTCAAATCGTGCTTACTTTTGACTAAAAAAGATTGTAAAGCAAAAAAACCATTTTACCTCATTTCCATCCTTACAAAAACAACTTGAGAAGAAGTATAAATAGGTATTTCACATTTGTTGAAGTAGCAGTTTTAGAACTCAGGATAACCCCACACATCCCCAGTAAGAATCTCATGAGAAACTTTCCCTTATCAAGAATTGTGCAAATCTGAGGATAGGAAAGATGAACTGGCCTGGATGAACTGTTACACATCAGGTGCTCCCTTTGTGTGGAGCTTCCTATCAGTTCTGGATACTGAAAAGCTTGTCCCCACCCTCCTGTCCAAATTCCACGTCCTGTTTTCCTGTGTGACTCACTCCTAAATCTGGGCAAATATTTATTGAGCAATTGTTACTGTAAGGCCGGTTGTCTCACCGGGAGCTCGGACACACCCATCCCTCTCCGCGCCTGGAAGCTACCTCACCACTCCACGCTGGACATCAAGCCCTGCACTCAGCATCTAGGTCCGCCACGTAGCTTCCCCAAACCCACTTCTGCACTTGGCACCAGAATCTGCACTCAACACTAAACTCTGCATCGGCACCTAGCCCCCTGTTGGAAAACCCCTGCCAAAGTTTAAAAGAAGCCCCGCCAATACCTGCCCAATAGCATTTTGCTCCGTCCCGGTCCCACTCCCCCTGGGCAGCCCGCTCACCGGAAATCCCACCTACCTACCAATAGCAGCTTGCGCCATCCACGTCCTGTTTCTCCACAACCAATCAAAACGCCTTCACTCCCTATAAACACCCCCCGCCCAGGAGGAGTCAAGCGCGACTTCTCTGGCTCTCCTTTCCCGGACAGTAGAACCTCGCCCGGGGAGCTTAATAAATTGGCATTTAATTTTCCTAGGCTGGTCTCAGTTTCCTCATTTTAAACTCGGCAATAACCCTTACAGTTACGACTGTGACTTTCCCCATATCCTATTGCTTGACCATAGTCCACACTGTATCCACAGTATGAGCCCCTTCTGCTGATGACAGAGCACAAACCTCAAGTGCCTTAGTCCTTCCTGATGTCCACTTGTGACCTCTATCCCTATCTCTCAACTCCTTTCCCTCATAGCACTGACCAGCAGGCTCCTCAAAGCCCTATTCCCTCAATTTGAGACAGCCTGTGTCTTAGCCTCCAAGAATTTGAAATTTCACATGGTGTGGATAAATTAGTCTTGGAATAAAAATGCACTTTTATTATTGGTGCTAGTAAATACTTTAGAAATGAGACTATCTTCATTTCTTGAAGACATGTCTTTGAAAAACCTTTCTCAAGGATGAGTCAAAATAATAGACCTCCCAGAAAGATCATGCTTATCTGTGATAATCACGCAGCTCTTTTAGCAACTATGTTAAAAATGAGTCAGAGTGACATACATTAATTCTGTAATAAATGGTAATATTGTTGGTATTTTACATTCCCTGTTTAAAAGGAAAACTCAGACCCTATCTGCACAGCTGGTACTGGAATATAAGGATGGGTAAAGCATAATCTATGCATAATTCTGGTGCATTTAACAATATAATTTTCTCAAATATCTGTGAATGGTGCCTTTGTAACGGAAAAAGGTAACTGTTATTTTAAAACTTTATGAGTAAGTGGGAAAAAGGAGAAAAATTTAATAAGCACTTGGTGGCTTGTTGATTATGCCACATCATTAAAATGTGACAACGTTAGACACTAATCATTCCTCTTACAGTTGAATCCACAGCCTTAAAGAATAAGACGTATTTATGCAGAACTTCTCTGTGAAGTAGATTTTACTGACATCATTTTCTTAGTTCTCTCAGCATTCTTATGAGAAAAGTGGCATTATTTCTGCTCTATAGATTAGAAAACATTTAAAGAAATTAAGTGTCACACCTAAGATTATTCAGCCAGCAATAAGAAAACTGGTCTCCTGAACCCAAGCCAATACTTTATCCACTGCCTCAATTTTCATTGGAAGAAAGGAGGCAATCAAATATAAGTTCAGATAGTAAATATGTGTTACTATGCTCTAAACACTGACAGTTGTATTTCAGAACTTTCCTGAAGACAGATCTTTGCTTTTAAAAGGACATGAGGGCAAAAGTTTGGCACCACTAAGAGTTACAAAAGTCTCCAGCATGATTTGTTTTATTTTCTCAAGATTTGTTTATCTTGCGAAATAGGCTTTCTGTCTTTTAAGTGATCTAAAGTGCTGGTATCACCCTGTAAATATCCAGGCTTCTGGTGCATAAGGTAGATTTCTTGGATATCATGAAAATCATATTTTCTCTAATATAGCTGATGTTTAAAAAAGACTCATGAAATCAACTATGCAAACCCGACTCTGGAAGCACATAGGCAGAAAGCAGTTTAAGAAACAGTAAAAGCCAGGTTAGCAAAAGAAAGGTCCTAAGCAAAATGCAGTTTAGCCCTGGTCTTGGTATTATCAATTTGTGAGATAATTCAAATATGAATTCACTCTCCTATACCAAATCAATAAATTAATACTGATTATATTGTTTCCTGTGAATACTTTCATATGTCCAGACTTGTTTATCTGCACATTACAAAGCCACCAAATTTTTATTTCTTTTACCAGTCTGTAGATTATTTACTCAGCCATTACTTTTTACATTAGATTTGTGTTGTTTTGCAAAATTTGAAACTCCTAAATAAAATTTTGATTAAAAGCATTTTTTTTTTTTTTAAGAAGATGGGGTTTCACCATGTTAGCCAGGCTGGTCTTGAACTGCTGACCTCAAGTGATCCGCCCACCTCGGCCTCCCAAAGTGCTGGGATTACAGGCATAACCCACAACGCCCGGCCTAAAAGCATTTTTTTAAATTGCAGACAGCAACTGGGAGAGGTAAAAGAATGTTCACTGAGATTCTTTTTATTCTTTTTTTTTTTTTTTTTTTTTTTGAGACAGTCTCGCTCTGTCTTCCAGATTGGAGTGCAGTGGCATGATTTTGGCTCATTGCAATCTCTGCCTCCCAGGTTCAAGCAGTTCTCTGCCTCCCAGGTTCAAGCAGTTCTCTGCCTCAGCCTCCCAAGTAGCTGGGAGTACAGGCACGTGCCACCACGCCTGGCTAATTTTTGTAATTTTAGTAGAGACAGGTTTTCACTATGTTGGCTAAGATGGTTTGGATCTCCTGACCTCATGATCTGCTCCCTTGGCCTCCCAAAGTGCTGGGATTATAGACATGAGCCACCACACCTGACAGTTCACTGAGATTCTTAAGTAAGTGTGCTCTGAATCCTTTGTGGAAATCAGCATACTTAATACACTATAGATAAAATGCTAAGGCCCTATTGTGCTCGATTGTGTTCCTATCTGACTTTTTAAAGAAATGCTGTCATTTTCCACATTTTCAAGGTAAGATAAAAGCCTTAGAAATGTTAAGAAATTTACTCAAGGTCATAGAGCTAGGTCTACTTGAATTTATAGCCATATCTGTTTATTATACTCTACCCCCTCTACCTTCCAGAACCAGAAAGGGATGGGGTGTGTGTGTGTGTTTTGGTGGGGTTCCTTGTAATTCAGGGCCTGTATATGAATTACTCGCCTCTGTTGAGTTGCTTATCTGGCAAATTTAAATCTCACTTATGTGACCATATGTACTTCAAGTTACTTCTTTGGTTCTATTTTCCATGAAAATGTTGATTTTGATTTTCAAATACCGAAAAACAATAGGTAAATAATATCTTCAAACAAGAGTAGATTTTTTTTTTTAAATAGCCAGGTTTTTCTGCTAATATTGGATCAGATCACTACTTCTCTGAGCACCAGATGAACGACTGGCTTGTGTTTAGCAGCCAGGTTGTATCAAAGATATGGATCTTTAAATGTCAAAATCACAATAAATAAGACAAGATGATCACACTAAGAAAAGCATAAGAAAACTGAGAGCAGCGGAAAGAAGAGTTACGTCCTCAATTTCACACATACTTCGAAGAACAAAAAACTTGAAGAAAATAGTAGACAAATCCCTAGCATCATACTTTCTTCTTTAAAAAGGAAAATCTCTCTCTCATCCCATATAGTTGAATTTACCAATGTTAACGGAACTTCCTAGAATAAGATAAAGGGCGAAGGTAAGAGTGGGAGTAAGAGAACCTGGGTCCCATTCTGCGTTGCCTACTTGCCAACTGATGGCCTTGTGTACCTTTTTAAATCTCAGGGACTTAAAAAGGAGGAAGAGTGGAGATGGGAGTTTTCATTCAACATTTGGGAAGGACACTGTGCTAGGTGTCAGAGACAAAGACAAGCGTGGAACCTGTGTTTGAAGTGTGTCTACAGAGGGCGGGGAAGGGGAGGTGGGGGGAGAGGAGGCTCCAGATTAGACTACTGCTGTTCAGCATTTATGTCCAAGGCAAGAACCTTTTACACAAACACGCACATGGTGAATTTGTACATGTAGCATATCCTGTCTGACAAAACACACCAGAACAAAATTTATTACGATTTTTGAAATAAATGCTTAGAAACAAACCATCGTGACCTCTACATACATATAAAAATGAATGCTTAGAAATGAATCATCGTGACCTCTACATACATATAAAACTGGCCAAGTGTTCAGGGCACATCATTTAATCAGTCTTTCCATAATGCTTTGCAGACCTCTTGTTGTAAACAGGTGTCACTCCATAGGTCAAAAACGAAGGATTAGATTGATTTTTGGTGTGTGAATACAGTCATGTTTCATTCTATTATATATTTGTTTCTTGTCTCCATTTATCCAACCCCTAATACCACCTGGGGTTGTTTCTCTGGGTCACTTGACAATCCCCTGCACCCCTGGAGTTCTATACGCTGATGGAAAACCGGTCTTCAGACAAGTAATGCTTTGAGCAGGGGCTAAAAATCTGAGAGTTTGGTCATCACTTGCCCAGAAAAATGAATGGCTCCATTAGCTAATCTTAGATATGGTATTATAGAGGTAAAGCTGTATAGAGGTAAAGCTGTGTTTGGATATCATAGTCAACACTAGATCTACTTTCATTAACATCAAATGGATGCACAGTCTCCAACAGCATGATTTTAGACTAGACTATTCCTTCTTGTAATCAAAAGCCTATAATTATTAGCAAGATTTGGCTGACCAGGTGATCAACTTAAAATGAGGCAAGATTCTAAAACAATTCACAACTACTGAAGAGTGAGAGGCATGCAAATTGGACTTTTAAAAAATGCTGCCAGTGCTTACCTAAAGGATCAAAAACTGTTGGAATCAGAGAGAATTCCTTGACTGACAACCATTCCAAAGGAGATTTTGAAATCATAAGCATTTAATTTATAAGAGACATGATGTTTAAACCTTCAGGTAAATACTACTAACAAGCAATAGAGTTATTCATGCTGAAATTTGTTCTACCTTTAAATTAATCAGAATGGCAATAAACATTAATGGCTACTGCTAGGAGTGATGAGGATGCAGTCGAAACCCCGTGTCCAGGGTTGAAGTTTAAATCTTAGCCATGGAGATGAGATCTATAAATCCCACTTTGGAATATAACAAACATATCCCCCATATCTCGACTGAATTTTTACTATTCTTATGCATGACTCCCGGAATGCATAATTTATAAATACTCTATTGCAAAGGTAACTTTTAGGCTGATTAGCACCAGTGTGAAAATATCTAGCAAAAAAAGAAGAGAAAGGAAAAGAACAAGCACTTCTGATTACTATATTAGCTAAGCCTTTCATTTCATCTTTTAAATTTAATTAATATAACCTTTCTTATTCTTTTGAGAAGAAAGAAAATCCAGGAAAAAATTTGTTTCATAAGAAAACTTACAATATTATGTTTTAATTAAAATTGAACGTCTCCCTATGAATATTAAATTTTTAAAAGCCTAGCCAGCAACAGTACATTATTAAAAGCTGCATCAGTTATGTCAAGAAATTAGTAGCTGATTTTTAAAGGTTCATCATCAAATTCTTAAATGATCGGTATCTTGAAACTCAAATAACGTTAATATTTGTCATCCAAAGCAGAAAAACAAGCAATAAAGGCAGAAAATATTCATTAACTGCGATGAAGTTCACCGACTTCCAAGTGTTGAAAAGCTAGATAAAACGGGTATTTCTATTTACCTGTAAACCTTAAAAAAAAAAAAGTTCTCGAAAATTTATTACCTCACCAGAGTTAGAAAAAACAAAAAACCAAAAACTGCTCCCCCATCGCCGGTTCCATTCCACAAATGCTTGTGACTCAAACTTGTGAAGTCTCTGTGTTGCCCTCCCAAGTTCATGCCTTAAAGGAAGCCAATTGAAATCCTTTACATAGTGAGAATTCTTTATCAGTCATTTTATCTTTTAGATAATCCTATTTTCAGGAGTTCCGGCTTTTAGTCTCTCTCTCTTTAATTGTTGTTGGGGGTGTTAGGAGGGAGTAAAAGTACCCTGAAACTGTTGGCCCCAAATGTGAACCATATCACTAACGGGTAGCAATAGAAAACCGGGAGATTTCAAATAAAATAATAAACATGCACTCTCAAACTCCCAGAGGGGGACAAAACAAAACAACAACACAAAAACTTGGGCTGTTCCAGTACATCTGCAAGGGTGGGAGCTAGAGGTGCGAGCTCCAGAGAGGAGCAGCAGCCTCCGCCCTCCCCCGCCCGCCGGTGGCTCCCCCGCGAGCTCCTCAGACAACAATAGCTAGGATGAGCGTGGCCTGTGTCCTTAGTTTGCTGAGTCTGCCCCGGCCCGGAAAGATTACCCATCATCAAAGAATGACAAAACAGAGAAACGTGCGTTAGGGTCCCAAGGAAGCATCCCCCTCCCCACCATTCCTCATCTCCGTCAGATTCCCCACCGCGGACCAAAGATGAACCTGCTACCAATCAAGTTCCTGCGCAAGTTATTTCCCGCAGCCCCTCCACCTGCCGGGGCGGTGCTCGGCGCACCCCAGGCTTCCCTCCGGCGACCCCCCGCGGGCTGCAGCAAAATACGGGGCGCTTCGGCTGGGCGGGGGCGGGCGGCTGCCGCGGATCCGGCCGGCTACAGCCGCAGCTTGGTGGCCTCCGATTGGCCGCGACGCGGGCGGGGAAGCTCGGCGGCGGAGGGGAGGCGGGGGCGAGGGCGGCGGCGGCGGCAGGGATAGGAGAGGGGAGCGGGCTGCGCAGCCAGGCAGCGCGTGCGGCGAGCGCGGGGAGAGCGGCGGCGGCGGCTCGCCCAGGTCGCGCAGCGGAGGCCGAGCGGGGTGCGCGGTCGGCGACGGAGGGCGGCGCGCGCGAGTGAGCGGCGCAGGGCGAGGACCGGCGGGCGGGTGCCGGTGCGCGGGCAGTAGGGGCGGCTGCGGCGGCAGCTGCGCGGGACGGAGCCGCGGCGGGAGCGGCCGCGCGGCCCCTCGCTTCACCCCCTTGCGGCCGAGGCCGGAGAACAGTCTCCAACTCGCCGGGGGACCGGAAGAGGAGCCGAGAAGCGGCCCTCGGCCCCCACGCAGCGGAGGCGCGGGGCGGCGAGACTGCTGCTCTTTGTGGGTGCAGCGCTTAGAGCCCGGAGCGCCCTCCCCGCGGCGCTGTCTCCGACGTCTTCATCGCGCAGAGCGGCCCTGGAGCGGGGACCCGGAGGAAGCAAAACCGCGAGCCCGAAACCTCGCGTGGCGAAGCTCCTGGGGAGCGCCAGCCGCTCCACTTCCACCTCCGCATCCTCCACCGGCCAAGGTCCCCGCAGCTGCATCCCTCCCGGCTTCCGCTGCGCTCCGAGCCGTAGCCGAGCCGCCTGCGCTGCCACAGCGGCCGCCTCCACACACACTCACAGACGCTCACACTCACACGCTTGCCTGCCCTGCTCCCCCGCCCCCTCCCCCAGCTCCTTGATCTCTGGGTCTGTTTTATTACTCCTGGTGCGAGTCCCGCGGACTCCGCGGCCCGCTATTTGTCATCAGCTCGCTCTCCATTGGCGGGGAGCGGAGAGCAGCGGAGAAGGGGGTGGGGAGGGGAGGGGAAGGGAAGGGAAGGGGGTGGAAACTGCCTGGAGCCGTTTCTCCGCGCCGCTGTTGGTGTTGGTGCTGCCGCTGCCGCCGCCGCCGCCGCCGCCTCCGGCTCCTCTCTCGGCCCCTCTCCGCCTCCATGTGCCGGATAGCGGGAGCGCCGCGGACCCTGCTGCCGCTGCTGGCGGCCCTGCTTCAGGTAAGCGGCGGTCCCCGCGGGCCGGGCCACGGGCGGGGTGGGGCGGGCGGCGCCAGGTCCCTTTGTTCCCCGCGCCGCTGCGGGGCTGGGCTGCGCACCCGGGAAGGGAGGTGCCGCGCCGCGGGGCCGGGAGCTGCGCAGGCATCAGGCTCGGGCCGGGTGCCGGGGCAGGGTTGCTGGGGCCAGCAAGTCTCTCGCGCCCCTCCTGGCGGGGCTCTAGGAGGCCGTTTGTGGGCACCCTCTGCTCCTCTGGGGCCGAGCAAGCTTGCGGGGGGTGTCCCCAGACAGCAGAAGGGTGAGGCAGGATAACTCCCAGGTTTTGCAGTTTTTTGTGCCTCTCGCCCCCTCGAATGGTACTTTGCTCCAATTTTTTTTTCCTGCAGGGGTGGGTCGCGAGTTTACAGTAGGAATTCTCACTCTAGTGTCTTAGTTACCAGACTTGCCTGCACCTTACCCCACCCTGGCACCCGTGCGCTTCCCCTGTGCCTTAGGGCTCCACTCTCCTATTGTCTTCATCCCAGTCCGGAGTTGTTTCCTTTTCTTCTCTTGCCCTCACAATATTCTGTGTCAGTCCTACCTGGAGAGAAAACCTGGCCTTCTTGCCCCGAGGAGTCTCTGTCAAGCCGCGTCTGCCTCCAGACCCAGTCTGACCTCTCACGGCCAGTATCCCCCGGGCGAGAAGTTCCGTTACACGCCTGCTTCTCTTCCTCTGTCCGGCTGCCTTTGCCCTGCCTGCGCCCCCCGGGCGCTTTCGCCTGGAGCTTTCCGTACTTTTCACACCCTCGGGAGAGCGCCAGCTAGCCTTTTCATTTAGTCTCTACTAAGAGGCTCCTCCTTGGCAGGAAGCACCTGCTCCAGTCCGGGCGCAGGTTCCCCTCGCCGCTGCGCGCTGCGGGTTCCCAGCCCGGCGCAGCCCAACTTTACACTGCCTCCAGCCCCAGGGTGCCCCCTGGCTCCTCCGATCAGCCAGCCCGGACCGGGAGGCCACTTCGCACAGCCTCGGCCGGGACCCTTTAGCTGGGCAGGTGCTGTGCCCTGGTCCCAAGTCGGTCTCCGCCTGCCCTGGGGTCCCTCGGAGGCTGCGGGAAGGGGGCGTGCCCGTCCTCGCCGCGGGGCAGGAAAATCGGCGGAGGGGGTCCCTTGCAAATCGCCCTCGGGTCAGGGGGAGGGTTGCTCTGCTGCCAGCTGGCAGCCCCGAAAAGTGCGTACGCAGCTCGGAAGTGCTTCCTTTTTTCTTCTCTTGCTCTCACAATATTCTGCTCCAGGGGGTGGGGACAGGTGGTGTGGATCGCCCCGCTCCTTAGTCTTCGCGGGTCAAGGTCTGGCGCGCTCCGGCCGGCGGGGCCGGTTGAGGGGGTGCGGCGGGGGCGGGATGGGGCTGGCGCCCTCAGTCTCTTAGCTTTCTCCCGCAACCCACTAGACGGGTGTGGGCCGCCCGGCTCGGAGCCCTGTCCATGGTGCGCCACGCCTGGCCCTGCCGGGCTCCACGCTCTCCTCCTGGGGTCGTGCTCTTTCACTTTCTGGCTCTCCCCACCCCTGCCTCCCAGGCCTCCAGGGTCCCGGTGTTCCTTTCCCCCTTGCTTAGATTTCTCCTTTTGTTCTTTAGTCTCCTACCGGTTTTTTCCCCTTCCCCCCACTCTGCATCCCCACTCGGCTCTCTTCTGACTTGGGGATTTCAGAACTATTAGACTAGACATTTTTGGCCTTTGCAGTTTTGGAGAGTGGATGGAATTCCTTCTAACTTGGGGGGAGGAGACCTGCCAGTCACTTGCTAACAAAAGTACCTCCTGTTATAAAACCGCCCCTTTATTCTCCCAACGCACACTCCTCATTCTTTCACCTCCTGTCACTTCATTTATTGTTCTTCTTTAAAAATGGGATTTATTAAAGAGGTTAGGCTGCAGGAAGAATGAAAAAAGTCCTACTTCTAAAGTGTTTGAAGTTAAGAGGAAGGCAAGAAAAACTTAAGACTCCTGTGTACATTAGGCTTTTTTTTTTAAACGACGGAGATACACATTTTTTTAAAAGTCTTACTTTAAAAGCATTAATTTTTGGACAGGATTGGATCGTCTTATTTACAGACAGTAAATCCTCAGAGTGTGAATCCAGCAGCAGATGGTTTTCACAAACTTTTTCATCTAAAAGTGAATTTTAATTGAATACTGTGCAGTGAAGTTAGGACACGAAGAGACATTTGTTGGTCATGAATACTGTGGGAAATCTATGTGTGTTACAAGTGGAGCATTCTCATTTTCTGTTTTAGTCATCTGCCTTGAAGTCAGGTGTGAATTTTCTGTCATTTTTTTTCTTAAGCATTTCTAAAAATATCATTTATAAGCATTAAATAATGTGCTTTTCTTTTCCATTGTATGTTCTTTCTCCGTTTCTTCTATACCAATGTTGTTGACTTTTTTAAACCTTCAGGAAAGGAGAAATTATAACTTTGTCATCAGATTATTTGGCAGTCCTTTAATTCATGAGTACAAGTCAAGCAGTAACATTGAATGATTTGAAAGGTCATTAGGAGTGGAAGCAGAGCAGTTTATGCAACGTGAGTTTTAGGGTTAAGTGCACCATGTGGATTGTACAACTGAGATTAGAAATGACTTTGTACTAATGGTCTGCTTTACACGCCAGAACAACAAAGCTCTATCTGCAAGGTGAAAGTGGCTGCTCTGCAGTCAGCTGCTATTCACAGTCTAGGGCCTTTTTTTTTTTTCCCCCAGACTAAGCAGCCCATAGTTTTAGAAAAGAGAAAGTGTAGGTTATTAATGCAGATACAGAACATCCTTTTTTTATATGAACTAAATATAATTGAATATTCAAAGGACTCTGTGCCTTTGTTACCTGAAGTGTCTGTGTTCTTTATTTTACTTTGAGAAATTCTTTACTAGGTTAGTTATTCTGTTACTTAGATTTACATAATTCTAGTCAAGTTTGCATATTATGTTAAACATCAAGATTTTCTTTAGTCTTTCTCACTTTAAGATATTAGCATTTTTTACATTTAAAAATCCGAACTTCAGCATTCAGGTTACCTGATAAAAGGATAAAATATTATATCACAAAGTTATGAATAGCTTTGTGATAAAATTTTATATATCACAGCTTTGTGATAAAATTTGTGATAAAATATTATATCACAAAGTTATGAACAGCTTTTCTTTTAAATAATACAAGTGACTTTCAAATCCTTATATAGGTTTATTGTTAAGAAAAAAAAATCAATGTTGCTTTTACCATTGACCTAGTTAATTAATATGTTAGAAACCTGTGTTTTTCTAGTCCACATCTTAATTGCATAACCTCGTTGTTCTAATTTAAATATGTTTGTATGGGTTATGGGGCATCTAGGACAGTATTTTAATGTTCATAGAAATTCAGAGCTCTTAGACTTAACACATAGGTCCTGGTTTCAACCGTGCATGAAAACCTTGGAAAAAAAGATGCAAAAACCTTAGTGTTTTTCACCTATTAGGTACAGATTTTATAGAGGTCAGTATTCCACATATGAAACATACATAAAAAGAAGCAGCTTTGTTCTAGAATGTGGCAAGGATTCAGCAATCATCTTAAGTGTAAAGCATGTGTTTATTCTCAGTGTTTACTTCATTTTCATGTGCCTTTGAAACATGAGTTCTTGTGAAAAGAAGAATTAACTTAGTTGGTGTTCACACTTTGTTTTACTTACTAGACACAGTTATGTATATTTCTGTGCTTTTCTTAACTTGAGGTATGCAGTCATTACTAATAGGTGGTAAGTTACAAACATGCTAGGTGTAATTTGAAAAACAATATTTTGTATATCCTCACATGTTTTTAAAAGACTATTAAGCCTTGGGTACTTTTTGACTTTTATACCTTCATCAAAGTCTGCCCTAACCTTCTAAAAGTTCACACTGAGATTTTACGAGGATATCCTTTTTAGATATTTCTTTTTACATGTAGAGACTAAAATCTTTGTGGAGCAGATTATTTTTATGATAGTATATGGCACCAAACTGTCCTTAATTTTCTTTTTCATTAAAAAAATGTCAATTCTTAACTCTGTTGTGCCTCATTAAGCTTTAGGGTTATTAATAGGGAAATGTCAAGACTTAAAGCAACAGTTAATCTTGCGTAAATCCTGTTTTTTTTTTTTTTTTAATCCTAAGTGATTAAAATCCCCATCTTTTTTTTCAAGGGGATACTATGAAGTTAGAAGAGTGATTTTTAAATAAAAATCAGAGCTGTTATTTAAGAATTGTATTATTTGTATCTACACTATCAAATTTCCCAGGTTAACATTTAGATTTGTTCCTTTGACTCAAATACAAAGAGTAATCAAGTTTAAGCACTGCTTAGATTTGGTGGTGGATTTTTGTCAGCCTTTAAAAACATGATAGATTTTTAAATTTGGACTTTGTCATCTGAGTAAGTATGTCACTTCTGACATTAGTATACCTTCTGGAAGCTAAGTATTTTCAAGTTGGGTTAAGAGTTTTAAGTTGAAACATAATTGGTAACAACAAATCACTATGTCTCACATTTCTGTTTTTTTGCTACTAAAATTTTATTTTTAACTTTTCAGAAAAAAAAAATCAGTTAATTTGAGCAGATTTTAGTCTTTGTATTTAACTAAATACATGTAAGTTTTAATTAAACAACCCTATCTGTGCCAAGGAAGAGGTATATACAGATTAATGTTTTAGTAAGAGCTATATCTTCTGCATGTATGAAGTGATGGGTCTGAAGTAGGCAGAACAATTCACAAAGCTAAATGGAACTTTTTGAAAGATGTAGATTTAAAGCTTATGATTTATGTTATAATAGAATCTCTTTAAGGAAAATTTAGGTTAAATCCTGCTTAGATTTTTATTTTTTGTTACTCCTTGGTACTCAGTGCACTTCCTTATCTGTGCTTCCAACTATACTTACAGCACCCTTGGATTGCATACATACACACAGACACACACACACACCCCCCCACATGTATGTTTGGGTCTGCTGTATACGTATGAGTCTCCTGCAATACTGCGTACAGTCTAACATGAAGTGTCAATCAATAGTTGATTGATAACTTACGTCATGAAAGGTGGTTTAGGCACCCAACAGTATAATAACTGATCTGTGCAAGTGAGATGTCCTTGTGTAGTGTCAAGGGCAAGAGCTAGTGTCAAGAGCAGGAAGCATGGGATTCTAATGTTGTCCAGATGTAGCCTACTCTCTTAAACTCTCGTGACTTCATTTTCCTCAACAGTAAAATGTTGGGCTGGTTGGATTAGTTGATCTTTAAGAGTCTGTCCAGTTGCATGATTCTTGGGGCTACTTAAAAATATCTCAATACAGCTCCTTTACAAAGGTTGTGGAAAGGCTTTTTTCAGCCTAAAGTGAATTTTCAGATACTTGGAGTGATAGAATGTGAGTTTTGAAAATCTATTAACTGTAGTTTATCATAAGTGATAGGTTTAAAGTTATCTATATTTTTATATGCCTAAACTTTATTTTCTTCATTGGCTGTGCTGCCTTTGCCAATAAAAGTAAACATTTTTGGGGAGGGGTTTAGGCTTAAAGGAAGGTAAGTGTAATATCACTGAGAATAAAACATTTATTAGTTTTATGTGCTCATGGTTCTTTGAGAGAAGATAGCCTTCAGGAGAGCCACTGAATTGAGTGATGGGGTCAACATTAAAAATATAAGTGGATTAGCATTAAAAATATAGCCCTTTTTCAAGTTCTCCTCTAGCTTTTTTTGCACAGGTGTGTATTTATGATAAACACATGATATATATACATATACGAAGATATTAATTGAAGCATTGCTTATGATTACAAAAGATTAGATGATTTGATCTCTAAAAGTCCAGGAGTAAGAAATGATTTAATAAATTATGGTATAATGTGAAGCAGATTTAATAACCCCTGCTGTGGGGAACAAAACATTTTCTACTAGTTTAGGTTCAAGAAAGTGATTGTTAAGCCACCTCATGTTTTGGGAATAGTCATGCACCTAAAAAGCTACAGAGGTCCAGGCGCGGTGGCTCATTCCTGTAATCCCAGTACTTTGGGAGGTCGTGGCGGGCGAATCACGAGGTCAGGAGATCGAGACCATCCTAATATGGGGAAACCCCGTCTCTACTGAAAATACAAAAAATTAGCCGTGTGTGGTGGCATGAGCCTGTAGTCCCACCTACTCGGGAGGCTGAGGCTGGAGAATAGATTGAACCCAGGAGGCGGAGGTTGCAGTGAGCCGAGATTGCACCACTGCACTCCAGCTTGGGTGACAGCAAGACTCTGTCTCAAAAAAAAAAAAAAAAAAAAACAGCTACAGAAAAGTAAGGACAATCAAAATAAATGGTATTTTGAATGAGGATTAATTCGACAGAGTACACAATATAAGCTACAACTGAAGAATATGTAATCAAACAGATGAAGATAACACTAGGAAAATCCAAGTTATATTTACAACAACGTATAGCATCCTGAGCTGTAAGTAGATCAGAGGAAGATTGGCTGAATTAATGGATAGCGAAATAATGGATAAGTTTCCATGCTGATATCATGGAATGACCACTTTGTGTTGAGTTCTCTGTGCCTGAGAGATTATACTAGTTGGGTAAACCATGGTGATATTTCTTACATTCTCCTGACTGACTGAATTTTAACTTTTCATTTGTTCCAATAGTGGAAGTGTAATTGAAAGTGGACCTTACTAGTATCTGGAACTGGAGATACAGAAGAACATTTAGTATAGGAATCAGAGTTCTAGTATATCCACTGCCTTGATTAAGTAAGCAGTTTAACTTGGGTTTTTCAAAGTAGCATTGGGAGAATTAGTTGTATAATGCTTTAAAGCAGCTTTAGCTATTTAGAAAGAGTTGCTGTTATAAATATGTTATGGCAATTATAATAGAGTAACTTGGAGAGATGTTTGATTCATGATCTGTTCTTAGATTTTCTTTCATAAAATATACCTACCTGTAATTTAAAAATTAGATAGTGTACTTACATACTTGCATATATTGTAATTTTAATTTTAATGTTGATTTTTGTGTAATTAAAAATATTACTTGGCCATTTTAATTTAAAACATGTATGCCTAGATTTTCCTCCCATTCTGATATGTTATGTAATGTTTGGGTGGATTAAATAATACTTTTTAAAAAGTAAATTAAAAGGTACATAGTTTGGAGTTTTTAATTATTCCGGAACTCACTGGCACTAAAAATGTAAAATGGCTCTTTTCTCCTCTCATTATTAAAATACACTTTGAGTTTTCCTAACTTTCTTTTGTTGTGCTAAATCTTGAACTTTGATGCTACTGCTTTCATTAAGGGTTGTACGAATTGCCCTTTTAATTTTTTCCCACATCTGCAGTTTTAAGACATTTCCCAATTTATTTTATTTATTTCCCAATTGTCAGTAGGTTATTCATAGAACTCAGTAGAGCAGATACAGCAGAGAAAACCCTTGAAACTAGGTGTTTGCTGCCTCTTTAAAGAGTTTTTCAAGCCAATGTCTGGTAGTATTAAACATCAGACATGAAGTATTTTTAACTTCAGGGAAAGAAACTATTATGTTTCAGTTAATTGTTTCTGTACCTTTATGAGATAGGTGGTTTTGTCCTCATTTTAGAGATGATAAAACTGGAACTCAAACATTTTGAATATGATGAGAATCCAGAACAAAACCATATTTATCATAGTCAAGTTGGGCTTGACTACAAAGCACCTGGGTTTCTCCCTTTATCAGACTGCAGCCTTTTTTGTGTAATGCCCAGAGAATGAATACCACAATAAAGAAGAGTTTCAGTTTCTCTCTACTGGGTTGATTTTTTTTCTTTAAATAATTAACTTTTGAATTACACTCTCTATTTAATCTTGGCCTTAAATATTTTGCTTTCTCTTGGCATCTGAAGCTGAAACATAATGCTCGGTTAAAATTTCATTCATTTTTCATATGGTGTCTAGGAGGAAGAAAGCATTTTAGAGGCATTTGTAATCAGTTTTTAAAAGTTCTTTAAATTGTTTTGATCAACAAGTAATATGCTGGTAAGTACTCAAAAATAATTTTGTTTTATATGAATCTTGGAACTTAAAATACTTTCTGAAAACCTATAAACTCTCAGTCCACAGACTACACATTTTTTTGAAACTTTTTCCATATTCTTCAGGGTGAAATTAAATGGAAGAGATTCCACCACCAAGTTTTTGAAAGTTTTAATGTTTGATATTCAAACATTTTCCGTGTTTGAACACTTGGCATTACTTTTCTCACACAGATAAAGTTATTTGGCATGTTTTAATATACACATCCACATCTCGAAATGACCCATTACAGACAGGTTCCTGTGAATATTCTGTGGAGTAACTGAGTATGGTTACTGATTTGTTTGCTGCTGGGAAAAACCTAGAACTATTTTCCTTGTAACTTGACCTGTTGTTGGTGGGTGGATACACTTGGCTTGACTATAATCTTGCACGAAATGTCTGTTGGTTGGGAAGCTATTAAGTCAAACCTGAAATAAAGGACTAAAACAACATTAATTTTACTGAATTTAAAGGGGATATAATCCCCCCCTCTGCTTAACATAAATCTTTAATAAACTGGAAACTGTGACCACTTTTTTTATTTTTCCTTTTGTTGTCTTAATTGGTTAACACAGACATTCAAAGTCTGAAGTTCATTCTTTATGGCTTTCAGGTTGAGTAAATAAAGAAAAGTCTGTTTTTATAGTGAAAATATTAGTCTTTTTTAGCTCCTTTGGCACCCCACTCTTGGTAAAGTTTGTTTGGTGTCAACACCTCCACAATTGGGTACTAATATCCTGCTTCCTCATACGATATTTTAGGGAACTCAAAATTCAGGTTATACACATATAATACACACATATACATTTACTTTATGGAAGTGTCAAATGCATACGGGAAACTGTATGTAAAAGTGGACAACCTGCTAAATGTTCCTAAATGGAACATACTAGTTAATCAGCACTGAAGCAAGACAGAGTTTTACCAGCACCTCCTTCAATTTTAACCATTCCTCATTGGTAACTATTTATTTGACTTCCAACAGCATGATTATTTTTACTTATTTGTACTTTATGAAACCATTTTCTCTTTTGTGTCTGGCATCTTCCACTCAGTACGCAGAATCTTCCCTATATTTATGTTATATGTATTTGTAATGTTCACAAAATTAGGAAAGACTTATGGACACTATAGAAATATATTGGTGATAAGGAAGTTGAAAATTATTTTAAAAAGGAAAGATTTTTTTTTTTTTTTTTTGCAGCTAAAGGCCACTTGCACATTTATGGCATCAAGCCACTAATTTGTGAGTTTTCTTATAATATCTTTTACCATATTTCTGGTAGTTTGTCAATATCACTTTAGCCAAATGCCAAAGACACTTGGAATTCCGTTAAGTTACAGTCTCTCTTGTCCTTCCTTTTATTAGAAAGAGAGTAGAGACAAAGAACCAAATATTTTTCTGACCTGAAGTTTTTAATCAGAAGATTTAGGTGTTAACAGACTTTAATCTTTTCAGCGATGCTTCTTAATACCTCTCTGAGCTTACTAGTGACCCACTTTTCAACAAGGCTTTACCTAGTTTATTTTTTTGTTTTTAATTTTGAAAAGGTTACATTGAGGGGTTTCTAATCCCACACACTGCTAGCTTTCTGGGCATTCATTGTGTATCTCGGTACCGTTTACCTTTTTTTTATGTTCGTATATCTGTTTTAAAAGATCTGAGAATCTGCTATGAGGGATGCAGATTGCCCACATTTGTCCCAGGGTCTGTCTTTCTAGAGGCCTTTTCCATTTGTAATGGTTTAGTAGCTCTAGATTGTTGGTAGAGGATTCCATGCATAATGATGGAGACTAAGGACTCAGATTTCATAGGTAATTGCCCACCAAGGATTTGTTGGCTTCAAAGCTTCTCTAGTTTATTTATCTTCTTATATGTGTGGACTTAATTTTACCTTATTTTAAAGATTGTGCTTTTGGTGTGGCCTTAGCTTATTGATATGTAATTTGTATTTCACTTTTGCCTCTACACATTGTTTTTCTACCATAAAATAATTATGTACATATAATGTTTGTGTTTGAGGCTTTACATCTTATTCACAGTTCTATCTTTTCTGTTTGACAGATAAGAAATTTGGGGAGAATATTATAACCATTGATTTAATTTACAAATTGATTTAGAATTAAGTACCTCGCAAATGAAACTGAGTTAAATTCACGATTTGGTTTATGATCCTTCCCTTTATTTGAGGCCTTCTCGATGAAGCTGTGATTTAAAGGGAGATAGTGGTGTACTCAAATGTGGTTAACAGTGGCGTATTTTGCAGATGGCTTGTAACATTTTAGGGTGGAAAATAAAAGCATTTTGAAAAACAGGTTACTTTTTTTAGTGTTTGTATATATAATAACAGATACTGTCAAGATTGTGATTCCTTATTTTCCTAAGTCTTAATTCTTCATAGTTAAAAATACACACACAGACATATATGTGAGTGTGTCCAGAATACTATTCTTCGGTGGGTAAGCAATCATATAAATTGAGGCCTGTCTGCCTCCAAAGACAGCTTTCTCAAATCTCATGCTATGTCAGATATTACTTATCTGTTTATGTTTTCACATATAGATGTTTTACTTATCTGAAATTTACTTTTCTATGTGTTGTGTGGAAGGAGGTCTTGCTTTTTTTTTTTTCCCCCTGGATTTGTATATGTGGGTGATATACACAATAATATATTTAGCATTTGTTAAAGTTTCTGTTTTTCTGAACTGGAATGCTTCTTTTATCAAGTACAACATTGCTGTGGATTTTTACATCTTTTTCTTTCTTCCCTCTTACGTTACAATGACTTAGTAGCCTGGAGAAGCGGTGTGACACAGTGGTTAAGATTGGGGACTCTGGAGCCAGATTTGCATTGGTTCCCTGCCTCTGACACTTGTTTTTTGTGTGGACTTGGACAACATATTTGATACTTCTCTCTCAGTATGCCTGTCTGTAAAATTGTGATAATAAATAATATCTATCATAAGGTTGTTATGGAGAGTAAATGGGTTAATGTGTGTGTGTGTGTGTGTGTGTGTGTGTGTGTGTGTGTATCTGTGTGTGTGCGCGTGCGCATATATAAATCACTTAGAAACATGCTTTCAAGCTGAGTGTAGCAGCTCAAAGTTGTAATTCCAGCACTTTGGGCGGCTAAGGCCGGAGGATAGCTTGACCCCAGGAGTTTGAGAACAACCTGGGCAACATAGTGAGACCTCCCTCTCTACAAAAAATAAAAGAATTAGCTGGATGTGGTTGCTGGGTATGGTAGCAGACACCTGTAGTCTCAGCTACTCCAGAGACTGAGGCAGGATGATCGCTTGAGCTCAGTAGTTCAAGGTTACAGTGAGCTATGATCATATCACTGCACTCCAGCCTGGGCAACAGAGCAAGACCATGTCTATAATAATAATAATAGAAGTGCTTTTATATAGTGAGCAAGATTTTGGCTATTTTATGAAGATTTTGGGACCTGGTCATTACCATTGTTTTACACAAACGCAGTTAACAGATAACATAATTATTTGAATAAGTTTGAGCACTTCATGCAAGACTTTGTTCTGTGTTCAGTATGACAACCAGTTAAATTATAGCTCTGCAGGGACTACCTACCACCAGTGTTTCATCGACCACACTTGAAAACCACTATTGAAGGGCAAATATTTTAACAACCCTCCTTAAATTTTGACAGATGTTATCTAGGCTGATACCCTTCCACTGTCTTTATAATTAGGGAAAGGAATTAGTGTATGTAGAGTGTTGTTCTGCCAGTGGTTTGAATTTGGAAACAACAGGTGTATCGGACAGGAGCTTTTCTGGTGTCTCTTTCTAGATCTGTTTCTTGCTTCTGTAATTGTTTCATACGCTGGTAAGGACCCATGTGTGCATACACATGGGAGTGTGTGTGTGTGTGTGTGTGTGTGTGTGTGTGTGTGTGTGTTTTGAGACTAGGCTAGAACCAAAGTTACTCAGCCTCTGAATGCTTTTAACATGATGATGACAACCCCGTAGAGGAGAGGGTTGAGTATAATGTTACCATACTGGTTGATGCTAGCACAGCATCTGGGAAAACAGGGAAGGTAGATTCATTGTTCTCATAGATACTGATGTTTTATTGATGATTGGATGCAGGAAATTCTGCCTTTAATTTAGTATCTTTCTATCCTAATAATAGCTTTTCATTTTTTTAGTAATTGCTATGTACCAGGCTTGATTGAAAGCGCTTTATATGTATTAACTCATTAGATTCCTCCGAAAATATACCCAGTTCACATATTAGGTCACCCAAGCAAGGCGAGATTATCCGAGCTGTGCAAGGTTATTTTGTTAAATGATGGAGCTGGAGTTTAAATGCGAGCAGTGTGATGTCAGGGCCTGTGTTTCTAGGTTTGATATGTATTTGAATCCAGGCAGAAAAAACAAAAGCCAATTGACATCCATTTCTATTTTATATACATATGAAGATCACTTTTAAAAAATAACTTTTTATTGTGAAGTGTGATATGATAGAGGAGTCTATAAAGCATATGTGTACAATTTAAAGCATGTAAAGTATATCAGTGCAACTACCAGCCTGGTTAAGAAAATGGAATATTCCTACTACCTTGAACATCCCCATAGTACTGCTTCCATTCCCCTCTGTCCTCCCAGAGATAACTACTCTCTGGATTCTTCTAATATTTATTCATTGCTTTTCTTTGTAGTTTTATCATCTATGTAGATACTCTTTAAATACATAAAAAGGAGACATGTTTTTATATATGTATATACATCATGCATAGAGTGTACATGTATCATGCATGTGTATATATAATGTATTTTTCTGTGATTTGCTTTTTCTACTCAGCATTATGTTTATAAGATTGAGCTGAGTTGTATAGCTGTAATTTGTTCATTTCCACTGCTGTAGAGCATTCCATGCTATGAATATGGTACAGTTTACATATTTGGTTTATTGTTGATGGACTTGGGTGTGTGGTTTCAGATTTTTGCTGCTGTGAACATTCTTATGCATGCCACCTGGGTATAAATGCCAGGAATACTCTAGAGCTGTGTTCCCCAAACTTTATATGAGAATCACCAGAAAGCTTGTTAAAAGATGGATTCCTGGCCCTAGCCCTGGTTGACTCATTCAGTAAGCCTCAGGTAGAGCCTGAGAATTTGCCTGTCTGGCAGACTCCCAGGTGATGGAACATTGATCTGCTCTTGGATATGTACAAAGGAGTAGAATTGCTAGATTTCAAAGTATGCATGTTTTCATCATTACTAGCTAATGCAAGATTGTGTTTTCCATACTGGTTTGCTGGCACTATGTGCATTTTTTCCCCTAATATTAGAATACTTGTAGTAGTCAAACTTTAACATTATAAAAAATCTTCTGGACTGCATAATAGTATCTCATTTTGTCTAAAATTTGAATTTTCCTGGTTTCTGATGAGTTCGAGAGGATTTTTCTATGTATTTTGGACTTTTTGTTTGCCTTGAAGTGTCTCTAAGAACACTAGCCTGTTGGATGAAGTTCATAACTTGTCTGTAGCTTGGCCTTGCTGTGTGTTTCTCGTTTTCTCCACCTAATATTTTCAGTCATGGGTTGTATAGGTGTGTTTTGAAACATTGAGAACATTCTTGATAGCCGTCACAGGGGATTAGTATTTACTGAGTGCTTACTATGAGCCAGGCCAAGCACTTGACTTGCATTTTCATATAATCCTCACATCAGTCCTCCCCAATAGATGACGTTGTTATCATTATCCATTTTACAGATGTCTGAACAGAGATTGACTTAAACCACTCACCTGAAGGCACTCCGCTGTGAGGCCAGCCAGGGCTTTAACAGTGCTTTACTTTCCTGATAACAACTCAGCCAGTTCCCTGAAAGTCTGCAAAAGAATGGACCCAGTGGGAGCAAGATTAGTCTATTCTAGAATTTAGAAGATTGTTGCCTGAAGGAGGATTTGGACTTTAGAATGAGGATTTAAAGGATCTCAGTTTCATGGAGCAAACTTTGGGCTTAAGAATGGGAAAATCTAGCAGATTAAGCCAGATGCAGGATAGGCTACCAAAGAAGCAGGCAGTTTCTGCTGCTGGCCGTGCAGCTTCTTGGTGGTGACTTGGATACACAAGTATCTGATGAACTGTTGATAGTTCTTTCTGTGAATCACTCTGTTTCTCCTGACCTCACCCCACCTTGGCCCAGTTCTGTACTCACCCAGCAGTCTAGGGGCACATGTGGCTTTCTGTTCCGAGCACTTGTGCTCCCCTAAGTACGTGAGGGGTCTTGGTTGTGTGCCTCAGACTCTCAGCACAGAGACGTGTGGGCCTGAGGTCCTGCTGGCAGTTTAACAATGTTATTTGGACCAACTTCTTTTTGATCGTTTAGCCTTGGCCTTTGAGTGTTGAGTAAGATTGAGACTTTGTAGATAATTTTATTGTCTTTGAAGGGACCTAAGCAATAGTGCTCCTTATCCGTCTCAATTCTGGACAAATAAGACAAAAGAATCAGTTGATAGAGAACTAAAATTACAACATTTATTACTGATAAAGACAAGGTTGGAGAAGGTGGCTTAAATGTTTCACATGTCAGGTTTAGTTACCCTTGTGCTCCCATCTTCAACAGTGCTCCCATCTGGGGATCCTGCCCCACTAAAACCTATAGCTTAACAATATTTGCATGACATAGGTGGCATGGCTCTCACAGAAAAAAAAGGTGATGCCTGGGCTCTAGATGCCCACTTGCTTTATCCAAATTGGCCAGAGGTCAAGAATATCATTGCTGGTGCAGCTCCCACTACATGGAAGTAGAGGATAAGGGTTATACTCCCATGGTCCCCGAAGTATGGATTGACTGTTAAGCCCATGGTCTCAGTCATCAGGTGTGTGCTTATCCCAAAATGTGGCAACTCCCTTCAAAGGGTGAGACGGGTATCTGTCAGGACAGTCTTCTTGAAGTCTTGGAAGATCTGTAGCTTTGCTGTTTTTTTTTTTTATTTTTGAGACGGTCTCACTCTGTTGCCCAGGCTAGAATGCAGTGACACAATCTCGGCTAACTGCACCCTCCTCCCGGCTCAAGCTGTTTTCCTGCCTCAGCCTCCCAAGTATCTGGGACTAAAGGTGTGCATCAATACGCACAGCTAATTTTTGTATGTTTTGATAGAGATGGGTTTTCACTGTGTTGGCCAGGCTGGTCTCAAACTCCTGACCTTAGGTGATCCACCCACCTTGGCCTCCCAAAATGCTGGGATTACAGGCATGAGCCACTGCACCAGGCCAGCTTTACTTTTTAAAGAGTCCCAAAACCAGAACCTAATGGGGGCATGCAAGATGATCATGGCAATAGTTTTAACAGTTTTCAGAGTTAGAAAGCAAACCAGTCTCTGCTCCTGGAAGAGTCATCCAGGTGAAACTGTTTCTCAGTGTTCCAAAGAGCACAGTAGAGAGCTCGTGGTATGTGAAGGATGGATTGATAGTGGGCAGAGAAAACATTCTTCATTTTAACCTTTCCAGGATGCTGGTCAGTCTAAGCCTCTTGTCTGTAATCTGCAACCTTTGAATTAAACAAAGTTGAAAGGGAAAAATGGAAACATAAAGACACTGAATATGCTAGGTGAGATAAAAGGCACCTCAACTAAAACAAAGACCATCGGACATTTCTGAACCTTGTGCTAGGTGGCAGTATCTCAGATGCCAGATTTCTGAAGGAAAACCCGATATGCATGAGTTAAACCACAAATGGTAAATAGGAAATGCTAAACAATCTCCCACTAAGAGCCTCTCCCCCAGTTGGGTTTTCATTTGCAGCCAAAACCAAAACCTCCTTTCCCTTTGAGACTTTCCCGTTGTGTCCCTTGGGTCTGGCAGCCCAGTGTTGTCATTACCAGGGTGGGTTCGGTCTGGTGTTGACTGGTGCAGCAGGTGTTTTCAGTCTCGGCCCCGCTGGCTCTTTCTCTGCCATTTGCTATGGAGTTGCTTTGGCCAAGAAGGCTGCCTCAAGGGAATATTTCTTGTTCACTAGTGAAGACCATCCAGACCACTTGGTGGGGGACTGACTCTTGAGCCAGTGGTCAAGCTGTCAGAATCCAAGATGTCCCCACCTTGCCCAAGTGAGACCCTTGCTAGTGCTCTTGAACTCATTGTTAATAAAAGGTAACAAACACTGGTTCATTAACTAGTCTTTAGGCAGTAGATGTTGAAATAATCCTCTTTTTTATGCCCCTCTGCTTGTTCAAGCTGGGGCCCATGAGCACTTACAGAGTCCTGAGCTAGCTTGGACCATTGCCAAGGCCAAATTGTGGCAACCTTCACCCAAATTGTGGCAGCCTTTACCCAAATTGTTCACCATTGGGCTAAGTCACTGTGCATCCTGCTTCTTTTCTATTGTAGGATCTTTGGCCTATAGTCTTTCCTGAGGTCCTACTGTTTTTTTTCTCCAGGCCCTACCTCTTTAAATAGCTGTCATTTTCCTGGAGATAAGCCACCCTAAATTGTGGTCAAGCATCAAGGTCAAAATACTCTGGGGTTTAGGAATTTAAGCCTTTTGATGTTAAAAGCCACCTCTCCAGCTATAAAAACCAGCTACCCTACACAACCAAGGCTGTAAACCACCAAATTAAAAAACGTGCAGGGGGCGGGCATGGTGGCTCATGCCTGTAATCCCAGCAGTTTGGGAGGCTGAGGTAGGAGGATCACCTGAGGTTAGGAGTTCAAGACCAGCCTGCCGAACATGACGAAACCTCATCTCTACTAAAAATACAAAGATTAGCCAGGTGTGGTGGCAGGCACCTATAGTCCCAGCTACTTGGGAGGCTGGGGCAGGAGAATCATTTGAGCCGGGGGAGGCAGAGGTTGCAGTGAGCTGAGATTGTGCCACTGCATTCCAGCCTCAGTGCTTTTCCCACTGCCAGAAGCCCAAATTCCTCCATGAATGCTTTCTTCCCCTACATTGGACTCCTTTCTTTATTTCTCAAGAGTCCCCAGATAGTTCACCAAGTGCTGAAGTCTTTCAAAGGGCCCAATAAATAGGACCTGTCCTCCCTGTCTTGAATTCTGAACCAAGTGAAATGTGTGCCAGAAGAATCAGAAGATAGGAAAGGAAAATATCACCATGATCCTGATAAACACTAGGCTGGCAGGCATGGCCTTTATCTGTGGTCATGTTCCCTTTGCTAAAACTGAATCCCGAAATCCCAGAATTCCGTAGGCATGCCCACTTCCTTCTACTGCCAGATTGTTGCAGGGAATCTGTGAACTCCCAGCATGGAAAATGAGATCACCACACTTCTTTTCTGCGGACCTGTGATTCCCAGATGGGAGGAGTAGGGGACAGGGTTGGGCACCAGCTGCCCAGATTTTTCTTTCAAATGCAGCCTTCAGGTAAGTTTGGTCCATCTTTCTCTCTTCAGCATAACGCTTTACAAATTTGTAGTCTCAGGACTCTTACATGCTTAAAAATTGAGTTATTCAATGAGCTTTTCTATTGTAGATAATATCTGTCAGTGTTTACCATAGATAAATTAAACTGAAAAAACATATAGATTTATTTATTTAAAATATTAAACCAATTGTATGTGTAACATAACTAACAATTTTTATGAAAAGTTACTGTGTTATTCCAAAGAGAAAAACAAGACTAGTGGGAAGAGTAGCATTGTGCCTTTACATTTTTGCAGTCTCTTTAATGCCTGGCTTAATAAGAAGATAGCTGATTTTTCATATCTGCTTCTGAATTTTCTGTTAAGGTAGCACACATAACATAGCTTCTGGAAAACTTCACTTTACACTTGTGAGATAATGAGAGTGAAAAGGGCAAATAATGTTGTAATGTTATGGAAGAGGTTTTGATTTTGTAGATCCCCTAGAGGATCGTGGGAACTCCTAGGAGTCCACTCCTCGGACCATATTTTAAGAATTGCCATTCAGGGTATGACTGACTGCTTTCCCAGTGGAAAGCACTGGGAGCGTGTGAGTTAGCAGAGTGCCTTCCACATGGAAAGAAGCATCAGGAAGGGAAGAAGCATTTCCTCTATGGGTTACACTGTGAAACTATCCAGATGCCAAACTTCAGTCACCCAAGATATCCATGGGTGGACAATGCTTGTCCTTTGTCCTTGAGTTTAAACTGGAACTGACAATATTAGCTCTGCAACCCCTCAGCCTGCAGGGCTGGGGATGTACTTCTGTATTGCTTGATCTATTAGGACACCACTGGATGGGATGCTGCTTCCGGAATAAGTTCAGGAAAGGCTTTGAACTCTGGTGTTATGCCTTCTTTCACTGCAATGTGTTTCTGGAAGCTGTGCCTTGAATATTGTTTTCTCACAAGAGTAATGTTATATAATTGGGTTGTGTTTATCTTATCAGGGGCTCAGAATTAGATAAATCATTACTCTGGCCAGCTACTCAAATTAAATCAGAGTTATGGGGACTGTAAACATCTGTAACCATTTTTAAAAAGTGAAACCATGCTTATGAAATGGGCCTAATTGTACGTGAGAACAGGGGACTCCAGAGCAAATAAAGTGTATAAAGAGTTCTTTATAGACTATAATTATTCCTTCATCAGTGTCACCTCTGAAAATTAACAAACTAGCCATGATAGCTATTGACTGATAATTTTCCATGTATACTTTTGGAAGAGTTTGGGCTGGGGGGTGTGAGGGTTTGATTTGGAGGACTTAAAAACAAAACATTTAAAAAAGTTTGACCTGATGTCTTTTTTTTTTCTAATTTTTCCCATAGTGAACAGAAACATTGAAATTGTCTTACTAACATATATCACATATCATATGTGAGAATCATATTTTAGGAAAAAATTTATTATGGCAGCAGGCAGATTGTTCACTTCATCTCAATTCCTATAGGATAATTTCCAGCCCTTAGCCAGTTAGGTACTATGTGTCAGTATATGTGGATGCTTCCCTAATAGGTGTTGTAGAGGTTGGGTTAAGGGTAATCCCCAAGGCCATTTGATGCTGGTTTGAATAGCATCCCTAATTTGACTAACTAAATGACTTAGACCAGTTTCCTTTAAGTTTGTTTCCTTGCCTGCAAAATGGCAGTACTAACAGCGGCTACCTCACAGGGTTGTTGTGAGGTCTGTTTAAGAAAAATGCATGGAAAGCATTGTAGCACACTTTTTGGCACGTATTAAGCACTCAGTAAATACCTGCAGTCACTGATATTGAGCGTATTTAGTTGAATGAATTTCCAAGTTCAGTATAAACAGAGTCTAATGCCAAGTGCTATACTATTGGATACCATTTTGAGTATTATATATAAGCATGTTGCAGTCTCTGCTGAATGTAATGAGTTGATGGGACAGAATCAATCTGAGCCATGATTGGCCATCTTTCCTGGAATTGCCATAGGCACTTCTGGAATTTTTCCTGACAGTTTAATTGCAAAGCTGCCTGGGTTACTAATGATAGTGTTAGCCTTTTACCTGCCAATCAATCTGCAAGTACATTGTTACTACCTGTTACATTAAGCATCCACTCCATGATGAGCTCCTGTCTATCTTTTGAGACTCTACTCAAGGAAGCCGGGGAAGCCTAGGAAGCCTCCTCTCACTTGGGCAGAGAAGATTCGGGATTTCACAGAGGTCTACATTGGATGTCTTGATGTATGAAACTGTTCAAGACCAATTTGGCATGACTATTTTTTTTTTTTTTAATTTTTTAATCCAGTTTGACCCAATCAGTATGCCTTGGGTCAAGGCATATTGACCCAAGCCTTGATAGGTTCTGCTCTAGGAAGGTGACATTCTAAACCACATTTTGTATGCAGACCAGGATTTTGACCCAGATTTTTGTCCCTCAAACTGTTGTATTGTGGTGCTGTCTTTTACCTAAGAGTTCAATTTCAGCAGTTTGCAGGTTCTTGTGCCAGCATCAATGCTATTTTTGACTATTCTCTTTGTCCTTACTTGATTAAAAGAAATGACAATCAGAAAACTAAAAGTACCGATACTAGAGATACTCAAGGACGCATCCTAATAAGATAATTAAAATAAAGATGGGAAATTACTAGGTGGTCAGTGGGGCAAATGTGTGGCCTCAGTGCAGTGTTCATTGAACCTAAGCTGGTCTAGAGCACATGATGAAGGCAAGAAAGAGTTAAAAAAAAAAAAAAAAAAAAAACCCATACAGGACAAGATAAGCTCCTTCCAGAATGGTACTTGACAAAAAAACTATTGCAATTGTCCAGGGTTAAACTTCTGTACGTTTTAAGCATTTTTTCAGGGATGTGAAATTCAAAGTGCCATCGATGGCATTACCGACACAGAGAAAAATCTTTAAAGAGAGGTAGTAGCTCTTGAATAATCTTAACGTAGCCTCCAACATCATGGATGGAATCCTGTGAGATGTTGAGAATCTGGCAAACATAATTGTATGGTGAGAAACTGGATTAAAAAATAAAAAAATTAGTCATGCCAAATTGGTCTCGAACTTTTTCATTACTCTATCACCATGTACTCAACTAGCCACCTTACCAGTGTCTTCATTAACTGTTCAGGTTCGCTTATGTTATTTGGCAGACTTAACTGCATAATAAAAGTATTACCGTACTTGTCACCTTCCCTGTACTGAGGCTTCATCCCCTAACCCATGAATCAAATATCATGAAGGGAATTCCACTTGTGTATCTTTTGTCCTTGTTTGGAAGTAAATTTCCATTTTTTCTTTCTTTTTTTTTTTTTGCAGGCTTGGTTTCTTTTTGGTATTCCTTCTTCACAAAATTATTTAAAAATATTTCTCAGGTACCGACAGAGCAAAGAGATAAAAGTCTCCACAACCAAAACAATACCAGCATCATAATAGCTAACCCCTGTCTTATGGTGAATCAGGTATTGTTTTTAAGCACTTTGTATTCTTCACAGCAATCCTAAAGACCTGTGCTTTAGCTATTATTATTATTATTACTATTATTATTATTATGACAGAGGAGGAAGCTGAAGCACAGATTAGGTTACACAGCTTGCCAAAGTTACACAGGTAGTAGAGGGTCGAGGCTAGATTTAAACCTGAGCAGGTTTACTGCAGAGTTCTCAGTCTTAACCAGTCACAACCCATTATTGCCTTTATTTCCACGAGGTATCAGGGGAGCAAACATAGTGCAAAAGGTTTCAGCTTTGTTGACTGCATTTGGTAATCTCCCAAACAATAATCTAGTGCCTACAAGATTGTGACCATGGAATCTCTGATTAGGGAAAAAGTAGGAGATCAGTGCTTTAATCTGAAATCCAATGGTTTACATTTAAGAGTTTATGATAACTAGGGTTTAGTTAGGCATTTGTCAGAGCCAGAAAGAAAAGTTACACTTTTCTTAGGTTTAGGCTGCTTTCAGAGGTAAAATTTTTAGCCAATAATTGTAAATGATCTTAATGAGGAAGAAGGTGAGGAGGCAAGGTGACTAAAGTGTGTCCATGGTGATTCCATGGAATATTTAAGAACTTGGATTTAGGAGTGACTTGGAGGAAATTGGAAAGCAGATCCAGTGACCAAGGATGGCTGTGAAAAAGAATAATGAGAACAGGAACTAAAAAGAGTAGTGGACTCAGGGCTTTAATGCTCACAGTATTGAGACTGTGGAAAAATTTGAACAAGAACAAAAAAAGTGATGTCCCTGCAAGTGCAGAATCAGAGCAGAGAGACTGATGCTCACAGGCAAGCAGAACTCCTCAACTCCTATTACACTTCTGTCCTCTCTAGACAAGGAGGTCGATCTTCAGCCTGGGAAGAGTAGAGCAAATACTTGTAAGAGGAAATTGAAACTCAAGATAGGTGAGCTGATTGTGCGAGAGCACAGAGCGGCACTAAATGAGTTCAGATCCTCTGACCAGCATGAATTTCGCGCTGGTGGGCCTAGAGGACTTGCTGACTGCTTGTCATCCTGGAGGAATTGTGCAGAAGAGGAAAATTGCTAAAGGACTGCAAATGGGGTAATGTTCTGTTGAAAGCAAAACAAAAATTCAAAATCAAGAAGGTGTAGTTTTCAGAATAAAGAGAAGAGAGCATGGGATTAAGAACAGGAAAATCATTGTTTATTCCTTTTTGTTGTTGCTAAGCTATTGGATTTGAAGACTGGGGTCAAAAGGTAGCTGTGCTGTTTTGAGAACGTTCAGAAGGGTTTCCAGAGGTAAAGGTAAGGGCTGGATATGTGGCTATTACATGCAGCACAGGCACTTGTAAATACACAGATTTATCCATCACACCTCTTGAGGGTCTGTTTTAATGAGTCTTGGGCTAGAACCCAAGAATCTGTATTTTAAACAAATGTCCCAGATTGCTTGCTGTGTTGAGTAAGTTTGAGAACTACCGGCCTGTATGGCAGATGTACCATGAGTTGGATTCATGTTGTTTTAATAGTATTAATACTGTGATGACAAATGGCTAAGACATTGAATAATCATGTGCCAGACACTGTCCTAAGTGCTTTACACATATTAACTCATTTAATCCTGCCATCTGCCCCATGAGTTGGTGCTGTCTTTAGTACTGTTATTATACAAATGGGGAACTGTTCCTTTTCAGAGGTCTCACAGATAGTAGCAGTGGGGCTGGGATTTAAAGCCAGGCAGTATGGCCTATTGGAAGTTCATACTGCAGTCACTCTGCTCTTCTTAAGAGCTCAGGGCTTAGGGCCTGGGGCAGGGGTGCCCCTGGGCACATTTCCCCAAACCATGTCTGGGTGTGTGACATGTCCTGTCTTTAGCATCCAAGTAGCATCTGTATGAAGACCTTGGGGTATCTCTTTAGACTTTCTTGATACATAAAGCTGAAAGGAATGACTAAAACCAGATGGAATGATTAATTTATTGAGACCAAATTTTGGAGGGTTAAATATAAATTGCTGCCCCTAGGGACCCAAAATCAGCAGCAAAGATAGTAGAGGAGGAAGCCATAACTTAACAGTTTCCTGGAAGAGAAAGATGAGGGTGGTTTTGGTGGACTACAAGCTCAACATAAATCAACAGGGGCTTTGTGCTGCTGTACCTTTTGCCTGGAGTGCCCTTTTCTACTTCCCCTTCTTTCCCCCTGGCAAATTTTTAATCATCTTTAAAGTCAGAGCCTAAATGTCACTTCAGCTATGGAGTCTTCTTTGACTTCCATGGACAGATTTATCATCCCATTCTTTCTGCTTCTTTAGCACTTTGTTCCTGACATTATAATTTTGCGATTATTTTTCCTGCTTGTGGCACCCATGTTCACAGCCACTCAGCTGGAAACATGAGGGAAGACTTCATTTCCTCCCTCCTTCCCCCAGTGAGTCCCTGTTTCTGGAGGCCCTATTGATTTTAACTATCTGGGTATTGACAAAATTTGCCCCTTCTTCATTCCTTGCAGCCCCTGCCCTGATTCAAGTCTGTGTCCTAGCTTGTCTCCCGGTTGTCACTTGTCATCCCCTTTCACGCACATTTCCCACAAAGCTGTTAGAGAATTCTCTGTCATATGCATTTGGTCTGTGCTTAAAATTTGTCCCTGGCTCCCCCAGCCAACAGGATAACCCTAAACCCACAACCATTTATGATCTAACCCTGTCTAACTCAACGGCCTCAACTTTTGACATCCTGCCTTGCTTCTTGGACTCCAGCGACACTGAACTCATTGTAATTCCCCGGGCACTGTGCTGTTCTTGCTGCCTTGTTTTAGGTCAAGCAGTGACTGCCTGGGATGGCTTTCCTGCTACCCTCTAGAGCTTTGCTACTCAGCTCTCTGTTTGGGAAGCCCCCAGATTCCCTGCCCTGGGTTTTGCTCATTTCCTCTGCATATTTTAATCTCCCACATTAAGTCTTGAGCTCCTTAAGGGCAGGGGCTGTATCTTGTTTTCTGTTTCCAGTGGCAAATGAACACTCAGTACATGTTTCTTGAAAGATTGTATTGTAATTATTTGTTGCACTTGGAAAGACTACAGAGTTAGAATCCTGCCTCTTTCTCTCTTGGATGTGAGGTCTTGGGTATTTCACTGTACTTCTGTGTAAGAATCTATTTGCTCATTTGCAAAATGCAGGTAGTTTTACTGCCTTTTAAGTGGCTATTGTGAGAATTAAGTGAGATAACAATGTGATATGAAATTTATCACACTATTCCAGGGATCTGCAAACTAATGCTGCCATTTTTTTTTTTTTTGTGGTCTGGCCAAAAATATTTTTTTACATTTTCAAATGCTTTTAAGCAAGAAAAAGAAGAATAATATCTTTCAAGACTTGAAAATGGAATGAAATTCAAATTTCAGGTTATATGAAGTTTTATTAGAATGAACACAGCCATGTTCATTCATATACTGATTGTCTAGGCTACTTTTGCACAACAGCATCGGATTGACTAGTTTCAACAGAGATCCTGTGGACTACAAAGCCTGAAATGGTTTACCCGTGACAGAAAAGCTTGCCAACCTGTGCACCATTCAAATATTAGGGAAATGCCTGTTATTCACAACCTCTTCTTCATACCCACAGATAACTTGTTGAGGGTAGGATTCCTCTTTGTCCTCTTTGAAGTTTCAGAATTTCATCCCGGGCCTAGCAGAGTGATCACTTTATGTGGGGGGTAAGCCTCAGGGGCTGGGTTTTGGCTTTGTGGGAAGGAGGGTGTTTGGAGAGTGATTAGGCTACTTGAGGAGATGGGGATCTTCACACTTATCGGGGTGTTAATGGGTAGGTGATATCTCTTTTTCATGTGTTGGCTGTAGAACAGACTTTCTTAACCTTGGCTCTGTTGACGTTTTGGGCTTGGCATGCCTTTGTTAGGGATGCTGTGCTGTGTGTTGTATAATGGTTAGCAGCTTCCCTGTCCTGTACCCACTACTAGCCAGTAGCACCCCCTTGCAGTTGTGACAGCCAAAAATGTGTCTGTACATTGACAGATGTCCCCTGGGGGGCAGAATTGTCCCCAAATGAGAGCTACTGTTGTAGAACATTCAGGCATTAGCTATGGGTTAGACCAGAGAAATCTCCATTGCCCAACAAGGATTACCACCACAGTGCATTCAGCCCCTTTTGGGGGGATTCTGCTCATCATCTCTCTGGTCTCCTGCAATCTCAGACCTGGTACCAGTTACGACTTTGTAGGGTTGCAGGGAGAATTGAATGAGATACTGATTTATCAGCACAATGCTTGGCACAAAGTAAGCCTCCCCTGTGTCCAAGTTGTATTCATTTGAGTGCTTCCTGTTTGTTTTTGAACTTGTTAGTTTTGTTATTTTTGTACTGAAAGTTTTTAGGAAATTAATAGGGAGAATATATATATTTTAATAATTTTACAGAAATTGTTGTTAAGAAAATACATTATGGATTAGCATTATATTATGGATCCAGGATTATATTATTTTGTAGATCTGTTTTGTCTTGGGGAAGAAGAATTTAGAAAAGTTTAAGCTATTTAAGATGAATATGAAATTATTCAAAATATGACATGACTGTCATGATATTTAATGTTAGAAGTCAGTATTTGTTAGAGATGTACTTTAAAAGCATTGTTTCAATAATTCTCATGGCCAGCCTGTACTGGTCGGTACCCTTTTATACATGAGGAAAATGAGCATGGAGAGGTTTATTAAGGGGCAGCACATTGAGGGCAAAAAGTCCCTTTTCTGAAATAAGGCAGAGAACAAATCACAGAGGTTAACATTCATTGTCTTCCTGAGAGCTTCGATGTGGCTCTGAAGTTCTATTTCTGTGGGTTTGGACCAGGAGCTTGGTACTACTGATTCTCCTACCTAGGGCAGATCCACTGGGAAACAAGACACAGTTATGGAGTTGAAGAAAAGCTTACGGTTTTCCTCTAGTTTTGAGACTTCCTCGATTTCTGCTTACTCACAAACCCGCATACTCTACAACCCTGAATGCCCACATTTGAAATGTGACCCCCGTCTGCTCTGTGCCTTCCATTGCTGGCTTCTGGCCAGTGCCTTGGTGGGCTCTGCCCTGACCTCTCCTGGGCTAGCACCTGCCATGCCTCACTGCTCTTAGGAGCCTGGGCTAGAAGGGTGAAGGGCAGACCCCTAACATGTTGGTGGGACACAGGTTTACAACACATTTGTCCATTTAAATGGCAAACTGGGGGGTTCTCTGTGTTTGTTTTGGTTAGCTAAAAGCAAAATCTTTCCTTCACTCCGTGCCCACGCTGTGCAAGACATGGACAGTATCTGGATGTTTACAGATGTCAAATATCAGACTGTCTCCTGGTGTCCCAAACTTGATGGGTGTTGGAAGCCTCACTTCTTACTTCTCAATTGGTTTCTGATATTTTCTCCTTTTGTTTATGAAATACGTAGAGCAGATAGGATGTGGAGTGAATACTGTAATTTGTACCTATGTGTCTATGCATCTTTACCTTTTACCTGGTTTCCTTCAGAATCTTTTTGAAGGAAATGAATTATCACAGATAAAATTGAAGCCACTTGTACAGTCTTTCCTGATGCCTTTCCTAGTTTTTCTTCCCCTGGGGTAGCCACTATCCTAAATTTGACGTTTATCACTACCCTGTTTTCTTCTTCTTCTTAAGTGTGTGTTCAAAACATTGTTACCTTTTGTGTTTAAATTTTATTTAAGTGGAATCATCAGTCATGCTTTCTATTTTTTTTTTTTTTTGCAAGATTTCATACTGCAGTGTGCCTTGCCTTCATTCTGAATTTGGGATATTACACAAATGGGTTTCTGAACTTGTTAAATATAATAATCATCTTTAGGATGATTTATAATTAAATTTATGTCTTAATCATACATAGAACTTAAAGAAATTGACTTTTTTGTTTTAGTTTGCCTCTGAGATGTAGCCTTGTGGATAAATGTAGTTCCAGTTCTTCTATTTTAGTGTTGTTTTCTTCTTTTGGCTTTGTGATGTTGTATTAGTCCATTCTCCTTTTGATGGGCATTTACAAAATCTGTGCCATTACAATCATGCTTCAGTGGACATTCCTGCACATGTCAACTGGAGCACTCATGTGGGTAATAGTTACCTAGGAATATTACCTACAATGTAGGATATATCCACATTCATCTTTACTAGAGGTGGCCAAAATGTATGCCAAGGTGACTGTACCAGCTTCCACTCACCTGTTTAGGGGATTGGTTCTTCATTCTTCAGTTGATATAGTCCTTTCTTGTACAAAACATACTTAAAACTGCTTACTCATTTGATGGGCCTGAACTAGCTCACTGTTGCTCCTAATAATTTTTTGAGAAAAAAGACTGTGATATTTAATACTGTTTAAATTTACTCTTTATTTTCTTGGATTTGAAAAGAACAGTTTATTAGATTAGTCTGGATTTTTGTAATATTAGAATTTGCAAAATTTCACACGCATAATTCAGGTAGTCCTTTAATTATGAAGCTGGACTGCATTGCTTCATACAGACAGTTCTGAGATCTCTGTGGGGCTTTCCCTTCTTCCTCTCAAATTCTGGTTCTCACTAGGGTGTACTGCCCCTAATGCTGTCCCCCCTGGCCACTGAAGTCCTTTCATTGGGCAGTCTCATTCTACTCGTCCTTCCTCTGTATTTAAATCCCTATCAGTACATGGTAGAGTTTTCTATCATTAATGCGGATGCCACAGGAGCTCTGCTCAGGGCTAATTGTCCTCCAATTGTGTCAGTAGGGCTGAAAGAATTAGGGAAACTAACTTGGAGGGTTAGCTAGACAGCACTAGGTATGACAGTTTTAAGCACACTGAGTAATTAACTGTGCGTATGATGATATAGAAAATGATGAGGTACTTGCTTCCTTTCTATTTTAAGTATACATAAATTAATACATAGTTGTATTAATCTTAACGTTTTTAATGTATCACTGTCCTTCAAATTACAGAAATGTAGTTTTGATTGGTTTTACTTGGTATAAAATACTACCTGTCCAGCTGTTGTAAGTATATTATAATTTTATTATTTTTTTTAGTGAACCTGGCATCTTAAAACCAGTGTTATAGAGAATTAGGTAAGAATATAAAAATCTATATACTTGAACGTATACATTTTTCATGAAAAGTTAGTGATGCTGATTTCTGGAGCCCAAAAGACTATTTGGCTGTCCCCCAAACCCCATGCCCACTTGATAGTTCTTCAGTCACAATAAGCATTTTAATGGAAATGTTCAGTCTTTAGGAGAACCTAGAATGTGTATTATTTAGCTTTTACTGAACTAGACAAGTGGGATTTGTTTCTTCTACTCCAGTTATCAAAATGATTAACCCTTTGCCCTCTACATTCTAATTGTAAGCATTGGGAAACAAAGGGGTTGTTTGTAAAAGATAGTTGAAAAAATGAGGCTTTATGTCAAGTGGAATGTTTCTCAGCTGAAGGAGGTAGCAATCATTGCACACATTTTTTTTTCTTGTGTTGCAGGCGACTGTAGAGGCTTCTGGTGAAATAGCATTATGCAAGACTGGATTTCCTGAAGATGTTTACAGTGCAGTCTTATCGAAGGATGTGCATGAAGGACAGCCTCTTCTCAATGGTACTATCTCAAAAGATACATTTGTACATGCAGTGTCCATGCTCATGAAACAAATTAGCCATTAAAAAAGTCTAAATCATCTCTACTGTATAACAAGTATGAATTTTTCACAATCACTATGATGAGGCTGTAGGGACTTTATTTTAGGATTACAGAAGAGCTCATGAATCTCTTACAGACATAATTAGAAGGCTCCTGATCTCTTGAAATCTTCAGATTTCTTTTTTAATTTACAGGAGAAACCATTATGTAACTGATGTTTACCATTTTTGTGTATAAATTTTGCTTAAAGAATAATATTTTGGAGATTAATTGTGAAACATCTAGTTCTAATGGTTTTAAAATTTACAGGAAAAATGTACTTAGTATTTTGAATTAAAGAAAGGAAATTATTATATTTGCTAAAACATATGAAGCTTTAATATATAGCTGAGTTATATTGAATGAATTTAACAAGTAAAGTCTCAGTGCAGGAGTATGAAATTCATTTTTGTTATGACATTGTTTATAGCAATTACTAGAAAGCTAATTTAGTTGTAGCATATGTGAATTTCAAATATAGACTCATTTCCCATTTAAATATGGATCAAGTTCGTTATAGTTATCATATGGAAACTCTTGCCAATAAGTCTAGATAAAATCTGAAATAAAACCTAAGTATCAAAAGGAGAATTGAAAGTCCTTTCCTTTAGCTCTAATTGAAAGCAAATAAAGTTTTGGTTAGTAGTATTTTCATGGACTTATTTATTATTACCCAAAATGTCATTGAAATGTGAAAGCAAGAAAAATTGATTAGTAAGTTGTATTTAAATTTTAATTCCCCATAAATCTTGCATATCTCTGAGGCTGTTTTAGAGAGCTGCTTTTAGAAAATCTGTGTAACCTCAACTAATTAATTTACACAGAGCCCTTCCACACAGCCTTAATTGAAGTGTTTCCACAGTACTGACAAACCTTAGTGGTATAGTACTTAAAATACCATAGACAGAGGACTTTGAAATGTAAATGGACTCTTAGCTACTAAAGTTCTTGGGTGCAGGTTACATTTTATTTTAATTTCTATTTAAATTAGGATTTGCTCACACCTATGCTATCTTTCTGAAGTTGATTTTTAATTTTTTTAAGTAATGCTCTTGTCCCTGACTCATTACATGGTATTTTAATGGGTGAATGTTTGAGTAAGTCTGTCTCAATACTGAATTGCTATCTCATCTGGTGGGTAATGGAGGTTTAATTTAAATCAGTGTACAGCCTTTCTTTAACTTAATATGACTTTTGGAGTTCTTCTGTGTGTGCCATTTTCTTTAAATCTATAAATTATTATTTGTCACCCGAGAGCTTGCATGATCTGTAAATGTGTGTAAAATATATTGATGTGATTCTGTAGAATAATTCAGATAGATACAAAAGCAGAATTTGTTGCATTTCTGCAGCATATTTTTGAGATTCATTTTTAAATGGGTAATTTCATTTTCTAAAAGCTTATAATTTGTTGTTTACAAATAAACACATGGTGTGCCACTAGCAGCCATTGATTTAAGATTAATTACTTTGGCATGTTGAATAGTTTTGAAAATGATAGCTTGTTTTCACATTATTAGATAATGCTGGTGACAGTAGAAATTGGACATAGCTTTCTGCCAGTGTCTTTTCAGGATAACTAGAAACAGGATTTTTGCTAAAGCTGTAAATGTGAAAAAGATTGAAGATATATTTTACTTTGTGCTCTAGCCATCACTGAGAAAAGTGTATGTAGTGGTCTTTGGTAGATCTTTACAGTTGTGGTATATCTACTTGTTCCCAATTTTAGGTTTTAACCTTTTTTTTTTTCTTTTTTTTTTTTTAACAGTTTTTCACATGACACCATTACTTTTTTCTTTATCATTCTCAGAATATGTTAAACGATACCAGCATCTTAAAGCTTGAAACATACTGTTTAAAATATTGATTAGTAGGAAAAAAAAAAACTTTTTGGAAGGAAGAAAATTTACACAGGCTTTTGTGGAATATCAGCATTTCTATTCAACACAGTGTGTTATCACCAGTTAATATTTCCTCTGGAGAATTGCTACGTAGGATAATTCTAGGTATTTACCTTTTATATCTTTTTGGAGTTTTTAGTAGGATCACTGTAGCTATACACTGAAGCCAAATACCACACCATAATTATATCTATGAATTCTGTGTACTGCCGTAAATCCGTGTACTATATATGTGCCACAGCTGAAAGGGATATATTGCTAGGCCAACCAGAGTGATGACTTTTGCCATGACTTTGTTGCCTATAGTGTTCAGGGAAAGCAGTAAAATTGTACATAAGAGGTATGTGACGGTTTTCCAAGGCATTCACCTCATAGCATGTTCTACCATGTTTTGGTTGACTTTAGAGTCCAAAACCCTATTGGAATCATAACTCCTAATTCTGGATGCTTCCTTTAATTTCCCATTGATGGCATCTGGGGACAGGATGACAGTGGCTTACCAATATGTACAATATACTTTCACAGGATACATCTGACACACTAGACTTTGTATAAAAGTTTAATATGTTCATGTATTGGTGCCATGAACGCTGATTATTTTTCAAACAGTTAACATAATCTTTGCAAAAGCGCTTGAAGAACATTGAGTGTAAGGTAGAGACATAAGTTGGTATTCGTCATGTTAGAAAATTATATAAGCACAAAATGTACAAACTGGACTGTAGTTTAAAGAACATCTCTCCTCCCCCATTTCCCTTTTGTTTTTTGCAAGTGTAATGAATTTTACCAAAATAACAAATTCAGAGAACTAATTGTACCCCTTCCATTTATCTTCTAGTTTTTAACAGTATGTTTTTTGTGAAATCAGAGTTTTGTGATCAACCTTTATATTTTGTGTAGTGTCACATGAATATATCCACTCTTTGTAGATAGTTCTGTATTTTAAAAAATGGCTGTGTAGGCCTTTGTCCCATTTAGTTAGCAAAACCAGATTCTGCTTAACTGTGCCTCTATTTTTGAACATACAGGTTGTTTCTAACTTTCCTCTCTCATATATAGTGCTGCTATGGAGATTCTTTTTAGAGATCTTTGATTTTTCTTCAGGGATATTTTCTTTGGGGATTAGTGTTCCAAAGTATAATTACTAGGTCAAAGGGAATGTCGACTTTGACAGTATCTTTTTTCTTTGCATATAGTAGCATTCTTTATTACAAGGCTTGTATGTTAGCTTTTTTCAGCATCTCATCACCATTTAATTTCATAATGTATTCTCATTTTGCTCTTTCCCCTTTGGTGAAAATCTTTCCTTTTTTATCCTTTGGTGTATATGTTTGCCTTTATAAATTAGGATCAATTTTAGTATGGTTAGGTAGTAATTTTTACTTTGCATTTTTCTATTCTGTGTTAAAAGCATTTATGGCCAACCTCTTCATTTTAAAAATAAGCAAATTAGAGCTGAGAGAGATTTAGGCTTTTCCCGTGATTATATAGCTCTTTTTTAAAAAAATTTTACTTTAAGTTGTGGGAAACGTGCAGAATGTGCAGGTTTGTTATGTAGGTATACGTGTGCCATGGTGGTTTGCTGCATCTATCAACCTGTCCTGTACGTTTTAAGCCCCATATGCATTAGGTATTTGTCCTAATACTTTCCCTCCCCCTTGCCACCACCCCCCGACAGACCCCAGTGAGTGATGTTCTCCTCCCTGTGTTCTCATTTTTCAACTCCCATTTATTAGTGAGAACATGCAGTGTTTGGTTTTCTGTTCCTGTGTTACTTTGCTGAGAATGATGGCTTCCAGCTTCATCAATGTCCCTGCAAAGGACATGAACTCATTCTTTTTGATGACTGCATAGTATTTCATGGTATGTATGTGATTATATAGCTCTTTAGATTGTTAGCAGCAGACCTGGAATTAGAACCCAGGTTTCCTGATTTCTAATTTAGTTCTGATAACGGTGATGATAAAAGACTCTTATGGTATAACACTGAGAAGGGATCCAGCCCAAATACCCAGGTGTCTTGTGGTCACTTTATTTTAGGGCAGGTCTTTATTCCCCACTTACCATCATGACTTGTGTGTTAACTAGATATGTTTGGGAATTGGGGAGTATGTTAAGCAGCACTCCTTATAATTAAAAAGCATCTTTCAGTTATTGTCACTGTTAGTATTTTGTGCACACCTGTTTACCAGCAGAAGAACCTAGGGCTTTGGAAGATAATAATGTAGTCCTTAATGTTTAACTTACACTTCACTGACTAGGAAAAAAAATCTCTCTTGATAGCATATTTCTTGAAAATAAAATAACTGCAATCATACATTTTCTTTTTGTCACTAACAGTGTATCTAACACTATGAAATAACAACCACACTGTGGCATTGCAGAGAGGATCCTGGGCTGTTTTTAGTGTGGATGTCAAGAGTGATATTCCTGTATGTTTTGCATTGGTGGTCTGCATGCTTACATAGTTCTCTAAGTAAACGCCTCTGAATCTGGTCAACATAAATAGCAACCTGCAATTACCATGCATATTTTCAGTAATCCATTCATGCTCACCATCTCTGGGCAGTGCATGATGATTATTTTCAACTAGATGGAATTTGATTTAGATTAGTGTGCTTACTGATTGAGGTTTGTCTGCATTAACATGGTCAGAGGAAGCTGCAGTATGGTATCTTAAGATAACAGAACTGAAGTACTTTTTATTAGCTTAGTAGGACTATACAGCTGTACAACTCTTCTATTTTTTAACAATATGGGTACTTTTGTGTATGCAGTATCACTGAATTGGGAAAGAGACTTGAATTATCTGTTACGAATGCCGAGGCTTTTGGTTTTATGTGTATTTTTATTTTGATACATCTTTTTGTTATCAAATTTGTAAATGTTTTAACATATTTGAAAGATAGGTTTATAAACATCTTGTTAATAAAGCCAGCCAGGGCCCTTGCACTTTATGATTTCCAGTTGATTGTGGAAAATGGTACCAAGACAGATTATTCTCTTGGATATTGATAATAAACTCTAAGGAGGAAAAAATGAAATGCTGTTCATGTACATTCTAGGGGTGGAGGACAGTTTTTTAAACGTTGGGGTAGTTTTCGTTTATTTTTAAAATATAACCGAGTATATGATATGATCAATAAAAGAACCAAGAACTTTCCATCCTTATTTTATTTTTTTTCCTATTTCAATCCTTATTTTTAATATTGTAATCATTTAAGCTTATATAATTCTTGGAATTTTTTGTATCTCTTTTGATGTATTTTAGGTCTAGTTCCGTTAAGAAAGTGCAGCACACTAAGATAAGCCAGTTTAGGTGGTCACTTTTTTTTTGAAGTTCTTTTGCAGTTCTTCATAGCCTTCAGTAATTGGGAGTAGCTAGATCTCCTCCCTCACAAACTTGGAACGAGGAGATATGTGTTAAAGAAAGCAAGTCACAGCTCCACGTCTATCATGCATGCATACAAACATTAGCAAGCAGACACCGAAATGGTTTAAAACCTGCCCTTTTAAGATCAGAGAGGCCGTTACTCTTTATCCTTTTAGGCTTTCTCTAGTAAACGTCTAGTGGGAGTAGAAAAGAAACTCAATAAATAAGTAAAATATACTGTATGTTAGATGGTGATAAACGCTATGGGGAAAAATAAAGGAAGAAGGGAAATAGGGAGAATGTGTGTCTTTGCATTTAAATGGGATGATGGGGCAAATGTCATTGCATAGGAGACAGTGGTTGGTGATAGTTCGAGGATGTTGGTGATGGTTCAAGGGCCTTGCATATTAAGGGGAGAAGCATGACAAAAGGAGCTAACAGCAAATGCAGGTGTCCTGAGGCAGAAGTGTGCCTGAGGTCAGATGAGGTCAGATAAGTCAGAGGCCACTTTGTGTGGGGCTTTGACTAGGAGGAGCTAATGATCTACTGGAAGGCTTTCTGGAGAGGTAAGACATGATTTGACTTTCAAAACAGGATCATGTTGCCTGTTGTGTTGAGGAAAGACCAAAATGGAAGAGAGGAAGGAGAGACCAGGTAGGAGGCTAGTAATACTCCGATGAGAGAAGGTAGTGGTGTGGATCAAGGTGGTAGCAGTGGAATTAGAAGAAGGGATTCAATTCTGAATTTTAAAAAATATAATAATTTACTGAGGTGAAATTCATATAATGTAAAATAGCCATTTTAATGTGAACAGCATAGTGGCACTTAGTACATTCACAGTGTTATGCAACCACACCTCTGTCTAGTTCTAAAATGCTTCCATCACTTCAAAGTAAAGAGAAAACTAGTCATTAAGCACTTTCCTTCTGATTTCCCTTCCCTGTGGCCCTGTAAACCTTTTGTGTCTGGCTTTTTTCATTTAGCATAATATTTTGGAGTTCATTCATATACTAGCTTATATTAGTACCCTGTTCGTTTTCACTGCTGAGTGTATTGTTCTGTGTGTGTGTGTGTGTGTGTGTGTGTGTGTGTGTGTGTGTATGTATGTGTGTATATATGCATACTTTTCTCAGTTCCTGTTTTCTCTTCTTTGGAGTATATACCTGGGAGTAGAATTGAGGGATTATATATTAATTCTGTGTTTAACATTTTGATAAACTCTCAAATTGTTTTCTACAGCGTATGAACCATTTTGCATTTCCACTAGCAGTGTACAAGGATTCCAGTTTCTCCACATACTCATCAATATTTGTTATATTTTACATGTATTTTGATCGTATCCTAGTAGGTGTAAAATGGCCCCTCTTTGTTGTTTGATTTGCATTTCTCTAGTGAATGATGATGTTTCATACCTTTATATATATATATATATCGTTTTCCATATCTTGTTTGGAGAAATGTCTGTTCAAATTATTTGCATACTTTTAAAATTGAGTTGTCTTTGTGTTTTTGAGTCATAAGAATTTTTCTGTATATTCTGGAAACTAGATCTTTGTCAGATGTATGATTTACAAATAATTTCTCCCATTTCACAGGTGGTGGTTTTAGCCTTTTTGGGCTACTGTAATAAAATCCATAGCTTGGGTGGCTTATAAACAATAGAAACTTGTTTCTCACAGTTCTACAGGCTGAGAAATCCAAGATCAAAGTGCTTGCAGGTTCAGTGTTTGGTGAGGGCCTGCTTCCTTATAGATGGCCATGATCACATTATAACCTCACATGGCAGAAGAGGCAAGGAAGCTCTCTGGGTCCTCTTCTGTAAGGGCACTAATCTCATTCATAAGCACAGAGACATCCTGACCTGATCACCTTCCAAAAGTTCCACCTCCTAATACTATCACATTGTTGGTGAGGATTTCTTTTTTTTTTTTTTAAAGAGAAAAAGAGAAAGAAGGAAGAAAAAAAGAATGAAATAAAGAGAAAAAGAAGAAAAAAAAGGGGAGAGAGAACAGGAATCTTGCTCTATTGCCCAGGCTAGAATGCAGTCTACAAATGAATATTAAAAGCTTTTTTATACTAATAATTGTGTTATACAATGGAGACAGGAAGGAATAAGGGAGGAAAATAACAAACAGCCAACCAATATTTCATTTAAACCTATGAAATGCTATGCAATTGCTAGGGGAGTGATTTACTCCCAACCATGTGGTCACTTTTAGAATAAATGTGATGTGTTACTGAAAAAAAAATGTATGTTTTGTGGATTTGGAGTAGAGAGTTCTGTAAATGTTTATTAAGTTTACTTGTTTGAGGTTTAAGTTCAAGTCCCGGGTATCCTTCTTAACCTTCTGTCTCATTAATTTGTCCAATATTGACAATGTAATGTTAAAGTCTCCCACCATTATTGTGTGGGAGTCCAAGTCTCTTTGTAAGTCACCAAGAAGTTGCCCTATGTATCTGGGTGCTCCTATATTGGGTGCGCATAGACTTAGGGTCGTTAGCTCTTCCCGTTACATTGATCCCTCTACCATTATACAATGTCCTTATCTCTTTTGGTTTCTATTACTTTAAAGTCTATTTAATCAGAGATGAGAATTGCAACTACTGCTTTTTTTTTTCTCTCCATTTGGTTGGCAAATCTTCCTCCATCCCTTTGTTTTGAGTCTCTGTATATCCTTGCCTGTAAGATGGATCTGGATGCAGCTTGCTGATGGGTTTTTTGGAATGGCTGATACTGGTTGTTCCTTTCTATATATAGTGCGTCTTTCAGAAGCTCTTGTAAAGCAGGCCTGGTGGTAATGAAATCTCTGAGTACTTGCTTGTTTGTAAAAAATTGTATTTTTCCTTCACTTATGAAACTTAGTTTGGCTGGATATGAAATTCTGGGTTGAAAGTTCTTTTCTTTAAGGATGTTGAATATTGGCCCCCACTCTCTTCTGGCTTGTGGGGTTTCTGCTGAGAGATCAGCTGTGAGTCTGATAGGCTTCCCCTTGTGGGTAACCTGACCTTCTCTCTGGCCGCCCGTAGTATTTTCTCCTTCGTTTCAACCCTGATGAATCTAATGATTATGTGCCTTGGGGTTGCTCTTTTTGAGGAATGTCTTTGTGGTGTTCTCTGTATTACCTGGAGTTGTGTATTGTCTTGCCTTGCTAGGTTAGGAAAGTTTTCCTGGATAATATCCTGAAAAATATTTTCCAGCTTGGATTGATTCTCTTCGTCACATTCAGGTACACCTATCAAACGTAGATTAGGTCTTTTCACATAGTCCCATATTTCTTGGAGACTTTGCTCATTCCTTTTTACCCTTTTTTCTCTAATCTTGTCTTCTCATTTTATTTTGTTAAGTTGGTCTTCGACCTCTGAAATCCTTTATTCTGCTTGATCAATTCGACTGTTAAAACTTGTGCATACTTCTCGAAGTTCTTGTATTGTGTTTTTCAGCTCCATTAATTCACTTATATTCCTCTTTAAATTGTCCATTCTCATGAACATTTCGTGAAACCTTTTTCAAGCCCCTTGCATTGGGCTAGAACATGTTCTTTTAGCTCCCAGAAGTTTCTCGTTATCCACCTTCTGAAGCCTGATTCTGTTGATTCCTCACATTCATTTTCTATCAGGCCTTGTTCAATTGGTGATGAGGCACTGCAATCCTCTGTAGGAGGAGAGGCATTCTGATTTCGGGGTGTTTTCAGCCTTTTTGTGCTGGTTTCTTCCCATCTTTGTGGATTTATCCACCTGTCGTCTGTGTAATTGCTGATTTTCAGATTAGGTCTCTGAGTGGACGTCCAGCTTGTTGGTGATAAAGTTTTTTCTATTTCTTAATTTTCCTGTGGCGGATGCCCCTCCCCCCACAGAGCTGGACCTTCCCGGGTTCAGCTGTACTTGCTGTGAAACTTTCAATCTTCAGCAGTTCCAACTGCTGTTTTTATTTTTTTTTTTTCGTGGAGGCGGGTACCAGCCTTCCCCTGCGGCAACCCACTACGCCGGCCGAAACAGCAGCGTTAAGATTCGTGGCGCTTTTCTGCCCGGGAATCTCCTGGTCTGGTTCCCCACTTCAGTCCGCTTTTCAGTCAGCTCAATGGGAGACTCTGCTTTCCCGGAGCTCCAACGCCAACCAAAGGGCACTCAGTCCCGTATACTCCGGACTGAGAACCGCCGTGTCGGGGCGGCTGCAAAACGGCCGCGCCCTCCAAAAGGGTCGCGCTGGCGACCCGTGGGGCTCCTCCGCCAAGAATCTCTTGGTCCGTGGGCAATGAAAATTCGTCTGAAAATGTGGCGTCCACTCACTCTCTGCGCTTTCAGTGGGAGCTACAATCCTGAGCTGCTGCTAATCGGCCATCTTGGATCTCTCCGTTGGTGAGGATTTCAACATGTAAAATTTAGGGAGACACAACCATTCAGACCATAGTAATTGTCTCTTCACTTTCCTGGTAATTTCCTTTGATGCACAAAAATTTTTAATTTTGATGAAGTTCAACTTAACCTGTTTTTTGTCTGGTTACTCTTGCTTTTGATGTTGTATCTGTAATCCCAGCACTTTGGGAGGCTGAGGTGGGCGGATCACCTGAGGTCTAGAGTTCAAGACCATCCTGGCCAACGTGGTGAAACCCACCCCGTCTCTACAAAAAATGCAAAAATTAGCTGGGCACGGTGGCAGGCACCTGTAATCCCAGTTACTCAGGAGCTGAGGTAGGAGAATTGCTTTAGCCCAAGGAGATGGAGGTTGCAGTGGGCCGAGATCACGCCACTGCGCTACAGCATGGGCGACAGAGTGAGACTCTGTCTCAAAAGAAAAAAAAAATCCATTGCAAAATCCAAGGTTACAAAGATTTACTCCTATATTTTCTTCTAAGAGTTGTATGGTTTTAAAACAGTCATATTTAGGTAATTTATCTATTTTTTAAATTGTTGTATATAGTGTCAGGTAGAGGCCTAATTTCATTCTCTCAATATGTTTGAAGATAGAGTTGATGGGATATGATGGATTGAATGTGTATGTGGGAGACAGGGAGCATTCAGGGATGACTTCATGTGGTGTTTGGGTACTGGGGAAAGATGTGATTGACTGTGATAGGGAAGATCAGGAGCCTGGTTTGAATTTGTTGAAATGAAGGATCAGAAATGACAAGGAGACATGTGGATATGAATCTGGGGTTCTGTGGAAAGGGCCTGGCTGTAGAGTTGGGAGGAGTACTCAGTGTACAAATAGCAAGTAAAGCCATGACTTTAATAAAATCACTGTGGAGCTGAGTGTGAGGAGGAGAAGCCTAAGAAAGAAAAGAAATAGTTTAAATATCAAGCATTTGAGAACTCTAGTGTTAGGAAGTGAGAGTTAAGGGGAGAAATAGAGACTGAGAAAGAGTGATAATGAGGTAGGAGAGCAATCAGTAGGGGTTGATGTCATGGAAGGTAAGTGAGGGAGTGTTTCAAAGGAAAGGAGTGATCATCTGTGCCAAATGCTATGGAAGGGTCCCCCTCAGATGAGGACTGAGTATTCACCATTGGATTTAGTAACATGGAGGCAACTGATGTCTTAGATAAAAACTCTTGGGGACAAGGATCAGAAGCTTGATTTGAGTGTATTCAACAGTCAGGTAGAGCCAGGAAACTCAGTCTGGATACAGATTGAGTTTTTCATTAAAGAAGAAGAAGAAATTGGATGTTGGTGAGAGAAGTAGGGTCAACTGAGGACTTTTTTCTTGAAGATGGGAATTAATATGTTTGTACAATGAGGTCAAAGAATCCAGTGGGGAGGGAAAAAGTGATGGTGCAGAAGAGGGGAGATAGTTGCTAAGGCAGTATCATTGACTAGGCTAGAGAAAGAGATCAAGGAGAATTTAGAAATCTGTGTTTTTTAACACATCCCGCAGATGTTTTTATGTACCTGCATTTTTAGAACCACTCTAACACATTTTGTTGAGTCACTCCTAAAATGGTAAAAAACTCATTTTATCTTGCTGCTATTATGTCAGCAGAAGGTTTTCTCTACAGAAATGGCAGAGAGGATAAAAATGAAAGCCTTGTGGTGTTCAGTGATGTAAACAGCATTTTCATTGCTGTAGCATCCTTGACAGATGGTTTTCCAGTTTCTGCAAGAATACTACTGCCACTCCCTTCCCCCAAATGAGGAGATCACTCTCTTACAAAGTCTGCCCCATCTTTGGAGAGCTCTGTTAAAAAACGATTTCTTAAAAAGTTTAACTGAAGCATATGTTTTTAAAATTTTTACCCACTGCTGCCTTTGACATCACACAGAGCGAGCATATCCTTTTATGCTCAGAGGTCATTCATTTCGTTATTTGTTCATTTGACAAGTAATATTGAACAGTGCCATGTGCCAGGCCTTTAAAGGAACAGGGCAATAGTGGTCAACAGACAAGCAAAATCCCTGTAGTAGGAACTTACATTCTAGAGATCCTTCAAATACCTGAACATAATCACCCTTCGCTCCTTATATCTCCTCTGCTCCAGGCTAAACATCAAACAATTTCTTCAGTGATGTTTGAGCATTCTTGTTTACTCTTCACTTTCAAATAGAGGTAACTGAGGTTCTCTACACAATGAAACTCAGTACCTGTGGGTCTTGATGCATGCTACAGAGGCATTCTTCTTGCCTTTGATGTGGATGCAGGGCTTCTAGTGCAGCCCACAGTGGATCTGGCATTATTTATGGCTACATCATTCTGTTGGCTCCTGTTAAGTCTGTGGTTAACTAAAACCTGAGTTGTTTTTTTTCAAACTGCTTACCATCTTACACTTGTAAAACTCATTTTTGAACATAAATGTTAGACTTTTTGGTTGATTTTTTTTTTAAGGTCCTAGATTTATTTTTTTTAAGGTTGGGAGGCCCCGCTGACAACCCCAATACATAATGGCCCTAGGAATTAATGCCAGTACTTATTTTAAATCCTCATTTGAAGAAAGGGGTATACAATAAAATCTACAAGTTTCAGATGACACAAGCTGTCAAATTGATGGAGTAAAACCTTCACACACACATGTGCACACACACATCCACACACACACACATTTTTTTTTTTTTTGAGATGGAGTTTCTCTCTGTCCCCCAGGCTGGAGTGCAGTGACGTGATCTCGGCTCACTGCAACCTCTGCCTCCTGGGTTCAAGCAATTCTCCTACAGCCTCCCAAGTAGCTGGGATTACAGGCATGCACCACCACACCTGGCTAATTTTTTGTATTATTTGTAGAGACAGGGTTTCTCCATGTTGGTCAGGCTGGTCTCGAACTCCTGACTTAAGGCGATCTGCCCGCCTCAGCCTCCCAAAGTGCTGGGATTACAGGCGTGAGCCACCACACCTGGCTTCATTCTTTAATTCATTAAATGCACAAAAAGTAGTCCATGAATTTCAGCCTACAGCAACTTTAAGACACATGTTAAAACTATATTTTAATTCTTGGCCTATGATTTTCTTAAAATAGAATTCTTAATGTCAGGCAATGGAGAAAAGGCCTATTGCAGATATATGAAGATAGAAGTAAGGGGATTTAGGTAATTCCAGTTATGACTGTTTTAAATCTCCCCTGAAAAATGCATCTCATTCTTTTTAATAAAAATTTAAGATTATATATTTCTAAGAATGTTCTTATCTTACTAAAGAAGATCTATAGTTGTTAAAGAGTGTCCATTCATCTTGAGGACTTTTATGTCAATAGAGGGTTGTCTCCTAAACTTATAGAGCATAGAACAAAGATATACCCCTTACAGTGTTTGGACATATGAGCACAGTTTTTTTTCTTTTGGCCTTTAATACCTTTGTGTTTTGAACTGTGTCTCTGCAAGAGTCTAAAGTTTGCTTCTTTAATTGTTCATTGTTAAATCAGTCTGGTTGGGATTTGCTCACTTACAAGGAGAAAGTCACCAGCAGCTTGATCTATTATTTTTCCCTATTCTATGTGGATTAAGATCCTTTTTGAATGCTTTCCTGTCATTTTTTTAAAAATGTCCTTTAGGCTTCTTTCCAAATGGAATCATCTTTGATGCTAATATTCATACTCTGTGTTGTATGAAGAATGAAACTAAGAGCGCCAGCCACTTTTGAAGATGTGTGTCTTTACACCTGGGCCAGTCCCTGCTGCGCCTCCCTGAGAACCAGTCATTGTTTGTAACAATGCATTATTTTACCTTGATTGAAGATTTTCATTAGTGTGAGGAAATATCCCGTCGATGTATGCACTCATCAGATTTTAATTGTACTAACTTCTAAATTGACTGTTACATGATTCTTTGTTGGCTGTTTATGTCTTTATTTTTCCAGTACAGCGTTTGTAGAATTCTGTATTAAAAAGTATAGGAAATAACTCAGAGTCCTCTTGTTTTAACTCTCTCTCTCTTTTTTTTTAACCCAATAGCGTTGGTTTTGAAATGTTAGCATGCTTAAGAGTTATTCTGGGAGCTTGGTAAAATGCAGATTCCTGGGCCCCAATCCAGAGTTGGAGCTCTGGGTCCTAAGACGTGTTTTCGCAAGTGAATTCCAAGTGATTCTGATAAAGATTATTTCATGCTATACTTAGATATTTGGCCTTAGTGTGTATTTCCATAACAGAAATACAGATCATGTTCAGTTATGTTCACTCTGTTTTTAGATAGTCAGTCATATTAGTCTAGTTGAATTTTTGCTTTGGAGGTTATAAATTAAGTCTTCTTTCTTGTCCTTTATATAGAAGTCTGCTTTCTGTCCTTGGATAGACGTTGCCAGCATCTTAAACAGATATTGAAGAAATATTTATTCATGTTAACATTTGATCAGAGTATGTCTGTATACATTATTAGTATGTACTATTTTTGTTTGTCTTTAAATATTTGAATATTTATTTCACCAGATCCTCAAATGAGGAGATGAGTAAACTCTGATAAATGTGTTTAATGACAAATTGCAACAAAGGATATTCACTTACTTGATGGTAAAAGGGAAAAAAGATTACAGCAAAGAATGTGGCCCATAAACTGTACTTCTTAGTTCATTCCTAAACCTGAAAACTCCTCCTTCCTGACCATTGCGTTAAACTGCTGATGTTATGATCTGACCAAGGACGTTTTTGGCAAAGAAGAAACACCTGATAATACTGCCTTTGATTTTATTCTGATGTCAGCTAGCCTTCCTGATGTTCTTGACTTTAGTTAGCAACTTGTTGGATTACATTTTTAAACCCTGTAAGTCAGGGCCAGTTCCTTGTTACTTTATGTCTCATTTCAGAAGTTAACTTTAAATTATTCTCAGATTTGGCGTGTATTATGCATTTGAGAAAAATGTTGATAAGGAAATTATCAGGTTCTGGAAAGTCTTTATATTCTGGACTTTCATTCAACAGATGCTTGTTTTATGTTTTGTGTAAGGAAGTCACTATGTATTATGTTGGAAAATGTCAGTGCCCAGCTAACAATTACTAGTTGTGGTAGTGGGGAAAATATGCATAATTTGTGACAGTCATTTAAGTTAAAATTTAAGTGTCTCTCTAGAATTTCTCCATGGTTTTCAAGGCTAAAAAAAATAGTGGACCACCTTTATGAAATGACCAGAGAAAAATCTCAACACAGATGAATATTTGTCCTTCTAATTTCTTTGTGAGATTAAATCTTTCAGATTTTCATATTATGCATATATGCAGTTTTTCCTTCGGTTCAGTCACTTAGATCTGGTATGGCATCTTTGTTGACTTGTCATCTATATTCTGTTGATGCAGAAGACAAATTTATTAAAGCATCTCATTGGATTTGTATTGTAGGAAAATGGTCCCTTATGGGATACTCTTAACACTACTCAAACTGATAAACCTAAGGTATGGTATTCTCAGTCCACTAATGATTAACAAATTAGTAGACGGCGTGAATTCTCACTCATATTGATACCCCATGGTCCAAGTTTTAGTAGTTTTATATGTAAATGTCCTAAGGGTTTAAACCATCTCAAACAAGAAATATAATTTATTATTTCCCAAGCAATAATTTAAAAATAGGAAATTAACAGATGCATTCTTCATTTGGCTGTCTATTGATAGATAGTCTGTCTGTTCACACATGGACATTTTGGCAATAATACATTAATATTTGTAAGAGACACTTTGCCATTTAGATTGATTATTTGTAAACGTATTACATTTGCATAGCATTTTATACTTCTTGAGAAATTTCATAAGTTTTATTTAGCTGGCCCACACCCTATGAGTCAGGTAGAAGAGGGGTCGTTTCCATTTTCACATAATGCTGAGTCCATGAAGCTGAAGTGATTCGCTTAGAAACATGAGATGAATATGTAGCTGAACGTGGTCTGGATTATTGTGTTCTCACTTCCGTCCCCTCTGGAGGGCCCCTTCCCTCCAGCCCATGATGTCATTGCTTCTCAGAGTGGCTGCTTCTGATTGAGCATTTTGGGCACCTTCCACTTTCTCATGCCCTACATGCCAGTACTCCCTTGCTTATCTGGGTTTTTAAAGTCCATGTTGCTAGTCAAGGTACACGTTCATTTTCCCATCCTCTTTTCAAGAATGATCACACAACTTTGGTTGGTTTCTTTGAGATGTCAGTAAATGCATACAGGATTCTTCTCAAGTTTTGGTCCTGCTGCTCAACTTTTTTTTTTTTGAGACAGGGATTTTGCTCTGTCCCCCAGGCTGCAGTGCAGGGGTGCGATAAGGGTTACAGCAACCTGAACCTCTTGGGCTCATCTGATTCTCCCATCACGATGCCCAGCTAATTTTTAAATTTTTTGTAGAGATAGGTTTATGCCATGTTGCCCAGATTAGTCTTGAATTCCTGAGCTGAGCAGTCCTCCTACCTTGGCCTTCCAAAGTGCTGGGATTTATAGGTACGAGCCACCTTGTCCTGCTGCTCAACCTTTTTTAACCTTGATGGCTTCTGAGCAATTTTTAGTTCTTTCTTTGTGGGGGAAAGGCTGAAGGAAAGGAACGGGTAGTTGGTATCATCAACCATTTACCAAGTATACTTTAAGCCATCAATGTTTTCTATTTAAGAAATATCAATTCATTTTTTTTTTTTTTTGACTTTAGTTAGGAGTCTAGTAACACCATTATTGCTCACGGCAGCCTCAAGCTGAAGGGATTCTGTTACTTTAGCCTCCTGAGTAGTTGGGACTACAGGCATGACCCACCATGCCTGGCTAATTTTTAAATTTTTATTTTAGAGATGAACTCTTGCTATGTTGCCTCAAACTGCTGGGCTCAAGCCATCTTCCTGCTTCAGCCTCCCAAAGCGTTGGGATTACAGGCATGAACCACTGCACCTGGCCCAGGAAATCATTCCTATGGACGATGATAGAAGACAAATGTAGCCCTTACGAAGTAGCATCTCCGTTTTGCAGTGTATAGTAGCCAGCAGTTGGGCACAAATATAGATTATCAATCCCCTTGTTTGCCCGGAATACTTGTTGTTAAGTGAAGATCTAGCATATGAGAGCGCTGGAAAGCAACAAAAATTGCATGGAAGAAAACAAGAGATTGCATGGCTCCGTAATGATAATAGATTTTATTTATCAAGCAACTTACATGTGCCGAGTTCTTATTATACATTTTTGTTTTTAGTTTTTAGCCCTGCAAAAGTGGTAATCCCGTGTTAATCGTAAGGAAATTCAGATGTAAACAGTTTTAAAGCGATTTACTGAAAGCATATAATTAGCAAATGGTCTGTGGGGTTTCCTCTCCTGTTCTTTTTCTGACATACCATGCTGTCTCCATAAGATTTGACTGAAAAGTTGAAGTAAGTGAGGTACTAGATCAGACAGGTATTGCTCACTCCAAGAAGGGCAGTTTGGATGGACAAGGAAGAGAATTAGATAAGGAGAATGTGTGTGAGATCAGATTGACATGGGAGGAAGATTTTAGTTGAAGAAGACTCCCCCCGCAGATCTGAACGATTTGGGTGAGACCAAGTCTTGAGGATGCTTGAGTGCTAGAGGGAGAATTAGAATTGGTTGATAGGGTTCGAGTCATCTAGACCTATGAAGGAGAAGTAAGCAGTTACAGACTTGGGAGAGGACAGTAAGAATGAAGTTGACTTTAAAGACCATAAGCAGTCGGTGAATAACATTTTGTGTGAAATCATTTACATAGAGGACACTATGGTGGCCTACCCTGAGATTCATTTCTCCAATTAATGTTTTGGGTATCTGCTCTCTGCTGCTCCCCCTGCCATTCATAGCTTTAGAAGAAACTAAATCCACCTCTGGTTCTAGGGATGAGGCATCAGAGTCCTGTTCCTCTGACCGCATCAGAACCCTTTGGATTAGTGAGATCAAGTTTAGGGAAATACTGCCCCCTCTCACCCTTCCCTCCTCATCTCCTTCCCTTTCCCTGGGTGATTCTCTCTCTTCTTGACTGGAGACAGGGAAGCCAGTAATCTCACGAATGCTTGTCAATCATCCACTTCCAGGCAGAGTAGAGCGAAGGAAAGAAACCGGCCCTTAATGAAATTATTGAGCTGTTGAATTAATATAATCTAGAAGCTTGTCCTATCCCTGGGCCTTCAGTCATGTTAGCTGATAAGCACCATCGATTGTGTAAGGCAGCATGAGATGAGTTTCTGTTCCGTGCAGTGAGTTGCATCCTAACTGATAGTGGGTCTCACTGAAGGTCTCAGCGGGAATGTGAGCACAGACTTAATAACTTTGGGGGAATGAGAGTCTGGTGTTCATGATTAAGGACAGGAAGGGGAAGTATCACGTTAGAGAGAAATAAAAGGTGTTTCTTTTTGATCAAGGGGTCCCTACTGCTGTGCTGTTCTGCTGAGCCTAAGATGAGATCACCTCTGTAAGGCAGGGACGGTGTCAATTATTTGCCCAGTATTTCCAATGCCTTGCACACTGCCTGATGAATCCTGGCCTTTTGATACTCATTGATAGATTAAATGTATGTGAACACAAGTTCGGAAATTTATTGAGAAATAAGAAATAGGGTTAAGGAGAGTAATATCTATTGCAGAGAATAGTATGGAAATATTTTTAATGAGGTAGTTAAGTAACTTAGAAAGATGGAAATGGGATGCTAGCTTGAGAATTAGTGGAAAATAGTAGGTAGGATGAATGTGTGTGTGTGTGTGTGTCTCACGCTGTTGCCCAGGCTGGAGTACAGTGGCACGATCTCTCACTGCAACCTGTGCCTCCCAGGTTAAAGTGATTCTCATGCCTCAGCTTCCCAAGTAGCTGGGACTACAGGCGTGCGCTACCATGCCCAGCTAATTATTGTATTTTTAGTAGAGACGGGGTTTTACCATATTGGCCAGGATGGTCTCGATCTCTTGACCTCATGATCCGCCAGCCTTGGCCTCCTAAAGTGCTAGGATTACAGGCGTGAGCCACCATGCCCAGCCAGTAAGGTGAAATTTTAACTGAGCTGTAGGATCACACTATTTCAGGCCCCCACCCTCCACACACACACCCTCACGAATGCTTTTTGAAGAATATCTTCTCTCTATCCTTAATTTTCTCCCTCTCTCAAAATGGACTACATTTTTTTCCAAATGTCTTCCATAATATTTTGTTTTTTTCATAAAAATATAAGATGGAGAGTACAGGAAAAAAAACCAAGGGCTTTTTCTAGGTCAGATCTTAATATAAAATCACCACTGCAGTGATTGATGTTCTGTGTGAAGATTCTATCAAACGTTCCTGTAACTTGCCCCCCTGTGAGGGAAGGTGGTGTCAGTAAAAACTCATGATGAGCTTTCACAGAGACCTTGCTACCTCTTTACTCCTGTGGCCTCTTTTCTTACAAAGTTGGGGTATGACAGTTATTCAGCGTGTTAAGATTATTAAAAACTGACAGAATATTTACTATATGACAATTTTTTTTAGTTCCTAGCAGATGTATATTTTAGTGTTTTGAAAAAAAAAAGATGATATAATTCTAGATTTTTGACTAGAACAGATGAAACTTGTAAGGGAATTATTACTTTCAAATACCAAAGAACTTAGAAGTCTTTTTTGCCCTTTTTGGTGAAAGTTATTTTACCAGTAAATTATGTGGTATTTATTGGTCCTACATGGCATTTGTTCTCTCGGATTTTTGGAACTGTTTATTGGTTACGTCTGGTTAGCTGAGGAAATGGTGTAAGGAGCTGTTTTTATTAATAAAAATAAAGATTCCATTGAATGGATGAGTGTGTGTGGTTCATGCATGTGTCTGATTCTAAATTTTTAATTAACTCTTGCTTTTTCAAAGGTACCTCATCAAAACTTGGGATTGTCAAAACTTAAGTCTCACCCTCCTTTAGAAATTTAATCCTTTTACTATTCTAGACTATTTAGAAAGAGGGGTTATTGCTCTCACAGTCTAATTCCACTTCGGAAACTCTTGGCAGCATTACAGCCCTCTATGCCCCTAAGGAGGTAACACAATTTTCAGCTTGAGTCACTGGGGACAGAGCCCAAATCCTCTCCCGCAGGGCTCCTGGAAGAGGCCTGCTCAGCAGCCATGCGCACATCTGGATGCACTCCATTTTCTCAGGACTTGTGCCAATGAATTCTGGCTTCTATATCCCAGCTAGGCATGGTGCGATGGTTTCACAGGTGCCTCTGATTTGGAGTGGATATATACCCATGACTTTCAGAGCAGTAGTCGTCAAAATGTTACGTCGGAAATACATTTTACATCACGATACTGCACTTACATGTGTATTTCACAAGATGTGAGATTTACTTTTGACTGTGGTATACTCCATTTTCCATCCCACTCCTTTCTAAATTATACCAGTAATGCCTTGCTGTCTGCACTTTAAAAAGCATTGCCTTTTCCTTGCTTTTTTGGGTGGAGGGAGAACTTAGCCCTTGAGTCTCTCAGAACTTTCTGTCTTTCCTGTAGCAGTGTGGACCTCTGATGACCGGTCAGGACTTGCTCACGCTCACGGTCCTTCTGTTAGTCCTGAGACAACTACAAAATGATCACAATGCTTCTCACTAATATTTATTGAAAACTGTGTCCTAGATATGAAAGTGTTTTATATGAATTAGGTTTCTGTATCCCCTGCAATCATCTGTGAGGTATAGGCATAGTGATTGCGCATGTATTTTACAAATGGAAACAGAAGACAGGAGAGGTTCGTTATTCTGCTAAGGAAGTAGCAGAGCAGGAATACTATGCTTAAGGTCACATTATTGCAACAATTCTGCTTTGGTGGCCTAATAACACTTTCCTTATGTAGTTCTAGCTGTCCTAAAAATGAATAATAAGAAAGATATATAAATTATGTTCGCTGGGACAGACCGTAGAGTTATTTAGTTTTTTTAAATTTAATTAATTAATTAATTAATTTTTCGGAGATAAATGTATGATCCCAGTTCACTGCAGCTGCAGCTTCCTGAGCTCAAGCGGTCCTCCTGCCTCAGCTTCCTGAGTAGCTGAGACTACAGATATGCAACCCCCACACCCAACTAATTTTTTAATTGTTTGTAGAGACAGCAGCTCACTATGTTGCCCAGGCTGGTCTGAAACTCCTGGCCTCAAGCAGTCCTCCCACCTTGGCCTCCCAGAGTTCTTGGATTACCAGTGTGAGCCACCACACAGGCCCAATGTTTTTAAGTTATTTATATGTATTTTCCAAGTTGTAGCTAGGCCTAGAGTCTAACTGATATTCATCCGTTTTAGAAATCGTAAGCTGGACTTTCATTGAGGAAAATAAAGTTTTGACATTTTGTCTTTGGTTCATGTTTACCTGATATATCAAGGCAAACTCCTTTCACATGTTTTTTGACAGTTACCACAATTAAAGTGTGTTGGCTTAAAATTAATGATAGTTTTTTATATGCAGGTGGTTATGCTTTGTTTGTGAGTTTAAAATTTTACAGCTGTGATTTAAAAATGCCAGCCTGATGGAAGTAAATTTTTTCAGAGAAAAATAATTTAGCATTAGCAAAGCATCACCTTTTGACTCAAAGATATTTTGAAAGACAGATTATAATTTTCAGTGGAGTAGCTATTAGCGAGAAGATCACACAAAGCAATTCTAAGGCCTGTTTGCATATATCAGGGGTAAAATTACTTAACATATAATGCCTAATTCTTTTGAGTGGACTGGGAAACATCTGCAAACTATATGAAGGTTTGGTGTAATTAGATCTTATGGGTGTGGCCTGTTGGTTGCATCTGAAAGTAGTTTACAAATTGACTTTCAAATGTAAGCAAAAAAGCAATTCAAATAGGCCTTTGGTTTGTACCATTAGCATATCTACCAGAAAAAAATAAATACGGTGCCTGTTGCATGTGTGACCGAGTCCTGTTTGTGTTTTTGTGTCCTGTGGAAGGTAGCCTCAATAATCATGAGGTTAATGTTATACCTAGCATTCACTTAGCTCCTTAATTCATGAATGCCACTGAAGCACATAAAACAAAACTTTAGATATTACAGTTGAACAGTCAGACTTTTGTTTTTTTTGAGATAAGGTCTTGTCCTGTTTCCCAGGCTGGGGTGCAATAGTGTGATCACAGCTCTCGGCAGCCTTGACCTTCTGAGCTCAGTTGACTCTGCTATCTCAGCCTCCCAAGAAGCTGGGACTACAGGCACACCGGCTAATTGTTTGCTTGTTTGTTTATTTGTTTTTTTTTTGTAGAGACAGGGTTTCACCATATTGCCCAGGTTGTCTTGAACTTCTGGAATCTGCCTGCTGAGGCTTCCCGAAGTGCTGGGTTTAAGGTGTGAGTCACCGTGCCCTGTCAGCAGTCACTAGGTTTTGAACACTAGCCACATTATTCAAAAAAATACACATACATCTGATATTTCAGATGCACAGACAATATTATATTGTATACCTAGAGTTCTTGAGGTAGACTCTATGACTTTCCATAAGCAATGAGATTATGAGACTTAGCCAAATTCAAAAAGTTTTTCAGAACATAATTATGTATTCAGGTGTGACCTATTTCACTTTCACTACACATTTGAAAAACTGACAAGGATTTTTATGATACACTTTTTAAAAGTGTAATCATGAGTTGCCATAGACTCCATTGTGTTGTTAGTGGTATACTGACCATATTTTAACCACTTCCATTAGTCAAATGTCCTGGGAATGTGGGAGGTGTCCCAGGATGACAGCCAACCTGCCATTGATCATCCCTTTATCTTTTTATTTGTTATCTAAACTATTTGCCACTGAGAATTCTTTTAGGATTTCTGGTTAATATTTGATAGGTTAGCTTTGCAAAGTATTTGACCACTGTCATTCTTGGCCAGTGTTATCCATGTACTTTGATGCCTATGTGTATAGAGATTCACAATATGTTAACCATACAATCAGCCAAGTTTATGTGTATGTATAAAATGCAGAAAGAAATGTCACGCATTTGGGTCCCTTTATGAAAGAGTTTTCTAACTGAGTTAGTCTTGAAATAGCCTTGAAAGGCTTATGATCTTAGGGCACTTCTACATCCAGCTGTGATAAATCCCGTTTTTTTCTGATGTAGTTGTATTTATAAGATTTTGCAGATTTTTTGGTCATGGCTTAAATTGCTATATTGTAATCAGCCTTGTTGCTCAGTTAATAGATTATTTTCCTTGTTGAAAAGTGAAATGAGCATTATTTTAGCAACATTAAATAAAATCTTAAATGTATTTTTGCATAGATAAATTGGCTTGACCATTGCTCTACAATAAGAAAAATATTTTCCCTTTGCCACAGGGCCTCACGCTGATGGCTACATCCCAATTTCAGATAGAGTTAGAATAACCTGTCACTATGGCTACCAGAATTTGAATTTGCTGTTATTAGGGGGAAGCTTATAAATTCCCAAGCCACTCAGGAGTTGAATCCATCCACTAAATCCATAACTGCTCCTGTGGGAACTAGGAGAAAAGTCCAGTAGATTTTAATATTAGTTCCCCTAAATCAGGTTGGTGGATAGGGTGATTTGACAATTAGTTTTTCTTTTTCTACAAAAGAAAGTGATTTCATAAATAACAATACTCATCATTTTTTTAAAAAAGTTAATACAATTTTCTCCAAACCCAAATCTTCCATTTGGGTTTCTTTATACAAAGCAGATAGCAAGTCTTTCTCCTGCCTAAGAAGTCTTGCATGAGTCCGCAGTGCCTTGAGGAGGATGTCCAGCTGCCTGGGCCGAGTGGGACCTTTGGGTCTGACTCTGGAGCACCTCTCCAGCATCTCTGCCTCATGAACCCTCTGGATGTTCTAGACCCCGTCACATGGAACCCTTCCTTATTGATGCGTCCTGGCTGTACCATGTGATCACATTTTCATATCTTTTCATGTTCCCATCTGTTTCTCTGACTGCTTGCCCCTCTGTCCACCTTTCAATTTTAGGAAGTTGCTTTTCCCCACCAGACTGCTAGTTCTACCAGGAGGGCCCGTGTCTCAGTCATATCTCTGTCTTCTTTGTCAAACACAGCACTCTCAATGAATGTTGAAACAAATAATGGATAGCAGGCACTCATTCTTCTTATTTAATAGAAAATTGGAGCGATCTATCCCAAATTAGTATTTTTTTTCAAAGTTAACCATTTGTAGATGGGAGATTAGAAGTCCCTTGACCTTATTTAATATACTCGTGTAACTATATCCAATTTGCATGAATTCCAAATAATGTCTCTGGGTTTTTAGATGTATTACTTAGCTTAATTATCATAGCAACCAGTTGGAGTGGATTTTATGTATATTTTAAAGAGATTCAATAAACAGATTGAGAAAAGCTGGGGAGTTTGCACAAGCACCCAATGAGTAAATAAAAGATTATGTATTTTTTCAGAGGCCATATGCCATTTTTCTTAAGCTAGGGTATGCTATGTACTATGTTTTAAATAAATAGTTCGCTTTGGTTTTTGGAAGTTTTGTGATGTAGCCATATAAACCACCCCCCTCATTGCTCTATTGAAGTGTTATTCTGTATATCTATTTGGTAGTATATAGCAAATAGTCTTGCATATCTATAGTTCATTTTTCTTGTAATGATAGCAATCTTCAAAGTAGGAACATTTGTTCATATACATCTGGATATTTCCTATAGCATAAACAATTATGAACTTTTAACAATGTCATTTTTATTAAATAGCACTTTTTTCATTTAATGTCAATCCTTGTCCAGCAGTTCAAAGTGTTAGATAATGCAATTGTTCATAGACTCTTTTCCTGAAAAAATACTATACTTACGGTAAGTTTTCATATTTCTCAATTTTCATACTATTTTTAGTTCAGAATTAAGGCAAATGATGAAACCACCTTTTGTATTTTCTACACCTAAAATATTTCTTACATGTAAACTTATATATTATGTATTTTATAATCAGAAGTCATGATTGCTGGACTGTAAATGAAACCTGAGATTAACCCCTTCAGTTTCCTTATTGAAAACTGAGGATACTAATGGTGACTATCTGACATGCCTGTTAGAATGTGTACATGAGTTAATATTATAAAGTGGTTTTAACAACCTCAGCACATAGTAAATGCTAAGTAAATGCTCATTATGACGATTTAGGGGTTTTTAACCCCAATTTTTTTTTCAAAATAAAGCATTTTCTTAAATCTAGTGAATTCACACTTAATGTTTACATGTAAAACATGAATGTGTTAGGGTAGATAAGTCCATTCTTATAAAACACATTTTCGGGTTAAATTCCCCATTTGTTTTCCTCCCCAATACATTTCCACTTCATTTAGGCCTCCTTTTTTGAAAAAAATTTTTTTTACTCCGTTTCATCTCCTATCTGCCTTTGGAATCACTGCCGGCAGACATTAGTTTTTACATTAGTTGTTGCTGTATAAAGCAGCAACATTAAACAATGTTTTATTCATCCTAGGAACTTTGTAAATATTGGTTAAGTGAATTAATGACTGTGTAATACTGTACAGGCAGTCCTGGCCTACAGTGGTTCAATTTACAGTTCTTGACTTTACAATGAGTTTCATTGGAATGGAATCCCACCAAAAGTCAAGGACCTCTGTAGTGAATTTCTGTCTTCTTGACCTGTAGAGGAAGGAACTTAAAATTTTTCTAATGCTTCATATACTGGAACGTAAATTTGTTTCTAATGCTGTTTTCAAATAGTTATAAAATTTCAGAACCAACCCAGTGAACGGGCAGCATGCACTCCATATCCTGAAACTGGGGGGACATAGCAGTTTGCTAGAGATGCCGCACTGTACAGCTGTTTAGTGGCCAAACCCGAATTTGGATTGCACTGAAGCTTGAATTCAGTTCCTGGGCTAGAGTTTTCTCCCTTTTGACTAGAACCAATTACTTTATTTGTTTGAAGTTGAAACGAGTTAAGAAATATCAGAAAAATTAATACAGTGGTTGAATACAAAAATCATTGTCTTCCTCTTTTTAAATACCAAGATATCGAAGTAGTATAACAGAATACTTAAGTCCTTGAATGAGAAAGACTAGGTAGAAAGCCATTTGGGAGATGTTCCAGTGACTAATATTTAGAAAAAACAACTAGGCTTTCTTTTTGTTTGTTTTAAAATTAAGAACACTTTGAATTTGTAGAGATGGGTGCTAACAGAACACATGCTTGGCTTGTGTTCTGAAAACCAGGAAAAAGGGGTGTGGTTTTCCTTTTTCTGAGATAAAAGCCTGCTGTAAATTTTGGCAGCAATATTTTATTGTAATAAGATCAATTCGCAGCACATTCAGGCTTATTTTGAATGAGAATTGAGTTTGACTAAAGAAAATAATGTCCTTCCAAATGAAAATGAAAATGAGCAGATGTACAAAATGAACCTTAAAATTAATCTTGGATTTACCCCTCCCTGTATGCATCATTTAGCAGTCAGTGAAAGTGACGAGGGTGGGGAAGAAACTGCTGTGTAGACTTAAAAGAAATCACTACAGGCATATTTTCGGGATTTGAAGGGAACAACTGTATTAGAGACAAAATTGCTTTTCTGCTTAGAAACATGCAGATAAAATACTCTTATTTTAAAGGTCATTTTACCTTTCGCTTGTTATTACATCATTCTTAAAATTGAGAAATCTTTGAATTCAACATAAGTTTTATCTCTCCCACCTCCCGCCATTCTGTAACTGAATGCTGTCTATTATTTTAATCATGTTAATCTACTACTTAGTGTAAATTGCTGCTCTGTGGCTGCCTGAGAACAAAAGTGCTTTCTGTTCTTCCTTCTTCAGTGAACCAGGGCTTCACATCATGCATGGTCTTGCAGACAGTTAGGGGGTTAGTCTGAGCTGATCAATAAATTCAGAACCCTTTATTTAGTGAGATCGATACAGTGTAATGAAGTCTGTGCTTCAATTCCCTTCCAAGCATTACTGCCAGGGTAGGAAGGTGTCTGTTTTTTCTTTCTAAAGTACAATCCAAATTATGTTTGAGGTTTTTTCTTATTACCCAGGATGGAGCCATGCATTTGAACCCTCTCCAAACAAGCCTGAAAAGAGCTTGCTCCTGGGTTCATCCAAAAACCTGTCCTCTCTCTAGTAATGAAGAATGAGTGAACAGAAATCATTTGATTCAAGAATGAAAAATTGAGTATTAGCGAAATACTGCTTCAGTTAGTATCTGTGACTTAATCACATAAGATGATTGCTGCTAAATGGTTTTGAATAAAATCCTTCATTTTATGAAAATATGCCTGCAGGTTAGCAGCATGCTTATCAAAAGTATATGGATAATCATAGCACCTGAGAGGTGATCTGTCAACTCTTATTTTACTACAGATACATTTGTATGCAGCATGAATAAAGCACTTTGGAATATATTGTACTTTCTTTCTGAATTGTTATGCTTAATTCAGGATTTGCTTTTAGCGAGACTTTTAAGCAGTTTTTATCTTTAAAAATATTTATGTATTTGGAGTAGTATTTTAGAGTATTTGGGATATCAGTTTTCTAACACTTGTATCTAGATAAGCAGAACTGAGGCCTGAAAATTGATCTCTTATATAAAAAGTGTGAAAACACAATTTGTCACCTTGTTGGCTACCATATCTTAATACATCTTTTGCAAACTTTCATCATGATCTAGTCTTAAGATTGCTTTTTACTGGAAAAATCTGTCTTGATAAACGTTGTCCTATTAATTAGAAATTACTCATTTTTAATACAAGACTGTTAAATAATTCACATGAGGCCCACTGGAGAATTTCTTGTGGTTACTAAGTGTTTTAAGAAAATGTTTATAGTCATAGGCAATAAACCTTTATATTCTTAGGCATTAAGAGTGAAGCACCTCTAGTCTGCTAAAAGAGTTGTGTTTAAGGAATTTTGGTGGAATCACCTTATAAGGTCATGATTTAAACAGTTTATGTCTTAGTGTTTTATATCTTAGTACTAACTTGTTTTTTAGTTAACCATATTTTGTATGATCAAAGACTAATAGAATTCTAGACTTGGAAGGAATTTTTCAGATTACATAGTGCCCCCCGTCTTTACCATGGAGTTCAATAATTAATAAAATGAGAAACCCAATTTAGCTAACTTATGTTGACTTTGCTAACAGCGTAAAATGAGAATTTTTGAAATACCGAATATTACAAAAGCCAGTATGTAATAATGAGTAAGGAAAACCAGAAGAAAACTCCTAGGAGAAAAAAGGCAGCACCTGCTGTGTACAACACTGAATAGAAATAGTCTTGCTTTCCATAAGCTTTTCATTAAAAAGGGGGGTTGTTTGATACAAATACAGATAATATTAGTAGATCACTGAAAGAGTAATTACTTTTTGCTGTGGTGGAGATTGGAAAAGGTTTCTTGGAAACATGGCATCGAGCTAAGCCTTAAAACATAGGTATAAATTAGATGAAACCAATTGAGATGTGTTGCTTGGCATTTTGGGGGCATATGGTTTCAGGAAGAGAAAGGAGCCTAAAACTTCCAAGGTTTTGAATATAAGTAATCAGAAGAATGCTAGTACCACCAACTAAAATCCAGAGGCACCAACACCAGGTGTAAAGAGGGAGAAGGGAACACCACCCTCATTTTCTGTCACCTTTAGTCCTTTCTCTACTGAGGGAAATAATTACAATTCCCAAACTTTTTTGGCTGTACAGCTTTGTCTGTATCACTCTTACCCATCTCACCTCCACCCTCCCATTCTGCCCTGTTCACTTTACTGCTTGGGATTTTTACAAAACCCTAGTGAAGTATCACAGCTTTGTGCACAACCACTGAGATAGGTGCTTCTGTGCTACCGGTTCAGACTTTTATCATCTATGGCACTAATGTGAGTGTAGTTTTATTTTATGGGACTACAGTGTCTTTTTTTGTTTTGATAATCCTAATCCCTGGCACATAATCCGTACTGAGTAAGTTAGCGTTGAGTTGATGAAAAGTGATAAAGAATTTGAATTGCTAGAAAGGTAGCTACAGGGAGGACATCCAGAGCTGGAGATTGGGAATTTGAATTGCTGGAAAGGTAGCTCTACAGGGTGGACATCCAGAGCTGGAGATTGGGCCTAGCTTTGTGGAAGAAGTTAGGGAACCTAATATATGAGAGTTGGTGCAGAATATAGAGAAGAGTAAAGAAAGCTGAGGCCTGAATTGTGGGACCCAAATGTAGAGGTTAGGGGAGACAGGACCACATAAGCCAAAGATAAAGAAAATTACAAGAATTAAGGAATGACCAAGGGGTTAGAATACTACAGGGAGGCCAAGAAAAATGAGACATGATGAAAAGGTTGCATTCAGTGAATGGGCAATCTTTGAGGCCCTTTGAGAATATTTTAAGGAGAGTGGTTATGATGAAAATATGTGTTCCTTTAAGAAAACAATCACATGTTTTCTCATGTCATTTGTAATGATCTGTTGGACAATTTAGTTTATTTAGGTGTTTTCTATTTACCCTAAACCCCTGGGTAACCAGAAGGGTAAGGATTTCTTGTGGTCATTTTTAGTTGATTGAAAGTTGGTTACTGGGTAAAACATATTCTAAGCACTGGATACTTGAGTGAAACAGCACAGAATAACATTAGTGTTTCATTGTGGTTTCCATAGATTTCTGTATTTGTCCTTGACTTGGAAGGAACCTATCAAACATAAGGTATCACAGTGCCTGTGAGTAGAGTTAGAGTCCCTAAGTAAAATCGTACACCTGTGACCAAAGGGTCTTTCTCTTGAGTATGGCCAACATGCTTGCCTACGGGTTTAAGATCATTTTCAAAGAAAATAAAAGCAAAAACAACTTAATAGTATAGGTGATACCTGTGTCTAAGGGTGACCCATGTGTGCTGTGTCTGAGTATTTCTTCAGTGCTTTTCTTTCATTCTTAGCTTTACAATTTAGAATAGAATAGATGGGGTAGATGAAGTTCCATAGGTTTTCTGTCTGACTTGGACATAAATCGTGCTTCCCTTTTATATCTGTGTGTTTTATGTTACTGTGTGTTTTATCTTCTTTATTATATGTATGACTTACCTTCTAAATGCAGCCTGTTCAGCCATGTACCATTACATGAAATACCAATTTTGGTCATATATAGATATATATTTGTCTTATATCTATGACTATGTAATAGCAAAGATTTTAGAGAAAACTAAGTGACGTATATATTTTTTGTATCAAAATATCCTGTCTATTACTGAATATTCTGTGATTTCTTTGGTCAAGTTCTCAACTGATCATATCTAGTCAAGTTCTCAACTGATCAACTTGAATGACTTGAGGAGAGGAAGTTTAGGAAATATCATGGACCTGTCAGCATGATGACATGATATGCCATCTGAAAATGGGGCTGATATGCATACATACAAAATACATATCTGACACACATTGATGAGCCATATGAGTGTGCCTGTGTATATAGTTTCAATCATGATGTGTGTATGTGGGTATGACAGAATTTAGTCAGAGTACATAGGGATAATTTAAAAATAGTTTTTGTTTTTTGAGTTCACGTGTTCTTTATTATTATTATACTTTAAGTTCTGGGGTACATGAGCAGAACTGCAGGTTTATTACATAGGTATACATGTGCCATGGTGTTTTACTGCATCCATCACCCCATCATCTACATTAGGTATTTCTCCTAATGCTATCCCTCCCCTAGCCTCCCCACCCCCCCTGTTATCCCTCCCCTAGCCCCCATCCACCAACAGGCCCTGGTGTGTGGTGTTCCCCTCCCTGTGTCCATGTGTTATTGTTCAACACCCACTTATGAGTGAGAACATGTGGTGTTTGGTTTTCTGTTCTTGTGTCAGTTTGCTGAGAACGATGGTTTCCAGCTTCATCCATGTCCCTGCAAAGTACCCTTTTTATGGCTGCATGGTATTCCATGGTATATATGTGCCACATTTTCTTTATCCAAGCTCTCAGTTTTTGTTCACTTGGTTCATTATGAATTAGGTAAAATACAGTTTTGGCTGTGTGAAACAGGAAATAGAAAAAACAGTAACTTAAGAAAGATGTTTATTTCACTCACATGTAACCCTTTGGATGCTGGCATTCCAGGAAAGATATGATGGCTTTGTTCCATGAAGTCATCCAGGGATTCAGTCTCCTTCATTGTCATTTTTGTCCTCCTAGAATATTGCTCCTCATGTCCACAGTCGGAGATGGCCAATAGTCAAGGTCACTGCCCAAGCAGCAGGCATGCAGAGAATACCCTCTTCTTTTTAAACGGATGACCTGGAAGGTACACATATCACTTACGCATGTGTCCCATTGGTCAGAGGTTTCTTAAAAGGTGCAGCAACCTCATAGGAGACAGAGAAATGCACTTTTTATTGTGAGTGGCAATGTGCCCAGCTAAAACATCTATTACTATGGAAGAAGACAAGAATGAATATTGGGTTACAGTTTCAGTCCTAGGGCACAATAGAGTTGAGGTATATAAATAGCACACATATATTTTCTATATTTGCATTATTATTGATCAGTTGTAGAATGTCCACTCAATATTGCTCAATGTTAAGGCATTTTTGAATGCTTTATAAATTATGCATAAAACATCTTCTAAATTCGTAAAACCTGATCTCAAATTCTAGAATTTTAATCTTTAAGGATCTGATTGTGTATAGATGACACTTAGTTACTGATGGAGATCTGTTTGTTTCCTAGCAGGTTGGCGTAGTCTGTGTCTGAGTGCTTCTTGGACATTATTCTATTCATGCATTCATTGTGACTCTTTATTAAGCCCCCCCATATGATGGTCCTGTGCCAGGCTGTGCATGGGATGTACCTGAATGAAACATAGGCCCTAGCATTAAGGCATTTACAGTTATGTGTACATGACTCTATGAAAAGCAGGTCTGACAGCAGTGGCTGTACCTGGTCCAAGTCACAGGAGAAGTTTCCCAAAGGATTCTTCCTTCTCGTTCATGCAGTCTGCTTTGCACATATTCCCTGAACATAACCCACTTTGGACTTGTTTGCTCCTGTGGGGAGCATTTTTTTGAAGATTCAAGTTCTTTATGTTCCCTGGGTTGTTTTTTTGGTTTTGAACTTTCTGATGGATTATGTAGCTACCTTTTCTGTGGTATATAGGACATGTCAGGGAGCAAGGAAAATAACTTTATTTATGTCTATTTAATTAGAGATTTTTCAGGATTTGGAAAGATTTTTTTTTTAACATAAAGTATACTTTTAGTTAGTAACTATATATATTGTTTCCTTTCATAAGCAATTTAGAGTTCATATTTTCCCATTTAATTAGACTGTAATTTTAGGATTTTTTTGTAATGAACAATCTTAATAAAAGGCTGGTTTTAATACAAAATTAGTGGAATATATTAATAACTATTAAGGTATGTGGTCTAAGTCTTAGGTGCACTATTTGGTTTTTATTCTTAAAATCCAAAACAGTAAATTTTGCTATCATTCCCATACCGCTTACAACCTAAAGTCAGTGCGCACGCACGCACACATGAAATTTAAAAGTGGACTACTAATTAAACTTGAAATGCATTATAAAACAACAACAACAAACAACAAAGAACACTAGGCTCACCCAGTTTTATGTTGCTTTGTCTCATTCTTTTTAATGAGAACTGTGGAATTTGTTTTTTTTTCTCTTCTATTTTATTTTATTGTTATTTATTTTTTAATTGTAATTTAGCTTCTGGGGTACATGTGCAGATCATGCAGGATCATTGCATAGGTACATACATGGCAAGGTGGTTTGCTGCCTTCATCCCTCCATCACCTATATCTGGTATTTCTTCCCCTCATTATCCCTCCCCACCCTCCCCACACCTGCTGTCCCTCCCCTAGCCCCCCCCCGCCACTGACCGCAGTGTGTGATGCCCCCCCTCCCTGTGTCCACGTGTTCTAATTGTTCAACACCCACCTATGAGTGAGAACATACGGTGTTTGGTTTTCTGTTCTTGTGTCAGTTTTCTAAGAATGATGGTTTCCAGATTTATCCATGTCCATGAAGGACAGGAACTCATCGTTTTTTATGGCTGCATAGTATTCCATGGTGTATATGTGCCACATTTTCTTTATGCAGTCTATTGATGATGGACATTTGGGTTGGTTCCAGGTCTTTGCTATTGTAAACAGTGCCGCAGTGAACATACTTGTGCATGTGTCTTTATAATAGAATGATTTATAATTCTTTGGGTATATACCCAGTAATGGAATTGCTGGGTCAAATGGTTTTTCTGTTTCTAGGTCCTTGAGGGATCGCCACACTGTCTTCCACAATGGTTGAACTAATTTACACTCCCACCAGCAGTGTAAAAGTGTTCCTGTTTATCCACATCCTCTCCAGCATCTGTTGTCTCCAGATTTTTTAATGATCGCCGTTCTAACTGGTGTGAGATGGTAATCTCAATGTGGTTTTGATTTGCATTTCTCTAATGACCAGTGATGATGAGCATTTTTTCCTATGTTTGTTGGCCTCATATATGTCTTCTCTGTAAAGTGTCTGTTCATATCCTTCGCCCACTTTTGAATGGGTTTGTTTTTTTCTTGTAAATCTGTTTTAGTTCTTTGTAGATTCTGGATATTAGCCCTTTGTCAGATGGGTAGATTGCAAAAATTTTTTTTCATTCTGTTGGTTGCGGGGGTCGCTCTAATGATTGTTTTCTTTGCTGTACAGAAGCTCTGGAGTTCAATTAGATCCCATTTGTCTATTTTGGCTGTTGTTGCCATTGCTTTTGGTGTTTTGGTTATGAAGTCCTTGACTGTGCCTGTGTCCTGAATGGTATTGCCTAGGTTTTCTTCTAGGATTTTTATGGTGTTAGGTTTTGTGTTTAGATCTTTAATCCATCTGGAGTTAATTTTAGTGTAAGGTGTCAAGAAGGGATCCAGTTTCTGCTTTCTGCACATGGGTAGCCAATTTTCCCAACACTATTTATTAAACAATCCTTTCACCATTGCTTGTTTTTGTCAGGTTTGTCAAAGATCAGACGATTGTAGATGTGTGATGTTGCTTCTGAGGCCTCTGTTCTGTTCCATTGGTCTGTGTCTCAGTTTTGGTGCCAGTACCAGGCTGTTTTGATTACTGTGGCCTTGTAGTATAGTTTGAAGTCAGGCTGCGTGATGCCTCCGGCTTTGTTCTTTTTGCTTAGGATTGCTTTGGCTATGTGGACTCTCTTTGGTTCCATATGAAGTTTGAAGTGGTTTTTCCCAGTTCTGTGAAGAAGGACATTGGTAGCTTGATGGGGATAGTATTGAATCTATAAATTACTTTGGGCAGTGTGGCCATTTTCACAATTTTGATTCTTCCCAACCATGAGCATGGGATGTTTTTCCATCTGTGTCCTTAGTTATTTCATTGAGCAGTGGTTTGTAGTTCTCCTTGCAGAGGTCCTTTACATCCTTTGTTAGTTGTATTCCTAGGTATTTTATTCTCTTTGTAGCAATTGTGAATGGGAGTTCACTTTTGGTTTGTCTGTTTGTCTGTTATTGGTGTATAGAAATGCTTGTGATTTCTGCACATTGATTTGTATCCTGAGACTTTGCTGAAGTTGCTTATCAGTTTCAGGAGATTTAGGGCTGAGATGATGGGGTCTTCTAAATATACGATCATGTCATCTGCGAATAGAGAGTTTGACTTCCTCTCTTCCTATTTGAATACCCTTTATTTCTTTCTTTTGCCTGATTACCCTGGCTAGAACTTCCAATACTATACTGAATAGGAGTGGTGAGAGAGGGGCATCCTTGTCTTATGCCAGATTTCAAAGGGAATGCTTCCAGTTGTTGCCTGTTCAGTATGATATTGGCTGTGGGTTTGTCGTAAATAACTTTTATTATTTTGTGATACGTACCATTGATGCCTAGTTTATTGAAGGTTTTTAGCATAAAGGGTTGTTGAAGTTTTCAAAGGCCTTTTCTGCATCTATTGAGATAATCATGTAGTTTTTGTCTTTAGTTCTGTTTATGTGATGGATTAGATTTATAGACTTGTGTATGTTGAACCAGCCTTGCATCCCCAGGTTGAAGCCTACTTGATCATGATGAATAAGCTTTTTGATTTGCTGTTGCATTCTGTTTGCCGGTATTCTATTGAAGATTTTTGCGTCGATGTTCATCATGAATATTGGCCTGAAGTTTTCTTTTTCAGTTGCGTCTCTGCCTGATTTTGGTATTAGGATGATGTTGGTCTCATAAAATGAGTTGGGGAGGATTCCCTCTTTTTATATTATTTGGAATAGCTTCAGAAGGAATGATACCAGTTCCTCTTTGTAAGTCTGGTAGAATTCGGCTGTAAACTCGTCTGGACCTGGGCTTTTTTTAGTTGGTAAGCTATTAATTGCCGCCTCAACATCAGCCCTTGTTACTGGTCTATTCAAGGATTCAACTTCTTCCTGGTTTAGTCTTGGGAGTGTGCAAGTGTCCAGGAATTTATCCATTTCTTCCAGATTTACTGGTTTGTGTGCATACAGTTGTTTGTAGTAATCTCTGATGGTAGTTTGTATTTCTGTGGAATCAGTGGTGATATCCCCTTTATCATTTTTAATTGCATCTATTTGATTCTTTATTTTATTAGTCTGGCTAACAGTCAATCTATTTAGTTGATCTTTTCAAAAAACCAGCTCCTGGATTTGTTGATTGTTTGAAGGGTTTTTTATGTCTCTATCTCTTTTAGTTCTGCTTTGATCTTAGTTATTTCTTGTCTTCTGCTAGCTTTTGAGTTTTTTTTTATCTTGCTCTTCTAACTCTTTCAATTTTGATGATAGGGTGTCAATTTTAGACCTTTCCTTGCTCCTCATGTGGGCATTTATTTCTATGAATTTCCCTCTAGACACTGCTCTGAATGTGTCCCAGAGATTCTGGTATGTTGTGTCTTCGTTCTCATTGGTTTCGAAGAATATCTCTATTTCTGCCTTCATTTCATTATTTATCCAGTCTGCATTCAGGAGCCACTTGTTCATTGTCCATCAAGTTGTGCAGTTTTGAGTTAGTTTCTTAATCCTGAGTTCTAATTTGATTGCACTGTGGTCTGAGAGACGGTTTGTTATGATTTCCATTTTTTTTGTATTTGCTGAGGAGTGATTTACTTCCAATTATGTGGTCAATTTTAGAGTAAGTGCGATGTGGTGCTGAGAAGAATGTATATTTTGTGCATTTGGAGTTAAGACTTCTGTAAATGTCTATTAAGTTCGCTTGGTCCAGATCTGCATTCAAGTCCTGGATTTCCTTGTTGATTTTATGTCTCATTGATCTGTCTAATATTGACAGTGGAGTGTTAAAGTCTCCCACTATGACTGTGTGGGAGTTGAAGTCCCTTTGTAGGTCATTAAGGACTTGGCTTATGTATCTAGGTGCTCCTGTATTGGGTGCATATATATTTAGGATCATTAGCTCTTCTTGTTGCATTGATCCTTTTACCATTATGTAATGCACTTCTTTGTCTCTTTTGATCTTTGTTGGTTTAAAGTTCATTTTATCAGAGACTAAGATTGTTACTCCTGCTTTTTTTTGCTCTCAGTTTGCTTGGTAAATCTTCCATCCCTTTATTTTGAGTCTGTGTGTGTCTTTGCACATGAGATGGGTCTCCTGAATACAGCACACCAATGGTTCTTGGCTTTTTATCCGATTTGCCAGTCTGTGTCTTTTGATTGGGGCATTTAGTCTATTTACATTTAATGTTAATATTGTTTCTGTTTCTGTATTGGTGGCTTCCCTTCTACCCGTGGAGCTGGAGCATTCCTGGTCACTCTCTAACTGGCGTTCTGGGTGCCTAACTCTGGAGTGAGAGTTTTTTGGCCTGCTGGGCTTTGTGTGGCAGTTGGGGGGACCCATCCTGCCGTTTGGGCTATTTCCCTACATTCCATGCCCCTTCTTACTGGAGGGCAGGTAGCTCTGTCCCACTGGCTTTTTGGCTTTCTCAGTGTCAGCCAGTGCTTCCGCCTAGATCTATGCTGACAGCCCCAGGGCTCAAGTTGCTGTTTTGCCCTCTTCAGGCAACTCACTAAGGCTTTTCAGCCCGGCCAAGATCTCGTGTTCTGTGGGTTATAGAGGGCTTGGGTAGAGTGCTGTATCCGAACTGAAGTCCCAGAGGGGAAATACCCCGGTCCTCTGGTTGGTTGCATGATCCTCCTGCGTGGGTAGACAGTGGGTATAAACCAAATAGGGCAAGTTGAGGCAGTGCTCCACCTTGCCGCAACTTGCCCTGTTTGGTTTATACCCACTGTCCGACCAGACGCACATAATGAACCTGGTACCTCGTGTGGAATTGTGGAGACCACTCGGCTTCTGTGTGTCTCTTGCTGGGAGCTGCTTTTGGACCTGCCTCTTGGCCATCTTGGGATCCCAGGAATTTTTTCTTTTTAGCAGTATACTTTTAAAATAGGTTGCTTATTTTCTTTGATTATCTAATTACATTAGAATAGTGAGGATCAATATTGATGTCACTAAAAGCCGTACATAATGGAAGATGGAGCACTTTGGCTGTAAATATGAAGCAGTGCATTTGTGGCAAAATCAGCATTTGTTCTTAATTCCTTTTTTCCTATTGCATTTCTGTCCTCTCATTTCTTACTCTTCTTTCCATCTCAAACTACTCTCTGATCTTTAACGTAAATGTACATGACTGTTAATTATCATAGGGACAACTTTTGGAGGATTCAGTTTTATTGTATAGGTCATATTACATCATTGGGGATATTAAAAAAAAAACTCAGTAGAACAAAAGGAAAAGGAAAGTGTATATGTTGCCCTAAACTTGATGGGAGGGTAGATAATATTTAAATAAGGACACAGAACATCCTATTCTTTGCTTTTATTTTTAATAAATTAAGTCAGATGAAGCCCTTAAGTTCTGATACATGAAAATTCTTAATATTTTCCCAGGGTTGTGCATGCCATTTAGATGACAGGTGGCCTAACATACTAGAAAGAGTAATATTCTAGGAGTTAGGCAACTTGGGTTTGGGGTGTGGCTCAGCTACTAACTTCATTATAACCTTACCTGGTGTGTAGGACCTCTGGGTGCCATTTTCTCATCTGTAAAATGCAAGCTTTGCACTACGGGGTTACTGAAATTACTCTTAGATATGTGATTATCATTTTACTGGTCACTTTCATCTTAAAACCAATACAAAATAAAAAGTGAGCATTTTTTAAAAGCCACCTTCCACAAAGAAAGATTTGTGCACACATCTGTATAATTCATCTTCCTTTGAGGCTGTAAACTTTTCTTGATAGTTTAAACTCTTCATGAATCTGTTTCGTGACCTAGTGATGTTAGGCTCTCATCCCTGGGTTACAGCATGTAACCTCTTTCTACTGTATTCTAGGAGCACTTAAAATCTCTGAACTGGCTCACAAGTGAAGCTCTTGGTGTGAGCTTAGTGTGGGCAGCCCTAACCCTGTGATATTCCATAGTGTGAGCCAAGGGGCCGGGGTGGAAGGGATATCTGTGTCCTGGTGGTTGTGAACATTTATCCAAGTCATATATTTTTCCTCTAGCTGTATTCCCCTTGAATCACATGTCTGGCCATATGGTTAGTATACTTAATTTGAGATTGGTATATCCAGTCTCAGTTAATCTTATTTAGAACAGTTTGTGTTTTTTACAAGTAGGTGAGTAGATTCCTTTTTGTGCACCATTGCTTCCCCTTTTTGTGTCAGCAATCAATTTTAATTTAAAGATAATATTAAATATCAGCATAAAAATGAGTAAGATAAGCAAACCACTTCTCAAACTTCAAAAATTAGAAGATTTATCTCAAATACATTGTAATTTGTGAAGGTGGAAGAATACAAAAACCGGATTGCGGGCACATTTGTAGGAGATGAAGCTGCTTAATGAACCCTATCCCGCCTACAAAATTTGAGTAATCTAGTTTGTTAAAAGATGAAATACTGATTCTTCTCCCTTCATTTCTGAGACAGGTGTTTATTACATAAAACAAGCAGCTATTCCTTTAGAGTATGCCAGTGTTAATTCTTTCAGGTAGCAAGGGTATCTTTAGTAAGCTTGGTTCAGTTCTCTAAGTCAGGAGTTCATACTTTGAGGCACTCAGACTTTGAACATTCATTGTATTACACTGATTTTGTGCGCAAGATCAAAGACAAACAGGGAAATGACAATCATTAACTGGTTTTATATAAAAACCCTGAATGTCAATGACCTTTGGTATCGTCTGGCTTAGTCTAACCTTTTGGGAGTTGTTTCTAAAATAGGCACATCCATGGTCATTCACTCTCCACTGAAAATCTTACAGTGATAACTGACTTCCTATTGAAATAATGATTTCCTGAAGAAACTTTGCTTTGTTCTAAGCTGAAATTCATGTGGCTTGACTCAACATAGTTTATAAAAGGATATTCAAAATAATACGTAGAGTCTGATGAGAAAATGTGCTAAAGCACTTAGTAAAATTTAAAACACAATTCAAAAAATCATATTATTATTTTCATTATTAGAGATGCTTGGGTTTCAAAGCCCAGAAATTCTTTGATTTTTAAACTATCTTACCTAGTGGTCTCTCTCTAACAAGTTGTCTTTTTTATATGCTAGGCCATATGGATTAAAAAGTAAAATTTCAAAAAAATACACCTACCGAAGACATTAAGCCAGGATTTTCAACCTTGGCACTGTTGACATTTTGAACCAGATAATTCTTTGATGTATAGGGCTGTTCTGTGGATTATAGGTTATTTAGCTACATTCCTGACCTCTACGCATTAGAATCCACCGTTGTCACAACCAAGGTATGTCCAAAGATTGCCACATTTTACCAGAAGCCAGAATCACCACTGGTTGAGAACCACTGCATTAAACAAACAGACGATTATTATCACTATTTAACATCAAAAATATTTGAATGAATGCTTTCCCAAAAAGGATAATGTGGCAAACTTTGGCTGACCTAATAAAAATGCAGTATAAAAACTTCATGAGATTTACTGAATTTGTTTTTCTTGATACATGTTGAAAAATCCAAAACAGACAGTACGAGGTGAAGTAGAGTTCAGATATGCCACTTGTTCTGTCACTTAAAAAAAAGTGTTGTAAAATTCATGTAGACATGTTTGTATAAATGGAAGTAGTCATTTTAATATCAGTTCCCTGACTTTGGAATAATCTTGGCAAATTGGAGAGCTGGCCCACAATAAATTGGTTGTGGTGATTCCAGTGTGGTTCTGATGAGGGCCACAGGCATCTTCCTATCTATCCTCAGGATTGTGTAGCTGGGGGCCCTGTATCAGGAATTTCCCTGAGAAAAAGATATCAAGAACCAGTGGGAGCTTTGTCACCAGCCAGGAAACAGCTGCCCTGGCCCAAGTTTGAGAATCCTTCGGGTTAACTGGTTTCACTTCTGCCAACTCACTGGTGAATGTTGGAGTGGTCAGCCCCAGGACAGCACAGTGATTCACACTGGGGACATTCCTGCATCTTCCGGTTTGGAGGGTCTGAAGAACAGGGGGAGTAACTAAAACAGTTATGACTCATGATGCCCCCACTTCCCACATGGCATTTTTTGTGGAAGTGATTGCTATGGGCAATCCTCTGTGGGTAGAAGAATCTTTGTCATGAATCTCTTTCATAAGAAGCTTCAGCCTCAACACCTACCCCAGGAGCTAGCACTCTGAGTAACCCTGGGTCTTTCCAGGATATCACTTTGTTTACCAGGCTTTAAGGAAAGGTTGAAGACTCCTGGCACTCCAGGGTTCTCAGCCCAGTGAATTTCTGTAGGCAAGAAACATTCTCCTCGGGCTTGGAGATCACTGAAGCATGACTTAGAAACTCTGTTACACTTAGCTGGACTGGGCAAGAAAACGGTTGAGAACAACAAGGAGCCTAACAATTTTTAACAAACAGAATTTAAACTTTAATACTATTCATTGTAAGACATTTTTTTCTTTTCAATCTTTTTTTTCCATTCTGTAGGCAGCCTACAATTTAGATGGAGAAGAATACATTGATTTTTTTTTAAGAAGATGGACAGGTTGAGTCAAAGGTTGCCGTGTGCCTAAGGTCATGGCATATTAATAACAGAGTATGGGCATGAGAATTTAGAAGCCCTATAACTAAAATCTCTCATGACTTAGTAACTTAAGTATTTTACTGACACCAGGTTCAGACATCATCAACTTTGAACTACAGCCTGTTATGTGAGTCATTATTAAAAACCATCTTTGACAGCTCCATGGCAAAGGAATTTAAAGGAGAAGAACATAATTCAAATGAAACTAAAGTCCATTTTATTGCTCATCAATTGTCAGGCCAATTTAGGAAAAAATTCAAATATAAGTTTAAGTAATCTAAATACAAAGTATTGGATCACTTTTTTTTCCTATTGGATATATTGGATATATGTTTCTTTACTGTTTATATGAGGACCAGTGGAAAAAAATACAGTGTAGTGTGTGCATAGAGGCTTGGAATCAGTTGGAAGTCCTCTAAGATCTAGTTTTCTTGCCCCATCTAACATCTTTAATTTTAATTTTATTTTTTGTTTGACAAATAGTGGTTGTACATATTCATGGGATACATAGTGTTATTTCTATACATATAATATATATTTATCAGATCAAAGTAACTAGTATATTCATTACCTCAAACATTTCTCATTTATTTTGTTGGGAATGTTCAGCATCCTCTTCCTAACTATTTGTAACTGTGGAATATTGTTAAAGTTGTCCTACAGTGCTATGGAACACTAGAATTTATTCCTCCTATCTAGCTGTAATTTTGTATCTTTTAACAAATCTCTCTCTATCCCTCCCTCCCCCAGCGTCTAGTATCCTCTCCCACCTAACATCTTACTTGTTGGAGGATGTCACTGCTACATACTGTGAAATCTGATTTCTTTCCAAATGACTGCTCTTGTTTTAGGTAGTCTTTTTCCTTTCTCTTTCTCCAGATACTGACATTTTTCCTTTGGAATTCTTAAAAGGAAATGCATATTTTCATTATGCCTCTTTGGAGTTTGTATAAATTACTCAGTCTTTTATAAATTACTCAGCCTTTTATGGAGTGTAACTTTATATACATTAAGAATCATCTTTTAAAGCTTGAAGGAATTTATAGCAGTATTGAATATTCTCTGTCTTTTTTTTCAGAGCTAATTCTGTTATTTTTTTTTAAACTATGTATATTTTATACAGTATTCCAAGGAAGAGGATTCTGTACAAATGCCCATAGTAGTAGAAATGTTTTGGTCCCATCAGCTATGAAGTTAGCTAAATCCAAATCATTCTTATTTGAGTTATGCTAAATCTACCTCACCTTCCCTTCTCAGGCAGTGGAGAATATTTGTGCTACATCTTTGGTAAAACATGTTTCTTTTTTTCATCATCTTTTATTTTTTACCTTTTCCTGGCTTATCTCAGGTATATTGACACTTCTGCATTCCAGATAATTAACTATGTAGGTATTTAAATGTTCTGTTCAGTATGGTAGCCAGTAGCCATATGTAACTATTGATCATTTTTAATGTGGTTGCTCTGGATTTTAAAGACCAAATACTGGGGGGAAAGAAAAAACAACACCTCAAAATATCTCCTTTAAAAATATTGATTATATATTGAAGTGATAATATTTTGGATTTATTGGGTTAAATAAAATATGCTATTAAAATTCATTCACCAGTTTCTTTTTACCTTTTTACTCTGGCTGCTGGAAACTTCCAAAGTATACATGCAGCTCACCTCATACTTCCACTGCCCTAGTTCCTATATAGTTGCTTTGCACTATAGCACCCAAATTCAGGGTTTTATTCAAGGTCTGATAAATATCAGTCATATTGAAAGGAGATTTACCATTATCATAGTCCACAGATACTTCCCAGTACATTTACCCTATCCCCCCTGGCATTCTTAAATGTTATCAAAGTTGATTTTATTTTTTTCTTATTGTTTCAGTCCACAGATTTGGCCCCTTCGATTTCTTTTTCTGTGTTGTCTCTGTGCTGTTGACTTTTCTTTAGTAAGAGAATTAGGATACACTCTTGCAAAGTCATGTGCCTTGTTTGCTTGCCAGCCTGTGGAAATAAGGGGCCTTAGAGTGTGGCTTTGATGTCCGCTTTGAAGTAGGTACATCTGCTACTTTGAATGTGAGCAGGGGATCCTCGAGAAGTTGGTGTTGTTCTCTGTCTTTTCTTCTAAAATAAGGTTGGAATGACCAATTAGAAGGTATTTATAAGAGCCTATATACTTTACTTCATGGTAGTAAAGGTTATTAGCTTATTAAAAAGATGATCATGAACACTATAATGTAGCTTTTAAAAAGTTTCTTTTTTAAAAAAAAACATGCCTGTTAACTTCTTTTAAGCTTGTTTTAAGTGAAATTTTACATACACTTCACAGCCTTCTGCTGACTCCATCACCTCGGTGCCTCCTTCAAAGGAATTTGAGCCAGCCTCTTGACTGGCCATTTGGTATCATCTCTGCTGCGAGCCTCACAGAATCTTTTTCCGCTCATTCAGATCATGGTGTGGGATTCTGTGGGCAAGACATCACTAACCCATTTTAAGACAGTGAAAGCAGAAAGTCAGAAGGTTTTATTTTGGTTCAGTGAATTTGTCTGACTGTGGAGCTAAAATATGAAACAAACCAGCTCTGGAGACACAGAGTCTTGCATGTATAGTGGGGTGATTAGATAAGTGGTCTGCTGGTGACATGGACGTGATTCATGCTCTATCCACTGATGACTAAACTTTCCAAATACTTTCAGTGTACTGATAGTACATTTCTTGGATGCTAAATATATCTAACTGTTAACAGCTAATTGTCTGTTGGGCTCATTGTCTGTTACCCTTAAATGCTAAGGTCAGACTGTCCTTCTAGTTGTGTAGAGAAGAAAATGTATGGCAGAGGCCAGGAAAGAAAATCTATAAAAAATGAGGGTGTTCTTGTAAAACTTTGTTAGTTTAAAATTTTGAAAGTATCATTTTAACTGCAGTTAAAACTGTTTACATTTTTTTCTTGTTATTTACTCTTGCTCAGTTCAGAACAGAATCATAGAACTTGACATCTGGGGGAAAAAAAAACTTGAAAGATCATGTGTTTCAAGCTCTTAATCTTTCCCTGTTCCATATTAGTATACTGAGTTTAAACAAGTAAATGACATTTTCAGTCTCTATGCTAATTGATAGCATGGGTTAACCCAAAATTTGGGACTTTGACTTTGAGGCTTAGTGTCCTTTCTCCCAGGGTTGGACTTTTCACTCAAAAAATTTCAGGTTGATCAAGACATCTCTGAACTCATTGTTTTTAACTTCAGAGAGCCAACACCTGCCTCTCTGATTCTCAGTTCATTTATAAAATGCTAGGTCTTGGATAGTTAATTTATAAGATTATCTTTTTGCTCCCACAAATTAGAGCACAGAGTTCTTTCCTGTTTTTTTTTCTTTGATGTGGACAGTATTCTTACCTCAGATACATATATTTTCAGTCTTTTAAAAAGCCACTTCTATTTCAAGGTTATGCTAACTAACATTTTAAATCCACTTGAAATTTCACTACTTGGGGGCTTGGGGTTGGGGGTCACAGGTGCATGTGCCACATGCGTACCCTGAGATATCTCTGTCTAGGTCAGCAGGCGGGCTCCAGGAGGGAGGAGGAGGCTGAGGCTAAGCTGCTAAGGCTTTGAGGTTTGATAATAGAAGTCCTGCTCTGTTGTTTCCTTCCCTGGCAGCATTTGATTTGCCTCTTTCCAATGCCTGTAAGTTGGCCAGGGGTGCCACTGCAGGTTGGGCTTGGGAGTTGATAGGAGAACTGATACGAACTCTCTTCTTGCAACACTAAGCAAGAAGGCCCACCTTCCATGACTCTGCACAGACCGATAGCTGGATTGGCATGTTCTTTCTTTTTCAGCCTCTTTCCTTTCTCATGCTAACTTCATTTAGCTTGATGCACTCTGAGTCCTGCTTGGTCTAGAAGTGGGCTCTGGAGAGAGTGTGGCTTGGAGAAGAGATCCCACAATTTAGAGAATAGTGGTTTGGGTTCTACAGCCATCTTTGTCCTGTGCAGCTGGATACCTTTGGCCACATCTTACCACCTCTCTTTGGCCTCCACTGCAGCCTATATAGACATAGGTGTCTTTTTCATTTGAATTCTTGTTGCAGTAAATAACATACACTTTAGCAATTATGGTGTGCATTGATTTCACGATCATTAATTTCTTTCTTTTAATGGCAAAAAGAAATCCTCAATCTACTTTTAGTTCCCCAAGAGCATGTATATTCATGATCCCACTTCTCATGATTCCTACTGTTGCTTAGGTGGATCGGCCCAGTAGCTTACAAAACAGATTCATTATCTGAGGCATGGGAGACGAAAGCAAAGCCTTTTGCAATGAGAATTGACCATTGCTGTGAGCATTTGGCTGCAGTCAACTGACTTCTTTTCTTGGTTCTGTCTACATTGTTCCCTTTTTTTCTAAGTTTGATTCCGACTAACTTCCCTGGCTGAAGTGACTGCAGCAATCTCTTACTCCTGGCCTTAACTCAGCATCTCACAAAGGGCTCAGGTTCATTCTCAAGAAATAATTTATGCAGTAAATGTGGCTGACAGAGGGTCCCATGTAGGGAAACACTGTTTCGTTATGCTTGTCTTTGGCTTCAACTGAAGCAAAGCAGAATTAACCATGGGACAATGCTAACAGCAGAGATAACAGTAGAGGTCCCTGTGTGTAATTAGTACAGCCTGAGTGTGTTCTCATCTCATGGGTTTACATGGATGGACAACACCAAGTTCTTAATTCAGAAAGGGACTAAACTCCTAAGTGTGTCGGGTTATTGCCTCTAATCTCAGGAAAGGACACCATATGACCTTGTATTTGTATGCTCTTGCCATGGCAATTCCTTCTGTCAGAAGTGATTTTCTCCAAAAGTATGGTATGTACATTTTGGGCAGTCATTCAAAAAAGGAAGAAAATAGCTTTTGATAACCAGCATTTTTGAAAATACTATTTTGGCATATGAAAGAGGAATCAATAACACTTTATAAAGGCAGACACTGTGTGCTTTTTGTTGTAATAAGAATCCATAATTTCGTACACAGTAAGAAAAGCTTGCTCTTGATCTTCAGATTACCTGGATATGGAATTTTTAAAAAAGAGTTTCGTATACTTAAGTATTAGAGAAAAGTGTTAAGAGATTTTTGACACCAGGTATTTGTGAATTCACCTTGAAGCTAAGACTTGGTTTTGTCTTGAATGATACTGAAATTTGCAATAATAAATAGTTCTTCAGTCCTTGAGAATAACAGTTGAAAGTTTATTTGTGTGTTTTTTTTTTTTCCTATCCAGCGCCTCATATTGTCTTGTTTCTATGTATTACTATAATAATATAAAAGAGATGTGGCCAAAGAATTCAGCTGTAAGTTTTCATTATGTTCAATGAATCTTCCTCTTTAAATCTCTCATGAACTGTGTAAGGAGGGGGAAAACGGTACTGTTTACTCCCAACAGTTAGGGATATAGGAATTCCTCAACTTAAAATTGGATGGCATTCCATGTTTTGCCACTTTTTTGCAAATTAGTAAAACATTTTCTGACATAATGGTATTAAACATTTGTTGTAAACAGAAAAAGATTACTTGTGGTCACAGGCCAGTCTACCAAAATATGTTTATTTTGCAGTGTAGATATCTTGTTCCTATGGAAAATATTCTTAATTGACCATTTTAAGCATGAATATTCTCTCTTATTTCTTATTTGCTCCAGTAATAGGAGTTTGTAGAGACAGTATTTAGGTCATTAGCAGCCTAATTATTCTCCCATGGCATGGTGGCCATGGTTCAAATGCTGGCTTAATAAGATTAATCATGCTGCTTTTAGTACTGGAGAAGGCGCTGTTGTGCTGTCGAAGTAGTTAATGTTCAACAGGAACACAGCCTGTTGAGGTATGGCTAAACTTGAGTTTTATGATTCTGCCTTTTGTGGTTTGCCAGGTAATTGGAATTCTGCAGACTAGGAGGGAAGAGAGGGCAAGTTTTTTTTTATATATTTAGACACCCTTGCTTCTACATAAGGTTAGGAAAATTAGGGGAAAGTTGTTTCTGTCTTTTTTTTTTTCTTTTTTTTTTTAGTACATCTAATGTTTTTGCAAAGCAGAGCGCACATCATTAGAAAATGGCCAGTTAAAACCTGTAAACCTCTGCCTAATGCAAAATGGTATCACAGAATAAACTTGAACTTGTAATTTTGTAACTGAAATTTGCGTATATTGTATTGAGCATGAGCAAATGCATTTTGGAGACTTAGAATAAACTTGATTTTTTGAAATTCCTCTTTGGTTGGGTGCTGCTACAGGGACTCAAATGTGTTTTTGAGCAGCTGCTTGATTAAAAGCTGAACGCCAGTCTGTCAGGGTGAGTTAGGCTTGGCCAGGACTCAAGTGTATGTGATTGCATTTCATCTATTTGCTATCTCAACAAATGGATCTATTTCCTTGAGTATTTGTAGTTTGTCCTTCAGCAATGACTAGACATACCAATGACTATAGATTCCAATGACCAGAAAGAGTTAATGATGCTTTTCTGTAGAATGTTTCTCATAGTAGGTTAAACATTTATAGATCCAATAAGCAACTGAGAGTTTTCCACACTTTTTCAGATCTTTGGAAGTTGTCTCCAAAGCCTGATCCGAAGAAAATGAGGCCATTTATCTTTCCAGGGGTTTCCATGCCCTCTCAACACCTATCTGTTAATGGGATAAGTAAGAGTAGTTTTCACTTCTTGAAACCTGCAGGCTTTCAAATAGTGAGGGGAAAAAATGGGAAGGTTACTGTTTTCCTCTGTCTACCAGGTTTTATTATGGAAACTGTTAGCCAGATAATTGAGTTTAATTTGTAACAGAGGGGAAGATTTGTATTGTAAACAAGAAAGTTCTTTGAAGATAAATCTTGTCAGTAGCTGTTGGAAGGATACTGGAGGAAACTTTGAATGTTTTTTAATGGCCTAGAATGGGAGGGTGTTTTTCTTTTTCCTTTTTTTTTTCCCTGCTAGACTACAAAGTGTTAATGGGGCTAGAAGGTGATAATTAGTAGACTTCACCTGCTTCTTTTTTATTTTTATTTTTTGCAAGATAGCTAATTAAAATGCATAAAAACCTTTCACTTTTTTGTCCCCAGAGGAAAACATACTTTTTTTTGACATCTGCCTTTTTTGACCTGCTGCACTCTTCCCTGCTATGCTCTGTGTTTTATTGACTGCTTCTTTATACAGTTGAGAAGAGCTCTACTAATACACTTATTTGTAACTCTTAAATATTAGGAGAATAAGTCCTACTTGTAAATGTGAGGTGTGTACCAATATTTATCAGTATGGTGGTATACATATTATACTCCTATTAAGTCATTTATTGGGTTCTCATAGTTTCTACATTGGTCTTTTTATTATTTAGTTTTGCATCATTTTAAGTATCCTTAGTTATACAATACTCTATATTAAAATATATCACGGATTCAACAGTTTCTATTTAATATGCCTACCATCGTTCACTCCATACTCTGTAGTCACACCAACTAATTTTTTCAGCATTTTAAACACAATATTGGTATTAACTTTGATTTTATAGTCTGAAATGGTGCCAGAATTTTCTAAAACATTATCACAGTTACTAAATGGACTGTAGTAGTATATTTTAGTTTTGTCTGATTTTAAGTGTCAAACTTGTGGAGTTTTTCAGCTTTACTGTTTGCAAGTTGTTCGTCATCTCGCAAAATATTCATGGCATTGGTAATGAATGCCCCGTTGTATTTGTATGTGTCTAATCAGTTCCAGATTAGGTTGCCCCTTTGTATATAATTTTAATATTTCTTGCTTATATCCATAATAATTTTGACTAAACATTTGTGTAACTAAACTGTAAAGTAATTATCTCATGATGTCTGTGATATAATTAATACAATTAGAGATGCTTAACTGAAATTTTAAATTATATATTATTTTAAATACTTGAATTTGATTTATTTTAAATGCTCATACATATTTATTGTCATATAGTAAAAAGGTTTTAAAGTATAGTTAAGCCAGAAACAAGGTCTATTAAATGGGACAGAAGTGCTGAAACTCACAAACAGAAAAGTAGCTTATATTGTAGTCTTCCTCACTGTTCAGTAGTTATATGTGACATCTAGAAAATCATATCTTTTTTTCAATCACATCTTGAAAAAATTAACTGTAGTGGGTACTTTGTCTTCTTTGATCATAAAGTCAAACCATCCATCTGGGAAGAAACAAACAAACAAAAATCTCTGGTAAGTTGATGTCCGTAACATAGATATAACAATTTTTTTTTCTTGAGATGGAATCTTACTCTCTCACCCAGGCTGGAGTGCAGTGGCGCCATTTTGGCTCACTGCAAGGAGCACCTCCCAGGTTCAAGTGATTCTCCTGCCTCAGCCTCCTGAGTAGCTGGGACTACAGGTATGCTCCACCACACCTGGCTAATTTTTGTATTTTTAGTAGCGACAGGATTTCACCATGTTGTCCAGGCTTGTCTGGAACTCCTGACCTCAGGATGATCCACCTGCCTCAGCCTCCCAAAGTGCTAGGATTATAGGCATGAGCCACTGTGCCCAGCCAGATATAACGCTTTCTTATCCCAAATTTGCTAATGGTGACTGACTGCTGGCAGGATATTAAAATTTTCAAGAATCTCACATTAACTCTCTCAGCAGAGAACTTGTGAATGTACACTGTGAGTGAGGTAACATCTTGAGGATATTAAAGAGAGGAAATTCTACTCATGTCCCTTCTATTATAACTTGTGGTTACTGCTTTCACAATAAATCCTCAATGCACTAATCTGCATAGTAGAGTGGTTTTACTCTTGTAAATTAAGTCATGTAGAAGTTAATCAGAAACCCATTTTAATGTCAAGCTTTATTTTCAAACATCCTTATAAGACAAACTAGGATACTTTGGATATTAATATTCTATTTAATGAATATATTTTAAATTAAGAACTGTACATTGACCTGGGTGGGTACTTTTCTGAATTTGCATTTTTATTTTTGAATTTAAGTTCCATGACCTAGAAGTTCGAGGAGTATGAAAAAGGTTTACTGAATGACTGACATAAATTTATTGTCAGTTTGAACTTTCCTTCTAGGTTTGAAGTAAAAATAATAATAATTTTAAAATTTATGTATAATTGGTATGTTCTGTTTAATTGAGACTGTATTTTTTTTTCTCATGAAAGGCTTATTTTGAAAATGATAGAGAATTTGTAAGTATTCCAGAAGTCTATAAAATTCATAGTTAATAATTTGCTTCATTCAGATTTATTTTGATTGGCATGTGATCTCTGTGTTGTGTTCTGAAATACCTGAAATCACAACATCTTGATAGAGTTTGCTCTATTTTTGAATTGTTTTAAATAGTAACTTTAAAATTTGCATTAATTGAAAGGTACCTTGTCACAACATTTGCTTTGTGTCATAGGAGGTTATCTATATTTGGAAGTAACATTTTGGTAAAAGGAAGATTATGGAATATTTATGAACTTTCTCTCTCACAGATTCATAGGTTATTAGAACAGGATGGAACTTGAGAGCTTTTCAACCACAGCCTTCTCAATTTACAGTTGAAGGAAATGAGTTCCAGAAAGATTAAGTGACTTGTCCAAGGACACACAGCTAGAATAGTATAAGAAGGGTTATGACCCAGGAAAACTGGCTCCAGATCAAGTATTTTACCATTGAAAATTTTCTTAAATAAACATAACATTTCTTGAAAAAATTAATGGTATGAAGCTAGACAGGAGTGAACTTTTACATATGTTTTACATGCATTCCATTATGGTGAACTCTATCTGTAAAATTGTCATCATCCAGGATAATCATCTTCATTCTCATTATTAAGTCACAGACTGAATTAAATGTGATTTAGTAGACAAAAAAGCATTTGATTACCTAAACATATATATAGATGCAACATATATCTATTTAGATAGAAGATAGATATGTATTATAGATAGATAGATAGGTAGATATTTGCATCTATATGTATGTTTAGGTGATCAAATACTTTTTTGCCTATTGAATCACATTTAATTCTGTTTATGAATTAATCATGAGAATGAAGATGATTATCTTGGATAAGGATAATTTTATTTACACTTCTCACCCATTTTTTAGGACTATTACTCCTTAATAACAATACCTCCATAAGATAATGTACAGGAATAAGGATTCTGTGTAAAACAGTTCATTTGAATTCTTGGATTGCTTCATGGTTTTTGAAAAAGATTTGAAGAAGGAGAAAAATTAAATATTACTTTTTTATTTTCCTTGGTTTCAAGATACCAACAGTTACAATCTCAAATTTCATGTTATCAAATTTTATGATAAAGAACAAATGCATTTTAAATCATTTTGATTTAGTCAGTTTCTTCAGAAAAAAAAGGCTTTAGGGTTATTTTAATAAATATATATATATATATATATAGTAAATATTTTTATAGTCATAATATATGGTAGAGAACTTAAGGAAACTTTTGATAAGATAGTATTTCTTAATCATAAGTCTGTTTCAGTAACAAAAATCAATAATGCAATCAACTGAAATTAACAATGATTGTTTTCTTGGATAGGCAGACAGAAAAAAGTTATAGCCAGCTGGCATCAGGAATTACTGCAAGAGCTCAGTGCCACTGGCCACAGCTGGTAGACTTTGCCAGAAAAAGTGGTGCTTCAACTTCTCCTGGGCCAGTGGTATTCATACGGTTTTGCCTATTTTTCTATTATGTAACTGAAAAAAATTAACAGCATTAAAAATTTCTGGTGATTTTTTTTTTGTATATGTATATAAATATGTAATATACCATGGAATACTATGCAGCCATAAAAAAGGATGAGTTCATGTCCTTTGCAGGGACATGGATGAAGCTGGAAACCATCATTCTCAGCAAACTAACACAGGAACAGACAACCAAACACCACATTTTCTTACTCATAAGTGAGAGTTGAACAGTAAAAGCACATGGACACAGGGAGGGGAACATCACACACCAGGGCTTGTCGGGGGGTTGGGGGAGGGGAGGGATAGCATTAGGAGAACTATCTAATGTAGATGACAGGTTAATGGGTGCAGCAAAACACCTTGGTACGTGTATACCTATGTAACAAACCTGCACGTTCTGCACATGTATCCCAAAACTTAAAGTTATATATATTCTTAAAGTGTGTGTGTGTGTGTGTGTGTGTGTGTGTGTGTGTGTGTATGTGTGTATGTATATATATAAAGTATATGTGTAAGTTGGGCTTAAGTGTTTTATTTACATTACTTTGATTCTTCACTGACAGTTTACTAAATATCTGCCTACTATGAGTACCACTTAGTATTAAGTAACTACTGAAAACAGTGTCCACATAATAGGTTTTGATGATTTAAATCAGCCCTGATGTATGTAAGAAGTACTTCACCTGACTTCAAATTACCCCCTAACTTTTTTTTCATTATCTGAAAACCAGTTTTAATTGCAGTGCTAAGGATTCCTAGATATTTAGCATTGCTCACTATACACGATAGCCTGTTTTTATACTTTATATTTTTTTTCAAATTTTCATTTCAGTTTCTCAGATAAGTACTTTGAACCACTACTACCCACCCCTTGCCGCCTCTCCTGCCACAAATAAGTAAATAAGGCCTCTCAATAGCAATAATTTGCTCCAAGCCACAAGATAAATTTTAGGATTTTCTATATTTAATTTACATGAAGTGCCTAAACTCTTGATTTAAAAAGGCAAGGGAATAATTTGCATATTCATTATAAAATAATCTGCTCTGCAATTGCTCTTTCCCAAGGCACCAACTACTGTCATTCACTATTGGATAGTGTGGAAATAGACCTCTTTTCTTGCACATGGTCCACAGCTTTGCTTGCAGGGCTGGATGAACCAGAAAGCAAGGATATGGATCTGTGGTATTGCCTTCTGTGTTTCTGGTTAAAAACACCAAAACATTGTAAGAAATGATTCTGCAGAGATGGATCAGAATACCCTGACTGTGCTTGAAATTTTCATTTCTTATTAATAATTCTTTAGGCAGTTGGTAGTCAATCAATTCCAAACACTTGGGATTTCATTTCTCCATTTAATAAAATGAAAAAAAGGTATTTTTCTACTAAAATTAACTCATGATTTTTGGGTTATGGAGAACATAATACTTTCTCCCAAAGAGAGGGAGGAGCCACTTACTTTTGTTCTGTCTTCTAACTGGAAAAGTAGGACACAGGCAAATTTCAGAGGCAACAAGTTTTCTACTACATGATTAAGGTGAGTAGATAATGACTTGGGCATTTCTTTATAGATGGCTATGGGAAATAGGAACATGCTTTAACTTCTCAACCAGCACATTCATGATTTTTTTTCTCTTGAGCAATTTGAGAAATAGGAAGAGATATAGGTAGAAATGGAGAGGGCAGAGAAAAACTCAAACAGGTGCATATGTGGCTAATTTTGCCTTTGATGGGTTATTCACTGTGACCAAAGTAGGGTGTCTTTGTAGGGTGAAGTGGTTTTTTCTCTTATATTTGAATTCTTAAGCATTCAAGGAAATTAGAAACTCTTTCATACTTAGGGTAGATTCTTTTTAATCTATTGTGTGCCTCAAACTATGCAATTTAGTTTCCTGGATTGCACAAAAGTTTATTCTTGTACTTCAGTCAATCCTTTCTCTTTTTTAAAAACTCTGATCCACAAGAACAGCTATTTCAGCAAACATAGCATTTTGTTCAAATTAAATTGCACATAGGTATTAAATAAGCTTGGCGAGATTAAGTTCTCAAATGTGTTACGGTGTATTTGTTTATAAATCACAGGTGTAGTTACAGTCAAGTCCCCCAGGTGGCTTTTGGAGAAATATAAGTTAATAAGGTGCTGTTAAAGAAATAAATACAGGTGCAGATGACTTTGAAAGGCAGGAAAATTCACCACTAACTTCATTATGGCAGAAGAAAATTAAGTTGTGTTTAGTCAGGAGAGTCATATAAATAGGTACAGGGGTCATATGACTGAAACTGCTTGGGAGGTAGAGTTTTTGTGTATACTTTAAAATTTGAGGGCATAGGAAGTTTTGAAATACTCTTGAACAAAAGTTTGGGAAGCAAACTACTAAGGTATTCTAGAGCCAATGCAACTAGAAAGTGATTTAAGCCATTAACATTAATTCTAGTCATTAGCAGTATCTGCGTTAAAGGTAAAATTTTATGTTTTATATTTTAAATCATCATGTATACTAGATGGTCAGCTCTCCGCTGGGGCGTTCTAGAAAGTGTGTGTTGAAAACAAATGTGAAGGTTGCAAGTTATATAATACTGAAAATTGTTTAAAAGTTTTGCAGAATTTCACATTTTAAAAGCATATTTCTGAGTGAATTCTAGCTCACCCTTTTTTATGGTATTAGTCCCACTCACTTATATCCAGACCTTGTTCAGTGGGATAGCAAGGTGTAAAGTTTCAGCTAGTGTGCTGGGCAGTGTACACATTGCAGTGATGTGGCCTGTAGTGAGTTGTCTTTTCACATTTATGATAGTAACTGGGAAGATTCTAATAATTCTCTTTTTTTTAAGTTCCAGCAGAAAGCTTTTAGGTTTCATTAGAAATTTCTTACAACTTTGAGAATGCAGTGTGTATGTGAATAACACTGGATTTTCATGGCTGAAAAATCGGCCAAGCTAGCCTGAAGACCACAGGTAAGTTGTGTCATACACCAGGCTTGGAGAAACTCAGGACTACTGTGAAAAGCTCATCTATCCTGTAGTCCAGCATGGTGTACAAGCCAAGGTTCTCCAGAGAAACAGAGCCATAGGAGATTTTTTTATAAGGAATTAGCTCACGTGATTATGGAATCTGACAAGAACCAATACCTGCAGGTTGAGTCAGCAAGCTAGAGACCCAAGAGAGCTAATGGTGTAGTCCAATCTGAAGGGTGGCTGACTTGATACTTGGGAGGAATCATTGTTTCAGTTTAGTCCAATGACAGAAAAAAGCTGATGTGCCGGTTCAAAGGCAGTCAGGGAGGAGGAGTCTCTTACTCAGAGTAGGGTCTGCTTTTGTTCAACTGATTGGATGAACTGATTGGCCTTCTGGTTTTGTTCAACTGGTTGGTTCAACTGGTCTTCACCTGAGTGGATGAAGCTCACCCACATTAAAGAAAGCAATCTGTTTTATTTAATCTACTGATTTAAATGTTAATTTCATCCCTAAACACCCTCATAGAAAACACTCAGAATAAAGCTTGGTCTAATACCCAGGCACCTTATGGCCCAGCCACATTGACACATAACATTACCCATTACATGTGATGTTTATCCAGTGCCCCAAACAGTACTTTACAAACATCAGAACTCAGTAAATATTGGATGGATGGATGGATGGATGGATGGATGTTCATCATAGAAATTAAACAAACTAAAGTTTTCGTATTGTAGATCAGGAAATACTCCTGCTTTTGCTGGTTAAATATTTATAGCTTCACAGCTGTTTGTTTGAAATACAGCAATATTTGATCATTGTATTTAATATTTAGGCCACTCTGAAGGTGATACCTACCTTTGAAAATACTCAAGATATTCAAAAGAGATCAAATATTTTTCTTCTAAAATTACACATGCTTTCACTGGCTATTTGCTTTCTCTAATATCACACTGTCTCTCAATTTTTCTTATACTTCCATGGCCTTATTTTCTTATCAAGATGTATTTAATATTTGTATTTAATTTTATCTTTATTTGCATGTAATGGTTTTCTGCTCTTCTCCCTAACTCCTTTCGGTTTTGGTTGGTTTTGCCCTTACTAAACTTCTTTCTTGCCAGTTGTCATTATTTTTACTATGTAGTTATAACAACATGTTATATTTTAATTGACGTGTAAGTGTTCAGTGAAATCTTGCAACTGGTAACAACCACTGTTAGTGTGACTACAAACATAAAATGTGAGATATGACATCAATGTTTTGGAAATGAATTATCAGCTATAAATAACTTAAGTCCATTTTCCCTTCTTGTAGTATTATCACCATAGAAATTTAAAGTCTTATTGACCTGCATTCTTTTAACCCCTTAAAATTAAATACTGCTAGGCCAGGCTCAGTTGCTCACGCCTGTCTGTAATCCCAGTACTTTGAGAGGCCAAGGCGGGCAGATCACAAGGTCAGGAGATGGAGATCATCCTGACCAACATGGTAAAACCCTGTCTCTACTAGAAACACAAAAATTAGCTGGGCATGGTGGCACATGCCTGTACTCCCAGCTGCTCAGGAGGCTGAGGCAGAAGAATCACTTGAACCTGGGGGGCGGAGGTTGCAGTGAGCCGAGATGGTGCTACTGCACTCCAGCCTGGTGACAGAGCGAGACTCCATCTCAAAAAAAAAAAAAAAAAAAAAAATACTGCCAGTGATTAAGGGGAATGGTTAATAGCAAATAACTCTCAGTATCACAGACTATTTAACAGTGTAAGATAGTTCTTAAAATATAATGGAAGCACCAAAAATTGTGAAGGTTTTTGTTAGTGATAGTTTTCTTCCTATAATTCAAAAGTTAGTAAATGTTTGTGGTAGATAATTAGAATAGTTAGGTAATCAGATATGTCATTTTTTATAAGTAATTGAACCATGATAAATTTACCTTGAATCAGCAGATGAGCAAAAAGAAAATATGTATCTCCTGTAACACACTTACTTAGTTACTCCCTGGAGAGACTCCTGTTTCTAGATTACTTAAATCCATCCAGTTTTTCCCCTATGTTTGGTATATATACAGCTACTATTCCTTATTTGTGAGGTCCGTGTCTGAAAATTCATCTATTCCTGAGATTTATTTGTAACCCCCAATTAACAGGCATAGCACTGATCTTTGTCATTTGCAGACACATGAAGAGTAGCAAAAAATTTGAGTCAGTCAGCATTCACTTTCCCACCTGAGAATGAACAAATAGATTCTCTGCTTTACGATTTCAGTCCTAAGACTCTAAATAAATGTTCCTTTTGCAGCCTGCTTAATGTCCTGCTTCCTCATTTGTGTGCTTATTGTTGGTGGTTTCACTGTTTAAAATGGCCCCCATGTGTAGGACTGAAGTGCTGTCTAATGTTCCTAAGCACAGGAAGGCTGGGATGTGCCTTATGGAGAAAATATGTGTTGTCAATAAGTTTTGTTCAGGCATGAGTTATAATGCTATTGACCATATGGTCAGTATTAATAAATCAACAGCATATATTAAATAAGGTGTCTTTAAACACAAATGCGCATAAAACAAGGTATTGGTCAGTTGACAAAAAACCTTGTGACCAGAGGCTTACAGGAACCTAACTTTGTATTTCTTCTGGGAGCAGTGGTTCAGCGTTGACAAATTCAGTGTTTTTGGCAACTTTACAGCTCATAACTGCTGCAAATAATAACTTCAATTACTTTATTTTTTCAAAAATTGAATTCCCCTTTAATGCATTTTTTCTTAATGGTATATTTTAAGTATTTTCCTGTATCATTAGATCCTCTTCAGTGTAATTGTCATATCTGTGTAGCAATACAGCATACAGATGTGTTTTTAGTATATTTACTAAAAGTTCTTTTATAGAGCATTTACAACTTCCCCTTTCCCAACAATTTGGTATTATATAAAATTCTGGAATAAACATCCTTGGCACTTAATCTTGATCAGAACTATGATTATTTCCTTAGGATAAATTTTCTGCAATGAAATTTTGGGACACAGGATATACAAATTGAAACTTTTGTTGTTTGCAAGAGTACTCTATGATCTTTCAAATATGCTGTTTTCTTTTCTGAACAAAAGGAAATTAACAAAAAACTGCATTTTTATCAAAATTTGAAAATCTTTTTAGAAACATGAAAAAATTATAAAACTTTTAGCTCTTACTTAAATAGCCATTTGTAGTACATTTTTTATAATGCATTTAAATAGCAGTGCAGAGTACAGATGTCCCTCGGTATTCTCAAGAGGTTTGGTTCTAGGAACCCCTGTGGATACCAAAATCTGCGGATGCTCAAATCTCTGATATAAAATGGCATTGTATTTGCATATAAGCTATGTACATCCTCCTGTATACTTTAAATTATCTCTAGATTACTTATAATACTTAATACTGTGTAAATGCTATGTAAATATTGTACTTTTTGTCATATTGTTATTTTTCATTTTTGCAAATATGTTTTATTAGCAGTTGGTTTAATCTGGTGCAGAATCCATGAATACTGAGGGTCAACTTTAGACATGGACAGAACTGCAGATTAGATATGAATACACTTGCAAGAACTGTTAGGGTTTTTTTAGGCCAGCCTTCTCTTTTTATCAATAAGGTTGGAGATGGGTTCGACTATTTGTGATTTCCTTTTTTTTTGAGACAGATCCTCACTCCAGTGGCACAATTTTGGCTCACTGCAACCTCTGCTTCCCAGGGTCAATTGATTCTCGTGCCTCAGCCTACTGAGTACCTGGAATTACAGGTGTGCCTGCCACTACACCCTGCTAATTTTTGTATTTTTAGTAGAGACAGAGTTTCACTATGTTGACCAGGCTGGTCTTGAACTCCTGACTTCAAGTGATCTACCAGCCTCAGCCCCCCAGAGGGCTGGGATCACAGGCATGAGCCACCGTGTCCAGCTGTGAGCTCCGTTTTTCAAAAAGAACAGAACTCCATAGCTTAATTTTCTTTGGAATATTCTAACCATAGGTGTGTAGAAGGACTCAGACTGTCCATCTCCATTTTCAGTCCCTCTTTGGTTTATTTTTTCTAGCTTTGAAACACAGGTTTCTAAATTTAAGAAATGCAAATAAACATTGATTCTTTGTAGACACAGATGCAGAAGTGAAGAAAGGGAACTACTTGCTTTCATCCCGAACGTCAGAGCAGGTACACCCTCAGCTACAAGGGAGACTCTGATTAATACCTCAGGGGAACTCTAAGCAGAGTATACTGGAAATACAGAGGTAGGAGAAAATGTGACTTGGCGGCTGTGAGAATTGGGTGGCTGAATGAGGTGGCATGTGTGCTAGACATTGAAAGATGGCTTAAAATTATCATAGGAGAAATTACTGCTAAAATTTTGCATACTTTCACTACATTGGCAAATTTTTAATTTTGATCTTTCTCAAGTAGGGAGCATGCTTAGCTTGTCATTATTTTAAGCATTGCTGCTACAGAAGAGCAAATGTTGATTTATGCTATTTAAGTCTTATTTACAAAGTGCAACATATAACAAATCTTTGTTTTGTTTCTGCAGTGCTTTTGTGATCATAAACTATTGAGTACATGATATTAGATTGTGCTGATACACTTTAGTTTGTTCACATTCTTCCCTGATTTGATCATTTTTTATTTTGCTTCACTTTTTGATTTTTACAGATAATGGCAAATGAGCAACTAATACGTCTGTCTTTTTTTATTTCTTGTGATGTATTTTCGGAGAATGTGTTCTTAAGAGTGGAATCACATGAAACTACTTTTTTTTGTTATTGTGTATTTTCATATTGCATTCCAAACGTGTGTTACTAATTAATAGTATCCCCTACCATAGTTACTTCATCATTGTGTTATGTTAAAAAAAAAAAAAGAAAAGTTTGCTTCCTTGGCAACCATAAAATGGCATCTCAAGTTTGCTTTAATTTATACATCTTTGATTGCTAACATAGACCAATCTTTTTCTAATATTATTTACTATTGGAATTTTGACTTGTATAAAATTGTTGTTCATAATTTTTGCCCAAATACTTGCCTGGTAGAGCCTCTCATTTGCCACACTAACCGTTACTCCATTCTTTCAGGAATCATTCCAAGTTATATATGTTTTTATGTATGTAAAATTTAAAACATGTAATATGTACCTTTACATACCCAGTGGTATTGAGGAAATAGTACCTCATACTGTTGGTTTCCCACTTGGATCCAGACATGGTAAAGCATAAAAACATGTCTAAATCACCCTCCCAATGACCTGTAAAGGAAACAGAACTAGTATAAACTGCATAATTCCCAAATCGTTTGTTTTCTGACATTGGGATGTACCGTTATTCATGTAGTAACCTCTATTATGCCTCACTCCAGTTTTTTCAGGCTGTGTGTTGCTGTTGTACCTTGCATGTATTCTCCATTGTGGAATTTAGTCGTAGTCTATTGTAATTAATTCTTTTTTCTTTTTTGTTTGTTTGTTTGTTTGTTTGTTTTGTTTTGAGATAGAGTCTCACCCTGTTGCCCAGGCTGGAGTACAGCAGCATGATCTCAGCTCACTGCAACTTCTACCTCCTGGGTTCAAGTGATTCTCCTGCCTCAGCCTCCTGAGCAGCTGAGACCCACCGGCATGTGCCACCACACCCGACTAATTTTTGTATTTTTAGTAGAGATGAGGTTTCACTATGTTGCCCAGGCTGGTCTCGAACTCCTGACCTCAGGTGATCTGCCTGCCTTGGCCTCCTAAAGTGCTGAGATTACAGGTGTGAGCCACTGCACCTGTCCTGTAATTAATTCTTTTTTACCTGCTTGTGTCCCCTTTTCTGGATGTATCCTGAGGTGTGGAACCTTACAGTTAGATACTTTTTTTCAATTATTTTTTTATTTTTTATTTTTATTTTATAGAGATGGGATCTCACTATGTTGTCCAGGCTGGTCTTGAACTCCTGACCTGAGGCAGTCCTCACACCTTGGCCTCCCAAAGTTCTGGGATAATAGGCATGAGCCAGTGCAGCCGACCCTTTTTTTCTTTTAAATTCAACATGCTTAACTCACAGCAGTGCAGTCACTCCTTAGTTTGTTCGTTCATCTAGCAAACATTTATTAGATGTCTGAATACTCTCCTAAGATTTACTGGACATGGAGCGTATACAGATGAAAAAGCCCTGATACCTGAAGTCTGGCCATTTATAGGGAGGAGAAACTTGCGTCCCTAGTTAACTGACAGAGTGTGAAAACTGATTTTAGAGCTTAGAAGGGCCTTAAGGCACTAAAAAATATGAATCAAGAACCTTATTAAAGCAGCAATGAACAGAAATTATTGGAAAACATACGTGATAAATTCTTTAACATTTATTTCTCCCCATTTATAGGTTTTTAGTTGAATTGGCCTGTCTCACTGAATCCTTCCTTTCATTAATGAAAAATGTTAAGCCTCAGAAAGGTAGTATTTAGAGTGGGTAGGAACTATAGCAGTCATCTCTTTTTTGTTGTTGGTTTTTTAAGATGGAGTCTAACCCCGTCACCCAGGCTGTAGTGCAAAGGTATGATCTCAGCTCACTACAAACTCTGCCTCCCAAGTTCAAATGATTCTCGTGCCTCAGGCTCTGGAGTGGCTAGGGTTACAGACATGCACCACCATGCCTGGCTAATTTTTGTATTTTTTTGTAGAGAGAGTTTTGCCATGATGGCCAGGCTGGTCTCAAACTCCTGGCTTCGAGTGATCCACCTACCTCGGCCTCCCAAAGTTTTGGGATTACAGGTATGAGCCACTGCACCTGGCCGCAGTCGTCTTTTAACTCCTCCTTTTTACTGTTGAGGAACTCCAAAACAGTTACAGCGTCCACTAGGCTAGCTGGAGTTTCTTTTAAAAAGAGATTATTTCAAAATTGTAGAAGGATATATTTTCTCATAAATGTGATGAACTTTTTTCACATATTTACTCATTTGAGTCTAAGTTTTTAATCAGCTCCAAGAATAATTTAGATTCACTGGTGTGTGGGCTATGGAACGTGTCCAGTTGACTTTGAGGACTACCTCTGCCCAGGCATCCCCCCTGTTTCCCTTCATTCCATGTAGACCTCCAGACATACCTCAGGAGCTAAGAACTGTGATACTATATGTGTATGCTCTTCGCTTTTTAAAAAGTAAAAGTGGAATTTACTTTTGAGGTTTAGTTGCAATTCTCTTTGTGACAAAGGCATTTACAAATTACTACTAGGTTTCGAGTTTTAGTTTTTCAGTATAAATAATATATAAAAGAATGAAATAGAATACGTCAAGGAAAATGTATTAATCATTTAACTGGCTTGTAATGGTGGTGATTTTCACAATGTTTTATCTGAACCTTACAGCTAAATTTTTTATTGGTTTTGAGAACAACTTAAAGTGTTTTGTTTTCTTTTTATTTTTTAACTTTGCTTAGAATTAAAAGAAAAAGACATTCGTATCTTAATCATACCAGACAAAGCTAACATAGTATATATCCTATGGGAGTTGAATGATATAAAGAGTAGAAAGAAACCTTTGAAAATCTGTATTACTGATTCACAGAATTTTAAAAACAATTTAGTACTCCCATGTTATTCCTCTATTACATGCAAACAGTCTTTTAGTTGAGATGAGAGATCAGGAAGAAGAGATTTTACCCAATATCTTCTAACTTGAGCTTTTTTTTTTTTTTTTTTTTTTATCCCTTGATTCAGAGCTTTAAATATTATAATACTTTTTGAGGGATATTTTCAACTCCCTGAAATGCCAGATTTTGTGTGTGTATATGCACATGTGTGTATGTCCATCTCTCTGTATAGATGTATATGTTTTTTCTTGGAGAAAAGGTTGACATAGTCATCAGTTGTATTTTAAAAGGTGTTCTTTGAGCAAAAAATATGAGGCGTGGCATTGTTTCAAACTTTTATGCAGTACCTACTAGATTATGATGACTTATGAAATGGCCAACCACTCTATTGTCACCACCCTTTTTAACAAGTCCTTCAGAGGGACAGAAGTGACAACTCAGTGTTACCTACATTTGTGATTTGCTTAATAATATGAAAAATATTTAAAATCATTGCCTTTAAAAGAGCACGAAATGTAAATGTAGGGGGTGCCATAGGCTGGAATATTGGCAGATTCCATTTGGTTGTTAAGAAAGTAATTTTGTAATGTACCTCATCCTTCACTGTTAAAATAGAGGGACAGATGTGAAGACTTCTACAATTCTATTGTTCTTTTATAATCTCATTTATTCTAAGAAAGGTAAATAAAATTAGAAATAAATAGTAGAAATGTGATCTGATGTCACCTCTGAATTAGGGACTTTTTCTTGCTGTGGTTTTTTCAAAGATTTTGTCTTATAAAGTAATATTATTTAATCTAACAGTATATGTTAATATTTTCAACTGCTGAGTTTTTGTGGGGTTTTTACAATTTTAGATTGTTTTCATCCTTTTGGTTTTTATTTTTCTCTTCTAAAATCATTATTTCATTCCTATCCCTTGAAATAGTGTGGTAGAAGGAATTTTGATAATTGGATTAAGCAGTTTATTACAGTAGTCTTCTGAGGGTGACAAACAAAATTTATGTGTGCTACTCTTCCTCCGACTTGTTTCATTTTATGAATAAGCATTTTATATCTATACATGAAAGTAATCATTTCTTTAATAAAGGCTAACGTGAGACCAGTATTAGCAACTAACTATTGTTAGTTTGACATCATGGTCAGTAATTTCTCTGCCTTCTGAAAGTCTTTCTTTCTTGGCCTTTAGAAAGCAAGACTGTCATTACATATTAGACTGAGAGAAGTAGACATTATAGAGCCACTTGGAAATGAAGAGTTAATTTTTGGTTAGTGGATGTGTTACAGGCTGAATTGTGTTCACTTAAAATTCATATGTTGAAATCCTAAACCCCAGTATGTGATTGTATTTGGGGAGAGGGTCTTCATCAGGTGGGCCCTAGTCCAGTATTATTGGTGTTCTTAGGACACAGGCATACCCGGAGGGAAGACCACATAAAGAGTCAGGGTGAAGGCTGTCCACAAGCCAAGCAGAAAGGCCTCCTAAGAAACCAACTCTGTTAACACTGTTAACACCTTGATCACAGACTTTTAGCTTCTAGAATTGTGAGAACATACTTTTCTATTGTTTAAGCCAGGCAGTCCTTAATGCAGCCCTAGCAAACTAATGGGGGTTGGAGGCGGTGGCGGGGGGGGGAGTTGCTTAAACAGTGATTAAAATAGCTCAGTTAATCAAATGAAAATATAAGGTTATCATTTTCACTGGAAACAAAATTTGTATTAATGCCATTTTCAAATAACCCCTATGAGAGCATCCCAAAGTCATTGGTATTTTGATTGATTTTCCAGCTGCTTCAAATAGCAGATAAGTAAGTTGTCTTTAAAGTATCATTTTGTGTGAAGCTTCAGGAAACTTACACTCTAAAAAATAATTTGAGTTAATCATTTAGGATTAACTGCTTCATTCCCATCAAAATATTGTCTTTACTTTCTTTGATGGTAAGAGAAATGGATAAGGTTTTTCTTTCTACTACTTTACAAAAACACTCAGAGGGAATTGTGAAATATTTAGCAGACAGACTGAAGGGCAAAGTCTACTAGCTAACTGAACTAAAGGGAATTAAATCCAACTAGTTACAGAGTAGGTGAAAGGCATTTAAGTGTCGGGTGTTTTCATTTTCTTCTCATTTCTGAAGGTAATTTAAGAACAGAGGGGGGAAATGAGGGATTGAGAAGAAAGTACAGTTTTATCACCTCTGCTCTCAATTTGGTTTACCATCCCCAGTGTCAACTTCTAGTAGGAAAAACAAAACAAAACTTTCTGCAATCACATAGGTATTACAGAAACCAGTACTCTTAAGTTTACCTTCTTCTTTTGGCTTCATAGCAGAGTACATCTAGATCCTTTCATTTTTACAACTTTGTCCTGGAAAATATTGGAAAATCCGCCTATGCAATTAATTGCAAAATCAATGTAAACTGCCCGGAGGACTTACATATTAGGTATTTGCTTGTAGAGACAAATGCTTTTTCAGTCCTCTTGTGATTCAACCACTATTGGATATAGAAATTTAAGGCTTAATCTCTATTATCTCAATGTTCTAGTTGTAGGCAGAGTGAAAAGGAATAAAAGGATTATTTTTTTTCTTCCCCAAACCAGTAAGATACATGTTATATTAGAAATATTATACTGGCCTCTGGGTATTTTTAGGCCATGATGGATACAGAATTCTGCAGTACAATAAAAGAAAATTTGTCTTTTGCCCTGAAGTTATATTTTAGCTTTCATTAAGTTCTTATCTACTATAAGTTTGGAATGGGAGAGCATTTATAGCATTGCCATCAGTTTGTTGGAATACAGTACAAGCTACTCTAGTAAATGTACAGAGAGATGACTGTTGAATTTTGTACTAAAGGAGAATTGTCCTCGGTGGAAGGAAGGTTATCAGTAGCATCTGAGCAGATGCTTGTGGACGCTACCTGTGGGGAAGAAGCTTTAGCCCTCAGTGTTCTCGCTAGCCAGTGGTATGACCTTGGAAGATGGTGCGGTCATTTCTGGCCTTCATTTGTGCTACAATGAAGACATGAAAGAGATGGGTGACATTTTTGCCTTTCTTGCTCTTGAGGGACCTTGGAATCATTGCCCAATACACAGATCCATATGTCAGCCAGTACCACACATTTGTCACTGTGAGACAAATTAATTTAGATGTTATTGAGAGTACTGAATACACATGTATTTAAAAGCATACTGAATGCAAAGTAGTTTTTAGGCATTGTCTTAGTCAGCAGATGCAAAAAAGAACAATTACTAATATGTGGAGGGCCCACACACTTCTGTGTGTGTGTATAGTTCTGTTTTGTTTATAAATTAAAAATTGATACTTGTATTCAAAAAGAAAAGGAGCCGCTAGACTAATTGATCTCCAAGGTCTTTGACATCTATGGTATCCAATAATTTTTTGAAGTATGCTGACTGCACTTTAGTTTCTCATCACTGAAACCTCAAATATTTACTAAGGATGTAATAAAACAGTTTAAAGGAGCATAATTCACAGTGGATATGGAAGATTCAGCCGAACATGGATCTGAAGTGTGGAGAGCTCTATCAGGACAGGAATCAGGCTCTGTCCTATTTACCTCTGTATTCCTGGCACCGTTCACATACCTACAGGTAGAAGGGTAGCAGGTGCCCATTAAATATTTGTTGCTGAATGCATGGCTTGGAATAAGACCTGGTTAAGAGTACTAATTATGATTTTGGCTAAACTTACTTTTTTAAATCTTGCTTTAAGAAAACCAGTTACAGATTGGAGCAATTAGAAAAATGTGTACATTATATAGAACCATTTGCTTTAGAAAAGATTATTGGACTTGAACAAAATTGCAATTGAAATTGCTTTAAATTGCTTAAATAATTTAAGGACTTTTAAAGTGTAACTCTATTTACAGATCATCAATTTATATGTAAGTTTTTGGTTAAAAAAAAAGATTATGGAAACTAGAAAACCCTTGTGTATAATAAGGCATAATAACCATTTAAAAATTTCCTTCTAGGAAATGCTACTGACTGTAATGATTAACATGTGAAGACTTTATAATGTGAAGAAATGTATGTGATTGGTGATTGTAAGTTGTTGCTGAATATTATTGTTAGATTTTTCTGTTGTCGTTATTATCTAGAAGGAATTCCATTGTGTTTATCACTTTTTTGAGGTCCTAAAATCTATTTTTTCTAGAAAATTCTGACTTGATGGTGTCCTCATCTGGTAGAGAATCAAAGATCTGGGTTTGACATTTAGGTTTTCATGAGGTTTCTATATATTCATTCTTTATGATAAGCAGTCTTTTCCAGTGTGCTAGGGTTGAATGACATGTAAAGGAGATGTACTCCTGATGAGCTCTGTTCCTCCTCTCTTTTCTGTTCTACTTCTATTCAGTTATGAAAAGAGAAAATGAATGAAACCAAGTCACAGTGTGTAGGCTTTTGTTTCCAAAACTCTTTAAGAACGGCTATTTTGTAAATTATACTGAAGCGTACTAATCTAGATGTTAATTCTTTTTCAAGTCAGATTTGGTTTCCCCTTGAATTGGCACTGTAGTCTTTTTCTGACACCCAGCATAGAATTTGTATTTTCTCTTCTGATATGCAATATCTGCTTACACTCATTTCACACTTTGTCTTCTTTGCATGGTGACTATCTTTTGCTATGCATGGAAGGCCCCCAGTTTAGAAACACTTGACTTGCTGGGAAGGTGGCTGTCATGGAACATGCTCGCCCCCTTAGGAACCCTTTCAAACCGCTGAAGGTGCTGTCACTGCTAGAAACCCTCTTCCTCTATCCATGTCCTTTGGGAGGTGCCTAGCTCACCAGATGCCTCTGGAACCCACTTACACCCCAGGACATTTCCTCCCCATCACCTTCAGGGTCTGAAAGCTTTGAAGCGCATGAGGTTGGAAAGCAGAATTGCAAGGTTCCTTGTGCTGTTAATTCACTCTGCTCTAGTTTAGAAAGAGTATCTGAGCTAACTTGGAGACATCCAAATGACTTTCAGTTTAATTTAAATGAAAAAAAAATTATGGTTCAAGTGTCAGACTGATAAGTTAATATTAAAAGTCATTTGCATGTTCAGGGCTTATGTATATTTTATTTATCAAATTAGATTTTGAGTCTCAAGGGGCAAAGACTGTGTCTACAGTGATTTTTGTATCTTCAAAACTGAAGTTGACTTTTTGAGTATCAATATATTCCTTCCCCAAGATAAGTAGAAAAAAACTTACACTTTAATCTGATGTGAAACCAGCCTCCTTTTTCTTTAACCTATTTTTGTCAGTGTAATGTTGCAAATTAGTTGCTTCTCACCCATTAAGCCTAATTAATCAAGGTAGTATTTAATTTTCTCTGACTTACTGTCTGGTTTAATATTTTCACCAAGCAGCCTAGTTACTGAAGGGTCATCTTTCCATTTGACAAATAAAGTATATCTATTGAGGAGCTTGTCTGTGTAAATTTCACATTCATTCCCTCTTTGGGGGGAGAAAAAAATGAGGAGGGAGGCAGTAAAAAACTGAGTATCTGTATCTGTAATGTGGTTTGCCTGTCCTTTATAATACAGCTATAATTTCCCTGTCCCTGGACTCCCATCATGAAAGTTTGGTCAGTCTGATTTTTGTTTTGTTTTCTTTTTTTCTTTTCATTCTTTTTTTTTTTCTTTTGAGTTTCTGAGCCTAAGAAGTTTGGAGCAGAGGTGAATATGTGTGTCAGTAGAACACGATAACAAGTGATATTGCCACATTATTTTTAATATAACAATATTCTATCAAAGGAATACAAATTTGGATTTTGAAGTATACGAAGAAGGATTTTTATTTTCATCTTAACTCAATGTAACAAAAAGCTTGATTGAAGACTGTCCCAGGAGTAAAAACCCAGTGTATCTAACTGGTGTCATTTCAGGACGGCAGGATGCCAGTGGAGTTCAGCCCCTGCGGTTTGTTTGTGTTGGCATGCCGTCATGTACAGAGGGCATTTTAAAGTGTTCTGGCATAAGAGAAGAAGAAGATGCTTTGAGTACTTTAACCTGGTTACTGCTCCTGTTAGAACATGTGCTTTTGCTTTCTTTAGGTAGAGTTGTTGTGTTTACATCTTCGTGTCTCATCATGGCATGGGGAGAACCGCTTTGTGCTTCATCATGCTTCTCTTCACACAGATGCACAGCCCTTTGTGTGCTTTGCATAAAACTTGTCTTTCATCCTGCCTTTAGTGTCTTTCTCAGGGAAATTGGTCTCATAAAGAATGCTGTCAAATTCATCAACTGGTAGAAGGTAGCATTTCAAAGTATAAGTAAAAGACATAAAAAGGATGCAGTCGTAAGCTTGACTGTCTCAACAGAGCTGTGTAGCAGAAAATATTAAATTCGGCCTGCCTGCCATTCAGTCACTCTGGGCATAACTAGCCAAAGAATTTCACAATGTGGATAACCTCCAGCCCTCTGACTGTATGCAAAGTAGGAGGCCTGAATGAGAGCATTGTGTTATAAAACCTTAAACTGGAGCAAGACTAAAAAGCCCAATCTCTCTGGTTATTTTGGACATTCAAATGCTGTCTAAGAGAAAAGAACTCATTATGACTCAGTTCCGTTAATTAGACGTAAATTACCATCTTTTGTCTGATACAAAATAAGGTAAAGGGAACTCTGCAAGACCAGAGGATACAGAAATTCTAATGAGATGAGCGCATAGGCTGGAAACTGAGTGAAAACAAGAAGCCATTCAACTAGAGGCAAGCCCCTAGTGTGTCTTGTGTGTGAGCAAAAAGCAAAAACATACATATGTAATTGTCCAGATTCATATACTATTTAGAACCATGGTCAGTGTCCCCAGAGAGCTCACAGGGTTCTGATTTTTGACAGGATGTGATGCTGACCCACACAGAAGGAGTCTTTTCCTGGGTACACTCTGAAGATTTTTGTTAGGTACACAGCCTTTCTCAGTGGGAGACCATAGGCCTCTAGTGTGATTGAATGATAAATAAATGGACCTTTTACTTAAAAACAATGAAGGCTTAATAAATAAAGGAAATTAGCAAAGTTCGACCAAAAGGTTTAAGGAATTATACAGTAGTAGAGGAAATATTTAAGCATAACAATAACTGAAGAACTATAGAGTTCTAATGCTGAGAAGGACTATTGGGTAGTTATAAAACTGAAAAGCTACTTCATTAGGATAAGAAAATAGTATAATAACCCGTTAATCCCTTCTTTAGAACAGTATAAACACATTTTCTTAATTGTATCAATTTCTCAATTGCAAACCAGGTTGTTCCAGAGTGAATTTAGCTGTATCGTTGCTGCCTGCTAGGAGGTTGAAGTTGTCCCTTGTGTTAGGCGAAAATTAACATGGTCTCAAAGATCTTGTATTCTGGTCACTAAATGTCATTCCTTTTTAAAACAAGTTTATAATACAGTAGTGAGCATCATGCCAGATGGATAATTTTATTCTCTTTTAGAGAAGATGGGTACAGTGGAAGTTACCACTGTCCTTCCACTGTATGAGGTGGATGAGGTTGAAAGAACTGGTCAAAAGAAACGGTTATTTAGCTGCCCCATAACCTGGGTCCTATGGCATTGACTATCATATGATTAGTTCACATGACCTAAATACTAATTTCATAGGAAATTATAGTATTGCAGGTAGTTAATCATTTCATTCATTCAGCACATTAAGTACTTATTAAGTTCCAAACACAGTGTGGACACTAGGGATTCAAGGATTACTATGACTCTAGGACTGAGAACAGGAATATAGAGTATGGGACCAGATTGGGAAGAAAGTTGAAGATTTTCACCAGAAGTGTGACTTTGAGATGCTTATGGACATGACAGTGTCAGTCAGTACCAAGTAGGTATTTAAACATGATTTTCTGAAGATGGAGGTTAAGTCTTGACTGGAAGGTCCAGATGTAGCAGTCACCAGTGGGGGAGTTGTTTGTTGATCCTACGTGGTAATGGTTGCAATCATACAAGGTGAATGACAAGAGCCATGATATGGGATGATGCCTTGGACTTAAGATTTGAGAAGCAAGATGGAAATTAGGATACTGAGGTGGAAAGTCATGCATGTGCAGAGGAACAGGGTGGAACAGGTAGAAAGCAGTGCTTGCAGTGCTGTGCTTCCTAGGTAGGGAAGTGTCTTTTCTCAGTATGTTTGAATTGGGGGGAGATAGAATGTATGTTTGTGTAAGTGTAAGAGAAAGAAGGAACGAGAAAGAGACTGCTAAGTAGAGCTGAGAACACTAAGATAAGGTTGTGGCGGGGGGGAGGCATAACCATTTTTTTAAGTTCATGGCTGTGTACAAGGGAAGTTTAAAGAGAAAAATTAAAAGAAATAAAAAAGGACTGAGGATGATAATCTATGTCTCTAGAGGAAGTCAGAGTCAAGAAGTCAATTGGGAAGTAAGTCTCCAACAGGAGGAGGAGTTCCTCCATCTGTAGTCATGGAGTTAGGGATGGGTATGGCTGTCTATACATATAGCGTATTTTAGATAGAAGAGTAGAGTGGGGGGATTCAGCTTTGACCAGGGCTACTGGCCTTCATCTTTTCAGGAGAGCAGGAGATAAATCACCTGTGAGTTTGTCCAGAGCCTTGTGGCGGTCTAGAATAGTGTCTGAGGGAACTGAGAAAGAGCTGTACCAAGGACAGCTAAAAAAATCCATTGTTGCTGGTTACCAGATAAGGACTCTAGTCATGGATTGGAGGAGAAGCACAGGACAGTTTTTCCTCCAGAAGCTTTCAGCTTCCTGCATCTGAATGAGAGATGGTGCTTTGCTGTATTGATCCCAATTTTAGGGTTTCGTTGGGTGGATGAGGTTGGAGGAACTGGTCAAAGAGAAAGAAACGGTTATTTAGCTGCTCCATAAGCTAGTAAGAGCAGGTATTTAGCTGCCCCATAAGCTAGTAAGAGCAGGCTGGGACTTTGACATTTTATGGGGTGTGGTGTGTGTGTGTGTGTGTGTGTGTGTGTGTGTGTGTGTTTCCTTTTTTTCATTTTGCTCTGCATGTTACTTCCAAGTACTATTCGTTTTCTTTGAAACAGTCTTTAAACTGGCTTTCTTTTGCTATGTGACTTGGAGAAACCAAGTAAAGAGGGAAATTCTCTGGCCATTTTTCAGAAGCTTGACCACAGAAGAAGACAAAAAAGCAACTCCTGAAATGTTGGTGACTCTTAACTATTCTTATTGTTTTGTACTATTTTGTATTGTATCTTCTAATAAAAACAAAACAGCAAAGAAAGAATAACATGAAATAAGGAAATCCCTTCCCTGTTGTGTTAGAGCTCACTGACATTTTTGCAGGCTCTGCCCTGTAGGATTTTATCCTCAGCATTGCTTGCGAGTTCTCAGGCAAAATAAAAGTGATAGGCACTGCCTGAGTGATTATTTCTAAAAGCGCAGAGGCTAATAGGTATATGGAGAATTAAATAAATCAGATTCGTGTATGCCAGCTCCTATCACCGAGTATTGTATTATTGGGGTTTGTTCATTTGAATTTGTCAGACAAAACTCTGCATGGCTGATTTGCTTATTGGCTACCCAGGACAGACTTCAGATTATATGTGAACCAAGTTAGACACAGCTCTCTAAACTTAACAAAATTGCTCTCCACTGAGCTCAGCAAGAGAGAGACAGAACTCACTAAACTAAAATACTTACCCTCCCACCCTCATGTGAAAATGTGACTGTGAGGAGTTGCTCACAAGCCACCATGTTTTTTCAAAATACTGGATGTAGGACAGTGATTGTCAGCCCTGGCCTGGTGCTAACTAGTCCTATATCTCTTTGCCTCAGCAGACAAACATGAATTCAGTCAACTGTAGTGTGCGCATTTATGTTTTCAATCAACCTTAAAATCCATCATACCTTTTATAATCAAGAAAGCATATTCACATTGATCTTAAGTAAGGTATAGGGAACTGGTATACTAAACCTTGGCCTGAATATAAATAAGAAAAATCTGGATGCTAGTACGTAGTCAGCAGGTAACTAGCTTTGTGACCTTAGAAAAGTCACATACCTCTGAGATCTTAGTTTCCTTATTCATAAAATGATCTTTAAGGTCTTTTTCAAATTTTAATAATTCTTTAAATTGTACTTGAAAGATTTTTAAAACAGTTTTTTTTCGTGATGTTTTCTACTCAGTCCAATGTGGTCCAGGTTTTTCCTGGTGCAACAGTGCTGTGATCAGTCTGTAGCTATCCATGTTTCTATTGGATCAAAGCCTTTCATTTTCTTCTTAGTTCTGTTTACCAAGTGATTTTTGGCTATTTGTCTATTCATTAGTATCTTCAGCATAGGGTGGACTGGGACAATAAAATACAGAATTCAGGCAAGGCACTACTGCAGTCTTGGTCTGATGCTGAAAATGAGTTTCTTGGGGGGCATTATCTTTAGTTACTTAATTAGACTATCTGTGTCTGCAGTAGCTAACTGAAAGAATAGCTTTGCAACCAGATCAACAGCAACAAGTGTGTTTTACCAGGCTTCTTCCCTAGGAAGTCCATAGGCAAGAAATTGAGTATCAGCATTCTTTTGTGCTCAGTTGGCATCAACTGTTACTTGCTTTTAGGATGATCAAAAGGTATTTTTAAACTCTGCTACTTTAGTTCACTGTGAAGAACAACAAACCCTAACCCCGTGGTCACAGATGAGGGTGGGAAAGAACGTTCTAGTTGGTGCAATCCAGCCTTCCACCAGTGCTGAAATACTTAAGAGATGATATTGCCTCTTGTCTGTGGGTATTGACAGCATTTTCCTGTTTCTTTTTCTAAGTCTCCTAAATAATGCATTTTTTGAAAGTATATTTTCATTATATTCAAGAAACCAAAGCTGAAGTTCAATTAAGGCAGCAACTATTTTAGGAACAGTTTTGTGGACATAAAACAACATGTATAATGCACCATTTTATGGTCTGATATAAAATAGGATTAATGAGATGATAAGAATTGCTTTGTGAATCTTTGAGCAATTTGTAGGAAAAAATGTAAATTAATTTTTGGATAGGGTGCCTATTAAAATCTCTGATGTGGCAAAAACACTCAAGAACTTGATCTACTTTTGTTAGGCTGGCTAACCTTTGTTATGGTGTCTCTAGTGAAGAAATGTAACCATGCCTGTAAGTATTATGTTGCCTATTATATGTTTATTTATTTAGAGTCTTGCTCTGTCAGCCAGGCTGAAGTGCAGTTGCATGATCATAGATCACAGCAGTCTCGGTCTCCGGGGCTCAAGTGATCCTCCCAACTCAGCCTCCAGAGTAACTGGGAATATAAGTGTAAGCCACTACACTCAGCTAATTGTTTAATTTTTTTTTTTTTTTTTTTTTTTTAGAAACAAGAGTCTCCCTGTATTTCCCAGGATGGTCTCTAACTCCTGGGCTCAAACAGTCCTGCTGCCTCTGCTTCCCAAAATGGTGGGAGTACAGGCCGTTGTCAATTTAAACACTTTTTACAAATCCTAAATTGACTGTGATTCTTATAACAAGAAAATATTGTATCAGTTATTTTTTCACAAAAAGATTCTCAGTAGTTTATAGCAGGATTTTACAAGGCTATGAACTTAAGCTCGGACTTGATTATGTGACTTGAAGAGCTGACACTGAAAAAGGATGGTATTCAAAAGATGACAAGGAGGAAAATGCTACACTCTTTCCTTCTTTGCTGGCTTATGTTATATAATTTGATCAGATGAAATACCCCGTTCTAAAATGTGTAACCTTTGACAAGCATTATTCACATATATTTTATTATCTTAATGTTAACTTACATATGAAATTCAGTAGCCTCTGAGCCAACCATTAAACCATTGTCAACTTACGATAATGCTGCAGCATAAGAAAGGGTCAGTTTTATAAATGCAGTATCATCCTTGTTCAGGGAAGTCTTACGGACAATCCTGAAGCCAGATGGCATTTTCTCCATTAAGCAATGTTACACATAAGTGAAATAATACAATTAATTATGTATTTGATTTATATATGGTAAAAATTTACTTTTGTTGGATGTCTAAGAAATGACTTGCTAAATATTTTCAGATAAAATATTACTACTAGCTTGTAAAAGACTTTTAAAGTAGCGTGTTTGTAGGGGAGTTTATTATAATTTTGAACATTTTCTGAAAGTTGCGCCTATCTAGCTATCAGTTATTTGCTTTTTTAAAAATAGATTTTCTCAGGCTTTCCAGGATAAATGAATTAATGGACATTTATTTTGACTGGTACTTTAGGAAATGCTTCAGTGTATATGATGGGATCTGCCCTAAATGGTATGAAGTACGGCTAGGGAGAATCACTAACATAAGTAAACAATTTCAAAAGGCGGTACTTTATATGCTAAACTGTTAAGAATTAAAGGAATCTAGAAAAGGAGAGCTTATCCCAACCTAGATGAATGAATAGCATCTTGGGCTGGATCTTGAATGATGAGACTATGTGTAACTAGTTGCTGTGGTGTACAGGAAGTCATGCAAGGTCCTTTGCTTATGGTTGAGCCTCACAGCAGCCTCTTCTGAGATGAGGAAGCCAAGCTTAAGAGTTTAGTCATTTCTCTTGATCCCATAGCTGGCTGCTCAGTGGGCTGCTTGCTTCTGGGCAGAGAAGACTTGAAAGATGGAAGGAAAGGTGCCGACTTAGGCATGACTGTGCTTTCTAGTAGTTAATAGTTGCGCTAAGTTTATAGAAAATCTGTACATCACAGGAAATGTCGTGTAAGCAGAAGCATGGGCCTTTTTCAGTTTCGTTAAATATATTTATTTGTATTACAAGCCATTCACAAGATTGTATGTGAAGGTGGAATATTACTGAGGATCCACGGTGCTCAGTAATATTAGCTGATTGAGTGAAGGAGTATTGCATCTTTCCCAGTTTACTGTATAATACTTAAATTAGGTTGGTCATTTGTTTAAATTTTAGCATGAGCATGATTTAACAAATAAGCTGTAAGTACCATACATACAAACAAAATAAATTTAAATTCTATTAAGATTTATGGTAATTTATCTCAGCATTTTTTGATAAAGGTTTCAGGGTTTTTTTTAAGTATTTCTTTTTCCTCGGTTGTCTTATGCTTTGTTAATTTTTGAAAGACCTAGTTATTAAATTTGGGTGGTGTCATCTTACAACCTCAAAATTTAGAAAGCAAGGCAGCCTTAGAGCAGAAACCCCTTGAAGCTGTAAACTTGTGTTTTAACATAATTTCTGTGGAATTTTAATTTCTTTTTGAATTGGGAATAGAGGTTCTTTCAAGTTGCCTTATTAAACAGGAAGTGAAAACAAATTTCTAAATTCTGGTGTTGTTCGTGGTTTTCAGATCATTGCTGTGAGGCCTCAGGCTTGTGTTAGATTTCAGGCAGTGACCTTCCTCTTTATTGCTTATTCTCTCTTTGGCTGTAAAGCCAGTGTCATTTTAGTTTTTGCTTTGCCCTCAGGGTCTTCTCTTTCCTCCACCTTCAGGTAAATTAATTACCAGCATATTCCTGTTTCTCTTTTGAATATCAGCCCTGTGTCCTCTTCCTGAGGAACCCCTCATTAGTCACTGAAAGCTCCTCAGGATCTCTGGATCATACTCCAGTAATGCTATTCTGGAGAATTTCAATTCATGTGTTAAATGTAAGAAGACATTTTTCTGGCCTCATGTTTTCCCTTACTAAAATTATATTTTTCTGCTTTAAAAAAATTGTTCGTAAAATAATGGGCCAGTTCTAAAAACATGGGTTAAATCCCTGTGATCACATGGCACATGCTTTCTGAGGGGACTGGAATATACCTTTAAAAGCAGTGACCCACCACGCGCCAGAACACAGTTTCCATCATAGGGCATTACTGTGACAATACAGATCTGTGGTTTCAGGACAAGTGTTCTGCTTAGCAGGGCTCTCCCCTTCTCAGGGGCTTGACATCTTGCCTCCGATATGATAGCAGAACTGGAATTGAGAATCTTTACTCTTTAAACCATTAACCGTAACATCCATTTTTGCTTTGCCTTACTTTTATTTTAAAATAAATTTATCCTGCAAAGTAAAAAATATTCAGTGGGATTATGAAACAAAACTGTGACCTCTTAAAAATTTGCACTTAGCTATAGAATAACCAATAATTGGAGAGACCCAAATACAGCTGAATATGTATTCTGATTGTTTATAGACGGGATTCAGACCCACACAGGATTGAAATTCATATAAACTTTACTCTGTGCTCTACTGTAAAGTATTACCTTCTGCATGTATTGCATTCTAAGAATCAATGGAGAAATTTAAAAAAGCAATAGAAAAAATGTTTAGAGAGCAAGGGTTTTTGTAATCTGAAGGGAGGATGAGAAAAAACACTTAATCACATTCATGGATCATGACGAGGGGGAATTATTTTTTACCACAGCTTTATCTTGAGAAATGATGCTAAGCATAGGTTGGAATTGTAGACAATTTAGATAGCTAAATGTTAGGCGATTTTACTATTTTATTGAGCAAATATTTATTGAGGATTTACTAAGTTGCTAGGTACAGAGTTTAATAAGAAACATTCCTGAAGACTTAAGGAACCAAACAAGATAAGCAAATAATGACAGTTCAAGGTAGGCTCTACTCTGATTAGTGTGTGGAGGAATGAGATTATTAATGTTCAGAGGAATAGTCCCTTTCTAAGTTATCACAAATGTGATTGTTCAATCAAATGTGAAATAAGCATGCTCACAGTGGAAGAGTGAGCAACACACTATGTCTACATAAATGATTGGGGTTAAACTGCTGGGGGGAAGAGTATAGAAAACTCTTACTGTGTGGACATGTTTTGTTAGGGTCTTAAAAGGTAAGTAGAAGTTTTTCAGCTAAAGAAGGGTATTTCAGGTTAAAAAAAAATTTAGTGTACAAATGCATAGGTGCTTGGAGGAACACTTGTTGGAAGGGAGAATGTAGTATAGCTAGAGTATCAAATATGAGGGAAGTGAGGCAGGCAGGGAGACAAGGTCAGAAAGGGCAGATACTGCCACTCTAAGGAGTTGGTACTTTGTCCTGAAGTCAGGAATAGCATCATTGTCCTCCATCACCTCAGTATCCCAATAAGTCACCAACTATAGCTTCTGCTGCCTCAATCCATCTTTAGTTCTTCCCCAACACTCTACCTTTCCCATTGCTGAAGTTCAGATATCCTATTATTTTTTTCAAGACATTATGGTTAATGAATCTCCATTTTCATTTATATGTGTACATCACTACTTTGCTTATATATATTAAATCAGCAGAGTGTTTGTCCAGTTCCAAGAGGTCAACAGCTAATCAGGGTTCTGTCAGCACTGGAGAATCCTTTCAGTTAACCTAGAGAGTTCTGAGACACAGAATGTATCTTGAGAAGCATATTCTAAAATTTTAACTTTGAAGTTTTTTTTTCATCTCAAGCAGAAATGGCAAAGGAATGTAATCTGTCCTGCATGAAGGACATTTTACAAATACTCAGAATTATGTTCTATGGGAGGGATGTCTTCTGATACAAAGTTTATGTCCAACTTTGATGTTGATAAAGCTGTGGTAAAAACATGTCCTTGCAATAGCCACAGATTTGGTTTGGTATCTAGAATTTTGCAAAGCTTCCATTTTAATGGAAGAAGAATAAATGTTGATGGTCACTTTTCCACTTTTCCTTTTCTTTTCTTTTTTTTTTTTTTTTTTTTGTTGAGACAGGGTCTCACTCTGTTGCCCACGCTGGAGTGCAGCGACACAATCTCAGCTCACTGCAACCTATACCTCCCCGGTTCAAGTGAGTCCTGAGTAGCTGGGACTATAGACACATACCGCCACACCTGGCTAATTTTTGTATTTTTGGTAGAGACAGGTTTCACCATGTTGGCCAGGCTGGTCTCAAACTCCTGATCTCAAGTAATCCGCCTGCCTTGGCCTCCCAAAATGTTGAGATTACAGGCGTAAGCCACCATGCCCAGCCCTCACTGTTCCTTTTCTTTGGGAATAGGATAAATATTTTGTAATTTGTTTTTATTTTTTGTGCTTAGTCTTCTATTTTGGAGGACTTCTAGAGTTAAAAATTATGACATTTCTGGGATTTCAGAACACACTGACTGATGCCTTGATCTAATATATGCAGGAATGTTTAGATGTTCTTGTACTGATGATTTTTCTTATTAAAGGATTTCTTTCAGTCTTATTTTAATTTCTGATCTGATAACATCTTCCTTTGTAAATGTTCATGTTGCTCATTTAGGAGATTCTGTAAATCTTTGATGTAATTCATTCTTTGTTCACTCCAAAGATTATCATTTCTGCTTATAAACTTCTGATTATAAATTTCTGATTGTAAACAAGCAGAATAGTATGCCATTACTCACTAGTTGGCTTTTACCAGTTTTAGTAGGCTTAAAACAGCAAGCAGTGTGGCCAGTGTTCCAGAAACAGTAACTATTTACTATAGGAAAGGAAAAAATTAACATTTATTACCAATTTGGCTATTTGATGAAAACTGTTTTAGTACCCACTTTCTCTCCCTGCATAGTAAAGTAGAAGATGAATAGGTGCTTTCATAGTTGATGAGGACGGGTGATTAAGATAATTACGCTAATGATAAAGGCAAATTTTTATCAAGGGCAAGTGACAGCTACTATAGAGTACTTCCTATGTATTGTAGCATTAATTCTCACACTCTTTTGCTTTTCCATCTATCACAAATTTGCAGAGTTATTTTATTTGGTTATAATTTTGTGAGAGATCTGATAAATTACTCCACACGTTTCTTGAAAACAATGTTTCTCAAGCTTGATAAATGAAAAGGGTCTCTTTTTGTTAGGATTTAAATTATATTATAATAAACAGGTAAAATATAAAACTAGTTAAACCTTTATTGTAATATATGTCTCATATAGCTTTAAAACCAAAATAATTTTAAACACACACAAAAACCTGAAGACCCAGCTGGGCATGGTGGCTCGTGCCAGTATTGCTAGCACTTTGGGAGGCTGAGGCAGGCAGATCACTTGAAGTCAGGAGTTCAAAACCCAGCCTGGCCAACATGGTAAAATCCATTTCTACAGAAAATACAAAACAAAAACTAAAGACCCATTACAACTGGAATTAGAGAGTTAATTTAATGTGGATAGTAATGTTTTATTGAAAATAACATTGCACAGTTATACTGGGGGTTTCAGCATTCTTACATATGCATGTGCCGTGACAGCTGAGTTTCCTCACTGCTTTCCTTACTCAGACTAGCTGAGACCTTCATACAGAATGGAATGGCCTCATTTGATCTTTGCTTGAGAAGTGAGTATCATCCACATATTAAGTTCACCTTTACATGACTACTTTTTACCTCCTTGTTCATGTAAGTACAAGTGGTTATTAAGTATTCTTGTTAACTTCAAAAATTATTATATGAATAAAAACCAAAAATTTATTTAAAAATTCTTGCAGAGAATTTGGTCTTTCAGAATTTTGGGGGCAGATCTCCTGCTTCCCACCACCTCTGACATGCTAATGAAATTAATACAATGTAAATAACAAGATAATGAATGGCTCTTTGTATGCATTATCTCATGGAGTTTTGCAGCAACCCCAGAAGCAGCATTGTCTGGTTAACCCTTTTTTGCAGATAAGGTTAGTGGACCTTGGACGTACTAAGTAAATGCCTCCCAAAGTCACATGGCTAGTAGAAAATCAAACTGATTTAGAACCCAGATGCTTTCCCTCCAGAGCCTATAACACCCCTAGTAGAAGCCTGATTACTTTGTCAGTTCAATAAATGTGTTTAACATACCTGTGTACCAGGTACCAGTCCAAATGCTTCTCATACATTATCGTCTTTACAAGAATCTCAGCAGAGTAGATTCTATCATCTGCCTTTAGTAAGCTAAGAGGGCTCAAGTTCACCCTTTTAAGTAACACTCTCCCCCACCTTAAGAGATATAAAAATGTAAATTACTCATTGTAAGAGACAGTTTTAAAAGCAGAATTTAAAATAGTGTCTTTATTTTCTGTATCTTCAGGGCTTGATTTACAATTTTCAAGAAAAAACAACTAAGAGATCCTATCTTTATATTGATTTTTTAAAATAAAAACTCAAAAAATGTCATTAGAACATGAGCCTGTTAAGCTTTTTAAAGGCCCTCATTGTATGTGAACGTCAACAATAGATACGAAATAAATACCTTGTGAAATGAACTTCTCTACATTGAAAACTTGTTGGGTCAGTAAGTTTTTTGGTAAATTTATCAATGTAGTGAATATTTCCTTTGCTAATAGGGCTGTTTGGAAGATTTGTTTATACTAAAGAACTGAAGGAAATGTAATCCAAATTACAGGGATGATGATTCTTATTGTATTCTGGCAGTGTCCTCTGTATTGTATGTATCTATAAAATGATTATATTTTGAAAAAAACATTCTGTGCCACCATCTATGTAATTTATGTGACATTATTGACAATTGATATACTGACAGTCAAGACAGTAATAAGGACTGTAGCTGATTGTGTATGTGCGAGTACATATGTGTGTGTATAGAGCTACACATACACATAAAGGCGTGTGTGTAACCCATGACTCCTAGGGTTTATATACTTTTAAACATTGATGGATTTTTATTTTGAATGTATGTTGTCACTCTTATGTTCAAGTACTGCTTTGCATAAAGCAGAAATTATTGCCTTGTGTATAAACAACTATTTAAGATTATTTTATTGATTACTTTTGTTTGAAGAATAATGCATTAGAATAGTAAATACATCATAAAGCTTAGAAAGTCTTCCTGTGCTTTGTGTAAAAGTTGTATGGAAAATTGTTGGTCGGTTTGTTTTTAGTCTCTATTATTTGGACATACCTTCTAATCTAGTTTATTATTCTAAACTCTTAATTGGTTATTTGCTACATTGTAGAGGAAAGCAGTGTTTAACAAGTGTTTAACAGAATCCATGACCTGATGGAACTAGTGGGAGAGATAGTTAACAAGTGCATGATCACAGATGGTGTTAAGGAAAAGGACAGAGAAGAACTGTGCCAGGTGGAGTCTTCTGGCTTGAGTAGGGCTCTGTAGAGGGGGGATGGGAAGCACTGAGGAGGAAAGACAGAGCCACAGGAATACAGGCACTCCAGTGCAATACAAACACAGCACTGCTTAGAAGCTGAAAGGCATGTGGTGTGGCAGTCACATAAGGCTAGTGTTGGGGGAAACGTAGGTGATTAGCCTGGACAGGCAAAGGGCTCTTTATAGCATATAAAGAAAATTCAGCCAGGCCACCTAGGAACACACCCATACTCAAGAGAGAGGTAGAAGAAAGAGACTGATAAGGAAGGAGCACAAAAATGGGAGAGGAGAAGGAGAGAATAAGAACCTGATAGCTTGGAACTGGGTGCATGAGGAGAGGGAGTTTCAAGGCAGAGAGAATAAATGATTCTCCATCAGATGTTGCTGTGTTTTGACAAGAATTCTATAGAATCACTGACTTTAGCAATTAGGCTTAAGTGGTCACTGGTGACCTTATCAAGAGCAATGTCATTATCTCTATTGTAACTTGAGTCCTAGGATCTTAGAAGAGTAATTGTAAGATTAAAAGTCTCATAAACTTAGTCATTTTTTCTAATGGAACTATCCTAAGCATATTATTGCCACCTTTAGGGTTAATAGTGTAATCCCTAATGTGAAAAGAAACCAAACTGGGGCTAGAAGGAAGCATGAAGGAGGAGAAAGCATTACTCAAGCTACGGCAAGGAAATGGATAGTGGACACAGGCTCATCTAGAATACTTAAGTGACAGTATTTATCTTAAGTAGCTTAGAAACAAAATTACTGGGTTGCTGATTAAGAAAATGCATGCCAACTTGTCCGAATGCCAGTGGTTTGTTAATTATTTAGCAATAAAGTAGGTTTAATTCTTTCCCTGCTTTCTGGCTAATGGGAGATAAGAAACGGAGGAAGGGAGCGAGGTCAGACTTCCGCAGTCCTGGGAAGGTAGAGGTCGGCCTCCTGTCCTCAGTGCTCTGATGATGGTGTGACAGTTGTATTGACAAAGTGTCCCTCCCAGCAGCCTTCTCTACTCCTTGCATTCACTCACACTTTTCCTGCGTGACTTCCTGCTTCATCTCCAAGGAGCGGAGAGTGACCTTCTGACTAGTACACACCTGCTTTTTTGCTCAGCAGCACTTTTTAGTCTGTCCCTTTAGGAACCAACATATACATATTTTCCCAACTCTTCCTCTTACTCAAAAGAAGTGGAAAAGAGAGAGAAAGGGAGGGAGCAAAAATTGGCAGAAAATGCTGAAAAGAAAATGAGTTCCACAGATTTGTTCAGTTCTGGATGCCTGTCTTCCTGTTTCTTAAATCTGTCAGAAAGGCTCAGACCCTGCCCTCAGAATGAATAAAATCCCCAAGGCCACTGTCTGAAAAGAGGGGAGATACACATCATTTTCTCCCCAAATTATCAGAGGGAGATCCATGCAGGCAGAACCAAGACACAAATCATTATCTCCAAATTATTGGCACGAAATCATATCAGTGCTTGGGGCTTTAAAATGGATGGGCTAATGTGGAGAAGAAAAAATAATTGAAAAACAGAATGTCTCCTGAATAATAAATAAGTAAAATCAAGTTGTAATTTAATCCGAATCCTACCACTGATGGATTGCCCGTGATTCGTGGTGTGACATGGCATGTTGTTTACCATTTCCTGACCTACAGCCTCACTACCTGTTTGTCTCTCCTACGTTTATCTTGAGCTATCTTGAGCCGTTTAACTACTTGTTTATACTTTGCTGTCTCCCCGTTGCACCATGAGTTCTGTGAGGGCTGGGAGTGGGCGTATTGCACTGCCTCACGGTGCTCAGCTCACAGTAGGTATTGCAGAAGGCTTTGTCGTCTGGTCTGGTGAGGTGTCCAGCCCTGGAATGGAAAACAGGCTAGCTATATTCTGTTCTCAGATGCACTAGCTGGGCAGTTTGCTCAGCATCCTGTCCCCGTCCCCTTTTTGTGTTGGTTGATTATAGTCTCATGCTATAGGAGACAACCTGGTGCCATGGAATTAGAGCATCTGACTTGGAATCAGTGACACCCCAGTGCAAATCCCACCTCTGCTCTTTAGCAAGTATTTTTCCAGGCCTTATAGCTAAAACAGGGATAATTATACCCATGTCCTAGGGTTGTAATATGGTTCAGATGAGATAATAACTATGAAAGCACTTTACAAATTATAAAAGTGGTGTAAAATGGAATAACAGTAGTTGAAAATACTGTACTTTCTATGCAGCTTTTATGCTTGGCAAACTTCCTGATATAGACAGGATAGTGTATCTGTAAGTTTAGCATAAGTTTCCTACAGAATCCCAGCTCTTTTCTAAGCCATGTTCCCAAATCACATTCCAATCTTCACCCTATCTATGATTCTATGAAGATTGGATTAACTGTCTGGTTAGTTGCCATGTTTACTAGTTTGTTGATGATTTGCCTTTGCCTACTAGGCTTCTTGTGGATGTCGATACACTGGAGGCCTTAAAGTGGACTTTGACGTTATCACATTATTTTGGTGAGGGCGAGTGGCAGGAGCTACTTATATTACCTTTTTTTTTTGAGATGGAGTCTCGCTCTGTTGCCAGGCTCACTGCAGCCTCCGCCTCCCGGGTTCAAGCAGTTCTTCTGCCTCAGCCTCCTAGGTAGCTAGGACTACAGGTGCGCGTGGCCACACCGGCTAATTTTTGTATTTTTAGTAGAGACAGGGTTTCACCATGTTTGCCAGGATGGTCTTGATCTCCTGACCTCGTGACCTGCCCACCTTGGCCTCCCAAAGTGCTGGGATTACAGGTGTGAGCCACTGTGCCCTGCCTGTATTACATTTTTATAGCATTCCCCAGGGAAATGGTACCTTGACGAGAGTTTCTGATGGGGTAGAAGGTTAGACAACCAGTTTCCAAGATGCCTCCAGAAAAGTTGCAATGTCAGCACTGAATGCAGCTCAGGGTCATTATGGTGGTGACTCTGTCTCCCACCTAAAATATGGTAGATGCCTTAATGTGTCTTGTATTCTGGGGGGCAGCTAATTCTCTCAGTGTGTGCTCAGAACATAGGTACCAAACAAGTCTGGGAGAGCCCAGGGACTGCATCCTGATAATATATAAATGAGATAATAAATGTTGTCCTTTATTTTTAAGAGCGGAGGGAGGAATGTTTAAGGTAATCCACCTGAAAAAGGCTAAGGTACCCTGGAAAGCAGTGTTAAGGTGAGCTGGTTGTCACCAAGTCTGTTGGTTCTGGGTACTTGAAAGTTGGAATGAAAGAAAAGATGGGATTACTATCATAGAAAGACTTCAAAATGAAGAGGGGGTGGTTCCTCGGGAAGATAGAAATTTGTCATCCATTGAGTCAGAGTGATACAGCAAGTTCAGAATAAAATTGATTATTTTTTCCACTTACAGAATAATCACATATACCTTTTCAGATTGTTGCCTCAAACAAATTTTGAAGAAGCATGTCAAATTCTACGTAAACAAACCAAGGAAAAAAGTTGGCATTACAATGTGATCACATTTCCAGAATTGAAAATGCTGACATTTAAAGATACGTGTAAAACTTTGTGCACAAGTTGTGAAATAATGTGCATCTCTACTGTGTCAAGTTTGCTATAGTTTTCAAAGTGGTTGAGATGAATTAATTTTCATGGTGATTCTACTTCATATAGTAAACAGATATACCTTTCATTTAATGTTTAGTCTGGAATTAACGGAGAACTACAGGAATATTCCCCCTATGGAATATGCGACAACATTGTGTTTTTCTGTTTTCCAAAAATAACAAAAGAGAAAGAATAAAGATGGTTTATTATGTAGTAGAGAATGACTTGTCCTTTCTCTATGTAATCTAAGGTTTTTATGTTATTAAATAGATTGAAGATTGAATAGCTTTTCAAATGCACAGTCCCTGTTAGGTTGTATCAAATTACTTACCAGTTAATGAAATAGCATGGGATCTAGTTCCCCCATGGGTGAGTTAGTTCTTGACTCTATATCTTTAGTAAGAAGGCATTTCTTGTCAACCTTCTTAAAACCAAGTGTACTCTTAAATCTGATAGCACTGCATGATGGTCGCTAATGTTATTATTTTCATGTGTGAACATCAAGTGTCAGTAGTCTTGAACAAGGCTCAGTGAAGCTATTTTGGTGATACTGTTAACACATCTTCCACTTTCAGTACAGAATATCTGCATTATAAGCTGTATGAGTAAATTCAGTTTATTTTTAATTTTAGCTAAGTTTTGTATGAATTAGGAACATTTATTTGTGTATTCCATCTCAGAATATTCAAAGTGGTGTTGATAGTGACATGAGTGTTTGTGTGTGTGTGTCAGTTTAGCCTTTGAGCTTTAGCAGTGGATACTGACAAGTTCTTAGGTTTAGACTGTTTATCACCTTTGTATTTATGACAGACACTGTTCATGCTAATAATATTGAGAACTTATAGCTAGCAGCTCTGATATTTTTATTTCTTCTTTTACTCTTCACTTTCCAAGTCTGAAAAGCTGTTTGAAATGGTTGGGATTGGGATCTTTCTGTTTGCTCCTTTACATTTACTCCCTGCCCCAGAAGGCTGATTTGTATGGACTCAGCAGTGGGATCTTCCCTTGCCGTCTGTTTCTGAAAGGATGTGCCAGTGAGAACCTTGGCAGAGATTGGAGGGAGGGAGGAGGTGAAAATCAGAATGTTTATTATTCTGTTCTCCTTACTGTGACGTGGTTTTACACTGGTGTCACTATACTACCTTTGGAGTTTTATTCAGCTTTATTTTGATAATTCTTTACATTGCATTATAAGCATCAATTTCTAAATAGTTAAAACTTTACACTCAGAAATAGTCTTGTCTCATTTTAACTAGACAATTTAGCATTATGGAAATGAGAAAATTTGAGGCCCACATAAAATGATAGACCTTACTTAAGAATATTAAAACTTGAGCCTAAGAGACATTCAGTGCTTTTGACCATGATCTTGAACAGAAGTAAATTATTTTACTTTGAGGAGAGGTTGCTTTATATGCCTTGCTTGGGTGAATATTTTTAGTCAAACAAAGTAAAACAAAATAAGAGATACTGTTTTAAAAAATTAATCAATTGGAAACAACCCAAATGCCCATCAGCTAATGAATGGATACATAAAATGTGGTATATCCATCTAATCGAATATTACTCAGCCATAAACAGGAATGAAATACTGATACACATACTAAATGGGTGAAACTCGAAAACAATTTGCTAAGTGAAAAAAGCTAATCAGAAAGGACCACATATTGTATGATTCCATTTGTATGAAATGTTTAGACGAGGTAAATCTTACAGAGACAGAAAGTAGATTAGTAGTTGCCTAAGGTTGGGTGGTAGGGGATTGGGATTGGGGAAAGGGGTGAGTGGAATGGGAGGTAATGGCTGTGAGGTGCAGGGTTTCTTTTTGGGTAAAGAAAACATTATAAAACTGGTTGTGGTAATAGATGTACAGCTGTGAATATACTAAAAGCCATTGAATTATATACTTTAAATGAGTGAATCGTATATGTGAATTATCTGAATAAAGCTGCTAAATAGTCAGTGACACTAGAAAATAAAAAGTAGGCCGGGTGCCGTGGCTCACGCCTGTTATCCCAGCACTTTGGAAGACTGAGGGGCAAATCACCTGAGGTTGGGAGTTGGGACCATTCTAACCAACATGGAGACACCTTGTCTCTACTAAAAAAATACAAAAATTAGCTGGGTGTGGTGGCACATGCCTGTAATCCCAGCTACTTGGGAGGCTGAGGCAGGAGAATTGTTTGAACCCGGGAGGTGGAGGTTGTGGTGAGCTGAGATCTTGCCATTGCACTCTAGCCTGGGCAGCAAGAGGGGAAACGCCATCTCAAAAAAAAAAAAAGAGAAAATAAACAAAAAGTAAACAAAACCAAAAACACAAAAGTACATATTTTATAATCTACATGAGCATGCAGATACTTACTTTCAGATTTAGTGAAGGTTTTTTATAAATTGCTAATTACCAGGAAGTTTATAAATCCCCGCAATCTATTTGTTAGTACATATGTAGAGTTTGTTTTCCCCTGCAGTTTATGAAGTTTTGTTTTTCCTACGTTTGTTTGTGAGGAAAAAGACCCAAATAGAAAACTAAATTTCTATATGTTCTTATTTTAGGGCTTTTTATTTTGAGCATTACTTAAAATTTACTTTTGGTTTTTATCTTTTGTGAGTTTTGCCAGTTCTTTCAGATTGGAGGAGTATATACAAAAATGATGTAGGAGTTGAGTCTCGTGGATACTAAATATGCTCATATTGTGAATCTCAAATTGTAACAATAAACTTTTTTGTTTTTGTAATTCACTTAAATTTTTTTCCATCTAATCCACTGGTAAAACCCTTTGTACAATTCAAATTCAGCTTGACTATAATAGAAATCATTATTGAAACAGTAGAGTAGTACCAGCTTTTCAGTGGTACCTAAACTAAAAAGAGAATTAGTAAAATGGTTTTAATTACATGCTTGTCTGCTTGATAGGCAGGAAGAAAAGGAGAGTTTTGCCTTTGAAAAGTGAAAAGGGGTCTATTTGGAGAAGGGGGTTGTCAATACAATTCCATGCATTCCTATCAAGAATTATTCTGAAAATTCTTGATGCATTAAACATAAGAGCCTTTGTTTGAACTCTTGTGCTAAAGATGGCAACCTTAAAATACAAAAATACTCTGATTAGATACCCAAGTTATGCTTTAATGATGTAAAATCAGTGTTTCTCTTTATGAAATATCTGCATGTTGACATTCATACGTAATTAATTTTGAAGGTACAATTATTTTATATTTAGTAAATGTCTGCTTTGGCTAGTTTTTTCTTCTTCCTGTGTGCAATTGAAATATGTTGTTTAGTTCAGTCCATTGTAGTTTCAGATAAATGTTTTGAACTTACAGAACACCTTTTCAAATGGTTATTATCAGAGAGCACTGTGACACAAATGGACACGCCAGTCCTAGAACATGGCCAGCTCTTGAATATTTGATGTACAAATAGAGAGAATGGCAGAATGTAGCAAGAGCCCCTGTCATCCCCTTAGCTCCACCTTCACTGGAAAGCTCCAGGATGCTTGCTTTGTCAGATTTGGTACATATCTGGGTGGATAGTTATCAGAGCCTAGGGAGAGTGCAATTTAATGTTGTGGTCTTCTCAGAACCCCTAGCATTTAAGTTTGGCATTGCCTATAAGAAATAAAGGGTGGCGATTGTCCTGTTTTCTGAGTCATTAATCACCTCATACCTAAGGGACTACTGAGATTTTTTATACTTCTCAAATATCATTAGTTATGTTCTCCTGTGGAATTTAATATTGGAGAATTAGACAAGATGATGATGATAACGATGACAATGACTGAGAAAAAAAGGATGATGTAATATTTCTTACAAAGTCAGCATTCTGGGCAAACAAGAAACCAATTCTACCGCTAGTTACCATGGATTTCCTTGAAGGTTGACAATGACTGGATTATCAGTGTAGCATTCCTGACACTTGAGCTAGTGTCTGGGAATGTAGAGCAGTAATCCCTCTTCCATATTAGGAGATGGAAGCATATATAGTTGTAAAAGTAGGCCTTTAGAAAAATCTTTTTATTACAATTGCTGTAGAAGGGATTCTTCTTAACATGTAATGACCCAAGTGCCTTTTTTGTTAAGACATCTTTGGTAATTAAAATTCTGTTTTTGAATACTCATTCATCACCCTACCACATGTATCCTGATTACATGGGTGTTATGTTGTATGTGTTATCAGCTGTGATGCCTGATAGAGTTGGGACTCTAGCTTGGATCTTGGCTTAGATCTTGTCATCTCTTAACAATGAAATGTCAACAGGAGATAAAAACCCTTGGTGAGTGAGTTTCTGGCTCAGTTCCCAAGAGTTGCCCTTTATAAGAAGGACTGAAGAGTGCTGCAGTGAGCTACAAGCTGGGATAGTAACTGTGAATCTAGAGTTTTTTAGTAGCCACTGAGCATGGTACTTGACTTGCACTACAGCTTCATTTGTGACTTCCTTGGACATGAAAATCTTACGATGGTGAACAGCTTCTGGGAGGAAAGGAAAAATTTATGGTCCTTGAAGAGGACAAGCTGAGTGAGGCAGGTTTATCATGAAGCTAGGGAAGGTCAAGGTTCAGGACTCCTCACTTTCAGGCCCTGAGTAATGGAGTTTGCTGGAAATTATTTTAAAGTGTCCCAGGAGGAGAAAAGCGGGACGGTTGTAATTTGAAAACAGTTCTGGTAAATTACCTCAAGAGATCTCTGAAGAAGGGGACCTGAATCTCTCAAGGCTCCAGTAACGTTGGTGATTTATTTTCTCATTTTAAGTGACTGTTCGCTTTATAGTTCACACTTTTGTTAAATAGGGCTCCAGGTTTTTAAAAACATTGTGTTTTTTTTTGATTGGATTTCTTTAAACCACCTCAGAACTGGGGGGTGCGTGGCCAGTCCCATTCATGCCCGTCATTCTGTTTTAGTCTCTATACTTATTTTTTTACTTTTTATTATTTTACCACTCTTGTATTCCCTTTCTCCCCCACTGGCTGGTATGACCCTATAGGCTTTGGCTGATGACTCATGGGAAAATGAAGTGTAGGAAGCCAGTGAAGGACAAGGGGATGCCAGGTATGGTGGTACACATCTGTAGTCCTAGCTGCTTGGGAGGCTGAGGCAAGAAGATTGCTTGAGCCCAGGAGTTTCAGGCGGAGTGATTGCCTGGGCATCTAGCCTGGGTGACGGAGTGAGATCCTATCTCCTTAAAATATTAATAAAATTTTTAAAAATATGAGAAAATTTTCCCAATTTCCAGGAATTGGCTCCATACACATACCATGTTCAGAGATGGGATTTGTTTTGAGACAGAAGAGAGAGAAATCTGCTTCTGTCCCCTTGAGGATCATAGTTTTAAGAGATTTCCAGATGTTTCTCATCCATACATGTCTGGAGAAATAAATGAAGGACAGCAAATATTTTAACTTGTTTTGGTTGTTAACACCTTGTAGGCAGGCAGTAAATATTCTATTACCTTTTCCTGTGCCTAAGTCCATCTTAAAGATAGAATAAATTGGGCCTGGTTATTTGCAATATACTATGCTGCCAGTGACTTTTGAAGGTTATAGAATATAGACAGTAGCCAATAATACTATGAAGCACCTTGAAGAAGAAAATGTAGAAAAGCCTGTTAATACTTTCTGGAGCATGAAAGAGGATACTTTTGTCTACAAATCCCGGGATGTGTAGTTTAAATGGTGTGAAGTTTTACATACACAGTTATGCGTCAGATCTGTCTTAACCAAGTAAATTTGTCTCTGCAGACACCCTGCTGCAGATCATTACTGAGTTCAAGCTTCACTTTATGACTTGCTGAAGCTATAGGCCTCCTGCTGACATTTAGTTTTGCATGTAGATGAGAAAGGAGCCCCTGTGAAAAGTTTTTATTAGGATGTGTTAATGATGCTTTAGTGCTCTACACAGTGGCTGAGAGAGATGGGACGAAGTTGTGGGTGTGTGCCACTATAAATAACCTGCCAGAATTCCCTATTTTTCTTTGCTTCAGCTGAGAAAGGCTGCCATAGTCTTCACGGAACAATTCCTAAAGGGAACCTTGTCTTTCCTCATTCCCTGAAACTGTGTTATTCTTCTGCCTTTAGTTAATGTACTTCCTGGGTTGTTGGTTGTTCACTCCCCTACCCACTTTTTTTGTTTTTAGACACCAATTGGTGAATGTGTTCCAGTAGTAATGAAATGTTCGGTAAAATAGTTAAGCTTCAAGATAGAGAAAAGCAGTATAAGCATTTCTATTGTCCCATAATAATTTTAGGGTATTTGTTTCCCCAAATAGTTTTTAATGAAACAAATAGAATTTTACAAAGCTATATACTTTTATTATTAAAAATCACCATAACAAAGACTTATGAGGACATAACAGTACTACTTATGTATAATATTTAAGTATCTACTTTTAAAGTACTGCTTTTTAAAAATGCTATTGTAATATAGTTTTAACAGTTTGGGCTCATATTATGCTTTTATGAAATGTGTATTTCTGAGACAGAGTCATACTCTGTCACCCAGGCTGGAATGCAGCGGAATGAAATCGGCTCTCTGCAGCCTCTGCCTCCCAGGTTCAAGTGTCTTCTCCTGCCCCAGCCTCCTGAATAGCTGAGACTACAGGCATGTGCCACCACTCCTGGATGATTTTTGTATTTTTGGTAGAGATGGGGGTTTCACCATGTTGGCAGGCTGGCCTTGAACTCCTGACCTCAAGTGGCCGTCTAAGGTGCTGGGATTACAGGCATGAGCCACCATGCCTGGCCTGTATGGTGTATTTTTCAATTTGTGATAGTTCATTCCAGTTTTCTTAATGTTGTGTCATTAACATTTGGACAGTTCTAATATATGTAGCTGCCTATTTTATGTTAATGTGGTGAATATTTGCATTATGAGCTCAGTTGCACAGCGTGGATTACTTACAGTATAAGGGCTGTTATAAAAATAGTTTTATTATTTTAAAAACACTTGGAAATAACAGTTTTCATCTATAGTATGCAATAAAAATAATGAAGATAGGCAAAACTCTGTTATTGACTCCAGCTGAATATATTGATTGGATTATAAATGTACTTAATTAGTTGAAGAAGTTATGTATTTTCTGTTGAAAAATTGACAGATCCTTTGATTTATTGGACACATGAATAAATATTTACCGGTAGTCTTTCCTATTGCATTATATTCTTTTTCTTTTAAAATAATTTCAGCTACTTTTCAATTTTTAAAAAGAAATAGATAAGTGGCTAGAAAAATATTAAATACCTCACAAATTTATTGTAAAAAATAAGGCTATTCATTACATTTGTTTGTAAAATTTAAAGACTGAAACAAACCAAATGATTATGAACCAGGAATTGCTTGAATAGATTATGGATATGTGGTACATCCATCTAAGGAAGTATTATGTGGTTATTAAAAAAAACGAGGGCTGTGTACAAACTGCTGTTGAGAGATCTCTAGGTGATATGGTTTGGCTGTTCTTACCCAAATCTCATCTTGAATTGTAGTTCCATAATCCCCCTGTGTTGTGGGGAGGGACCAGGTGGGAGGTAATTGAATCATGGGGGCCAGGTTTTTCCCTTGATACTCTCATGATAGTGAGTAAGCCTCACAAGATCTGATGATTTTATAAAGGGGAGTTCCCCCTGCACATGCTGTTTTGCCTGCCACCATGTAAGATGTTCCTTCCCCTTCTGCCATGATTGTGAGTCCTCCCCAGCCATGTTGAACTGTGAGTCAATTAGACCTCTTTTCTTTATACATTACCCAACTTTGGGTATGTCTTTATTTGCAGTGTGAAAACAGACTAATACACTAGGATAAAGTGTGTGTTTGCTTTTATTTTTTATTTTTTGAGACGGGGTCTTGCTCTGTCTACCAGACTGGAGTGCAGTGACACAATCTCGGCTCACTGCAACCACTGCCTCCCATGTTCAAGCGATCCTCCTGCCTCAGCCTCCTGAGTAGCTGAGATTACAGGCACGTGCCACCATGCTTGTCTGATTTTTGTATTTCTTTAGTAGAGATGAGGTTTCGCCATGTTGGCCAGGCTGGTCTCAAACGCCTGACCAAAAGTGATCTATCTGCCTCAGCCTCCCCAAGTGCTGGGATTTCAGGCATGAGACACTGTGCCCAGCCTAGGATAAACTTAAGTGAAAACACCACAGAAGAGGGAAGTACATTTAATAAGCAGTGCTTACTGTCTGTAGAAAGGAGGGTATTTTGTGGACTTGACTTTGGAAATGTGTACATATTTTGCATTAAGTTTAAAACAAAACCAAGATAATGAAAACAGCTAGTAAAAATGAAATAAATAAGTCCTAATGTATATCGTGTTGCTGGTATACATGGCCTCACTGAGAAGAACCATTTTAAATGCTGTTATGTCACAGAAATTTAACTGTATAGTACAATCTTAGTGGGGTGGGATATACTTTGAAGTTGAAAAAAAGGCAAAAGAAATTTTAACCTGTCTCACAGTCATATTTGGTGGTAGTGCTAGTATTGGAAACTGGTGTTTGTGTGTGTGTATGTGCGTGTGTGTGTGTATGTGTATGTGCTATGAGATAAAGTAGTGAATAAATGTTTTTGATTGGAACAAATGCAGAGGTGTAAGATTGGTATGATTAAGTAAAACAAGTGAATTTGCATGAGAAGTAGCAAAATGATTTATTTTTTAAAAATGCCCATTTTGTAGATTTATCCTTTGAAAATGCCTAAATACAATGAGTATCCAATAGCAGTGAATACCCTGGGGGGTCCATACTGAGGTTCGCCAGAAGGAGCCAGGGTTCTTTGAAGAAATGTCTGGTTCCATGTCCAAGGCATGACGTGTATGACATAACCTGGAGTATCATGTTATCTTCAAGATTACAAGGTGACTAGCAGCAGATACTAGTCTTACCAAATGTTCTCGACAAACTAAGCCAACTTAGTTACTTAACAAGGTTAATAATTGAAGATTAGGAGCAAAACCTATTCCATTTTGTTCATGGTTTTGAAAATTATTAGATAAAGGAAAAGAATCAAGTGCTTGTCTTGCTTTTTCTATAATGACTATATTTTAGGGTAACTATATTAGATAGGCAGGTTCCTCCGTAAAGAAGTACTGCAGTTAATAAGTAAAGAAGGGGCTGGGTGTGGTGGCTCATACCTGTAATCCCAGGACTTTGGGAGGCCAAGTTGGGCAGATCATTTGAGGTCAGGAGTTCGAGACCAGCCTGACAAACGTGATGAAAGCCCATCTCTACTAAAAATACAAAAATTATCTGAGTGTAGTGGCACACACCTGCACCTGTAGTCCCAGCTACTCAGAAGGCTGAGGCAGGAGAATTGTTTGAACCTGGAAGGCAGAGGTTATAGTGAGCTGAGATCAGGCCACTACACTCCAGACTGGGCAATAGAGTGAGGCTCTGTCTCAAAAATAATAATAAGAAGAAGAAGAAGTAAAGAATTATAGAAATTGTTATCATTTTATATATCTCTTATTGAAATAGTGGATCTAAGTGATGATCACCAGAGACTAAAAGGAAGACTGTTATGTATTGTCATGTATTCCTGATAGGAACTTGTTAAAAAGAACCTGGATCTGATCAAACTTCTAGATGTGCCAGCTTATAAGTAATGTAGAGTGCACAGGAGAATGTAACATGAAATTACAGAATTATAGTTGCCAAAATCTAGATCCCAGGGAAAAATGTTGTAGGACAAATGAGCCAGTTTCTTCAACAAAAAAATTTGAAAGGAAAAGAGGATGAAGAATACATAAATTAAAGGAGAGACCTGTCAGCCAATCTCACTGGAATCTGTTTCAAACAAATGTGTATGTGTGTGTTCAAGTATATAATATACATAAATTTACACATATATGAAACATATATAAACATATGCATGCATATGTGCATATATATGTGTGTGTGTCAAAATATAAAATTAAATTTTATTCAAAGATCTTAACTGGCTTTTATTCACAATTGTAGACTTACTTGGGCAGCCCTCAGCACCAGAACAGGTTCAGAGAATTCCAGGTCTGCAACTTGGTTAGACAATATTTGCAGACAGAAAATGAAAGTGAGTTATAGAGTTTAATTGGTTGTAATCCTATTTGAATTAGTTGGCTGGCTATGATTGACTAAAGCTCAGGGGCTGTAGCTATCTGAAACTCCGCTACTTATTACATGAGTATACTCCTAAGTTAATTAGTTTCATTTAGCATGAATGACTTAGTCCAGCAGACCATGCATATTGGTTTGGTCTGTTGGACTAAGTACAGGAGCCTAGTCCAAATCAATGATATTTTCCTCTTTTGGGTCAGGCTGTCATCTAGGTGAGAGTATGACCTCAATTAGGGCCTCAGTACCACTCTCAGTTCCTGTCATTTTAGATTTCCAGTCTTAACATGTTCTCTATAGGTTATAGTGTCATCATGATCATGCATTTCCTTGAGTTTTTTGTCATTCCAATCAAAGAGACCATTTGGTATTTGATGGTTGGCTACAGGCAAACTTTTGAGAAAGTACAGCATACCCAGGGAGACTGTGATTATGACTCTCAGGAGGATAATACCAAGAGTTTGGAGTAAGTGCCTCAGCAAGGGACCCAATAAACCAAACCAACTAAAATCAATTAGATGTCTACCTGAGGAGTTCACCTGTTTTAACCAAATAGCCTGTTTTTTCAAATTATTTTGTAACCAAGTGTCTACAATACTTAAGGTATAATGTGCTACAAAAAAAATATTAGCAACTGCACAGATTTCTACCTAGCCAATAAGCAATCTAGCATTCCATGACTGGGTCAAATCAAAGCAGGAAGTGAAAACAAGTGGGTCTAGAAGTCCAAATCAATGAAACGGAAAGCTAAGAAAATTTAAAATAAACAGTTGGATTAGGGATGTTGCTAATATTAAGCGGACTAAGGAATCTCTGAGATGATAACAGATCTGACATTTCATGCCGGTTATGAAGCTCCAACTTCCAAGTGAAAAAAGTAAGCATAAACCAGGAAAAATTAAGAAGGATAAAAGTCACATTTTGATGAAAAGTTTTGTTCTGATTTCTAGCAAACACTGTCCAGGCTAAAATGTCATCTGTTCCTAGGGGAAACTTATCCCTAATCAGCTTTACCTTAAAATATTCAACAGGTATATAGTTGCATGAGCCTGGAGGGGTCATTTTAAGTTGTCGAGATATATAACCAAGGTTCAAGGTCTTGAAGCTTTACTGCAATACAGGGGGGGAGAAGAACTCCGTATGGTCCCTTCCAGTGGGGTCCAAGAGCAGTTTCTCTCTCTGATATCTTGTCCAGAAGACCCAATCTTTGGGTTCCAGATCACCAAAGGTCAGATTGTCATCAATGGATTATGAAGGTCTTTTTTTAGATATAAAAATATGCCTTGGTATCAAAGTTTATAAGAGTGGGTGATGTATGAGATTTCAGTTACTGTATTTGTGTTCCTGCATAGACTGCTGCAATCCAACCAGAGAACACTGTTACAAGAACATATTTACATCCCATTGAAGATGATAATTGAATGAAATACCTGTGTAAATGATCCATCAGATAGCAGAATTATATGACCTAAAGTTTTGATTATCTTCCCAGGAATATGGGTTTGAAAAACCAAACATAGGTCACAAACCACCTTAGCAATTCTAGAACAGTCACCAAACCAATATTTTTTCCATGATTTGAATAATATTGTCTATTCCATTATGAGTGATGAATGCAGAACTTTTAATAATGGAAGCTTTAGAACTCAAGAAAGACCAGGCGGCTGTCCAGGTTCTTCATGAGTTCACACTTAATACTGGATTTGTATCTTCTTAAATACTAATTTTGATTGTCCAATTCAGGTGCATTGGATTGCTTACTATTAATAAATAAGTCATCATAGGTAATTTGACTTGGATCAGTCTAACAGAGTTTATTCAAATTTCTTTTTTTTTTTTTTTTTTTTTTTTTTTTTCTTTTTTTGAGACTGAGTCTCTCCCTGTCACCCAGGCTGGAGTGAGGTGGCATGATCTTGGCTCACTGCAACTGCTGCCTCCCAGGTTCAAGTGATTCTCCTGCCTCAACCACTTAAGTAGCTGGGATTACAGGTGCGTGCCACCACTCCCAGCAGATTTTGTATTTCTTTTGTAGAGACAGGGTTTCACCATGTTGGCCAGGCTGGTCTGGAACTCCTGACCTCAAGTTATCTGCCTGCCTCAGCCTCCCAAAGTGTTGGGATTACAGGCGTGGGCCACCTTGCCCAGCTTCAAATTTCATTTCTTAGCAATTTCAGTACTAGCAGACTTAGCATGAAAATTTGCGAAAGCATTTCCTTGATATTTAATTAATTCTTATTCTGCTTGATATTCAGTTAGTTTTATAAAACAAATCAGATACTTCATTAGAGTTCTGAGAATTCTTACCCAGTTCAACAATATGTTTTTAAAGTTATGAGAAACTTGTACTTGTCAGAGTCCTTTCCATGAACCTCCTTGAAGATGAAACATTTATACTTGCTCAGGAATGTACGAGAGTAAATAACCATCTGTGAATGGCAAGACTTCAGATGGTCATGGTTAAAGACCTGATGAGATTTCCTTAAAATAATGATGCATTTGACAAGGAAATTTGGTTATTTCTGTGACATACAATAATTTAACACAATATCCAAAATCATGGCTAACATCAGATTTCTAGGAGTTTTATACAGCTTCTGGAACACATACCGATAACATACCAAGCAAATATAACTCAAGGTTTAGCATCACTTATTATTTGACAGTGCTTCCCATATAACTTAATATATCAAATAACTCTAATTAGCTTAGTGTACCTCTTTTACAAGAGGAGAGACACATTTTTGGAGGGTGTCAGGGACTCAATAGAAAATTCCAGATTTAATTCTAGGGCAAAAGGTCTTAATTTAGAATTTCCTCTTGGGAAGTTTGTTAAAAGTATCAAAGGTTTAAAACACTTGATAAAACTAAGATTACAGGTCACTGTGAAATAATAGTCTTTTATTTAGTTAGTGATCATTAAAGACTTCAAAGACAAATAAAGTTACATAATTGTAGGAAAAGTCTTATTTTTAATAGAGAGGACCCAGTTTTCTTACATAATCAAAGACCTAATAAAGACAACATGAAGCACAGGAATTCATGTTGATAAAACACAGAATCTTTGTTTCGTAGACCAATTACCTAAAAGATAAAGAAAAGCCTTTTACAATTTCCTGTTAAGAGCAAATAAATACTCCAAGAAAACCTGTTTGTTTTAACAGAAAGGACCAAGTTACAGTTTTGCATCAGTGTAGTTTTGATAGTAAAGTTTAATTTTCAGAAAGCCTTACAAATAATTCCATTCTAATCTTAGACAACTTCGTCATACCTAAAATTCCCTTCACAAAATTCATATTCTACAAATCCTACACAACCTTCTAATGTCCTTTTAGTCATTGGCGCCTTATACTTCTTTCTCATTTTGAAACAACCAGTTCTTTTATTTTAGGACAAAAATTATTCTTTTTCCCTTAAAAAGAATTCTTTTATACCTAATAGCTTCATTTACCAAAAACCTGTGTTACTTTTCCTGAGTATGGAGTCATATGCCGTACCATTTCCAGTTTCAGTTACCATATAGTCATTAGAATATTTAACTCTTAGTAATCTTAATTTCTACTAAAAACCCAGGAAGTAAAGCAATTTTGAGCTTTCTGTCATATATTAACACTTTCTGAATATACATTTTAGAGTTTCTAACAACATGCAGAGCTTCCGCATAGAACAATATTTTTTCACTTACTAATAGACCCCAATATAATATAATTAGCTTCTTTGTACCATACAAAAACAAGATACTGAAATATATATACTTTAAACGTATGTTCAGCATTTTCAGTATTTAAACATAATTAAAATTACCCAGACATTTCATAAATGTAAATTAACACAGCTTTACATTTTTAAATTACTTTAAAAGCCAATTAAGTAAAGCTGTTTATAACTTTTAGAAAAATATCACATGTATATAACATACAGACACATGTAGATATACACAACCATACAGACAGAATCATACCCTGGAACTTTTATTAAAACAGATTTACAAGAAAAAAAACAAACCCATTCAAAAATGGGCAAAGGATATGAACAGACACTTTTCAAAAGAAGACATGTATGAGGCCAACAAACATGAAAAAATGCTCATCATCACTGGTCATTAGAGAAATGCAAATCAAAACTACATTGAGATACCACCTCACACCAGTTAGAATGGCAATCATTAAAAAATCTGGAGACAACAGATGCTGGAGAGGATGTGGAGAAATAGGAACACTTTTATACTGTTGGTGGGAGTGTAAATTAATTCAACCATTGTGGAAGACAGTGTGGCGATTCCTCAAGGACCTAGAAATAGAAATAGCATTTGACCCAGCAATCCCATTACTGGGTATATATCCAAAGGATTATAAATCATTCTGTTATAAGGACACATGCACACGTATGTTTATTGCAGCACTGTTTACAATAGCAAAGACTTGGAACCAACCCAAATGCCCATTGATGATAGACTGGACAGGGAAAATGTGGCACATATACACCATGGAATACTATGCAGCCATCAAAAACGATGAGTTTGTGTCCTTTGTAGGGACATGGATGAACCTGGAAACCATCATTCTCAGCAAACTGACACAAGAACAGACAATCAAACACCGCATGTTCTTATTCATAGGCAGGTGTTGAACAATGAGAACACATGGACACAGGGAGGGGGAGCATCACACACTGAGGTCTGTCGGGGGCGGGGCGGACTATGGGAGAGACAGTTAGGGGTAGAGAGTTGGGGAAGGATAACATGGGAAGAAATGCCAGATATAGGTGATGGGGATGGAGACAGCAAACCACATTGCCATGTATGCACCTATGCAACAATCCTGCATGTTCTTTACATATACCCCAGAACCTAAAATACAATAAAATATATATATACACACATATATATGTGTGTGTGTGCATATATATATATATATAAATGTTACCTGTGTCCATCAGAAGTCACTGGTATTTTCCATCTTGAAAAAAAAAGATTTTTCATTTGCCAATCTCCAAATAACTCTTCTTCACCCTTCACACTATCACTCTTTCAATTACTTGTTTTCATTGCCTTAAGCAATTGTTAGCTAGGTTGCTCATTATAGTCAAATTTCAAGCCTAAATACCATTATTTTCTGAGACAACAGCATAATAAGCCTAGTGATATGGATTGGCTGTGTCCCCACCCAAATCTCATCTTGAATTGTAGCTCCCATAATTCCCCCATGTTGTGGGAGGGACCCCGTGGGAGATGAATGAACAATGGAGGCAGTTTCCCCCCACACTGTTCTCATGTTATTGAATAAGTCTCGTAAGAGCTGATGGTTTTATAAGGTGAAACCCCTTTCACTTGGCTCTCATTCTTGTCTGTCACCATGTAAGACATGTCTTTTGCTTTTCACCATCATTATGAGGCCTCCTCAGCCAAGTGGATCTGTGAGTCCAGTAAATGAAATGGTCCTAGATGAGGCATGTTATATAAATTTGAGTGTTTGGCTTCTCCATTGTAAACGTTTCTAGTGATTTTTGTCTTTCCAGTATAGAGAGGGAGACACATTTACAAATTGAGATTTTCTTTATAGATGTAAATTTTTCTTACAGAAGAGTCTTGAAATAAGCAGCTGAAAACAGTCCTTATGCCCAAAATGCATTTTTTCACCAAGAAAGAATTGGGGAGTATAGCAAAGATTATGACAAGAAAGAGGTGGCAACAAGGGTTTGAGAGGAGAGATTTCAGTCAGCTGAAAGTTTCCGATGTTACAGGATCAAACAGGAAAAAACAAACAGAGGTCTAATTTGATGATTATTATCCTGGCAGTATAGTCTTTTGGGGCTTCCTTTAGTAGGGAAACAGTCCAGGTCATAGAGAATACATTCATCAGGTGGCTGGTGTAAAAGTTGACGATTTCCTTTCTAAAGGCCTGGCTGTTTACAATAAAGGCAGACATCTTGGGCACAGAGTTTTTTAGTTTGGGACATCAGGGTTTTGGCTTAAAATGTGTTCAAGGCTGTTCTTTTAATTTCTTCAAGTGTTGTAGCTGTAAAGACATGCACCTGTTTGCCTTTAGTAAGGAGGCAATTTTTGATTTGTTTAATCTTTTATCCTCTATATACCGAACAAAAAAATGCATGTCATTCTTCCTGCAGAGTTCTGATCTTTTCCTTTCTAATGAAACTTACAAGTGAACAATTTTGTGTAGGTTAGAACTTCATCACTGTGGGCATTGTAACTATTTTTGGTAAGGTTTATCCGTTTATCATAAAAAAAAAAACAAAAAAAAAACAGCTACTGAGTCCATAGTTCTTATGCTTGAAGTTGGCTGGAGTTCCAGATGGAGGAATTCTAGACTCCTTGGATCCAGAGGATCCAGGACTCCTTGTATTCTAGTAACCTTTCCTATCTACGGAAGCCGGTCCACTTTTAATCTGACCCAGACACCTGACTCCTCCCTGCAGGATCCAGTCCTATTTTGTCAAGACTTTCAAAGGTTACGTGCCTTCTCACACCACAGACACCCTTGTTACCCAGCCCCAGGTTATGCAGCCTCCCCCTGGATTCAGAAACCTAAAAGATGAAGGGCTCAATGCAAAAAGAGCACAGTCCAACCTGAGAGGATCTTAAAATTCTAGAGACTCCATAGGAAAGATAGAGGGGACTTCAAAAAAGGTTCAGTGGTTCCTCTCCTGCATTCCTCAAGGGGTGTTTGGATTCACCATCAATGTCCTCCCGGTAAAGAAAAAAGACCAATAGTCTTAAAAAACAAATTTAGTATAAATATGTTAATTAGTTTATATTTATGATTCTTTAATCAGGCAGCCCTCAGAACCAGAACAAACTCTGGGGCTGCAGCCTGTTCAAACAGTATTTATAGAAGACAGAAGTGAGATATAGAACTTAATTGGTTATTTGAATCAGTTGGCTGCCTTCAGTCACTAACTGCTGTAACTAAGCAAAACTCAGCTGTTTGTTACATGAGTATATTCCTAAGTTCATTAGTTTCATTTAGCATGAATGACCCCATCTTGGTTTGGTCTGTTGGGCCCTACAAATTTTATTTAACATGAGACAGGGAAATTACTCACTGAATATTTGATAATCTTAATGAACTATAGTTACCTTCTTAAGCATAATAGGTTTTATTATCTTTAAAATATATCTTTAAAAATGTCTAATACTTAGCATTAAAAAGTTAAGGTTTTACTAACTTGCCTGGTTATGTAAGAAGTGAGGGAATAATTTGCAGAGTTTGAAGGTTTTCAAATTCCACAATTACATGGTGGAATGGCTTGCTTGGGCTGACATAACACGGCACCACAGGCTGCCTGGCTTAAACAACAGAAATTTATTTCTCACGGTTCTAAAAGCTGGAAGTCTGAGATCAAGATGTCAGCAGGTTTAGTTTCTTTGAAGGCTTCTTTTCCCTCTGATTGCCTTCTAGCTGTGTCCTCACATGGTCCTTCCTCTGTGCACATGCATGTCTCTCTCCAAAATTCCTCTTTTTATATGGACACCAGGCATATTGGATTAGGACCCACCCATATGACCTCATTCTACATTAATTACCTGTTTAAATGACTTATCTCCAAATACAGTCACATTCTAAGGTCCTGAGGAGTTAGGATTTTAATGTATGAATTTTAAGGGGACACATTCAGCCCATAACCCACGGAATACAATTTTCTAATGATTTGAAGGGGAGAGATTAATTTTTAAACTGCGTAAAACAGAGCATCTTGTTTCAGTGAACTGTTTTATGGTGTTGAGTAGGTAGAAGCACCTGAGAATGTCTGGCCACTTTGTCATGACTTACATTTTTTACTTCCAGTCCTTTGGTGGTTTGTATTTTGTTCCAGTGCTATTTTTCTTTTAATTTTCCCCAATATTGATACTTTTGAGCATGTACCTGTGTAACACTGAAATTAAAGCACTATTTAATGATTTTCAAATACTTCTCTGCCGTCTTTGAAATTTCTCTACCTTTCTAAACCAACACACATAAAACCTTAAAGAGAGGTGAACCGTAAAATATATTAGCTTTTCATTTCAGAATTCACTTCTATATACCTTTCAATAACAGAGGACACCGAGGAGTTAAAATTTAGTTTTTCATTTGCTATTATTGCGGCTTAAATATAAACTAAAATTCAAGTGATGATTTCTTTTTCTTCATCTGTTTAAGTTTGATACCGATATTGATACCATGTCTTCTTTCAGTTGTACTCCCCTTACACAAATTACTTCCCATGTGGAATAAGTTGAAAATTGAAATTATGACTCTTCTAATTATTTTTCATTTCTTATTTTTTTGGGGGGGAAAGGTATTCTAGAACTGGGAAATACAAAGAATTTTCCTTGTAAAATATATTATGGTGGTAAAAAAGCTTGCTTTAGCGTTATATATCGTATATCTCATTATGACAGTTATCATTAGTTATGTTTGGGCTATAATGACGTCGTGGTTCTTTTGTGAAACTGTTCACATTTGTTGAGATGTATATAAATGGGATCTGGGATCTGGGATCTGCTTTAAAGTTCTTAGGCAACTGCAATAAAGTGGATATATAAAACGTGTGGCAAAATTCTGATAACTCTCCAGTCTGGATGATTGGTATGAGTTTTTTGTACTTTTCTCTCTTTTTGTGTATTGTGCAATCATTCCCAGTAAAAATTAGTGCTATGACATAATTATTATTACATAGTGATTTCATAGAAAAAGTTGTAACAGTAAACTTTACCACATTCAGGAGTTTGATTAATGTAGTTTCCCTATAGATTTAGAGGCATTCTTAACAGTCCTCATATGATGTGTGTTATAAAACTTACTCATAAACACTTTTGTATCCAAGGCAAGACAGTTCTATAGGAGACATATTTTGAGTAAGGTTCATTTGCAGGAAAGATTCAATTATTTTATCTTTAATAAAAATGTTTGACATTTAATATCTTAATTTAAAAAAATTCAGCACTCCTGATAGAAATAAGAATGATTCTGACATGGAGTCTGTCATCTTACATGAAAATCATTTTCTCTTACTTCATACACTGCATTTCCCAGGACAAGCAGACAATTTTAGTTGCAAGTCTAGTATTACAGACTGTAGAGATAACACCCTCCTGTTAATTATGCAGGGGTTAGTTTGAAATGCATTTGGTATTTTCCCAAGGTCATTGTTATTCCTAATCATTATATCTATTTGGTGATATTACCATATCTTCAGGTTTTGAATGATTTTTGCCTGGTATCACGTTAGCTATACTTTAGTTTTCACTGCTATAAAATAGAGAAATCCCAACTACCCTGCGGTACTAGAAAATATACCTGATAAAAGTGTGTGTAACAGAAATATTAATAACAATATAATACCTGGAAGGCCTTAATCTCTTCATCAGTATCTTCTAAAAGCTACCTCAAGAAAAATGTTCATAGTTACCGATTTTTTTATAATATGCATATGGATTAGAATTGAGAAGGAAAAATTGTTTGAGAGAATTAAATATTTTCTTTTCAGTTGGTAATATGGATTAGTTAGGAATATGCCTGGTTAAGGAAATACACTTTTTAAAAAATTAAAGTCTGATTTTTGTTTGTATAGTCCTTATCAAGACTGAATTATGTTAATGATCATAGATGAAAAGAAATACACTTTTTTTAGAAAGAATCATTTTAAGCAAACTTATGACTATCTTAGGAATTTTCTAGTATGTACTTCTCCTGTGCAGGAAGAGAGCTTTCAGGCATCCCCCAGAGGCCTCTCCTTGTCAAGTGGACCATCTGGGGGTGGGAATGGGAGAGCTATTTCAGTGCTAGATGAGTCCCTACAGAGCAACAAAAGTGAAAAAGACATTATATCTCCTCTATGCAGTCTGCTGGTTTCCCCTTTAAACATTTTTAAATAGAAAAAATCTTACTCTGAAATATGGTAAGTATTAAGGAAGCACCTTCTTGAAACCTAGAACTGCAGCCCATTAGCTGTGGGATCTGATAAATTGCTTAACCTCTGTGAGTCTTATTCTCCTTTCCTGAGGAGGAGATTAATATTTACATTACAGGAATTGTTTTAAGAATCAAATGAATAGAAAGTGACTGCTCTAGTGCCTGAGACATAGTATTTATTAAATGGCAGCAGCTACTTATGTGGGTGTAGAACAATCAGAGGGGGTAAAACTAAGAAGGTTCAATTGTATAATACTAAGGCTTATAACTATACTTTATGCTGTCAGCAATACTGAAATGTCTGTATTTTAATTTTACTCTATTCCATTTAATTAAAATTGGGCTCTATTTATGATGATGTATTGTTGATACTGTTCTCTGTTAGCTTTTGCCACAATGATGGTGCATAACAAGCACCTCGAAACTCTGTGGCTTAAAACAACAATCACTCTTCTTGCTCCTGCATTTGTGGGCTGGGTGGGGCTCAGCTGATCCAGGATAGGCCTATATCCGAGCTGCAGATTTGGTCTAGATCTGCTTCTTCACATGCCTTCATCTTGAACTTGGTGGGTAGGCAGAACATGTTCTTTTGCATGGTGGTAGCATACTCCAAGAAGGCAGGCACATTTCAAGCATTTACTGATGTTACATCCACCAGCATCTCAGTGGCCAAAGCAAGACACCTCACCGCACTAAACATCAGTGAAATGGGAAAGTATATTCTGCCCATAGTGGCGGGAAGAGGGTAGTCACTATTTGCTATGCAGTAATCTAAACTATTTAAATTATTATGATAACTGTCATCATCATAATTATTAGTTGCATACAGGTTAAATTACATCAAACATTTCTAACAGCAGTGACTAGGTCTGCAGGATGTGGCTGAGATTATTGTTGTGGTGGTTGGTTGTTTTGTGACTCTTTGTGTGCTTTATGGCCTTGCCATAGATAGTATTTAGTGATGAGTTCATCCAGTTGCTTTGTTTCCTTATGATCAATATGCCATCCATGATGAACAAATACATGTAAGAATTTTAAAGCACATTGGTGCTTCTCTGGTATCATTAATAATGTAGTCTAGCTGAGGATCTTTTCCACCTGTGTTATCAATCTGCTTTATTCAGGCTAAATTTCCCTTCAGTACTACCACAGTGTATATTTGTCCTGTTCATTTCATCTCTGTGTGAAAGTTTTCTCTCTTGCAGAAGGTAGTGTTTCGGGAGCGTGTTCAGCATTGTAACAGATTAATTGGAAATAGCCGTATAGCAACCATCGGTCTGTTACTTTGGTGCACGTAGTACATGCCCATAGCACGTTTTTGTGTAGTCATCACAGAGGAAGCTTTTGAAATGCATTCACCTTTGCTGGTTGGATTTGTCATTCACCACTTGTAAGTGCTTATTTTTTCAAACTTTTTCTGTTACCTCCATATGACCCCAAGGAAATCAATCAGAAGACCTCTGCTTGAAAAGTTTTCCAATAGATGTTGTGACGCTGGAAGAATCTTTAAAAAATAAAATCACTGGGTATTCCTCCAGATGTACAATAAGTTAGGAGTATCAGTTAGGTTCAGGGAATGAAATAGAGCCTAAGGAGGAGTTTGTGGCTGCTCTAGGTTCTTGCCGAAGTGCAGCAAATAGACCCACAAGGTTTGTCCTCCTGCTTGCATGCAGATGGTATTATCAGTTTTCTTTTCTTTCTTTTTTTTTTTTCCATGCAGAAGTGGGTAGAGAGGGCTGTTTCAGCTGCCATTGATGAAAATCAAACTCCCGGTGTCTGATGGCAAGCTGCTATTTCACGCTCTGCTGTTTCTGTTTCAACAGAAATTTCATTTGTTGTTTTTGCTGGCAGTGTTTGCCTGTTCTGAAGTAAAGGCACTGCTGCATTTAGTTAGAGGTTCAGCATTCTTTGCTTACATTCAAATTTGTGTCATGGTTATGGTGCTTCAGATTTATTGAAAAGAAACACCTTTGTGAAAGCTAGGAAATAGCATTTTGAATAGCATTGTAGTGTTGAAGAAATGCCAAAACTTTAATGCCAGTCTCTAGGTACCCACTTTGTATGCTTTGGGAGCATTTGACCCAGATCAAATACATATCAAATGCAGTTATTGTTTACAGCAGCCAGAATCACTATTTATCACCCTTGTGAGGTACATTTTTGCCGAGTTGTTTCTGTACACACATTTAAGATAGTAAGATCTCTGCCTATAATTTCAAATGAAAAGCAGTTAGGTGAAGCAAAACTACAATGGAAAAGTTTACTGTAGCTTCCCTCCCTTTTAATATTTAGCATTAAACACTAATTAGAGGCAAAAACATACCACAATTCAAACTTACCAATAAACCTAGAACTTACGTTGAAACCTAGAACTGCAGCGCATTAGCTGTGGGATCTGATAAATTGCTTAACCTTTGTGAGTCTTAATTTCCTCATCAGGAAAAAAGGATACTATTTTACATTACAGGAATTGTTTTAAGAACCTGATGAATAGAAAGTGACTGCTCTAGTGCCTGAGACATAGTATTTATTACATGGCAGCAGATCTCTGCTAGTAAGATCTCTGCCTATAATTTCAAATGAAAAGCAGATAGGTGAAGCAAAACTGTAATGGAAAAGTTTACTGTAGCTCCCATCCCTTTTAATATTTAGCATTAAACATGAAATAAAGGCAAAAACATATCACAATTAAAACTTACCAAGGTCTCATTCTTTATATGGAAGCAATTTCTTTATGTCAGTCTCAAATCTTACGAGATCAGAACTTGAAAGATCAGATGAACACTGTGCTTTTTCCTGTCCTGATACCTACTGAACTGCAGTCTAGCACAGCTTTATAGGGCAGGTTGTTTCCTTTGTTTGAAAAGGATAAAATCGTAAGTACGGCGGTCTGTTGGCTGAGTGCTTGACAGGCCAATCATAACCTCTGCCCTTAAAATATCTTCAGATGTAAAATGAATAGTATTTTGATATTTTTTCTTGCTTAGCCATGAATATTGAGGGCCAAGACTTTCTATGATAGATATCTAACTTTAATCAGTATCTCATTTCTTCTTGGCTTCTAGCAAGCTTCTAGGTATTTAAATCTCTTGGTGCTTTTTTGTAACTTAGTTTTGCTTCTCTACAGCTAAAAATCTTCTTCCTGTGGAAGTGATGGCAATTTGTTTGTGAACTGCCTGCAGCTTGGCAGATCACAAAGCTGTAGAAGATCTGAAGTGTAAAGGAATCCCTCTAGGAATCACATCAAATACATCCATTTGGTTTTCAGCACATCCTAGTAATGTATGATTCTTGAAATTCATAGAATCTTTCTTTTCCAACTCTCCGCTAGATTTCACAAAGGCAATATTGCATACCTACCTTAAGGCTGCTTTAAAGGGAGAAATTTACTTCCAGTTAATCAATCGTGGCTCTTGTCACTTTTATCCATTCACTCTAATTGAACATAGGTGAAATCTGAAAAGCAAACTTATGTTTTATGCTCTGAGTGAAGTTCATTAGAAAGTACCCACATTTTTTGAAAAACTACTTATGAAAGTTAAAATAAGGAGCACATCTAAAAGTCTATAAAATGGCCATTGAGTCCATTTATTTAATTGACTACGCTGAATCTTGACAACTTACATAGATTTTATTCAGGTCTGTGACAGAATTTCATAGAAGACTTGTTACATAGGATGCATTCTATACATTTGCAGAAAATGCTGAGCATTTTCTCAGCACTGAGTCTTATAACTTAATTTGATTCAGTAATATATGATTTTTCTTTATGAGTTATGTTTATATTCTTTCCCACCCAAAGCATCACTTTTTGCCAAAAATTCTTACTTTTTGGGTTTCTGACCACATCTTTGCAATTCTTAAGTTTTTATTATAACATAACTATCAACATTTTTAAAGAAATAATTCTCTGCTTTAATGACCTCAGTAAAATATTCTTCCAATGTATTTTTATCCTCCAGATTTTTTTCTAAAAGTTCAATTACCTTCTAACAAAGTTATGTGCAAATGTATTGAAGTGCCTACATTTCCTAATAATACAGGAGATGATCACAAAGTATTAGATAACAATAGCTTTTTTTTCCTGATGCTGCTCTGTAATACACCATATTTAAATTATTTAGACTGTGAAGCCTCTCTGTTTCTCCAATTGTCGTTTAAGGAGCAATAGCCATCTTATAGAAAGGAATGCTTGACTCATTCCCTTTTGCAACAATGCGTCAGCTTCATCACATACTTGACTACCTTAAATAAGGCATCTCGCACAACTCTGATGGAGTGTTTTCTTAATATGTAGAAATCATAAAGATAAACAGTTGTATTCAGTATCATTGTCAGCCCAGTTAGAATCACTGAGCTAAATGCCTTTAGACTCCAGAACATAATCTGAACTTTACTTTTAATTATTCAGTTCTCACAGTTGTCTTTTTCTGCTTTCTACCTTTATTCATTCAGCAGGCAAATCTCAAGGGCCTATTTTGTGCCAGGCTCTGAGCTAAGCACCAGAGCGCCTAAAGGAATAAAGCATAGCTCTGCCCTTCTGCTTAGGAAAATATGTAAACAAGCATGTGAAATTCAAGTTTGAGTGCTATGATGGAAGCGTTTAAAGAGTACGGTTGGAGCACACACAATGGGGAGGGCTTTGTCTGCTGGGGCATCATAAAGGAAATGACCCTTGAAAGATGACTACCCACTGGCCAGGGTGCTTAAGTAAGAGTGTTCCACTCAGATGGACTAGCGTGAACAAGGCTACAGAAGCCTGAAACAGTTGGATGAATTCCAGAAACTGTAAGCAATTGAATACAATCGGAATGAAGTTCATTAACAAGACAAAGATGAGAGAATTGACTTTAGGCTGTGGCCACATTGTTGAAGGACATGTGTAACAGTCAAAGGAGTAGCTATTTTCTTTTCTAATCAATGGAGAGCTATTAATAGAATTAAACCTGATAAGCTTTGGGTTTTACAAAGACTTATTTATCAGCTGTTGGGAGGGTAAATTAGACAAAGTGTCTTGTTAGGAAGCTCTTACTAGAGACCTGATAAGAGGTTTAGATAAACTGTGTGCCTGGGAGAAGTGGAGAAGATAGAACCATTACCCTTAAGGGTAAAGTCTATAGGGCTTGAAGACCAGTTGGATGAGGAGGAACTATAAGATTATCATACTTGTTGCTGAGTTATTGGTAGATGGTGAGTGATGTAGGAAAATTCAGGCTCAGAGGAATGTGGATGTTAATTTTTCTTTTTGAATTTGAAATTTGAGATCAATCTACATGAAAACGTCATATAGGTACTGAGATCTATTGCTCTGAATTGCAAACAAGAGTTCTGGGATAGAGATAGAGAGAGTGGATTTAAGTCATAATTAAATAATAATGGCCCTCATTTATAGAAAACATTCTGTGTACCAGGACCTGTTTAAACACACACACACACACACACACACACACACACACACACACACACACACACACAATGTTATATATTATCTTTTTAAAATCTTCAGCATAATTCTAGGAACAAGATATTATCTTCTTTTTTTTTGACAAATAACTAAGGTTTAGAGAAGTTTGAAAACGTGTGCAAGCTTCTACATCTAATAATTAGCAGGTCCATCATTGAACCCAAACCTATTGTTTAAATAATGTTCACTGTCTTTTCCATTATTATTTTTGGTAGTGTTTTAGAATGGGAAATAAGGCTATGTATGCACTTTGCATGACACTGAGTAGATAGGCCGGGATTTGAAAGCCTATGGAAGTGTCAAGACAGAAAATATTGGAATATTTGTAGACTTAATTTTATCTTACTGACAGTAGGAAGCATTGAAAGGTTTTAGCAAGATGATTAGAAAAGGCTAAAGGATCAGTGGGAGAGTGTATGATACCATTCTTTCGCATGGAAGTAACAGAACCCAGTTTAAGCAAAAGGAATTGTTTATTGGAAGAATATACCAGGAAAACCTTAGAAAAACAATGTAAGGGGTTAACAGGCAAAATGTGAACAGTTTGTAGAATTCCACCTCCAGGGTACAGCCAGCGAATTAGCATAGCTACCAACTGGTCTTTGTCTTTATTTATCTCTGTCCAAAAGTCCAAGAGTCTAGCCAGGCGTGGAGGCACGTGCCTGTAATCCTAACACTCTGGGAGGCTGAAGCGGGCACATCATTTGAGGTCAGGAGTTCAAGACCAGCCTGGCCAATGTGGTGAAACCCTGTCTCTACTAAAAATATAAAAATTAGCCAGGCATGGTGTCAGGTGCCTGTAATCCCAGCTACTCAGGGGGCTGAGGCAGGAGAAATGCTTGAACCTGGGAGCCAGAGGTGGCAGTGAGCCAAGATTGCACCACTGCACTGTAGCTGGGTGACAGAGCAAGAGCAGGACTCTGTCTCAAAAAAAAAAAAAAAAAAAAAAGTCCAAGAGTCTGAGAAAGATGAGACCGAGATGAGTGGTCCAGCCTGAGGATGACCACTCATGGTTAAAGCAGTCTGTTGTGATCATTCAGCATCTCCAGCTCCTTTAGATCTTTTTTCCAACTCTTGACCTTAGAAAATCATTTTCTTCTATCTTTACTTGTTAACTCAGAATGAGACTTTTCAAAGATAATGATAATAAGAATAGTGCTGGTGGGGTATTTATTTCAAGAGGAAAAACCATAAAGTTTGGAATGAAATGAAATGTAATGAAAGAAACTCAGTACCATCAGCCACCAGGGGACTAGCTTAAGTGTCCTTAAAGCTCATAAGTCTCCATCAACGACTTCAAATCAAACCTGTTTATATGTTTGTTTATTCATTTCAATAGTTTTTAGGGTACAGGTGGTTTTTGGTTATATGGATAAGTTCTTTAGTGGTGGTTTCTGAGATTTTGGTGCACCTGTCACCCAAGCAGTGTATGCTGTAACCATCGTGTAGTCTTTTATCCCTCACCCTGCTCCCAGCCTTCCCCCTGAGTCCTTAAGGTCGATTAATATTAGTCTTACACCTTTGCATCCTCATGGATTAGCTCCCACTTATAAGTGAGAATATGATATTTGTTTTCTGTTCCTGAGTTACCTCACTTAGAATAATGGCCTTCAGCTCCATCCAAGTTGCTACAAAGGCCATTATTTTGTTCCGTTTTACGACAGAGTAGTATTCCGTGGTGTATATGTACCACAACCAACAAGTAGTTGGTTTCTTTTAACTATATGCTGATGATAATTCATGTTTTAATATTGGCAACAACTGACTAGCAGTGTCAAAAACAGAAGCAAATCTCTTCTTGACTGATGGAACACAAATAAAATTTGCAAATAGTTTTTATTATGATCTATATCTTCAGTTTTCAAATATCAACATTATTCCTCCTTTGTAGGAAGGAGCTCTGTTATTCCTTTCATTCCTGTATGAGGCCCAGTTTCCAGCTAGAAGCATTTACTCTGATTTTTATTATTATTTTTCTTTGCTGGAAAAGATGAGATCCTAAATTTATAGACTTTAAACAGAAAGAATGCTAATATTCTACTTTTAAATCCTTAATTTTGAGTAGTAACTTATCAATGCAAATCTTGCTTTAATTTTTCATAAACATTTTGTGTGTGTATTTTTATGGTTTCTTTTTGTTCACTGCAGTATCCCTGGGGCCCGTAACAGTGTCTGAGACATGATAGGTACTCAGTAAGTGCTTGTTGAATGAATGAAGAATTTTATAAGACATGCTAAAGTGAGACAACTTGTCTTCTTGTTTTCAACATGAAAATTAGAACAGAATATTTATCAAATTTCAAGATTTGTAAATACTTTGGGAGTATAATATCAAGACCATCACTGTAGATACACCAACTGTAATACCATTCTGTAAAGAGTGGATTTAAGCATCAAACAGATCACCTTAAATGTCATCTGAGTCAGTTTGGTAATGGAATTACCAAAAATCACTGGAATGCTTCCAAAGTACAGTACTAAAACATTATTTCTGTAATTCCAATGCTATCTTATCGGGTATTTTTTAAAGTAGAAAAACTTGTCTATGAATAAACAAAATAAATGGTTCTAAGTATATAATAATACTAACAACTTTGTTTCCTATATTTATATTGTTAAAAAAAATTAAGACTAGAATGTACTAGTAAAACAGAAAAAATACATAATGGAAATTAAAAGTGCTTATTAGCAGTTTGGCATTTCAGATACACCAGTTGCAGCTTTTATATTTACTGTTTTTATGGTGGTGATTGTCCTCTTAATATGACTGTTTCTCAGTGGTATTGACAATAGGCATGGTAAAAATTAAGGACAGCTATTTAAGGAACTGGGCATTGATTTGTTTCTTTCATAAATAAATATTTAAATGAAATCAGGGTAAAATTCTTAGGTAATTGGAAATATTTATTAGAATGGCATACTTTTACATACTTATGTTATTGCAAACTATAAAGTTGTTTATAAGTTACAAGAAAATATACTATAGGAGTGTTGAATAGTGGCAGCACTTAGGTAGAACATAAGTCTTGTACCAATTCAGGAACAGGTATAAAAACGATGTTGAGGCAGACCCATGCTGCCTGCACTTTCTTAATTCTGTTAAGAATGATTCGTGGGGAAGAAGGAAGGAAAGAGGTAGATTGATCACTAGGTTAATTCTATCCTAATCTCTTTGAGTCTGCTAACAGTGTTGCGTGCACTGCTGTGGCATTTTTTCCTGTTGTCATGGACACTTATCCATTGAAAACACAGTTGCCTGCTGACTGTCCATCTTTGCACATTGCCTGGTGAGGCTTGACTGTGATTTCGGGCTTTGATTAAAGTAGAAAGTATTCAGTAGAAATCCATTCTTTTTATTTTATATAAAATGCCGTGTGTATTCTGATAAGAAAATAATTGAATTCTGTTTGTTTTGTGTTTCTTTTTATCAAAATCAAAAACATTTATGTAGCCCTGGTGCCTATGTATATCTTATTTCAAAGTAAAATGTTTTTCACTTCAGAAAACCAGTTTTGTGAACATGCCAATTAAAAGTGATTATTTCAAGAATGTGTTAAATGATAAAGATTTCATTATTTACTAAATTTATAATTTAGTGCTGCTCCTAAGGAAAAAAATATTTTTATTCATAAAGAGACAAATTCATGGTTCATGTTTTTACTCTCAATTTGTACTCATTATGGACCCTTCCCCAGTAACTGAAAGGCAGTGTGACATTTTTGAAGAAGCATACCAGGATTTGGAATCACACAGTGATTTTCAAACACTATTAGTTCCACCACTGTGTGATCCTGGGTCTGGTACTTTATCTCCTTCTGACTTGGAAATTTTTTCATTTTTAAAGTAACGTCTACCTTTTAGAGTTGTTGTTAGGATTAAATGAGATGATCTGTGGAGTGTGTCTGGCATAAACACCCAATCGATAGATCAAAGATCTTTCCATGTGAGAATAATGAACTAGAATACTTGGTACTTGTGCTCTCAGTACAGTGGGAGTCTCCAGAAAGCTGGGATGGGAGTCACGCATTTGGTATTCTGTGTGTAATATTGTTGTTGCACTTAGTAGGCCAATATTTACTATATAAGGGTTTGTAGAATTCTACACTGAAGCTTGGCTGGACTGTGCTTTTTCAGCATCTGCTTTATATTGTTTGCTCTGTTCCCTGCATCTGATATTTTTCAAGCAGTTGCCATTTTTGCTGCCTATGGATAATTTTCCTCTGGGCATTTCTGTTAACAGGAGGTAAACCTAAAGGTTTTCGTGTTGAGCGCAGATTGTTGGAACACACTTTTTAACAGGACGCTGACCTAAGAAAATGAACATTGTCTGTTCATGGAGTTTTAGCTACTTGGAAGTGAGTTAATTACTTTGCTGATGTGATGGAACTTGTTCCACTGGCATACAGTTTTTGGAGTACTGCCATATCAGGAATTATAATTGGCCTTCTGCTTATATGAAGGCAGTTTTGCATCGTTTAAAGTGCTTCATAGCTATAAGTTAGGAGTACTATTACTATCTTGATCATACCAGAAATCTGGGGTGGCTCTCTTTATTAAGAGCAGTGTCTTAGCTGTAAAGTGAGTGATTAGGACCCCAGCATTCCACCCTTGTTTGGATTGACTCTGAACCCCTGCACACAAATGTTCAATCAACTTTCAGTAATCATCATTGCCTCGAACTAAACAAGTAGTTATTCATTCATCAGTAGCACCATTTTAAGATACGATCATCATACGAACTATTTGCAAATTTTATTTGTGTTCAGTTAGTCAAAATGAGATTTGCTTCTGGTTTAGACATTGCCAGTCAGTTGTTACCAATATTAAAGCATGCGTTGTCATCAGCATGTAACTAAAAAGAAATCAGCTGTTTGTTGGTTGTCTAATACTGTCTTTTTCTTGAGCCATAAATGTTGACTCACCTTTGCTTTCTTTGTGTTTATACCAATCACTGTAAAATATCAAGATCTGTTTCATACGCACACAGAACTCCAAATTGTGTGGAATTGCCTAACCCTACAACTTTTAAAATTGGAGGAAAATTATCCTAACAAATTAGTGGTAAGAAGAACTTGACTTGACAAAAACACAATACAGGCTATGAAATCCTGACTTGGTACTGGTAGAGCAGAAAATAGGTAATTATAACAACCCATAAACTAAATGTGAGCTAGGAACCTATCATTATTTATAGTTCATTTAATCCGTAATAATGGCAGTTTGTTCTGTTTGACAGTTGTGGGACCTAGGGGCAAGTTGCTTAATCTCCTTGAGCCATAATTAATTCATTTATAAAATGGAAATGTGAGTAGCTGCCTATTCAGCCTGGAGTTCTAAGGATCAGATATGATCTTGTATGTGAAATCAGTGAAATATCAATACCAGTCTCAAATCTAAGAGAAAACTGGAACTAGCACAGAAGGAATGCAGCCAAACAGAGAGTACCTGTGTAGTGTCCTGCCCTAACCTCACATACTGGATGCCCTGTGATCATGTGTCCTTGCCCTTCCCTATGCTGTGCAATCCCAAGATGTCAGAAATGTGGATTCACTCAAGGGGCTAGGCAGTGTAGGTTATGGACTTGCTAGAACACAGCTCCCAATAGCTGTGGAAAGGAGAGAAATGAAGGGACTTTGCATGACACTGGATCCAATCTGGTGGCAGGACATTAAACAAGGAACTAACAGTCTGAAGGAAGACACATAAAGGCCACTGTCTTGTGTACAAACCCAGAGATGAAATGTGGATCCCTCAATTATCATAAATACATTCAAAGATTTTAAACAGACAAGAAATTGCCAAGTCTTCATAGGAGTTCCAGAAGCTCTAAAGTATTTTGCATTCAGTAGGTACTCAGACATTGTTGTGATGACAGTAATTTGCACCAGCAGTTGTGCTCTTAAAAAATTTAGTTTTGTGAGTTTTACATTTGAAAAAGGTGGTAGCAAATTAGAATGTGGTGCAGAGGAAACACACAAATTATCAAAGGTCCATGAGTAAAGTTCAGTAAGGAGAAAGCACAAAATAAGGCTGACATCAGTACATTTTTTAAAATACTTATTTGAAGAGATGTCTGTGTACAAGATGGCTATCAGATGTTTTCTGTCAATAAGACAACTAAACAAGATAATCTAAGCAGGAAAATGTTAGATGAGACGTGACTTCTCCCTGAGAGATTTCACTTGATTCCTGGGACTTCCAACTACACAAAAAATGAATTCATCAATTTCTATAATTGGACTGGGGGAAGCTCCTGCAGAGTAAGGCCTGTGGAGTAGTTTGAGTCTTTTATACCTAGCACTCAGAACAGGCACATTTCTCTCTCTGTCTGTCTCTCTCTGTCTCACACACACACACACACACACACACACACACACACACACACTTTTTTTTGAGACAGTGTCTCACTCTGTCACCTAGGCTAGAGTGCAGTGGCGTAATCACAGCTCACTTTTTTTTTTGAGACAGTGTCTCACTCTGTCATCTAGGCTAGAATGCAGTGGCGTAATCACAGCTCACTGTGGCCTCCACCTCCTGGACTAAAGCAATCCTCCCACCTCAGCCTCTTAAGTAGCTGGGACTACAGGCATGTCTCACCACACCTGGCTAATTTTTGTATTTTTTTGTAGATACAGAGTTTTGCCATGTTGCCCAAGCTGGTCTCAAACTCCTGGGCTCAAGTAATTTGCCTGCTTTGGCCTACCAAATTGCTGAAACTATAGGTGTGACCCACTGAGCCCAGCCCTCATATATATTTTTAATGCTAAATTAAATCAGGAGTTCTGAAAAACAGTCTTTCATAAAACTGTTTCCTCCTTGAAATTTAACCTATTTCTTTTCATCTTTTTCCAAGTCAACAAGATTCACAACATAGAAACATGGGCATCTTTTTTGACTCCTTACTTCCCTTTAATAGCTATTTTCTGTACCCATATCATATTAGCTATCAATTCCTATGGATTCTTTCTTCAACATCTCTTTTTATATGTTTCTTCTTTTGAGATTCCCATTCCCATTACTCTGGCTAGATCTCTAGTTCATGTTCAAACAATAACCCCTTGAGAGCTTTGCTAGCCTTTAGGTTTTCATTTATTATTTCAGCTTGCATATTTAAGTTAAGTCATTTGTCCCAAAACATTACTTCCACCTCTCAAAAATGTTTGACACTTGTCTCCCAAGTTTTTGTAAGTTTGCGCATACCCAATTTATAGATTTTTTTCTTGTATGAATTCCATATTTTAAGCAGTGGTTGACTTCGCTTTCCCTTGGGGGGTGTCATTGTGTCCTTTCTTCTGCTCTGGGTTATTTCTGCTACTTACTGGAACTCGCTTCTTTCTGGTCCCACCTCCCAAAATCTTAAGGTTCAGCATTGTCTCGAAGTATTTATATAAGTTTTCTCACTGCTTCCCACAATATTCTTACACTGTACCAAACACCTTAGCATATGGTGTGAACTAGAAAGTTGATTTTTAAAGGGGAGATGTTTAAAAACAAGACATGTGACAATCCATTGTTAACAGTAGCTCTACCTTCATGCTGGCAGCCTATCTGAATTCTCAGAAAGTTTTATGGTGTGTAAAAATCTGGGAGAAGAATCACTCTTTGAGAATCTTGTATCTACCCATTAGCAAAATTATTTATAGGCATGGTTTGCACTTAGAGCATCTTTCATTTTACATAAAATGCGTTTCTTTATTTATGAGATTTTGTATTTTAACAAGTACTCCCAGATACACTCTTTTTGACATTTAATCTTGGATTCATACCCAATTTAGGATATGAAACCTACTCGTTACAAATCTTAATTATCTTATAAGCATTTTGAGTGCTACTGGGTATGCAAAGTATATATATTACTGACTTTTCACCCAAGTTCCTTCTTTAGAGAAAGCTGGGACAGCTGTAGATGTTTTTACTTAACAGATTGCTAAATGACAAGTGATGGATTGTTACTAGCTGAAAAAAACTAGATAGAACATGCATCTAAGACAACCAAAAGGGAGTGATTTTTCTAAACAGAAGTGCTGTTTTACCCCCTTAAAGTTTATTCTTATGTTGTATTTTGTTTTGCAAACAGACAAAAGGACCAGCAGAGCTCAGGAAGGTTTTGTGTTGTGCCCAAGGTTGGGGGCAAGAATTTGAAAGGGATCAGTGAATCAGATGTAATGCGGGCTCTGTTTGAGCCACCCAATCTCTGTTTTGCTGACGGTCAGTATTTCAGTTATAAAAAGCTGCATCGGCATTTCCGTCAGCTCAAAAGAACTTTATCCCTGCTTTCATTCTGACATACCTATTATGACTTTGTTCACTAAGCAGAAGGAATTATGGGAAATGGAGAGTCGATGGCATGTTTTTATTAAGGCGTTATGTGTGTATCTTCACTGAGAAATTAAAGAACCAAGCAGAATTGTGTGTTTTCCTTTCAGGTAACAAAAATTACCTTATTCATTCCATCTCATGGTGATTTAGTTAACTTGGAAAACAAAGTAGCATAAAATAAGAAGATCTTATATACAAAGTACATTTTATATTTTCAACAAGAAATTTAATGCTTATGTGAATTTCTATTATTCTAAAATCAAACTAAAACATAATCACAGAAAACTCTGCAAATGTATTTTATGGGGGTGGGATGGTGATGTTTTAAAAAAACAATGTTACAAAAGCTGCATTTCACTCTTGATTTCTCTAGAGTTGTAGGCTTAGAGAGTTGTACATTTGTATTTCAAAACAAGGGATACATTTTCAAATCTAGCTGATAATACTTAACCACACACTGTATTTGCACCTTTTGTTAGAGCAGACATTCTTCTGCAAACTGCAGGCAGGTTAACATTTTACAAGCCAAATATTTTTTGTGGTAAAGTTTATGCTTTCTGTGATACTCTATTTAATTGTGTTATTAAATGTCAACTTCAGCTTCTACATTTCTTAACCTAATTTCCCTAATCCCCCACTAAGTAGATCTTCATCTTCATTCACATAATTTGCTAGAGAAATTCTTAGATACTACTGTGCCTTCCTTGGTGAAATACTTGCCCCCTTCAATTTTATATTTTCAGCTCGCTCACCATGCCTACCTTGTAATGAGACATACACATTCAGGCATGGAATTTAAAAAGAAAAGAGACTCTCATGCAGATATGATAAGGAACTTTATACAATGAAAAACGTTATTAATATCTCTTTAAATGTTAGTGCAGAGGTTTTTATTTTCATAAGTCTCTCATTTATTAAACATGGAATTAACCTGTATTTAGTTGTCTAAAAAATGTCATTTGTGTTACATATGTCTCCTTTTTTGCATCTACTTTGAGCTTAGTAAATTTTCCTAAAAATAAAGTTAAAGAAGATTAATATGAGTCATCCTAAAATGAGAGGTCTATGTTAACATAGAGTAACTTTGAAAGTCTGAAAAATGAAGGTTAACCTCATTAATTTTGTAAAAAATTGCCAAACATCAAGAGGTTTGAAAACATCTAGAAAAACAAGATATTCAGCAAAGTTGCTTGTTTTAAATTCTAAACTGTAGTCCGTGAAAAGAATTATTAAAAGATAGTGTGTGCATGTAAAATAGGCTATTAAAGCAAATAACTTTGAACCTGAGAGAAAGAATGTTACTCATTAGAAACCGAAACTTGAAGTGGAATGTCTGTGTATGGCCATTATGGTAAGAAACTGAATAGAAAAATGAGTTTATTTTATTAGAAACTTTCAAAAAGAAAGTATGCCATGTAAAGCTAAAGAAGAAACTTTTCTGGTTTTTTGCCAAGTATCTGCTAAGGAACTTTGTAGGTCTTCAGTTAATCTTTCCTGAGGAGCATTTATCCTACGAAAATGATAAACTCAAGAGAAATAATCAGTTGTATCCTTAGTTGTCTTGAAAGCTTAATTTTGTTTTCCAGAGTTATACCTGTTTTGCATTCCTTATTAGATAGTTCCAAAAATCTCTTTTAAAGAATTTTGTTCTAAAGAATGTTACCTTTACCACTTGACATCCATTACTTTTAGAGGGGATAAGAGATAACATTTGGAACTTGAAGTATGGGTAGTATTGTTTGATCTTCAAGGATTTATACTCATTGTGACACCTTAGTGTTGAAATGACTGAAATCTGTTTCATGCAAAAAAAAGGTGACTGGTCTGTTTCTAGGGAGTTGTATTTCAAAAGCTTGAGATTTGTTTTTGTTTTGTTTTGTTTTGTTTTTGCTTTTTGTGATGACATACAAACTTAAGCAAAAGAAAAGCACCTACAGTATAAATTAAAATTCATTAAGGCCTATGTAATTTTCTGACATGTTAGAAGGAAGAATGACAACTGAATAATTACTATGATTTTTATCTGCAGCAATTGCTGCTCTTTTTATTTATAGTTACCTGGAATGTTGATTTGTATTTTAACTTTGCTTTGGGATATATAGCTTTTTAAAAACCAGAAAAAAAATATTTAAAACAATTTCATCCCTATAGGTTTTCTCCTTTGCTTTTTGTCCTAGAAAAACCGTTTTGTTTTTCATAATGAATGCTCAACATGAACAAAAACAAACAGAACTTGAGCACGACTTTCACTGGTGATATTCACTCGGGGGACTTGTTAAGATATCAAATTTTAGACTATAGTGTATGCATGTTTTTAGTGCTGTACAGTATATTAGCAGAGCAGTCATCTAGTGAGAGTCCCTCATATTACTGAAGAAATGAAGATACAAAGCTGTTGAGAGGTTATTCAGTTTCAGCACAACCACAACCAGAACTGAATTTACTGGCTTTTAGTTCATTACTCTTTTTAATTTTTTTGCATCAAACCAGAAAGAAGTGATAAAAAAAAAATCATTGTCAATGTCATTTCTTCCAATTTAGAGAAAAGTATACCATATCAGACTAGTGGAGGATATGGTTCAGTCGAGTATAAAATGATAGTGGCTTACTGAAGATTACTTGTAAAATACGTAAGATTACAGTTGGCCTTTTTGATACAAGGAAGTTTTTTTTTAGTATCTTTTAGCATTTATTAATAATTCATCTCATTTGATAGTGAGGTTACTTCTATACTGTACTCCAAATTAAACTGAATATTTAGTGCCCCTGTTGACTGGACTATAATTTAGATAAGGCATGACTTTTATATAATGAATCTGATTTTTCTCTGTGACTTGTGGAATCAGTCCCATCTCTTTATAATCACATCATGTGTATTATATTGTGTATCTTTGAATGATGCCTGTGTTTCAAAAGTACCACTACTGGTCTTCCTCATATTAATATGTCACACTCATGGCATCAGAAAATGGGGAAATTCTAAGCCTTTGTACAAAAGCTACAATGGAATTTAAATTTTAACACTTCATCCTGCTGTCAGATATGTCTGTTACATACACACACACACACACACACACACACACACGCACACACACAGCCCCTAAATTCAGTGAACCAATTCATATGATGCATCAGTAATTAGATCTTTAGTTTGTACCTCTGTTGACATTTCTCCTTTCAGACTAATGGGTTTCAGTCTACCTAGAGACTTTTTTTTGAAAAAATACTTCCCAAATACTCATCAATAACAAGGCATTAAGGGAGGAACTGCTGTGCTGATCCAGATACCACCCCTTCTCTGCATATTGATACCTCTGTGAATGTACCATGACTGCCTGGCTTCAATGCCCGTTTATGCCGAAGCTGCCACCTTTTACCTATACCCTACTGGGATGATGCTTATTCTTTGGTGCTCAGATCAGAAGCCACCTGCCATTTCCATTGCATCTTCAGTGATGTCCCTTTCTCCCTTGAAATTTAATTGTTAAGCATTTTAATTTTGCCCATTTTGTTATTTATTGTTAAGCCCTTTCCCCCTAAATTTAAGCTCTTAGAGATCAGGGACCTTGCTATGTCCATCTCTATATTCACCTTAAATGGTAGATTAGGAATCATGTAGTTCATTTTCATTGAGTGTGGGGCAGTTCAACAAGAAATGGAAATTTCCCTTGGTGCTAAAATGGAATGGGTGCTTCCCAGGATGCCCCAAAGAGCTTCGGGCATCTGTGCCACCCACCCCTTGCAATGTGACCAGGAAACTTACTCTCTGTGACCTTTTGTTTTGCTGCTTGTAAAGGTGGGAAACCACTGTCTGAACAGCAAATACATTTTTTAAAAATACTTAAAAGTATTTGAATCATTGCAGATGGTATCCAAATGAGATATTTTATCACCAAGCATTCCGAACTCATGTCTTAGAAACAGTACTAATGAGGGTAATATTTAATTACTTATTCAGTTCAGAGTATAGGACTGTATGCTACACTTTTATACTTAGATGGATGAATTCACACATAGGTACAAAACTTATCTAAGTTAATGTAATATTGTTCCGAGTGCTGTTGGGTATGAGGAAGTGGGTGCAGTCTTTACCTTTGTCTTTGTTTCCTTATGGTATGAGTCATTCTACAAACATTCTCGTTGAAGCAGGGTTATAGTCAATGGTTGAGATGCTGAGCCCACAAATTTCTTTGTGTCTACTCCCCAGTTTTGAGAAGATGTAGTGCATATATGAATGAACACTGACTCAACACCAGACTATTGCTGTTGGCCTTGTATATTATTACTGAGAAGCTAGTTGGAATTTGTTCATTCTTTGTGCAAGTTTTCAAATTCCAGTGCTGTTTGAGAGGGAATGTGGTACACAGTCAGAGCTCAGACTCAGGGTGATCTGGGGCATCTCAGCCATAGATACATGTTATGGTGAGTAGACCAGTAACTACACTGCAACATCAAAACACTTTTATCTGCATTTGATTAGATCTTCTCCATTGGATTAGATCTTCCTCAAGAGCATGCTATATTACACCCCTCCTCTGTGCAGTTTGTGACTCACATCACTCATTTCTAGTAAAACCAGCTAAAAAATAAAAACAAGGTCTCATGTTCCTTTTATTCATTATATGATTTGACTGTATAGGTCTGCTCTGATCGCCCATTGAATACCAGTGTCACTTAAAGGAAAAGGAAGAAAGTTGGAAAAACTAAGGAAAAGTAGCTTTAGCCATAAAATTAATAAAAGACAAAAATGAGCCTAATGTCTTTTTTTTTTTAACTTGGATTTTATCACCTGCCTTGTTTTCCAAGTTCTCTTGATTCCCCCTCTTCTTGTAGCCTTCCCCTCTCCCCTTCTCTTCCATTATGCAGTATTTCAAATATACAAACAAGGACCTGAAGCAGGACCCAGTTTGGCTTGTTGGAGGAATCATAAGAAAATGTATGTAACTGTAGAGACCCAGTGAGCTAGGAGAAGAGGAAAGAGGATGAGGTTACAGGGCCGGGGGCTTTGTTAAGGATTTTTGTTCTGTGTGTAATAGGAACCTTTCGAGCATGATCCAGTTTTTTGTTTTTCAAAGGTCACCGTAGATGTTGTAAAGAGCGGAAGTAGGAGATCAGTTAGAGCCTTCTATCTGTGACTTATGCTGGATAATGACTGACAATAAGATGTTAGCTGTGGAGGTGATGAGAATTGGTCCTATTGATAATATATTTTGGAAGTGGAGCTGTTAGAACTTGCAAATAGATTACACTTAGGATAAGATAAGAATTGAGCCCAACTTCTAGACTTGTAGTGTAAGCATTTGGGTGGAGGGTAGAAACTGAATGGAGTTGGTTGTACAGAGGGAGGGTGAACCCAGCCCAGAGTTGGCTTTCACATCTGTATAGTTGAGTTGCTTATTAGATTTCCAAGTGGAGATGTCAAGCAGGCAGTTACAGATAGGAGTCTAGATCTCAGTGGAATGGTCAAAGTTTAAACTAAATATTCAAGATTCATCTTAGTACAGGTGGTTTTTAAAACCTTAAGATTGGTTGAAATTACGTAGGATGAAAATGTGGATCAGAGAAGGTCCTGAGCTAAGTCCTAAGGCACCGAAGGAGATGGAGAGGGGTGGTCAGTAGGATGGGGGAAACCAGAAGAGTGCCCCATGGAATTAATTTCCTTTGCAGTGTGTTAGGTTCTGATTATTGATTTTTGTTGTCTTTCCTAAGCACTAGATTTTTTTCTAATGTGTAATGACTTGGGAATTTCAGGCCCACTGTGCATGAGATTATTGTTTTCATCTCTCTTTCATTCTCCCCTTGCACAAAACCAGCCTCAGCCCCATCCTCAGCCCCATTCCTTGGAGTCAAGTGGCATCCTAACTGCTGTACCAGCTTCCTGTCACCTTCACGTTCCTTTGCCCTGCGAAGGCGGGGACCTTTACTTGTCCTCCACTTGTTTCCTATACAGACAGCAGTTTATACTGGTTCATTTATGGTCCACTGTCTTATTTTTGATCCTGGCCAGTTTTTGTTGTTGTTATTGTTTGTTTTTCCTTTTATATCTGATTATTATTACGGTGTATTTGAACAGGTGATACTTCAGAAATGTGGACCTGTTGTGCCATGCCATGCTCTCCAGAAGTCTTCATACCTCAATTCTATATGTCCTTGGTTTTATATCCCTACATTAAAAAAAAAAGTCAGCTTTTAGACAAAAAATTTACACTTAATAGATTTTTCATCATTTCTTTTTAGGTGTGTGTTTTTTTCGGTCAGTGTCCCAATTATTCACATCTGTTGTTTTGCTTCACTTTTATGCTTATGGAAGTCAAATGTCTACTGTAAGTTAGTTTTCAAAAAAAATTGGATTTTTAATATATTATCCTGAAACATTAATGTTGCCAGGGCTTTTAGGCAAAAGGATATAATTCAGACTAGTCTGCTTATTGGCATCTGTTTATCAGGACAGGATAAGGATGTTATTTTGGCCTAACTCAATTTGTTGTAGCTAATACATACAGATTGAGAAATGTAAATGGGGGAGCAAATAATATGTGCACAGGATACTTGCCTGGACATCATCTTAGTTAATGTAATGGAAATCCTTTAATACATGTTTATATATTTACACAGGGAGAATTAAATGTGGAAATTCTTTACCTCTGAAAAATTTAAAAATACCTTGACCCTTTACAAGTACACCTGACAGCTGTACTAAGAGTGCTTAGTGGCATTCGGGAGGGGGTATGCCTGGGATTAATTCTCTTAGGCAGAATCCTAGAGCAGTTGTGCACCAAAGATGTTTTCCAGATAAAACCCGTGATGTGGAGCTGGAGCGTACCTGAGATGGCCATCCTGTTACAGTGTATGGCAATTAATCCTATTCACTTTGGTATAATTAATGAGAATGGTGAAATAGAAGTGTAATCATTTCTCCAAGAGGAAATGTCAGCCCATTAATGAGAATAGGGGTTATTATTGTCCGTTGAAGCAGCAACTATTCAGATTGCTGAGTTGGTGTGTTCACAGAGGTAGATGTTCATTCCAGGCTATAACAGAGAGGGAACATTTTTCAAGAGGATTAAAAAAAATGATGGCATTTTGACATGACTGCAGTTGTGGACACTAATAAAAATTCAGTACGCATAAAATGTAATTTCTAAATATAAGTAACTGGTATTTTAAGAGTCTTACCCAAACTCAAGCATTTATACATGTATATAAAATTAACCTTTAAATTGCCTTGTATTATTGTTATGTTAATACATTCAAAATGGAATCCACTTTTTATTATGTGCCATAGACTACTTGCACTTGTTTTCTTTGTGGCTCTGTGTGTTAGACCATAGTGAGTTGAACTGGGTCTGAGAAATGTTGTCCCTTTAGATTGTCGGAAGAATACCTTCCCTACTAGAGCAGCTTCTAGGGTTTATGCAATAATTGTTTGAAAAGTTAGAAAGTAGTGAACTGAGATAATCATAAAAAGATACGTTGGGAAGCCATGATTTTTTTCCTGGTTACAAGATAATATTTTACAAATACGCCACCTGTACTCTGAAAGACTAATTTAATTAGAGGTAGTAGTATTTCAATGTAATTTGTTAATGGGTACAATCTGCAAAAAAAAAAAAGAATAATTCTGCCTAAGCACTGATAATTTTATGTATTTTTAGCTGGCTTCTGTCTAAGGAAAGAGTTTTCGTTGAATTTCATGGCATAGAGATGCCTGGAGGAAGAATACCAATGAAATGAAGAACAGCTTAAAAACTTTTGAGTTATTAGAATGTATACAAGGGAGAATGCAATAATCTTGCTGCTTTCCCGGTAGTTTAATATATAAAATTGTGTGCATAGCATTACAAGGCTACTCAAAAGCGAAATTATGTATTTCTGAGGTCATAATCATTTTTCTATATCATCCCTACTGCTGTTTTGATGGTTTTTTTTCAGTTTTGTATTAAAGAAGAATATCATAGCACATTATTTCTTTCTTTTATTTGTGGCAACTTGTATACGTTAGTTAAATATGACATGACTTTTTCTGGAAAGGAAATAACAGCTTCCAATATATTTCATAATATTTTGGGGAACATTATAATAAAAACTTTTTTGGTAGGAAAATATAAATACTTTTAGTAGCAGAAAAAGTTTTATGTACTTAACATGCAATAAGTTTGATTCTGATTTATTTTTAGAGACTTTTTGTCCTAATTTTACTGTCACTCAAGGTGACTCAAGTTGAGATCTTGTTAGACTGATGGGCTAGGATGTGCTACACTAACAGTTACCACTAGTTTTCTGTGTTTGACACAAAAATGGATTTCCCATTCATGCTAAGCCCATTGTAGGTGTGGATGACTCTCAGGGAAACTCTCCATGGGGGTGGTTCACTCCTCCTGTGGGCTTGATCTTATATTACCTCCGGCTGACCCGTTCTTTCATAATTACCGCTGCAGGGGAAGAGGGCATCACCTTTTAAATGCTTCTGCTGTAAAATGGAATGTATCCCTTCCACCTGCTGATTCTGTTGACCACATAGTCATGCTTCATGTCAAGGGAGATAAGAAGTGACATCTTTCTGCATATCTAGGAGGGGGAGAAAAACTCAAGATTCTGAGCATCACTAATACTTACATTAGGTTTAATGTTTCAGCAGCATGGCAAGTAGATCCATGTTTCTCAGCTAGAATGCCATGAATGGGATACAGGTATGCTGCAGATACTCAATGGAACTGTTTTTTAGTTTTACAGTGGCTGTTAGAATTGGTGAAATAACATACATGGCTCACATTGTATTTCTGTTGCGCAGTGTTTGCCATCCAGGGTATCAGCAGGTAGCTCCTTGTGCTGAGAGAGAATAATTCCCAGGTATCAAGAGGATGATCTCTACGGCAGTAGTGCTGATGTCAGGTTATGGATGTTCTAACAAGGACTTGGTCTGCCTACGCTTGCTACCTCTGTCGTTCTGGTATGATCCCTGGAAGGCTGACTATAATTAGACCTACTCCTCACATCTGCTATCATGTTCAAAAGACATGAACCAAGATTTCTCAGCCTATTCAAGCCACCATTATGTTTTGGTCCAAATAGCCTTTACACTATTGCTAGACTAGAAGGAAAGTTTGGTAATGGAAAATAAAAGGACAATAGTGGGAAAAGATTTTGGCTAGAACTTCAGTGGTCTCATTTTAGGAGCAAATCAGTGCCTTAGTTTTATCACCTGGCCTCCCAGGGGGAAGTAGAAGAATTAAAAGAAAATGAAATTATTTTGTTGAAATGCTACATGGCTCAAACAAAGCATGGCTGAAGACTAGAGCAGGCCAGCCAGAATCTGGCCTCTTCTCTACGATTTAAAGTTTCACAGAGAAATTCTGATTTCTAGCTTTTGATAAAGCTGTTGATTGGCCCACAACACTTACTGGTCAGTGATGTCTAGCAACTTCATAGCCACTAGAATCCATGCCCCCATGAATGATTAAGATACTAATTAGGCAACATAGAAATGATACTGTCAAATTAGAATTCATGTGCCCTTGGGCTTTTTATAATGTTAAAAATATGAAGACTTTTTACAATAAAACAGATAAAAATTTAATTCACAGCAGTTAAAATAATATTTGAAGGGATAATAGTCAAAATCTCATATGCGCTATGGAATATATACTACATTGTTATTTGCTATAGTTACCCTATGCTGTAATAGAACCACAAAACTTATTCTTCCTGTATAACTGATATTTAAAGTGATGGCTATGGTAATTACCCTGATTTGATCACTGAAGTACATGTACATGCATCAAAACAAGTATATATAATTATTATGTGTCAATTAAAAATTAGTAAAAATAAAATTTCAATAATCTTATGGCTTGCTCTGCAAACTTCCTGCAATTGCAAACACTTACTATTTTCTTTTCTTTTTTTTTTTTTTTTTTTTTTTTTTGGAGACAGAGTTTCGCTCTGTTGCCCAGACTGGAGTGCAGTGGCGCGATCTCGGCTCACTGCAACCTCCGCCTCCTGGATTCAAGCAATTCCCCTGCCTCAGCCTCCCGAGTAGCTGATACTAACAGTCACATGCTGCCACACACGACTAATTTTTTGTATTTTAGCAGAGACGGGATTTTGCTGTGTTGCCCAGGCTGGTCTTGAACTCCTGAGTTGAGGCAGTCTGTCTGCCTCCGCCTCCCAGAGTGCTAGGATTAGAAGCATGAGCCACCACACCTGGCCTATTATTTTCTATTATTTTTCTGAATAAGACTTGTGTAGACCCATTGCAAGAGAGGTTTCCCACATAACACTTCCCCAGATCATCTCCCTGACCAAGAACTCACTTAGGGAGCTACCACCACAAAATTTCCCAACTTTCCCCACCAGAATTCTTCAGTTAATATCATTATAATTTTAATACCAATGTGTTTATCCTCTGTGAAGATTTTATGCAAGTATTGATTTTATCTTTCAGTTTAATTTGCATATGTTTTGCTGATATTTTTCACTAATTCTAAAATAGTATATAAATTTTATCATGTATTGTTTTTGTTTGGAATCAGAAAATTAATAATTTTGTTAATTTTCTTAATTGTTCTGTCTTCCCTCTTTCTTTTTACTTTCTTTGCTTTCTTTTCTTTTTTCCTTCTGATTGGATTTCAAAGTTAACAATTAATCAAAAGTCTTATTATTGATGGAAATCAATAATTAACTTTGTGTATTTTAGAATTAAAGTGTTTATATTATATTTAACATATGCATTTTTAGAAGGAAACTCCTTTCAGTTAAATTAGTTGATTTCTCTTGATACCAAATTACTAAAGAGGACGGTGAATTTCAGAAACTGATTGTTTTCAAAATCTATTTTGGTTATCTAGGAATGCAGAAAGTGATTATATTGTGTATATTTTTAACTTTTAATTATTAAATTCTAATTTAGATCATTGTATGTTTAATTTTGAAGCTTTTTATATGCTTTAGTTTAAAGCATTTAAAATGCAGATAGTCTTAACTATATATTTTAAATACATATTATACTTTATATTATTTTTATATATACTTTATATTATTAACAAATAGATTTTCTAGATTTATACATGCCTGCAATCTGTTTTGTCTTTAGATTTCATTTCTACATATGTTTGTTTTCCCAACACAAAGGATAATTTGAGAATAAATGCTGAAAACCTCTCAGCATCACTAGAATCCACCTCCCAAATGATTGAGATAATTGGGCAATATAATGATGATTTTCTTAAATTGGAATACATGTGCCATTATAATTATTCTCACACATGGAGTGAACATTTTATTTTCATGCAGGAGTGATCAAGTGAAGCTACTTGCATGGTACATTTTTGTGGGCATTCTACCCTAAAACAGCCATCTTAGACATAAGTAGTTTTGAATTCTCTTACACAAAAAGTAAGAATATTTCTTTATGAGATTAAATACAGCACTTTATGATAAAGCTTTAAAAGCCATCTTTTACAAGGTTTCACATATAATACTTTAAGCCAAAATGTGTCCCACTTACAGGAATTTCTTATTTTACCAACCTATATGTTCACTTTCAGCAGTAGACTGGAAATGAATGAAGCAGAAGAAATAGAAAAGGAGCCCTGTTTGCATAACACTATCAGGACAGGCAGTGATGGCATGTCACACATCATAGTGACAACATTAATCAAACAGATTATTAAATTTAAAAAGTTATTGTATATTGATATTAAGACATTAACATATTTGCTAATTAATAGACTTTTAGAATACTTGAAGGTCATTATTCTGAAAACAAAACAAACTTCTGTAGATTATGTATGCAAGGAGGCAAATAAATATTCATATTTCCTGTTTTAAAATATTTATATTGGCCAGGTGCGGTTGGCCTGTAATCCCAACATTTTGGGAGGCCGAGGCAGGTGGACCACTTGAACCCAGGAGTTTGAGACCACCCTAGCCAACATGATAAAACTGGTTTTTACTAAAAAATAAAAATTAGATGGGCTTGGTAGTGCATGCTTGTAGTCCCAGCTACTGGGAGGCTGAGGCAGGAGAATCACTTGAGCCTGGCAGGCTAAGGTTGCAGTGAGCCAAGATCACCCCACTGCATTCCAGCCTGGGAACAAAGCGAGACTCTGTCTCAAAATAAAATAATTCATGTTCATGTATGAGGCTGATGCTCTGACCCAAGTGGCATGAAGCTATAAAGGCTATGAATGATATGAAGGTGTAAACATCAAGATTTTAATCTGAGGTGAGTTTTACTCACATAGCAGCTCTTGGACATAAAAGTTTGCTCATAAATCTTAATTTCTCATAAAGTCATATGAAAATATGAATCTAAATAAATGGCTACAGCTTTATTCAAAGATAAGGGATTGGATTATCACATTTCCTGATATTTGCCAATGTGTACACAAGCTGTCCAAAAGGATAGCTTTTTTCAAGAGTTAATTTAAAAAATGTATTGTGTGTTTGAATGTTACTCTCTTTAGATTTGTTGAAGGAGAGTTAATCACTTGAAAAAAAGTAGCTTGCTTACTAGACATTTTGGAGAACCTGAATGAACTTAATTGAAAATTGCAAAGACCATGTAGAAATATTATATGCACAGAGTTTATAGATATGCAACAAAAATTAAACTTTCAAAAAAAGATAAAAATAATTCACTTGTGTTATTGGTGTTATACTGAAAACCTAAAAAATGGCATTAGAACTATTAGCGCAATCCCTGTGAATGTTTGAAACTCATTATTTTAAAGTACTTAGTAGGAACAATTTTGATAAACCTTTGCATTTCCACAAGGAATTTCCACATTACACTTGTCCTTGTAAGTAAAGAAAGGACATGAAATTTAATCAATTCATTACTCAAGGCTCATGGCAAGAAATAACTTTCTATTATTTGGAGAAAAAGTGGTGAATATTATACTGTCCTTTGCTCCCACTAACTCTTGTGAATAAGTTTTCATTATGGTAATTAAGAATTTGATATTTCAATCAGAAAACATACAAAGATATTTTAGGAACACAAGGTCAAATTTATCATTAAAGATTTAAAAAATAGTTGGAAATTTTACAAATGTTAAAAAATTTATATATTCCCTAAATACTGTATTTGTTTTCTTTATCATAATTATATGCCATAAGGAAAATGGAATAACGTTTTTTCACCAAGGGCTGCATAGACATTCTCAAGCTCTCTCTCAAATTATTCCATTGCACATGTGTGAAAAGGATTGGTAAGCCCTGAAATGGCAACTAAATTATTCTAGAAAACATATCTTTCCTGTATAAAATTTAGAAAAAATCTATTTTAGCAAAATGATACCTAAGCAGATTTTTTTCAGATTTATGAGCAAATTTGTTATGGGATAACCATTCTCCATTGGAATCTATAAGTAAAAACCACTGTGAAATACGCTGTTGAGGCAGTTTCTCCCTGCCTTCCTCCCTCCTAATGCCTTTATTAATTGAAATCTCATTCATTTAGTAAATATTGCTCTGTTCTATTGACACTGTGAAACTGTTTCTCTTTCCCAATGCCTTTGAAAACAGCAATTAATATGGAAAAAAATAGTCAAAGGTATATTTAGACATGAAAATACTTTAGTGTTCTCATATAATTGTTTCTAAATATGATATAATGTTTTACTTGAGCAAAAATTATAAACCATATGTGGGTATTTGCACATGTTCATTCATTTGGTTTATGTAGTGGTATTAACTGCTAACACATTTAATATATAAGATCTGTGGTTTCCTGTTAATATTTTATAAGGATATTATGGTTTTATGGTTAACATCATTTTGAGGTATTGCCTTAGGGTAAAAAATTCTTTAAAATAATTATTTCCCTGGTAATTAATTTTATGTAAATCATGTTCACACAGTTTTATGTGGGCTAGAACACAGTAACTACATCTTAGGTATGTAAACTAGGCAATATCTCTAATAATAAATTTGTTGTTTAATAGTATGATTTTTTTGCCATAAGCATTTAATTGTGTATAGACATAATTAATCCAAAATCAGGCCTGCTCTTTCAGTTGTCTAAGGAAGTGTGTTTTTGCTTTTCCTATGTTATCATATTCTGGAGTTTCTACTTGAGATCATCTGAACATAAGCAAATTTAATGTTGATGGAAGGAACATTGTTCTTTGAGGAAAAGATTTCAAGCCAAATTTTAAAATTATTTTTGAAATAAAATTTTGACTCTTTACATGTGTCTGTTAAAATAGCGTAACTTTCATTAAATACCAACTCAGTATCTTTATACTTAGGATAGTACATACAATTACTGATCTGATTATATTATCCAACTCTGACTAATACCAGCTTGAGGCAATTCAATGGAAGTCATGTTTGTGAGAGATGGGAGATGTTGACGACTAGACAACTATCCATTCCTTTAAGATATATCTGATAAGTACCATGTTTGACCATCATCTGTAAGAAATGTTACACTTTTTTTTTTCTTTTTTTTTTTTTTTGAGACGGGGTCTCACTCCATTGCCAGGCTGGAGTGCAGTGGCAAGATCTCAGCTCCCTGTAACCTCTGCCTCCCAGGTTCAAGTGAGTCTCCTGCCTCAGCCTCCTGAGTAGCTGGGACAACAGGCGCGCACCACCACACGTAGCTAATTTTTGTATTTTTTAAGTAGAGACGGGGGTTTCACCATATTGGCCAGGATGGTCATGATCTCTTGACCTCGTGATCCGCCCGCCTTGGCTTCCTGAAGTGCTCGGATTATAGGCATGAGCCACTGTGTGGGGGCTGAAATCTGACACTTTTTTAATTTAAGAAACTTTACTTCTTAGACCAGTTTTATGTTAGCAGAAATACAGAGTTTCATATATCTCTCCCAGTCCTGTGTTCCCCTATTGGTAACATCCTGCATTAATGTAGTATATTTGTTACAATTGACTACAAAAGTGTAGTATATTTGTTAACAATTTGTTATGTTTGTTAATACAAATGACGCATTATTATTAACTAAAGTTTCTAGTTGGCAATAGGGCTCATTCTTTGTGTTACACAGCTCTATGGATTTTGCCAAAAACATAGTGTTATGTATCTACCATCAGAGTATCATACAGAATAGTTTCACTGCTAAGCATGTATTTTAAGATAAATTTTTCATTATCTCTTCTTGAAAGCACATATATTAAGAATGATAAAACTGCTTCATATTTTGAAAAATAAAAGTTGAAAATCTTGTTCATTATGTTACTCAGAGTTCTGAACCTGCCATTCATAAGGAAAGTGTTTTAATGACAGAAACAAGACTCCAGCGGACTATGTAGTTCTTACAACAGTCAAATGTCCATGATATTTGCCTTACTTTCATCATCAAAGTTTAATTTTTGAATCTAATTTTAAAAATTGAAGTATGTCCCTTGTGTATCTTCTCCCTTCCATGTCGTTTCTGTGTACTATTTTTTTTAAGCCTGAAAGTCTTTTTGAAAGATTATGAACTAAAAACATATAATTTATAAATTACGTATATATTACTGGTATACCTAAGATTCTATAACTTAACAGTTTTCCGCTTTTTTCCTATTAACTTATAAGTTTCTGTAAAATAAACAACCTGAGTAAGTTTTAGTGTTTGTTCCTTGAGCAGAGGTGAATCTTGTCAAATTCAAGAAGATAGTCCTAGCTGCATCTAAGTCATAAGTGAACCAGATAACAGGCAATAAACCTTGACCAGTGGATGATAAATAGAATTCACATGTTATCCATTGAAATTTGAAAGCTTTTTAACTTACGTGACTTGCAAATAATAAAACATGATTCACATATGCTACCTGTAATGAGCTAGGTACCATACATGGATTGCTTCACAACCACAGGATCAAATCAGGACTAATATTTCATGAAGGAGAACTTTTTCAGTTGACTTCAATTTATCTAAGATATTGACCCAACTGAGTAAATGTACAAAGGGAATGATGTAATAATACAACACATTCCATAGAGCCTGAATAATGCCAAAAGATTTTGTGTATTTTAATATTTGAGCAAATGAGAATTAGCGCCTATTTTTAAAACCCAGAAAATTGTAATAACAGGTATATTAAACAAATTCATATTGGTCATAGGTTACGGGCAGAGGTGATAGAAAAACTAATTGACTTTAAATGACTGACCTTTATACAATTTCCTCCAAAGTGTTTTCTCTAGTGTCAGACTCTCTTAGCTCAACCTCTTCTCATTCACAAGATGTGCAGTGACTTTTTACAAATGCATTTTTTGCAAAGGCAGCCTTCTTTCCCTCTCTGAAACGCTGTGACACCTGAATCCAAATAGGTAACAGTACAACATTAATAGAACAAGCGCCAGTGACTAAGAATCCTTTCTTCTGTCTGTCACACCCTTATCCCACCTGAGGGGTCTCCGGCAAGTGCTCTCTGTAGCACATTTAGGGGAATACTCTGGTTTAAGAATTATTTTCTTTCTTTCTTTCTTTCTTTCTTTCTTTCTTTCTTTCTCTCTTTCTTTCTTTCCTTCTTTCCTTTCCCTCCCTCCTCCCTCCCTCCCTCCCTCCCTTCCTTTCTTTCTTTCTTTCCTTTCTTTCTTTTTCTTTTCAAAAGATTTCAGTAGGTTTTTGGGGAACAGGCAGTGTTTGGTTACCTGATGAGATTTGGGTGCACCCATCACCCAAGCAGTGTACGAGGTACCCAGTGTGTCGTCTTTCATCCCTCACCCCACTCCCACCCTTTCCCTTAGTCTCCAAAGCCCATTTTATTATTCTTACAACTTTGCATTCTAACAATATAGCTCCCACTTATGAGTGAGAACATAGGATATTTAGTTTTTCATTCCTGATTACTTCACTTAGAATAATGGTCTCCAGTTCCATCCAGGTTGCTGCAAATGTCATTAGTTTGTTTCTTTTTATGACTGAGTAGTATCCCATGGGGTGTGTGTGTGTGTGTATATATATATCATATTTTATCACATTTTCTTTATCCACTCATTGATTGGAGAGCATTTAGGCTGGTTCTGTATTTTTGCAATTGCAAATTGTGCTGCTATGAACATGCGTGTGCAAATATCTTTTTCATATAATGACTTCTTTTCCTCTGGGTAGATGCCCAGAAGTGGGTTTGCTGAATGAAATGGTAGATCTACTTTTAGTTCTTTAAGGAATTGCCACACTGTTTTCCATAGTAGTTGTACTAGTTTACATTCCCACCAACAGTGTAAAAGCATTCCCTTTTTACTACATCCATGCCAACTTCTATTATTTTTTTATTATGGCCATTGTTGGCAATAGTGAGGTAGTATTGCATTGTGGTTTTGGGTTGCCTTTCCCCTGATAATTAGTGCTATTGAGCATTTTTTCATACATTTCTGTTTCTTTGGTCTATGTACCTATTTTAATACCAGTACCATGCTGTTTTTGGTGACTGTGGACTTATAGTATAGTTTGAAATCAGATAATATAATATCTCCAGATTTGTTCCTTTTGCTTAGTTTTGCTTTGGCTATGTCAACTCTTTTTTGGTTCCGTGTAAATTTTAGGATTGTTTTTTCTAGTTCTGTGAAGAATCATGGTGGCATTTTGATGGGAATTACATTGAATTTGTAGATTGCTTTTGGCAATATGGTCATTTTCACAATATTGATTTTACCCATCTATGAGCATGGTATGTGTTTCCATTTGTGTGTGTGTCTGTGATTTCTTTCAGCAGTGTTTTATAGTTTTCCTTGTAGAGGTCTTTCACCTCCTTTGTTACGTATATTCTTAAGTATTTTCGATTTTTTGCAGCTATTATAAAAGGGGTTGAGTTCTTGATTTGATTCTCAGCTTAGTCACTGTTGGTGTATAGCAGAGCTACTGATTTGTGTACAATAATTTTGTATCCTGAAACATTGCTGAATTTACCAGTCTAGGAGCTTTTGGGATGAGTCTTTAGGGTTTTCTAGGCATAGAATCATGTCATCAGCAAACAGAGATAGTTTCACTTCCTCTTTACCAATTTGGATGGTCTTTATTTCTTTCTCTTGTCTTGTTGCTCTGGCTAGGACTTCCAGTACTGTGTCGAATAGAAGTGGTGAAAGTGAACATCCTTGTCTTGTTCCAGCTCTCAGTGGAAATGCTTTCAACTTTTCTTCATTCAGTATAATGTTAGCTGTGGGTTTGTCATAGATGGCTTTAATTACCTTAAGGATGTTCCTTCTATGCCGGTTTTGCTGAGGGTTTTAATTATAAAGGGATGCTGGATTTTTAAAGTCACATGTTAAGGAACTAGAGAAACAAGGACAAACCAACACAAACCCAGCAGAAGAAAAGAAATAACCAAGATCAGAGTACAACTATATGAAATTGAAACAAAAGAAAACATACAAAAGATAAATGAAACAAAAAGCTGGTTCTTTGAAAGATAAATAAAATTGATAGACCATTAGTGAGATTAACCAAGAAAAGAAGAAACAAAAGTAGAAACAAAACAGGAGATATTACACCTAATACCACAGAAGTACAAACGATCATTCAGGGCTACTGTGAACACCTTTACATGCATAAACTAGAAAATATACAGGAGATGGATAAATGTCTGGAAATATACAACCCTCCTAGATTAAACTATGAAGAAGTAGAAACTCTGAACAGACCAATAACAAACAGCTAGACTGAAGTGGTAATTTAAAAATTACCAAGAAAAAAAAGTCAAGGACCAGACAGATTCACAGTTGAATTTTATCAGACATTCAAATAATTGGTAGCAATTCTATTGACACTATTCCACAAGATAGGGAAAGAGGGGAATTCTCCCTAAATCATTTTGTGAAGCCAGTTATCACCCTAACCGGGAAGGGACATAACAAAAAAAAGAAAAAGAAAAAAACTACAACAGACCATATCCCTGATGAACATAGATCTAAAAATCCTCAATAAAATACTAGCTAACAGAATACAACAGCATATCAGAAAGATAATCCACCATCATCAAGTGTGTTTCATACCAGAGATGCAGGGATGGTTTAATCTGCAAATCAGTAAGTGTGCTACACTATATAAACAGAATTAAAAACAAAAATCACATGATCATCACAACAGACACAGAAAAATAATTTCTTTTTAATATTCTATTTACTATGGGACTCTCAGAGATCTAAATTTGGCATTATTCAGATGCATTTTCAGATCTTTTTCTCATTTTGTTAATTTTATTGTTTTATATTAAAGCTTTAGATTTCAATGACTTATGAGTTTAGATTCTTTTGCACTTTTGTATGGAAGGAAACAGCTAGGAATCAAACAGTCATAGGCATAGATGAAGTTTTTGTCCTCATCTGTAGGACAGAAACAGTGTTTCCCACCTCAGGAGTCATTTTTAAAGTTAACATGTGACATAATCTTAAGTGTCTTCAGTCCCTGGCATTCCGCAAGTATTAATTCATTTTCTTCTATTACCAATAATCTAATAAAAAGTTGATTTTTTGAAGTCCCTGGGTTTTGTTTATTTGTTTTTGTTGCTAAGATGTTACTATAGTAGGCTGTGTGTACTTCTAAGTATCCAGTCTGTTTCCTAGTTTTTGAAAAAGTTGTAAGATTTTAATGGCTATTTAATGGGCACTTATACTGTCCCTGTAGCTGTCAAGTGTCATAAGAAACAAAAGAACAAAGACTTAACTCTCATGAAGCGCAAGTGAGTTTATAGTCTGCTTAGTGAGAGAAGATCTACTCATATGAAATTATTAATAACCATTATTATAACTATTATTATAAAATAAAGCATCAATGTGTTTGAGTGGACAGGAAGTACAAAAAAAAAATAAAAATAAAAAATTTAGAGCAGTTCCAAATGATGGCATAGGCTGAAATCTTGTGAAAAGCATCATGGTGGACTCTTCCCCCAAAATGATGGGCTGGCTTCCCCCCTGGCTCTAGGGCTTTGATATGGAAAATGGAAGAGTGTCCCAGATAAGATGATGAGCCTATTGGGTTGGGCAGCACAAGGTAGGGGATGACTGGAACCTCTCTCACCAGGCAGTATATGTTTTAGAAAGGGTGTAAGTAAAATTGAAGAGACCAGGTGACCAAGAACTAAGAGAGGATTGTACTCTAAGTTAAAGATCTAATGTATAATGTTACAGATTTTAAGCAGGGAGGAGAAAATCATAGCCGGTGTCTAGTCTAACAGCGGGTGTGCCATGACCAGGAACTGGGAAGACTACCCAGGATGTATATGTAACCGTCCAGGTGTTTATGGATGACAATTAATACTAGAGTGATCATAGTTAACAAAAAAGTGTGTGGAAGAGTATGTAGTTTGTAGAAGAGAATGTAGTTTTTCTGATCCAGATTATGTTTTTCTTTTTACTTTTTTTTACGACAGAGTTTTGCTCTTGTTGCCCAGGCTGGAGTACAATGGCACCATCTTGACTCACCGCAACCTCCACCCCCCCAGGTTTAAGAGATGCTCTTGCCTCAGCCCCCCGAATAGCTGGAATTACAGGCATATGCCACCATGCCTGGCTAATTTTTTTGTATTTTTAGTAGATATGGGGTTACTCTCATGTTGGTCAGGCTGGTCTCGAACTCCCGACCTCAGATCCACCCACCTCAGCCTCCCAAAGTACTGGGATTACAGGAGTGAGCCACTGTGCCTGGCCAGATTATGTTTTTAAGTACCATGAATTCCTCTTGTGATATAAAAGGGTACTTTTTATACAAAAAGATGGCAAAAGTGTCTTTTTGATTTCTCATCAGGGTTCCAAACAACAATTTCACTTTTCATTTTTTGTCTTTAATGAAAGATGAGCAGTAGATGGCATTGTTCTGTAGAACAGATTCCCATTTTTCACTTTTAAATCATGAGGCATAGAAGATGGAGTAATTAAGTATCTGTTGGGGATACTTCTATTCCGAAGACAAACATTTTGACTTAACATTATTTAGCTTGAGAAATAACTTTTATTTTCACTTAGAAATGATTGAAATATGAAAGATGATATAGATGGCATTATGTGGAAAATAATATATTCAGTAGTTAAAATATTTTATGACTTCTATCAAGAATTTTATGGTTACTAAGGGAAATAAGCATGCCTGTTATTTGGCTGTGGCTGTGTACACGTCTCAGTGAATTTATACTAATGACAGCAAAAGAACTGTCAGCAGCTCTTATGTGCTGTGGGGGTTCATAAACACTTTAAGTTACTTAGATTTTTAAGTTACTTAGATCCTCAAGAAATGCGCAAGGTGTATTTGATTATATTTTGTAATATGTCCCTTTTAATTATATTCCAAAGAGTATCCTATGTAATTATAGCCAAAACATAACATCAGATATTTACAGAAATAAAAAAAATTGCTTTTTATTTGATCCCTTTACTTGCTATTCCCATTGAATTTTTCTTCAGAAAAAACAAGGATCTTAAAGGAAATAATCTTTCTTAGAGAATATGTTTATTATTTTATTATATCATGAATATGTCTAGTTCTACACAAACTCATGGTTTAATTTTTGTTTTATTACCTGTGGAGACACAAGCTGCCATAGCATTTAAGAAAGCACTAGTTTTTTTTTTTTTTTTCAAATGTGAAGTCCTTGCATTATGATAGAGATAAGACATTGAACCTTATTGAATTCTTATACTCTTTTCGTCATTTTTTAATTTGAAATTTCTTTTGGGATACACTTTTATTTTCGTTTGTTTTAAAATTTGTAAATATGTTATTACTTAATACAAGTACCATAAGCACTAGAAGGAATAGAAATTTGCAGGTTTTTCACCTATTAATTACCACAAGGTCTTATAATTCTAGATCATAGTAGGCATTCAACATTAATAAATGCATTGCTTTCTTCGTGTAAGCATTTGTTCAGAAATTATTTATTAAGACTGTGCCAGAAAGTGTTCAGGGTATGCAAGATAACTAAGAACATTTGCCCTGAACTGCCTCTTCCAGGCAGTGTTGGACACAAATGAAAAACTGAGATAGCAGAGCTTAGACTGCTACGTGAAGGCTGAGAACAAGGGGTTTGTTCATTGTACTTTGAGTGACTTTAGACCTGGGACTAAAGAGTGAGTGGAAGTTTGTAATAGGGTGGGAGGCAGTATCAGTGAAAGATGTCAGGGTGAAAAGCAGGTGCATCTGAGGACCCAGTGTCCAGAGAAGTATGAAAACAAGGGGAAAGCTTTGGAAGAAGGAAATGCTAGGGTGCAGCTCAGAACTACCATCTGGCATTTCATAGAATGAAAATGCCTTTAATATAATACAATAAAAATAAAACTTCTGTGGTTCACACTACTGTATTTTATCCTTTTATTCAAGCAGGATATGGGTTTAAGTATTAGTTGTTTTTGCCTCTGTAGTATAATTATAATAACTGACATACTTCTTACCTTTTACAGTGAAGTTTAGCAACTGCAATGGAAAAAGAAAAGTGCAATATGAGAGCAGTGAGCCAGCAGATTTTAAGGTGGATGAAGATGGCATGGTGTATGCTGTGAGAAGCTTTCCACTCTCTTCTGAGCATGCCAAGTTCCTGATATATGCCCAGGACAAAGAGACTCAAGAAAAGTGGCAAGTGGCAGTAAAACTGAGCCTCAAGCCAACCTTAACTGAGGAGTCAGTGAAGGTATAGTATCCAAATATGGCTTTAGGATGGGTTAAAAATCAGATTTATACAGCTTGAACTAAATACATGCTTTGCTTCAGATCACATTAATGGATGGCCACTATTTGAATTTTTATCAACTTCAGTCATTTTAATAGTATTTTGTTGTGGTTTTCATCTCTTAAGATGCCTAGACTAAATATATTTTAAGCGACTAGAAATTGTATATTAAAGTTTTATTTATACTTTAAGATTTATAACAATTTAAATTAGAAGCAGTTTGTTTTAAATTTCTTAGAAGCTTTACAGGCTGTTAAATAAAACAAAAAATAAACAATTCTTTACAAGATGTCATCAGTCAGATTTATTAGATGAGTACTACAGATTTAAAGTAGTAACAGAAAAACATTTCTGGCAATGAGTATTGGGTTTTTGTCTTTTCCCTTAGTAATCAAATTGGGGGTCTGAATGATTTATATTATCTTGACTTTTTAGGAATGATATACTCCTCTGGTGGAAGCTGCTATGAGCCAAGATAAAATAAATGAGATGCATTTCCAACAGAGTGCCATTCAGTTCAAGAAATGTTTATTGAGCTCCTAATTTGTATAAGTCTTGGTTAGGAATTTTAAATAAAATACAGTAACTTCAATAAAGTTATGATAATATTATTTTCTGAATATTTTAGTTTTTTTAGCTAATTCAAAACAAATAGGATGGGACACACCCATATACGCTGAAGTCCATCATCTCTGGAACTATGCCTACTACTTTTGTTTATACTTATTATACTGTGAGAGATAGAAACACACATATTCATTCCTGGTATTTAATTGTAAATGTAATATATATACCCACAATCAAACATGAATAATACATGAGAGGAAAATATCATTTTTCTCTTATTTCAGTGTTGTGGTTTTATTATGTGAAATTTCATTTGTTAATCTATTAACTGTTCAAGGAAGTCATGTCATTTGGGTAATATGAAGTGAAAAACCAGTAACTAATGGAGTGAAAAGATGCTTTTGTTGTTGATTTGCTATGTTCCAGCAAACTAGCTTGGATATTTGCACTGAAGCAGCAAGGGCTAATGGCTAAAATGTCTACAGATAGAGGGAGAAACAGAAGAAAATGTTGACATCCAGCAGAGATTAATACCTAATGTGCAAAGTGGGTCATCTACAGCATCCATCATGGCTGACATAGGTTTAGAATAATTACAGCATTAATTCTGTGGAATTTAATAGGGTCATAAATATTTGAGACATTCCTTAGCAATATGTATTAAACTTCTCTTGGAATTCAAATTATATTTTAGCACATCAAGATCTAAATTTAATGTACAGTAGCACATTACCTGAACTGTGGTTTAAACTAATGAGAAATATATAAAAGGATACTATTAAATTTTGCTCAATATTAACTACTATCTAAGAAGGTTTATAGAAACTGCAAATAGTTTACACAGCTGTGCTGTATAATAAATTGTTTAGAATTCAATTTTTCAGATACAGTGTAACCCAAAAATTTTATGGTGTTTTCTGTTATTTTAATAGGGGGCCAGGGAAAAGGGTCTCCAGACTTGTTTTTTGTTTGTAATAAACTGTGATTCCCATGCTTTCAGGTATTCAATAATATTGATGTACTTTCAGAAAATGTTTTTCCTAGTACTCAGGAATGTCTTGTTATATTTTAACGTAAAGGAATCACCAGAAGTTGAAGAAATAGTATTCCCAAGACAATTCAGTAAGCACAGTGGCCACCTACAAAGGCAGAAGAGAGACTGGGTCATCCCTCCAATCAACTTGCCAGAAAACTCCAGGGGACCTTTTCCTCAAGAGCTTGTCAGGGTAAGGTGGCACAATTTTAACTGTTTTCATAGCATGAGGCAAATGTATATTAGAAATATTTCTTTTTTGTTTTTAACGAAGTAGAGTTTATGACATGTATATACTTAAAGTGTCTTTCTGTATAGATAGAATTTCTATAATGTTAAGAAAGCCTCTTCTCATTTTCTTTGTTACCTCTCGGATTATTTATAAGCAGAGCTCTCTTGTAGGTCCTGTACACTGTGGATTAGAAAGCTTGTTCAGTTTGTGACTACACAAGCCCTAAAGCGAAGACACATTCCCATCCATATCATTTCTACCCTCACTACACACACACCCCTAAGCTTCCTTGTCTGAAAGCTGGGCTCTCTGTGATGATCTTTGCCCTCTACAGATAGTTTTTGGGCCACACAAAAAATAAGGGCAATCATTATTTAAAATGCCAGCACCAAATGCATTTGAGAGTTTTTTAAAGAAAAAAATGACCTCTGATGCCATTAACAGAATTCCCAGGGCAATGTAAAATCATAGGCTTTCAAATCTAAGTTTTTTTATTTACTCTAGATACATACCATCAGCTACAAAAGGAAAAATGTATATATTTTTGCATTTTAGTAAACTTAACAAGCCATTGTTTATTACAAAAGGATAGTAAGACAATGAATGTATTGCCATTCATTAAAATACAAATGTTTCTGTATATGATTATTTTAGCATTCTAACACATACTTACTGAAAGTTATTTAAAAAAATAAGCCACTTATTTATGTTGTATATTCCGTCCTAATGTACATTATAATTAAGTTTAACAATGAATGTAACTGAAATGAAGATACTCTTTCTACTTTAAAGAAGTTTGAGAGAAAAGAGAATTTTGCTTTAACCTAAAAGAAAAACAACAAAATTTATTGATGGATTAAGTGGAAGTACCTAATACATAAGGATCTCTTATTATTTCTCTGTGCCTCCCTCCCTTCATCCCCTTTCATAGCCTGTTCTGTCTCCTGTGACTGCTCATACATTGACTTAATTTTCCTGAGAGTAGTTGTGCTTGGAGAAGGCAGTGAGCCTATAAATGGTACAATGTTTGCAAGCATAAAAACATAAAAATATATTTTAAATTGCTTTCTTTTGTACTTTATTATTAACGAAAATGTCAGGTGTCACTTTGATATGGAAAGCTTTGGTTGCAGTGAACAGTGTTAGTAAAATGCAAGTCCGGAAATCTGACATTCAGGCTCAACCATAACTGTATTAGAGTTCCATTTGAGGACAATTCATTCTTATTGTTCCTGATGCAAGAATGTAAACAGTGTTTATTTTAATGAAATTGGACACCTGTTACTATGTTAAATCATCTAACCTAGAAACTCCAAGGACAGAGTTTGATTGTTTAAATTAAACTGACACTTGTAGATTTGGAACTTTTGCCCTGCTCCTAGTGAGTCTTCTTTTAGATATTAATGTTGCCTCCGGTCTTTCTGGTGATAGATGACATCTCTTTTGAAGCCTATCACCAAGAAGCAGAGGAAGAACAGGCACTAGGAGAGTTTCAGTGATTTTTCTGGGAAGAGATGGTGTAAGTTTATAGCTGAAAAAGGGCATGAAGTGTGATGTGCCCCATCTCTGGTAATGAGCTCATTTAGTCTGTCACTTAATGTGATTGTTTTCTTGATCCTCAGATCAGGTCTGATAGAGATAAAAACCTTTCACTGCGGTACAGCGTAACTGGGCCAGGAGCTGACCAGCCTCCAACTGGTATTTTCATTATCAACCCCATCTCGGGTCAGCTGTCAGTGACAAAGCCCCTGGATCGCGAGCAGATAGCCCGGTTTCATGTAAGATTCCAACCAGTTGATAAATCTATGTATTAGCACTTCTGAATGTCTGCAGAGTTTACCATAGTGTCTTATGTCAGTCTGAAAGCCTCGATACTGAGTTTTAAGAATTGCATCTGTAGTCTTTTAGTTTATTTTAATAATTTTATTGTTCTTATAGAATTGATCAATGCCCTCATAGAAAAGCAAATAGTGCCCACAGCAAAGAAAGAAGGAAGTGAAATTGCCTAAAATTTTGTTACTCTGTTAGTAACTGTCTACTCTGTTTAGTAGAGACAGAAATCCCATCTTTACTAAAAATACAAAAATTAGCAGGGCGTTGGTGGTGGGTGCCTGTAATCCCAGCTACTCGGGAGGCTGATGCATGAGAATCTCTTGAACCCAAGAGGCAGAGGTTGCAGTGAGCCGAGATCACGCCATTGCACTCCAGCCTGGGTGACAGAGCAAGACTCTGTCTCAAAAAAATAAAAAAAAAATCCCCTGTGCTCTGAGAACAATGCCTAGCATGTAGAAAATGATGGCTCTTTGCTACTGTATCTATCCTAATTATATGGACTTGGCATAAATTCAATTTTGATGGGAAGAACAGCTTTGGTTTTTCAGCTGTGAGTTTATTCTTGCTATTTCAGTAGCCTTATAATTGTGTATATATCCTCTCACAGACATAAATCTGTTAAATAGTTTTGTTTTCTAATTACTTTTGCAGTTGAGGGCACATGCAGTAGATATTAATGGAAATCAAGTGGAGAACCCCATTGACATTGTCATCAATGTTATTGACATGAATGACAACAGACCTGAGTTCTACACCAGGTTTGGAATGGGACAGTTCCTGAGGGATCAAAGCCTGGTAAGTGTAAAGATAATAATTGGAAGATGACTTGAGGAAAGTATATAACCAGCCCTGTTTTATGAGCAAGAAGTGGAGAAATCATATGAGCCGTTTTGGATCATTTTTTTATTCATAATGCTTTTGGGAAAGAAGGAAGGTAACTTAGGGAAAAACTGATTGAAGAGAATAAAACAAAAAAAATCCTCCTTATTGCCCATGATGATTTTTCCCACCTTTGAAAAAATATGCAGTACAGTATTTGATTCTGTCCTGTGGAATACATAGGATCCTTTCATTCTGCTTTAGTTGATCTAGACAGTGCAGCTTGAAAGTGAGCCCCAGAAGACACGAGGCTTTGTGTTTATAAAGTACAGATGGGACTGTATGAGACACAGCAGCAATTAAACACATTGGGAAAGCCCTAAAGATACCTGACGTTCCTGGGACTAGGTGGCGAAGTCAGACCTAAAGCATGGAAGGGGCTTGGTGACAGCTGTGATTGCTGCCCTCTAGCTCCACAGGACAGTTACTTTCAGCACATCCCCTTCAGCCCTGTCCCTTCAACCAGCACAATGGAAAATGCCCTGGCCTAGAAATAGCTCTTGTGGAAAGCCACTCAACATTGTAAAGTGGTATTTGACTAAGATTTTAGATTCTTGTATTAAAAACATGACACACTTCAGTCACTGTAGAATAGCCAGGCCAGAGTGGCCTGTTTAGGCCTAGAAAACCAGTGGACAAGGTAATCAGTTGGCGTAGGCATGGTAGAAGTAAGTGTTGGACCAAGCTTCCTGAGATGACGTGGTTTTCAGAGAGATTTAATTAGCTATTGTATTTTTGTTTTGTATTTTTAATAGCCTCAGCATTTAAAATTGTGCTGCATAATACCTTTGTCATCTACACAGTTTATGCAACTCCTTTATGCATAAGTCGGTTTATAGATATAACCAATGATGCCTCAAATGCATACATTTTCTTGGTCCAAGTGCATATATCTGCCTCTTCAGAGAAGATGTAGGGGTAGGGTGGGGGCAGCTGGAGGGAGTCCAGGGGCTGTGCAGGAAGTTCAGCCATCTGTGACTCCTTCTAAGTCATATCGTCAGAGTAGCTTTCTTCAGTATTTTAAAATACAGTAAAACTGAAGCAAATTCAGCATTTCCTTACTAAAACACAAGTCTTATACAAATATTCCAAAGAAAACAAACATTGGGCTTTTGGGACTGTGGAGATTTTTAAATATTATTTTCTTTTTTTTCTCTATTATTTCAAACGTTACAAGAATAGTTTCACAAAAATTGTTTAAAATGAGCCACTAAAGCTATATTTATTGCACATTTTACCATGAATTTCCATATGAGCCACCCATAAATAAAAGACTCTCAGCTATTGCTAGAAGTAGACATATTGTGAGTATATTTCCTGTAGTTCTTCTATAAGTTTGAAAACAGCCTTCTAGGCAAGATTTGTGATGAATTTTGAGTTAAACCGTGTTGTGATCTATATTTTGGCTCACACTTCTGAAATATACCTTTTTATGCTAATGATTTATTCATTCATTCAGCAAATGTTTATGAAGCATGTGCTATGTGATAGGCCCTGTTCTGACACTGTGGATACAGTGGTGACAAGCGGGTTCCTGCCCTGTTGGAGCTTAAATACTAGTAGAGGAGAGAAATATAAAACACACAAGCAAGTACATGATGAAGGTTTTGAAAAAATAAGGGTGTAGGGATGACACATAATCAAAACAGATAAATTGTTTAAAGGGACAAGTTCTGAAACAAGATTTGAATATTACCAAAGTATGGTTAGTTCAGAACCCAGGGTATACCATGGAGAGAGTATAGCCAATGTAAACAGGTTGTAAGGTAGAACTGAACTGGAATATTCAGAAGGAAGATGGACTGGAGATAAACATCTCATAATTCAGTTCTTAAAAGGATCCCACAGAACAAACCATTCTACACAGTAACTACTTCTCACTCTACTTCTAGATTAGTTTGTCTAGCTAGTTTGAATGAATTTGATACAGAGGCTTTGAAGATTTCTTTCCCAAAATATCTAATACATTGAAGCCTCTAAGTTGGTTACAATATTCTTTTAATCACTGAGGAAATAATGAACCACAATGCCAAATCTCTATGCAATGTACCAAAACAGCAATGCATGAAATGGTTCTTTATGACCTGAGGAAATGGAGTGTGCCACGTTCTGCACACAGCCTACACTGGGAAAGTGACTCAGGCACTGAGGAGAATCATACTCAGCATGTTATTTTAGACGTTATTGCATAACGGAAGAAAAGATGACAGAGGGAAGAATCCGCGGCAATAAATTATGTTTCTAATGGTATCTGTATTACCCATTATTTGCATTTTATATAAATTAAGGTCTAAAATGAACCTTTTTGGAATCATAAAGTGAATTTGTCTTCTAAGTTATGGAAAAATTGAGTTTTTATAAGTATGTATGTTGTATAATTTTTCGTTCAAGGATCCAGATTAGGTTTTATCTTTTTTGAAATACGTACTGGTCTTATGAGTAGCATTTTTAATCAAGCCTAATGACTTTAAATATTTGTTTTTAAAAAGTGAAAATAAGACATATCAAAACAATAAGTATACCTTCTCTTTTGGGGTCCTTGGAATGAAGGGTAACCTTTCATTTTCCATGTACTGTCTCTAGGAACATACGTGATGACTGTAACGGCAATTGATGCTGATGATCCCAATGCCCTCAATGGGATGTTGAGGTACAGAATCCTGTCTCAGGCTCCAAGCACCCCTTCACCCAACATGTTTACAATCAACAATGAGACCGGTGACATTATCACAGTGGCAGCTGGACTTGATCGAGAAGTAAGCCAACCAAAAACTCTATTTGCATTTGGTTTTAATCTTAAAGGTACACAATATCACATACACTTTATCTCCAGATCACAATATGCTCACAGTATTATTCAAATGCTAATCATTTGCATCAAGTAATCTCTTGTATATTTTTCTGCAGAGCTTCAGGTTGGTTAAATGATGTATATATACTGGATAAATCAATGCTAGCCTAGGTAGTGTTCAATGCGATACTGACTAAGCAATATTCTCTGGTATTTAATTTTTAAAATTTTTAACATTTCCTCAGTTTTCCTTTATAGTCCAAGGTTTTTATGAAGAATTAAAAATCATAGCCAAATAATTTGTATATAAACTTAGGATAATTGTTAACGCTTGTGTTATTAAGAGGCTACAAATAACATGTATGTGATTTGGTTTTTTGTAGCCTTTGTGAATAGGCTGATGAGTGTATAGTAGATCATGTCCATTATTAGAACTAACCCCTTAACTCTATGATTAATTTACTTAAAAGGTTTGAGCAGTAGTAACTGCATTAATTCTACTGACAAGTATTTACATTTAGAAATACAGAGAAACACATTTATGACAAAACATTTTGTTGAAAATGTATGCAGTGTTGAAGGCATTGAAATACTATGTAGTATCACAGTGTCAGAGGGAATGTGTACTTCTGTTAATTCCAGGTGGGTCATCTCAATGTTACAGGCCTTGACCCACTGTGCTCCTACATACCTCTGTGTTTTCGTACATGTGATCCTTCTGCCAGCCTGCCTTGCACCTTTTTCTTCATCTTGGATCTTCCATTTCTTCAGGTTCTGATTCAATCACTGCTCATATTCTTTCCTGAAAACCCCATTCCTAGTGAAACTTTTTTATCGTTTCTTGATTCTGTCCTGACCATTTTCTTACAGATTCTCAAGATCATTATTTTGACCATATGTAATCATTGTTTGAGTGAAATATCTAAGTGCCAGCTCAGAGAGAGATCTGTACTTTGTAGATTTCTGGCTGAGCCAGCTTTTACTGTAATGAGACTTAAGATTATGTACGTCAAAAAGAGACATTATACCCACTGCAACAAAATATCATTGACAGGGATTTTAGAAGTGCATGTTTTTTGACACTTTATGTACCCTAGAAACATTCAATTGAATTGAATAGAAGAAAACATTACTATTGTAATTAATTATATACACAAGATAGTTCTAGAAGCACTACAATAAAGTAATACAAGCCAATAAAGATTACTTTATTCTGAGCTGAGAGCCTTACTTAGGAGTTAGTATATGCCTGTGACATTGTACCTATTAACTTGTAGGCATCAACAGTTCTTTTTCTAGAAATGATTTGCATCAGAGTGTGTTGAAATCAGTTTTGTTTTTTAAGCAGTACTTTTAGTTCAGTAATATTGGAACATGTATATATTTTTACCTCTTCATTACTATATGAAATACTATTTTTGCATGCTGATAAACGCAGCATGAATGCCATAATTTGTTTGAGAATATGGGGTAATTTTCAGTATTCTTTCTTGAATGCGAAGTTGCTCATATACCAAGTAGATTTAGCTCATTTCACAATCCTAATATTTCTCTTTCATTCACATTGTCATTGTGAGATACAAAAATGAGACTTCATCCTGTTTTCATACGGTAATATTCCTGTCTCATTCAGACTGGCTGTTTTATGGCAAGAAAGAGGCATGGAAAATTAAAGATACTTTTTACTAAAACAGACCAACCATGTTTAAAAATCAAAGAGACTGTATTTCGTTTAGAGGATGAAAGCCTGAAGTGAGGCCATGATCGTTGTTAAGTTTATCTTCCAGTGGATAGAGAAGCTATTCACTACCCCTTGATGAAACTAATGTGGAAATGGATTTGAAACTGTAGAATTATGGGTTAGATACAGTATGAGAAATAGCTTCTTGACAATGAAATTATTAAACACAACAGTGAATTACTAGGGAAAATTATGGAAAACCTTTCTTTTCTGAAAGTCATTTAACATAGAAAAAATGTATCTGTCTCGGATGGTTTATGATAATTCTTCCTGAGGCTGGCGATAAATTACTTTTTCAGGCCTCGTGCAGTCTTGAAATTCTTTTATTTCTATTAGGATTCACAGTTTCCTTTCTGTCAAAAGTAGTGTTTGTTCTCGTTCTCTCAGGATGTATGACACCTTTAAATGATTGAACTCCTAAGCACTGAAATGTTTACAGAGATTCAGCTTTTTATTTTTCTTTAATCTTCAAGTTTTAAAAATTCAGTTTTAATTCTTCAGCTTCTCCAGACCTAAAGGTGTATTTGCCACATTACCCAGTCTTCAGGGTTTATTCCCGTCTGTCCTCTTGTGACATTACTTGCTGGTGGTATCCCTGGCCTTTTCCCTTCATGTCCATTTCCACCCTTTTTTGTGCAGGACTGCTGATGACTCACCCCTGCTCCCCCCCAGGTTTAAACTCTGGCTCTGCTTATTCTGGGATATTTGACTTTCAGTGTATTAACCTGAAAAATACAGTGTATTAATCTGAAACCTCAGCTCCTGCTTCTCTAAATGGGGATAATAATATTACCTACCTCTTAGGACAGTTTTAAAGATTGTCTAACATGACACAAAGCATTCAGGCCAGGCGTAGTGGCTCATGCCTGTAATCACAGCACTTTGGGAGGTCGAGGTGGGTAGATCACTTGAGCCCAGTAGTTCAAGACCTGCCTGGACAACATAGTGAAACCCCATCTCTACAAAAAACACAAAAATTAGCTGAGCATGGTGGTGTGCACCTGTAGTCCTAGCCACTTGGGAGGCTGATTGGGAGAATCACCTGAGCCTGGGAGGTCAAGGCTGCAGTGAGCCATGATTGCACCACTGCACTGCAGCCTGAGTGGCAGAGTGAGACCTTGTGTATTAGTCCGTTCTCACACTGCTATGAAGAAATACCCAAGACTGGATAATTTATAAAGCAAAGAGATTTAATTGACTCACAGTTCTACATGGCTGGAGAGGCCTCAGGAAGCCCACAATCATGGCAGAAGGCACCTCTTCACAGGGCAGAAGGAGAGAAATGAAAAGTGCAAGCAGGGGAAATGCCAGATACTTATAAAACCATCAGATCTCATGAGACTCACTCATTATCATGAGAACAGCATAGGAGAAATGGCCCCCATTATTCAGTTACCTCTACCTGGTTCCAACCTTGACACATGGGGATTAGGAGGATTACAATTCAAGGTGAGATTTGGGTGGGGACACAGAGCCAAACCATATCACCCTGTCTCAAAAATATATATATATAAATATTAAAAAATTAAAAAGCATTCAGCACAGTGCCCAATAAATATGAGCTGTGGTTTTCCCCATTGCCATCATAAATGGCAGCAGCAGCATCTCCTGGTTGAGCACTATCACCTGTATTCCACTTCATAAGATGAAAGAAATACTTCCTGTTTTCCAAGCCTATTAATCTTTCTGTTTGTGCCTTCAACTCCTAGTTCCATCCTAAAGAGGTATTCTCTTGTCTTTTGTTGTGTTTTGAGTCTTCCTTTTCTCTACAGGTTTCTTCATAATCGGCAAGCATACTGGGTCTCCACTGTGGTAACATAGCTCTCCAAGTCCTATAGGATAAAGTCAGAGCTTTTAGATAGGGCATTCCAGATCCTTTGTGACCTTGGCCCCAAAACCGTCTTTAACCTAAAACCCCCAGAATTCCTTGCCTTTCACATACAAATGATGGCGAACCACTAATTGAAGCACACGTAGTCCTTATGAAAGTGGGAAGTTTCCTATTCTTCTGTTCCTGTTTCCTCTGCCTAAATATTCTTTCCTACGTAACAGGCTAATCCTTACCCTCTGAGAGCCAGTTCTCAATCCCTTCTCTGAGAACCCACAGTAGTCTTTGTGTACCTCTATGTAGACCATGTTACATAGAAATTATTTCTAGATTCCCATTCTCATTATCCACTGGGGCAGATGTTCCTTGTCTCTACCCTGAACATGAACCTTAAAGAAATGTTTAAGTTACTTTACTTTCCCTGAGTTCTACACCAGTCATCTCTAAGGGGCAGCCTGTACTCAAGGTAGACGGATCATTTGAGCCAAGGAGTTTGAGACCAGCCTGAGTAACATGGTGAAACCCCGTCTCTACTAAAAATACAAAATATTAGCCAAGAATGGTGGTGTATTCCTGTAATCCCTGCTACTCAGGAGGCTGAGGTGGGAGAATCACCTATCACCTGAGTCTGGGTGGTCAAGGCTGCAGTGAGCTGTAATCACACCACTACAGTCCAGCCTGTGTAACAGAGTGAGACTCTGTCTCAAATACAAACATCCAAAAAATACCTCAACTCCTTCCTTATCCACTTGAAGTCCCTTCCCCACCTTGACCTGTGCACATGCTGCACATGTGCAGTACTCTGACAGCCTTAGAAGGCACTCACATAGTGGATTGATTAATGGTACAGATTCTTGACTTAGAGAGACCTGAGTTCAGGTCTAGTTTCTGACATTTTTTTTTATCGTCTTCTTTTTTTTTTTTTTTTGAGACAGTTTCGCTCTTGTTGCCCAGGCTGCAGTGCAATGGTGCGGTCTCAGCTCACCGCAACCTCTGCCCAGCAGGTTCAAGCAATTATCCTGCCTCAGCCTCGCAAGCAGCTGGGATTACAGGCATGTGTCAGTGCTCCTGGCTACTTTTGTATTTTTAGTTGAGACGAGGTTTCTCCATGTTGGTCAGGTTGGTCTTGAACTACCGACCTCAGGTGATCCATCTGCCTCAGCCTCCCAAAGTGCTGGGATTACAAGGCATGAGTGACCACGCCTGACTAGTCCCTGCCTCTTATGGCTGGGTGTCCATGGCAGGTTTCCATACCTTCCTGAGCCTGTTTCCTCATCTGCAAAATGGGGATTCAAAACTCCATCTGCCTCGTCGGGTTATTGCGAGGACTAAATGAGGTATAGCACTGTGCCAGGGACATAGTGTCAAACTCAATAAAAGTAGTTTCTTTTTTTTTTAAATCGAGGCCCTTGGAACAGTGCCAGTATATAGTAAGTATACAAAAAAAAAAAAAGACTACACGTTTACAGGTAGATTGTACTTTTAGTCCCATTTCACAGATAAGGGGAATGGGGGTTAGCAGTTAAGAATTTGAACAGAATCACAAATCTACACTTCCTCCTACGTTTCAGTGACATTATTATTCAACTGTCTGTCCTCAACCCAATTTATCTAGAGGCAAACCTGTCATCTCCTGAAATCTGTGATTTATGATGAATTTCCTATTTCACGTGACCAGGACTTTATCCCAAGTCTCCCAAGGTTATAGTTTAATTGCCTTTACCATGCCTGGTTGTCCCTCAATCCACAATCTGTTTAGTTATCAAGTTTTCTCTTTTACTAAAAAACAAACAAACAAAAAAACACCTTATGGATTTGTTCCACCCTCCAGGTTTGAAAGCTTATTAGGTTGGTGCAAAAGTAATTGCGGTTTTTGCCATTAAAAGTAATGACAAAAACCACAATTATTTTTGCACCAACCTAATAGTATGCACTATTGAAGGTTCTTAATATTACTTCTTCATACCCTTTCTAGAATTGCACTCATGCATTTTGTGGCTCTATATGGTCTTGTGATCTGTTACTGTCTGCCTCCATCACTTAATGAAAGCAAGGCCATATCTCATTTTGGTCACTGTTTTATCCAAGTAAATACTCCATTGCCTGGCATTTAGAAGACATTCATCAAATGTCTGCTGTATGCATGACTGAATGTTCTCACCTCCTCATTCACTAGTATCACTCTAGTTCAGTGTTCCAAAAGGGTGCTGCACGTGCATAAGATTTTAATTGGTAAATGCAGAGAAGCCTCTAGGACAGCAAGGGAACACAGCCTTTCAGATGCCACTTCATCAAGTAGAGACTGCCACAATCTAAGAATTTCATTGTGTTTATTTTTTACTGTCATATTTATGGTAAGTGATGCTAGCTTTCTATTTATGGAACTTTTACAATAAATTAAGCTTTAAAAAGGGAAATGAATGTCAAGATAAGTAGGAAATGACTCATGGTATGAGGAAATGGTAGAATTGGGAATATTGTATATGAATCACTGTGGTTTTGGGAAAAGGTAAGCTAGTTTATGCTCCCATAAATAGCATAATAAATAAATTTAATAAATAAATTACAGCTATCCATGTGAATAAGAAGATGGTTTTTTTCTTTACCTGAGATAAGATCATGCAAGGCCCAGGGTTTCTTATGCATTCACCCATCCATCCACCAAATCAGAAGCATTTGTAGAACTCTTACTCTGAGTTAGTCACTGTGCCATATGCCAGTGATAGGAGCATCAACAAAGCAAGGGTTCTTGGAATACCTCTGTGTGTGTGTGTGTGTCTGTGTGTTGTGTGTCTGTGTCTGCATGCACACACATGCACAGTGAGGCAGGCAAATACAGACATACGAATGATAACAGCCCTATAAACTATAAACGGTGATTTGGTGTGTTGTGTTCTTAGGGTGCTGTCCTGAGGACACAAGCAGCCCTTCCTCAAGGACTTTCAGAAGTCATCTCCAAAGTGACTTTTAAGCCACATGTTTGCCAGGCTTGGAATGAAGGGAATGGTATTCTAGGCAAGGGTTTCTCAACCAGGACACTAGAACTTTTTTTTTTTTTTTTTTTTTGAGATGGAGTTTTGCTCTTGTTGCCCAAGCTGGAGTGTAGTGGCATGATCTCGACTCACTGCAACCTCCGCCTCCCGGGTTCAAATGATTCTCCTGCCTCAGCCTCCCGAGTAGCTGGGATTACAGGCATGTGCCACTACTCCCGGCTAATTTTTTGTATTTTTAGTAGAAATGGGATTTCCCCTTGTTAGCCAGGCTGGTCTCGAACTCCTGACCTCAGGTGATCAACCCGCCTCAGCCTCCCAAAGTGCTGGGATTGCAGGCGTGAGCCACCGCGCAGGGCTGACACTATGGCATTTTTACTTGGATAATTCTTTGTTATGAGGCCTGTCTTGTGCATCATAGTATGTTTAGCAGCATCCTTGGCCTCTACACATTAGATGCCAGTAGAATTCCTTAGTTGTGACAACCAAAAATGCTCACTCTGGGTAACATCCACTGATCTAGGTAGAGGGCAATGCCAAATGCAATGACATAGGATCATGACAGGGCATTTGAAGATAAATGCAAAACAGCTCCAGGTGTCAGGTAAGCAAATGGGAGGGATCACTTTCGTCAAATAGGTGAGTTTCAGAGAGGTAAGGATTGACAGCAAGCAGATGACTTTGGATTTTATTCGATATACAGCAGGAAGGGAGGAGAAGTTTTCAAACAGAATCCCCTTTATCAGCTTTGAGGGTGGAAAGTCCAATTCTTACAGAATCTAAATGTCAGTCATTCACACCCAGATGCCCAATGACCAAATTAGGCAGTTCATTTGTCTAAAGCATAGGTTGTCAAGGCTTCCTTACTAAATATAAGAACGTTTTACCAATCAGGCATTTTAAGGTGGAGAAGACATTATTTACCAAGTGGATTTTTTTTATTTGAAGAGATACTGTACTTTAGTAATAAGAAATGTCCTTTTGTAACTTAAAATTTCCAGACTAGCTTGCAGCAATAAGAAATTTCAAGTATTAGCTACTAATTCCAATATTACAGATCAGTGGATTATTGGATATATTATGCTTACATAACTAAAGATTTTTGTAGAATAGACATTAGGAAAGAACTATACTTTCATGTAATATCCATGTGAGTTAACTTCTTAAAAAATAAGCTTCCTTTCTTTCTCTCTTTGGGAATCATCATCTGTTTCTGCAAATAGCAGCTAACAAAACTGACATTTCAAAAGTCATAAAAGTTTTTATTTTCATGGTTTTCAGCTGGGAGGCCGAACTGAATGCCCTGCAAAATTCTCTCACCAACCATGAAAGTATTAAGCTGAAGTGACATTTTTAATTGGGGAGGAACCAATTGAAGAAGTATTATAGCCTATGTTAACATTATAGTGAGGTACTATGGGTTAGGAAAAATTAAATGACTTAACCAACACTATTTCTTTGTGTATATGTGTGTTTTTTAATTCAAAAAAGTGTGACATTTTCTCCTTTAGGAAGACAAAAAATAACTGAAATAAATAACTGCTCGAGATTGTCATTTGGGTGGACAGACAGAGACTTAGAATCTAATGTGGGTGGTTTGGCTTTCCCTCCTGCTCCTTACTTTTCTTTGCCCCTCCCTCTGACAACTAAATCAAAAGCTACAATTTGTGTCCGTTCTATCTAAGCTCCAGAAATCCCCTAAGAATGGCCATTCATACTGTTAGCTATATTTAGAATCAGGGAAAGCTGCACTTTGCAGTGACAGTTTATTTTTGTATGTGGTGAATTTTGTTGTTCAAGAATGTTTTAACATTTATGAAAATGATCACTGTTTTTGATCTATCTGTGCCAATTTCCACAGAGATTTCAAATGATTTTAGATATTGTTTGTGGTTAGGTTTTCCTAATACAAAACTTTGTCAGCAAATGCCTGACTTCTCAATCTCAGCATTTTCTCTTAGCTATATTACAGCTTAATTTAGCTCTCTTAAAACAGTCAACCTGGAATTTGAAAGTAGTAGATGCTTGTCTAATAATAATCATGTATGTGTAAATGTATCAATATTTATATCCATTATAGGTCAAAGCAGTAGACACAATGAGTGTTATACCTAAATCCTAATTCATTGAATATGCAATTGTTAAATATATGCCATGTTTCAAGACTATGGAAGTAAACATAAACCCTTCAAGTTTTTATTTTGTTTAAGAATACTGTATATTGGGCCAGGCATGGTGGCTCACGCCTGTAATCCCAGCACTTTGGGAGGCCGAGGTGGACGGATCACGAGGTCAAGAGATCGAGACCATCCTGGCCAACATGGTGAAACCCCGTCTTTACTAAAATACAAAAATTAGCTGAGCGTGGTGGCGCATGCCTGTAGTCCCAGCTACTCGGGAGGCTGAGGCAGGAGAATTGCTTGAACCCGGGAAGCATAGGTTGCAGTGAGCCAAGATTGTGCCACTGCACTCCAGCCTGGCGCCTGGCTACAGAGCAAGACTCTGTCTCAAAAAAAAAAAATACTGTATATCTCTTCTATATAGTTTTGCATCATACGTATTAATGGAATTTAAGGGGAAATGTTGTATCTACCCTATCACAATAGAATATATGTAAGAATATATGAAAGGAAAGCTTCTATACTTTGTGAATTATATATGTGTTCTTCTCCCTCTCTTGAGATTCTTCATTGTCTTTAGTATCCTAAACTGGGTAGAAATTAACATACAAGAAAGTAAATACGAACCAAATGAATGCTTGATCACAATCTCATGAAGTGAAGAAAGGCAAAAGTTGGAACCAGATGGAGGTTTCAGCTTAGCTGTGAATTTCACACATCTGCAGTGCATTCCTTTCTGCCAGAGAGGTGAATATACACAGTTAAATCTCTCTAGACAAGGACCAGACCTGTGCTTCATAAGTTAAAGTAAACTCCACTTGGGATATTTCAAGTCATGTTAATCAGAATGAATGATGCTATGCTCTCCTTGAATTATAAAGAGCCATTTACAGAACAACTGTTATGTCTTCTTGAGGAATTAGTTTCATTTAAGTTGTTATCTTTATGTCTTTTTAGAAAGTGCAACAGTATACGTTAATCATTCAAGCCACAGACATGGAAGGCAATCCCACATACGGCCTTTCAAACACAGCCACGGCCATCATCACAGTGACAGATGTCAATGACAATCCTCCAGAGTTTACTGCCATGACGGTGAGTACAGCCTGTCACTCATACAGCTTTGGGTCTGTAGTTTGTAACTGAGAAGTTTTGTCATGAATAATAAATGTGTTAAATAGAGGTGGAACTTGCTTCACCTAATAGTAGCATGGCTGCTAACTCAGACGTTTCTGTCATCAGGGCCTTACATAAGGCATCCAAGTAATTTGTTTCTTCATAGTCTCCAAGTCCACTGTTAAAGTTGTTAAAATAAGCTGCCTGAAAAACACGTCCTAAAAAGACTGTGCCGTTATAACAAAATGCTTGTAAATATTTTCAGGTGCATTAACTGCATGACTGATTTATGCTACTTCGTCAGCATAGCATGTAATTATCCATATCTGGGGTAAAATCATTTTGCACAGACAAGTTCTTTCCCCCACCCCACCGCAGTCACCCAGAGACTTACAAATGGATGCTGATTTTAATATTAATGAAACTGTAAGGTAATCTGGAAAAAAAAAATGGACTACTGAAAAATGTTACAATATTTTTAAAGTCAAACATAAATGCTTTGATTATCTGGATGATCAATCTCCTCATTTAGTGTAGACAATAAAGATTTAATGGGGCAGTAAAATCGGGCGGTGTGGTCATCAAGACAAGTTGTCCTTCAGTGGTCCACGCTGCTTCTCTGACTGAGGCTTGTCTTTCTCTCAGTTTTATGGTGAAGTCCCTGAGAACAGGGTAGACATCATAGTAGCCAATCTAACTGTGACTGATAAGGATCAACCCCATACACCAGCCTGGAATGCAGTGTACAGAATCAGTGGTGGCGATCCTACAGGACGGTTTGCCATCCAGACCGACCCAAACAGCAACGACGGATTAGTCACCGTGGTCAAAGTAAGTGTTCCTTGGGCCACTGATCTCTCCGACTGCTGCTTAGCAAGGACCTATATATGTCCCCCACCTCACTGTTTTGCTATGGAAACTTGGGACCTTTTTCTTTCAGCCATATCCAGATGTGGATTTGATATATATTTGGGAGGCTATGTCTTACTGTTTATTTTATGCTGAGGCTGAGGCCAACATCTGTACTCTCACATCATCACCGGGTGTGATTGTTTTTTAATCAATTTGGACAGTTTCTTACAATCTGAGGATAGGACTAGCATGAACAACATTAACTGTCAGTGAACTTGATATGTTAGTGATACATCACATTCTGAAGTTTTGATCACCATTGATAGCTATTAAGAACGATGCCACACACCTGCTATCTTCATGTCTGTAACTATTAGAACATTCACAGATAGTGAACAAACCAGAAAAACCATAGGAGTAAAATGGAATGAGTAGGCAAGAAGAAAGCCTGCATTTTAGAAAGGTCTTGCATTTACATGACTGTTTTTAAATGCTGTTTCCGAGACATCAAGAAATTGGTTCTTCTGATCTTACTGTCAAAAAAGAAACAAACAAAACAATTGAATGCTAGAAGGAAAGGGGGTGTTCTTCGAGTATAATATGTGTGTAGCTATAATGGAAAAGCCCTTTAAAGTGAACATCCCTTCCTTTAGCCACCCAGTAAAGAGATTTACTACTTTGCCTTCCATCTAAACACTCTTGATTTGTACCTGAACCCAATTGTTGACCTTACATAGAAAGATGTGCTAAAGTGCCAGTTGCCAAGAATTACGCAGATGCGTGAGTAGAAGGGAATAGGGGTGGAAACTCTCAGAAGGAATATAGTGATCAAAAGCACCAACCCGAGTCCGCTGTCTGTGTTAAGAGTCCTAGCTAGCTCTGCTCCTGATATCTGAGTGATTGTGGCCAGCTATTTAACTGCTATAAATTCCAGGTTTCTCAAGCAGAAAGGGGCTGATAACAGTACGTTAGTCATAGTGTTGTGAGAGATAAATGAGCTTCATACACATTAAAGGACTTTGAACTGTGCATATACCCCTTAGCATAAATAAATGTTACATCAGGGGAATGTTTCATGTGGCTAGTAAAATCACTCTAAATATTACAGTCTTACTTTCTGACTTTTTTTCTGTCTTGTTTAAAATACTAGAGAAAGAAATGTTGAATTGGGGATTTTAGAGAGAACAAATGATGTGTTTGACGATTTTAAAAGGTGGTCTAGGGTAGGAAACTAGTGCAGTTTCTGCTGATAATGAGGCTTTCTCCTGAGCTTCACCTCTTGATCATTCTTAGGCTACCAATTATGAGCCTAAGAGATCTTAATGCTCTTGTTTTTCCTGTTATTACTGCACAGTAATGCTTATTTGCACCTCCGTTAGCAGGTGATCAAAGGAAATTAAGAGCGAATGTCCAGTCTAGTCACTTGACTCCTGGTAACATTTCTACTGACAGCAGGATTCGGTGAACTTTGTTAAGAGTCCTAGCTTTGTTAAGAGTCCTTTGTTACAAGTCTTGTTCTTAAATTTGGGGGTTTTACAGACCAGTAAAATACCCAGAAATATTCTGTAAGATAGCAGAGTTTCAGTTTGCTAAGAGGAAAAGAAAAATCTCTTTACCTACCAACAGTATTATTTTAAAAAGGTGTGTTTGCTATTTTGTATACATATTTGTACTGCAAAATGTATACTTCGGATTATGAAAGAAACTTTTAAATCAAATAAGTTTAGCTTTATTTAATAATTACCTTTTCTGATTTTTGGTTTGTTTTCTTCAATTCATCATGGACTGGTGAAAGCTTTCCAGGATGAGGAGTGATCTTGTACCCATGTTTGAGAGTATACAGTCAGACTATCATGTTCCCATTTGACTTTAAGTTATTTAGTATTTTAGGTCAACAATGCTATTCTTAAGAATAATCAAGTCTTTAGATATACCTAAATAAATAAATCTGTGCAGTAATCATGTGCATTGTTTTTTGAGCATAAATCTTTTAAGTACTCAAGATGTATAATTAGGTTAAATTGGGATAAATATTTTGATAAGTGACCATGATAATGCATGTTTTCCAGAAACTTGAGAGGAACCTTATCGTGTACTGAATGAAAACATTAATTTTTTGGAAACGGAGTTGGTAAAGGAATAAACTACAGCATGCAAACGTTCTTATTTCCTGCAAAAATATGGCTTCCCTTTTATTTTTCAGCCAATCGACTTTGAAACAAATAGGATGTTTGTCCTTACTGTAGCTGCAGAAAATGAAGTGCCATTAGCCAAGGGAATTCAGCACCCACCTCAGTCAACTGCAACCGTGTCTGTTACAGTTATTGATGTAAATGAAAACCCTTATTTTGCCCCAAATCCTAAGATCATTCGCCAAGAAGAGGGGCTTCATGCCGGTACCATGTTGACAACATTCACTGCTCAGGACCCAGATCGATATATGCAGCAAAATATTAGGTATGAAATGCTGTTTGTAGTATTTTTGTAGCTTACTTATGTTCTATGCTGTGCATAACATTTATCGAATTCACTATTTGAGTACGAAATTTTCATTGGAATCAAAACTACTTATTAAAAGATAATTTAAAATTATCTGAATTTTCTTGTCAGTAAGTCAATGACTGTATTAGATATAAATATATATCTGTATGTTAAAATGGATTTATTATTTGAAGGAAAAGCTGTTCGTACTTCTTTGTATCTGCCATTTTTACTTTAGAAAATACTTAAAAATTATTTAGCCTGTGCCTTTATGCCAAACATCACAAAAAGGTTCCACAGGGAGTAAATGGGGGAACTTTCCGAGGCATATAACATTTATCTCTCCTCCATGCATCATGAAGGAAAGAAAGCTCATGCCAAAACCGGGACCTAAGAGCTAATTATTTTCATCCCTTACCTGTACAGTAGTTATTGGACTTATAAAACCTATCTGTAAAGATTTCCAGACTCAGCGAAATCTAATTTATCCTTCCTGATGAGGGAGTGGATGGTTGGCAGAGCACACCCCATGCAACTGTTCTCCAAAGCTGGTGATGATCATTATTAAAATTAACTTATATTTTATGAAACTTCTTACAGAACTGCTGCTAAAAGATGACTTCATATGTTAAATGTTCTTCATTTGTCTATTCATTGAAATCAAGATAGCTATTAATAGCCAGTTCATAGATGTGTAGTATACAACTTTTACCTCTTCAAACATAGCATACCTTTTCCAATCCAATTGGTTATCTATTCTCTCAAAGCTAATCCCCACCCCAAATTTTAAAAAGGAATTTAAGTTGATAAATCTGCCGATTTAGACTCAAGACTGTAGGACATTGTTTGCAAAGGTGTAGATCTGAGGCGTGGCCCGGTGTGAAAGATGCAAGTAGGAATGGGATTATGGTGCTCTCTCCAGTGTGACTTCATGTCGGTCATGAAAAGGTGTTAAAACATTTTAGGAGTGTTCTGTGATACAATATTCAATTGCTATTATACTTTCTCTTAACTCCTATACATTGGGACTACTGCTTATCCAGAAGCTGTATTCAGGCTGTTTTATCTGTACCATTGGTATCTGCTGATGTGGACAAGAACCTAAAATGAGATCTGTCCAGTCTGCCTTAGCCCACATTAGGGAGACTGTGCTCCTAGTCTTGTCCCTTGGACACCTGTAGAATGCTCCCCACATACCTGACCAAACACAACCTTATGTGCCTCCCAAAACCACTGTCACAAAAATGCTTTTTCATATGAAAGCGGAATTTCCAGCCATCATCTACAGAAATGCAAGTTAATGAGCCAGTTGGATTTGGAACTAAACCTATAAAATATGCTTTTTAAAAGTTTCATTTCAAAAAAATTAAACTTCACTTTTATTTTACAGATACACTAAATTATCCGATCCTGCCAATTGGCTAAAAATAGATCCTGTAAATGGACAAATAACTACAATTGCTATTTTGGACCGAGAATCACCAAATGTGAAAAACAATATATATAATGCTACTTTCCTTGCTTCTGACAATGGTATGTACACTGTTTTTTCTTGTATGTTGATGAAAGACAGTAGATCCTCATCATGCATGCTCAGGAATTAAAGTTTTCTATAAAATTCAGTTAATTGCCTGGAAAACTGACTTTCATAACTCCGAGGTCCAGCTTTTGTTTATGATTTCTGACAGGTGTTCTGGAACATCCTTCACTGTCATTGCATTGACTGTTGTCGATGTCCTTCCACCACTCATGTAGGCATACCTTTGTTATCTTATTGTCCTGCAACATGTTGATGCCTTGAGTCCATCCAGGTAGCCCTAGACACTGGGTTTTTTGAGTGGATGTTTTTATATGTCTTCTAGTCAGTCTGTTTGCTGCCATTCATATATCCATCTCTATCAGTCTTCCTTTTTATAATTCTCTGTTTCTGTTTGCCATGGGCTAGGAAAGTTAATTTTGTGCATACATTGAGATAAGTGAGTAGTGAGCTTCAGGGTGTGGGTTTTGGAATATGTGGCACCTTCTTTTTTTCCTTTCTGAGTTTCTGGCTGGTTTCTAATTTTGGTTAAGATTAATAGATAAGGGCATTTTTCAGATATGGAATATAAAGAGGACTTATGTAAACCTGGCAAGGGGCTTATATTGCTTTGTTAGTTCTCAGTACGATGTGTGTTTCAGACTTCAAGCTCTGGAATTCTACAGGACCCCCAGGTGCAGACTCCAGCTTTCCCCTTTGAATCTGTGGGATTAGCATGAGATTTTAAATATATCTGTTTCCTTTTTTGTTGTTGTTAAATAGAGGTAGGTATCAGTGCCTAATTCACAGTGTTTTAACTGAGATATAATGACTTCTATATATATATATGAAACATTTGAAACAGTGGCTGACAGAAACTAACCACTCAAATAAGTATTCCTATTGTGTATTAATAGTTTCAAAACTGAATCACATATTAATTATTTTAAATATTTTAACATATTTTCATGTTAAACTATGAATATGAATGTTGGTATTTAATAAAAAAATAGTAGGCTTCAATTTGGTGGTTGAATTTGATGTTTACAGTTTTCAAATTGCAAAATATTTTGTATTATAAAAATATTATATATCAATACTTTTGATAAGGATAATATCAATGAACCTTTCTAAACCCTTATACTAAAATTAAATGAGATTACTAGCCATAGAAAATCTATGTAGTGACCGACCAAAGAAATATTTTTTATCCTTTCTAATATGGGACCTCCTGTTTAAATGTTTAGCGTTGGAACTTTGTAGGAATAGCTTTTGCCATTGTACATCAAAGCATAGCATTAGTACCTGTTTTATGCTTTTTTTGCCTTAAATAAACAGTAGTTTTCTTCTACAGTAGAACTGAAATTAATATATCTTGAATCATTATGTTGAGATCTAAAGAGCCATAAAATTATATGTATGTATATTGGTTGTGAGTTACAACCAGATTTCTTTATTCACCAAGGAGGATTGTTTTCTAACTGAAAGGGATTTTGATAAGAGAGGGGGAGTGACCTGTTAAATGTATGTAGCTGTGATGCTTTGAAAGTGCACTTTAAGTGACAATGCTAGATTTGGAGCCCCAACTATGTTCCTTAATGGTTAGGCAAGCTCTTATACGCCGTATGCCTTAGTTTCGTTATTGATAAATTGTTTCGCTACTTACATATTCTATATGGTTGTTATAAAAGTATAATAAATATTAAATGTGATAATAACTTTAAAAGTCCCTCAAACTGTTGAATATCATAGTGGTCATAGTGGTGTTGGAATATTACAACAACCACTATACCCCTCCAGTTCAACTCTCCCTGCTCTTAGAAGCATCATATTCCTCATAAAAGTTGGTCCAGATTTCTCCTTATTCCCTCCCATACAGGATGGTGTATGTATGTGTACCTTCCTAGTTGCATGACCTTTGGCAGGTCGCTTAAATCTCTGGTCTTCATTGTACAGCATTCTTTATAAAATATTCATAAATATTATATATATATATATGTATAGATGCATGTGCGAATATTTACAACATTATCACATGAAGTGGTGGAGACAGCATTTTATTATAGTGGAGTGAGAATGGGTTTGAGGTCGGGCCGACCCATCTTTAGTAACAACTCCACCACTTAAAGAGTGTGTAGCCATGAGCAGTTTACAGACTTAGGTTCATCTGTTTAAACCTGTGTCATAGGATTACAATGAAAGAATACACATAGAGCTGCCTAATATGATCTCAAGCAAGTAGTTGATTAGTAAATACCATTTCTCTTCTGCATGATATTCCTGAGTTGAGGTCTGTGGTTCTGTATCACTTGTCTGTAGACTGGTTCAGTAAGTCATGGCTGTGTTGGAGTGTTAAAAAGCATTATTATGTTCTTTCATGCACATGTCTTGGTTCTCCATAAAAAGAGTAGGGTTCACAGGATTATGAGCCTTGTGTTTGCATCTCCAATATTCCTCACAGTGCCGGGAGCAGCACGGTCTGTGCAAGCCCTGAATAATGAACAGAAGGGGCAGGGAAGGTGTGGGATTCCATAGCAGGGGCATTTTTCATCACCTTGCTCAGCTCCTGCAGAGCAGCAGTGGCAGTTCAGGGTCATTCTAGGAGGGAAGCAAGAAGTGGCTTTGTTTTGGAAATTGTCTGCCCAGATGCCTTAGCAACTATATTTTCCAAGGTTACACAGTCATAAGGGCCAGAATTTCACCATAATTGAGGTTCATTGGAGAGAACTGTTCAGCATCGGTTTGTGATTTTTCTCTTTAAGGAATTCCTCCTATGAGTGGAACAGGAACGCTACAGATCTATTTACTTGATATTAATGACAATGCCCCTCAAGTGTTACCTCAAGAGGCAGAGACTTGCGAAACTCCAGACCCCAATTCAATTAACATTACAGCACTTGATTATGACATTGATCCAAATGCTGGACCATTTGCTTTTGATCTTCCTTTATCTCCAGTGAATATTAAGAGAAATTGGACCATCACTCGGCTTAATGGTAAGAACAGGTTAATTATTTGAATGTATGTGCAGCTGACAGATTTTGAAGCCTGGCATGAAAAGTTAATTTTTATGTGCTCCATAATCTTCTCATTATACACATTTTAAAAGCTACTTAAAGTTTAAGTAAGATTTATTAAAGGGCTTTAAAGCCAAAAAAGTATTTATAATGCATCATAGTTGTAATCCACTTTATGTGTACTCTTAGGTAGTAAATACATTCTGAACAATGCTATGTGTTTTTTATAGCTTTAAGTATTGCCTGTCAAACTATCTTTTTCCTTTTTCATATAGGTGATTTTGCTCAGCTTAATTTAAAGATAAAGTTTCTTGAAGCTGGTATCTATGAAGTTCCCATCATAATCACAGATTCGGGTAATCCTCCCAAATCAAATATTTCCATCTTGCGAGTGAAGGTTTGCCAGTGTGACTCCAACGGGGACTGCACAGATGTGGACAGGATTGTGGGTGCAGGGCTTGGCACCGGTGCCATCATTGCCATCCTGCTCTGCATCATCATCCTGCTTAGTGAGTACTTTCATTGTCTTTTAGATTTCAGTTCTCTTGGCTTCTAGGATGTTCAGCAAAGTCACTTGTTGCTATTGCCTGGCAAAGTAGTCTCACAACCCTTTGACCTCTCAGCATTTCCTCGCCAATCATATATGGTTGGCCAAGTCCACTTTAGAATGAAAAAATCCCTGAGCATTGTTTCAAGCACTTGAGGTTTGCAGCAAGCCTCCTCAGCACGCCTCTTCCGTGCCCTCTTACTCTTTCTGATGCTGATTGCTTAGGAAACTGTAGTAAACTCTTTTCATAGAAAAATGTTACACAATCCCAAATTTGAGCACTATTCTTATGACTTGAGTATGAAATTATGGCACGTCGTTGATGATTTAGGAAAATAAGTATATTGCTTTCCTTCACCTTCCTTCATATAAAGCACAGTCAGCAGTGCTCCAGTCATGCGAAGATCAAGGTATTTGTTTCTGAAGGGCTGTGTAAAAGAGTGAGAGATTGCACTTCACATATAGCACGTTTGATAATAGAAATGATGACACAGCTCAATAAATTGTCTTTAGAGTAAGTGTAGATTAAGGAATTGCTTCTTTTTAAGGTACTTTGCAATCTTTGGTTCAATGGAATGCAAGAAATTAACCACTGGAAAGTACTTTAGGAACCACTCTAAGCATGCAGGTTAAAAGAATAAATTGCCTGGGCCCTGTGTTTTATTGTGAAATAGCAGCAGGACTTAGTTTATTGTGCGATCATGCTATGCACCAATCACTTTCTTGAAAATGTTGGCCATTTCTTTTATGTTTTCTCCATTTACAAGTGTTCCAGTAATTTAGAATTCTATCACTTTATTCTAAGCAATTACTATAGAAGTCTGAGCATTTTTTACTTCCTGTGTGGAGACTACCTTGGCTATAATTTGAAACCTGCATGCTATACTAATAATCCACTTGCTAGATTTAGCCCTGGAACAATAGCCAATGAGATCATGTTATCTGGCTTTAAAAGGAGGATATTTACTTTTATGGCCAATAATAAAAATAGGAGTCATTAAATCTTTTGCTTCAGGATGTGTAAATTGATACTCCCAGATTTTAGACAGAATTTGTTCCTAGATGTGCACTTAGGGATATGTTTCCATTTCAGCTGAAATGTGGCATAGATGCCAGTCTTATCCAGAACAACTTAGGTATGATGGATTATGGCAATGAAGAAGTAACTGGCATTTTGAAGGAAACTGAATTGGTGCTGATTTTAACATCAACTCCCTGGAAAATGTATGGTTCTAGACCTGGCACAAAGTGTAAAACATGAAAGTCGAATGTTACTCAAACGAATCCCTAGCCTTCTTAGCTGAAACAGGCACCAGCCTCTGGGAATCAAAACCTCAAGATCCAGTTCCTGACTTAGTTCCAATTTACTACCCAGGTCATCTGGGCAAGCTTTGTCTTCCTGGAGAAGTGCTGTTTTCTGTGAATTTGGCAGTGTAATAATGACTGACCAGCCTAAATAACACAGCAAGTAACAACTTGTTGCTGTTTGTGTCTCTAGAATGTACAAACCACTATTAAGGGCAACTATCCTCTAGCAAGCCAAAAGGAAAATAGAAAAAGTTACTGTCCCTGTATGGTGGATGGTGAAACTGAGAACAAGGATGATCCACCTCTCAAGTGAGTTTGCAGGGCACTAGGGATGGGAGCCCAGGCCTTCGCACTCTAAACCCAGTGCTTTGGCCTGCTTTGTCTTGTCTCTCTTACTGTGAGGCCAGAAATTGATAGTAGAGTGAAAGATGCATTACAAGCCTTTAGCCCATATAAGTATAAATTATTTTCAGCGAATACTGTGGCTAGATAGGCCAGGCTTTAAAAATGACAGTATTACGTATTTTTACTATTTTCCTCCCTAGTCCTTGTGCTGATGTTTGTGGTATGGATGAAACGTCGGGATAAAGAACGCCAGGCCAAACAGCTCTTAATTGATCCAGAAGATGATGTAAGAGATAATATTTTAAAATACGACGAAGAAGGTGGAGGAGAAGAAGACCAGGTGAGCGATTGCTTTAAATCTTTAAAAGAAAATGTTATGGTCATATAAATTTAATAGTGAGTAGTGTTAATACTTCAGTAAGGACATGGTATCAGGTTTCCCTCCTGTTAATCAGTCATTTGGTGAATTGTTTCCTATGTGTGTTGAATATTTCTCAAATTTTTTTCAAAGTACCAAATGTCATTGTGTGTTTATTTCACTAAAAAAAAAATTACCGTTGTTTCAAAGGATTTAAACCCAATTCTAGTTATATCTGTGTAATGATAAGTCTGTTTTTCTTTATAGTTTCTCTTCATTAGAGATCCAAAATATATTAAAAGCGTCTTCTACTTTGGGATCTAGATATTTAGATGTATGGTAGAAAAACCACTAACACTATTTATTCCACAAGTATTTACCAAAGAAATTCAATATTTCAGGCACTATTTTAATCCTGAAGATACCTCCATGGGCAGAGTTAACAAATATCTACCCTTAAGAGTCTTACATTCTTGTGAAATATTTGAAGTTAGAGTCAACATCTAGTTCATCTTATTTATAGTGTCTGTCATGGTTTCTGGCTCCAAGTGATTGTTCAGTAGATGTCAGAATCCCCTTCTGGCCATTAAATAATGTGAGCTTATATCACTATGCGCATATGGTTCTGCATATCTCTTCAAGGATGAGAATGACCATAAATGAGAAACAAAGATCTCTATCTGCTCTGAAGCAACATTTTCAATGTTATCATAACAAACATGTATAATAAGCTCTGTACTACATGGCAGGCATTCTGTCAAGTACATTAGGTGCCGCTATCTCTTAAATCTTTGGAACTTGTGATATTAGTACTGTGACCATCTCTACTTTTGTGGAATAAAACCAAGCTTAAGGATGGTTAGATTCTACAAAATCATGCACCTAGGAAGTGAATAGATGCCGAGTTTGTATGCAGGTCTCTGAATTCACAGCCTAAAGTCACTATTCTGATATAGTTTCTCTTGAAATTATATGGGTATATTAATGTAATCCTTGAGAAATCACTGTGACAGGTAATTTTTAGATACATTTGATAGTCATCTAATTTCTACTGGCTAATGCAAATGTGGGGGATAATAGTCTGAAGGAGCACCCAGGATTCTTTGGTTTTTGCATCAGTATCAGTAAGTTAAATTGTGCAATCTTAAGTATATATGCAGACATTATTGATAAGGCTATCTGAATAAAAGCAAATTTTCATGAACATACTTTTCCCCCTGCTTCACTCCTTTGAGAAAATGATACATCACTTTTCATTTTACAAAGCACATTTACATTCATTATTGTTTAATCTTTGTGGCAGCCCCTTAAGAGTTTTCCATTTTCCATTTGAAGAAAGTTGCGTGATTTACTTTCAGAATTTGTAACCCACAGAGCCAGGACTCAAGGCCTCATATTCTGATTCCAGGTTCCATGCTTGGTCTACAGTAGCCCAACTCTCTCATTTAGAAGAGATGCAAATTTAAAGTATGTTGAAAACTTGACTCATGTGTGTAAAGCTGTTTTGAATACTGACTAATTAGAGAGGCTCTATAAATACACCTTAGGGTGTTTTGCTTATAAATGTCTTTGAATATTAAAATTCATGTTTGGCTTAATCCTTTAATTAATCTATCCTTTCACTTTCCTAGGCTATTTTCAAGATCAGCAAACATATATTGATCACATTCTCTCATAAATCATCTACTTCCAGTATTTTCTTTTTCGTGTAATTGTGCATACTTTTCAAAGGCAAACCCAACTCAGTATAGCTTCAATAAAATAGTAGTAACTCTAAAACCACCAGTAACAACTGCTTGCTGCATAAAATTGGAGGCTCAGGGGCAAGAACCAAGAAAATCCTCATATAGGGACTGGACTGTGGGGTATTTAATAGCACTTGATTTGAATCTTTGCCTCCTTTCCCCACCAGTCCCTTCAATAAATTGTTTACTACAGCTTTATTGTTATATTAGGAAAGGCTTATTTAATTTATTGACATTATCCACTTAAATTGATGCTTGAGACTAAGTGGTGAAACTCACCTATTGTAAGATTTGTTAAAATAATCATCATAAATCTTCAGCTTCCTCTTTACCTAATCTCTGAAGTTTGTTGGATTTTTTGGGTTTTTTTTTTTTTTTTTGCCCCTAGCCAAACTCTTGGACATGAATGTGTTGCTTCATATCTACTTATCCAGGAGTCTAAAGATTTTTCTGGAATTTTCTCTGTATTATACTCTGGGGCTAATTTTTTAATTTGGTACCAGTCTTCCTGTGGTGTCTTTTTGTAGCCCCTGGGTTCCTCGATGGCATATGAGTGTAGACCCAGAGCCTCCACCCATCTCTGATTCTCTATGGTGATTTCTGTGTGCAATTCTCTTTCTAGACAATTGTGACAAAATTATATAATGGGTTTTTTTATGCATCTAATTTTTAACCTCATAACAGAATAAAATACATGATGTAGGAGTGCTACTGTAGGAGTGCCACAGCAAGGCTCTGTCTCCTCTATCTCTAAACCAGCAAATGAAATTCATTCACTTATCCTCATTTCCAAGGCCTCTACCTTCACTTACCTCCATCCTGCAACAGATTCCTAAACAGTGTCTTGTCTCTGCTTTAACATCCCAGTTCACTCTGGAACTTCTTCCTTAGCATGACAGCTCTTCAGTGCTGCACCCAACCTTGGGTTTACCCCCCTCATACACTAGGTAAAAGGCCCATGAGAAAGAGTCAGTGGTGGGTGCAGACTCCCTCAGGATGTGAATTCATCAAGCCTGTTGACTCACGGTGACTTAAGTTTCTTTCAAAGTTGGTGTTTTTTAAAGGCAGAGTTCTTTCTTCTCACTCTTCCTTCAGGGATAAAAGCAGCTGTGGCTCTTTTCCTAGAAAGGGCTTGTCTGATTCTATATTTTTATTCATTTAGGCTTTATTTTGTTCTCTGCTATCTTACAGTTTCGAAACGCTTTGATTGGGAACTTAGTTTGTTCTTGTCATTAGAGTGTGAATAATGGTCTCATGACTTTATTTATCCCAACCAGAAGCAGATGCTTTCTATAGGATTAAGAGTTTAACTACCACTCACACCAACAAAGAACATCCAGCAGCCTAGAACCTTCCCTTGGACCCACAAACAGGTGGTTTGCCCTCTGTCAGAAGTAATGACTCTTTTTTATTCCTGTCACTGTAGATTAGCACCCCGTTTTTTACTTTTATATAAATGGATATCACACAGTGGGCACTCTGTGCCTCTGGCTTCTATTACTCAACATTATACCTATGAGATTTGTCTGTAGAAGTGGTTCATTTTTGTCATTGCTGGATAGTACTCTGTTGTAAGAATTCACTGCATTTTATGTATCCATCCTACTACACTTGGGCACTTGAGGTTTTCCACTTGGGTTATTATGAATAAAACTGTTACAAACATTTGCGTGCATATGTTCTGGTGCATTTTGGCTGGTATGTGTATGGGAGTTGAATTTCTGAGCCATGGAGTGTGCATATGGGCAGCTCAACTACAGTCCTGTACATTTTCCAAAGTGATGGTACAATTGACATCTCCCCCTCCGCACTGTGGAGCATGAAAGTTCATTTCCTCCACATCTCATCCTCACTTAGCACTTGGATTTTTTTCATTCTTTTAAAATTTTGGCCACATTGATGGCGTATGTCTCATAATTTAATTGGGATATTCCTGCCTACATATTTACGCTTTTAGTATTTTATTTCATGAAGTTTCTGTTCAGCCTGTTTGTCTACTTTTCTATTGGGTTGTCTGTCTTTTTCACACTGACTTGTAGGGGGTCCTTATATATTATAAATATATGTTCCTTGTCAGATAAATATATTGTAAATATCGTCTCTCATTCTGTTGCTTTTTTATTCTCTTAATGGTGTGTTTAGGTGAATAGAAGTTTTTTTCTATTTTTTATGTTGTTCAGTTTATCAGTTTTTTTCCATTATGATTAGTGCTCTTGTTTCTATCTAAAGACTGTGTGGGGCATGGTGATTCACACCTTTAATCCTTAGCATTTTGGGAGGTTAAAGCAGGAGGATCATTTAAGCCTTGGAGTTCAAGACCAGCCTGGGCAACAAAGTAAGACCACATCTCTAGAAAAAAAATAAAAATATATTTTTTTATTAGCCAGGCATGGTAGCTCATACCCGTAGGCCCAGCTACTTGAGAGGCTGAGGTAGGAGGATTGCTTGAGCCTGGGAGGTTGAGGCTGCAGTGAGCTGTGATTATGCCACTGTACTCCAGAGCCTGAGCCACAGAGAGAGACCCTGACTCAGAAAAATAATAATAATGATAAAACGTCTATCCCAAGGTAATGAATCCCCCCCAACTATGTATATTATCTTCTTGAAGCTATATTGTTTTGCCCATCATATTAAGTCCCTAATTTATCTGTAATTGATTTTTCCTTTGGTTAAGACATGGGTCAGGACTTCTTCGTGTTCTTTATGAATATCCAGCACCCTTTGGTAAAAAGATGACATTACCACTGCATTGCAGTACTACATTGCCATAAAGCAGGTGATATATATGTGCAGCTTTGTGGGTTAGTTTCCTGCGGTTCTATGCAGTACTACCTGTTCTGTCTGTTCTTGAGTCAATCTCATGTTGTTTTAATTACTGTAGCTTTCTAGTGTCCTGGTATCTGATAGGGTAAGTTTTCTGAGTATATTCTGCAAGGTATTCTGGTTGTTTTTGTTTATCTTTTAGATTTTTGGTGGATTCTGTTTTACTTTTTCCTTAAGAAAAGAAACCATTTATTTATCTTATTTTTAAAATGTATGTACTCCAAGTACTCTACTTTCTAAATAGATGTTACTGCTTTAAATCTTAAAATCACAGTCACTTCCTGAGAAGTTCAGAGGTATGAAATACACTGTGTTCTATTTTCCGTCATTTACATGTAGCTCCCCTGTTAGAAATTGTTTCTTTGTAGTGCAAAGTAAGAATTTTTGGCAATGGAATCTGATTCATAGTTTTTATTTTTATTTTTTGAAGATACTCTCTCTTTACAACAGTAGGCCTCGGAAATGGGACTGGTGCCATGCTGCGTTCTGAATACGTTTTAGTTGATCTTTGTTACCCGTATTTTGGAGCCTGTGTGTTACCTTCAGGTGTGAATGGCTGGTGATGACCAGGTGCTGGTGTGGTCGGCTTCATGTCTCAGCTGGATAGTCTTAAAGAATCATTTTTGCTGTTTCTGAATACTATTCCGTTGTAAACTGAACCACATGTTGTTTATCGAGCTTTAAAAGTTGTGTAGATCTCAGAGATCAGTTTAGGTATCTGCTGGAAGCCAGGTAATGAGTGTGTTTACAGCAAGGCAGGTCTGTACAGCAGTCTGCAGAAAATTAGCCTGAAACTGGCTCAGCTAAGATTCCTGTTCTTCCTACCAAGACAAAGTATCCATACCAGCAGCTAACTGATTACAAAGAAAATAAAGCAAAATAGTGTTTTTCAAGGGTAGTTCTTATCTTCCCTGTCTTTGATTAGAGTCTCTATCTGTGTAAGTTCTATGTCAAGGTCCAGATTACTAATTTCTTTAAGAAAATAACTAAGAGGGGCCTAAGGGCGGGGGCGGGCGGAGAAGAAAAAAACTACCCCAATATCCTTTTTTCTTATCTTGTATATGACAGAGATTTACTAGAGTTTGTGGATCTTCTGCTGTGGCTTAGATTGTCATGAGGCTAGGTTGGGCCCATATTTGAAACAAGCATTAGATGTGTTCTGATGAGAGTACACATCTAATGCACACACAGGGTTGATAGCAGTTGAACAGACACTTTTAGTACCATGTCTAGTCTCTCTTCAGAGGGTGAAGTTCTTTATCTGCTTCACTGCTACAGTCAGCAGGGCTTTTTGCTGGTTAGTAAGGCATGTTTAATTACCCTCATTAGTCAGTGTCCTTCAGTGCCCTTTTGGCCAGTGGGGTTGGTTGCAGATACAGTATCGCTTTCAATGATCTTTGTATCGAGTTCCTTCCATATCATCATCACTAATAAAATCAGGATGAATGTACAATACAGCCAATAGCTCAATTTCCCTGGGACCATCCCCTTTCGGCCTCAGGATAGGAAACAGAAACTGTTAGCTTTCTGCTTTTTAAAACTTGGACTTAATTACAAACATTTATCAAATATATATAAATGGTGCTCAGTCACTGGTGCTCACATTAAACGTCTACCTACATCACCTGACACAGTGCAGTTTCATTCTTTATAATAATAGCAAAAGCTGTTGTTTGGTGTACCTTACGTGTTAGCCACTGTACTAAGTACATTATTTCATTATTGAAATATACAGTAGTTCATTTGTCCTTCACAATTGTACAGTAAAATAGGCATATATTGTTAGAAAGTAGCAAAATAAGGATTAAATCTTTGTCTGTCTCAGTGCAAAGAAAATGGTGTCTACCGTATCTTTTACCATCCTTGCCAAAGCTCCTGCTCTACCAGGCAACTAAAATACTGCCTTTTGGAATGCCATGCGAATTTGTCAGAAGACTCTCTCGTCCTTGAAGCAGACCTGGAACATCCAGCAACTTCCTGTGCTTTCAGAATTTGACTTGAAACATTAACCATTCCCAAGGCCTTGGGCTGCTGTGGGAATTCATAATCTGTGAGAAGAGGTGCTGCTCTGTGTCTTGGTTGGGGTCACAAATGACAATTGATAGAAGCTGGAACCCTTCAGACCATGAGTTTTGGTTCAAGGAGCAATGCCAGCCTCAAGGTGATAGAGACAGGAGGCAGAGAATCTCTAGGCAGACAGGGACGGGTCCCTGGCAAAGCCCCATCTTCAAGCTGAAAAGCCTGGAACCCGTGGCCCAAAGTGAAAACTTCTATCTCTGTTTGCCTGCTCTCACGATTGGTTCTTTCTGAATAATGTCTTTTTACCAATCAAATGTTGCCTTTTTCAAAACTACCTGTGGCCTGCCCTGACCCCGATTCTATACCTATAAAGACCCGAGACTCAGCCAGTAGAAGAGAGAAGCAGCTGGATGTCCGAGGGAGGCATTTGACTGAAAAGGAGAGGAGCAGAGAGGTGACTTGACTTCAGGGGAGAGTGACTTGCCCTTCCCATCCCCTTTCCAGCTCCCCTTTCTGCTGAGAGCTGCTTTCATCACTCAGTAAAATTCTTCTCATTCACCATCCTTCAATTTATCTGCATGACCTCATTCTTCTTGGGTACTAGACAAGAATTTGAGACCCACCAAGTGTGGGTACCGAAAAGGCTGTCACACTGGACCTTTGTCTACACTGGCAGAGGGCAGCCGACCCATGTGATGAGGCAAATGGTCCACTGAGCTGATAACACACTGGGGTCTGTGGACAGCAGAGCTAAGAGAGCATTGTGGCATGCCCTCTGGGGTCTTGGGGTGACAGGCACCCCCACCTAGACGCCACCACAGGGCCTGCGTGGAGTTTGCTCCTGCCAGTGCCAGAGTGGCCAAGCCAGTTCGGTTCCCGCACTCACTCGCCTATGCACTGCCTCCCACAAGGGATTGAGCACAGCAGGCTGAGTAAATGGGGCACCCCTGTCAGGAGTCCGACAAAGAAGTCAAGAAAATATCCTGCATCAAAGGGATGAGGACTTGTCTCTTCAGGCAGAGTTAACTCATGAGAGACTGAAGCTGATGCTGGGCAAAGGAGGTTGTGACAGTAAGGCTGCGTGGCTGCTTTAAAGATCCCACATCAGTCTTCTCTTGATCACTCTTGGGGTTCTTGGACCTTGTGATCCACCATGTCTCAGGTCTTTCTTCTCATACTCAAGTCTGTTGCTGACTGGAGCATGACAGTTGGCTCCATTTTCTTCTCAGTCTCTCCAGACAAGGCCCAGCACCTCTTAGGCTCAGAGAACACTGTATAGGTTTCACATTCCAGGACTGAGAGGACTCTGTCAGAATTCCAGAATGTGGTTAAGTTTTAGAGACTGACCAGCGCCTGGTTCATTGGGGTGTTTTGTTTGTTTGTTTTGTTTTGTTTGTTTTTATTTTTGTTTTTGTTTTTTATCTGAGATGCTGAAATGTTTTTGAACTCTCAAAGGAAGTAGCTCAGTCTGTTCAGGCTGCTATAACAAAATTCCATAAACCACATAGCTTATAAACAAGAGAAAATTATTTCTTAGAGTTCTGGATGTGGGACGTCCAAGATCAAGGCACCAGCAGATTCAGTGTCTGGTGAGAGCTTACTCTGTGCTTCACATAAAGTGCCTTTCTTGCTGTGTCCTCGTCCAGTGAAAGGAGCAAACAAACTCCCTTGGTGTTCTTTATAAGGGTACTAATCCCACTCAGGAAGGTTCCACCCTCATGACCTAATCACTTCCTAAAGGCCCTACCCCTTAATACTATTGTATTGGGAATTCGGTTTCAGCATGTGAATTTAGTGGGAGACAAAGACATTCAGATCACAGCAACACCTAATACCAACCCCTGTGTTTTGGAGGACATGTCTGAAAGATGGATTCTGTGTCACTGTAAAGTAGCATTTTATAAACTTAGAATCTGTTCATACATGGTCTGTGGCTATGTTTTCTGTAGCTTGCAGAATTAAAAACCGGAAATATTCACATAAAATTCTTGTTTCCTATTCCTTTCAAAAAGTGAAAAGATCTAGAAGCATGACCTGCATTCTGGGAACTAAATCAGGATTTCCCCCTCTTTAAGCAGGCCAGTCATGTTCCAGTTTTCTTTTCTTTGTACCAGACCGGCTTTATTCGTATATGTTATCAGCCCATTCTTCATAGATAGTTACTTTGCAGACCCTGATTGAATTTTGCAATAATAAATAAGTCTTGGATTAACAAAAAACAGATTTATACAAAGAGGAGGTGATTTTCCAAGATAGTTCTATATTGCTTAAATAAGAGAGACATAAAGAAAGAGAAGTAACCACACAAATATATTTAGCCAGATGTATTAGCTAAAATAGGCTAGCTGCTGTAACAAACTGAAATTTCAGTGACCTAAGTCTAGTTGAAAATGTATTTCTTGCTTTCATAACAGTAATGGGGTTTCAGGTCATGGGCATTTGGGATGGAGAAAGAGGTCTGCTCCTCTCCGCACAGTCATTCAGGGACCTAAAGTGCCAGAGGCTGTCCCATCTTTCACATGTAACTTTCAGGATCATCCTACCCGTAAATCCATGCAATTGCTACATGAGAACAGGGCATGGAGGATGATTTTGGGGAGATTTCTATGGGCCAGGCCTAGAAGTGGCACACATCTGTTCTACTCTTAATTCCCTGGGAAATAACCTTCAGCAGTATGCCTATAAAAAAGAATAAAATGGTTTCAGTCATCAGCTGGAAGTCTTAACACACCCTGGTTAGGTACTTGAATTTAGAGAATCTTTTTGGAGACTCTGTGAGAATATTTTTACCCCACCCACGGTGGGTTGCATTGACATCCAGCTATGTCACAGGGAAATAGGTCCCTTGACACAGAGGAGATGCAGTAGGTACAGCTCATGAAATGCAACACTGTTTAGGCATGAAAAACGGAATTTAAAACTCAACCGAAACAAGGAAAGGAAGCTCTCCTTTATCTGAAGAAAGCTTCTGCTACTTTCTGTGATACTAAAGTCTTCTTGATGGGCATGGGCACATGTAAGGAATCACATATAATTTCAGGATAAAGGGAATTATAATAGGAGCACCTAGGTTTTCAGAACCCAGAAGATATAGATATAATTGTCATATGAGTGTCCATTGACTTTTTTCAATGAAATTCATTTTTTTTATGTGATTTGTGGAAATTAGTTGCAGTATTGATGTAGATGAGATCCCTAGAGTCTTGATGACACAGAAAGCACATTCCATTGTGTCCAGGTGCCTCAGATGGGGTAAGAACCCACAGTTCCTGTGACCCAGGGTTTGGCTTTTAGGAAAGGGAACTTCAATCATTGACAATTTAGTTTCTTCTCTCTTTACCCCTCCAGTTTGCATTTTGAACTGCCTGTACTTGCACATCTATACCACACACTCCTTCACATTTTTTTTAACATAGTCCATTTCTTCATCTAATTTTGTTTAGCCATCAAGATTCATCTTAAGACATCTTGTCTTGGAGTACCAGGCTGAATTGAATGTCTCTGCTCTATGCTCCCACAGCATTCCCTGTCTGCTTCTATTTTGAACTTTTATGTCCAGTGTTGGTCCTGACCTTAAGCTCTGTAAGGCAGAGACTTGTCATACTCATTTTTTATTTCAGCAACTCTCATAGAATGTTAGTTAAACCAGTCTGGGCCCTCTTCCTGAATTTCTAACTTAGTTTGCAACTCTATCTGTGGCATAATTGAACCAGTACACTTCTGATAACTTCACTATTATCCTTACAGATCTCTGATGTCTTCAGGAAATGATGACAGCATTCATAAATGCTAGCATTGTTGCATACTTGTTCTGTGTCAGGCACTGTGCTACTCTCTTAGTTTGCAAGTCCTTTATGGCATTCCTGATGATTCCATGAAGCGGACACTGCTGTTATTTCAGTTTTCAAACCTAGGCCTGTGTGACTCAATAGTTCAAGCTCTCATGCACTGTGATTGAGGTTGTATAACAGATACTTTATTTAGTCTCACTGGTTTATGGCAGGCAGGAGCTGTTACTGGTTTGGTCCAGTACAGCTGGGCACATAGCCACAGCTTATTAGATGACCACTGGTAATCTGATTTTAGAAGACATAAGGGTAAGACCCAATCAATTGATTAAGCTTGCAGAATTGGGCACATTTGGACATTAACAAAGTTAAAATCTGGAGAAGCAATCTAAGCAGCCAAGTATTTTTTTTTTTAAATCTGAGTATACAGTCTGGAACTAAATCTAAAGTCCAGGCAGGATGCCTAGACAGAAGGATGGGGCACACAGGTACAAGAAAGCCACTTGAGAACAAACCAGCTACTTTTCTGAGTCAAGAAACCTCTTCTTGAGCCGGGGGATCTCTGTGGACTTCTGCAGTCTCAGGAACCAGACCTAATGTGGGCAATCAAGCCCAACCATCTGACTTTATGTTGAGAATGAAGCTTTTTTAATCTAACTATGGTATATTTGATTGCTTGAAATAATTATTTTAAAAATTGATTCTGCCGTATAAGCAAACTTAACAGATGGCTGAATCTGGACATAACTGTGGAGGCCACTTTCAACACTTTTATTGTTGGCTAAAGCATGCTCTGTTAATGATGTTCCCAAGTTATTCATTTTTACCCACCTGTAAACACTGTTATATATTAGTTATTGAAAGAATTCTGATTTCAAAAAAGGAAAGTTTCACTAGGGATTGGATTAGCACATTGTCATTCTCTTTTTCCATGCTATTCTCAAAACACTGTGGCCAGGGTACACATTAGTAGGCTGTAAAATGTGTGTGTTCTGAACTGATCAGTGCCCATGCCCTCCCAGTTATTAAATACTTTCACTGTGCACATGATTTGCATATGACTTTCTTTTTGCCATTCCTGTCACTTCATGCAAATGACACACTATTTTATATAAGTCAATTTAATATTTATTCTTCCTGGCTAATTACAGATTTACTACATTTAGTTTTAGGGAATTGGAAAGCTATTGATATTCTAGTAATAACAGTGATAAAGATTTGAATGCCAAGTATGTACTAGTACTATGCACACACACAAAAAAATAGCTAACATGCAAAAATGCTATAGGCCAATGCAGCTACCAAATCCACCAGCTACCTATTTTATAAATAAAGTTTTACTGGAACAGGGCTGTGCACCATGCCCATTGATGCCCATTTTTTATGTATTGTCTATGACTACTTTATTCTGTAGCAGCAGCAGAGTTGAAATATTGTGACATGGACTATCTGGCCCCCAAAGCCTAACATATTAATATTTACTATCTAGACCTTACAGAAAAAGATTGTTGAACCTTGCTATAGATGTATTCAATCAATGGAATTCTCATTGGCTTTTTTGTCTAAAAGTTAAATACTATTAAGGTTAGTAAGGGAAGTTTATGCAATCTGCTGAAGGTCACACGGCTAAAATACAATGAAACCAGGATCTGAATCAAGGATTTTAAAAAATGAAATACTTGGCTCCCTTTGCAGTATTTACTTTATGTGTACATTTATCGTAACACAAAGAATATTCTTCAGGACATTTCAAAATGATGTGTCATAAACTAGGGAAGTATCTTGATGCTCTGCCGCCATGTTCTCAACCAAATGTTGTCATTTCTTTATTACCTATTTTTATGTTTCCTCTGAGATGAATTAATAGGTCATGCTGAGCTAGAACAGCTTTGATCTCTGTCCAAGTGGTCAAATTTTTTTTTTTTTGCAAGAAGAAATTGGAGCTCAAGGTGAAAACATGGAAGCCAACATGCACTTAGATGGTTATACTTTTGTCTCCCAAGACAGACAGTGTCTTGGAAGGCTTAAGAAATATGCTCATCTTTATAGGGCTGTAACTGGATTGCATTGAAACAATGGGAAATTATTTCATATTTCAAGTGCTCCATCTTTTTGAAGCCCCGCTCCTCTGCTTGCTCCCTTGAAGTCTCCAAGTATCTATATTGTCTCTTCTTCCGGCAGTACTTCCTTCACGGCTTCTTACACCTTCACTTTCCTTATTTTTTGTAACAGTTTAGACATTATATTAAGGTTTCATTATTTTTATTTTTATTTTATTGTTATTTTTTTGAGACAGAGTTTTGCTCTTGTCACCCAGGCTGAACTGCAATGGCACGATCTTGGCTCACTGCAACCTCTGCCTCCCAGGTTCTACTGATTCTCCTGCCTCAGCCTCCTGTGTAGCTGGGACTGTAGGCACCCACCACCACTCCTGGCTAATTTTTGTATTTTTAGTAGAGATAGGATTTCACCATGTTAGCCAGACTGATCTCCAACTCCTGACCTCAAGTGATCCACCTGCCTCAGCCTCCCAAAGACCTGGGATTACAGGCGTGACCCACCACGCCTGGCCAGGCTTTCATTATTTGTAGATGTGTCCTTTTAAAAGGCATTAGACTAAAGGCTCTATGATGTTAGTAACCAAGTCTGTTTCCCAAGAGAGACTCTTCTTACAAAAGAATTTGTGGAAACAAATCTTAACTGAAGTGGGTATATGCCACATTTTCCTAAAAGAATAAGCTATAATTTTACAACAGGCCATAAGTTGTGATAGGATTTCAACAGTCACAGTTTCTAAAATAGAAGCATAATTTTGCATCAAAGAGTGAACCTGTAGCTCATTCAATTCTGAAAACAGGTAGGATTTTAAAGGAAGCTGTGACAGCTCAGCATTAACAGTAAGCCACAGGGGCAGAAACAATGACTGTTCCCTTTTAGTGGGTGCTCAGTCCCCTACCTTGTGGGAAGTAGAAAACCGGCTACCAATAAGATGAAAATGTATGTGAAGAGAGAGAACAGAGATCCTTCATCTGTATACTGAAAGTCCCCAAGTTATTTTATTTCTATTAGGCTTATGGTTCAATTAAGAAAAAGCTTTTTAGCAAATCTTTTATTTGGGGTGGGGGTGGGGGCTTTAATAATCCATAGAATCTGCTTATTTTTCCACATCATTTGACCTGTGAAGATAGTTACCGTCATAACGATATTTCACTGGGGAAGAAAATCAGGTTGTAATGTAATTTGCATAAAGCTTGCACAGGTATATTTGACTGACTTGTCAGCAGTTGTATGGTAATATGTTGACACCTTATATTATTTTATTCAATTATTTCAATGCCAGGAGCTTATAGAGGGTGAGATAATAATCTTCTTCTCACCTTCCATTTCTTTTTGTGTCTGAAGTTTCTTGCCTATGCCACAGTCAGCTTTTTTCTGGATACTTTTTTTTTTCCTTCAGAATTTTGCTCATTTACTTCATGTGAGTATTTCAGTTTCTCTCAGTCACTCACTCTTGAAACATTTTTAATGTTTACCTTATCTATATGGAGATTTTAAAGTCACTTGCCTTTGCAACTATAAAAGGAAAATTTTCCACTTGTACCAGCTCATGCCTAAGAGATAACAAAACTGTTGTTTCATCACTGATTCTAACCAGTGGAGGCTGATAAAGGCCAGTGAATTTTGAGTGTCCACCCCTCTCCTCCATGTGACAAACTCTTATTTGACCTAAGTGAGGACTCCTTCCTGCCTAACAACAGTTAGTCTTATTTTAACCAACTGTGCACAGACTGAAGTACTCATTCTGTTGTGTGCAGAATGCCGGCGCCCAGTGCCTGATTAGCAGAACCATCTTGAACTCCCCCCTCCCAGCACTTCAAACCCCAGATGTTTTCTGCCTCAGTAAACTCTGGTGCATTTCTTCACTGGCAATTGGCAAAAAGATGCAGCTTTTTGATTATTTATTTTGCTTGCCCTGGTGGTCTCTCTGTGTTATCCTTTGGCATGCTTAAGTGAGTCTGTGACCTTGGTCAAATCATTAACCTCCCTGAGCTACTGTAATCAATAGAGTGGGAACAATAACACCCACTTAGAAGGGTTTTTGTTTGTATTATATGCAATACCACAGGAGAAATTACCTAATGTAATTCCTGACAGCTGATGAGCACCAGATAAAGGTTGCTTGCTTGCTCTCTTGCTCTCAGACCTGAAAATGACATCTGGCACCCAGTAGGCATTCCATAAATACTGGTGGAATGGTAAATGAATGTTTGCATTACTCCCTGAAATGGGCTGACTGTGTAATTCTGTAGATTCTACATGCAATGTAGTTTTTGGAAATATTTGCCTGAGATTCCAGAATTTCAATTTATACTGATGCAGCATTTTATTTTATTCTAGCATAACCAAATGCCCTGAGTTAAACTCGTATCATTTTCCAAACTAATTATAAATCATTGCAAGTCAGTAGAAATCAACCAAAAAAAAAAAAGACCAGAGCCAGAGCTTTAGCTGCTAACATCTTACTAACTGCCCTAGAACTGTATCACCTTCAGACATTTAAATCATAGAGCAAAAAAAAAAAAAATTGTAGTTACTTGCAGTGTTAATATTCTCAAAGCCCAAATTCCATGCCTATTTTTAATGATGATTGCCAATTAACACACGTTCCAAACATTAAAAGGAGGTAAAAAAGAGATTTTCCTTGGCCTTCATTTGAAAGTTAAATTTCTTTGGGAAGTTAACATTGTAAAGGTTGGCAATCATAAGAGAATTTTCAGACTCACTCTTTCTCTAGAGTTTTAGGAGCCAAATAAAGATGTCCTTTTGGAATGTTTATAATCTTCAGAAGTAAGGCCATGAACCCAATGATGTCGAGATTTTTAGTCTTTGTAATTTTCTTTATAATTTTCATCCTACATGTCATTTGTGTGTTTATGTAAGTCATTATGGGATTGTAAAGATGTATAATTATGGAGGGCTTTTATCAAAAGGCCTAAAAATTAGACCCTCAGGTCAGGCCTTTTGCCATACAACACAGATGGACATCAACAGAAGAGCCCATCCCTGTGACCAAAGGACACTTTCACATGCTGCCTGCCATTATTAGATTTTTATATCCCGTATTTGCAGTAGATGAGGGGAAGCCATCACAGAGACACTCTAAGCCATATAGTTTAACCCAGTGTCTAGCTCCCTGTAAACCAGTGATTTTCTGCCTATTTTTGGACACCATCACAATGGAAGAATTTAACAGGTTTCCATCATTATGGGGCGATTCACCATGGCAATGATTCTCAGCGATGGGACCAGGTGGTCTTTCTCTCCCTCTGCATCGTAAATTATTACTATAGTGTGTAATGTTATCCAAGTCACATTTCTTGAATTAGCTGCTTCTTTGATATCTGGATAAGTATCATCCATCACTGAGATTATATTCAACACTTTTTTTTAGTGAGCACTCTCTATGAGCCTGACACATTAATGGTCGAAAGGTCTGATAAAACCAGAGAAATTTTAAGACTCTTCCTGCTCTCTGGTTCTTGAGATAGTAGGAGAAAGCTATCAAAAGAAAGACAAAGAACTGTAAATTATTTGCTGTTATGTAAGTACGTTATATAAACATTAATGAATGAAGCAGGTTAGCAGGATATGCTTTCTTTGTCCAACGGGGACAGCTACTATCAGCTGTAGCAAATTGTTGTCAAAATGTAAGATCTGTTTTGCCAGATCTCGTTATTTTCAGGTGAGATATGTCTAAATGTTGGTGACCTATTTGAATATGTTTAAAACTCTGCTAGCCAATCAAAATGCAATTTTATTTGCAACCTCTGGATACAGTGGGAGTTATAGAAGTCAGAGTGGAATGGCTCTTCTCAGATAGGGTGTAGCATGAGCAAAGTCCACATACCTCTTTTATCTCTAGTTATGTGAAAGAAATTCCTCTGTATTCTTATATTTGTCACCCTAAGCTGTTATATCCAGGACTATCAAAGGATATGTCGCCAGGTAAAAGTGCTTAAACGTAAGATTCTATTAGCTTTTTGTGTATGTAATTTAGACTTCTAATAAAACATTTTTCACCCTTAGGGTAAAAACATTAACTGTCATCAATATACTTGTCACCTATTTTCCCCCATTTTAGGGACAGCCTTGGTAACTTAATAAGAATGCACGCTTATTCACAGTTCACCCCACTCTAGTGTGCTTGATAGTTATGCAATTAAACATGGCCTGGAAAAAAACATGCTTTTTAGTGTGAAAGCATTCAAATTTCTTTAACTAAATCCCTCTTTTTATCATGTATAGTATTTTAACATTTCAAGGGCTTTCACATCTGTTGCATCATTAAGGACCTTTTCTGAGATATTCTGTAAATAACTCAGATTCTATAAAATTGAAAATGGAGCACATTTGTGCAAGATCAAGGTGTTTTCTCTCAAGTTTTGTATGGATGATTTGAAATACTCCAACCTGACAAGACAAAGCAGTATTCTGATGCCTGTGCTCCTGCTGTGGACTTTCCCCAACGGCACTTTCTCGCCAGCCCATAGATGGTTCAAAGCGAAAGTCGGTTTCTTTCTGAGCATTTTATAGTTTGTGATATACCAAATGTACAACCCACTATGGTGGGTTCGAAGTCTCTGTACCTACCTGGCTTTCTGCATCACATTGCACACACCTAAGAGGAGGAATTTTTCCATCAGGGTATCTGAGTGCCTTCACCTGCTAGCTGAAGTTCTCAATAAGGAAATACTCAGGGGGAGTGTTGCCAGGATCATAGTGTCTCATTGAGCATAGAGATAAATTTTAAATCACATGCTGTGAAGTTAGATGGACTAGCTGTGTGACCTTGGGCAAGTTACTCAACCTGTTTCTTCATCTAAAAAGATGATAATAAAATATTCTTCATGGGTTTGTTAGACAGAGACAACACTTATCAAGGGCCTGGTATAGTGCCTGGCACACAATGAGTATGAATGTTAGTGACCTTTTCCTTCCCTTTGTCTCCTATGTTATTTTAAGCATTCCTCACATTCCTGTCCCTCCATACTCATTTATCTAGTTCCTTACCTCTAAATCCAACCTTGTAATTCAATCTTGATTTACTCATAGATGATTGTGGAATCTAATACACTTGGAGTCAGAATCTGGTTCTTAATAGATCTGGGACCGTGGGCGACTTTCTTGGTTATTTGAAACTCAGTTTTCTCATCTCTTAAATGGGGATAAAACTTAATATCACGTGTACTTAGAGGATCAAATGAGTGAAGATATCTAAGACACCTAGAACATTGCCAAAACATGGTAAACGTTCAACTGTCAAATAAATCAAAATCACTGTAGAGATAATTGCAAAAGGTTTTAAGCTAGTTTTAGGCAGAGAGATGAAGCCTAAACTAAGAAAAGTATAAGTAAATCTATGCTTTCTGCAAATGTCAATTTTGAATTGGGAGAATGTTGGGTAAGCTGAAGACATGACTTTATATATCACCAGAATGCAGAGGTTTGAAAACTACCAAGTATTCGCCCAAACCTAAAATGTGGATGTGTTTCCACATTGTAGTTGGTTTCTTTATACATTCCTGTCCAGCTGTCTAATGCCTGGGCTAAAAATAGTTCTGAGGGCTCAACCTACGGCCAGAGCATCCTTCTTCACAGGTTGTACTCTGCCTCTCTGAAAGTGGACAGACTGTTTTTCCAGGACATTCCCACAGGGCAGCATGGGAAGAAAATCCACCCTCTCTCTGGCCTAACACCACTAAACCAGAGGTCAGCAAACTTTTCCTCAACAGAGCCACACAGTAAAGAATTTAGGTTTTGTGGCCCACATATATTCCCTGTAGCATATTTTTCTTTGTCACTTTTAAATAACTGTTTAAAAATGTAAAAGCTAGTCTTAGAGAAAAATAGGCCATAGGTCACACTGGGCCCAGAGATCATGGTTTTTCTGACCTCTGCTCTAGACTTTAGAAGGGAGAGATGGAAGGAAGAAGGGTGGCTTGAAACCTTGATGAACTAATGCCATCCTTTAGGGAAAAGGAAAAATAACCACCCTCATTTAAAAAAATATATATTAAAGACATTAAGTTAGCACCTTTGCTTCTATGGTCAACTATATTGTCTAGTTGGTTTTTTAGTTGTTTTATAGTGAGACCTCATCACACTGCTGTTTTTCATTGGAAACTGATGAGGAACATTGTAAAGCAGATGGAGCACAGACTGTAGAAATGAAAAGCACAGAAGAAAGAGCTGTGTGAAAGAAATATTTAATCATAACATGAAAAAACTCATAGTGGCAACTTTTCCATTATGTTAAATTTTTCTCATTTCTATGTGTTCTGAGTATGTGCTTAAAAAGCGAGGTTGTAATTTTCTATCTTTGTGCACATCTCCCATGGGTTTTTGATTTTTGTCTTTTTGTAGGACTACGACTTGAGCCAGCTGCAGCAGCCTGACACCGTGGAGCCTGATGCCATCAAGCCTGTGGGAATCCGACGAATGGATGAAAGACCAATCCATGCCGAGCCCCAGTATCCGGTCCGATCTGCAGCCCCACACCCTGGAGACATTGGGGACTTCATTAATGAGGTACAGAGGGAGACTCATTTTATCTATAAGAGTTTTTACTTCATGCTAATGGTTAGATCTCTGTAAGCCACAAATTGCTTGGAATACGGCTATACAGTTCACTAAAACATACTTGTGTTTCTTATCTTTGTGTGAAAGCAAATGTGGCTTCATTAACAAAGAACAAATGTCATTGCTTTGATTCACCAAAAAGAGATTGATTAATTAAGATTCTGCATTTGTAAAATGACATACATCATATATTATCAGAATTAGCCACACTGTCTCCAAGAAGGATTTGTTTCCCTTAGATTACAAGTAATAAATAGACTAACAATATTATAGTACATTCTAATTTCATTTATTAGCATTAATAAATATGACAGTAGTTCACTTTAATTTTCCTTACACTGTACTCTTCGAATCTCACAAATCATGAGAATTCAGTGCCTGCCCAATGACTCCATCAAAAGAGATTAGTTGGAAGAGCTAAATTAAATATTATGTAAGTGATTTAAATACTTGTCTAGTTGAGGAGTTTTAAGAGCTTCTGTAAAAGGAAGCTACTTCTCCGATTTTCACTGTCAAAATTATTATGACATTCTTTTATTTCATTACTGACCAAGAGTTTTGCTACATTTAAGTTTTGAAGTTCATTTATGCTGCTTCTTCTGATCGTGTCTATAGTTTTACTGTAATTCTCCTATTGAATTTTTATTGTCTGTATAAGAGAACAAGACATATTGATGTTGATTGTGAATATATGGCAGAACTTCTCTTTTCTGGTCATATAATTAGTGTCTCCAAGATCAGAATAGGTCTCAATGCATTACAAAGTGGAATGTATCTGTTGTATACGGCCTTCAGTCATAGGCTGATAAGACTCTTGTATTCTGGGCTTCTTCAAAATTCATATAATATTAAACATAATCAATATTAGGTTTCTAGATGTTCTTATTGCTTGTAGAAAAAGTTTTAAAACAAAATTGGAATAGTTGCCTGTCTCTATAACTATCCATTACTGTCTATTCCTAAAATATATGCTGCCTTCTGAACATATGTATTCATTTCTGCTAAATAGGTAATAAGGTTAATTTGTAGTTGACATGATTTAGAAACATATGGAAAGCAAAAACAACAGAATGCCAGTAATTCCCTTTATCCACAGAAATATGTCCTGACTTTGCCAGCTCTTAGTTATGTATAGACCTGGGTAGGAGAATTTGCAGAAATTTATACATATATGCCTAGATCTTTTAGAAAATGTAAGAGTGCCTAATGATTTTATTTCTAATTTAGTGTCTGTCATCATAAGAAATTGTTGAGTTATTCCTATGGTTGTCAATTCAAGATATAGTGAATCTTCTGACTGGTAGGTATAGGAACTAGACTTTAAATTTTTTAAAAAATTTTATTTTTGTAGAGACAGGTCATTACCAGCCTGTTTCCCAGGCTTGTCTTGAATCTTGGGCCCAAATGATCCTCCTGCCTCAGACTCCCAGACTGCTGGGATTACAGGCATGAGCCACTGTGCCCAGCAGGAACCGTACTTTTCTGAAGCCAGAATTCTGGCTTAAGTATAATTCAGCAAATCCTTACTAAATATTTCTGCCTATCCCTGAAGTATCAGTACTCTGTGGGATTTCGTTTCATCCCTGATACTCTTCTTTTCTCAGTGCTAAAGATCAAACAGTAAGCATTATTTGTAAGGCATTCCTCATCTGATTCCTGCGCTCTTCTACCCCTCACCTCCCCACATTCCCTTTCTATGCTGCAGCCCCACTGAACTATTTGCAGTTCCTCAAAAGCATTACACTTTTGAAAGCACTGTAACTTCAGCAAAGCCCTTACCTACTTGGCCATCTGCTGGACTCCCACTTTACCTTCAGGATTCAGCCAAAACATTTGTCTGTGAAGCTTTCCTTGATACCTCTGGGAAGGGTTAACAACCTGACCCTTGGGTCATAGCCCTCACCAGCTGGGTTATAACTGTCAGTATTTCTTTCTCCCACTCAGCATGTGAGTTCTCTCCAGGAAAAGCACTAGTTCTTGTTCATGTTTTTATAACCTAAGCATCTAGTATGTTACCTAGCTCTTAGATTTTTGTCATTTTCAGGCATTTGTGTATGCACTATGGCCAGTGTGTAGGGCATGGTGCTATGGGCACCACCCAATTTACGTCTGATGGAGATTCAGCGGATACCGAGTCTGAAGCATTTCATTGTACTTGTCAAGAGTACACAAAAACCAAGGATAGTGGTTATTCTGAGTTTATGTTTGAGTGTGGGCTCTCTGTCTCTCTCTTTCTCTCCGTGTCTGTGTGTGTGTGTATTTGTGGTCATTGTTTTTTTTGTTTGTTTTTCTTTAACAGTGACTATATTTTCTACAGTAGATAAAAAAGAGCATTTAGTCAGAAAGTTTCACTTACCCAGTCCTTCTTGGCCACAGCAGAAGGAGGTATAGTAGAATTTCTATTTGGAATTTTCTTTCTCCAAAACAGTGCTCAGGTACACAGTGTGTTATGGCTGGAGACCATTAACAGGTGTGATAACTTATATGAAAAACTTTGTTCCAGACAACTGACTACAAATTGACTTCCAGAATATAGTCTATTCATAATTTGAAGATTGTCTGCATATGTGAAAAATGGCTCATTATGAAACCATCTTGAGCTCAGTGTAAGATCATCCATTCAGCAAATCACTATTGAACATCTATGTGTGTAACATAACTGTGCAAGTAATATATAGATAAAAGCATAAATTAGGCATCGATTCTCTTTGTGCATGTCTCCTACTTTGCTGCTAGCACAATATTTGTACAATGCAAACGTGCCAGTATCTGAAGCCTTATATGCCAGGCATAGGAGGCCCATTGTGTCTGGTTCTTACTTGGCTTTCCAACTCCATTTCAAACCCTTCCCCACCCAGCATCTTGCAGGCTACCCACAGAGAACTCTACTTGTCATTCACAATCTCAGCTTACAACTTTGTGCTGGTGCCTATGTACCTGATGTTCTTCCTATCTAGAATTTCCTTCCCCCTTTTTCTAGATGTTGGGGGGACGTCATTAAGTATTTACCAAGCTAGAAAGGGTCAGGCATACAGAGTATGAGTTAGGCACCGTCCACTGGCATCCCATGGTACCTAGAACTCACCTCCCTCAGATCACAGATCCCATGGTTCCATCCTGCCTCCTCTCCGAGCATTTTTGTGGTCCAGGGGGAGTGGGGCTTATCCCTAGAGGGACAGGTTGGGCACAATGATTTGGTGAATTAGTGAATGAATGAAATGAAAGGATCCAATCTGGAAATCATTATAAAAATGGCAACTAAATCCATGAGAGAAGAGAGAGATAGAAAGAGATAGAGAGAGAGAGAGATAGAGAGAGAGAGAGAGAGAGTGTGTGTGTGTGTGTGTGTGTGTGTGTGTGTGTGTGTGTGGGAGAGACAGGGTCTCTCTCTGTTGCCCAGGCTGGAGTGCAGTGGCACAGTCATAATTAACTACAGCCTCAACTTCCTGGGCTTAAGCCATCCTTCGTCCTCAACCTCCCAAAGTGCTGGGATTACAGGTGTAAGCAACCATACCTGGCCTAAATCCATGAATTTGAATGTGATTACAAGGTAGAGAAATGTGGAGGAGAGGAGGAAACAAATATCTTGACCTAGAAACACCCCTGCAGTTGGAGACAGAAAGTCGAAGGAGGTAAGGTATACAATAAAACAATAGTATTAAGGATATGATGGTCAGTTCTGTAGGACTTTTCAGAGAGAAGAAAACTGTCAAAAGTCCTAAGCCAGTAATAACTTTCCAAAATACCATCTAGACTCTCATCCAAGATACCTCTTAAGACTTGTTCAGTGTCTTCATTTACTGGACAAACAAAAATGAATACTTGTAAAGTTTTAAAACAGTTGAAAGCACCTAGAAAGAACTCAAGCACATTTTATAAAAATATTTAAAAGGCACACAAATTTATTTATCTGCAGGTCTTATTTGATTTAGCAGAGCACCAAATGTTCCAAAGGAAGAATAATATAGTGGTGATTATAATTGGAGTGCTTTTATAGATGTAAGGAATAAGAAAGCTCATGAGAACATTTTCTAGTTTGTTTATTTAAATAAGGAATGAATGTTGCCTTGAATCTCAAAAATGATAACTTATTTCCAGTCTGGTAGGCAGAGTAAAATAAATCACATGTATTTTTAATTTCAACTGCAGAATTTCTTTTTTTTTTTGAGTTTTTAAACATGACCTTCAGAGAGTGAAAAGTTCAAATTATTTAATCTCAGCCCAACAGTTAGATATTAACATACCTTCAATAATTTTACTAATACTAATCCTGTATATATCTTTGTAAAAGGAAATATACTTCTTTATATATATGTGTATTTGTCCGTTCTCAGAACTGCCAAGACTGGGTAATTTATAAAGGAAAGAGATTTAATCAACTCACAGTTCCACAGGGCTTGGAAGGCCTCAGGAAACTTACAGTCTTGCTAGAAGGGAAAGCAAACACGTCCTTCTTCATTCCCATGGCAGCAGGAGAGAAAAGTGCTGAGCAAAAGGGGGAAAAGCCCCTTATAAAACCATCAAATCCCATGAGAACTCATTATCAGGAGAGCAGCAGCACGGGGGCAATTGCCCCCATGATTCAATTACCTCCTACTGGGTCTCTCTCACAACATGTGGGGATTATAGGAACTACAATTCAAGATGAGATTTGGGTGAGGACACAGTCAAGCCATATCATTGTGTGTGTATATACACGCACACATGCATGCATGTATACACATATATACATATATATACACACACAATCTTTATATATGTATGTGTATATATGTATTAAATATCATATGTATTAAAAAAGTATATGAAGTATAAAATAGTATATATTTTAAACAGTATGTGTTAAATAGTATATGAAGTATATTTCTCTACTCAAAAGTATAAAAACCAAGTGAATAATTCTGTTAAAAGACCACATTTTTATTAATATTGTTTAAAACTTAAGGCAGCTTCTTACAACTTGCTTGAAATTACTAACATTTAAAATGCTTGTCTTTTCCTCCTATTAATTAAATTTAATTTCTCATGTTTAAAATATCTCATTCTGGTCTTACAGAAGTTGGGCATTTGTGTAAGTTCAAATCTGGCCATCTCACCTAACAGCTCTGTTACAAGGTCAAGATCTTTGGCTTTAACCTCTTGGATCTTCAGTTTTTTTATTTGTAAAATGGGAATAGTGATAGAACCTCCTTTTAAGATAGCAGTGAGAACTAAATGAGATTATCTTTGTAATGTGCTTGGTATAGTGCTTGTCACGTAGTAAAAATCTCTTAATTATTATTGGTGTCATGTTAATAACTATTACAGGTAAATTACCTTTTAGGAGTAAAAGACTTTCTGTTGTTCTCTAATTGTAAGAAAACAATTAAAATCTACTTCTCCTGCACCACAAATTGCTTTAAGTAAAATGAAATTCCCAGAAAGAAGTGTAGTAATGTTGGCCCTGATATATACAGTTCTACTGTAATGTAAACATGGTGTACTCTTATATCCACATATATCTTAAATCTAGATTCTAGCTTTTTCTGAAAGGAGTGGATATAACTATGGAGAGGATACTGAGTGGGAAAAACTGCACCCAGGAGAACAACGCATAGTTACCTCATAGAATACCTGTTGCGTGTCAGGCAATGTGTTGGACAGCAGGATGTGAACACAAAACAACCTCTGTAGAAAGGGTTGTCACAATCTAGTGTCACCCAAAAAAGATGATAAAAGTAGAGGAGGCCGGGCACAGTAGCTCACGCAGTTTGGGAAGCTGAGACAGGCAGATCGCTTGAGCCCAGGAGTTTGAGGACAGCTTGAGCAACGACAAAAAAGGCCAGCTTGAGCAATTGACAAAAATTAGCCGGGTCTGGTGGCATGTGTCTGTAGTCCTAGCTACTCAGGAGGCTGAGGTGTGAGGATCACCTGACACCAGGAAGGTCAAGGCTGCAGTGAGCCATGATTGTGCCACTGCACTACAGTCTGGGGTACAGAGTGAGACCCTGTCTCCAAAAACGAAAAAAAAAGTAGAAGGGACCAGAGAGACCACAGGAATGACTTCTAGTCATGGTTGGGCGGGGGGGAAATCTGTGCAGCAGAAGTGACGTTTTTAATAAGCTTTTGGATGGATGGATCAATATGAATCAGATCAAAAAATATGAGAGAGATCATTTCAAACAAAATGAATAATCAACATAGAAGCACACAAGAACATGATGCTTTGGGATTTTGGGGGGGTTCCCTTTGGGGGTACATAATTCAGTTGTGCTTGCTGGAGCTGAGAATAGCTGAAACAGAAAAGGTGAGTAAACAGTCTTGGTTCACTGAATGCTTTCTAGAAAGTTTTACTGTGTGCTGTAGGTTACCCAGCAGCAGGCATTTCATTTAACACCTTCCAGTTTTTCCCCTCTCTGTATACTTCTATTATTTTCTTAAACCATTCATCAATTTTTAAGTTAATTTTCTTAAATAATTGTTTTAAATTGTTCATGTACCAATTAAAAATCATTTCACCCATTGCTGGGGGAACTCCGTCATTTGGAAGGAGTCAGAGAGAGCAGTCAGAGGGTCTTACTTAAGGGAGTGACATCAAATAATGTTTGAGAGAGAAACCAACAGTTTGTAGGAAAGAAGCTGGAATAGTATTGGAGACAGGAAGGCCAGTTAGGCAGGCTTTTCTCTGGTCCAGGCAGGATATGATGATGACCTGCACTAAAGCAATGGCACTAGGACTGTAGAAGACAGAATGTAAACCAAACAGTAAGACCTCTTTTTTCGTACATCCCTCATGTGTTCCTCACTGGAGAATGTGGGTTTTTATCCTCATAAAAGCATGTCTCCGCCCATAAAGCCTGGGATCAGAAGTCTATAAATACAAGCTCCGCAAGAATTCAGCCAGAGCCAGGCTCTCTCACTCTGCACAGAAGCCTTCGTCTTCAGAAAATAGTTTTCAGCTTTATCCAGAATTTAAGATCTACCTCTCCATGAAAGGTGGAACAAGAGGATACTTTGCTAAATTTAGTCAAACCTAGAAAAATACAGGCAGTTAGTTTGTAAATTTGGTAACAGTACATCCTGTGGAATAATTTCCACATCCAAGAATAAAGGAATCCCATAAGGGAGAACCAGAAGGTTCTGTTGCCCACTGGATTTCTTCTGTACATTCACTCAGATTTCGTGCCTGTTACTGTCAGTTTCTTTGGACTTCTGTGTGATCTTTTTAGAATGACCAAAATATTACCAAGAGTTTATATAATACCTCATTCAGAAGAGTCATATTTTATTCTCAGATAAAAATCAGTGCTATCCAAGTGGAAGGGATTTAAAGTACTTAACCTTCTGCATAGAAAGATGGCTTGCCTAAGAACTCTTGAAAAGTTCAGTGATTTTGCCCTTTTGTAATTATTAAAACATAAGGCAATGTGCCATGCTCCAGCATAGCACAGTGGTCTCTCTCTAATGGATTTTATGGCCTTAACCTCTTTTTAAAAAAAAAGAAAAGAAAAAAGAAATAAAAGAGAGATTAATAAACTACCAGGGTGATCAGAAAGCCAATGCAGGAGCTAAAAAATAAAAAAAGAATATTTTTTAGACTCTTAATAGTGGATATGGAAGTTGATTATCACCAGCATTATATTTACTTTAAGGAATCAAATTAGGTGGCTTTGCCATTTGATGAAGAGTCCTGGGGTCCTTGAACACAGCAGGGAAGACCAGACCGCTTCTTGTGTTTATTCCCTGGACATAGTAAACACAGTTCACCCCTTTTTTCTCCTCCAAATCCAGACACACTTGAGGCCTTGCCATTGACACTTAAGCGCTAACTTGAGTCTTAACATCTCCATGTTTCCAGTTTGGTGTTGACATCATAAGGATTGGGCCAGGGCTCTGTATTTTTACTTAAAAATTAAATTTGATAAAGCAGATGACCTGAACAAAGTGATTGTAGCCATTGTCTCTTGTCTGTATTATAAAGCAGTTGTCATAATGAAAAGTTAACGTTTGTTTTAGGCACCCAGTCTCCTTATCAGGAATTTCCCTGATTTTTCTTGATTTTTCTTCAGATCCTTCTTGGGTCTACTTCTTGTATAGCCCCAAGTTAGACAATACCAAACTCAGGGAATCCCCTATTGCTTAAATTTAGTTGCTAGATTTTGTAGGGAAGAGGAATGAAGGCTAACATGTGAATATTAACTCTATGAGGGCAGCCATTGGGTCTAGCTCATTAGTAGCTGTGTCTCTGCCAGCATGCAGAATACGTTGCAGTAATGTTAATAGATAATTAACAAATATGTCTCAAATTGAATGAATAAACACAAACAAAATGAATGAAGGTACATTCTTTGGCTTTTGTTAGCTAAGGCTCCAATCACTGACCACTCCAAAATATTGCTGCTTATAATAATAAAGGCTTACTTCTTGCTTAAGTTGTAAGTCAGCTGTAGTCTGTCAGTGACTCAGTTCCTGATCCATGTCTTCTTCGTTTCAGGATCCAGGCAGATAAACTTCCCATCTGGAGCAGGCCATTCTCCTGGCAGAGGGGGAAATGGAGAAGGATTGGTGGAAGGGTGGAAACACATTAGATAGAGTTCTTAAAGCGGCTACTTTCCACAGCTACTCACATTGCATTAGCCAAAGCCAGTCACACAGCCAAGCCTGACAGTGTGGTTGGGAAAGTAAACCCTGACCCCAGAGAGGCACTGTGGGAGTGTGGGTGTGTGTTCTGCCTTCTGAAGAAGGGCAGTGAATCACTGAGGGCAGTAACACAATCTACCACAGAAGGGAGTTACGAGTTTTGAGAAATTGTAGGTTGTGGTTCTCAGTCTTAGCAGAATTGCCTCATAGCTTAATCTAAAAATAAGATAAAGAAAATCCTATCTAAAATTATTTATGTTGTATATATCAAAGTATTTTGCTGAAACCTGCTTTATTTCACACAGGCTTTTCTGGAGTATAAATAGTATTAAGTGATGTGAGGAACAGTAGTAAAGCAGTGCTAAATTTCATGGTTAACGCTGGTAAAGAGGTACTTGGAGATGAGAAAACTGGTCGTGTGTACTTTTTTTTCCAATTTTTGATCAGAGTCAAGCAGCTGCCATATTGTTTCTTAAAATATATCTTCACTGTTTTCTTATTTCAAATCCCAAAGCAGGACATTTTTCTCTAAACTTAAATTTTTTAAAAATACTAATATTCATTGAGCTCTACATGTGCCAGACACTGTGGGTGAACCCTCGGGTCCCTTTATTGCATTTGGTCTTTATAATCATATTATTATTATTACAGTTGTAGACGAGGATATACGGAGATCCCACAGCTGGTACTGGGGAGAGCTAAGGTGTCATCTCAGTCTGATCTCTAACCACTATACCATGCTGATTCTGACCTTAATTTTTTTTTTTTTTTTGCTCTTTTTCCTGTTTCTCCTCTTTAACCTTAAAAGGCTAGATGAACACGTGCACATAAAAACCCGTGTATGCGCCCATAAAATGCATGTGTATTGGCAGGCTTGATCTCTCAAGTGGGACTGACTGTGACACATCTTGGATAGGTGAGGCCACATAAGCCAACTAGCATTTGACAAGTAGGGTGTGGAAAAGCGAATGATTGTTTGGAGACTAATGTTAGTATATCTAGCAGTACTAGAATGGAATTGGGGGAAAAAAATAGAAAATATACCAAAGGACCTAATACTAAATCCTTAGAAGTTTTGCAGAGCATAGTTATAAACTAGCTGTAGATGCTCGAATTGGGTATTAAAAAGCACTGCTTACAAGAGGAACAAACATAGATAGTAGTTATTTCCTTCTTTTTTTAAATTCTTTATAAGAACCAGATACGTATGGTATTTTAGATTAACAGGAGTCGTCCTCTTTTCAGTATGTATACCATCTGCAAATACTGGATTTGGACATTTCTAGGGTTTTTGGAAGCTAGAAGTTACCCTATTTTTAAAAAATAACAGTTTACAATTAATTCCATATTTTATGTTAATCACATAAATAATTTTATGAATACCTCCCTTTATGTAGTAATTACTCTGGTCTGTCTTCAGTCTTCCTTTGATGTCCTTCCAAAATTAGGTCAAATACAATGCTACTTTCTCTTTGAACTCCTAGCTCTTAATGCTGATTTGAATTTTTTCCCCCACAACCTGATTGTTTTTTGCTTTGACTTCATAGTTTTGTCACTTATTTATCATTTGCTTCACCTAGTAGTAAGGCCTGTTATGCTAGATTGTAAGCCTGTGGAGGGATACAGGTCATATGGTACTAATTTGTATGTCTCTTGCATTTCAGTAAGGTGGGTTTTTTTTTATTTAATCTACCAATCCCGCTCTCTATATTATGTTATTTAAGATCCTTCCTTCTCTGCCTCAGGCAGGCCATTCATTTCTGCCACCTGTCCAACTTGTTATCCAGTTAACCCCCTCCCTTCATAAGTCTTGGCCTCCCTATGCTTGACTGCACAGGAAAGATATAATTTTTGTCTTTCTTACGGTTATATCCCCCAGGTTCCATGTGTTGAAAATGTGGTCTGTAAATGGAAATTTACAAACAAGTGTTTGTTTGATCACATGAATTCATTAGGATCTGTTTGTGGTTTTGTAAATTGTAACCCTCTCTTCTTTCTTTTTGTTTCCAAATTGCAGGGCCTTAAAGCTGCTGACAATGACCCCACAGCTCCACCATATGACTCCCTGTTAGTGTTTGACTATGAAGGCAGTGGCTCCACTGCTGGGTCCTTGAGCTCCCTTAATTCCTCAAGTAGTGGTGGTGAGCAGGACTATGATTACCTGAACGACTGGGGGCCACGGTTCAAGAAACTTGCTGACATGTATGGTGGAGGTGATGACTGAACTTCAGGGTGAACTTGGTTTTTGGACAAGTACAAACAATTTCAACTGATATTCCCAAAAAGCATACAGAAGCTAGGCTTTAACTTTGTAGTCTACTAGCACAGTGCTTGCTGGAGGCTTTGGCATAGGCTGCAAACCAATTTGGGCTCAGAGGGAATATCAGTGATCCATACTGTTTGGAAAAACACTGAGCTCAGTTACACTTGAATTTTACAGTACAGAAGCACTGGGATTTTATGTGCCTTTTTGTACCTTTTTCAGATTGGAATTAGTTTTATGTTTAAGGCTTTAATGGTACTGATTTCTGAAATGATAAGTAAAAGACAGAATATTTTGTGGTGGGAGCAGTAAGTTAAACCATGATATGCTTCAACATGCTTTTGTTACATTGCATTTGCTTTTATTAAAATACAAAATTCAACAAAAAAAACTCATGGAGCGATTTTATTACCTTGGGGGGATGAGACCATGAGATTGGAAAATGTACATTACTTCTAGTATTAGACTTTAGTTTTTTTTTTTTTTTTTTTCACTAAAATCTTAAAACTTACTCAGCTGGTTGCAAATAAAGGGAGTTTTCATATCACCAATTTGTAGCAAAATTGAATTTTTTCATAAACTAGAATGTTAGACACATTTTGGTCTTAATCCATGTACACTTTTTTATTTCTGTATTTTTCCACTTCACTGTAAAAATGGTATGTGTACATAATGTTTTATTGGCATAGTCTATGGAGAAGTGCAGAAACTTCAGAACATGTGTATGTATTATTTGGACTATGGATTCAGGTTTTTTGCATGTTTATATCTTTCGTTATGGATAAAATATTTACAAAACAGTGAAATTTGATTCAATTGTTGAGCTGTAGTTAGAATACTCGATTTTTAATTTTTTAATTTTTTTTATTTTTTATTTTCTTTTTTGTTTGTTTGGGGAGGGAGAAAAGTTCTTAGCACAAATGTTTTACATAATTTGTACCAAAAAAAAAAAAAAAAGGAAAGAAAGGGGTGGCCTGACACTGGTGGCACTACTGTGTTTTTTTTTTTAAATGGGAAAAAAAAAAAAAGCTTTTGAACTGGAGAGACTTCTGACAACAGCTTTGCCTCTGTATTGTGTACCAGAATATAAATGATACACCTCTGACCCCAGCGTTCTGAATAAAATGCTAATTTTGGATCTGGTGACTGGTTTGAACTTTTTCTTTTCTACTTGAGCTGCTTTTGAATGAATGTTGCAAAAATTCCAAGTACTGGAGAACAATAGTACAAAAAGTATGTATTTGTTCTTGCACTATTCACCACTGAAATGCGTAGCATGGCAACCATGTATGGTGTGCAGCAGAGAGAATCATTTTGGACCTTCCCATCATCATAGAAGAAAAACATCAAGTGATTCAGGAATAGACCCTACTGGTGGTGATAGAAAAATCACATCCTTTACCTTCAGTGAACTTCAATGTTAATTCTTAATATAACTCATGTTTTAATTTGTTTCTGCTCAAGCTAATTGTTATGTTGACTAACAGGCCTTTCCCATTACAGCTACCATCATAAAAGAAACTTCAGTAAAGTGGGTTATAGGACTGAACCTGGAAACTGCAGTGGACACCTGGAATTCTTGTGCAATTCATTGAAGCCATTGTTTAATGTACTTAGTGAAACACACTTAGGCTTGACTGGCTTTTATTCAATGACTTCATCACTTGCTTCAGTTTGATACAGTAATGGTTGGAGAAGGCCTCCAAAGGAAACAATCTTGGTAAATTTTGTAAAACTTTATGTATCTTACTATGATTCATTCTGAATTTTAAGAGACAAAGGAATTCTCACTTGTATTTTTCTATGTGTTTCATAATCATTATCGCACCATCTAGTCTTGTCTTATACTGTACACTTTGGAAACACTTATATGTGTCCTCTAATTAACTCTATATTTTTTGCTTAACATAAAGGTTATTTTGTATTACACAGTGAAATTTACTTTTCTATTGATTCACTCTGTAGGCAATACTTTGTTACTTTTCTAATCATTAAATGCCAGAGCTTGCCTCTGGGAATTTCCATAATGAAACTTACTAAATTTGCTAATTGGAATAGTCTTTTGTAAAATTGATTATTAGACTGTGCCTCCATGCTGTTGTACATCCAAACGAAACAACTATATTTTCAGATTCAAACATCATAACACTTAACATTTACACCATTTAGATAAACACTGTTTAAATTATTTTCTTATGGTTGATGATGTACAATTCACAGGCCACATCTAGTGTGTATATATATAAACTTTAAGTATTAATGATAAAGGTTTTATATATACACAGTCAATAAATGTTAATTTTTGTAGGCGTAATGCACAGCTGTATTTTGTTAAAACATTCTATTAAAAAAAAAAAAAAAAAAACCAGGAAACTAATAAAAAATGGAAGCCCCCTGCCATGCTACAGAAGGAACTTCTGTTTAGCTTGTTGATCTTGTTTCTAGTTCTTCCAAAAAGCATTTTTACGCACACGTCCATAATGATTTGTTTTTATGAAAATGAGATTGTACACTATGTATTATTCTGTAACTTGCCTTTTTTCATTAAAAGTGTATCTTGGAAATTTTTCCATATTAGTATATATGTACACCTACCTCATTCTTTTTAACTGCTACATAGTATTCCATAATATGAACATAATAGTTTTATTGAACCATTTCCTAATTTGTTTCCAAATTTTTCCCTATTAAAAACAATGCCACAATAAACATCCTTGTGCATGTCTCTTTGCATGGGAGTATTTCTCTAATGCTAGTAGAGGCTTGGAGATGGAATAGCTGGATTAAAGAATATGAAGATAATTAAATATAGCTGAAATTATACATGTTTGAGGATGCTTAAAAGTGCCTTTTAGCTGAAAGAAGACAAGGCTTTCTAAAAGCCAGCAACTTCCTCTTCTGGCAAAGGATTTTATGCAGCTCAAAATAGTAACCACAAAATGTAAGACAATCCAGCCAGGGCCGCCTTCTTTTTCCTTTGAAAGTTAGCCTTTGAGTCAGACCACAATACTAGTTTCAAGTATTCTGTAAAATGACTATAACCATGTGACATAATAAAACCTTGAAAACACGGTTTATGGATCCCATCTAGTAACATGTTTTTCTAGGCCATTCCTGGTGATACGGATCTCTTCTGCAATATTGCTAATAAAAAACCATGCATACAGAATGTTAGAACCCCTATGAAATAGGTTATTTTCCATGATAAAAGTATGTGCAGTTTAAATTTTAGTAAGACATTGCCAAATTTCTCTAAGTAAAAACTAGGCCCATTTACACTCCCACCAGCCTGTGTACAAAAATATATTCACACTTATCCTCACCAGTCCTGGACATAACACAGATTCAAAAGTTTTGCCATTATGATAGGCAACAAAAGATACCTCGTTAAATTAGAGTTTTCTGATTACTAATGAGGGGACTGGAGATTTTTTTCTTACGCTTTTTAGCCATTTGTGTTTCTTTGAATTATGTATTTTCGTTTCCTTATTTGCCTTTTTCTAATTAATTAGTAAGAGCTCCTTTTATGCATTTTTTCATGATCTTTTGCTAATCTAGTAAATTTTCTTACAGAAATTAAAGTTTCATTTTTATGTGGTTTATTCTGTGTTTGTAGATTTTTGAGAAGGTCGTAATCACCTTTAAACTATAAGATGATTATACTATATTATTCTCTTCCCATTGTTTTGCATTTCTCTCTTTAATTTACTGAGAAATGATTTTGTATGATGCAGAAATCTAACTTTCTAAAACATTTCTAGATGAAAGATCTACCTTCCAAACACTACTTGTTGAAAACTTCAATCTAAACCAACCATGTAGAATGCATTCTTTACCATATACACAGGTGTGATAGAAGCATGTGTTTGTTTCTGGATCTTTTATTCTGTTCCATTGATCTTTAAATTCCTGCACAGTATTCAATTGTTACACTAAAATAGCAGTTCTGAATAAGCCACTCAAAATTTCTTATGTTCTTTTTCCACATTATCTCTTGTGCATAAATTGTAGAAATATTTTGTGAAGTTTCCATAACAAATTTTATTCAAATTTTTATTGAATTTTGAAAAGCTAACAGTTTCATCTACTATTCTATTCAATACTATAATGTAGTTCTCACTTTTTACGTCATATATACTTTGATGGAATTTCACTAAACTTCTCATTTTATTATACTCTAATAATTTTCATTGCTATTACAAGTGGGCTCTACTTTTCATAGCATTTTTTCTAGTGATATTTATACTGCTCTGTTGGAAATTTACCAACTTTTATTTATTTTGTCACTGTCTTATTTTACTGTTGTATTACTTTTAATAGCTTTTTGGCAATTCTCTTGGATTTTCCTGACAAATAATCATAATTGCAATTAATGACAGTTTTTTTTTCTAAGATGAGTAGTGTTTTTTTCTGTTTTTTTAGTAGCAGTGATTATTACAAGCATTATTTTATTATTCCTGACTATAATAGGAAGGCTTTGTATGTTTTACAATTATGCATAGCATTTAGTATAGATACAAGTTTATACTTTGCTTACTTTGAGATTTTGTGTATGTTGAATTTTATAGGATGCATTTTCTTCATCTACATAGATGATTGTGTATTAACCCATTGAGTGAATTATATCAATACCATTAGATTTTTTAATATTTAATTGAACTTTCCTGTAATAAACCCTACTTGGTTATTTATTCTTTTAATGGGTTGACATTTGCTGCTATTTTACCTAGGAGTTCTAAGTTTTATGTGCATATACTTTGTTTTTTCAATAATTTTGCTCAGTTTTAGTCTCAGACTTATGCTAGCCTAAAATAAGTAATTAGAAGATTGCCATTTTTTCTGTGCTCTGGGTTATATACATCACAATGAACTCTCCATTAAAAATGCTCCCATTCTCCTATGATTTTACCATTGTGGGAATAGGTTTCCTTGGGTAGGAATTGGTATAATTCAGATGTGGCACTTATTTTTGAACAATTTTCACAATTTACATTTTCCTGAAAAGTCTGTTTCATCTAGCTTTTAAAAAATGTATTGATAGAAAATTGCATACAGTATTATCTTCATAAAATCTGTTTCATGCCTTAGGTTATGTTTTCTTTTCTTACTCCCTTTTTTCTTTTACTTTTTTCTCCATCAGGGTAGTCAAATGTTATTATTCTGTTAAAAGAACTAGCTTTTTATTTATTGATACAGAATATTCATATGGCTATTGGGTACACATTTCTCCAAGCCTATTAATTTGTTTTTCAAATACTAGTGTTTTACTTATATTTGGTTTATCAGTTCTTGAAAGGGATTTATTAATGTTTCCCATAAGCTTTTTGGATATATTTCCAGACCATGTTAATATGTGCTTAAAACTTGGATTGTAATTTTTACCAGTTCTTGCTTGGTAATTTTCCGTACTTGCAGTTCTAAATTCCACATTATTTAATATTAATATAGACATAGCTGCTTTCTTGATTTGTTTGTTTGTTTAGCCAAATATATGTTGATTTTGGTCTGATGTAGCATGTTTATCTCTTCATTGTATAACTTCTGAATAATTTTTTTCTTTTACATTGTAAACAACATATATGTCTTAAAACTTTATTTTCGGCCAGACGCAGTGGCTCACACCTGTAATCCCAGCACTTTGGGAGGTCGAGGCGGGCGGATCACGAGGTCAAGAGATCAAGACCATCCTGGCCAACATGGTGAAACCCTGTCTCTACTAAAAAATAAAAATTAGCTGGGCATGGTGGCACATGCCTATAATCCCAGCTACTTGGGAGGCTGAGGCAGGAGAATTGCTTGAACCTGGGAGGCAGAGGTTGCAGTGAGCCCAGATCTTGCTACTGCACTCCAGCCTGGCACCTGGTGACAGAGCTAGACTCTGTCTCAAAAAAAAAAAAAAAAAACTTTATATCAATGCCGTTTTCAAACAGACAGACACTGTAACAATGGATTGGTCAAAACATCAGTCCAGATAATGATTTGATTTTTGCATTTTACCACCTTTTAAACCAATCATCATCCTGCATTTTGAAAAATAACCTCAGTGAACTAGGTTCTCACTGGTTGTTCCCATCGCTCTCCAGGGTATCTCCAGGTCACCAGCATGTTAATTAATGTCTCTTCTTTTTAATAAGATCAGGGTATTAAACAAGCAAGGCCTATTTCCCCTCTCATGTTTACCTCATTATAGCTTTGTAGTTTTGATTTAAAAGTTTTTCTTCATTAGGGGGGAGAAAGGACCATTTTCATATTCAAAGAAAAAATCAGAAGACTAAACTCATAAGGAAAACTGGAAGACTTAAGACTTCATACCATCCTGAACTGTCACTTTTGACTCATACAAGATGACTTTAAGATCATACAAATACATAAATCACCTGACAGTTACTATCACCATGTCCTCAGCAACAACAAGCAAACAGCAAAAAAAAATCTTCTTTCCTGGAAAGTATTAGTTGACTGACCCCCATCAAGAAAGGACTTAGAAGGGGAAAAAGCAAGAGCACTTCTCTCTCGTTTTCTTAATGCAGCAAATTCTGTCTTACAGGTATTGCTTTTTCATTGGTCATCAGTGCTTCTGTAAGGTTTTTAGTAAAAACTCACAGATCACCATTTTTTCTGCTTGTTAACCAGCTTAGTTAAGCGTTGAATGGGTAGAAAAAAGGTGATGCTACAGCAGTTAAAACAAATTTGAGAGGGATTACTTGTGCATTTACAGCGATTCCAGTGCCTTTAATTTCTAGTACAACAAATGGATGTGCTGACGATAGGTACAACTTAAAATCTGAGAATATATTTTTTGTAATTTGTTTTAGCAAAAAATAAGTCTACATGAGAATTATAATTTTTTTTTTTTTTTAGACAGGGTCTTGCTCTGGCACCCAAGTTAGAGTGCAATGGCATGATCATAGCTCACTGCAGCCTCAAACTTCCTGGGCTCAAGACATCCTCCTGCCTCAGCCTCCTGAGTAGCTGGGACTAGTGTGTGCCACCATGCCTGGCTTTTTTTTTTTTTTTTAGAAAGGTCATCTCACTATGTTGCCAACACCGGTCTTGAACCCCTAGCCTCAAGTGATCCTCGGCCTCAGCCTCTCAAAACACTGGGGTTACATGCCACTTAAGCCACCACACCTGGCCTGGTAATTAAGTGCCCACTATTGGATGGGAAGGCAGAAGGAGGGGGAAGAGGTAAATCCTACTGATTAGGAACATCGTTGTGAATCAGAAACATGATGGAAGGACATCCTTTGAGGTATTCTGCTACTGTAAGCCAACATAGATTTGATATATTAGATTCATTTTATCTGGTTTTAAAGTTTGGACATGTTGATCTCGAGTAATTTTTAAAAGTATATATTCAGGAATTCATGACGAACTTAATTATGAAATGGATGTCAGCTTCTACAGTAATTGATCTTTCTCTGCAACTAAGGGACTTTGAATAAAAAACTGCAAGTTTAAGAATGTTAACCTTGATCTTATAGGTTAATACATATATATTTATCAGTGACAGCTTATTTTTCTCGTTTCTACTCTGTGAGAAAGGTAGTCAGCATAGTACAATTTAAGAGTTTGCTGCTTTTTCTAACAGTTTTTTATTAAGTATGGTAAGAACATTTATTAACATCCATGGTCAGCAGCAAAACATTATTGAATTAGAATATTTTTTGTTTATTTTCATTTTAAATGGCTTCTGAATTCGGAGACTGGTTGAGACTGTTTTAATAATGTCTTTTTTGTTTCATTTTCTTCCTGTTTTGTCTCCATCTTAATCTTTAGGTATCTATAAAACTATCAACCACCACAGACTGAAGGAAATGTTTTCCTTTTGTCCCAGAGTTTTTTCACCTGGAATACCTAGTTTCATACCACTGCACCAGTATCTCTGCAAACTTTGGAGTAAATAAAACTGAATCCAAGCCCCATCTCTTCAGGCCTTGTGTGAATACTATAAATTAAAGTGGACCTCTTTTGTGGTTGAAGAAAACATGGGCTTAGAGACTGTGTTGAACCAAAGTTATTGCCAGTCTTACGTAAACCCATGGACAGATACACATCCAACAATATGGATGGATTTTACTAATACTGACTTCTTTCCATGTGCATAGATACTGTGCTAGGGACTTGGCATATTCATTCAGTCATTATAGTAATGACTTTATCACTTCTTACAGACTCATCATTACTTCCCACATTTTAACAATTCTAAGATCAAGAAGCTTCATACTTAGCGTGTACCCTGCAAGGTGCTGTAGTTTTGTGAAAACTTTACATTGATGCTTGTTGATAACATCAGGAAAGCACTAGCATCAAAGTGTCAGAGTCCATGAAATACATATTAAGGTATATAAGGTCACTTTTATTTTTCCTGATTTCTTGAGATGGAGAAACTCTATTAGGAGAAGTTAGGTGGCTTGTCCACTGACACTGAGCTAGGAAGTGGCAGAGCCATGATTTATTAAGCCCAACTGTCTAGCTCCAGAGCTCACACTTATCTCTAGAAGACACTGAGTGAAAAAACAGAGGACCGAGTGAACAAAGGAAAAGAGCAGCTCTTTTGCATAGTACCATGTGTGTATTAGTTGAACCACACAGGATCGCCATTTAGGAGTGTTAAGACAGTCAAATATTTATATAGCTAAACTAAAAATTTATTTCTATCTAAACTTTAAAAATGAATCACATAATTTACAAGGAACCATAATACCCTGTGAAACACTAAGCATAGAAGTGTGGGTGTGTGTTGGCGGGGGGGGGGGGGCAGGGAAGAGATGAATGGGAGACCCCAGGGTGAGAGGAAACTGTAAGAACGCAGTTGTTTCTTATACTCACTAAGTTCCTTTACTGCTTATGCCAAGACTGACACATTCCTAGCATTCTTACTCATCAGTCTCTCCGGGGTCTAGAAAGCTGCCAGGCGCACTCACACAGCCACTGTGGACAATCTCATTCACACACAAAACAAGACCTACTGACCGTATCTTTGGCCCACATATTTCATTTTCCAGTTGTAAGCCGAACAATTTTGGAAATCAAAGTAATATTTCCAGGCTCTGGGGGACATTTAGTCTGCTGGGATAAACTCATTTTCTTCTCCACTAAGAAATATGAATCTTTTCCTCTGCTTCTTTATGCAGCATAGCTTGGATAAAAAACATTTGCTCTCTCTAATATACTAACTCTTGGCTTTCCGGAACTCTGCGACATCCTCAAGTGCCTTGAGAAGAAATTAAACATGGCCAGAGGCACACAGACTAGTATGATTCTCCCTGGGTTCAAATCCCACCTCTGCCCTTTAATGGCTGCATAACCTCAGGTAATTTGTTCTGTCTCTCTGTGTCCTTGTCTGTGGAATAGGGGACACCTGGGGCATTGTAAACATGCCATTACAAGTTAGCTACTGTTATCTATTGTTAGGAAGACATGTTAATGTTTATCTACCTACCTATACTTGTTACACTATATCCTTCAATAACTTACAAAGAAAGAAAATGTTTCCCTCTCAAAAGCTTTTTAAGTTTTGGGTTATTCTCATATTTTTTCAAACATTATTTGAAAGGGCTTCAGATAGAACTTCCATAAGAATTTTGTAATTCTACTGTACATATTCTTTTTGCCCTTACAGTGTACACACTTATGTTGGTAAGAGATTTTATTCTACCTCATAAAAAATTAAAAATCTGTCTAAGTTTTCTGCATTCCGGGTTTCAAACTTTTTATCGTTATTAAAAGCAGCATTAAATATGTTTTATATAATATGTTTGGGCCTTATAGTCAGGTCTATGGTAGTAGAATTGTGCTTGATTTCTGGTCCCATTTCCAGAATGCTTCAACACCTGTTAACTTTGTTTCCTTAATTGCCAGCTCTGGAAGAATATCCAAGTACATCCAGGAAACTTGGAACCACAGAAATTCTGAAAATCAATTAAATTGCCTGGAAGTGATAGATCCTAAAGAGATCAAACTTTATTACTCTGAAGATTTTTCTTGTGGACTTTGGCATGAAAAGTGCAGATTTAATAACTCAGCTAACGTTAGCAGAATCATTCATTTTAGCCTGACTCACCTAATTCTATATCTACTTTCTAATATTTCCCTTCTTAATGGTATCATTCCTCTTAAACCCTTTGACTGCATGTATAGGAATCTTTCAGAAATTAGGTCATCATGCAACATTAAACTTTAATAACTGGATGTACAGGGCACAGAAGCAAATATATCAAATTGCTTTTGTTAATCAGAATCACATTCTTTACAAGAACTTAATACCAGTATCACCAAGTTTATGAAATCACTTAGCACAATTGAAGAATATGAAATGAGACCACTGATGTGAAGGTATTTTATAAAGTGGAAAGGGCTGTATAAATGTTAGGTTTTAAATATTAAATCAGTAACTTGGAAAAATGGATGTCATGTGTATTATTAAAAACAAAAAGTGCTACTTCAATTGAAACCTCAACTATGTATCTCTCCTATGAACTAAAAGCTAATACTTAGCTGTCTCATAACATACTGATGTCACAACCCAGAGAAACAGGTCAGAGATGGAGCTATTCGTGTTTTTGTTCCATGATATGTTTGCTTGTTGATTTTGTTTTTCTCATAGTTATAATAATTTATTGTAACAGTGACTTCTTAATGGTGAGACAAATTATTAAATGGTGTGACAAACTGATATTTTGTCCTTTGAAGGATACTATCTTTTACTGTTTTTGCATTTGATTCTTCTATTGTCAAACCTTATTTCTAATGTGACTAGTCCTCTAGGAAAGACGAAATATGTGAATAAATCATATAGTGACCCTAAAGAATGGAGGAGCTGTAGTGTGAGCTAAGGAGACTGAAGTCACTCATTAGTCTCAGGGTGGAAAAAACATGGCCCCTCAGATGACATTAAACAAAATTATTGTCCAAATAAAGCACAAGTGAAAGCTCCAAAGAGTTGGCAGGGGTTTGTTACAGTAAGAGTCATCCAGGAAGGTGGAAAGGACTTGATGGAAAATGGTTGAATTTATTGTCCAGTGGTCCTTAAAGTTACCACATATCAGAATTTCTAGGGATCTTTTAAAAATGCTGCCTGGCTCCCACACCAATATACCCAAGGACACTGTCTGAGCAACTGAGCCTGCCATGCAGAATCTCCCAAGAGAAGAATGAGTCTGGATTTGCCTAAAAGCATTGTTGGGGTCTCATCTGATTTAGACAGTTGGTAACCATATGGAGGAACACTAATTAAGAACCTGTCCCAGGATGGGTTCCAAAGGAAGCATACTGAGATGGAGATTAGCATGCAGAAAGTTTATCAGGGAGCAATTTAAGGATTTATGTTTGTGGAAAGAGAGGGAAGGAAGCTGGATTAGGTAGAGGGAGGAGTCAGGCTGCCATGAAGTGTCAACAAAGGCTCTTGATTGATACCTGAGGCAACTAGAAAGCTATACTGGTCCCTCAGGGTGGTCCCAAATTGAAGCCCAAGGGTGGGGTTGGGGGCACGCCTAGATAGGCCAGTATAGATATGCCATTGTATGTGTGCAGCCCTAGAAAGGTTTTAACCTTGGGAGGCAAGAGGGCTGACAACTGAAGGCCACCTGCCAGCAGCACTTTCAGAAACGGGAAAGCACATTTTTCAGTTCTCCAGAAGGTCCTGAGAGGCACACCATAGTGCATGCTTATTAATTTGTTTTTAACTTTAGTAACTTAGCCATTTTATGTTGCAGTATAGTAAAAACAAAATTAAACCACATAGTATAAGACTCCTCTTTCAGTAAGGAAGTCTTTGTTTAGGAAGATGACTTCTTAGGATTGAGGCAATACAAAAAGAGGTGAGTTTGAGGGCCACATCTGCAATGCATAGGAAGAGTGTGGAGGTGAATGAAAGCAGCGATGCCTAACTAAACAGCACGGGAAAGCTTGACATCAGGGCCATTTTACACTTCCTTTCAATGTGCCTGTGGTGCTGAATAGGAATTACCCCCTCCATTTCTACTATAAAGGTCACGTGGGAGGCTTTGGGGATTTTGTTTTGCTGTTTCTCATTTTGTGTGTTTCCAGTGCTTTGTAGAAATCAGGTAGAGATTCAGCAGGAATATTAGTGCAGTGTGGACTGACAGATTGAAATAGAAGTAATGTAGCTCTTAAGGACACCAAGACCCCAGGAGCTATCTGAAATTGCAGTTATTTTTATGACTCCCAGGGTTTATCCACAGTGATTAGTTCATCTGTGGAAGAGCATGTGAGCTTGATTTGGTAGCTGCAAGGAAGAAAATGTAGGGAAACTCACTAGGCCATCATGTACAGCCAAATTGGGAGGAAGTAGCCTAAGAAATAAAGGACGTGGGAAATGCAGAATGCATTCCCAAAACACGAAGAAAGAAAGAAAGTTCATCTGATCCAGAAGGCCCACAAACATTCTCCTGACAAATAAATAGGTACTTTGTGTAAACCTCTAGGGATATATTTTTGTAATTTAATAGCATTCTTTCTATACAGATTTAAAATAGTATACCCGTTGAACATTTGAATACCTTGCTAAAAATATTTTTGCTTTCTTTTGAATATCCTGATTTAGCAGACACAATTTGCATATACCTGCATGTTTCTATACCAATTAATTGGTGTGCATTGTCTTAAATTTTACTAGATTATACATACAGAAGTTAAGGTACGCTATGACACTGTGCTGTTCAGTACCTGATAGGAGGTGATTAAAAAAAACCCTCGAGGTTTTAGTTTCTCAAGATAAGGGAAATACCTAGAACATAGTAAAGTATAGCTTACAAGCGTGAAAGGGTTATAATATGTAATTATTTATAATTCCTACTTAATAGTCACAAGTAGCATCTTTTGAAACTTTGATCCCAGTGCTCTCAAAAAGGCTTTTGATTGAAAAAGATAATCCAAAGGTTGATTCCTTTTATTCTTCTCATAACTTTCTGTCACCTTAAAATGTTGATGTCAGAGATGAGAATCACCTACTATAATTCACGATGATACGAGTGTATGAGGACAAACATGGTCATAAATACTGATTATATATTCAAATTATATATCCAATTTACAAATACTCTGTGGTTGGTTTTCAAAATGTATGCTGTATAAGGCCATTCTCACATTGCTATTAGTAAATACCTGAGACTGGGTAATTTATAAATAAAAGAGGTTTAACTAGCTCACAGTTCTGCAGGTTGTAAAGGAAGCATGCTGGCATCTGTTTGGCCTCTGAGGAGGCCTCAGAAAACTTACAATCATGGTAGGGGGTGAAGGGGGAGACAGCACTTCACATGGCTGGAGCACAAGGAAGAGAGAGATGATGGGGGGGTGGGATTCCACACACTTTTAAACAATGAGATCTCACAAGAACTCACTATTGTGAGGACAGCAGCAAAGGGGGGATGATGTAAAAACCATGAGAAACCACTCCCAGATCCAATCACATCCCACCAGACCCCACCTCCACCATTAGAAATTACATTTTAATATTATATTTGTGGGGGGGGGACACTTATTCAAACCATATCATACGTCCATTTTTTTTTTTTGAGACGGAGTCTCGCTCTGTCACCCAGGCTGGAGTGCACTGGCGTGATCTCAGCTCACTGCAACCTCTGCCTCCCGGGTTCAAGTGATCCTCCTGCCTCAGCCTCCTGAGTAGCTGGGACTACAGACATGTGCCACCACGCCTGGCTAATTTTTTTTATTTTTAGTAGAGATGGGATTTCACCATATGGGTAAGGCTGGTCTTCAACTCCTGACCTCATAATCTGCCCACCTCAGCTTCCCAAAGTGCTGGGATTACAGGCATGAGCCACTGGGCCCAGCCCATATGCCTATATTTTTAAAGAAGGTAAAAAAAAAAAAATTTGTGGTGTTTTCAAATTAAATAAAAATTTGCCTCACATTCGCAGCAGATGATTTTCTGACTATCTGGATCTGCATAAGATCTTTCTGGAGTGAAAAATAAATTATTGATTCTTCTTGATAACCTGAAATAATAGACTATTAGTTCAACTTATGTCAAAGAAAGCTTGAAATGTAGTCCCTACATTCGTGGCTCACTTATAATCCTACCATTGTGTTGTGCATCTCACAGGTCTTTGAGATAAATAGTGAAGAGAATTCAGAAAAGAAAGTTAGATTCGAAAATTGAGTGTGTAGGTTATTTTCATGTTATCCAGAGGTACACAGCAATGGTACCTGAGACCCTAAAATGGTATATTAAAAATAACAAAGGGATAGATTAGCCTAATATCATAATAATAACAATCTTTAATTTTGCACATCTTTTCCTTATTTACGTGCTTTACAGAAATTACCTAATTTGATCCAAACATCAACATGTCTTACTGGTGAGTAAACGAAGATTCAGAAAGTATATGTATAAGTTGCCTAAAATCATGCAGTAAATTACAGATTTGGAAAAAAACTAGTCATGTCTACTTCTCAGATCCAGATTTTTAACTACTACATTTTCTTTTAAATGTCTTTATTTTACTCTTTTAAACAACCAGATATCACAAGAACTCACTATTGTGAGGACAGCAACAATTATAATTATAATAAATGGTTTAATTATAATTTTCATAAAGATGGATTTTTAATTATAATTTAATTATAATAAAATGTATTATAATTTATAATAAAATATTCATAAAGATGGATTTTTACCTCTAATATAGCAAAATTTCCAACTTCAATTATAAAGTTTGCATATTTTGGTAAAATTTCAACCTTTTAATATATTTGAAAGTTGACCCCACAATTTCAATGCATGTTCCCAGAAAGAGAAATACACTGAAAATTCAGGATATTGGCTATCCTAACATAAGGTTTACTCATATTTTGAATGTGCATGAATATAAATATTTTGCTTGCATTTTTTACCAGTACATTCAGTTGGCATTACTAAAGTTTCCTTTTGAAGTGGAATATCTCTAAAACTTGAAAATGTTTTACTTTGGTAATAAAATGCCAGTCTTCTACCTTAAGTTTTTTTGAGGTCAGGCAGAAATAACTCAACAATTCCAAACGGAGGAGGGGCGGCACAATGGCTCAGCCTGTAATCCCAACCCCGGCACTTTGGGAGCCAAGGCAGAGGATCGCTTGAGCCCAGGAGTTTGAGACCGGTCTCAGACAACATAGTGGGACCCCATCTCTACTAAAAGTAGAATAAAATAATTAGCAGAACATGGTGACACATGCCTGAAGTCTCAGATACTCGGGATGCTGAGGTGGGACAATGGCTTGAGCCTGGGACATGGAGGCTGCAGTGAGCTGTGACAGAACCACACTGCACTCCAGGCTGGGTGACAGAGTGAGATTCTGTCTTGGAGAAAAAAAAAGCAGGGGTGGGTGGGGGGAGAAAGTATAAGAAAGAAAAAGACATAAGCTATGAAAGGGTGAGTGAGAAATAGATTGTTTTACTTATTAAAAGGAATTTGTAGGCAGCCAGATTCATAGAATAAGGAATGCTGTAGAGTGTAGTGAAAGAGAAAGGTTTTCAGCCAGGAGCCCTGCATTTGTGTCCCAGAACTACAAGTTACTCATGAATATGCACCATGGCATCTGCATCCTTATCTGTGCCATGGGCATATAACAATGCCTGTTTGTGTATTTAATTTAAAAGGCTATTATGAGAGGCAAAAAGGAAAAGGTATATAAAAGACCTTTGTAGAACGTAAATGTATATCAATCTTAATTTCGATCTTCTAACCTTGACTGATGGTTATCACAGCAGTTGTTCATCATGTGTGAGTCTAAGAATTGAGTCTATCCCTTCAACTCTGTCTTCCAAGGTCAAGAAGAAGTGAAATTAAAAACATAAAACCAAATACATCTGGACTTCCCTTGATGATCTATTTTCTGTCCATATTACAGTTGTGTTTATAGTGTAACAGAATAATATAGCAATTCACATAAATCAGTGAGTATAAGTTTCAGTGAAGCCTTCTTAAAAGGGCTTTGTTAAGTTTAATCCTTTAAATGTGAGATGAAAAGAACTTGCTTCTTTATTCTTAAGAGACAAATTTTGTTGCATAAAAAACTATAATGAATAAAGAAAATGCATTTCACATTGTACTTTAGTCCAGAAAGATAGCGATTAGACAACAGACACTGATTGAACCTCTGTTGTGTGCCAAGCACCATGCTAAGCATAAGTCTATAAAGGTCATTAAGACTTGCGGTCTGCCCTCAAAGACTTTCTGGTCTAATGTACAGATAAGTCATGTGGCCAGACACTACACATGGCAGTACTATAGTGGAAATGGATCCAATTCTACTGGAGCTATTGAAAGGAATAACCGACTTCTTCTGACCTACCTCCTTGTCATGGTGATATGGTTTGCCTTTATGTCCCCACCCAAATCTCATGTCAAATTGTAATCCCCAGTGTTGGAGGAAGTAGGCCTAATTGGAGATGATTATATCATGAGGGTGGTTTCCAGTGGTTTAGTACCAAGCCCCTAAGCTGTCTTGTGATAGAGTTCTCATAAGATCTGGTTGTGTGAAAGTATGTAGCACCTCCCCCTTCACTCTCTCTCTCTCTTCTGCCATCCATGTGAACATGTGTCTGCCTCCCCTTTGCCTTCCTCTATAACTAGAAGTTTCCTGAGGCCTCCCCAGAAGCAGAAGCCTGTACGGCATGCAGACCTGGGAGCCAATTAAACCTCTTTTCTTTATAAATTACCCAGTCTCATATGTATCTTGATAGCAGTGTGACAATGGACTAATACACACGGCAATACTTACTATCAGTGTCAAAGGCTAAGTTTCCCAAACCCCAGGAGGATAAAGAAACGTTCCCCAAGGGGGAACAGCATAATACAAAAACATCAAGGTGTGATCTCAAGGCATGTTCTGGGAATGGTCAAGTAAGAGCACTGGAGGGTAGAGCTGCAAGGAACGAGCTTTGCTGGAAGCTGGGGTGGGCTCTGATCATGCTCAGCCCTGCGCAGTATGCTAAAGAATTTAGATCTTTATGTCTTGGGTTATAAAGAGCTGAGTAGGAATTTGACATAAAAGAAAGATACCATCAGATTGACTTCCTTCAGTAGTCACAGTGGTAGTTCTATGGATGCCGCAGGACCCAAACAAAATCTTCCATTTGCTTCCAGAGCAGACACGACTCTACCAAATTAGTTAATTGATTAGTTAATTTAATTAATTGCTGGTTCTGTAAAGTCCTGGGGTCAAGTACCAAAGAAAACACAGCTGTATGACTAGTTCATTGTATGTTAATATTAATAGGATGTTTCAATGCTTACAGTGATTATGTTTTATCTAATAAATGTATTACTAAAATTAGTGTATGGCCCTTTAAGGGAGTTGCTGGTTTAGAAAACAGCTGATCTTTAGGGCAAGAAAGGGACATCCTGCTAAAATAGAAAAAGGTCTCTGAAAGAAAATCCTGCAGTAACAAAGAGACAATAAACCACTCTGATTCTGATAGAAAAAGAAATCTATTCCTTGCAGTAATGGAACCTTCGTTGGTTTGAAAGAAATCTGTACATCAAAGTAGAAATGGCACTCAGATTGCTCTCAGAATCATGTCAGAAGGCAACATGGACTTAACTGACACAAACTACTGGCTAGTTTGACAGACATCAATGCAGACAGCAGCATAAACTAGACCTGAAATGGAAGCTGACAGAACCAGGAAAAGAAACAGACCTTAGAATGTCCATATGTGTGTGAGTGTGTGTGCCTCAGCACACCTGATGTAAGTAAAAGAAAATGACCTTAATAGAGGAATCATAATAGTATTTGGTGTATTTTATCCTATGCGTACTTGTTAGAATGAAAAGGGTATAAGCAGGCCAGTCTCACTCTTTCATAGTTGTGTGAGAAAAATTGTATTTATTGGCTGATAACATATTTTCTTTCCTTAATTTACATTATTTCAGTGAGACTGTTCACATGGATTGAAAGTAAATCCAGCTCTTCAACCAAAGCTACCTAAAATTATCACCATTCGCTAATATATCATGGCCTCAAAGTCAACAAGTTCTGATAAATTCTTACTGGGTTTGAAAAGTCTTAGTTAAGTATAATTTCAAATTTCTTAGAGAATATGCATTGAGGCATCATGCCATTTTGTTTAAATTCCAAATATTTGCAGCTTGCTTTTCCTGAAACTATCACTGATTCATCAGTCAGTTTCATAGCTTTGTGACTTTGGGTATCCAAAACAGGTTAGAATTAGATGTTGAATCTCTCAAAGTAAAAGCCACTATGCTAGGCCTCAAGACTGCTTTTTTTCTAACATAATCAATATTTCTCTTTCTCCTTCCTTTTCTTTCTTTTTTCCAACCTAAGAACTGGAATTAAACACATTCAAACAGATAGCTAGTTATTGTAGCAAAATCATAATACTCAGGAAATGCTACAGGGGTTCAGGAATAACACACATTATGATTTATATTGGTCATATTGATGACTAAACAATTATTCACAACATACCCATATATTTTATAGATGAATAACTGAAAGTAAAGAGGACCTATTTCCATAAAGCCCAGAGTATATGATTTTGCTGAATATGCTCTTGAACCAAGATATTCTTTTGATAAAATAAAGAAATTCCCTTTATATATGAAGCTGATCTTAGGTACAGTAAGGAGGACATGCATTTTGGTTTGGTTTCTTTAATATCACCATCAGTATACCTCCTGTGTAATGGTATGCATTAATGCAAAAAACAGATAAGACTTGAGATGCTGGCTTTTCATTTTCTTTCTACGGAAAACCTGGCCCACACAGAGCTTACACCTATGACCTCGGCTTCGTGGGCACCATGATCTCAGCAATGCATCTATCATGCCTGCCTTTGGACCTAATGAGTATGAACCACATTACATCAGAGAAGACTGCCAGGGACAACAATTAATATTTTAGAGTTACAACTACATATGAACCTATGTGCTTGCATTTTCAGCAATATTATGGCATAGGGTTATTTATCTCTAAAATAAAAAATACATAAATATATTATCTGGTTTGCTAATAAATATGATTCCAAGTGGGCAAATATTATTAATATATCTGGATCATAAGTAGTAGGATTCATTAGGCATGATTACAAGCCAAAGCCAAATCTAACTTTCCCTTAAAGAAAGCTCTAGATTTATTTGAATATTTAACTGATCATTGATAAATACTAAAAATTGATGCCTAGAACTGATCAATAATTTATCTCTTCAGTAAGTCAAAACTTCATATAATTAATTTGAAAGTTAAAATCAAGGCATCTTGTGTTGCTTTCAAAGTTCCCTCCACCATTTACATGTTTTACAACAGCAATAGCTATGTTTGTCTGACATGATTCAGCTTTCGGGCCAAAGTATATGGGGCTGTTCCTAGCTTGACTCTGAAAACATGTAGTTGCAAACAAGCCTTCAATTCTGTCATGCTCATCTCTTAATGAAGTCAACACAAACACGGAGTTATTCAATAGCCATTTTCCATCATATGAACTGAACAAAAAGAGCTGGTCTGCAACTGGAGACTCAGCAACTGCACAGACACACAGAAATGACAGGGAACAGCTGAGTTTTTCAAGGCAGGCAGTCCAGTGCCTCTTCCTCAGACATTCCTCAGTGCCAACCCCATTGCTGCATATAGCTTGCAAAAGAGATCCCTAAGTCCTTGCACTAAATTGGACTCTTTGCTTAAAACTATTCAGGTGATTTTTTTTTTAACCTATGACCAAAAGAGTTCTAAGAAATATAAATGGAAATCAAGAACTATTCAAGAGAAATCAAGAAAGGTTAATTGGTTCATAATCCCCAAAGAGTCTGGCATAGGAATTTCTTGCAAAAGGAAAAGTAAATTTAAATGTTTGATTTATGTACATAATATCAATCAACTGTCATAAAGAGATGGTAGAAAATTTTCTAGTAAACATAGTCTCTCTTATAGAAGAAAGACAAAAAATAAACATGTCATTTGATGAGGGTGAAGTCAGATATTATGTTAACAGTTCACCCAAACGAAGCCATGTCAGTCTGGATGTGGGGCAGGTGGCTGGCATTAATTTCTTAGAATAAGCAGATTAAAATGAAATATAAATTTGATTCTGCTTCATTTGGGGAAGACGAGATAGTGCCTAGCTTGAGACGAAGGCACCATATGGAGATAAGCATAGGCAATGAGAAAGAGACGAGAAGAAGGCATATTGCCAACTATTACGACTTTTAATCTGTTTGCCAATTGTGTGCTAGATACCTCTAAAGGCCTTACTTTTTTACCTCTGAGTTTTCAGGCTACAGCAAGAATATGAATATGTATAAAGGGGGATAAATGATTCAACTAAGATTTATTCTGTTAGCTAAAGAGAGCTAGAGCCAAGTTCATATTTGCATTTTTATCACCACCTCTTTAAATAAGATTACATAAATTCCAAATTATCTAGTTGTTTTCCAAAACTTTTTTTTGCATCAAATTTTGACTTAAAATTTATATTTGAAATAATGAAAACCATTTTTCTGGGCCATGACTCTTTTATACCTATGGTATTGGGTAGAATCTTTAAATTTCTGTTTTTAACATACTTTTTCAAAAAATATTGACCATATAATGAATATTTTGATTTCTAGATTGAAGGCTTGTGGCTGGTTAACGTCTACTCAGTGACACAGTAAGTAACTCAATGAGACATGGTAAGTTAACTGGCTCATACATGTAACACAATTGGATCAAGTTTCATGTAACAAGAAAACACAATGAAATAGGACATGCTATTCTTTCAATTATTGTGACTAATCGAATTGCCATTATAGTTTGATATTTTCACATATTCATTAGATATACCTGTGATTTTTAGTCTTTAATTATGCCATTACTTTCTGGGCTGACATTGTTCAGAGATCATTAACAAACAAAAATATTGACCTTATGAACTGGGATTTGAAAATGATAAATGAAGAATTACAAAGATGCTATCAAGTTTTAAGATCTTTGCTTCAGGAAATTACATTTCAGCTGTTCACTCACTGTTATTTTTATAAACAAAAAGAAATGGTTATTGCTGGTATAGTTATGGGATGCACTTCAGAGACTGATACTGTTGCACAGTGAATAAGGCACTACCTAAATCAGAACTTTAGAAACATCAATTTGCCATGTTGCTTCAAGAGTACTTGTAGGCACAGTGCCCTCTCAATGGGAAAAACTCACTCCCATTATTGTTAATAATATTTTCTCATATAGGCAGCTTAAAGAAGAAAATCATTTTCCTTTTATTGGTTGCCATTTCCATATTTCTGAGTGAGTGCCAGCTCTTTGCAGTTTAAAATAAAAATACTAATTTATATTTAACTAAAACATTGATTTAAATGTGTACTAAATCTCTCCACAACAAAATGATGAGATACTTAAGACTAACTATTCTAGTTTTTAATGTGAGAAGAATGATGATGCCTAATTTTGAAATGTTGTTGAATTATTGTTATCTGATTGCTCTTCATGAGCTCAGCAATACTACTACTTTCCTATAACCAGGTAAAGAATATCTTATAAGCTGCAAAAATTTTTTACTATATTTTTTAATAAAAAGTAAACCTTAAATATTAAGTACCTAGTGACATGATAAACCAAAAAAAACAAATGGCCTGTCATCTCCACTCAGGTCTTAGGACCTAAGGACTGAAGGACCTAGAAGAAATGAGATTGGTAGTATCAAATCAATGCCTATTAGATATCAACTCACATCAGTATACCATTACACGTAATTCACATGAAGAACAGCCAACTAAAAACAAGTTGAGGATTGTTATTTTGGGGATATAAATTGCTTATCAGGTTCTTATAATTGAAAAAGATGATTTTTTTTCAATTTGAAAGGAATATTAGTGACAGGCAAGTGCAACAGTTAACAGGACAAAACAGAAGCTCACTGCAGTGATGGAGAAAAGAGAATATTTGCCAAAATTGAGGAGTATTTGTAAGCATAAAGAAATATTGGATTTTCAGCTAATTTGTCACTAGTAAATGATGATGCATGATATGCATGAAAGGTAAACACAAGGTATTGAAGGAGCAATCAGTCATTAAAATAAAGGTATCAGAAATAAGTATGTGGAGAGGGGTTACATGCTATACCCATAGAGTTCATTCTTGATTACCAAAGCTAAGACAGTAAAATATTTTCAGCTTACTATTGCCTAAGTCACAATTTCTCCAACTGAGGAAACAAAAATATTAATAAGCATACATTTCTGTAACACTGTTTATTAGATGAGTTAATATATGTGAAGCACTTTGAACAGTGCCTCAAATGTACAGTAAGAATTCAATAAATATAGCATATGCTATTTTTATTATCATATGACTTCATGAGTAAAAGAAAGCTTGGAAAATGATCACTTTCCACATGATAAGACCCTTATATTTATATCAGAAAGTGATAACATATTATACAACACTTCCAAGAGTATATATGACTCAGAATTTGAACTTATTGAATTACTTCTGCTTTTTCTTTTCTTTCTTTTTTTGAGACTGAGTCTTGCTCTGTTGCCAGGCACCAGGCTGGAGTGCAGTGGCGTGATCTCAGCTCACTGCAACCTCCGCCTCCCAGGTTCAAGCAATTCTCCTGCCTCAGCCTACCAAGTAGCTATGACTACAGGCATTCGCCACCACACCCAGCTAATTTTTGTATTTTAGTAGAGACAGGGTTTCACCATGTTGGCCAGGATGGTCTCAATCTCTTGACCTCGTGATCCACCCACCTCAGCCTCCCAAAGTGTTGGGATTACAGGCATGAGCCACTGCGCCCGGCCGAATTACTTCTGTTTTTAAAGAAAGACTTACTTCCTTTTTCCTAGCAGTTAAGTAAATATCAATAGCTAATCAAATTCAAAATTAAATATTTGTCTTTAAAAGTGTCCTTACAAGTAGTGGGTCATAGTGTGTCACTTCCCTCATATTCCTCAAAGCCTCCTGTAGAGGCCTACTGAAAACCAAAGCATTTTAGCTTTGTAGGAAACAAAGGGCTTTTGGGGGACAATAACATCCTTTATCATGCCAAAAACTATGCGAATATTTCCTCCTTTTGAAATCTGGTTTCAACAAACATTTTTGAATAAAATAACTGAGCCGGGCACTAATGATAGGAAGATAAATAAGGCATGGCACATGGCACCAAGGAGTTTACAGTATATTTTGGAAAACAAGTGCATGAAAGTACCTAAAATAAAAATTAGATATTGACAAGTGATGAGATGAAAACAAAAATAAATTGCTTCAGGAACTTAGAGTTGGGGTATCAGTTTCTAATGGTCATGGATGAACAAAGTTTTACAAAGAAAATGATGCTTTATGGATATGAATGGGAAGATAATTGGAAATCAAGACTTGGATCACAGAATGATAAAGTCTAAAGGTAAAGATCTAGAAAGACATTAATATAGGAGATAATAGGGGTCAGCAGAGGTCATGGCTACAGATAAAATTACCCAAAGATATATTAGAAAAACAAAGAAGAAATCTAGACATTACTCTAATATCTGGTGTAAACTGATTAATGGATCTTTGTCTTATGCAGAGGGCCTGAGTGCAGACATAAGGTTCATTTTGGCAGATTTCACTTTTGGTAATTGCAAAGTAGTTAATATAGAACTAACTTTCCTTTATATAATAATTCTAAACTATAGGCAACTATTAAAAAGCACTGGAGAGAAATCAAAAGCAAGCAAAAACTGGAGAAGGATTGGTCTTTGAAATAGAAGAGCACTGAGTGAGATTTTGTTTAGATAGCATTTTGCTTGAGAACACATCCGGTCCTCATGTCATGGAGCCACCTAAGCATAAGCAGAAAGACTTGATCTTACTCAAGAAGTCAGACGTTAGGAATCAGGACTGCCAGAGTGGTAGGATACTGAGAAGTCCCAGATCAGAGGAACATGTCACAAAAATCTGTTAATAAACTACTGAGTGAAGCATACACAGGGAGTTCCCACAAGACTATCTAGAAGTAAGAACTAGAAGAGTGACAGAAAGTTTTGTTTCAGCTATTATTCATCACAGGAAGAAGAGAATTTAGAATATAATTAACTGCTTGCAAGAACAAAAATAAATACATTTAGAAGATTATAACAAAATCCAGAATCTCTACTACATATCATCCACAATGTTCAGTATAAATTACTAGACATGCCCCCCAAAACAGAAAAAAATGTATCACATAGTCAAAAGAAAAGCAATTAATAGTATTCAACTCTCACATAATTGAGACATTATAATTATTGAAAAAGGACTTTAAAGCAGCTATTATAAATATGTTAATGATTTTAAGAAAAAATGTGGACTAATACATTAACAGATGGAACGTATGAAAAAGAACTAGGTAGAAATGTTAGAATTAAAGATACAGTATCTGAAGTAAAAAAAGTCCTGACTGACTTAATAGCATATTAGAGATGGTAGAAGAGTCAATAAACTTAAATATAAATCAATAGGGAGTATATAATCTGAAGACCAGAGAGAAAAAGAATTTTAAGTAAGAGGATTCTTCATGTCATATGGGACATCGAGTGGTCTAACATATATGTCACTGAAGTCCTAGAAAGAGAGAAGAGACAAAAAGGGGCAAGATATTTTCCAAGTTTGGTGAAAAATGTAACTTGCAGATCCAAGAAGCTCAGTGAACCCTAAGAAGTTTAAGAACATAAAATTGCACCTAGACACAAACCAACAATAAAGAGAAACATTTTGAAAAAAGATAGATTAAAATGACACGTTATATAGAAAGATATAAACTAAGGTCAACTTTCTTCAGAAACAATACAAGCCAAAAACAATGCAACATGTTCAAACTGCAGCAAACTGAAATCTGGCAATCCAGAATTCTATATCCAGATGAACTATTCTTTAAAAATGGAGGTTTCCATTTTAAGTTAAACCAAAAGACCCTCTACCTACAAAAAAAAGTATGACTTTCTGAAGGCTTAGATGATCATTAGAATTTTTTGCAATTAAGTAGTTTTAAATTAAAATATGTACATTGATATTTAGACATAATGCTACTACACACTTAATAGGCTACAGAATAATGTAAACACTATATTAATCATAGACTTAAATGCAAAAGATAAAACTACACATATTGTAGAAGCAACATAAGAGAATAGCTTTACAGTAGGTAGGCAAAGACTTTTTAGATACAGAAAGCAATAACCACAAAAGAAAAAAGTCATAAACACACCATATCAAAATTACAATTTTCTACTCATCAGAAGATTGTAAAGAAAGTAAATGAGCATACCAGCCCAGAAGAAAATATTTTCAAAATATATAAACAAATAATTTGTACACAGAGTAGATAACTCTCAGAACTCAATAGTTGAATGACCAAAAAAATCAAAATGGGCAAAAATCTTGAATAGACACTTCACAGAAGAGGACAGCAAAATGGTGAAAAAACTAAAAGTTGGAATTTTGTATTTAATTTCATTAGTCTTCAGGCAAATGAGAATGAAAACAAGAATGAGATACTATTACATTTCTTTTAAAATAACTAATAATAATAAGACAAAATATTGAAAATGTTGGTGAGGATGTGGAGTAACTCTAAGTCTAATACATTGCTTGTGGGAATACAAAATGGTGCAGCTACTTTGGAAAACACTGTGGCAATTTCTATAAACCCAAACGTTCATTTCAACATAAAATCCAGAAATTCTACTTTCATGTCTATATCTATGTCCATGTCTACATCTACTGCTATGTTCACGGATGGCTATCTATCTATCTGTCTGTCTGTCTTCCTACTTTGCTATCTAACTACATAATTACATACATATGTGTGTATAATCACTTGTTAACTACAAAGAAAAAAACAGAAACTTTACAGTGGAGAAAGCTTGCAGACACCACCTTAACCAAGTGGTCAAAATTAACATCATCAATATTGGGACAAACTGAAGTCGTATGCTTCCTGACATGCTGCATCAGAAAAGATTCAGCAACCTCATTTCTGTAGTATTTCTGGCAAAACAAAGCATAACATGTATTTAATTATGAGAAAAAATTAGACTAAGCCACATGTGGAAGGATATTTTGCAAAACAACTTTTCTGTATTCTTTAAACTATCAAGATCAAGAAGGACAAAGAAAGGCTAAGAAATAGCACCACATTAAAGGACACTAAAAAAGACATGAAAACTATGTGCAACATGTGATCCTAGATTGGATTCCAGACTGGTTAAAATAGCCATAAAGAACATTATTGGTACAATTGATGAAATTTAAGTATAAACTACTAATTAGTTATTCATATTGTATCAATATTAAATTTCCCGATTTTGATCATTTTACTGTGATCTAAAGTAAAAGGATATCTTTTTGATGGGGAATTCACACTGAAGTATGTAGAAGTAAAAATGCATGATGTCACTAACTTACTCTCAAATGGTTAAAAAAGTGTATGTATGTACAGAGAAATGGGAAAACAGAGCGGTAAAGCAAATGAGGTAAAATAAAAACCATTTTTTAAAATCTATGTAAACATTTATGGTTTTGCTTATACTAAACTTGCAAATTTTCTACAAGCCTGATATTACAAAATGTTACCCTCAAAATGAAATAAACACGAATTCTCATCTATCTTGTGTAGCCATCCATACCTTGCAGAAGACTGGCTGTAACAAATCCAAGAGAACAACATTATGGGACAAGGTAGTTCTTTCCCTTGTTGGGCAGTACAATAGTAAGTGTCTCCATTTACACATCTATTTAATAAGCATGAAGTTAGGCTCTGGGAGTACAAAAGGGAATGATATGCATTGTTTCCTAGTGAAGGGAGTAAATGAATTTAATGAGCCCAAACCAGAAAACAGGCAATGAAAAACATGTTTACAAGCGCTAGTATAGAGGTAAATAGAGGATATTGCAGAACGAAACAGGAGTAATGAAGCCCTCTCTGAGGATCTGCAAAGGTTACCCTAGGAAGAAACATCACAGCCAAAGACACAAAAGTGGGTAAGAGGATATGTACCATCAGGCTGGATGGGGAGGAGGCATGGTACAACAGGAAGATCAGGTGGGTGGAACAAGATGAGCAGAGGTAAGAAAAAATATGGCACGTTTAGCGAACTGAAAATAGTTCCAAGTCCAGTCTCAGGAATCCCTAGGTTGTCAGAACATGCCAAAGTAGAGACTACTCTTGCCCTTGTTCGGCAGAGGGAATAAAAGAAGTTCATGCTCTGGAAAGATATTCCATGTAAGTCTGGGATAGAGTCCACATCCTCTAGTTTCACCATCTGGTCACCCTTAAAACAGTTCAAAGTTCATCTCTATGAGGACTTTTTTCCTCCTTGTCCCTCATATCATTTCTGTAGCTATCTTTATCAAGATACATCACATTGTATTATAATTATTTGCTTCCTCACCAAATGCAAAGTTCCAAAGGTAGGAGCTACATTTCATTCATCTGCATCTATGTTAGCAGCTCACAGCAGGGAACCTGGCCCACAGTAGACATTCAACACCCAATACCAGCCTTCCCCTTACTCTATGCTCAGTGTATAAGTAAGTGACATATACAGTAACCACATTCCCCTGATCATTGAACAACAGGCTGATTTTAAAATGTTTTTTCCTGTTTCTTCTCAAAAAATAATCAAAATATTCCAGAAACTCCAACCTGGCATCTTTGACAACATGTTTTGCAATGTGAGTGAACACAATATTTCATTGTCCAACCACGTGTACCATTTATTTTTTCATTCAGAGAATGAGTTCACCAAAGTATATGCTATGTTGCCTTCAGGCATTAGTGCCTAAGTGGCAGGAATTAATTGTGAGAATGTTCTGCCCAATTGATACCATGCTGTGGTTGCTCAATACTTATTTAAAATATCAACAAAACTTGCTTCTTTGCTTTGACATTTGAACCAGCTATATAATGTTGGGCAAGTATTTTGATTCCCATACATCTACATGCCAAAGCTGAAAAATAAGGGACCTATTTTTCCCTCAGAATTGTTTCATGCCTGTATCAAAATACCAAGTTACCATGGTGATAGCTACTCTTGTAAATAGGGCAACTCTACCCCCCTATAGAAGCAAATGTAACACAAAAGAGAGGCAAAATAAGCTCTGAAAAAGGGGACAAAAGAGCCTCAGGGAAAAATCCCCACAGAGAAAAAGATAAAGCCTGTTCCAGATAAAAGTCTTGGAAGGTGACAGGCATCCCCCTTCCTCCTCCTCACAGGCCTCTGCATAAGCAGACAGGGGGTAGGACCTTGAATATGTGTGGCAAGGGGATTACGCAGTGCCAGCACAGGGAGGTGGTGTTTGCTGAGCACAGAGAAACCGACGTATTAATCATCATAATAACAACTAACATTCGCTGAGGGCCTATTCTGGGCCAAGCACCATGCTACAGGCTTTACGTGCACTAACTCATTCCACCCTCATAATACTTCTGTGAGGTAGATCCTAAGGCTGTCAAGGAGACAGGCTGGAATTCCATGTCCTGCACTTAATCTCCTCACTGTGCTGCCTGAAGAGTAATGAGGAAGGAATTTGAAAAACTAAAGGGGAGAAACTGGCTCTATCTTTATCTTTAGAATCAGAGAGTGAAGGGGGAAATAGGGGAGGGACAGCGGGGGGGGGGTGGGGAGTTGGGGAAAGATAGCATGGGGAGAAATGCCAGATATAGGTGATGGAGAGGAAGGCAGCAAATCACACTGCCATGTGTGTACCTATGCAACAATCTTGCATGTTCTTCACATGTACCCCAAAACCTAAAATGCAATAAAAAAAAAAAGAATCAGAGAGTGAAAAAGAAAGGAAACTGACAATCAGAAAAGTCACCCGGGATCAGAGCTCCTGATTGCCCTAAGCACCGTCTAGTCCTGGGAATGGCCAGCCAGGGTTGGATGGGAGAGGACACCTGGAGGGGGACGCCGGCAGCAAGTTATGGAGAAAACTCGCCATCAGGGCAGGAGAGGAAAAGTTTCTGCCAACCGATTCTTTATTGAAACTGAGGGGTGTGTGCATATCATTCATTTCTTTGGGTGAAAGTAGCATTGGCTCTGCTCCCGTTGACTCTCAGCTGTGAGTCTTCCTTTAATGAACTTGTCTGCCATTTCATTTTAGTGAAATTTCAACAAATGAGTACCTTCAGGGGGACGACCTTGTGGCTTTCACGGCCACAAGCCTTCTTCACCTGCTGGAAGCAGTCTTGATTTCCAGCTACCTCGAGGCTGCTGGCTCTGTGAAGAAACGGGAAGCTTTCATAGGAGGCATTCCACGCAGGCTAGAAGAAAGGTGGGAACTCAGGGGACGTGCTGAAAGAAGCGGGCCTACCGTGAGGCTCGGCCCCGCCCTGTGGCTGGGAGGACTCAGAAAAGAGCCTTGGCCTAGCAGAAACAGAATGGCTTTCAGAGATACATTCGAGACAGCAAACCTTGAGCAGCCTTCAATGTTGTACTGCCAGGAATTATAAAGTGCTGTTTGTTAAAATGCCAATGCCAAAACTTATGCAGACAAGTGAATGTTGTCCTTCAAGATAGGTTCTTTGGAAGTTTACATGCCCATTTTAACAAAGGTCCCATTGGTGGGAAGTCCTTTTTAAATGTCCTGTGGAGCAGTAGCAATCATTCGTAATCATGCTTCATGTTTAGCTCAGAATTCCGTTAACCAGATTCAGCCATTTTAATCACTATGTGCTGCGTAGCTTTCTTTTTGAAAATCAAACCCACTGTCAAAGAACTAAGGTTCTTCTCTGAGGATTTTCTTGAATGTGTTGTAAGCTCTGAGTACAATTCCAAAGAGGAACTCCAAAAGCATTTGATCAAGGGTCAGCATCAATGGAAGTGTGACCTCCAAAGAGGACTGCTTTGATGCAGTCTGTACTCACACGACCCACACAAGCATGTATGATTTGGTAGACTTAAAAGAAATCAACTCTCTTGGAATAATGTCCTAAATAACGAAAACAACATAAAACAAATTCATGGCTAATTGTACTTTTCTTGTGGAAGAGTTTTTTGTGAGTTTGCTTTAATGCAAACTTTTTAATGGTGACTTTGCTTTGGGAAACTACATTACTGAAGAAAAAAACTTACAAAGAAAATTCAGACTTGCATTCATTCAAACATACTTGTGGAATTAAACATGTTTGCCTACATCAATTGGTATGAAATTCCTCGAGCAATAACTTCAAACAGTGATAAAACTATCATCAATTACTTTGATACATGAACTCATGTGTAGTCATTTTCCAGGGACATCCAGAGCCATGAGCCATTGTGTTGCTCATAGATATACTGTGGTCCATTTTGTGCATTTAGTTATATGCACATTGACTAAAATTGTGTGCATCTTATTTAAACAATATTTTAGCTTTTTGGAGTACAGCATTATGTAAGAGTGCTAATCATCTGGGAAGCAGTCTGAAATTTTAAGTGTAATTAGTCAGAAGCAAAACTATGAGTCAATTACCAATATAAATAATAACAGTGAAATAAATATGTTTTTCTTATTATTGTTCCCCTGTTTTTAATATATATGTATATAATTTTGGCTTTTCTATGGTTCTTTGCTATTTTATATAAAAATTTTGACTGATAATAAGACTTACCCATGGCAAATTTAACTGGATCAATATTTGCATGATTTAATTTTATCTTAATTGGGTATCTTGAGACTTACTGCAGGTTTTTTTTTTTCCTCTGTATGTGCCAATAAGCACTGTTTTCCATTTGTTCTTCTTAGGATTGTATCCACAGGCAAAAAAAAAAAAAAGAAAAATCCAACTGCTCCGCTTTCTCCACTGATACCACACTCAGAATTAAACTGCATTATTGCCAGAGTTTTACTATGCTCAAATGCAAGCCAACTCACATTAGGAATACTCAAAGGGAGGAGTAAGTAAACCTAACACTTTAAATTGTAACATTAAAAGGTCTTTTTAGGAGTATTCTGATATAATGCAATGCAGTTTCAAATGGCTTCAAATGAGCCTATTTCCAATGTAAACTATGTCAGAATCTCACATATTTGTATTTATTAAATCTATTGCATTGATTCAAAAATTATCAAATATGTGGAAGATATAAAATAATCATGTTGATACAATAAAAATTCATGTATTCACAGCCATTCTAAAAACAGTGATATTAAAATTACCTTTGACGCCTCCAGAGTGCCCCTCCCCAATCCAGTTCCCATGCTGTCCCTCTCAAATGTCACCACTAACCTATATTTTATGCTTATTATTCCTTAATGATATCTAATAGTGTTACTGAAAATGTTGTGACCCTACAATATGTTTTAAAGCTTTTTATTTAGAAATAACTTTATACATACAGTGATGTTACAAAAATAATACAAAAAGCCCCTGTGTATAATAGGATCTTTACCTAGTTTCCCCTAAAGTTACCATCTTGTATAGTTCAGTTACCAAAACCAGGAAACTAGCATTGGAGAAATTCTACTACACTGAATGACAGACCTTTCTGAATTTCATCATTTTTTTTAAGTGGTACACTTTTTAGTTCTGTTCCTGATTCCAATTCAGAGGCATGAATTTATTATAAGTGTTTACACTGAATTTAGCTTCATATGCTCCATAGTACCCTACAGGCTGTGACGGCTTCTTAGTCTTTCCTTATGTTGCATGACTTTGATGACCCTTCTGAAGAGTACTCGTCAGTTGTTCTGTAGGATATCTCTTCATTTTGATTTTTAAGTATTATCATTAGATTGAGATTACTTTGGTAAGAACGCCACAGAAGTAATTTTGTTCACGATATCACAGGGTATGTGATGCCAATATGTCTACTTACTTGGTTAAGGTGGTATCTGTCAGGTTCTCTAGGATTAATATAAAGCTACTATTTTTCCTTTGTAATTAGTAAACCTCTCTGTGAAGGCATTTTGAGACTATGAAAATATCTTGTCCTTCTCAAACTTTTACCCACTAATTTTTGCATCCATTGGTTAATCTTGTATGCAATAACAACTATTCTATGTGGTGTTTGACAAATGATACTCTTTCTATTCCCTTTGTTCTTCAACATTTACTAATTAGAATTCTTCTGGAAATCCTTCCTTCTCCTTCTATATATGTATTTAATTATTTATATTAGTATGCACTCTGAATATTTATATTTTTCTATATATTTCAATGTAGTGTTCATTATTTTCCTCAAATTGTTTCAGTTTGGGTTATTAAGAGTTTCTTAAGGATGGCTTCTGTGTTCTTTTAATAAGCTCCCAAATCCCTTTTAGCAACTTCCTACTTTCTGGCACAGCAGGATGGTCCAGGTTGTTATTTTGTGTGTTTCTTGCTCAGACCTGGAATCAACAATTTATTCACAAAGCTTTGGTTCCTTTTACTGAAGAATGGTATTTGGATTTTGGAAACTAAAATTCAGATACTGGGTGTGCTCATTGATTTGGATTGCTATTACTTCTAGGCAATAGACCCAATTAACATGTATAAACACACACACACACACACACACACACACACACACACCGCATGAGCTCATACTGATACTTCTGATTCCAGTCCAACACTATAGGGTTCATTCTAGTCTTCCCCAATTTCCTTATTAGTAGCTAATTTCTCTAAAAATAAAAAACCTGACTCTTGCTATTTATGTTTATCTGTTTGTTTAATCCTAGTATAAAGTTATTTATGAAGTACCAGTCCATACCTGTGTGAGAAGCAAATCCATCAACAAAAATAGAGTATTTGTATACAGTTCCATTTGTCATTAGCCTGAAAGTATCAAGCAAAATACAGTTTTTTATAAGTTACTTAGGTTAATTGTCTTCTTCTCTCCTCCCTTCAGTAAGGTAAAGTTATTCATTTGTAGTACAGTTTGGTACCTTGGTTACTGTTTGTATTCCTGTTGGAGTTCCCAAATGCTGTATGATTTTAATTATCTATTTGTTATTGGGGCATTTGAAACATGACTTTGGATCTTAGAGTCAGAGCTACACAAAAAGGGGACTTAGAGAAGTGTTAGATCCTTCTCATGTTAGTTCAGTTTCATTTCCACCTCTTTCAACATCTTTCTCATTCATTCACTGTAGGTACTTTTTTTTTTTTACACACGAGTGAATTCATGTATCTTTTCTTACATTCTCTATTTTTACACTTGAAAAATAGCATAGACATGTTTGTTTTGTACTTTGCTGCTTTCACTTAGCAATATAATCTAGAAATCACTTCATAGCAGTACTCAGTGATCATTTTCATCTTTTACCACTGCATATTATTCCACTGAGTGAATGTACTGTGGTTTATTCAACCATACACTTAAGCATGTACATTTAGATTGCTTCTAATATGTTGAAATTATAAACAACACTGTAATAAATAACCTTGTGCATATGAATTTTTTTTAGTGTTAGAGGTGTATCTTCAGGGTAGATTCCTAGAAAGTGATTGCTGGTTGAAAGGTAAGTGTATATGTAGGTTGCCAAATTCCCCACCAGAAGGATTGTAGCAGTTTGCATTTTCATCAGCAATATATGAGAGTGCTTGTTTACCCACAGCTAGTCAACAGAATGTGTTGCCATACTTTTAATTTTTGCCAATTTGTTAAGTGAAATATGGTAGCTCAGTGTTGCCTAATTTGCATATCATTATGATCAAATTTGAACATTTTTCCATATGTTTCAGGGCTTTTTAATATCATTTTGTATGTGAATTGTCTATGTCTTTTTCAGAGTTTTCTATCAGGATTTTGATCCTTTGTCCCTCAATTTGTAAGAGTTCTTAAATTACAGTCATGCATCATTTAACAACAGAAATACATTCTAAGTAATGCATCTTTAGGAGATTCTGTCATTATATGAATACCATAGAGTATACTTAACAAACCCAGATGATACGTATAGCCAACTACAAACCTAGGGTAATTGGTATAGCCTATTGTTCCTAGGCTACAAACCTGTATAGCATATTACTGTTATGAATACTGTAGGCAATTGTAACTCAATGGTAAATATGAGTTTATTTAAACAAACCTAAACATAGAAAAGCTACCTTAAAAATATGATGTAAAAGATTTTTAAAAAGATACACCTGCTTAGTGCATTTATGAATAAAGTTTGCAGGACTGGAAGTTGCTCTGGTTGAGTCAGTGAGTTAGTGGTGAGTAAATGTGAAGGCCTAGGACATTACTGTAGACTGCTGTAGATTTATGAACACTGTACACTTAGGCTACACTAAATTTATGTAAAATATTTTCCTTTTTTCAATAATAAATTAACTTTAGTTTACTGTCACTTTTAAAATTTATAAACAATTTTTGATGCTTTTTCAATAACATTTAGCTTAAAACACAAGCTCCTTGTACAGCTGTACAAAAATATTTCTTTATATCTTTTTTCTATAAGCTTTTCTCTATTGTCTTTTTTAAAACTTTTGAAACCTGTTGGTTAAAAACTGAGACACAAACACACATTAGCCTAGGCCTATCCAGCGTCAGGATCATTAATATCAATGTTCTTCATCTCCGCATCTTGTCCCACTGGAAGGTCTTCAGGGGCAAGAACACACGTGGAACTGTAGTCGCCTATGAGAACAATACCTTCTTCTAGAATACCTCCTGAAGGACTTGCCTGAGCCTGTTTTACAGCTTAACTTTTTAAAAATATATAAGTATAAGGAATACACTCTAAAATAATGATAGTAAACTATAGTAAATACATAAACCAGTAACATAATTATTTGTAATTTTCTAGTATATACTGCACATAATTGTATGTGCTATACTTCTATACAGCTAACAGTGGAGTATGTTTGCTTTCAGTAGCATCACCACAAACAAAACAGTAATGCACAAACATTAGCATCACCATAAACAAAAAAGCAATGCACACGTACTGCTTACACTAGAATCACCATAAACAAAAAGTAATGCTTTGTGTTACAAGATTATGACGGCTATCGTGTCACCAGGAAATAGGAAATTTTTAGCTCCTACAATCTTATGGGACCACCGTTGTTGACTGACTGTATTCAGGATTTAGCCCTCTCTTTGTAGAATATGTTGCAAATATTTTCTCCCAGTTATCCTTTGTTTGTTGACTTTAAATGTATCATTTTTAATTGCCTCTAGATTTGGAATCATAATTAAAAAGCCTTTATCTACACTGAAATTAGAGTAGATTACCCATATTTCCCACTAGTATTTAAATGATTTATTTTACATGTATAGCCCTAAACCATTGAGTTTACTTTTGTGGATGGTGTGAAATATAGATCTACCTTCACCTTATTCCAAGTGGCTAAATGGTTGTCTCAGCATCATTTATTATAAAGTCAATCTTTGTCTCAGAGATTTGAGATGCCACCTTTATCATACATTGAATATATATATTTTATATGTATGTGAGTCTACATCAGGGCTTTACATTTTATTCCACTGGCCTATTTGTCTAGTCATACTCCAGTACCTCACTGATTTAATTAGAGTCTTTATAATATGTTACAATGTCCCGTGGAGCTAATCTTCCTCCTAGTTTTTCTTTCTTGGTGTCTTTCCAACTACTCTTGCATATTTGTTTTTTCATATGAACTTTAATATCATATTGATTTTTACTGCTGATTTTTTGTTTTGTTTTATGCAGGTATAATTCACTTATATACCTCTTTTGTGTACTATTTCATTATAGAATATATCATAATTTACCTGTTCTATTGTTGATTCGCATTTAGAATCTTTCAAGTTTTTTATTATCATAACCTCTAATATTTTGAGCAATTTGGAGTATGCCTTTAATTGCGCAAATGCAGGATTTTCTCTAGAGTATATACCTACAAGAAGAATTGTGGGACCATAGGATATAAATATCTTCAACTGTACTAGATAATATCAGTTGCTCTTCCAAAGGAGTGATTTCAGTTAATACTGCCAACATGTTTAACCACATAGATTTTTCTTGCTATTATTTTAATTATAGTTTCTAAAGTAATTTTATCATGTACTATTTTGTTCATTGATGCCAGAGCCTGTAGTTATGCAGTAGACACTATAATTATTTACTAAACTGTGGTCAGCCTACCAATTCTTTGGGATTAATGGATATTAGCTTCCGTTGTTAAATATTTTATGTATTCTTTAAAAGGGACACTTGCTCTTTTTTGTTGGGCGCAACATTGTATGCAAGAACATTAGGTTAAGTTTTTATTTATTTTATATTATTTTTTATTTTTTTGAGACAGAGTCTTGCTCTGTTCCCCAGGCTGGAGTGCAGTGGTGCAATCTCAGCTCACTGCAACCTCTACTTCCCAGGTTCAATAAATTCTCCTGCCTCAGCCTCCCTAGTAGCTGGGATTACAGGCACCTGCCACCATGCCTGGTTAATTTTTGTTTTGTTTTTTTGCAGAGACGGGGTTTCACCAGGCTGGTCTCGAACTCCAGACCTCAGGTGATCAACCCGCCTGGCCTTCCAAAGTGCTGGGATTACAGGCAGGAGCCACTGCACCTGGCCAGATCAAGTTTTTAAATTGTGCTTTTTGAATCTTCTATATCCTTATTAATATTTGGCCTTTTAAATCTATTGCTGGGGGGGGGAAGTATACTGACTATATTCTGTGATTGTTGATTTGGCTATTTCTCCTTATAGTTTGGTGAATTTTATTATATATATATATATGTAATATATATATATATATTTCAAGGTTATGTTATTTGACACATACAAGTTTATAGTTATTTAGCATTGAACATTATTCTCTTTGAGGCACCTTCTTTATTGCTATTAATGATAACCTTTGCTTTTAGAATGAAAACCTGGAGGTGAGCACTGTGCTACAGAGGGAGAGCCTGGCAAGCTTTCTAGTTCTAATTTGAAGAACAGACAATGGAGTTCCTAAAGCAGAGAAAGTGGCAGAAATCCCACTAGTTTTTCCTCTCCTTTTACTACAGTCTTTCACAGTTCAGATTCCAACCATTCTATAGTAGTAGCCCCAGCAAAAATAAACCAGCAAGAGGCGATTATGAAAGCCCAAACTCTGAAAGAGGAGAAACTTCTCTCTGACAGTAAAGCTGCAGTTTTAAGATGATGAGGCCAAACTCTATTGCTTTTTTCTTTCTATCTTCAATTGCTATAGTGAGATAGTGAAAATGTCAGATTTCTGGTCAGAGAACTAAACAGAAGAGCTTCAGGAAAACAGAGAGTACTGGATACATAGTAGAGGTGAAGAAGTTAGAGAAAACAACTCCATTTATAAAGTTTTGAACTTACTCCAATATACAAATGCATGTTTTTGATATTAATTGGCATCCAATGACTTTGAGAATGATTCTGAGATGAAAGTCCAACCAGAACACAGAAAGACTCTTGGGTGGCATGAATCTAGATAGCACTGCAAAGATTTTGAAAACTGAACTGATGCTGGAACCACAGCCCACAGAAGGCAGGTAGAAACTTACCTGTTGAACCGAATCAGGTAGTGCCTCTTAGAACAAAATATCAACATTCTCCATAGGATTTAAATGAGACCCATAGTCTCAGAACATAATATTCAGACTATCCAGGACTACAATCCGCAAGTACTTGGCATACCAAGAATTTTGAAATTGCAACTTGTATGGGAAAAGACAAGTGGTTCCAATGATGAGATGACACAGATATTGGAATTACCTGACAAATCTTTGAAACAAAACTTAAAAGAGAAAATCTTAGCAATGAAATAGAAGATATAAGCAAGACCCAAATAAACATTTTAGGAATTAAAAACACAATAACTAAAAAGAAAAACTCACTGAATGGACTTAAATGGAGGTGACAGCAGAAAGATGGTGAACTTAAAGGTAAACGAATAGAAATTATCTAATTGGAAAACAGAAAAAAATAAGAGTTTCAGGAACCAACAAAAAGTCTAACACATGTGTTATCAGAGTTGTAGAAAAGAGGAGAATGAACGGGGTGCTAAAGGAAAATATTTGAAGAAACATTTGCCAAAAAGTTCTTAAATTTGGTGAAAGGCTTATGCCTACAAATTGAAGAAGCTGAATTAGCCCCCAAAAGAATAAAACTCAAATAATAATTCCCAGATGCACCATAATCAAATTTCTGAAAGCTAAACACAAAGAAAAATATATTAAAAGCAGGTAAAAAAAATAATAGAACACTTCACTTAATAACAGAAAAATAAACTTTTCAATGTTATCTAGAATATTCTGGTGAACCATAGGCTGGTTCATAAATTAAATCTTTACATTTTTAGAAGGATTCAAATTACGCAAAGCATGTTCTCTGATCATAATAAAGTAAAATAAAAAATAAATAGAAGAATAAGAGGAAAATCTCTAAAATATATAAAATAAATAATATACAGCTAAATAATCCACAGGTCAAGTGAAAGTCTCAGAGAATTTGAAACTATCTTGAACTGAATGAAAATAAAAATACAAGATATGCAAATTTGTGGAATATAGCTAAAGCTGTGTTTAGAAAGAAATGTATAGCATTACATGTTTAGATTAGAGAAAAAAGGACTAAAATATATAATTTAGGTTTGTGACTTAAGAAAGTAGAAAAAGAAGAGCAAAATAAACCATGTCAAGCAGAAAAAGGAAGAAATAGTTATCTATCAGAATAAATAATGAATAGATATCAATGAAATTGAACACAGAAAAACAATAGAGCATATGGATGAAACCAAAAGTTGGTTCTTTGAAAAGATCAATAAATGGCAGGGCATGCTGAGTCACCCATCACCCTTGTGGGCCTTGGTTATGGACCTTGGCCCAAGCCTATGTCAGCTGCTTGCTCTCAGGAAAGGCCAGTAGTTGTGGTAGTCCATGTGATTCTCTAGGTGGCTGCATTACACAGTGCACCGTTATTTCCATCAGTGGTTCTTAACCTTAGGTGCAATGCTTTCTTTTATAACATTAAGTGCATCCTTTACTGTCGTAAAATTAACTTATGGGTGGTATAACTTACACGTATTAGTGGTACAAAAATGAAACATAATGCTTAAAAGTAACATGGAACAAAATGAATTAAAAATCTGTATATAATCTTTTCTTTAGGGGAAAAATTGACAAACTTGTAATAAATTAGAATAGAGAGAGAGAGAAGACATAAATTACCAATATCAGTATTAAAGAAGGCATATCACCATATATCCCACAACATTAAAAGGACAATAAAAATGTACTATAAACAAATTTACATACATAAATTTAACAACTTAGATGAAATAGATTCATTTCTTGAAAACCATAAGCTACCAAAACTCCCTGTAGATGAAAGACAGCCTAAATAAATTGAGTAGTCCTTTGACTCTTAAGATAATTGAAGCCACAGTTGAAAACTTTCTGAAAAAGAAGGCTTATGCCCTAGATGATTTCACAGGCAAATTATACAAAAAAAAAAAAAAAAAAAAAGAAAGGTAAAAAAATCTCTTCCAGAAAATACTAGGGGAAGAAACACTTCTCAGTACATTTTACAAGGTTAACATCACCCTGGTACCAAACCAGACAAAGATCGTACAAAGAAAAAAATATTCCTCATGAATATAGATGCAAAAATCTTCAAAAACACTTGTAAATTTAATAACAGAAATATATAGAAATAATAATACACTTGGACATATGACATTCAAACTGCAGAAGGCCAACGAAAAGAGAAAATATGGTGGTGATGGTTGTACAACTCTATTAATTTACTAGGTATCAGTGAATCATCTAATTAAAATGAGTGCATTTATGTTATGTAAATTCTACTCAATAAAGCTTTTTAAAAAATGAGTCAGTGACTCTGAGACGCATTAAAAGTAAGTGCTGGTGTCAGGTAGAAAGCATTTATCTACATCAAGGAACCATTCACATTTTTCCTAAGCAATCAAGACTCTCAAGAAGTAAATCTAAAACAGGCCAAGTCCTTGTGAGGTTCTGAGCTAGGTGGGTTACTGAGTAGAAATCCTTGACACCACTATGCATTTTCTATTTGGTAGCTTCTTCCATCTGGATGAGGCAATGTGAATAAATCAGCATTGCATCTGTTGTGTTCAATAGCCCAACTTTGAATCTGAGTATCAACCATGCGTTTTCTCTCATTTTCAATTTGCATGTGCATTTAAAGTTTACTTTTCTACAGGACTGACAAATATTTTTTGGCTCAACTTTTAATAAAAGATACTGGCAAACCATCACAGCACAGGGTTAGATGCAAAGAAGGCAAGAGGCTACCAGGAAGCTAGGCCTTCGATGGGACACATCTCTCTGTTTAAAATGCACACATATTTCTGCTTCTAATCAGTGCTTTTTCCTCTCAGGGAGAAAAAAACATAGCTTCCAGAGTGAAATAGCTTCACTGACATTTTCCCTTTGACGCAATGCTTATCTACTCCCCCTCTGAAGGTTTCTCATTGGGTTTGTCTTATGCTTTCAACAGTTTCTCATCTGATTATTGTCATTTGTACAGCCCCGAAGCCTTTTACTCTCCAAGTGTGGGTGTCTATTGTTAAGCGTTTATTGCTTGAAAAGGACATGATTTTCAAAAAGACTTTGTCCTCCACTGGTAATCAGCACACGAATGCATCATTGCTTTAACCTCGTTGCCATTGGAGAAGTTTTCATGTGGATTTATGTTCTAATCCAGTAATTAGCTAGAACAATTTTATTAAGGGGGAAAAACGGCAGTGAGAGAGAAGAGAACACTGGTTTAGGAATGAGGAAATTCATTCCAGGTTTACTGTCCTCCTCTGTGTAACCCTGGCTGAGCAAATCATTTCTGGCAGTTTGGCATTACATGAAGCATTTGGGGTTGACCTGATATGGTTTCCATCCATGCAACAAAGCAAGTTATGCAGGAAAGATGAACTTAAATGATTACATTGAAATGGATTCATTCCATTCAGACAGAAGCGGTGAAGGGCAAAGAGATTCTTATGGTATTGGTAAATTCTTCCTTAAGGGGCAGTGAGCCATTCTGCAAATGGCTGATGCATAGCCCGCTTGCCCTACTTCTAATGGCCTGCTCCGATAAACCCAGTTCACAGCTATATTCACAGAAGAATGTGAATGGAAGATTTTCTTCTTCTTTTTTTAACAGAGTAGGAAAAAGAAATGGCATGAACAGAGTATGGGGTTCAATGAGGGAGTTACTCTTAGAGAGAAGTTCCTACAAGGAGAAACGGAAGAACTATAAACTTCCTTAAGGGATTCTGTAGCATTGATGTGTGGATAAAAAGACTGTCCGTGAGCGACTTGATTCATTCATTTTATCTCCCCCTTTAGAGCTAATGTGTAAATCTTACCAATAGTGCAGACCTTAAAACCTAAGATTAAACATCCTAGACATGCTCCTGGACCTACAGATGTGAAGCCAAAATCTTGTAGTTTATCCAGAAAGTATACTTCTCTTCCATTCTTAAAACAAATTGATTCATGATATAATCCTTAGATTTGCTTTCATGGGGTTTTTGAGGGCAGTCAATTTTGGTGAAATGTACTTAAAAAATGTAAGCTAGGTAAATAATGTAGCGTGAAGTAGATGCCAAACAAAATGAACAACAAAACACAAAATAAAATATCACAATTTCAAAGAGAATTGCATAGAGCAATTTTATTTGGGGCTTAATTTTTAATAATTTCAAAGCAGAACTTCTAACTGTGCTAGTGGGGCAAGGTGCACAGTCTTTGTGGAACTGAGTTTCTGTACCTTTGAAGTGGGCATAATAATGATTCTTGACTTTCTTGACTGTTAGGGATATTAAATGATTGAATATATTTAAATGCAAAGCATGGTGCCTGGCATATAAATTATAGTCTTCACTTCTATTTTCTGTATCTTAATTTATTATATTGCAAACTGGAATTGTTTATACAACCTGCTTTAAAATTATTGTGAGGGGGAAGGCATGATAAATAATGGAAAAATGTTGACAAAATTATTACAGGACACATTGAGTATTAATAGATTGCTCATATACTTTGACTTCTAGTAGTGTTTGAGCCTGGGGAAAGCTTAAAAGTTCTGCCATATGAAGATGGTGAGTAGACAAGAAAACGTTGGCCAAGTTACTTCACGAACCAGAGCCGTAACAAATGGCAACACTAGTATTTCTAGTTCCCGCATGTGATTTGACCACATGGACAAGCATTGACTTTTTAAGCTGACCATATTTTAAAATCCTGGTTTTGTTTATTTACCAAAGGGCACAAACTCAAAGACATACGGTCATTATGAGCCTTTCAAGAGAGATAGCAGTACCCACCCAGCGGGTGACTATATTTGTAAACATCACTGGGAGTGCCCATACAACAATTCCAGGCTAGTAAGATGAACAAACAAGATTACAAAATGAAGATATAAAACTGACTGTGCAAGTTTTGAGGACAGCAAAATTGTTGTGTGTCCTTGGATAGGTCTTTCCTTTCCCAGTGAAGTCACTATGAGCAGATTGCCCAATCACCAAATGGTATAGCAGATCTTGAAACCAGCCTGCAGATATTTTGAGCATATCGACTCTAACTTTTTCATTCTGTTGCACTCCTTTTTGTCAAACACTGCAGAATATCTATGGGTTCTATAATTATATTATTCAGTCAGTATCTATTGTTCTTTTCTCACATACTAGAAAGAGTATATGGTGCTAGAGAGTTCCATCTGAGTTTCTCACTATGGGCTGTAATTTCCCTCAAATTTCGGATCATTATCTCATGTGCTTTTGTTGCTCAGGATAATCTTTTAGGTATTCCTTAAATTCCATAAAAAGCAATTGTTAGAAGTTTTTCTTTTTTAATTAATCAAAGATGTTTCAGAGAATCAAACAGTATTCAGTATTCATAGAATGATATTGCACATATGTGCCATAAACTAGGAAAATAAATCTTAGTTGCAGACTTTACTACATGCAGTTAGTGCTTTCTGGGAAAATAATTAGTATGTTATATGTAGGATTATTTTTCTCTTTTGTTGCTTTTTCACAGTAGATTCTAGCTTTTGTTTTATGCATAAATTTGCTAATGCAACTATTCCTTACAGAACACATCGATTCTCAGTGTTGATCAATGATTTCAAGTCATCTACTTTCTCAGTGTTAAGGTTGTTAGTCTATTTTGTGATGACCAAACCTTAAAGTATTATTTGTTATAGTAAATGGTCTCTGGTGATAGAGAGAAGTCAAAAGCTTTATAAACCAAAACGGTGACTCAAGTCTGTGTGAGATGCAGTAATAATTAGGAAAAGCTGGCTTGCTAAATTAGTATTAAACTCTCAAAACAGGTATCAATCAATAGTCCAGACATCTGATGAGTTTAGCAGAGGCCAAGGAGAAAATTAGTCACAGGTTTTCTACAACAAACTGCTAAAGTATATTTATTTCACAAAACCAAAGAATAAACGTTCTAAGAATATTTAAGATCAATAAAGATAAGAGGATTTGAAAATATTCACCAGATTATCTCATCATTTTTCTCTTTACTTTAGCTTTCATTAAATTGTGAGATTCTCCCTGTATCTCCTGTATTTAATAAAGCATAGGACATAGTACAGCCTCCATAAAAGACCATTGAGTGAATGACGGACAGCACATCCTTAACGGTAATAAAAAATACATAATGCTGGTTGGTGTTTTTTTTGTTATTTATTATACTCATGTGTCCCTCTTTAGCTATTAAATAGGTATGCTGATGTATATGTGTATGAAGACTAAATGTAGCCATTCCTTTAGTTCCAAAATATCTACGAACTACCTATGCTAACTGTGTGAGATACAGAAATAAATATGGTAGAATATTCGGTTTTCAAAAAGTAGATAACTGATCTCTTCCTTCTAATGGCTAGGAAGATAGCAAAAAGAAATTAATTTCATAGTTGAAAACTTGCAAAGTTTCACTATGAAACTTTTAGAGTAGGTTTGCCAGGTAAAATACAGGATGCTTATTAAAATTTCAGATAAGCAATAAATAATTTTTAAATATAAGTATATTCCATGCAGTATTTGGAGCATATGTATCAGAAATATGGTATTAATTATCTATCTGAAATTCAAATTGAGCTAGGCATTCTGTATTTGTGTGTATGTGTGCTCACTAAATTTGGCCACCCTACTTTTTAGGCCACTTTTCACATAGCAGAATTGTTCAAATCGGTTTCCCATTTTGCATCACACAGTGAAGATGGAACAAGTTGTAAAACGCTTTAGATATGAAGATACATAGATAAGAACTCAGAAAAGCATCAGGAAGGAGACTAAGGTGCCCTTGAATGATGATAATCAACCACATTAACCACAACAAATTTTCTGTTCAAAATATGAGAACAGAAGTTTGTATTCACTTGTTTGTTTGGGGGGAGAGTGACAATTTTGAGAACCTGGGTTTTGAAGTCAGACAGGTCAGCTCTACAATTTAGGGGCACTATAATTCTGGACAAGGATCTCAAGTTCTCCATGACTCAGTTTCTTATGTGACAAATGAGGACAAGTAGAGTAATACTATATAAAGTTGTTTGGAAGATTAAATAATACCCACAAAGTGATTAACAGTGCTTACTATACAACAGGTGCTTTCTGTATTATAGATTTACTCTTATCAACTATTGCTGTTGAGGTGCACTAATCATCTGTGGCTTTGTCTTAAAAGAAAAGCAGTTCCTGGCATCTAGAAGCTAGCTTGGCACTCACACACAGCTAGACCTTCCCCTGGTGCGTATAAACAATTTCACAGAGCACCATGATCAGACAGAGCCACTCTGTGACCATGATGAATCAAGACAAAAATAAGACTGCCCCATAACCATATCTGACAGCAGACAAAAGCATGAATATTAACCAAACATCAGAAATGAGCTAACACCATTCCATCCTGGTTCATATGAATGAGTATTCATTCCTTCCTTACAAATTATAACTTAACCTCACTCTAGTCTTTCCTCTTTCTGGGGAAGACATTAAATTGCCCAAGCATATTAACCTCACTTTCTAATAGTTTCCAATCTGGAGCAAAGATCTGAGTCCTTGTTATATCTGCCCCATACATCAATCTTATCTTTCCTTTCCCTTTCCTTTCCTTCTCTCTCTCTCTCTCCCCCCCTCCCTTTCTCTTTCTTTCTTTTTTGAGATGGAGTCTCGCTCTGTTGCCAGGCTGGAGTACAGTGGCACTATCTCTGCTCACTGCAACCTCAGCCTCCCAGGTTCAAGCGATTCTCCTGCCTCAGCCTCCCAAGTAGCTAAGACTACAGGCGCACACCACCATGCTCAGTTAATTTTTGTATTTTTATTAGACGCAAGATTTCACCATGTTGGCCAGTATGGTCTCAATCTCTTGATCTTGTGATCCTCCCGCCTTGGCTTCCCAAAGTGCTGGGATTACAGGCGTGAGCGGCCACGCCAGCCGAACCCTAATCCTTTCTAATGCCATTTTACTGAGCTGTCCTTTACCATATCCCACTGCTCCTCACTCCCATAGTGTCCATGATACCCTATGATCCTTTATTGTAACAAGCCATTAACTTAATGTGTTTAATTACAGAAGTGTCAATGTCCTTTGGCTGGAGGGCATTGACAGAACCTTCCAAGAGCACCTTTTTTCTCTTGTCTTTCTTGTCTTCAGTGTTCAATGTTCTCCTTGTGTTTTTTCTACTTTCCATCACTAAACTGTGTCCTAAATATGCAAGTGTAATTAAAAAAAATCAGTGAAAGAACCATCATCATGTATTCATAAAGTCAAATAAATAAAACCAAACACCAGATTCTGGTAACTGGACGGCTGCATTTCAGTTTTAGATAAGCATTTCAGGTCTAATCATTTTCTAGGTCTTTCTCTATTTTAGTAAACAATCTTTTAAGAACACTAGAGTATATCCATACTCGCTCACATGTTCCTGTTTTCCAACAGAAAAGACTCCAATGATACAATACCATAGAGAAAAAAGTTTGTGGGTGACATTTACTGTGCTAGTTTTTCTTGCATGTAGTTTGAGAGAACAGTAATGACTGATACAGTAGGCCCGTGGCATCTGCGGATTCCACATCAATGGATTGAATTAATTTGAATTGAAAATATCCAGAAAAAAGTTGTGTCTGGACTGAACATGTAGAGACTCTTTTTTTTTTTTGGCATTATTCCCTAAACAATACAGTATAACAACTATTTACATAGCATTTACATTGTATTAGGTATTATAAGTAATCTAGAGATGATTTAAAGTATATGGGAGGATGTGTGTAGGTTAGATGCAAATATTTCACACCATTTCATATCAAGAACTTGAGTATCCATGGATTTTGGCATCCTCGGGTGTTCCTGGACACAATCTCCCACGATAACAAGAAACAACTGTCTATATGAGAAGCGACTGATACCTTCCACCCTTGAAATTATGTTTATTTCCAGACTAACCTCTGGAGTGTGAATTCTGCTATGGACAGCAACCCTAATTGCTAGGACATACACAAGCCTGGACTCTTGGTAGCCCACATCCCTTTGATTTTCCCTTTTATAGTTGGGAGCAAAACCTCTTTTCTTTCTTGTTTGTTTTGGCTGAGTGAGAAAGCTCCTATTATTTTAGCTCCAAGTATGGCAATATAAAACCCAGCACCATCTCTGCAATCTGTGATATTAGAAGGTACTGTGTACCAAAAATATCAGATCGTTTTTCCAATTATACACACCTATCAGTAGAGAAAGTTAAAGAATTGAACTGGGGGACTGACTCAAAAATATAAGTATTAATATACTTTAAAAACTCCCTAGGTGACTTTTTATTTGACCCAATTCCCCATCTCCCAGAAACCTGTCCTTAGATGTGATATTCCCTCCCAATCAAAGGAAAAGAGCACCTTAAAGAAGCCAAATTTAGGATCAACCTATGATCTACTATTTAATATTATCTGTAGGGCGAACTCTTAACAAATTTAGAGCCAAATCATGCGTCGACCTGAGCTGACCTAATTGCTTGTTCTGTTGTCTGCAGTTCTGGGACGTGGACTAGACTGAGGCTAAGCCCTGAATAGCAGTTGCAGATCTCAGGGAAAATCTACTTTACGGGACAGCAATAGTGATGGTCCTGTTAAGGTTGCTGAGGCCACAGTGAACTAACCTCTATTTTTCATTGCCTAATAATTTCTCCAGGAAACTACATTTGCTTATATAATTTATCTTGTTTTGTCTTGGCTCAAAAATGAACTTGAGAAAAAGTGTAGTAAGATTCTGTATATTTTAAGTTATACTGCTGTGATCAGCAGAAGTTACTTTGCTTCAGAGTATCCAACAGAATTTGCTTCAGAATAAATGTACATGACAATGTATGTGACTTGATGTCTGTACCAGAATGAAGCCAGAATGGTGTTGACATCAAGTTATATTTGAATGTGAAGTTTATGTGGACATTGCAATGTGAACAGAGATGAATGATTAACGAAATTGTAAAATATGTTTTTTGGCTACTGAATTATTTAAAGCATGATATGGATATGAGCTAATGAATCTTTCCCTCTACACTGAAAAGTAGATGAATAGTGCATGTTCCGGGTTTAATTTAATCATGATGTCTTCAGTACAGAGGCCACAAGTAATTTACTCAAGAACGCAGTATAATCATTGTAAAGTCCAGTAGTTCTGCTTGGAATTTTTCCAAATGGGAAAAGAAGGCAGACTTAAAAAGTATATTTTTGTCACAGAATCACAACTTGGACTTTAGGGTTGAGTAGCTTGTGAGCTACTCAGAGGCAAGATGCAAGTCTTTGTGCCCAAGTACCTGTCACACTGTCAGATACTAGATAAAACTTCACACAGAAAGACAACACAAACAAACAATGACAAAATGAGACAGACCCTGGGCTTGCTGTTATCAATTATCAATTCTGTTTCGAAAAGGAAGACCTAGAGATTCTTTGTAATTCTGAGGTTCCCTTAAAAAATTGATAATCACTGGAGCAAAATACCAGGGTTAGAATTTGGAAGGAAATACTGTGAAATTTTGACCAATCAGCAAAGTTTCGAAATATTTCATGTCTATTAAGTGGTAGTTAAAAACCACCTTTCAAGAAGGCTATCAAAGACAGCCAGATAACTACATTGCCTGTATTTTATTTTTACTCTTTTTGTGCAAATTATGATTTATAATAATTATTTTAAGCACTTGTCTTTTAAATCATACAGGAAAAAAGGAATAAGCCAAAAATGTAATAATTGTAGATTTTCTATTTAGCAAGTAGTTCCCTTTACCAGTGTTTTTTCTGTAACTGTACATGAATAACATGTGTAACATAATGCTGTACTTACACACAGTGTAATGGTTACCATAGTACCTCACTGTATGTGTGTGTGTGTGTGTGTGTATGTGTGTACTTAGAAGGCCTAAAATCTACTCTGTGAGCAAATTTTCAGTATATAATATTATAACTATAGTCTTCATGTTGTACATTCCATCTCTAGACTTATTCACCCTATACAACTCTAACATTGTCTCTTTTGACTTACATCTCCTTATTTTCTCTTTCACCCCCCCCTCCACTCCTGGTAACCACTGTCTATTCTCTGCTTCTATATATTTGACAGTTTTGGTTTTTAGATTTCACATAGAATTGAGATCATGCAATATTTTTCTTTCTGTGTCTGGCCTATTTTACTTAGCATAATGCAATACAGATTCATCCATATGGTCACAAATGTCAGAATCTCGTTTTCAGGCTGAATAATATTCATACATGTACACACATATACAGACACACACATCCCCCATATTTCTATTCATCTGTCGATGTACACCTAGGATGTTTCTCTGCCTTGGCTATTGTCAATAAAGCTGTGGTGAACATGAGAATGCAGATATCTCTACAAGATGGTAATTTCAACTTCTTTGTGTACATACCCAGTAGAGGACTTGCTAGATCTTAAGGTAGTTCTAATTTCAATTTTTAGAAGAACCTCTATACTGGTTTCCATAACAGTTAAACCAATTTACATTCCCATCAACAGTATATAAAGGCTGTCTTTTCTCCACACTGTCACCAACACTTGTTATCTCTCCATTTTTTATAATAGTCATATTGACAAGTGTGAGGTGGTATCTTATAATGGTTTTGATTTGCATTTCCATGATGATTAGTGATGCTGAGTACCTTTTCAGACACATATTGGCCATTTTTATGTCTTCGGTGGAGGAACATCTATTCATATCTTTTGCCCATCTTTAATTTTTAGAATATTTTTAAAATTATTATTTTTTTTATTTTTTGCTATTGAGTTGTGTGCATTCCTTGGTATACATTCTGTATACCAACCCCTTATCAGATGTAGGATTTGCAACTGTGTCTAGGCTGACTTCATTTTTCTGACTGTTTGCTTTGCTATACAGAAACTTTGTCAGTTTGTAGTCCTACTTGTTTATTTTTTGCTTTTGTTGCTCGAGTTTTTGGTGTGATAGCCAAAAATTTATTGCCCAGAACAATGTTATAGAGCTTCCATGTTTTCTTCTAGGATTTTAATGGTTTCAGGTCTTGCATTTAGGTCTTTAATCCACTTTGAGTTGGTTTTTTTGTATGGTGTAAGACAAGATTCCAATGTTATGCTCTGCATGTGGTTACCTGGTTTTCCATACATCATTATTGAACAGACTATTCTTTCCCAGCTGTGTCTTGATGGGCTTGTTGAAAATTATTTGATTGCATATGCTTGGGTTTATTTTTGGGTTCTCTATTCTGTTCCCATGAGTCTATGTGTCTGTTATTATATCAATACCATAATATTTTGGTTACTAAAGGTGTGTAGCATATTTTGAAATCAAGAAGCATGGTGCCTCCAACTGTGTTTTTCTTTCTAAATATTTCTCTATTTTGGGGTCTTTTGTGGTTCAATACAAATTTTAGAATTTTTTTTCTATTTTTGTGAAGCATGCCATTGGACTTTTTATAGAGATAATGTTGAATCTGAATATCACTTTAGGTAGTATAAAAATTCTGACAATATTAATTCTCCCACTCCATGAATATGGGATATATTTTTATTGATATCCTCTTCAATTTCTTTCACCAATATTCTGTAGTTTTCTGGGAAGTAGTAGTTAAAAATCAACAATAACAACAACAACAACAACAAAAAAGCCCAGTACCAGAGAGTTTCATGGCTAAATTCTACCAAACATTCAAACAAGAATCAAAGCAATCCCTCTTAAACTCTTCCAAGGAATAGAATCAGAAGAAATACTTTCAAACCCAGTTTATGAGGTCAGTATCACCCTGGTCCCAAAGCCAGACAAATATACCACAAGAAAAGAAACCTGTTATAGGCCAATGAGTTTCTGATGAACATAGATGCAAAATTATTCAGTGGAATACTTGCAAACTGAATTCAACAACACATCGAAAAGATTATAAATCATGACCAAGTTGAATTTATCTCTGGGATGCAAAGTTGATTTAACATATGCAAACCAGTGTGATATATTACATTAACAAAATGAAAACTAAAAACCACATGATCATCTCAATTGATGCAGAAAAAGCATTTGACAAAGTTCGACATTCTTTCTTGATGAAAAAAACTCACCAATTTGAGTGGAGAATGAAATTTTGTCTACATAATAAGGTCATTTATGAAAAGTCCACAGATAACATCAATGGGGAAAACCAAAAGCTTTTCCTCTAAAATCTGCTACAAGGAAAGGCTGCCTACTGTCACCGCTTCTATTCACCATAGTACTGGAGATACTATCAAAAGCAATAAGACAAGGAAAAGAAATAAAAAGCACTCATACAAGAAATGAAGAAGTAAAATTACTCCTATTTGCAGACACTATAATCCTATGTGTAGAAAACCCCAAAGACTCTACCAAAAAACTCTTAGAACTAATAAATGAATTCAATCATTTATAGGATACAAAATCAACATGAGAAAATCAGTTACATTTCTGTATACCAATAATAATTTGTCCAAAAAAGAAATCAAGAACAATATCTTACCATTCTTTGTTTGTTATGGGTGTTCAGTAAAGGGATTTTTAAACTTAAGTGTTAATTAACACTAATTATTTTGGAGAAAAAAATATATTTAATGTGACCAAATACTTCCTAAGCAGTTGTTTTCAAAATAAGTAGGTATTTGCCATACTCAGACATGTTTTTTTCTCTAAACCAATTGTTGCAGCAGATACAACCTTAATTGCAAGAATAAGCATTCCTTATAATCCTAGAACTACTAGTGAATAACAATTAGCATAAGTAATAAAAATGAACAGTTTGCTATTATTAAATAGTTTCTTTTTTAACGGAATGTTTGGTGGCATGTTTATACATCATCCAGAGATAAAACCACCCTAAATTCTTTTATCCACTACCGGCTTTTTGCTAAAGAATTCTAATACCTAAATATTTTCAGAAACTTTAAACGATGAAGCTGCCTCTTTCATGATTTGGAAACTCTTATTTTGAACTAGTCATGATTGAAGCAGTTAAAAATCAGGACCAGCTAATCTATTTTTAAGTTGAATCCCTTAAGTAATCTGGGATGCTCAAATCTTGACCCAGGTACTAGTTTGGCTGTTGATCTGCTTCTTAGATCCTCAGGGAATACAGAAAATGCACATGACGTAGATGCGGGATCTTTACATTCATTCGTTCATTCATTCATTCATTCATTCAGAGACGGAGTTTCACTCTTTTGCCCAGGCTGGAGTGAAGTCATGTGCTCTTAGCCCTCTGCAACCTCTGCCCACTGGTTCCAGTGATTCTCCCATCTCAGTTTCCAGAGTAGATGAGATAAGATAGTCTGGCTATGCTATCCTGAGTAGCTGGGATAAAATAGCCTAGCTAATTTTTATATTTTTAGTAGAGACAGAGTTTCGCCATGTTGGCTAAGCTGGTCTCGAACTCCTGACCTCAGGTGATCCACCCCCCCTCAGCCTCCCAAAGTGCTATGATTACACGCGAGAGCCACCGCGCCTGGCCTTAGATGCATGATCTTTATACTACCTGAGTTTCAGCCCTGAATCCCTGGTTGTCTTCCTATGCTACTGAGCTGTGCTATTCCATGACTGTGGTACAAGGGTCTGCAAGTGGACTAGCCCATGCCTTCATTTCTCTGAAGTATTCCCCTGGTCCTACTCTGCTATCTAAAAGCAGAGAGGTCCTACTATAATAGTTATATATGGGAGAAAAGAAACAGAAGAGAAGAGAGCCAAGTGAAGAAAGCAATTTCATGTGAGTTATCCTAGTCCTGTGCTATTTATAATTTATTTCCTCCTCTAAAAGCTGCAATAGCCCAAGTGTATGTTTTTGACATATAATCTTCTCTTAGAATGAGAGGAGTCTTTGACTAATTCTTAAAGAACGTGACCAACTCAAACCTACTGGGAACCCATGTCAGAGCTGGAAAGGACTTTGGAGATCATCTAGACCAGTGGTTCCAAACCTTGATTTTGCCCAGATCCCCTGAAGAAAGGAACACTTCACTCCATCAGTAACATCCAGTGAGACTAGTGAAGGGATTCTTCAGAGCAGAGTGCAGAGAGAGACATTATAGCATCTTGGCAGGAAAACAGGGGGCTTATAATTTTAAAAGACCAGCCACCACCAACACTAAACAGGAAATTCTGATATTACTGCCTGGCACAGAACTGGCTGGGGTGGGAGGACATTGGTGAATTATTGTTTCAAACAACCCTCTTCATTTAGTTATGAGAAAACTGAGGCTCAGAAATCTTAAGAGATTTTTTTTTCTCATCCCCACAGATAGTGACTGACTCAGCCCCAGACACTGTAAATCTTCCCCTCCTTAAATAATTTTATTACACTCTACGACATCTTCCTTAAATCCAGATTTTGTATAGAATTTTTCTGTGCCTAGTTAAAATGACAAAGAAAGCAAGAGTAAAGGAGGGTAGAAAAACAAGAAAAGATGGAAGGGAGTAGGAAGGGAAGGAAGGAAGGAAAGAAGGAAGGAAGGAAGGGAGGGAGGGAGGGAAGGGAGGGAGGAAGGAATGGAGGGGGAAGAAAGAAGGAAGGGAGGGGAGGGGGGGGGGGGAGGGAGGGGAGGGGAAGAGGAAGGGAGGGAGGGAGGGGGAGAGGGAGGGAGGGAGGGAGGGGAAGAAGGAAGGGAGGGAGGGAGGGGAGGGGAGGGAGGGGGAGAAGGAAGGGGAGGGAGGGAGGGGGGGAGGGGGAGGGAGGGAGGGAGGGAGGGAGGAAGGAAGGAAAGAAACACAATCACCAAAATACAAGGGAACAAACACAGAGCGCATGACCCAGGGGAGCCTGCTAGCAGAATGCCAGTTGCATGAGGTAATTCAGTGCTGTCATGCAGTGATTATGCTCTGAAAGCAAAGACTGGAAGAGCTGGTAGATGAGCAACTCAAAACAGAATTACTTGGGAAAATCTTAATTTCACATTGATTTAGCAGGCAAGAAGAATGACTTGTATTAGAGCAGGCTCTTATTTGCGGCAATGTGTTTGTTTCCTAGAAATTCTTTCAAGTGGTGACAACCTACTAGACCACCAGTAAGACTCTTCACCTGTCAAATCCTGTCCCTTCAGAACTGTTGGAACTCCCAAGTCAGAGCTGCGTTTTCCCCATCATATTCTTATTTCTGTTAAAACGCAAACAGTACAGAGAAAGCACCGGAGAGAAGTTTTGACAGAAGCTGAATGAGGAGATCAGTGGCTCCTGGCTGCAGGGGTGGAATTGTTAAGGCAGCTTCCCTCTGAAGGTGGAAAAACTCTAGGGGCATTTTGTGGAGCTTGTGCGCTGAAGATGAATGTGACGTGTAGGACATTTCTGCTTAACTTTGAACCTGCTCCGAGAGAAGTTCTCGCCTTGTATTTCCTAAGGTAGAAGAAGATGACTCTTTTCCAAAAAGTATAGAGAAACTGAAAAATAGTTTAGGTGAAAATACTTGAAACAATTTTTTGATTGTTTCAAGATAAGATATACTTTCCAAATCACATAAGTATACACGTAAGATATACTTTCCAAATCAAATGTGTTCTTTTTGTGTGTGGTGTGTGTATACAAAAGAACCTTTATTTGTTTTAAATAATTCTAAGTAAATACATGACAGATTATACAAAAAAAATCAAAACACAATTTTTCTAAAAAAAAAAGGCTGAAATTAATATGGTCTATAATCTGTGAAAATTACTGTGTGTAAATGAAGAAGGAATATATTCCTATTCAATGAATGCGTGTACTTATTGTAAGCTCCAGAGTGTTTATTGTATTCTCTCAGAGCCCTCTGCACTCCTAAGTTCTTGGAGATTTGCCCTGTGGTAATATTGCCCCTACCATAAGCAGTAGGGTAATTGGCTTTATAGTAAGGAAATGGCAGAGTTCTTGAGTTTATTTATTCTAGGCCTATCCAAATTCATCATTGTAATGAATGTTTATTGAGGATTAACTATGTTCTTGTCACTCTGCAACATAGCTTATTTGAATTTTTTCTTTTGCGAATATGTTAGGGGATGGCAGGGTCCCCAGACATACACACAGGTAATCCCCTTCCTTCTGCTGATGCAAGTTTTCATCTCTTATTTGATGTCCTACCCTGCCTCCATCCCTGGGATCTGGTGTGACTCTCACTTGTATCCTGAATACAAGGATCCTCCTCCCCCTCTACCCCTTTCCATTCTTGTCCCCATCCCTCAACCCCAACTCTCCAAGCTTACCACAGGGATATACTCATGTCCCAAGCTAGCACTGATGAACTGTCTTCCAATAATATGAATTTTGAGCAGTGGTCCCCAAGGGAATGAGGAACTGAAGCTAAATGGTCTCAACTAGGAAGCTCCAGGGCGGTCTGTGCTTCCTGCTTGTTGAGCCCTCCAAAGCTACCCTCACACTTGGCTTTCTCAAGGTCTGATTGCTCTCTTTTCTTTTGACCCTTTGAGTCCCTGTAGATTACAATAAATCCCCCTTTTCTGGCTTAAATTAGTCTGATCCTATTCTTTTAGAGAGAAGAACGATTTTGCATATGTAATGTTGCAGGATTAGAGAGATTATATAGTCACACAACCACTAAGATTTTTATAGAAATTACCTTTAAAGATACAATTCTATTGTTCAGAGATGTCTCAGGTTATCTTTGTTTCTTAAAAATATGCTCACTCTATCCTTTTACTCCTTTAGTCAAGCTAACTCCAGTGCCAGAAATGGAAGGATTGCCTTTGGCCGTCTTGAGAAAACACTGATACTCATTTTAACTGTATATACATTGATACCTGGTGTAAAATCCTGATTATCCTTTCTGGTGAACTCTAGGGTGATAAATATGTGCTTACAATGGGATTGTTTGCACTTGAAAGGGTTTTGCCCCACTTCTGTGATATCTGAAAACATTTCTTCTTTACCACTCTGAAGTTAAACTTCAAGGTTACTCCTTTCACTCCCCCACACTCATCTGAATAACATGCTTGGTTTGAAGCAGGTCCTTAGAGTGGTGCAATGGTTGGGTGTACATATTGAAGAATGTGGTTGGCTAATTCTTCCAGTCCTGTTACTGTGAATTAGCAAATGTATTTCTGATTATGACCCTTAAATCAAAGGTGAATGCTGGAGAGATTAAATATCATTAATAATTCAGCAAGTAGAAAGTATAATTTTATCCTTTATAAAATGGCATGCTGACATTGCTGTATTCAGGAAGGCTCATTAAAACAGGTACAATTACAGCGTGAATTTAAGGGACTGTTATATCTTTTTACCTTCAGAAAAGATGCATGGAATTCTTTCTTTCCCCCCTTACAAAGAATATTTCTGATAATGGAAATAACAGAGATTCTGATAGAGATATAAAGTTAAACACAAAACTTTGGAGGTATTAAGTTCATTTCATGCTTCTTACTTTGTTTGTAGAACACTGAATATGTCACAAAATATATTTCCTTCTTTTTTTTGTGAGCCAGGGTCTGGCTCTGTGACCCAGGCTGGAGTGCAGTGGCCTAGCTCACTGCCACTTCCATCTCTCCCGGGCTCAAGGAAATAGCTGGGACTACACGTGTATGCCACCATGCCTGGCTAATATTTTTTAATTTTTTTTGTAGAGACAGAGTTTCACCATGTTGCCCAGGCTGGTCTCGAACTCCTGAGCTCATGTGACAGCCACCTCAACCTCCCAAAGTGCTGGGATTACAGGCGTGACCCACAATGCCCAGACTATATATACATACATATATTTCTAACAAATCTCTACTTAATGGCAAGTATTGTCAAGAGAAGTTCATAAAAAATTTGATGAACCACCATCCTAATTCCTTTTTTTTTTTCCTGGAGAATTTTTTGGTAAAGGGGAATGATTGATTTAACTGAATAAATAAAGCATGCTTGTCTAGTGCTTCCTACCCAATTTTTCTTCCACTGGATATACAATTATTTTCATTCATTCCTCAAAGTCTCTGCTATCAAAAAGATGAGTAAACTGCAGATGAAAGCTTGTTAAAGGCATCTATAACACAAAGAAAAGGAATAATTTCACTTTTCTGAGAACTATTGTATTGCCTCTAGAGTGAGTTTTATTTCATCATAAATATCATTTCAATTCAACGAAAGTTAGGTAAAAGCAAATGACATTGTCGTGTTTAGAAATCTAGAGGCAAATAAAACACCCAAAATATATACTTAGATGTTATTCTCTCCATTTTGATAGAAGATAAAGTATTTTGATAGCAGCAGATTTCTTTATAGCCCTTCAGAAATATTTTTTCCTTTGTCCCTTTATATTATAAAATGTATAAGAGTGATTCCAAAATACTTTTGGTGGTAAGCTTTATTTTTTAAGAGCCATTTTAGTTTCACAGCAAAATTGAACAGAAGGTACAGAGTTATCTCATATACTTCCTCCCCTATATATCCACAGACTTCCCTATCAACACCCCGCACTAGAGTAGTGCATTTGCTACAATCTATGATCCTACCTTGACACATCATTCTCACCCAAACTCCATACTCTGAGTCAGGGCTCACTCTTAGGGTTCACAGTACATTTAGAGAGTCATTATTTTCTTTTTCTAACCAAAAGGATGCATTTCTTTGGCTACTTATTTTTAATAAACTAAAACCATGTTTGGTTTAATAAATATTCATTCACTTCTTTGGGTGAAAAACAAAGCATGAGGGGAATTACGTGCAAGTGCGATGGATTATTTATGATCTTGAAAACAATTAATACTGAGAGCGGCTGCTGGTTGTCCAGCGTGCCAAGTACCTCCATGGTGCTCTCTCTGCATTATCTCTCTTGATCTTTACAGCCACTTTATGAGGAGTATGGTCTTATGAGGGATATAAAACTTAAAATGTGAGATGATAAAGCAGTTACTAAACTTCTGTGGTTTATAAGTGACAGTGAGGTAGGAGGCAGGGATTTGACTCTGGACCAGATTGAAGACTAGCTGAAACAGGAGGAGGTGAAAGCACCTTTCCATAAGACACGCTCACCAGAGCCAGGTCAGTTTTCCACTGCCATGGCAACACCCAGAGGTTACTGCCCTTTCTATGACAGTGGTCCAGAAGTACACCTCTTTTCTAGGGAATTCTGAAAAACCTCCCTCTTCATTTGCATGTGCTTAAAAGTAGGAAGAAATATGACTGCAGACCTGCCTCTGACCTGCAGCTCTGGGCACACTGCCCATGGGGTATCCCCCGCTTCGCAAGGAGCAGTACCGCCGCTGCTGTACACTGCCGCTTCTATCAAAGTTGCTGCTGAACACCAACGGCTCACCCTTGAATTCTTTACTGAGTGAAGCCAAGAACCAGCTAGGTTATGCCCCAATTTGGGGGCTTGCCTGCCCTGCAACAAAAGGATTGCATTTGAATCGGATTCTAGCGCCTGTTCTCTTAACTGCTGGACTATAGACTAGTCTTGTGTTTAGCAGCCTTTGCTTTATTTTTTCCATTTTATTATCCACCCTTGATAATTCTTTTCATTTCACAGACCCAGACTATAATAGATGGTCTAAGATAGTGTCAGCTAATATTCATTAAGTTTACTGTGCTGCTAGCATTGTTTCAAAGGGTTTCATTATTCTTATTTAATAGATGGAGAACAAGAAGGTTATTACATAATATGGCTAAGGAGAAAAATAAAAAGGAAGCTATTAGGGGCTAAATTGTGTTCTCCCAAAATTTATATGTTGAAGTCCTAACCCCCAATACCTCAGAATGTGATTGTGTTTGAACATTAGGCAGGCCAGGTACAGTGGCTGATGCCTGTAATTCCAGCACTTTGGGAGGCCAAGGCGAGAGGATCACTTGAGGTCAGGAGTTTGAGACCAGGCAGCACAGACAGATCCTATCGCTATTCATTTTTTGTTTTAAATTAGTGGGGCATGGTAGTCCCAGCTACTCAGGAGGCTGAGGCAGGAGGGTCTCTCAAGTCCAGGAGTTTGAGGCTGCAATAAGCTATGATCACACCACTGCACTCTAGCCTGGGTGACAGAGCAAGACCTTGTCTCTAAAATAAATAGATAAATAAACAAAGATAAGACCTTTGAGGAGGTAAAGTTAAAATGGGGTCATTAGAGTGGGCCCTAATCCAATCTGACTGATGTTCTTAAAAGAGGAGGAAATTTGAACACAGAAATAGACAGAGGGAAGACCATGTCAAAACATGGAGAAGGTTATCATCTACAAGCCAAGGAGAGAGGCCTCAGAAGAAACCAACCAGCTTCATTGCTGACTTACAGCCTCCATATTTGTGAGAAAATACATTTCTGTTGTGTAAGCCACCCAGTTTGTGGAATTTTGTTCTAGTAGCCCTAGCAAATAAATACAGAGGCTGATAAAAAGACATTTGCAAGAATAAGGGTTTAGGGTAACCTGTGGAGTAAGTTTATTCCATAATCCCTGTGACTAGTGTTAATTGGATCTTATATCTAAATACCATAGGCTGAATTGTTATCATCCCCCGGATATGTTACATCTCCTGTGTTTCAAGTTCTTAAGACCCCCAGTGATGCCTAAAACCATGGATAGTACCAAACCCTATGTATACTATGCTTTTTCCTATACGTACATACCTATGCTAAAGTTTATAGACTAGGCACAGTAAGAGATTAACCATGAAAACTAAAAATAAAATGAAATAATTATAACAATATACTGTAATATAAGTATGTGAATTGAATGTGGACTCTCGAAATATTTTATTTTACTGCATGCACTCTTCTTCTTGTAAGATGATAAAATGCCTGTGTACAGAGGTGAATGACATAGCATAACATGCCACAGGCATCGTGACACAGCGTTATGCTACTATGGACCTTCTGATGATATCTCAGGAAGAGCATCTGTTTCAGGTGATTTTGGATCATGTAGCCATGATGTTTTCCATGGTTGGATGTCAGGAGAAGATGGTGTCTATGGTTGTAGCGACTTGAACACAAGCACTGCCACACCACAGCAGTGAATCTGCTAACCACGATGGCTGCTATGTGAGTAACAGGTGGACACCCAGCATGTAGATGCTGCGCGAAGGAATGATTCATGTCCCGGGAAGGACAGGATGGATGACTTAAAATTCTATCCTGTTCCTTGGAACGACCTACAATTTAAAACTTATGAATTGTTTATCTCTGGAATTTTCCATTTAATATTTTAAAACTGTGGTTGACCATGGGTTACTGAAACCAAGAGGAGAGAAAGTATGGAGAAAGGAAGATTACTGTAAATTTCAAAACTAGGGCATTTCTTGTTTCTGTTGACCAATAAGGACTACCAAGTGTGTTAGTGCTTAGATTAAATTTATGAGTGGCTATAAGGTAAAACATTGATGGATTTATAACAATTGATTGCCAAGTAAAGGCAGGAAAAAAACACATAAATACAACAATCAATTAGAATCAAATGCCAAAAAGGAAGAATTTAAAGAATGGGAAATGCTTAAATGAGAAGACATGAGATGAAACCTGTGTTTATGATCATGTGTTTCAAAAAAGGTGAGTGCTTTTATAGATTAAATTGAACTCTGAGAAAGCGCTCTTCCCTTCTTCCTCAGTAAAAATTCTTTGTTACAATGCATCGCCACTAACATCTATCACAACTGGATTTTTAAAGGGACTTTCAGAGTTACTTTAAAACTTTGTTTCATGGTTCTTCACATCTTTGGTGGGAAGTAAGATAATTAACTTTTATCTGTGTAATCTTTAAAAGAGCAGAGTATTTCACCTGTGACATTTTCCATTTAGCCATTATCACCTCCGACAGAGAATTCCAGAGTTTCATAAAACTCTAGTTCCACAGGCTATTAACAGAAATTGCATCTACTTACAGCCTACTTTTGAGAAATTTGTGCTGTATAATTACTACCACCATAGCAATACAAGTTCATTTTTTTCTTTATGTTTCCAAAATTATGAAATCAAATGTTTTATAACTTTATACAATTTTAAATCTATACTGAAAATTAAAGTCAACTGACTGCAAGAATCTGAGAGACTAATCAATTCACTATACAGTTTCAAGTTTCTGAATTGAGATTTTATTTGTCACCAGTGAATAAAGAATGATGATGATGATGATGGTAAAGATGGTAAGTACTTGAGCATTTGTTGAATGATTACTAGGTTTCAGGCCATGAACTAACCACTTGTTAGAGGCTTTGCATATTAATGTATATTATAAAACTCCAGTAATATAATGTAGTATGTACCCTTTTTAAAAATTATTTCATCATAGCAAATCTCCCCCCTTGTCATGAGAATCTGGTAGGACTATTATTGATGGAGGACAATTTGGGGAGTGGTGTCTTAAGCTCACACTTAGCCTTATAATTAACATCAGCTTTAAGTTGACTAATTATTTGTCATTATAGAATTAACTCTTTCTGGAGACTGTTGAGGACCCCATGTCGGCTTGTTTCTATTCTCTCTCCAATATTTAGAAAGACTCATAACAAATGTATGAGTTAGCTATGTTTGCAGAACAAGCCCACTAAACTTTAGTTGGCATAAAATAGTAACAACCACTATTTAGCTCACAAGCCTGCAAGCTGATGACTTAGACTGGACTCAGCTGTGTAAGTTTTCTGGTCTTTGCTGGGCTGACGCTATGGTTTTATTCAAATGTGGCTGTGTAAAGGATATGTGCTCTCACATGTCTGGAAACACAGCTAAGGCAACTGATCTCTCCTCCATGTGGTCTTTCATTCTCCAGGAACCTAACCTGGGCTTGTTCACGTGGTAGTTACAGGGTACCAAGAGATAGCATGGAAGCTAAGACTCTTGAGACCTAGGATGACAATTGACATGGTGTCACATTCTGTTAGCCAGAACGAGTCACAAGTACAGTCCAGCTGACCCAGTTTTAGGTTGTGCTTTTAACCTTGTTTATGGTTTATTCTTGCCATGCATAATTATTATTAAATAGTAACATTTATCAATTGCTCATTTATAGATTCTGGGCTTAGTGTCTTGCTTAGACTTGATTATTTGATGATTATTCCTTAAAAATTAAAAACATAATAAAACATTCAAAACCTTAGAGAAAATATAGGGATTTTAAAAACCGACCTCAATATAGAAGAGGAGTCCTAAGCTGAAAAGCTATGGAAGAAATTACGAAAAACTGGCCCAACAGATTTGCCCCCTTTAAAAGTAAAGCATGCGTCACTCTCAGCTGATGAAATTGCCTTTTATTTTGCTGAGGAAACAGAAGCAATCAGAAGACTTTCAAGTATCTACCATGTTCTCCTTATCTGTTAGCATTTATTTTCACATCTTCTGTCTCCATTTATGATACTGTACATAAACACTTCATGCCCCTTTCTAAAGCCAAATCCCTATTTTACAGTAGACTCTAGGGTCTCTTTCCAACTCAATACATTGCTCCATCAAATATTTTTCTATTTTCAATTTCTCTAGATCTTCCTCATCAACAGAAAAATAAGCTATATTACTCCTATCTAAAATAAATCCTTCTCTTAACTCGCTTCTCTTCTAATAACCATTATTTCCCTTTTCAACAAATCTCTTCCCAAGTGTTTTTAGCTGTTGTCTCCAATTGTTTTCTCTTACTTTCCTTCAAATTTGTTCTAAGAGGCTCTCATTCCAAACTCCTCTTGTCAGAGTCACTGAAGACATCCATGTTGCTATCATCACATCACACCTGAATATCCGTTTCCCTCTTATCCAATCTCTTACCAGTATTTGACCCTAGTGATTATAATCTCCTCTCTTGAAATATTTCTTTCCTTGTATTTCAGGAGTCTTCTCTTCCTCCTCCCAAATGGCTACTTCTCATTCTTCCGCTGCTTGAAGTTCCCCAGAGCTCAGCCTTTGTTTATCTTTTCTTTTTATATCTATGACCACTCCATTAGTAATATCATCGAATTTCATGGCTTTATATGCTACCTATTTGCTGATGATTCCCACATGAGTATCTCTAGCTATCACTTCTCTCCTAAAGTCACTTTTTCCCAAATGACTACTGGTCATCTTCATGGATGTCTAGTAAGACACAAATTCGACACATCCGAAACTGAGCTCCTCATAGTTCTCACCCTGAATCTGTCCCTCCTGAAGTCATTCCCATCTATGTTAGCAACGACTCCATCCTTCTAGTGGCAGGTTAAAAACTCTAGAGTTTTATGTTCATTGCAGCACTATTCACAACAGCAAAGACATAGAATCAACCTAAATGCCCACCAATGGTAGACTGGAAAAGAAAATGTGGCACTTATATACCATAGAATACTATGCAGTCAAAAAAAAAAAAAAAAAAAAAAGAATAAGATCATGTCCTCTGCAGGAACATGGATGGATCTGGAGACCTTTATCCTTATCAAACTAATGCAGGAACAGAAAATCGAATACTACATGTTCTCATTTATAAGTGGGAGCCAAATGATGAGAACACATGGACACAGAGAGGTGAACAACACACACTGGGGTCTGTTGGAGATGGAGGGTGGAAGGAGGAAGAGGATCAGGAAAAATAACTAATGGGTACTAGGCTTAACACCAGCGTGATAAAATAACCTGTACAGCAACCCCCGACCACACAAGTTTGCCCATATTACAAACCAACACATTATCCCTGAACTTAAAATTAACATAAAAAAATCCAGAGTTGGCATTGCTTCATTTTCACCTTCCAAACCTTGCTTTGAGTAACTCCTGTCACTTGTTTCTCGATGTATGTAGGGGTGGTGATTATTCTATATTAAAATCACTCCATTTAAGTGTTTGTTTAGATTATTGCAATAGCTTCCACCTGTTCCCAGTCCAGCACCCAGAATGAGCTTTTAAGTCAGATCATAGCATTTATCTCTGTAAAATTCTCCAATGGTTCATTCTCACTCAAAGTGCATGCCAAACAATGTACACCCGGCCCTTTGTGTTCTGGGGCCCATAACTCTTTATGGAATCCCAACCTCAATTGATTTCAGCCATACTAGCATTTTTCCTATTCCTTAAGCCTGGGTGGCATCTAACCTGCAGGCTTTTGCACTCACTATTTCTTCTGTCTGGCTTGCTTCCAACCCCTTCAAGTGTTTGCTTGAATGTCATCCTCCCTGATAATCCTGCTGAAAATCACAACCCCCATCCCTAGCACCTTTTATTTTTCTTCCATGTTATCATTTTTATCTATAACATTTATCACTTAATATAATATCAGTTTTTAAAAATTGTTGTCTTTCTTCTGAACTAAAATAAAAGCTTTCTGAAGGTCGGGATTTTTTACTCTTTTGTTCAAGTTTTACAAAGTCCAGAGTTTTGACTTTTTGTTCATTTCTAGATTACCAGGGCTCAGAAGCGTGTGCAGTCCATAGCAAGCTTTCAGTTGCTACAGTCATTTGCTGAATAACAACATGTTAGTCAACAACAAACCACATACACAATTGGTGGCTCTCAAAGGTTATAATACCATATTTTTACTCTGCCTTTTCTATGTTTAGATATGTTTAGTTACAAAAACACATACTGTTTTTCCAAAATTGCCTACACTATTCAGTACAGTCACATGCTATGACAGGTTTGCAGCATAGGAGTAATAGGCTATACCCTATAGCCTAGGTGTGCAGTAGGCTAGACCATTTACATGTAGATAAGCACACTCTGTGATGTTCACACAAAGACAAGGTAATCTAATGAAGCAATTGCAGAATATGCCCTTATTCCCTGAAGTAATGTCAAAAAGCACTCTGAGTAAAATTAAACTAGGAATAAAAATTGAGATGTTTCAAAAATTATCACTTAATATGTTTCAAATCTTGTTTATAGATTAATATGACAAAAAACTAACATTCCCCTATTGAAAAATAAGCCAATTGTATATAAATAATTTGCCAAATGAAGGTACATGTACAAAACTGTGCAATCTCATTAGTATTAGAAATACACATTAAAATAATAAAATTTTACATTTTTTCAAGAATTGGATAGAGAGATAAAAATTTTAATATTAAATTATGTTAATTTTTAATGAAATAGACACTTTTATGTACTATTGATGGGAATACTAATGGTCCGGAAAACAATTTTGTAATAATGTAAAAATGCTGTCATGATATGTAAGTGTTTTAACCCGAAAACTTTACGTTTGGAGATTTCTTTTAATAATCAGAGAGACTTAACAATATATGAAAGGAAAAAAAAAACTCTTAAAAATCACCTAAGTATTTACAATGAAGAAATAGGTTAATAAAACATAACTATATAATTAAATGTTATATAGCTTTTAAAAGCATGTTTTGTAAACATAGCTCAGGAAATAAGATAAAGATTTTATAGATATGACCTTGACTTTGAATTGGTGTATAAACCCAAACCTAAACTTAACCATTACCCAAAAACTGAATATATAACATAATCACAATTTTTCCAGAATTAAAATGTATATATACATATATAAAAATAAAAATAAAAGGAAATGCAATAGTGTTTTAACAGTGGTTTGTTGTACTGTTGTAGCTCTATAGGTAAATATAATTTATTTCCTAGGCTTTTCCTAATTCTCTAAATGTAAAACTAAACACATATTTTGATAATCAGGACACAACTTAAATAATTTTAAAAGCTAATTTGAATAAAAATAATGACTGTTCTTTGTCCATTTTCCTATCAACTGTAGATGGTCTTCTGCCTTCCTGGGGGAGTATCTGCTTACAACATGCTTTGGTGTATTGATGTACTGATCGTACTAAGTGAAATTTAAATTCCCCTCAGTGGGTAGAACAGGTATCTTGTGAAACCAAAGCTGCCAGTATCTACATCTACTTTTTAATTAAGTACAGTAATTCCTAGCCAGTACCAGCTGTTATCATAGTTCTTCAATTATGTGCCTTGATAAATAGCTCAGGAATGCTATATAAAAGACATAATCATGCAAGCCTCTTTTCACTTTTTAAACAAGCTTTGAAAATAAAATCCCTTTGAATTTCTACTTTCTTGAAAAGCTGTGATTGAATGTTTGTTGAGAATAAACCACATTCTCCCACTCCCACACTGACAACACCCATCACGTTTTTTCTTCCAAAACAGGTTTTTTTCTTTTTTTGAGATGGAGTCTCACTCTGTCGCCCAAGCTGGAGTGCAGTGGCACGATCTCAGCTCACTGAAACCTCTGCCTCCCAGGTCAAGCCTCTGCCTCTGCCTCCCAGGTATCTGGGACTACAGGTGTGCACCACAACTGGCTAATTTTTGTATTTTTAGTAGAGACAGGGTTTCACCATGTTGGCCAGGCTGGTCTCAAACTCCTGACCTCAAGTGATCTGCCTGCCTTGGTCTCCCAAAGTGCTGGGATTACAGGCATGAGCCACATGCCAGGCCCAAAACACCTTTTTAATATCAGATTAAAACATTTTTCAAATATTAACAAAGACACTTGAAGAAAGTGCAATAATTACTATTGTATTGTATAGCTGAAAAAACATCTCTCAGCAGAGTTACTCATTCTTGGACTTCTGAGTTCCTTGATCCATTCTATGCCTGATTTATAGGCCTGGACTCCTGCTATGATCACTTTCAATCTGAAGGTGCCAATCTCTTTCATGAAAAATAAATCTTGAAATATTTAAAAGGAATATAAAGAAATCTTGAATTTGCTGAAGGTTATGTATGCCATGAGGGGGAGGGGGAATGCTCAACTAAGATATTCTGATCTGTGCTATATGTTTTTCATAACCGTAAGTGGACTCACATGTAGTTCAACGATATCCACTACAGTTGCATGCTATTACTTTTAAAAGAATCTTTGTGTGAGCTGAGGAAGATAAAGGGAAATGATGGTAAAATTTTACATTAAAGTCACCATAAGTCCTAATCAATCAGTCCATTCAACTCATGTTGATTGAGCAACTATTAAAGATATATTTAAAACTTCCCATCATGGGAGCGTCACACACTGGGGTCTGTTGCGGGCAGGCCAAGGGAGGGACGGTGGGGGATGGGTGGGGAGGTCAGGGAAGGCTAACATGGGGAGAAATGCCAGATGTAGGTGACGGGGATGGAGGCAGCAAACCACATTGCCATGTGTGTGCCTATGCAACAATCCTGCATGATCTGCACAGGTACCCCAGAACCTAAAGTCCAAAAAAAAAAAAAGTTAATGAAAAAATAAAAATAAAAAAATAAAACTTCCCACCATGGAAACAAAGATTTTCTGTCTATGTATAAAACCTGAATATATTTATGATAAAATATATTGGCAGATAAAGAGCCTCATGTTTGAAATTTTGGTATGAAACTTCAAATTTTGGAAGGTTGCTTTAGTTTTGTCAAGGTGTTGCAGAGCTGTGTAACAGAGGGAACTTCTTGAGAGCAGGGATGGAGCTTATTTCATCTGTGTGTCTTAGCCATGCAGTGTCTGGGACAAAACTGGCTTCAAAGAATGCTTGTAAGGTAAAAAGCAAAGGGACATTTTCTGGTTTTTCAGACCTTGTCTCTCATGAGATAAAGGGAATTAATATGTTTGTATTTTACCCCTTCCCACAAATGTGGGCAAATGGCTTGCTAGCCAGATACATAGAGAAATTTCTGTTACTCTTAAAAGTTTTTTTCATGCCTACCATGTGGTCAAGCATTTTATTTTTGCAAACAGTGCCAATATTCATCATTTTAAGTACAAGTGTGGCAAACTTTAAAATCTGTCAGGTGAATAAGAATATTTTACTTTTAGGGGTAAAAACCAGAAAGGTAAAGGAACAGAAAAAGTATGATCTTTTCTTGGCATTCATTCATTCATTCATTCATCCATCCATTCATTCATGTATGTCTTGCATGCCCAGTTTATGAGCAGAACTGCGCTGAGTGCTGAGGATATAATCATGAGAAGATAGAATGTGGTCTCTTGCTATTGAGGCTTAGAAGCTAGGGGGGAAGAAGACATTAATCAAATAAGAACACAAATATATAAACTGGTGATAAGCACAAGGAAAGGTAGAGGATGTTGATGGAAAGTGGAATAGTAGATCTGACATACTCTGGAGGGATGGGAAAGGATTCCTTGAGCTGAGATTGGAAGGGTAAATAGAGTTAACTCAATGAGGGGTTGTAAGAGGGCGAACATTCTGGCAAAGGATGAGTAGCAGCAGCAAAATCCATGATATTGGGTAGGTTACCAGGTAGGGAGGATACCTAATGATCCCTAGAGAAAATGAAAGGTCAGTATGAGCAAAGCACCAAGAACAGTGAGGGCAGGATGAGATGAAGGTGGAGAGATAGGTGGAAGTGAGACTAGGCAACAACTCGGAGGCCACATTAGCAGGAGGACTTAGAGGTGTTTTAAGAGGAAAAAAGTGGGGAAGGGTAGAAAGCAGAAGTTATGGTGATAAGAGTGTGATCCAAATTGTGTTCTGAAAGTATAACTGTGGCTCCAGTGTGAGAACAGATTGAAGTGGGCCCCCAGTTTATGTGAGGCGATGAGTTAGGAGGATGTTTAAGGCTCAGGGTGAAACGTGATGCTGCTTGGAACTGGGTGATGGTAAACATAGGATGGATCCATTTGAGGGCCACTGGAGAGTTAAAATTTGGATCTTCCAAATAAAAACTTAGAAATTTATGTAAGCAATGAAATTCTGGGAGAGAGAATGTCATGTCGAGGTAACCAACTGTAGCAGTTGCTTATACAGTGAAGTAATTCTTGTCATCCCTTGCAGATTGATTATTAGGAAAGAAACTCAACTACCTATAAAATGTGACAAATTCAATAGGGCACTGGAACCAGTTGGGCTTTCAGCTTCATTTTGACAAAGTTATGTCTGACATGCATAGTTTTTTTCTTAGAGTTTTTAATGATACTTTGAAATCTGAGCAGTTGCCAGAGTCAATAAGAAGGGCCACAGTGAAGCTTCTTCCCAAGAAGCTAAGCCAGGTTGGGTTTTAAGTCATGTATATTGCCTATTTTATTTCAGCTTAACTACCAAGGACAGCATCCTTACATTATTTCTGAAATGATGGTACTAAGAGAGGGAAAGTTTCCTCCGAAGAACAGCACTCCTCATTATGTTGGTTGTTTTGGTTAAGAGTTGGTCATTACCCATGCCCATACTATTTAATTTCAGTGATGGTCAGGAGGATGTTGACTGAATTTGTTTAAGGTTATATTATATATTTGAAAGTTTGTATGAACTTATAGAAAGAGCACTGAGAAGAAGAATAACAGGAATAATAAAGCTTTTTTTTTTCTTTGATATGTTTTTACTTTAAAACTTCTCCCATAACTCTATCAGCTATGGTGTGAACCAGTGGAAATTTCTCCATTCCCCTTCCATTGCTGTCCTTTCAGCAATATCACACCCTTAAATTCACCCTTGCCCACTAACTTTTTTCAGGGTCACAAAATTAATCCAAAGATTAAATGAACGTTAGCAACACAAAAGGAGAAAGGAATAGTTTTGTGCAAGTTTGGAAGCAAAAGAGCATGAAGTGTGTATGGAATGCAAACGAAGCCTGGGAAACACCTGGTGCTTTGCTCCCAGGAAAGGGTGATAACATGCTGGGAACCGAGACCCACTCCCAAGCAGAGGAGCGGAAAGCCATCTGGTCTCTGCAGGTGCACCTGGAAGACTTTTCTGCTGCCAACATTACGTTAAGAGCATCAAGAAACAGAAGTATGACTATCTAAAAGAAAAGTTGTGGCCATTCACCACGTATATTAAAAATAATACTGTAATTCTTAGAGATTTTTCTTGAAAGAGAAAAATAATAAAGTAATCATCTGAAAACTAATACTAAATTTTTCTTTTGTGCTATAGAGATCGGCAGTCACTGTATTTCTTTAGAAACACCAAACTGCTAATTTTTCTAGCGACGATACACATATACATTATTTTGTGACTATGATTTTCATATATCCCATCAATAATGAACAAGTTAACATATGTAGTTTTTCACTGTAATTATATGTTAATTTAAAAGCCTCTATAAAATGTAGAGGTCTTTACTGCATTAAAAATGATTTGCTGATTATTGCAAGATCACAGATTGTATTTGCATTTTTTAGTTCAAGCCTTCCCCATTCCCCATTAGAATCCTCCTCTGAGCATTCTAACAGTTCCTACTGAAGATCACAGACTTCAGGAACTAAATATACATCATGAATGTGGTAAAAGACTACTTCATAGATAGATGTAGCAGTTTTCAAGGGTTAAAAGAATAGCATAAAATATCTGACTTATGAATTTATATGGTCTCGGTTAATATTTATAATGTTTTTTTCATTCTCAATTGACCATCCCTCTTATGCTACCTTGACTAAAACAAATGTAGCATATTTACTCATAGAAATAAGTCCCTTCAAACATCAAACAAAAGGAGAGTAGAACATTGACAAAGTTTTTAATGCCGCCACTTGATTGCCAGAGTGCCCACACCCCAATTTATGGGAAATTCTGGATACAGAGACATGTGATTCAGTATTTGCCTAATGCCTTTATAGATTCCTAAGTAAATCACAATGAAATATAATTTTTAAAAAGACCTATATTTTTAAGACATCAGCTTAGAAATCTAAAATTAATTGGTCAAGGTAAGGATTTTTAGATCAAGAAGAAATCTTAAAAACCATAGAATTATGGCCTCCTATCTTCTATATGAATAATGCATGGGAATCTCTATTTTACCGACTTGTCTTTATTATATTTTTAGAAAATATAATATTTGCTAATAAAGTTAGTTTTTGAAGGTTCTGGAATTCTGAAGTATGATATATAATTTCTAGAGTGATAGAAATTCTTACAAATAATTTCCATAACATCTAACATCCTTGAACATGTTTCATTTAATTCAGTTTTCTCCCCCAGAGGGTTTATTTGAGGGCTTTTCACCCAGGCACTGTGCTAGTAACTGAAGACAAAGCAAAACAAAACAAAACAAAAGCCCATCAAACACAGAGACACATTATATTATCTTACAAAGCCTACTCTAGAAAAGAGTAAAGACATCACCTTAGTGTTGCTAAAAAAAAATAAAAAATAAAAGTAGGTAAGGAAGACCTTTCTTATCATCTACATATATTGAAAGAATGGCAGTTTGGTGTTCGTAAAATAAATAAGAAAAGTCCCACTCTGTATAACCTTCAAGAAAAAAAAAGTTTCCAAATGACAGTTTTATAAATTTTCCTTTTTTGTTTCAAGCCTTTTCTAGGTTAGTTTTAATAGAAAAATAGATGTTAGTGAAACAGAGTACATATAAATATCAGAACTGTTTTTATACCTCTGTACAATTATGTGAGGTTGGTTGTATTATACTCATTTCACTTATGAGAAATCTGAGGTTCAGATTGTTAATAACTGATCCGAGACATCATACGACTGGGATACGGAGGACTTGCATTTGAATATAGATTTGACTACCATCAGCAACCCTGTCTTTTTCACTACAATATGCTGTCTCACCATTTTACTACAGAGCCACAGAAAACCACTCATTTAATGAAACTGCAATTACAATAGTCACAGACTGAACTGAATTCAAGAACAAAACTTCAGTAGACCATGCTGTATGAACTCTATTGTCCTAACAGAACCTTCTCACCCTTCTTGACATGTCACATAGCCAAAAAAGAACAACACTGAGGGGCTATGGAAGGCATGACTTTATTTAAAACTGACCCAGTGGAAGAGATAAGTCATGTGTTTTTCCTTATTCTTAAATAACAACAAAAATAATTGCTAATATTTTGATAGTTTTTAATGTATTGGCATAAAGTTTTTCATAATATCCTTATTATCTTTTCTTAACTTTCCAGAAATGTTTTACTATAAAATAATTTCATATAGGAAGGCTCTAAGAATAATACAGAGATCCCACAGACCCCTTACTCAGATTCATATGTATATATTCAATATGCTACATGTATATACTTTATATGTATACATATCTATTATTTTTACTTATTTCATTTAAAATATTTATTTTATACATACATACATACACATGTTTATTTTATATATACGCATGTCATATATATATATATATATACACATGTAAATGATTCAGAAAAAACATACATACGCATAAGCATATGTGTATATATATATTTTAATTCATTTGGGTGAAAGTTGCATCTATCATAATCATTTACTCTGAGGTGCTTCAAGATGTATTTCCTAAGAACAAAGACACTCCATTACATAACCACTGTTTGATGATCAAATTTGGGAAGCCAAGCATTGATATACTTACATGCTATTATTCAAAATGCAGTTCAAATTCAAATTTTATCAACTGTTTCAACAATGTTCTTTATAATAATTTTCCATGATCCTGGGCTTAATTGCTAATCACGTATAAAATGTGGTTGTCATGTCTCTTAGGTCTTTTTAGTTTTATTTACTTATTTCAACAGGGTTTTGGGGAAGAGGTTGTGTTTGGTTACATGAACAGTTCTTTAGTGATGATTTCTGAGATTTTGGTGCACTCATCAGTCGAGCAGTGTACACTGTCCCCAGTGCATACTCGTTTATCCCTCCCTCCCTCCCACCCTTTCCCCAAATCCCCAAAGTCCATTTTATCATTCTTATGCCCTTGCATCCTCATAGCTTAGCTCCCACTCCTATTATGTTTTTAATGAATGTAAAATAGGTTCTGTAGTGAGGACTCCCTTTTCATTTCTGATGTTGGAGCCTTCTCTTTTTCTTGATTGATTTTGCAAATTTTTTGCTATTCTGATTCTCTATGTTGCATTTTGTTTTTCTCTTTTGCAACTTTCTCCTCTTATTGTTTATTTCTTTCATTCCATTTTTAACATGGAGAGCTTAATTTTTAAGCATCAGAATTTAAATGTCTTCCTCCATAAAATGGATGCTTAATTAATTTTCAGCCATTTTTTTCTAACTATTGCACGAGAGACTACAAATTTGCCTTTAAATATGACTTTAGCTGCATTCCGTAAGTCTGCTAAAGACCTAGAGCCAGTGGAACTCTCATACATTAATGATGGAAAACCAGCATTTCTCACCAAAATTGAATGCATGTATTCTTCACAAATCAGCACTTCCAATCCCAGGTATACATATATACATAGGTGCAAAATATATACATAGGTGCAAAAATACATGCACAATAATACACGTTTTATTTTTTCAAATTGTTTTTAGTAGTCATAAATAGAAAACTATCTGGCAATTGAAGAATAGAAAAATAAATAATAAATTCTGCAATAGAATACTACATAAAGACACCTGTAATCCCAGCACTTTGGGAGGCTGAGGCGGGCGGATCAAGAGGTCAAGAAATCAAGACCATCGTAGGCAACAGGGTGAAACCCTCTCTCTACTGAAAAATACAAAAATTAGATTTATAGAAGATGGCCAAATAGGAACAGCTCTGGAGTGCAGTTCCCAGCAAGAACAATGCAGAGGGTGAGTGCTCATTGCATTTCCAAACAAGTGTTCACTGCCCATAGACCAGGAGATTCCCAGGCTGAAGAGTGCCATGAGTTTTCAGCATGGCTGGTGCCATGGGTTGGCGCAAAGAAACTCACACAAATCTGGGTGGCCGTTCAACTGGCGCCTGGAATGCCTGGGACACAGAGCAGCCCATTCAAATGAAAGGAAGGGGACTGAGACAGGGAGCCAGGTGATCTAGCTCGGTGGGTACCACTAACACAAAACAAGCAACCTGAAATGCTCTGGATTGAGAATTTCACAGCAAGCGCAGCTGGACCCGGGAGGTCCAGCTCACTGGGGGGGGAGGGCGTCCACCACTACTGAGGCAGTTCACACAACAGCTGGGCAGAGCCTGTGGCAGCTCAACAACGCCTTACAGGCAGACTGTGACTAGACTACTCCGTGTGGGGGCAGGGCATCTCTAAAAAAGACAGCATCATGTCAGGAACTTATAATAAAGTCGACCTTCCTAGGTCAGAGCACCTGGGAAAAGAGGTGGTTATGAGTTCCACTGCAGCAGACTTAAAGGTACCTGCCCAGTAGCTCTGCACGGAACAAGGGAGCTCCCAGCACAGCACTTGAGGTCCTATAAGGGACAGACTGTCTCCTCAAGCAGCTCCCTGACCCCCATATACCCAAAGAGACACCTCATAAAGGAGAGCTTAGGCTGACATCTGGTGGGTACCCTTCTAGGACGAAGATAACAGAAAAAGAAACCGGCAGCAACCCTTACTGTTATGCAGCCCCCGTGGGTGATCCCCAGGCAAGCAGGGTCGGGAGTGGACCTCCAGTGGCCCTGCAGCAGAGGGGCCTGACTGTTAGAAGGAAAACTAAGAAACAGAAAGAAATAGCTTCAAGGTCTACAAAAAGGTGGGGTCTCCACTCAGAAACCCCATCTGAAAGTCACCAACTACAAAGACCACAGGTAGATAAAGCCACTAAGATGGGAAGAAACCAGTGTGAAAAGGATGAAAACACCAAAAACCAGAACACCTCTCCTCCTCCAAGGGATTACAACTCCTCACTAGCTAGGGATCAAAGATGGCTGGAGAATGAATCTGATGAATTGACAGAAGCAGGCTTCAGAAGGTGGGTAGTAACAAACTTCTCAGAGCTAAAGAACATGTACTAAGCCAATGCAAAGGAACTAAGAACATAGAAAAAAGGTTAGATGAGATGCCAACTAGAATAAACAGCTTAGAGAAGAATATAAACGACTTGATGGAGCTGAAAAACACAGCACAAGAACTTCGCGAAGCATACACAAGTTTCAATAGCCGAATTGACCAAGCAGAAGAAAGGATATCAGAGATTGAAGATCAACTCAATGAAATAAAATGAGAAGGCAAGAATAGAGAAAAAAGAGTACAAAGAAATGAACAAAGCCTCCAAGAAATATGGGATTATATGAAAAGACCTAATCTGTGTTTGATAGGTGTACCTGAATGTGACAGAGAGAATGAATACAAGCTGGAAAACACTCTTCAGGATATTATCCAGGAGAACTTCCCCCAATCTAGCAAGGCAGGCCAACATTCAAGTCCAGGAAATACAGAGAACACCACAAAGATTTTCCTCAAGAAGAGCAACCTCAAGGCACATAATCATTAGATTCACCAGGGTTGAAATGAAGGAAAAAATGCTAAGATCAGCCAGAGAGAAAGATTGGATTACCCACAAAGGGAAGCCCATCAGACTCACAGTGGATCTCTCTGCAGAAACCCTACAAGCCAGAAGAGAGTTGGGGCCAATATTCAACATCCTTAAAGAAAAGAACTTTCAACCTAGAATTTCATATCCAGCCGAGTAAGCTTCATAAGCGAAGGAGACATAAAATCCTTTATGGACAAGCAATTGCTGACAGATTTCATCATTACCAGGCCTGCCTTACAAGAGCTCCTGAAAGAAGCACTAAACAAGGAAAGGAACAACCAGTACCAACACCTCCAAAAACATACCAAATGGTAAAGACCACTGACACAATGAAGAAAATGTGTGAGCTAATGGGCAAAACATGAAGCTAGCATCAAAATGGCAGGATCAAATTCACACAATTGGATAAAAAGTCAAGACCCATTCGTGTGCTGTATTCAGGAAACCCATCTCACGTACAAGGACACACATAGGTTAAAAATAAAGGGATGGAAGAAGATTTATCAAGCAAATGGAGAGCAAAAAAAGCATGAGTTGCAATCCTAGTCTCTGATAAAATGGACTTTAAACCAACAAAGAGCAAAAGAGACAAAGAAGGGCATTACATAATGGTAAAAGGATCAATGCATCCAGAAGAGCTAACCATCCTAAATACTTATGCACCCAATGCAGGAGCACCCAGATACATAAAGCAAGTTCTTAACGACCTACATAGGACTTAGACTCCCATATAATAATAGTGGGAGACTTTAACACTCCACTGTCAATATTAGACAGATCAATGAGACAGAAAATTAACAAGGATATCCAGGACTTGAACTCAGATCTGGACCAAGTGGACCTAATAGACATCTACAGAAATCTCCACCCCAAACCCACAGAATATACATTCTTCTCAGGACCACATTGCACCTACTCTAAAACTGACCACATAATTGGAAGTAAATCACTCCTCAGCAAATGCAAAAGAATGGATATAACAAACAGTCTCTCAGACCACAGGGCAATAAAATTAGAACTCTGAATTAAGAAACTCACTCAGACCAACACAATTTCATGGAAACTGAACAACTTGCTCCTGAATGTTGAATGGATAAACAATGAAATGAAGGCAGAAATAAAGATGTTCTTTGAAACCAACAAGAACAAAGAGACAACACACCAGAATCTCTGGGACACATTTAAAGCAGAGTCTAGAGGGAAATTTATAGCAATAAATGCCCACATCAGAAGTGAGGAAAGATCTAAAATCGACACCCTATCATCAAAATTGAAAGAGCTAGAGGAACAAGATCAAAAAAAATTCAAAAGCTAGTAGAAGACAAGAAATAACTAAGATCAGAGCAGAACTGAAGGAGACAGAGACACAAAAAACCCTTAGAAAAAATCAATAAATCCAGGAGCTGGTTTTTCGAAAAGGTCAACAAAATAGACCGCTAGGCAGATTAATAAAAAGAAAAGGGAGAAGAATCAAATAGATGCAATAAAAAATGATAAAGGGGATATCACCACCGATTCCACAGAAATATATACTACCATCAGAGATTACTACAAACAACTCTATGCACATAAACCTGTAAACCTGAAAGAAATAGATAAATTTCTGGACACTTGCACCCTCCCAAGCCTAAACCAGGAAGAAGTTGAAACCCTGAACAGACCAATAACAAGGGCTGAAATTGAGGCAGCAATTAATAGCCTACCAACCAAAAAAAAGTCCACGTCCATATGGGTTCACAGCTGAATTCTACCAGATGTACAAAGAGGGACTGGGACCATTTTCTCCTGAAACTAGTCCAAAAAATACAAAAAGAGGGAATACTTCCCAAATCATTTTACGAGACCAACATCATCCTGATACCAAAACTCAGCAGAGACTCAACAAAAAAAGAAAACCTCAGGCCAATATCCATGATGAACATAGATGCAAAAATCTTCAATAAAATACTGGCAAACTGATTGCAATAGCACATCAAAAAGCTTATCCACCACGATCAAGTAGGCTTCAGCCCAGGGATGCAAGGCTGGTTCAATGTACGCAAGTCTATGAACATACTCCAACACATAAACAGAACCAAAGACAAAAACCACATGATTATCTCAATAGATGCAGAGAGGGCCTTTGACAAAATCCAACAGCACTTTATGCTAAAAAATCTCAATAAAGTAGGTATCAAAGGAACATATCTCAAAATAATAAAAGCTATTTACGACAAACCTACAGCCAATATCATACTGAAAGGGCAAAAACTGGATGCACTCCCTTTGAAATCCAGCACTAGACAAGGATGCCCTCTGTCACCACTCCTATTCAATACAGTGTTGGAAGTTCTAGGAGTGCAATTAGGCAAGAAAAAAAAAGGGTATTCAATTAGGAAAGGAGGAAGTCAAATTATCTCTATTTGCAGATGACATGATTGTTTATTTAGAAGACCCTATCAGCTCAGCCCAAAATCTCCTTAAATTGATAAGCAACTTCAGCAAAGTTTCAGGATACAAAATCAATGTGCGGAAATCACAAGCATTTCTATACACCAATAACAGACAAACAGAGAGGCAATTCATGAGCAAACTCCCATTCACAATTGCTACAAAGAGAATAAAGTACCTAGGAATACAACTAACAAAGGATGCAAAGGACCTCTTCAAGAAGAACTACAAACCACTGCTCAAGGAAATAAGAGAGGACACAAACAGATGGAGAAACATTCCATGCTCATGGTTAGGAAGAATCAATATCATGAAAATGGCCATAGTGCCCAAAGTAATTTATAGATTCAACGCTATCTCCATCAAGCTACCAATGACCTTCTTCACCAAACTGGAAGAACCACCTTAAACTTCATATGGAACCAAAAGAGAGCCTGCAGAGCCAAGACGATCCTAAGCAAAAAGAACAAAGCTGGAGGCATCACACTATCTGATTCCAAACTATACTACAAGGCTGTGGTAATCAAAACAGCATGGTACTGGTACCAAAAACAGAGGTATAGACCAAGGGAACAGAACAGAGGCCTTGGAGGCAACACAACACATCTACAACCAGCTGCTCTTTGACAAACCTGACAAAAACAAGCAATGGGGAAAGGATTCCCCTGTTTAATAAATGGTGTTGGGAAAACTGGCTAGCAGTGTGCAGAAAGCAGATACTGGACCCCATTCCTGGCACCTTACACTAAAATTAACTCCAGACGGATTAAAGACTTAAACATAAGACCTAACACTATAAAAACCCTAGAAGAAAACCTAGGCAAAACCATTCAGGACATAGGCATAGGAAAGGACTTCATGACTAAAACACCAAAAGCATTGGCAACAAAAGTTAAAATAGACAAAATGGGATCTAATTAAACTCCATAGCTTCTGTACAGCAAAAGAAACAATCATTAGAGTGAACCAGCAACCAACAGAATGGGAAACATTTTTTACAATCTACCCATCTGACAAAGGGCTAATAACCAGAATCTACAAAGAACTAAAACAGATTTACAAGGAAAAAAACAAACAAACCCATCCAAAAGTGGGCAAAGGATATGAACAGACACCTTTCAAAATAAGACATACATGAGGCCAACAAACATATGAAGAAATGCTCATCATCACTGATTATTAGAGAAATGCAAATCAAAACCACATTGAGATACCATCTCATGCCAGTTAGAATGGCGTTCATTAAAAAATCTGGAGACAACAGATGCTGGAGAGGATGTGGAGAAATAGGAACACTTTTACACTGTTGGTGGGAGTGTAAATTAGTTCAACCATTGTGGAAGACAGTGTGGCGATTCCTCAAGGACCTAGAAATAGAAATTCCATTTGACCCAGTAGTCCCATTACTGGGTATATATCCGAAGGATTATAAATCGTTCTGCTATAAGGACACATGCACACGAATATTCATTGCAGCACAGTTTACAATAGCAAAAACCTGGAACCAACCCAAATGCCCATCGATGATAGACTGGACAGGGAAAATGTGGCACATATACACCATGGAATACTATGCAGCCATCAAAAACGATGAGTTCATGTCCTTTGTAGGAACATGGATGAACCTGGAAACCATCATTCTTGGCAAGACTGACACAAGAACAGAAAATCAAACACCGCATGTTCTCATTCATAGGTGGGTGTTGAACAATGAGAACACATATACACAGGGAGGGGAGCATCACACACTGGGGTCTGTCGGGGGAATAGGGGCGGGACAGCGGGGGGTGGGGGAGTTGGGAAGAGATAATATGGGGAGAGATGCCAGATATAGGTGATGGGGGAGGAAGGCAGCAAATCACACTGCCATGTATGTACCTATGCAGCGATTTTGCATGTTCTTCACATGTACCCCAAAACCTAAAATGCAATTAAAAAAAAAATCTGGAGACAATAGATGCTGGAGAGGATGTGGAGAAATAGGAACACTTTTACACTGTTGGTGGGAGTGTAAATTAGTTCAACCATCGTGGAAGACAGTGTGGCGATTCCTCCAGGACCTAGAAATAGAAATTCCATTTGACCCCAGCAATCTCATTCCTGGGTATATACCCAAAGGATTATAAATCGTTCTATTATAAAGACACATGCACATGTATGTTCATAGAAGCACTATTTACAATAGCAAAGACCTGGAACCAACCCAAATGCCCATCGATGATAGACTGGACAAGGAAAATGTGGCACAGATACACCATGGAACACTATACAGCCATAAAAAATGATGAGTTTGAGTCCTTTGTAGGGACATGGATGAATCTGGAAACCATCATTCTCAGCAAACTGACACAAGAACAGAAAATCAAACACCACATGTTCTCATTCATAGGCGGGTGTTGAACAATGAGAACACATGGACACAGGGAGGGGGAGCATCACACACTGGGGTCTGTTGAGGGGGTGCCAAGGGAGGGACGGGGGGCATGGGGAGGTCAGGGAGGGATAACATGGAGAAAAATGCCAGATGTAGTTGATGGGGGGATGGAGGCAGCAAACCACATTGCCATGTGTGTACCTATGCAACAATCCTGCATGATCTGCACATGTACCCCAGAACTTAAAATACAATAAAAAAAAACTACAGAAAGTCACAATAAATTAATGCTATATACAACAATGTAAATGAATTATATAAATACTGAATGAAAAATTTCGACAAAAAGGATATATAATATCTATTTATATAAAATTCAAAATCATACCAAGTTAATCTTTAATATTATTTAAAAATCACTATCTCTGCCTTCTGTGCCAAGGTAATCATTCAACTGTTTTCTATTTCTTTGTTTTTTAAAAAATTATAGATGCAGGGTGCACATACGCAGGTTTGTTACATGGGTATATTGGGTAACACTGGGGTTTGAGCTTCCAGTGAACCCATCACTTGAATAGTGAACATAGTACCCAATAGGCAGTTTTTCAACCCTTCCCCTTTACTAACCCTCCCACTTTTGGAGCCCCCAATGTCTATTGCTTCCATCTTTACGTCCATATGTACCCACTGTTTAGCTCCCTCTTATAAGTGAGAATATATGGTATTGAATTTTATGTTCCTGCATTAATTCACCTAGGATAATGGCCTCCAGCTTCATCCATGTTACTGTAAAGGTCATGATTTCATTCTTTTACATGATGGTGTATATTCCATGGTATTTATGTACCACATTTAAAAAAATCCAACCTACCATTAATGGACACAGGTTGATTCCATGGCTTTGCTATGGAATAATGAATAGTGATGTGATAATCATACAACTGTGTGTGTCTTTTTGATGCACAATTTCTTTTCCTTTGTGTAGATACCCAGCAGTGACATTATTGAGTCAAATGGCAGTTCTATTTTTAGTTCTTTGAGAAATCTTCCTACTGCTTTCCATAGGGGTTGAATAAATTTACCTTCCCACCAATGGTAAATAAACATTCCCTTTACATTCCACCAACATCTGTTATTTTTTGACTTTTTAATAATAGCCACTCTGATTAGCATGAGTTGGTGTCTCATTGTGGGACACAATTTACATCTCTCTGATGATTAGCGATGTTGAACATTTTTTCATATTGTTTGACTGCTTGTGTATCTTCTGAGAAGTGTCTCTTCATGTACTATGCCCAGTTAATGGGATTTTTTTTTCTTGTTGATTTAAGTTTCTTATAGATTCTGGATATTAGTCCTTTGTTGGAGTCATAGTTTGCAAATATTTTCTCTCATTTTGTAGGTTACCTGTTCACTCTTTAATTTCTTTTAAACAAGAAACTTATTTAAATAACAAGGTACTTGACTTGAAGGTAAAACTAAGATTCATTTATTTAAATTCACCCTCATTTAAAGATTTATTTATTACATGTTCAAAAAAGGCCACAATTCATTTTGCTAAATGCTTTTGTGTAGTCCTGTAATACTTAACTCAAAAATGTAAATTAATGAACTCTTAGTTACCTAGAAAATAACAGAGTAGGATCACTAAGCCTTTTGAAATAAAAATTCAGTGCTTCTATACATATGTATTAAATTATGAAAAACATTATTGTTTCATTATTTCATAAACAAATGTGACAATCAGGTAGGATTTTTTTGCCATTATCTTTTTATTTTTAGTTTTTAATGAGTACCTGGAAAATTATTTTCCTGGTACTTTAGGTGGGCCAATCAAAAAATAAATTTACCCACATTCAGAATTTACTGCGTTATATATTAATATGTCATTTATTTTATTTCCACATTTAACCTACCTATCGTCAGCATTCATATGTCTTTATGCTAAGCATTTAGTAACATTTATGTTAAATGTAACTCTACATATCCTCTTTCAAAGAAGGTCTGACGTGCAGTGTTCTCATGATTATACTTCCTTGTTTAAGAAGGGAACACAAGCCCATTATCCCCCTTTCCTAGACTTTGACTCTCCTCACCACTGCAGGATTTACTTACCAATCTTTTAGCTCTACTGCAAAATAGCAACACCTATAGATTTAAAAGTAGGCCCCTAATTTTTCGTGACCACAAATTGTTTCTTTCTCAGACACTTTAAGGGCATGACTCGGTAACAGCTATCCCCCAGACCAGGAGTCACCGAGGACAACTTGAATTTTCTCTGGAAAGGAACAGAGTCCAACTATCAGGATGCTGAGGAGGGCATCTGGGCTTTGTGCGTGCAGAGAAACCAGTCAGAGAGTTCAGGTTAAGAATGAGTGTAGGAGCCATGGCCATAATGAAATGTCTTGGTACTTCATTTTTCATCCAAAAATAAAGTGAATATCCAATTCTTCCTGGGTCACTGTAACTTTTCTATCTGACCGAGTCAAAACTATTTCCCAAAGTTAAAGAAAAGTGAAGATTTCAAACACTGGTTGTGTACCTCATTTCCTTGCTTAAATCTTTCTTGCCGTACACTCCGAACAAAATAAATATATGATGAAGATGTTGAGTCTTTGGCTCAGCCTACATAAGGAAGCCTTATTTTTCTTGTTGAGGGACTTACATACACTATCAAATTCCATTTAAAAATAAATCCTTTTAATAATACCAAAAATCTCTCTTAAAAAAAAACCCTTCACCGCTTTAGGGCAGACACACTTTTGGTTTGAAGTGGAATGAAGCAAAGGTCAGTTCTAAGATAATTGTAACAGCTCTCCCTCACCAGGGCCTCTGCCTAGAGAGCAAAGCACCTCCCACCCCACCCTGTCTGACCATATCAACAACTGAGAACATTTAGTGCTTACATCTATATATTAGCTATATAACACTTTGCACACACTAGTGCAACACATGAATATTAAAAAGGTTAAACTGCACTCAAGCCCCGAGTTAAGCCGTTAGTCGCACAATATAAAGCTAATGTCAGCACCATATGGTGTTAGACCATCCACTGTGTGCTTTGCAAACCTGTCTCAGTTCCTGCATTTCAAGAAAAAAAAAGTGCACGCACAGTAAAAACACCTAGGAAAGTGATTTAGGGCTAACAAAAAAATAAATAAAATGAAGTCTCTGGTCTTTCAGAGTTGCAGTGGCAGGGTCTGACCTTGGGCATGGGTGACAGAGAAAGGTCAGGGCTGCAGCCACATGTAACAACTGCTCCTGCAACAGCCAGATGGGGCAGTGCCAACTCAGGCTAGAGAGGGAATCTGCCAGTACTTTATCTGTCTTAAAGAGAACAGCAAAGAGTGAGGCATTAGCTGGATTTCATGATTGCAAGTCATTAACAGAATTTAGACAAACCCACCCCTTATTTTTGGCTTGAAAAAAACAGCTGCGAGTTGGGTTTTCTGAATTATTAAGAGAAAAACTCATACGGTTTTGGAGCTGAGTGGGAACTTAATCAATCCACATGTTATGTATTGAATTGTGTCACATTCATCTGTTGAAGTCCCACCCCCTAGTTTTATGTTGGTGCAAAAGTAATTTGTGGTTTTTGTCACCAAAGAAATGGCAAAAACCACAACTACTTTTGTACCAACCTAAATACCTTATTTGAAAATAGGGTCATTGCAGATATAATTAGTTAAAATGAGGTCTGTAAGGCAGGCCTTAATCTGAAAGGACCAGTGTCTTATAAAAAGGGGATATTTGGACAGAGAGACAGACATCCATAGAGGGAAGATGATATGAAGAGACCCAGGAAAAGATGGCCTTCTGCTAGCCAAGGAGAGAGGCCTGGAACAGATCCTTTCCTCACAGCCCTCAGGAGGAACCAGGCCGCCGACACCTTGACTTAAATTCTACCTTCCAGAAAGTAAGAAAATATATTTGGGCTGTTTAAGTCACCCAGTTTACGGTTCTTTGTTATAGTGATCCTAGCAAATGAAGGCACCATCTTTCTTAAAAAATAGTTGAAGAAACTACTATGGAAGTAGAGGGAATGGCCAAGGAGACCCTGTCATTGAGTTTATTTCCAGGAATTTAGATCAGGTCCTTTCCACATCACACTGCTTCCCAAATAATCCCTTTGTTGCTACTCAGGCACCATCCAAACTTGTTTTTATTAGTGCAGTTGGCCCTCCTCATTCATAGGTTCCGTGGATTCAACAAACCATGGATGGAAAACATTTGGGAAAAAAAAAATGGATGGTTGTGTTTGTGTAGAGCATGTACAGACTTTATTCTTATCATTATTTCCTAAACAATATATAGTATAGCAACTTTTAACATAGTATTTATATTTTAATTAGGTATTATGAGTAATCGAGAGATGATTTTAAGTATACAGGAGGATGTATGTGGGTTATATGAAAATATGATGTCAATTTGTGTCAGAGACTTGAGCGTCCATGGATTTGGTACCCCAGGGGTTCCCGGAACAAATCCCCAGGGGATATTGAAGGACAACTATATTCCCTAGAAGAAGACAGTAATGAAGATTGGCTACTCTGATGCACTTAATTTTCTGATAATTATAAGGAGGCAATTCCTGTCCCAGTGTGTATCTTTTTTATCTCTCTTCAAAAACAGATGCCCCTCATAGATCATTTATTATTTGCATTTTTCAAGGGATTTATCATGATACTATTTTTCCTTGGTTGAGCAATAAAGAATTGTGTTCATCATGCACTTAAATGCATAGCCAAGATTAAATCTGAATCTAGAGAAATTATAATCATTTGCTCTTGTTATCTATTTGAAAGAGCCAAACTGTACTGCATTCCCATGGAGAAAAGAATAGCCATTCCCTTTGCCTACAGGGCACAGACCTGAGAACTTGAACCTGAGGTAGGAACAGTAATTGAAAGAACAGTGGTAGAGGGCAGAAATGGAAACCTGCTTCTATCTCCGGCCCACTCACAGGCTACGCCACAAGATTTTCATGCTATTGCCTTTTGGATGTTTACAGAAAACCCAGAGGCTATTCATTTTAAAGTTCTTGATGAAAACCAGGCTCACCAGAAGTGATAACGCTGATGAGCACAAATGTCCTTTCAGTTGAAACCTTGCTGATATAAATTAACCTTTTCTCATAGCAGAAATATCAAGAGAAAAGGTTCACTGAAGAAAAGACTAATGCATCACTGGTATCCAGTAAAGTCTCAGTGAGCCTTGTAATCCTCATAATTACTCAATTAGAAATTACCTAGGGGGAAGACACAATTTTGATAATTGAACCAACCTGGCTGTTTGGCTTGTGCATTTTCTTTATAATAAGAATAATCACCGATCTGATAAATATTTGCTATCGTTGTAAGAGAAACCTTGATGAGTGCCGAGTGGCAAGGGGCTGGGACATTTGTAAAGAGAGCAGTGAGTAATCAGGGGCCAGGGATGGGCATGCTTCACTGGGCAAATTACATTTTCCAGCCAACGCTGGGTCCTATCAAATATCGCTGTGTGAAAGAACATGCACATAGTGCACACTGGCCCTCCTGGCAAAGAGCAGGCTGTTTCCTCCAGGATTTATTTATGGGCAAATCAATTGCACCTTAAAGGGATAGTTTTTCAAATGGTTTTGCTCTTGCAGGAGGGATCATGCAGCCATAGCTACCCTGAAATCAGAGAAGCAAGGTGGTTTAAGGTCTTCCAAATCCAGGTTGTATATAATCGATTCCTTTCTCATTTCCCAATGCTGTGTAATGCATATGGCTTTGGGATTTCTCACTCTGTGGATCCAGCCAGGATCCAGGATGAGTGAGCTACCTGAGCCATTAAAATTATTCTTGCTTCAGGTGACAAAGGTCATCTGTTTCTGATCTTTTTATTATGTGATTTTTAGGGGGTTAATAAAATTGAACCCTGTTGTTTCCTTTTTTCTTTTTTTGGTGTTCTTAGATTTTTACTGAGTCCAGGGAGGTCACTTGAGAGACAGAAAGATTGTGTATTGCAGAAAGGTGCTTGTAAAACAAAACTCACATTTTTACCTGTGCTAGTTTAACTCACCTTTAGTGGGATGAAAAGCAAGAAAGAGCTTTCTGGTGAATTGCAGCAAAGCAGCAGTAAGCAGGAAAGGAAAGATGAATCCTGGCAAGGCCCAGGGCAGCCCAGCTTCAAACACAGTTGTGGGCAGCCAGGAAGCCACAGAAGCTGCTGAGACAGCCTGGTCGGCTGCAGTCAGCAAGGACATGGCTTCCCAAGAGTGAACGTTCTGGGCTGACCAGGAATTTCTTAGTACAATGCCAGGCTCTGCGAATAGCAGCTGCAGCTGCAGATCAAGGGAGTTTTATGTGTGTACAGCAAAAAAAGCACTGCTGCTTAGGTGTTGGAATTCGTTGCCATCATGTCATTGTCTGCTTTCAATGAGCATATGCAAAGAACAAGAAAAAATATTTGTATGCTTTTGGTTTTAGTTTTGTGTGTGAAAGTGAAAGTGTATGATGCTAACACCTTTCTGAGAATAATAAGTTGTCTGAGCCATAATTTTGGAAAAAAAAAAGGCTAGGCTAGGCGCAGTGGCTCAGGCCTGTAATCCCAGCACTTTGGGCAGCCGAGGTGGGCGGATCACTTGAGGTCAGGAGTTCGAGACCAGCCTATCCAACATGGCAAAACCCCATCTCTACTAAAAATACAACAACAAAAAAAATTAGTTGGGTATGGTGGCATGTGCCTGTAATTCCAACTACTTGGGCGTCTGAGGCAGGAGATTCACTTGAGCCTGGGAAGTGGAGGCTGCAGTGAGCTGAGATGGCACCACTGCATGCCAGCCTGGGTGACAGAGTGAGACTCTGTCTCAAAGAAAATAAAAAGTTAGCATAACCTGAATACCTGTGCCCTGGGGGAATTTTCCTGGGGGCAATGACATTAGCTGGCACACACACGCCTGTAATCTTGCCTGCTTACACACATCCAAATGCTCTATAAGGTCAAGAGCAGGAGGAAGACACTGCAGGGAGGGGCTGAGGAAGTGGGCAGGCTTACTCTATGTGATAAACCATATTAGGTTTTGAGTCTGACTGATGGGAGGGATTAGGCTTCTCAAGCAAAGGCACAGGAAATAAGTGACGCAGGGCACATCTGAATACAGGTGCAACTCAGCCTCCATACTTGCTCTGTTAGGACATGTCCACGAGGATAACGGCCTCCCTAGTGCAATATGCAACCTCAGCATTGTTACATAGCAGGCCTGAAAATGGTCCCCATTCATCTCTTAGCTATGATCCAGAATAGATTTTTGTTGTTGTTGAAAAAATGTCTAAGACAAATGTTATGCCATATTTGTCTCTCCTTTTTGTTACCACATTCTAATGTGCATTAACTCTGCACATAACTCTTGTACTCTGTTATAAAATAAGGTTATTTTCTTTCTTCCCCCACTAGAGAATAATAGCCCCTTGTATTCATGTCTTCTTTTTTATCTCCATAGGCCCAACGCCTGGAAGAGTGCTGGCGCAAAAATTGATTAAATAAAATACTCACACATCTGTGGTAGAAAGAAAACGAGGTTAAATTAGTCCTTTTGAATAAATATCATGTATTCTTCCTGATGTTCCTACTTCTGAGGCCAGGTGAAAAATGTATTGCCAGTATCCCCTACCCCTCTAATAACATAACCAGTAAAATGCCAGATATCTGGGTCAAATCCTTTCAAGACAACCTTGAGAAGTTAGGAATCACAGAGTGTCCCTAACAGGAAGTACCCTCTTCTTAAGTGACCACTTTGGAGAATCCTTATGTGGTTTCCAGCAATAGAAGGCAACATTCACAGTTAAATACAAGTCTCCAAAATTGACGGGTTGTCTCTGGGTATTTGTTTGCCTGGAAGCAGTTTCACTGTAGTGGTTTGCATTTCTAATTGTTTAATGGGGAATGTATTGCTTATGTCCAAATAAAAAACAAGAGATGGCCATGTTGTGTTGTTGGGTTTAGTAAAGACATAATTAGGATTTAAATCGATATTTTAGATCTGATGACAGCTTTTCCTAGACCGGCATAATTAGAAGGCATGAGGAATTTAGACTGCTTCCTTTGGACAATACAGTAATTTTTCTTGGTTTACTCTGTTGACCTGACCACATCCAAACCAATAACTTCATATATTCAATAAACAATGATTATTTATGATACTTGCTACCTGAAAAGCATCACAGTAGGATCTAGGTGCCATGCTGTTCCTACTCGAGCAACGTGTCTCTGAATATCACTGTGCTTTATGTATTCCTAAGGTACTTGTGACTATATTTGATTGTGGCTTTTGTGCTTACGTTAGATGCTAACCTCATCACAGAGTGGTAATCCACTGTAAGAGGTTTATTTTAGGACTATATTAAAACATCTAAATGGAGATAACTAGTAGACTATTATACATGTGGATCTGATTCTCAGAGGAGAGCTTGGGAAGAAAAGTATAGGTCAAGACATATTATAGTTTGGTTTTATTGTTGTTACTCCTTTTTTTCTGTAAATATATGTTAGCATTTATTATATGGATGAAGTACTGAACAAAAACAGTCATGATCTTTGCCCTCATAGACTTAACATTATAGCAAGAAAGGTAGACATCACACAAATAATGTGAAGTATGGAAAATATTACAATAGGTTGAGAATAAGGTCCCAGAAGCAAGTCACAAGGGAGCCTAATTAGTGCTATGAATAGAGAGTGTTAAAGGAGGCCTGGCATATTTGAGAATAATAGTATTTTAGCTAAGATTTAGATGAGCTTCCTGGGTGACAAAGACACTGTTCTGTGCTTGACAACACACCTATCTACATGGTTCTTTTTGCTTAAGTGGTAGCTGGAGGTACCTTGATGTAAAGCTTTGCATACTTAGTGTAAGTCAGTCATGGTGACTGACCCACACTCCCTAAGGCCACTTCATCATTTCCCCAAGGCCAGGGATATGACAGTAAAATGGCTCAGATTGATAAATAGAAAGAGAAATCTGCTGGGGTTGGGGGGACCAATATAAAAGAGGAGAGTGTTTGCCTCTGTTGGTCCTTCTTGCTTGGGACACTGGTATGAGGTCTTGTGACAGGCACTGTTCCAGTGGCCAGTGGCCAGGGAGGGCCACATTTCCTGACATCACTGGACTGCTAGATGCTTTAGCTCTAGATAAGGAGCCTGTCAGGTGAACTTACAAAATATATTTGTTCATAAAACCACTATTGTTTTGGTTCTTTCTTATTTGTGCTTGAAAGCATTTATAAACCAGGTAAAAGAAGTGGAGGTAATTAAATAGAGGGAGACAGTTCCAAGCAGATATGAACAAATGCCAACAGGTCAAAGAGTGTGTGGTCTAACAATAGAAGTAAAATCTATACCCTGCAGGGGGCCTGGAGAGTATTTGGCTATATGTAAAAATTGGAAAATCCTGCCTGCTTCAAAATAATTGATGCAACTGAATGGGAAAAAGCTAGAAGCATTTCCCTTGAAAACCAGACAAGAATGCTCTCTCTTACCACTCCTATTCAACATATTATTGGAAGTCCTGGCCAGAGCAATTAGGTGAGAGAAACAAATAAAGGACATCCAAATAGGAAATGAGGGACTCAAACTATCTGTTTGCAGACAACATAATTCTATATCTAGAAAACACTATAGTCTCGGCCCAAAAGTTACTTAAGCTGATAAACAACTTCAGCAAAGTCTCAGGACACAAAATCAATGTAAAAAAAGCAGAAGCATTCCTATACACAAACAACAGTCAAGCTGAGAGCCAAATCAACAATGCAATCCCATTCACAATTGCCACAAAAAGAATAAAATACTTGGGAATACAGCTAACCATGGTAGTGAAGGTCTCTGCAATAAGAACTACAAAACAATGCTCAAAGAAATCATAGATGATACAAAGAAATAGAAAAACATTTCATGTTCATGGATAGGAAGAATCAACATCATTAAAATGACCATACTGCCCAAAGCAATTTATAGATTCAATGCAATTCCTATCAAACTACCAATGACATTCTTCACAAAAACTTAGAAAAAAACTATTTTAAAATTCATATGAAACCAAGAAATGAGCCTGAATGGCCAAGGGAATCCTAAGCAAAAAGAGCAAAGCTGGAGGCATCTTGCTACCCAATCTCAAACTATACCCAGGACTGCCGTAACCAGAACAGCATGGTACTGGTATAAAAACAGGCACATAGTCCAATGGAACCAACTAGAGAGTCCAGAAATAAGGTGACACATCTACAACTATCTGACCTTCAAAAAGCTGACAAAAGCAAATAATGGTAAAAGGACTCTTTATTTAATAAATGGTGCTGGGACAACTGGCTAGCCATATGCCAAAGATTGAAACTGGACCCCTTCCTTACACCATATATAAAAATCAACTTGAGATAGATTAAAGACCTAAATGTAAAGCCCAAAACTATAAAAACTGTGGAAGACAACTTAGGCAATACTGGTAATTCTGGACATAGAAATGAGCAAAAAATGTCATGATGAAAACATCAAAAGCAATCACATCAAAAGCAAAAATTGACAAATGGGATCTCATTAAACTAAAAAGCTTCTGCACAGCAAAAGAAACTATCCACAGGTAAACAGACAATCGATAGAATGGGAGAAAATTTTTGCAATCTATACAGCTGATAGCAATCACCTAGTGAGTGGGTTAAAATGCAGATTCTGATTCTGTAGGGTTGGGGTGAGGCCCAAAGGTTGCCATTTCTAATAAGCTGTCAGGAGAGACTCACACTTTGAGGAGAAAGGAACTAGAAGGTAGATTTCAAAATTGTGCTCACAGAAACAAAGATAGAAAATATGTCTTTGAATGAGAGAGAATAAGGACAGAAAGAATAGGGTTGAGGCTATATATGAAAAGATAATGGCAAGAATTTTTTAGACCTAATGAAAGACATGAAGCCACAATTAAGGAAATTAGAAGTAAAATTACAAGTTAAAAATATTGATGCTGAATGAATATCCTCTTCTCCTTCCCTTCTTCTTCTCTCTTTCCCACATTTTCCCCACTCATTTTTCTTATCTTCTTCCCTCCTTCTTCTTTCTCTCTCCCTCTGTCCTTCTCTTCTTCTCTTCTCTCTTCCTCTCCCAATAATGCTGGGAGAAGGAGGGAAAAATGAAACACTCAAAGAAGGAAAAATGAAAGAAAAGAAGTTGGGGGCGGGGGATGGCGAAGAGACAGAGATTTTCATCTCAGACAACTGCATTTTCAAGAAAAAGAATAAAATTGACCAAAGAGGAGAAAAAAGTTAACCCAGAAAAAAGAACAATTAATTGATACTGTACTTCTCAACAGTACAAATAAATGTGGAATATTATTAATATGATAATATAATAAAATTTGGGTTTGTTTTCTTTCCCTCTTTGACTGTTTTAGAAGAAAATATTATTTCACATGCATTTGTACTGTTGAGAAGCTTAAACAGTCAACCTAGATTTGTGTGTCTATCTAAACTATCCTTCAGGAAGAAAGGCAAATGAAGTCATTTTTCAGACAAGCAAAGACTGACAGTTTGTCACCAATGCAAAGATGGATTAATGTAAAACCCAAACCTATAAAAACCCTGGAAGACAACCTAGGCAATATCATTCTGGACATAGGAATGGGCAAAAATTTCATGATAAAGATGCCAAAAGCAATTGCAAGGAAAGCAAAAATTTACAAATGAGATCTAATTAAACTAAAGAGGGGGGTGCACAGCAAAAGAAACGATCAATAGAGTAAACGAGCAACCTGGGCAAGAGTCTTCTAGTGATTCTCAAAGTATGGTCCCCAGCAGCAGCAGCACCTGTCAGGAATATGAAGGAAATGCCCATCTTCAGGCCCACCCTGCATCAGATGCTGCGGGGGGTGCCCAGCAAGCTAAGCTATGTCAAGCTCTCCAGGGCATCCGATGCCGGTCCTGTTGGAGAACCATGCCTCTACACAAAATATATGAGGCAGAAGACATATGGTTTCAGAGGGAAGGTCTGAGATGTAAAATGGAATCCTGACTAAATGATTTAGTAAACTTTAGGTTAACCTAAACCAACGTTGACTGAGTAAAACAATAATATTGAATTTAGGAATAAAAATAAGTTGGAGCTAAAGTATTGAAAAACACAAAAAGTAAAATATGATGAGGGTGATTGCAGTTAAAATGTCCCCTTCTTTAAGGGGACATTTTGGGAGAGAAATTGGATAAAATATGGCCAGGTGCAGGGGCTCATGCCTGTAATCCCAGCACTTTGTGAGGCCAAGGCGGGAGAATTGCTTAAGCTCAGCAGTTTGGGATCTGCCTGGGCAACACAGTGAGACCCTGTCTCTATTTGAAAATGTAAGACAAAAAAAAAGAATACGGATAAAAATGTTCTGGCTAATATACTAAGATCAAAAATTTTTCAATAATGTGATCTAAATGTTAGCACTATTAATGATACCTATAATGTTTTATTTAAATATTTTACATTATATTTTTCTAATGCTTTCAAATGCATTACATTATTTAACCTTCTCGACAATTCTGTTAAATGGGTAGCTCAAATGCATTCTTTCTTTTAACAGATGAGAAAACTGGAGGATATTATAACTTTGCCAAAATCACATGATGGGGGTGTGGCAGGGGGCGAGTCACAACACCCAAGTCCTTTTGATGTGATTCTGGCTTTTTCCTTTACATTACCTCTTTTTATAATTAATGAAACTTTTACACAAACATTCTCAATTAGAGAATATAAATAACAGAGCTAATCAAGTTCATCTGCTTTGGAATATTAGACTGAGTGCTGGCTGGTGACTATTATGCCGTAAGGTAAACCCTGGTCCCTGTCCCTGCAAACTATTGCAGAAAATAAACAGGTAATCCCCCTTTCACAGCCATTAGAGGCAACACATGTATGTGTCTAAGACTGGCCAGAGCTGTGGCCTTATATAGTACTGCAGAATTTTCTGTAACCTTTATCTATAATTTTAAAGCTGAAAGATCATTTGATTTTAAAATTTATGAAGGGGCAAAACCTGATGAGTCATTTATGGGATGTCTTATTATTATAATTGAAGGAATTTTCCAGTCAAAACCAATGGCAAGATGAATTTCCTGGCCTTCTCTAACACCTTTCATGTAAAGGTCTTCACGTGCATGGCAGACAGGAGCCCATTAGCTTCCCGGACACAGGTTAAGTGCTCTCACATGTGGCAATTGCAGCTTAAGGAGATCAACATGCTGTGAATGCTGGTCCATCTTGGATTCAGATCAGGAGCTCAGTGTCTTTGCCTTGGAACATAGATTTTTATTTTTACAGGGCTTTATAATCACATATTTTAGAGAGCTCAGTATAGTTTGAAGTGACTCAAATATGGAAACATTCATTACATCTTTTGGGAGATGATTTTGATCTTGTGGAGGGCTTTTTCTGTCTAACTGGTTTTTATATATTTTGACACAGTAAATCTCATTCCATCTAAAAGAGTTATTTTTCCCCCTATGGGAAGGGACTTGATTTTCTTTTTAGTCTCTGCCTAGTTTAATAACTTTTTGAGACATAAATTTATTTTGTTTTCTCAGTAAATACTGCAGAACACCTACTATGTGCTAATTTCTGTGGTACGTTGGGGTATACAGAGATCAGTAGACAGTTTTTCTGCACTGGAAAATAGGCATGACATTAAATTAGTACATTGGTTGCAAATTAAAGTACTTGGAGGTAGGTAACTCTGGCTCAAAGTAGACTATGAAAAGACTTTTTCCAGTAGAGAGGGTCTGATACCATAAATTCCTTTACTCCTTTGCCTCAGGAGAAGGGGAGAGCTTATCTCACTGTTCTGCACCTTGCAAATGTAGTGTAGAGCAGTGAAAATAAAATGACTCCAAGTTGGAGAATGGAGTAAAGGCAAGAGCCCAAGATGCCAAACAACTTGAATTGTCAGGAAGAGCCTGTTACTGCTGAGTAAAGAGGGAAAAACAGAAAGAAAAAAACCTTTCAAAGAAGAGGTAGATGAACATCCTCACAGCTCAGTCATGAACACTGACACGCTGTTTGTCTAAGTCAGCAAGTTGTGTATACGGCAGAGTTGGTGGAGCCAAACATTCATTTATTCATTAAATATTTATTGTGAGCCAACTGTGCTCATGAAGCTTATGTTTTCCTGAAACGGTATAGAAAATAAACAATAATTAGACAAGATTAATTGAGAGGATAATCATAGATACAAAGGGAATAAAATAAACTGATGTGATAGAGATTTGAGGAGGTTTATTTTAGATAAGATAGGAAGCATCTTTAGCTAAGACCTACATAATAAAGGAGCCAGACATACAAGGTCCCGGGGAAGCAAATTCCAACAAAGGCAACAGTCTGTGGAAAGACCCTAAGCTTGAGAACTAGCTTGATATCTTCAAGGAATAGGTAGAAGTATCACTGCAATGGTGGGGATCAGGGTGAGTGATGGGGGAGCTGATAAGAGATGGGGGTCCCTGATAATATAAAAGCTAGTAGGTCATAGTGAGGAGCTTGGATAATACTAAGTCTGGTGGAAAGGCATTGAAGTGTTTCAAGCAAGGGAATGACAGGGCTTTTAAGTGACCGGGTTTGTTATAGAAAAGATAATTCTGAAAGCCATATATAGAAGAACTGATTGCAAGGAGGCAAGCATAGAGGACAAGCAGAAAGACAGTTAGGTGGCTGACGCAATATTTTAGGCAAGGGCTCATGGCATCTTGCATCTATGTTGTAGCAATGGTGATGGACGGAAGTGGCTGTATTTGGGTGGTGCCACTGATAGCAGATAGCTCCCACTATCTACTGTGGTCTGAATGTGACCCGAAAGTTTGTGTGTTGAAAACTTAATACCCAATGTAACAGTGCTGAGAGGTGGGACATTTTGGGAAGTGTTTAGGTCATGAGGGTTCTGCCCTCATTAATGAATTAATACCACTTTGAAAAGGGCCTATAGGAGTAAGTTTGCTCTCTGTTGTCTTTACTCCTTCCAATATGTGAGAACACAATAGGAAAGACCACAGCAGATAGTGGGACCTTGATTTTGGACTTCCCAACCTCCAGAACTGTGAGAATAAATTCCTCTTCTTTATAAATTGCCCACTCTCTTGTATTTTATTATAGCAGCAGAAGTGAACTAAGTCCCTGTTTCTTTGTGTATATTAGAAAAGGGTACAACTTACTCAAGTAAAAATACATTTTAAGTTAGAGTATTATTATAAAAAAGAACCACTTTTTAGACCTCCTTGGATTCAAGTTAAATTTTTAACAGCCCAGATGGTCATCAGCCTTTGCTGCAATACAATCATACCTACTCACTCACTCCACGGCACCAGAGATGTTTACCTATGTGCACCCCAGACTCCCAGTGAGGCAATCATGCCAGACTTAGAGTTGTATGGGTTAGGGGGTGGATGGGAATCAATTTTCCCAAAATTCTGTTGGGATTGGGCTTAACTGCCCATACACGTGCTTCACTGAATTAGTGTGTGTGTTCTCTTTTGTATATGTGTACATGACACTGAGTACCAATGTGAAATTATGGAGGAAGCAGCTCTGCTTTGCTGCTGTAGGATGTGGTCAGCAGACCACAAAGAAGTATGTACTTCCTCAGAAGCATGAGTTTATTCAGGGAAGGAATGGCTGCTCTGAGTAAATACTTATTGGGCTGAAATCTGAAGAATAAATAAGGGTTGGGTACATGTAAAGGGGTTCAAATGTGGCCCCCAAGAAGATAAGTCTAAGTTCCAACTTTATGCAGAAAAGAGTCTTTGCAGATATACTTAAGCTAGGGATTTTGTGGAGATCACTCTAGGTTAACAGGTTGAGACTTAAGTCCAATGATTGACCTTATAAGAATAGGAAATGTCACAGAAAACATGAACACAGACACAAGAGGAGAGAAACCATGTAGAGATGAAGGCAGAGATGAGTTATACAGCTACAAGTCAAGAAATGCCAAGCAGCCATCCAGAGCTGGACGAGGCAAAGGACAAATTCTCCCCTGGAGCCGTCAGAGAGGACATGGCCCAGCCATCACCTCGAGTTCAGATTTCTGGCCTCCAGAACTGGAGATTAAAAGTTTCTTTTATGAAACCACCATGTTTATGGCCATTTGTTATGGTAGCCCTAAGAAACTAAAGGAGTGGGTGAGGGGGTTTGGGGAGATGATAAGTGTTTTTTAGGCAGAGGGGGAGAACATAAACATAATTTCTATGGTGGGATTGAGCTTGGTGTTGTTAGGAACAGAAAGGTGTCTGCTGGAGCCGGTGAAGATGAAACCAGAGTGATCGACAGGAGCAGAGAACTCTTGTCCCTGAAAGTCTTGCTAAGGACTGTGGTCTTTAATCCAGAAGCACCAGGTACCATTGAAGTATTTTAAGTGGGGAATGGAAAAATTCTTTTGGCCTTTTAGCACATTGCTTTGGCTCTATTATGGAGAATGAATTGGAGCTAGACAAGAATGGATACAATGAGACTGGTTGAAAGACTACTGACTGCTACAGTCCAAAGTGGCATCAAAGGTAGAACCACTGGACAGATCCAACAGATATTTGGAAGAAAAATCTATAGGGCTTGGCTACAGTAAAGATATGGAGGGTAAAGGTGATGGGATCAAAGGATCAAAAACGCTGTTTTGGTGGCTGCTGGGAACTGCTGTGACACTTAAACCTCAAGACTTCTTGGAGAAGGTGGAGAGTTCAAATAAACATTTTGGGGTTGCAGTCATTAAGACACCCAAGCAGGGGGCAGGAGGCAGGCTGTTGAAAATGTGCAATTGGAGATCAGAGGAGAGATCTGAGCTCTAGGCATAATTTATATATAAGTGGTCACAGAAGTCCATGTGGATGATATTACTCAGAAAAGAATAAAAAAGAGGGAAGACCTATGACAAAGTTATGAAGAATTACAATATTTAATGGCTGGGTGAAGAAAGATCTCCAGAGAGGCGTGAGGAAGCTAGAGAGTGTGGATCATGGAAACTAGAGAAGAGAGAGTTCCAGGAAAAGGGGAATGTTCAAAGTAGTGGAAATACTGAGAAGTCAGGTGAGATGAAAACAGAAAGTGAGCTCTTAGTAACATCTCCATGTCTCCCAGTGGCCCTAGTGAGAACTGTTTGAGTAGAGTGTGGAGAGTGAGGGGAGACAGGACACATCAGGACCTGTCTACATCTGTGGTTGTTAAGAGGGTTGATAGATTTTAGTTGAAAGAGTTTCTTAGTTATAACATAAAACCAATGAATGGTAACTTGAAGGAAATGATGTGAGTGATAAGAGAGATTTCGAGGCCCCTCAGAAGCTCCCTACTTTTCTTACTGCCATGCACCTCAAACATAAAACAACAAGCTTTTCATTATTCCAGTGACTAGTACCAAAATTATGCTTGTAAGGATGCCATTCTTCAGATTCACATTGGGAATCAAATGCCCAGAGGAGGGATAACCTCAATTATATTGTTAAATTCATTTCTGTTTTTCAATTTTCTGATTCCACAATTGAAGCATTGGTTAAGAAAATGTATAAGAATGGATTTGATAGCAGGGATTGGAAGAGAAGAAAAAAAATGATGAGTCCCTTGACCAGGAATGTAAGACACTGAGAGAAGAAAGTTGTACAAAATAAGAGTCTGTGGTTATCTCTGGATCCACCTGCCATGGGATCTATTCAAGTGAGGACACCTCGAATATCAGCATCCTAGAGTGTAGAGGCTCTGGATATGCCACTAGATGGGACTATGCCAGGAAGGGGAGGAGCACTCACTTCATGTTGGAGATTTTATACATGTATGTACATACGTAGTTTCAGTAAACTCTCACCATAATTTTAAGATACCAGTACTAATATTCTCTTTTTACAGAAGAGCAAATTGGGAGTTTTAAAAATGACATAGTGTCCACTCATTGAGAGTCTTGGTACTGGAATTCTTAAACTCCAGATTGTTACTCCCACAGTTTAGTTATACCCACTGATGAAAACTTGCTAGAATTACTTTTCAATGGGCACAATACGTACTCAGTTCTTCTAAGACAGGGAGAACAAAGTAGAAGTTTTCAGACTTGTCCGGGAGGGTCAATTAGGAATAGATTCCCCCACTCCCGGCAGAGGCTCAGCAAATCCCAAAGTAGCCAGCATGCCGAGCCAATTTCTTTCCATGAACCAGAAATAAAGAGTGGAACTGAATTTTGGGGGTTGTGTGGGTCTCCCACGGTCTTGCACCCCACCCTTCCATCCCTGTTTTATGTTTTATGGTGCAATTTCTGGAAACATTGCCAGTGGCAGAAAGTCCGAGTGGGAAGTAGAGTTAAACACTCCATGACACAGTTCTTGGACTTCCTAAGTTCTACCTCCAAATGAATTGATGTCATTGTTCCCTTTTCTTAAGGAAGGAGAGAATGAGCTGCTTTTTCTGTGCCCTTCCTGCCATTCTTGAGGGTTGCTGTTGTTGTTACCATCTTGCTTGTATTTGGGCATGTGGATATAACATGGCTTTGTCAATAAAACATTTAGACAGAGAGTGGAGGATGCTGAGTTTCTTTCTTGGCTTCTTCCCCCGACATTGAAATAAGAGGATAGGAGATAATTTATCTCACTTTTACTAATTAGAATATCAAGATAAGGAGAGATTTAGTGATGAAATCAGATTGACAAAATTGTTTGTGACTTGTTCATGGACTCAGTCAGATCATTTCCTTTTTTTGGGTCTCAATTTTTTGGGGGGATGTTGATTCTTTAAAAATGTAAGCACCTTTATTGCAGAGGTGAGATGGAAAATAAATGGGAGCAATGGTGATGGGAATGGTAATTAATGTTCCCATTAATGTTTTACTATTAAGTCAGTCTTCTTTTACAACTTGTCTTTAAAGAGAAAAAATACTTCAGCTTTTAATAAAATGATAAATTTTTGGAGGCAGACAGGTTCGGGTGGGCATCTCAGCTCTGTATCTTTCACTCTTCTCATTGGGTGAGATGAGGTTTTCTGAGCCTCTTCCTTTACCTGGCAAGTTACCACCACAGGTTTATTGTTAAAACACGGGAGGCATTCTAACAAGTAACCATATATACTAGGGATCTGAATAGGATTATATAACGTTGTACACTACATCTGGATCCCTTAAATCTGGTTTGTATTTAGTTTGAACAAAGAATCTCTTTACATATTTTGCATCTTATGAAGGTTTCTGATTCTAGCAGGTTTTTATACTGCTTTATTCGAGAGCTGAGACACAGGTTGTTAATCCAAGCATACCTCGGAGATACTGTGGGTTCAGATCCAGACTACCACAATAAAGTTTATATGACAATAAAGCAAATCACACAAATCTTTTGGTTTCCCAGTGCATATAAAAATTATGTTTACACTATACTGTAGTATATTAAATATGTAATAACATTAGGTGTAAAAAAAATGCATGTACCTTAATTTAAAAAATGCCTTATTGCTAAAAATTACTAATGATCATCTGAACCTTCATAAAGTCATAGGTGTTTTGCTGGTGGAGGGTCTTGCCTCAATGTTAATGGCTGCTGACTGATCTGGGTGGTGGTTGATGAAAGTTAGGGTGACTGTGGCAATTTCTTAAAACAAGACAACAGTGAATTTTGACACATCAATTGACTCTTCCCTGACATAAAAGATTTCTCTGTAGCATGCGATGCTGTTTAATAGCATTTTACCCACAGTAGAACTTCTTTCAAAAGTTCAGTCAATCCTTTCAAACCCTGTCGCTGCTTTATTAACTCAGTTTGTGGAATATTCAAAATCCTTTGATGTCATTGCTGCAATGTTCACAGCATCTTCAAAAGGAGTAGATTCCATCACGAGAAACCAATTTCTTTGCTCATCCATAAAAAGCAACTCCTTATATGTTGAAGTTTCATTGTGAGATTGCAGCAAGCCAGTCACAATCTTCAGGCACCACTTATAATTCTAGTTCTCTTGTTCTTTCCACCACATCTACAGTTCCTTCCTCCACTGAAGCCTTGAACCCCTCAAAGTCATCCATGGGGATTGAAATCAACTTTTGCCAAACTACTATTAATGTTGAGATTTTGACCTCCTTCTATGAATCATGAGTGTTTTTAATGACACCTAGAATGGCAAAGCCTTTCTAGAAGATTTTCTATTTATGCCATAGTTAGTGAGTCCTCTGATAGAAATCATGGCAGCTATAGCTTTAATAAATGAATTTATTTTCTTTTTCCTTTTTTTTGTGTGAGATAAGGTCTTGCTCTGTTGCCTAGCCTGGAGTGCCATGGCAAGATCATGGCTAACTGTAGCATCCAACTCCTGGGTTCAGGTGATCCTCCCACCTCAGCTTTCTGGGTAGCCTGGGACTACAGGTACACACGACCATGATGCCCAGCTAATTTATATATATGTATATATATAGTAGAGATGGGGTTTCACCATTTTGCCCAGGCTAGTCTTGAACTCCTGGGCTCAAGCAATTGATCAACCTCAGCCTTCCAAAGTACTAAAATTACAGGCATCAGCCATTGCACCTGCCTTACATTTCTTAAATAATAAGACTTAAAATTCAGAATTACTCCTTGAATCATGGGCTTTAGAATGGATGTGTTACCAGGCATGAAAACAACATCAATCTCCTTGTGCATCTCTATCAGAGATCTGGGATAACCAGGTACATTGTCAATGACAATGATATTTTAAAATAATTTCTTTTTCTGAGCAGTAGGTCTTAGCAGTGGGTTTAACAAATTCAGTAAACCATGCTGTAAACGGATATGCTGTAAACAGGCTTTGTTGTTTCATTTCCAAAGTGTAGGCAGAGAGATTTAGTATAATTCTTAAGTGCTCTAGGGTTTTTGGAATGGTAAATGAGCATTGACTTCAACAAGGTCACCGGCTACATTATCCACTAACAGGAGAGCAGCCTGTCCTTTGAAGTTTCAAGCCAGGAATTGACTTGTCTTCTACAGCTATGAAAATCCTAGATGGCATGTTCTTCTTGGACAAGGCTCTTTTGTCTCCATTGAAAATCTGTTGTTTAGTATAGCCACCTTCATCAATTATCCTAGCTAGATCTTCTTGGATAACTTCCTGCAGCTTCTACATCAACACCTGCTGTTTCACCTTGAACTTTTGTTATGAAGACAGCTTCTTTCCTTAAACCTCAGGAACCAACTTCTGCTAGCTTCATACTTTTCCTCTGCAGCTTTCTCACCTCTGTCAGTCTTTATACAATTGAAGATAATTAGGGCTTTGCTCTGGATTAGGCTTTGCCTTAAGGGAATGTTGAGGCTGGTTTGATCTTCTATCCAGACCACAAAAATTTTCCCCATGCTGGCAACAAGCTGTTTTGCTTTCTTGTAATCATATATTCATTAGGGTAGCACAGTTAATTCTTTTAAAAAACTTTTTCTTTGCATTCACAACATTGCTTTCTGTTTGACACAAGAAACCTAATTTTCAGCTTGTCTTGGCTTCCAACATGCCTTCCTCACTAAACTTAAACATTTCAAGTTTTTAATTTAAAAGTGAGATATGTATGACTTTACCTGTCATTTGAACATGTAGAGGCCATTGTAAGGTTATTAATTGGCCTAATTTCAATATTGGTGTATCTTAGAGAATATGGTGGCCCAAAGAGATGGAGAGAGATGGGAGATTAGCCGATTGGTGGAATTGTCAGAATATACACAACAATTATCCATAAAGTTTGTCATCTTATGTGGATGTGGTTCATGATATCCCAAAACAATTACAAGAGTAGCATCAAAGATCACTGACTATGGATCACCATCACAGAAATAATTACTAATGACAAAGCCACTGACACGTGAAACAAGTACATGCTATTGGAAAAATGCTTTGATAGATATGCTCAATGCAGTGTTGCTACAAACCCCCAGTTTCTAAAAAAATACATCTATGGGGCACAATAAAGTAAAGTACAATAAAATAGTATGCATGTATATCTGTAGGAGCTAGCAACAGCCCTTTTTCTCCTATTTATAGGCCTATGTGACTCAAAAAGCAAAATGGGAAGCTACATGCTGGATGTCTTAGTCAGCTCAGGCTGCTGCAACAAGGTGCTGCAGACTAGGTGGCTTATTAAAACAAACAAATTTATTTCTCACAGTTCTGAAGGCTGGAAGTCTGAGATCAAGGTGCGAGCATGGTTGAGTTCTGGTGAGGGCTCTCTTCGGAGATTCAGACTGCCGATTTGTGTTGCATCCTGCCATGGTGGAAGAGAGAGAGAGTGAGCTCTTTGACCTCTTATAAGACTACTAATCTCATTCATGAGGGCCTCCAACTCATGACCTAATTAGCTCCCAAAGTCCTTACCTCCAAATACCATCATCCTGTGGATTGGATTTCAACATAAGAATTTTGGGAGGGACACAAACATTCAGTCCATAACACAGGACTGTTTCCTTGTATATGAAGCCCAAGGGGAAAGTCGTTCCATCTACAAGATCATCAAAAAGCATCCAGTGTGTGTTAGAGAGTTGGGCTCACAATTACTATTTGACATCTTGCCCTGGCCATGAAATGGATTCATGTCTTGCTCAGATAGTGAACCGAGATCTCTACCTTTTCGAGGGCATGCTATGACCAACAGAGTGATACAGCCCAAACAGGAATGATGCTTAACTGTCATTTGTTACTTTGAACAGTCCTAAAAAAAAAAACAAACAAAAAAAAAACAGCAATCCTCACACCATTCATATGTAGTTACTTGCTCTTCATACCACCACCTTCTTGAGGGTGACTATAGTTTTTCTTCTGCTCTAACCTTTGAAAATGCTTAATCAGCTTATTCCTAGGCTTGAGGCCATTAGCTCTGATCTGAAACTAGAGGTCTCCAAGCATCTCAGCGGTAGACGCACAGCACACATTGGTACAAATCATCAACCAGGCAGCTAGTTTCAGGCTTTCTAAACGTTATGATTCAGCCAGGTGGTGAGATGAGGTATTACCAAAATTATGTTTCTTAGTCACAGTTATCAGTCATACTGGTTGTTTGGGGGCCAACCAATATGTAAGCCAATGAACTTTTCCAATTTGCACGTAAGTATGTCATCCTATAAGCAAAGTAATGGGCTCTGGTTTGTAGCCCTCCTCTAAATTCAAGCAAAATTACATAAGCATTAAGAGAATCATACTACCTTGGCTCGCTTTGGCCTCCAGAGCATGAATACAGAATGAGGGAAACCACCAGATGTTAAGCTGATCATATTTGCTGAAAAAGGTGCATCCAAGTGTTGTGTGCCAAGTGGTTTAGGGACCCTGCAGTCATATCAGTTTGGTGACAATCTCATTGGCTCTTATAAATAAAACGAGTGCAGACCAAGTCAGCACCTGGATGGCAGATGCTGAATCTCCTGGGGAGATGCAGTAAGTAACGGACGGAACCCAAGCAGCACTTCCCCCTTGGTGCCTATAATAAATCAGCATCCAGTAGGAGACAAGAGATTGCCTTTTAATGGGCTCTGTCTCTTTACCTGAGTTTCTTCCTAATGGTCTATAAAATGACTTCTGCTTTTATCCAAACTTTGAGATGAATTGATTATTTCTCCCCCCCAAATAAAAATCACCTTTTTTTTTTTTTTCATCATTTATCATTGGAAGAGATTACTTGGTTAAATTCTTTACTTGGTTATGGCTACAGAGATGTGTCATGACTTTTTGTTTGTTTGTTTCTCCAAGGAGATGGTAGAGTTTTAAAGTGAATGAATGAATTCCCCCTGACATGGGTAATAAAATGCCTTTGATCATTAAATATAAAAATAGCTATAAAAATGCAAGTGTTTCTTTAATGGTCCATCTTGCTTTTTTATGAGTCTCTTTACTGCCATTGCATAGGTAGAATTCGGGCTGGCCTAAGCAAATCTCTGTTCGCCTGCCTCTTCTGGTCATAAACATATTACTCCAGTCATGTTTGAATTAGGAAAGCTTCCAGTGTTTCAATATTTATTTTTTATGGTAAAAATAGTTAACCATACCACCTATACCTTTACATGTGATGCTCTATTACGTGAACAGGGTTTCAGCTTATCACTGCATATTTAATGTTATGTCTTCTTAGCTATGTCTCATATAACTGGTTTCTAATTTCAGCCTCTGCCTAGTTAAAACACTTTGTCAAACTTCCCTATCACATTTTTTTTTTCTCGCACACATCATTTCATCCTCACTCCTGAAAAATCTGTTAGTGGCAATTCCAATATTGGCAATGTAAGAGTAAAAAAAACCCTTTAAAAAGGGAAAACTGAATTTAAATTTCATCATTGCAAAAATGAAACATTAATTGAACCCCCTTAAAGAAAGGGCACATTATATCTCAGACATATGTGGGCGGTTAAGCAAAGAATTAGTACACAAAGGTTAAATAATGTGTCATTCACCAAAATAAAAGGAATCATTTACATGTTTATTTACATAGATACTCCTCCAATACTTTTAAGCCTTGTTTATGTATTATTAATTAATCAAGATAAAAATTCTGGCGCAATTGAAAATGTCAAAAACGACTGTCATTTGAGGTTTAATAAAAATTAAGAGTACATAATACTCAAAATGACAGTGCTATTCACTTGATATATATAATTTGATTTTTAAGTAACCTTTTTGGGAATGTAGCTACTACATAAGGCACTGTGTGTGATTAGGAAGTTAAATAGTTTTAGACAATGTAGAATATGAAAATAGCATATTTATACAGGAAGGACATCAGGAGTCTTGGAGGTGGTATTTCAGTCTAGATTTATTATATACATCTCTTGGATGATAAAATGAATTCTGGGCTGGAAATACTTGAGGGAGAAAATAATAGATCCGTTTATAGAGTTAAGAGCTTGAATATTTCTAGCAGAGCTTGAAAAAGTAAGGGCTCAATATATATTTTTCACTGAATGAATGAATGAAATCTCCCCAAAGATACTAAAATGATAATGATGCCTGTTTAACTTTGAGATGTGACTAGATTTTCATTCATTTGACAATATTTATGGAATACCTGCAGTTTGCTTGGTACTGTACTAAAAGCAATGAATACTAACCAAGTGAACAAGACAGACTTGAACCTCCAAGGAGCTGATGGGCTAGTCAGGAAAGACACACATAAAAATACGTCATCATTAATGTTCTGATAGTTACACACACTCAATGTATGCAGACAGAGCTAACCAAGAAAGGTGTCAAAGTGGTCTATCCGAGAATATCTCCTTTGAGTTGAAAACTGTGTGATAAGAGGTGAGGAAGATAAATCTGGGGGCTTAGTAAACCTCATATGTGAAGTCACAGAGACCAAAGAGATGATGGCCTGTCAGAAGAATTGGAAAATGTCCAAAAGTTGAGCCTAACAAGCAAAAAGGAAACTGGGGGAGAGGGGAGCTAAAGTGTAGGGTCAAGTGGTAGAGAAAATGAATACAATTGAATTCAATATCAAAAATGAATACAGTGCAGCTATTTCCCTAATTCATTCTGAAACACATATTCTTGAAATTTACCAAAATGAAAGTATTTATAGCATTATTTTTATGCAAATATTATTATTTGTGTTCAATTAATGACTGTGTTTTGATATTTTAATCTAATATTTTGGGAGCCATTGCCATGGGTACATTTGCTCATTTATTTGTTGATTCACTTACCTATTTTACACACATGCCAGATACAGAAGGCACTCTCTGCCTTCAAGGAGGTGATATTGTAGTATGCAGGGAGTAGGAGACAAGGGATGGACTATGAACCAGTTAGACAGAGGAGGTGGGATGTTGAGAGAGGAGCATAAGGGATTAAGCTCACTGACATAATCAAAACTTCTCATGGCAAATACAAACAAAATTGAAGATCCTTGTCCTGACCCTCTCTCACCAACAGGAAGCTTCTGTTTTAACAAGTGTTTCCTTTGGGAGCATCTCCTAGTTCTTTTGGGGAGTTTGTGAGAATAGAGAAGTGGCCCATGAAGGCAACTTCCTATCAATGGGTCGCTTTACACAACTTGAGGACCATCATTGATACTATATTCTGTGTCAGTGGGATTATGGGTCATCATGCACTACTACTCTCAGAGAATGTGGAAGAAGTCCCTGAAATTCCAAACCAACTCACATTCCACTCTTTCTTTAAGGACATTCTTCAATAGTTAGTCATTAGCCATCATAACTGAACCAAGTTAAATGGTGGAGTATATTTATGGAGTCCAAAATTATCAACTAGAAAGAATATTCTGGAATTCCTGTTTAGCGCTGTGAGTTTGGTCTCTTCCAACTCAAAGTTGGTCATTTTGAAGAAACAGAACTCCTTTGTGTAGTTGGAGACACATACAAACATACACACACACATGCCCCCTTTGTGTTTTCTCACATGGAACCTTGCCTATCTAACGCCACAGAATAACATGCTCTCTTGGTTTATTGAGACTCTTTCCTTAGTTGGTCCACTTTTCACTCCCTTAACATACAAAGCCTTCTTCCCACTGGTTGCTATTTTCCCAATCTTTCTCTCACAAATGAATATTTATAACCACATTTTAAAACCATAAATTACATACAATATTAATAAATTGCCCCTGATTTTAGCCAAGAGAAGTATAATAGTCAATGGAAAGAAGAACATTTATAATATTTCCTGAGATTTTTCAGTTTGTGTGTATGTTTTCTGAAAACATATCCCCCAGCCTTGGCAACATAGCAAGACTCCACCACTACAAAAATTAAAATAATTAGCCAAGTGTGTTTGTGACTGTCTATCTTCCCAGCTACTTTGGGAGTGCTTGAGTGCAGGAGTTTAAGGCTACAGTGAGCTATGATTGAACCACTGCACTCCAGCCTGGGTGACAGAGTGAGACCCCATCTCGAAAAAAAAAAAAATCCATATAACCAGGGAATGTCAGAAATAAGGTTAGACCTCTGAGAATGGCACACGGGAGTGAGTTGAGTGGATAGTGGTCAGTGGCATTTTTGGAACAGTCCAGGTGGGAAGCAGTGGAAACTGGAATTAAGGCAAAGGCAGTGGGAAAGGCGAAAGGATATAAAATAGAAAATTATATTGCATGAGATAAAATGGAAAAGAACCAGCAGCTAGAGAGAGGAATTCAAGTTGTGCTGATGTTTTGAACCCAGATAAACGTAAAGATGACGTGACATTAACTCAAACAAGATAGGAAGGAAGAAGAATTTAAGGACAGGCTAGAGGATGGTTTAAATTCTCTACATGAACTTTGGGGTGCTCATAGGAAATCAAACTTTGAGGGCTGAGCAGAGGTTGAAGCCCATCTATGCTATTTTCCCCCCCTTTCTTCTCTCTGCTTTCCTTTTATACCTCCCTCCTTGACAATTGTTTTTTCTGAAGAGCCCTCAAAAAGGGGGAGAGGATTGACTGCTCTGGCTCATATTTCAGTTTCAGCTAAAACCCATGTGTATGCCTGGGGGTCATTCACAACACATCCAGCTATCCATGTGCATGGCTGAGGGTCATTCATAGCAGACCCAGCTACCCATGTGTATGCCTGGGGGTAATTAACAACACACCCAGCTATCCATGTGCATGGCTGGGGGTCATTCATAACAGACCCAGCTACCCATGTGTATACCTGGGGGTTGTTCACAATAGATACAGCTACAAGCTGCAGTTTAGTTTTGCTGTTGGTCTGGAACACAAATATCAGGCCTCTAGATAGCTACTTAGATGCTCTCTGCTTAGAGATGATAATTGAAATAGCGAGAGTAAATACATTTTTCCAGAAGACAGAGGGTGGAGAAGAGGGCTAAATAGAAAATTCCAGGACACCTATGATGAGGGCCTAGAGGCAGGAAGATAGACCAAAGATAAAGTCACAGAAGAAGCAGTAGAAAACAAACAAAAACAACAACGACCCTGAAAATGAGAAGTACAAGGAGGGAGTGATTTAGGGAAATAGGTGGTGATCCACAATGAGGCTATGGGAAACACAATTGAGAAGGTGCGTGGATTTGGTAGCTAGAGAAGGACAGATGTCTATTACAAGGGTTTCAGCAGTGGTTGACAGTAGATTATAGAAAATAAAGCGGGGATAGGTAGTGAGGTAATGAAGACTGAATGAAAAAAAATCAGAGGCAGAAAGGATGGCTTGGGGGATTAATAATAAACGTATGTTAAGTCTTAAGTGCTTGTATACTTTACAGGATGCTTTCTGGCTAAGTGGAAACATCCAACAGAAAGGAAAAATTTGAATCCATAGAGCAGAGTAGAAATTGTTATGAGATACGTGTGTGTTTGTGTTTATTTATTCTCTAATAAGCCCTACAATGTTTTTGTATAAGCTACAAAAATGTGGCTCTCCCCCTAGATGAATGGAGATCCTCAATAGAGTGAATGAATGGCTTGGTGAACAGAAAAATGAGTGCTCCCTTCAGCTCCCACATGCAACTTGGAATCTATACCATGATACACACAAAAAAACTGTATAAATACAACCTACTGTATTCAGACTTAGACAAAATAACTATCCATGTACATTTAACTTAATTTCTTCTCTATGCTCAGCGACATTCATTACTTTCCCCAGGGCACATGCTTGTTCTTATTTATAGCCAGAAAATCAGTTAGTCAATGTCCAATGTTGAGCTCTTTCCAAATACTCCCTCCCCAGGGTCCACAGAAATATCTGGGTAGAAAAGTTCCCAGCTGAAGTGTGTGGTGGCCAATAATTACATTATTAAGGACACTTTTTCTTTGTTGATGTTCCCAATCAGCTGTAATGCTGCCACTGCTTACCAGGCCACAGGGACAATTTTGTGGTGTTATGTGTTGAAAGCAACATTTTTTTTTTTATTCAAGGAGGTAACTTATAATTAGAAACACACAGTTTAATCACAGTATGCTATAAAAAAAATAATTGACATATTTTTTCTTTTACTTCCCACTTGGCAGTGAAAGAGAAAATTTAAGAATAAAGAAAGTTATGGATATTATTTAATTTCCTTGGGAGGACACAAGCCATCAAATGTTGAAAAAAAATTTTTAACATTTGTGCTTTCTTACTTTGAGTGAAAATGTTGCATGTATATTTTTGGTATTTTCTTCAGGAATTTTAAGGAAGACATTTTCTATTTTAATATATCTCAGTGACAGTGATCTGGATAAGAATCCACTGGGGAAATTGGTGAAGATTCTGTCAATGAACAAAGAAGGCAGGAATGAGCTCTAGAGCTCTCCAGCTCTAGATGAGAAAGCCACTCTCCTAGTCCCCTTCTTTGTCTGTGTCACCGTTCGCAAGAACAAAGAAGGGGATCCAAAACTGTGAGCTACCCTGCTTGGATTAATACTTCCCTTTCCCAGAGATGCACAGATTAATGCCAGTGTTGGCCTCAAGACTGTGATTACTTTGTTATGTCTCATATCCTTGTTCACATCAGTTACCACAAGAAGCTGAGAACGCCAAGTCAGCCTTCATTCCCCTAATTCTAATTCTCTTTGCCCCAGCATCCTCAGGACCTATGCCCTTCACCATAAAATAATATATTATGCATTGTACTTATTGGGTTGTCTTTTCTCCAATTAGAGTGTAAATTAGTTTTGTCTGTTTTGCTCATTTCTATATCCCAATGCCTGGGACAGTGACAGGCATGTGGTGATTATTATTATGGAGGCACATGGCACTCCAAAATTATTTATTAAGTGAGTAAATGAAAGAAAAAAGAGAACTTGAACTTGACACTAGCTTAGATGTGGTCTATGAGAGACCACAGAGACATAGCATGAGCTCTAGGAATGAGAGCTTGAGATGTTTGTAGGATCCTACTTAGTGGCCAGTAATAGGAGAGCAGAAGTACAAAATAACGGGCATGAAGACTACAAGCCATTTTACTGCAGAAATTAATTTGATATCATGAGTGGCCATCTTAGTGAGAGATTTGCTGTAGAAAAACTATTGCTTAAAGAAACCACCACCAACAAAAACCTCAAAGCTCTTGAATTGCAGCTGCTATCTATGTAGGCATTTCCAGCATGGAACAATTTCTCAGTGCTGCGTTAGGTCAACATTTGCCGTCACAGAAACTGAAGTATCATGAACAAAATGCAAAACTGATAGAAGCTCCCAGTACATAGTTGGTGCTCAACAGATCCGTGTTGGGTAAGCAGAGGTTTTGACACCTGGACACAATTAAGAGGCAAAATCGATCTTCTGCTAGAACTGTGCAGAGCTGCTTCCAGGAACTTGATTCTGCTCTCCTGATCTCCATCAGACTATTCTGTGTCCTATTCATTGTGAAAGAGCCTTTTGCACACAACCTAACTGCTCTCTTTCCTCTCCTCCCTCCCAAATATAATTATATGACTTTTAGACACATTCATGCAAAATCATACTTTCTCTTTGAGGGTCGGTGATACTGGCTTACTTAGATAAAAGAGTTCCAGCAAATTTCTTGCTTGATAGACCATAGTGCCAAAGAACAACAAGGCCTACAACAAGTTAAAATAACCGGGTTTTAAAGACTCCCCATCCCTTCCCCAAGAAATGATGCTGGTGTTAGACATGTCAGGTAGTATGGCAAGACTTTGATGTAGATATTTGAGAGTGATTAGATTTTTTGGATTAAGAATTTAAAATTCAATTGCAGGGGCTAAAGGAATGTATATATATTTCATTGGAAATGACAGGACAATATACCCTTTTTATGAAAGGAGGGTATATTGTCCTATCATTTCCAATAAGAGACTTGCAGAGGACAACCAGGCATCCTTGTACGCACTTTAACCCACTATTATTTTCATATATTCTTTCTTGAGAAATTTCAGCTTTTAACGTTAGATCTCCCCATTTTCCTACAAAGCAGGAATAAATTGAGCACGTGTCTGACAGCAGTTGTCTGACTCCCTAAGATAAATGTTTTGTGATATTTTCTGTTGCTGAAAGAATCAATGCATAGACGACATTCTTAGATAGACTGTCAACTGGGAATGTCAGTTTAGATCTAATTTTCCAATAGATTCTGTTATTTGGAGATGGTAGAGTGAATATCATCATTTAGAAAAATTTACGTAGGTCTACAATCTTCCCCTGGAACATGAAGGAACTGAGGCACAAAAATTATATAATAGAACACTTTGGTTGTGCCCTCTACCCCGACTCTGTGCAGTAGAGGAAAGAAGTGAAAATACATTTTATTTAATGTTACCTCAGAGACAATCAGTAAATTTTTCTATCAAAGTCTGTTTTTATTAATAGATAACTGAAAATGTTTCAGAATGCCTAACTTATTCTAAATATGAACAGTATCACATATGTCAAAATTTTCTAGGTGACAATTATTGTTCATAAATGGAAAACGTAAGGGAAAAGATTGTGAGTGATATGGTTTGACTCTGTGTTGCCACCCAAATCTCACACTGAATTGTAATCCAGTGTTGGTGGAGGCACCTGGGTGGGAGGCAGTTGGATCATGTGGGAAGATTTCTCTCTTGTGGTTCTGTTGATATCGAGTTATCACCAGACTTGGTTGTTTGAAAGTGTGTAGCACTTCCCCTTCATTCTCTCTCTCTCCTGCCTCCATGTGAAGATGTGCTTGCTTCCCCTTTGCCCTTCTGCCATAATTGTTAGTTTCCTGAGGCTTCCTCAGCCATGCCTCCTGCATGGCCTGTGAAATTGTGAGTCAATTAAACCTCTTTTTCTTGATAAATTAGCAGTCTCAAGTAGTTCTTTACAAGAGTGTAAGAACAGACTAATACAATGAGTAAGGTAAAGACAGAATGGAGAGAAAGGAAAGAATAAAGCATTTTGAGTAACGTTTAGCTGTTAGGTACATTCTCACACACTCGAAATCTTTACAGTGTTACTATGTGCAGTAGGTTGGGTTGGAACTCCCAAGATTTCCTACCCAGCATTCAGGAAGCTATGTCTTCCCTTAAGTTGCCACCCTCTCTGACTATTCCTCTTCCCTCCTTCTCAATCAGTCCATTACACAAAGGTTTATGGGAACGAAATGAGACTCCAGGGAACGTAGAACTTCTTCTGTTCCAAGAAAAATACTTATTTAAAAAAATGTGATGATTGCTTTAAAAATAATCTATCTTCTACTTGATCTGAGAACATCATTAACAAAAAGAAAACCCATTCACCCAGGAACTCTTATGAGAGACATACTTTTTAGTAAGTTCCCCAAACCATCACCATTTTCACCAAAACTTGCCTCACTGGAGGAAATGTGGAAAATTATATCTAAAAGCCTCTACTTATTATATAACTTGTCCTTAATTAGAAAGAATTTTACAGTCCCTAAATTAATGGGATTGTGAGGTAAACAGGTAGTGACAGTGAAACTGTCCCCACACTGTTATTGAGAATTTCATGCTAGGTTTTAGAGAACAGTTACACATTAACCAGGTTGCCTTCTTGACTACTTTACTACAGCTACCTACTAACTGAAAGTCAAGTAGCACTAGATACTAACCATTTGCTTCCCTGTTTTTTCCATAGATAGATAGAATTTATTGGGCCTTTGTGCTTTAGAATCACCTAAAATGTTTTCAGATCCTGAATTCCAGCAGAATGGCTGATGCCAGCTAGTCTGAAGACTCTCACCAAGGAACCAAATCAACAACACAAGAGTGTAGTTTCCTCACCCCCATCCCATCACTTCACCTTTCACTCTTGACCAATCAGTGATCCCCAGCCCACTACTCATTCCAAATCCCTTAAAAGCCCTAACCTCCTTGGGGAAGCGGATTTGAGGTCTCCTCCTGTCTTAAACCTCTTTCTCTGATGCAATTCATGGTGTCTTAGTATATTAGCTGGCTGCGCACCAGGCAATTGAGACTGGCACAATTACAATGATTGCTACTCATGTTTTATGAAATTCATGATTTTGTATTTACAATTAGGGAATGAAGACCTTTTAACAGACACTTGATATTGTTTAGCTAATATTTCCAGGATTTTGTCTAAATTCATGGGCAAGAAACTTCAAGATGGAAACTGCCACTCTGTTGAATCCTGTTATGCCCAATAACATCATAATATAAAGCACATGATACCAACATCCATATTAAATATAGGTTGACTATTCCATGGTTAATTCAAATTGGAGAATTTGTTTCCAACTTTGGGTCTAAATCACTGATTTGTGTGTTGCTTCCTGGAATTTAAATTTAGCTACCATTTTTTTTTTTAAAGTATTTTGGGTGATTGTGATGTGAAGTCAAGTTTAGGGGAAGAGTGGCAAGATTACATGTGAAACAGTATGTTCCGCCGTGCCATGAAATCAGGACTGGGGTGTTAGCCACCTTCATTGAGCAAGGAGACCAGGCTGAAAGAAGCAGAGACATCCCCCCCTCCTCCCTAGAAAGGGGAGAATGTCTGAACAAGTGAGGAGAGGGAAGTTGCTAGAGAGGACAGCATGAGAAGTTGTGGGAATTAAAGAAAATAAGAAGACTAAGCTTACTGACCTTGAGAAATACAAGAAAATATTAGTGAACAGTAAGGATGCATTTTGCCACACCTGATATATAGCAGGTATTCAATATATATTTGGTGATTGAATACATAGGTGGACCAGATTACAGAGGGACTTCAGAGGCAAATGACATAATCTGTATTTCTTGTTCACCATATATGTTCAGTGCCTAGCATATATTATGGATTCTATAAATATTTAAGTGTTGATTGACAAATGTACCTTACAGAGAGTATGCACTCATTAAATGGTTGACGTAATTATTCTAATTATCAATAACTGAATACCTTTGTGTTTCAGATGGAAAAGTCCAATGATTTGTTTATATAAGGCAATTTTTATTCTAATCTGAATGAATAGTATAGAAAAACCATATTGTTTACAGATATTCTACAGTGTTCCAAAGAGAAATGTTATAGACACATGGCAATATATTGCCAGCCAGAGAGTTAGAGCTTCCAAAATAAAACCCTTCTTTAGAAACATGAAAACAATGAGACTAAACCATGAGAGGATTAATAATATATCTATTCATTCACTCACTCACTCATTCATCCATCCATCCATCCAACCATTCATTCATGCAATTAAGAATATCTACTATGGATCAGGCACTGTTTTGGTTAAACAAAGTATATAAAAGTTTCTGCCCCTATATGGTTTACATTCTAACTGGGGGAGCAGAACATTAGCAGAAACATATGGCAATTTAGAGTATGGCAAAGTGTAAGGGTAAGGAGGTGAGAAATTCTAGTTTCAAGAATGGTGGCCAAGCAAGGCCTTGCTGAGAAGGGAGACATTTGAGTTAAGACCTAAAAAAAAATGTGATGAAGCAAGCCATGAGGCTATCTGGGGGAAGAGCATTTCAGGGCAAGGGAACAGCACTTGTCAATGTCCTGAGGCAGCTGTGTGCCTGCCACAGTCTAAGAACAGCTAGGAGGCCAGTGTGTCTAGAATGAATAAAAAGCATGGTAGGTAGGAAGTCTGCTCAGAGAGGTTAGTGGAAGACCTTGTCTGTCAAAGGAAGGATTTTGGCTTTTACTCTGAGTTACATGGAAGCCACTAGGGGTTTTGAATAGAGGAGAGTTAATGGTCTGATCTGGTTGTGCTCTGGGCAGCCACAAACCTTGTGATGAAGCTGTCCAAAATTTTATTAGCTGTAATTTATTGGTCCCTCCTGGGCTCTCATATTATTTCTTTCTACTGGATTACCACACTTGCTTTGTTTTTTGATAACAATAGGTATAGTTTTCCATCTTTCTCCCTTGGGATTAGACATAAATATCTCAAGGTTATCGTGTTCATATTTATGTGTCTGGTGACATCATATGCAATCTCTGTACATAGTAGCTAATTGCCAAACATGTGTCTTTATGTGACTTTTCAGCTTGTTTATGGTGAATCCAATTATGAAATGTCACGCAAGTACAGAACTAGTGGTATTGACTATGATCTTTGACATGACTGAGTAAAACTTGAGAATCATTTATTTGAAAAATTATGTCTGTATTTACATTTGATTTTTTGAAGCAATACATTGATGTGTCATTCTATGGATGGCCAGAAACACTCTATCAACCAAGTCACCATGGGGATTTTATTTACAGGCATTTGAAACCATCCTGCAATTTCTTTGGAGTTCATTCTGTGAACCATAGCACTGGAATTAGTCCTATGAGTGTAATTTGAGGGTACTGGAAAGGCCCATTTGCCAGAAAAAATTTCTGCTGTGAAGATTGCCCCCCCCCCCTCACCCCCTCCTCAGACCCTTCAACCTTCAGTTTCCGCCTCTGGAGCAATTCTTTTCTTAACCAAAGAAAGCATGTTGCTCTTAGGAAGCTTCTACAGAATGCACAACTGGCACTAAGCAATCGGAATCTCTCAGAGCACAGCCTAGTGTGGACTTGGTAAAAAGCCATGCTTCACTTGCATGTCTCTTAGCCAGCTAAAGACGGGACCGTTCTTTTACATTTTATTTATTTATTTATGCCAGGTTGTCTAACTCTGCAGGCTGCTACCGACATAGGGAGTGTCCCTTTTCTGGATGAACATCTATTCGATAAAATGATTTAATCAGCTTTGATGATCTGGAATAACAGGACTTTATCAAGGGACTGGCTATTCTGATGTGAAAGTAAATGTCTTCACCTCCCTCGCCATGACATTTATTTTCCATTAATGGTGCTGGCTCTGCCTTGGCATCCTTTTAACAGCAGGAGACCATTATCCTCTGAGAATGTTCTCTCCCCTTTCACATTATCTCTTAATTATTGCCCTCTTTTTCTATAGACAATGCCAGTAGGAATTTTCATGTAATTTTTCCCCCTCCATTCCTCTTCTGACATGTACTGCCACGGGAGAGGATTTGGGTGTTAACCCCAGAAAGCCCAGAATAATGAATCTTGTAGACAGTTGGCTCAGTATCCAAGGAGTCCTTTGAGAGGGGGCTGAGATGCTGTGAGCAACGCACAAGGCAAATGCTTGGGAACTAAAAAATTTGCATTGAAGCCTTCCAGGGAAAGGGGAGGATGACAATGGAAATCTGAAGGTTGGCGGGGGAGGGGGTGGAAGATTTAGTTTTTCCCACATGCTAGTCTCTCAGGACCATCCATTTTATTTATTTATATTGAAGAAAAGGTTTCATCCCTCCCACTAACAAAAATAGCCCTCACTATGTAAATCCCATCTCTGCCGTTTTGTTGAGTCTGTAGCCGGCCAGACTAAAACAGTGGCTGCAAAAAAACTGAGAACTCCTCTGATGCATCTTAATGGTTGTTTGTTAACCTCAATACTGACCATTTAAATGCTAACCCTATCAAGCAAGTAATCCCAACACAAGCACCCAGCTGGAGTCATATAACATTTAATTCTCAAACATTTTTTGTTTTGTTTTTAAATACAGTACGGGGTAAACTCATACACACACAAACACACAGTGTATATGTATCTATACACATACACACTTTATTGATATTGTAGTTTTTTTTTTTCCAACTTTTATGTTAGAGTAGATTTAAGGGGTACATGTGCAGGTACCCCTTAATATATGAATTACCTGAATATACGGTGTGAAGCTGAGGTTTGGGGTGTAAATGATCGGGTCACCCAGGTATTGAACATAGTCCCCACTAGTTAGTTTTTCAACTTTTGTCCCCCTCCCTCTTCTAGTAGTTCCCAGTTTCTTTGTTGCCATCTTCATGTCCCTGAGTGTTTGGCTCCTACCTATAAGTGAGAACATGCGGTATTTGGTTTTCTGTTCTTACATTAATTCACATAGGATAATGGCCTCTAGCTGCATCCATGTTGCTGCAGAGGAGATTATTTCATTCTTTTTTACGGCTGTGTGGTATTCCACAGTGTATATGTACCACATTTTCTTTATCTAATCTGTTGTTGATGGATACCTAGGTTGATTCCATATCTTTGCCATTGCAAATAGGGTTGCAATGAACATGTAAGTGCATATGTCTTTTTAGTTAGAACAATTTGTGTTCTTCTGGATGTATATCCAAAAATGGAATTGCTGAGTTGAATGGTAGTTCTGCTTTAAGTTTTGAGTAATCTCCAAACTGCCTTATACATTGGCTGAACTAATTTACATTCCCACCAATGGTGTATAAGCAGTCCCTTTTCTAATCAACCTTGCCAGCCTGTGGTATTTTTTGACTTTCTAATAATGGCCATTTGACTGTTGTGAGATAGTATTTCATTGTGGCTTTGACTTGCATTTCTTGATGAGTGGTGATGTGAAGAATTTTTTAAAATATATTTTATTGCACTTTAGGTTCTGGGGTACATGTGCAGAACATGCAGGATTGTTGCATAGGTACACACATGGCAATGTGGTTTGCTGCCTCCATCCCTGTCACCTATATCTGGCATTTCAAGCATTTTTAAATATTTTTTTCGGCTGCTTCTTTTGAGAAGTGTCCGACCATGCCTTTTGCTCATTTTTAATGGGGTTATTTGTTGTTTGCTTGTTCAATTGTTTAAGTTCTTTATATATTCTTCATATTAGACCTTTGTCAGATGCATAGTTTGTGAATATTTTCTCCAGTTCTGTAGGTTGTCTGTTTACTCTGTTCATGGTTTCTATTTGTGTGCAGAAGCTCGTTAGTTTAATTAGGTCCTATTTGTCAATTTTTGTTTTCCTTGCATTTGCTTTGAGGACTTAGTCATAAATTCTTTTCCAAGGCTGATGTCCAGAATGGTGTTTCCTATGTTTTCTTGTAGGATTCTTAATAGTTTGAGGTCTTACATCTAATTCTGTCATCATTTTTGAGTTAATTACTGTATATGGTGAAAGGTAGGGGTGCAGTTTCATTCTGCATGTGGCTATCCAGTTTATCCCAGCATCATTTATTGAATAGGGAGTCCTTTTCCCCACTGCTTCACAGACACACTTTAAATCAACACTTTAGAAAACAAGGTTATGAAGTTTATGTTCGGGCATAAATGTTTCTCTTGTATTATTTATTAATTCATGGGTCCCTGGGTGAAGGTTAGTATTTTTGGCAGAGGCACATGCAAAATCTAATCAGACGTGCTCCCCCAATCCCATTGCATTTGCATGCTAGCTAAAGGGATCCATGGAATTCTCTGGAATTTGCCATTAATATTTATTGACTGTAATTATGATGTCATGTAATGGGGAAGATAAGCTCTGATTGCAGGCATTTCTGGCAATGAAAGAGTAGGGCTTTAAGTCTTTTCCCTATTTCTTTGACAATACAGGGAAAAAAATTCCTGGTGCTTTTTCAGCATAATATAAAGGTCACCGACAATAGCCCACCTATTGATGCTGATGTGTGACATTTAAACTGCATGCAAAGAAAGCATGATAAGCATTAAAAAGAACTAGTTGCTTTCAAGATAATGCTGTTTACCAAATCATTTCTCTTTGAAAAAAATAAATGTAATATTCCAATTTATTTCTTAGACATTGCTTGAAAATATACACATATATTTTGAATAAACAATAGTATCTATCACTGATATTTAATCTACCACTACCACTATTTAATTCATCAATAATATTTTTTAAATGTGGCCTGGGTTGTGAAAACTAGAACCTGGGGAAATATTCTTTGGATCATATGATCAGTTGTTAGGTTTTAGGAAAAGAAAGAAAAGAAAGAAAATTGGGCCATGTGTGGTGGTGCATACCTGTAATCCCAGCACTTTGAGAGGGTGCGATGGGAGGATCGCTTGAGGCCAGGACTTTGAGACCAGCCTCAGCAACATAATGAGACCTTGTTTCAAAAATAAAATAAATAGCTTGGTGTAGTAGCATGCACCTGTAGTCCTAGGTACTTGAGAGGCTGAAGCGGGAAGATTGCTTGAACCCAGAAGTTCAAGCCTCCTGTAAGCTACGATCACTCCACTGTACCCCAGCCTGGGCAACAGAGTGAGACCCTGTCTCTAAAAAATAATTCTTAAAAAATTGAGGTGCTTACGTAATAGGAGCTGTGCATACATGTTGCCAAAAACCACCAGTCAAAAAAAAACACAACTAAGTCATTTAGAAAATTGTATTTTTGCCATATATACATGTAAGACACCAATAAGTGGCTGAATTGATTTGATTTCTCTGTGAAATGAAATAGTTTAGCTGAATTTATAAAATTAACACCTGCTAGCATTTTGTTGTCATAGTTGAACCTGATCCTGGGTGAGGGGTTAATAGGGTATGTTTTGCCAAAAAACTCCCAGTGGACTCTCCCACCCAGCAACAATGACAGCTTAAAACACATTGCTGAGGCAGGTAGGTTAGAAGATTCTGAGGAAAGAGTAGGAAGAAAAGGCAGGGAGCAGCAGCAGCAGCATGAGTCCATTCATCTGCATGAGGATCTACTTTGTAGTTTCAGATGTGGGATTCAAAGAAGGTTCTTGGCCATCTCAATTAGTGGATCTCAATGTTTGCTGCACATTGTGATCATCTTTTAAACACTGATCAGGCCATACCCGAGACCAGTTAATCACCATCTCTCAGGCATGGATCCAGGCCTCAGCTATTTGCTCAAACTCCCTGAGTGGTTCCAATGTGCAGCCAAGTTTGAGAACCACTGCTGTAAATGCACGGGTCTTACACAAGAGACGATTCAGCTTCTTGAGGTGAAAGTATTCGCTCCTCCAAAATGCATATGATAGAACTTAAAGCCCAAGGCAATGGTATTAAGAGGTGGGGCATTTGGGGAAGTAATTAAGCCATGAGGGCTGTGCCCTAGTGGTTAGAATACTCCTCTTATAAAAGAAGCTGGCCAGGCACAGTGACTCATGCCTGTAATCCCAGCACTTCAGGAGGCTGAGGTAGGCTGATCATGAGGTCAGGAGATCGAGGCCATCCTGGCTTACAAGGTCAAGCCCTGTCTCTACCAAAAATGCAAAAATTAGCCAGGTGTGGTGGCACACAACTGTAGTCCCAGCTACTTAAGAGGCTGAAGCAGGAGAATCGCTTGAACCTGAGAGGCAGAGGTTGCAGTGAGCCAAGATCTCGCCATTGCTCTCCAGGCTGGGCGACAGAGCAAGACTCCATCTCAAAAAAAAAAAAAAAAAAAAAAGAAGTTGAAGGAACCACCCTAGAGCCTTTTGCTCTTTCATCTCTCTGCCAAGTGAGGACACAAGGTTTGTCCCCTCTAGGGGAGGCAATAAGAAGGTACCATCTTGGAAGCAGAGAGCAGCCCTCGCCAGACACCAAATCTGCTGGTGCCTTGATCTTGAACTTCCCAACCTCCAGAACTATGAGAAATAAATGTGCGTTATTTATACATTACTAGTCTGAAGTGTTTTGTTATAGTCACACAAAGAGACAAAGACATAAAGTATGAGAAAGGAGAAGCAAACTTGAATGCCACTTCCCATTTGCCAAAGGACCTAATGAGGAAGGAAGAGACGATTCATTCACTCAAGTGGGTCATGAACAAGCCCTTAAACTGTCCAGTGCCCTTAGATAACACCTGACTCCTTTGCCCAGTCTCTACATCATGACAACTGCTCCCACGTGCTAGACATTTACTATGCTTTTTGTGTAAAATTTTATATTATCCTAACAATAACCTAATTACAAGAGACATTAGCATTCCCATCTTACAGGTGAGAAAACAGCTGCAGAGATGTTAAAAACAAAAACAAAACTTGTACCAGGTCATGCAGCTGTAAGTCAGCAGTCATGGATTTCAAACCTGGGCATTTGGACTTCAATGGTTGGTTGGTCCTTAAGGTTTTAAGACTCAGGTCATTTTGAATACTGAGATTCCAGATATTTTTCATTTCTTTTTGTTAAATATGTACTCTAACCAAATATGGCTTCTCATTCATATACATGTTTGCTTACACTACTACTACTAACAATTAACATAATAATAAAAATACATTAATGTTCTAATTTAGTGAATGGAACTGTAATGTATAAAAAGACTTAGTTTCTGGCCAGGTGTGGTGGCTCAAGCCTGTAATCTCAATACTTTGGGAGGCTGAGGCTGGTGGATTACCTGAGGTCAGGAGTTCAAGACAAGCCTAACCAACATGGTGAAACTCCATGTCTACTAAAAATACAAAAAATTAGCCAGGCATGGTGGTGAGTGCCTGTAATCCCTGCTACTTGAGAGGCTGAGGCAAGAGAATCGCTTGAACCTGGGAGGCAGAGGTTACTGCCATTGCACTCCAGCCTGGGCAGCAACAAAAGCAAAACTCCATCTCAAAAAAAAAAAAAAAAAAAAAGAAAAAAGAAAAGAAAAGACTTAGTTTCCAAAGCTTTCATCATTCATCAATAAGTTTTTATCCAATAAGAGTTGACCTGATATTCAAATACTTGGTCATCATAAAAAAGAAGAGGTCATGTCCTTTGCAGGGACATGGATGGAGTTGGAAGCTATGATTCTCAGTGAACTAATATAGGAAGAGAAAACCAAACAATGCATGGTCTCACTTATAAGTGGGAGTTGATTGATGAGAACACATGAACACATGACTGTAAACAACACACATGGGCACCTATTCTGCGTGGGAAGGCAGAGCATCAGGAAGAATAGCTAATGGACTCTGGGCTTATTACCTGGGTGATACGATGATCTGTCCAGTAAACCATGATGGCACATGTTTACCTATGCCACAAACCTGCACACTCCTGCACACGTACCTCTGAACTTAAAAGTTGAAAGAAAAAAAAAAACAGAAAGAAAATCTGTGCTATTCACCATCATTAACCAGCCCCATCTCGATCCATACACTACTTTCATCATGTAGAGGAATCTTGAGAATTTATATCAACTTGTAGTTTCTAATCCCAAGCTTCAGTCTTGCCATCCGCAGAGAAACAAATGCACACACATACATATTAAAAAAAAAACTTGGCCATATTTCAGAGTGAAAATAACTTAACTCTCACATATAACACTGCAAGGCTTAACTCTCAACTTTAATTTTTTCTATTTAGAAATTTTACTATCTACACACCATCCATCAACTTTTTATGATAAATGCTTCTCCTATTGACCATGTTGCCAGTTCAGTCTCGCCATGTCTGTTTGGGTTTCAGAAGGATTTTGATTTTGATTATTTTAAAATTTCCTAATAAAGTAAGCCTCTTGGGAACTCTTAGCCCTTCCTTGTCTTACTTGATCCCCCTCCTTCTTCCTGTAAATGTTTGTTGTGTGACCCCCCAGGTCTCCGGTGCTGCTGTAGGCATGGCGTTTCAGCTGTGAACAGAAGACAATCATGCCTGCCCTTGTAGAGTTCAACTTCCCTTCCTCTCTGCTACCATTTTAAATGTTTACGACTCTTAGACCATATTTAGTGGTAAAGGAGTCTTTGTTTTGGATATAATTTTTTTCTTCTAGTGGACATACCTATGAAATGTAATGTCACCAATTCTATTAATTGTCTGGAAATATCTTGATCTTTTCTGGTTTAAAACTCTTTAGATTTAATTTGGTCTCATTTAGAAAACTGTCTTTGGTGGATTTAAGCTCAGTCAAGTCTGTCTTCTCCCCTTTCATCCTTCTACTGGAATACTTATAGCTTTCCAAAGAGCTGCTTACATCTAATCTGCTTTTGGAGAGCTGGAAGTGAAAGAGCCCAGGGAATTTCACCCCCAAATATGGCACCCTGCCGTGCTGATGGTTTAAAAATGAAGGATCTTGAAGATTAGCTGATGCTGGAAGAGGCTTTGCTCTGATATTCCCTTATGTACCTTAAGACTGGACCTGCCAGAGAAAAACGACTGCTTTCCATTCTTTCCCTGAAATCTCATTATCTATGGCAGAAGGGAAGAATGAGGATTGCAACCATACCTGGATGGACTTTTTCAAGATCATGTTTGACTCGTGGCCTCATTAAACTCCACAGAGAATCGTTTACAAGTTAATTTCTGTCTCCTGGCTCCATTCATTCTCCCTAATAATCATTTACTACTCATCAAAAACATTGTCTACACTCCCCATATCCCCCCCTCTTCCATAAAGAAGGGTATATAAACACCTGCAACTCATTGGGTTGTAGACTAATCATTCTTATGTAATTCCCCTGTGCTTAGGCGTGTTAATAAAACTGTAGGACTTTTACCTGTTAACCTGTCTATTGTAAATTCACTTCAACAAACTTAGACTAGATCCTTCAGAGAGGAGGTTTGAACTTCACTACAAAACTGAGACACCAGGTGTGAGAAGACTGAATTACTAGGGGCAAGAAATCCTAGATTCACGCAGAGCATAGAGTTAGCCCAAATGGAATTTAAACCCTCATCACAATGTTGTATATTTTCTTTGAACTTGATGTCATTTTGTTGCCAAATCTTCCTAATACTGTCTTGTCTATATTATGTAGTTATGCAAAAATTCATGCTAACTATAGAAGAAAAGCATAGTGAAATGTGACACAGACCTGAGGCTCAGAATAATTGCAGAGAAACAGCGGTCCACAACCTCTTCGACAGGAATCCCAAGTATAACTTATGCTGATGAAATTCAAATGTCTAAATCTAATAACATACGACAGGAATTTTAATATTTTATTGTATAATAAGATAAATGTATTTAAGCTTCTATTTTTAAAGTCCTGATGCAACATTTTCTATGTGAACTGGGTCTGAATTGAAACAACCTTTTTCACAGCGAACACTGCTAAATGCTGAAGCTTGTTTAAGAGAAGGCCGGAGCAACTGCAGATTGAATTTTTATTAGTGTAGTAAGAATAAGGGCGAGGGGAAGAGACAAAAAAGTTCAGAGCAGTCTGAGATATGTGAGGTTTGCAGGCTCAGAGGAACTTGAGTATGGGACTTCACTCCAGGCATTACGCAAACCCCACCCCCACAACCTATGACTGGCAGCAATTGGCTAAATGCATTTTGTTCCTAACTGGCTGCCTGGTCCATTATCTTCATGTTTCTAGAATTTGTGGTACAAGAAACAATATATAGCCAACAAATAGCTAATGTAATTTCAGTTTTAATTCTTGGTAAACAACCCAGGAACAGCCTCCTCTTTCCCTTTAAAGATCCTCTTGTAACTCTTAATTGAAGTTGTATTGAGGGCACCTGGAATCTACGCCCCTGGATTGCAATCATCAAGCTAGGCCCAAATAAACTATTTATATTAATTTTGCCTCAGCTTCTTCCTTTTAGACCAACAAAGGGTAATGTATTTCGGTTTTTATTTTATTTATTCGATTTTGTTTTAGGGACAGGGTCTCGCCCTGTCACCCAGGCTGGAGTGCAGTGGTATGATTATAGCTCACTATAACTTTGAACTCCTGGGCTCAAGGGATCCTACTGCTTCAGCCCCCCAAAGCATTGGGATGGATTATAAATGTGAGCCACTGAGCCTGGACTCTATTTCAAATAATTGCCATTGTATTTTCACTTTTGATTTTTTCTTCCCCTTGTGCAACCTTTTAGCTTTAAGACTTGGCTATGGGATGGCAGTCGGCAAAAAAGCTTGGCTGTGCTAGTTATACTCTGAGAGACACATGTCAGAATTGTTCCACTACGGAGCAAGAAAGATGGAGTACTTACCTATTGGCTGGGATTCCTTGTTGGTTGAGGGTTGCCCCAAAATCATGAACTGCGACCGTCTCTGCTTGCTCCTTAGACTCAGGCGGAGAGCTGGGGAAGCCATCAGCATGTGGAAGCTCTCTGTAGATGACCTTGCAGTAGGCAAGAGCATACAGCCAGGACACCAGTAGTCAACTAGTCACATGGATTGTTCACTAAAAACAAATACTTATTAGCAACTGACAGAGACAGGAGACAGCCAAGGTCCTCAGCAAAACCCTGGCTTCAAGTCTAAAACAGCCTGAAGGCTGAAAAACCGGACTGCTTGCCCTGGATGAAGCCCACCATTTCCTGACTGATTTTCTCTCAACAGTGCCCACCTGTGCACTGGGAGGAAGGGGTGGAGCCTTGAGAAGTTTGCTCTGTCTGCAGGTGGGAGGACTCTGGCCTCTTCAGTTCCTAGGTGGTAATCTGGGATTCAATCTGTGAGAAGGAAACCTGCCAGCAGGACACTCCACTTTGCTGAGAGTTATTTTCCCTTTTCCTTTTCTCCCAATAAATTTCATTTTCCTCTCCCTTCTATGTGTCTGCGAGCCTATTCTTTCCTGATCATGTGACGAGAGCCCAGTTTTAGCTGAAGTAAGGAGAAAGTTCTGCAACACAACCATTATATATTTAGGTACTGTATTGGTGTGCAAGGCCTTCTGTAACAAAATGCCCCAGACTGACGGGGTGGCTTAAACCACAGAAATATTATCTCATAGTTCTGGAGAATGAAAGTCCCAGATCAAGGTGTCAGCAGGGTTGATTTCTCCTGAGGCCTCTCTCCTTGGCTTGCAGATCATCATCTTCTCTCTGTGTTTTCCGTGGTCTACCATCTCTGTGTTTCTATGTCCTAATCTCTTTTTACAAGGAAATCAATCAGATTGGATTAGGGCCCAGCGAATGGCCTCATTTTAACTTAATGACCTCATTTTAACTTAATTACCTGTTTAAAGGCCCTCTCTCCACATAGTCATGTACCACATAATGACCTTTTGGTCAATGAGGGACCACTTATATGACAGCAATTGCATAAGATTATAATGGGGCTGAAAAATTCCTATCGGAATAAGGCCTTAGTGCCATGCACTACCCATATATTGTGGTGATGCCGGTGTAAACAAACCTGCTGCACTGCTGGTTGTATAAAGGTATAGCAAATACAATTACAGCACTTAATACTTGGAAATATTAATAAATGACTATTACTGGCTTGTGTATTTATTATAGTTTTTAGTTATTTTAGAGTGTACTCTTTCTACTTTTAAAAAAAAGTTAACTGTAAAACAGGTTCAGGTATGTCCTTCAGGAGATATTCCAGGAGAAGGCACTGTTATCATAGGAGATGACAGGTCTATGGGCACTATTTCCCCTGAAGACCTTCCAGTGGGACAAGATACGGAGTTGGAAGACAGTGATATTGATGGTCCTGACCCTGTGTAGGCCGTGGTTAATGTGTGTGTTTATGTCTTAGTTTTTAACAAAAATGTTTTAAAAGTTAAAACATTAGAAGAAAGTTTATAGAATGAGGATATAAAGAAAGAAATTATTCTGTACATCTGTTTAATGTGTTTGTGCTTAAGCTAAGTATTATTACAAAAGTCAACAAGCAAAAAAAATTAAAAAGTTTATAAAATAAAAAATGTTTCAGTAAAGTTAATTCATTATTGAAGAAAGAAAAATATTTGTGTATAAATTTAGTATAGCCTAACTGTAGAGTGTTCATAAAGTCTATGTTAGTGTGCGGTGATGCCCTAAGCCACTGCATTCACTCACCACTCACTCAGTGACACACCCAGAACAACTTCAAATCCTGCAAGCTCAATTCATGGTCAATGTCCTATATAGGTTGTATTAGTCCATTCTCACTCCGCTATCAAGATACTACCTGAGACTGGGTAATTGATAAAGGAAAGAGGCTTAATTGACTCACAGTTCTGCATGACTTGGAAGGCCTCAGAAAACTTACGGTGGGAGGGGAAGCAGGTACATCTTACACGGCAGCAGGTGAGAGCAAGCATGTGAGAGTGCAGGAAAAACTACCATTTATAAAACCATCAGGTCTCTTGAGAACTCACTCACTATCACAAGAACAGTCTGAGGGAGACTACCCCCAATCATCTCCCTCCCTCAGCATGTGGGAATCACAGTTTGAGAAGAGATTTCGGTAAGGATACAGAGCCAAACCATCACAGTGTACCACTTTTTATATTTTATACCATATTTTACTGTAACTTTTCTAAGTTTAATATGTTTAGATACACAAATACCATCAGTCCCCTGGATTCGTGGGTTCTGCATCTGTGTATTCAACCAACTGGAGATCACAAATATTGGAAAAACATAAAATTTCATCTGTACTGAACAGTACAAAGATTTTTCTTGTCATTATTCTCTAAACAATATAACAAGTATTTACATAGCATTTATATTTTGCTAGGTATTATAAGTATTTTAGAGATAATTTAAAGTACTATATACAAGAGAATATGCATAGGTTATATGCAACTACTATGGCATTTTATATTAAAGACTCTAGCATCTACAGATTTTGGTATCCATGGGAGGTCCTGAAACCAATCCCCCATGGATACTCAGGGGATGACTGTACTTACTTTTGTGTTATACTTGCCTACAATATTCAGTACAGTCACATACTCTACAGGCTTATAGCCTAGGAACAATAGGCTATTCCACATAGCCTAGGTGTATATTAGACTATACCACTTAGGTTTGCATAAGTGCCTTCTATGATGTTTGCACAATAATGAAGTGGCCCAGTAATGCATTTCTCAGAAAGCATCCCATCATTAAGCAACACATGACTATGCAATTATATTCTGAGAAGCTAGGGTTTAGGCCTTTAACATTATCAATTTTGGGAGGACAAAATTCAGTGCACAACAGGTACTATTGAATGCATAAGGGAAACAAAGATTATTTATCCAAATATTAAAGTAACCTGGGTAATGTGTGTCACTACAGAGAGACATTGGTCACTTTTCTGTGTGATGAGCTGTTTTATTGATGCCCCCCTCTTGAGGGAACAGTTTGAGATTAATTATAAATCTATATACTGAATGGCAGCTTCTCCAACTTCCTTCATCTACTGTTTCCACAACTCATACCCCTGGTAGAAATTTGGAAGAATTTTCTCATGATAAATTCAACATCCATAAGAAATAGTAAATATTGACAGTTTGAGGTCTTCCAGAAAAAATCCAGTTTATATTCTGATAGTCTTTTAAGTAAAATAATCTATAGTCCAAAAACTTGGTCAAAAAAACAAAACAAAACAAAAAAACAAAAAACAAAAGACAAACAGGACATCACACCAGGTTTTTTGTGCCTCATTCTAGAGTATATATAGATATCAAAAAACCAGGACATATTTAAAGAAAACCTCCAAAATGAAAATCCACTAAGATAAACACAGGAGTAAATTGCAGGCAACAGAGACAATGCAGATAATATTTTCTAAAGGTTTAAAAATTACAAAAATATCACAGATATAACATCTGTGAAGATGCTCCAGTGATAAAAAAGGGGAAAAATCAAAGAAAAAAAGCTGAAATAACAAAATTAAAGCTGAAACAGAAAAAACATAAAGAAAATTGCATCATAGAACAGAAACATGAGGTATTTATTGTATTGAATAGGACATCTAATATCTGACTAATAGGTAAAAAGAGAGAACAGAAAAATAAATGAGAGAAAATCAGCCAAAAAATAATTGAAGAAAACTTCCCAATAGTGAAGGGCCCACAGAGCATGTACTATAATAAACAAAAAGTGACTTATATTAAGGAACTTCATTATATAATATTAAAACATTAGGGATGAAAACTTACAGCAAGAAAACTAAAAAAACACAAATACAATAAGCAGGGAAAAAAATACAGCAGCAACCTGGAGGTAGAAAGCATGAGTGATACCTTCAAATCCTGATGAAAAATTATTTTTAACCTGGGATTCTATTCACAACCAAACTGATATCATGTATTAATCCATTTTCATACTACTATCAAGACATATCTGAGACTAGATAATTTATTAGAAAAAAAAAAAGAAGTTTAATAGACTCACTGTTCTATGGGCTGTTGAAGCTTCTGCTCCTGAGGAGGCCTCAGGAAACTTACAATCATGGCAGAGGCGAAGGGGAAGCAAGCAAATCTTCACATGGCTGGCAGGAGAGAGAGAGAGAGTGAATGGAGAGGTGCTGCACACTTTTTAACAACTAGATATCTTGGGAATGCTACCAGGAGAACAGCAAGGCGAAAGTCTGCCCCCATGATTCAATCACCTCCCACCAGGCCCCTGTTACAACAGTGAGAATGGCAATTTGACATGAGATTTGATATAATATAGTATAATAGCATAATAATATAATGTAATACAATGCAGTATTATAATATTACAATATATTATTTTAATACGCTAATATACTATTACATATCACAGGAGATCCAAATATTTCTGCTGTGTAGAGACATAATTGATCACAGAGCTAACTGCTATGTGGACAATTTGTCACGGATAACATATTCTATTGATTATGTGTTGCTGTATAACAAACCACCACCAATTTTAATGGCTTAAAATAATAATCATTTATTTGGTTCAGGACTCTGGGGGTCAGCAATTTTGGCCGGTCTCAGTTGGGTGGTTCTGATACTAACCAGGTTGCTTCATGCATCTGTGGGGAGCTATAGGCCAGCTAGGCAGTTTTGCTTCTGGGAGCTGGCTGGCTGTCCCCTGGGCTGATGGGGTGACCGACTCATATGGTCTCTCATCCTCCGGCAGGCTAACTGGGCTTTTTTCTCTTGATGGTTGTAGAAGTCTGAGAAGCCAAAGTAGGTAAGGCACATGTCATTTCTGCTACATTCTGTTTGTCCAAGCTAATTGCACAGCTGGCCCATATTCAAGGGCAGGGAAATTGACTCTATTTCTTAAGCAAAATGTCACAGATAAAGGAAGTGGGGGTTGGAGAGTTGGTGCAATTTTTGCAAGCAATCCACTACACATATCCCAGTGGAAAATGGAGCAGAGAGCCATCTGAAGTATCAGGCAATGAGGAGAGGGATTGCAAATGTATGGGAAACAGCTCTGATGGTATGAGAGGCAAAACAACCACCGGACCATGGAGCAAAGTCAGTTTCGACCTTCTGAAGGGCCAGAACAGCATCTGTGGAGGGGCAGAAGCTTCTATTAGTGCCGTATTCCAAGAGAGGGGCAGGCAGCCCGGGATAAAACTCCTTGTCAAAAAGTCAGGAGAGAAGAAGAACATGAGTGAACTTCTTTTTGAGTTATTATAAAACACTCTTGGTAATTTTCAGAAATAACAAAAGGGAGACTGTGCCAAGGCTGGTGTGATGGAGTTGAGGTGGGTTGGGGTGGCTGGAATCCAGGGTAATTTCAGTATCAATGTGTCACATTTGCACTTGTCTTTTATCTTGTAGAGACGGAATAATTGCTCATAGAATATATGCAGTATGGGTGATAATGCTAACGTCTAGGTCTTCATCAAATGAGTTTATTAGCCACAAGCAGCCAAGACCAGCATTTCCGCCCAGGACCTGCCTGGACGTGCCTTTTTCATCATCCTGGATCTATCCAGGTTGTTACCCAAAGAGGGCAACAACCCAAGAGTCTCTGCTCTGTTATAGCCACATTTGCTTTGAAACAGGAGTTTGCTGGCATCAGATTCTTTGTACTGATTGTAGATTTCTCAGGCTCCTTGGCCTGAAGATTTTGAAATTCAACTACCAAGTTAACAATTAATAGTGTCAATGATTTCTTTTCTTTTTTTTGATACAGGGTCTCTGTCACCCAAGCTGGATTGTAGTGGTGCCATCATAGCTCACTACAGTCTTGACCACCTGGGTTCAAGCTATCCTCCCACCTCAGCCTCCCAAGTAGCTAGCACTATAGGCATGCACCACCACACCTGGCTATTTTTTAACTTTTTGTAGAGATGGGGTCTTACTACATTGTCCAGGCTGGTCTTGAACTCATGGGCTCAAGTGATTCTCCTGCTTGGCCTCCCAAATTGCTGAGATTATGGCTGTGAGCCATCACACCTAGCAAGTGGTCCCTATTCTTATAAGATGAGGCATAGATTTTTGGAATTCTGGACCTGAAGGAGCTGTAGTCTCTTATAGAGGAGTGACACTAGTTGAAGGAGACTAATTTGTGCAGTGTGTAGAAAAATTGAAGATAGGGAGGTGGTCAGAGAGAACCCACCCCTTTCCCTGCAAATCCTCAACTTATACAGACTGATTCGAATATTGTACTTTGAATATATTCTTATGATGTATTAAATGTGTAAATGTATTAAATGCAAAATGTATTTTAAAACCAAAGATTTCTGATTATATATTTAATTATTTGTTAATGTTATCTTTAGCTGGAAAAGTTTCTTATTCTATTTTTAGAGGAAAGGTAAATTGCAACACATGTAAAGCAGCTAACTCTGAACGCATATGGAAGATGACTGATGCTTATTTGTAAAGTGTTCCCCATAGTGTTAAAAGGTTCTGTGTATAAAAGTTTTCAAATAATAAATAATTTATTAAGCATGCCATAAATATTCATCACTGTTGTTAAAATTAATATAGTCTGTTACATTTTTTGATGGGATAAGTTTTGGGAGAGATGGCTTTTAAGAGCAACCTTCAATCAGTAAAGGCCCCTCTCCCTACCATTAGATTTCATAGTGAATCAAATGAGTTTTGAGAATATTATGAGTATCTTATTTATGTGTGTAGATTGTTATGTGAAAATTGCACAGTGGAAACATATTTGTGGTAGTTAGAATATACATTTAGATAGATGGATGAGTGGGTAGGTAGATGATATACAGATAGATATAAATTCATCTTTGCAAGCTTTTAGGATTGTGGCAGAAGAGAGTCCACTAAAAATGTTAAATCTCCCTTGTAGGCTGAGATAGTGACCAAAGAAAATTGTCTATTTTCCTAAGTAAGGCTCATATATCAAGGCAGGTTGCCCAAGTGTGACAAATGTGAGTAGGGTGGCCCCACAGAGATATGGAAAAGAAGGCTTAATCCAGGCAGAAGTTTAACAGCTGGGACCAAAATACCAGATTTCTGGTTTCATTTCATATGATAGATACCAGGGAGATCCCACTATTGGGTAAAGTTTGCAGATGACCAAAGGAGAACCATTTCCATCATGAGGCATGTTCATCGGTCTCCTGGTCCACTTGTGACTCCAGCTTTCCTGTTTATCCAGAGCTCCTTTTTTTTAAATCAACTTTCTTTCTCTTCCTACATCATTTTATCTTCCAGTAAGTTAGGGATGACATGGAGGAGGGAATAACCATAAATACCATTTTAAAAAGCCACAAATCTCTACCTTTCTCTTAGTGTTGTTCTAAAAGCAAACAAACAATGAGAATTTTTTGCTAGGGAGAAAGTTAAGAAACTTTAATCAATGTTTTAAAATTTAAATCAAAGTCTTCAATGTTCAAAATATTGCATTAGAGTTACAAAAATTATAAGAAATAACGTACAATAAAATTTTCTTTGTGTTAACCCTTGCACTTGTGTTTATCTGTTTCTGTTTCTCTAAATGTAGCCATATTTTAACTTAGACTCTAATTATTATCCTTCATGTTGAGATAATTCTTGTTCATTAAAAGTTACATTTCTCATGTCTTTATAAGCCCTTTTCAGTCTTGCTATGACTAAACTGGCATTTATTTTCTCTGAATGTGTTGGTTTTAAGTATTTTACTTATTTAAAGACTGCAAAAGATTTGTCATTATGCAGAGGTTTATATTTGTCATGAAGTATTACAATAGGATAATTCACCCATTTTAAATTAAAGAAAGTTTTATTTATAACTTTATCGTGTTTTCTTCAGTTTCGCTTGCTGTTTTTTATATTTTATTGCTAGGGATCTTGAGTATGAAGTCTTTCTAAACGTGAATCACAGAGTATTTGCCTTTTTTGGGGAATGTTACATTTGCAACACTGTTACTCTCCTCAAAGAAATGACTCACATTAGATTGCATTCTAAGATATTAAATTATGAATCGTTTCTGAGGATTCACAGTTCCTCTTTTCTTATTTTCTTTGACATGAGTCTCCTGCAGCTGAGTAAATGTAGTTTGTGATGGTAATAGAACTTATAGGTTCACAATCCCCTAATTGCCCACCAAAATCCAACAAGTGCTGAAAACTGACAAATTTTTCATAATTAATTGTGTAGCAAGTTGACCTATTCTGAATATATTCAGAATAATGTGGTAAAACCAAACCTAAAATGACATATGGCTATTTATAATCTTCTTTTCATCCAACCTAGTGTAAATATTTATATGTTTCACTGAAGAAATATTAGGATGTTTGCGTTTGGGGTGGTGCCCAGATGCTGTTGAGAGTTCACTTTATCTACAACACAAAAATATATAGTATATAAAATATACATCTTTGCGTTTTCTAAAATGTCACGAATTGGAAATTCCAAAACACACCTGGACTTGAGTATCAAAGCAGAATTCTCAAAAAAGTAAAAAATGTGACTCTCACATAAATGTGAAATGAACACGTCAAAGATTTTATTCAACTCATTAATTTATGAGGAAACCAGTTAGATGGCAAGGTTGGCTCAAAGGAGAATTTAAGTATATAAGTTTATGTAGTCAGGCAGTCAAAGAAATGCTGAAAGAAATTTGTGTGAATAGATTTTTAAAATGGTTAATGACATGCAAAGTAAAGAACAGGGTTATCTTTTCTACCCCACAGGAATCTATAAATTATCATGAAATTTCAGAGTCTTTGCACTCTAATAAGAAATATTAAATGACAAAATCAAATACAGGTGCATTCTCCTACTTATATAATCTATTCTTAACCAATGATACTGAAAGAATGTATAACTATTGTATTAATCCATTTTCACACTGCTATAAAGAACTTCCTTGAGACTGGGTAATTTATAAAGGAAAGAATGTAATTGACTCACAGTTCTGCATGGCTGGGAAGGTCTTAGAAAACTTACAGTCATGGCAGAAGGACAAGCAGACACCTTCCTCACAAGGCAGCAGGAGAGAGGAACGAAGAAGGAACTTTCAAACATTTATAAAACCATCAGATCTCATGAGAACTCACTCACTATCATGAGAACAGCACGGGGGAAACTACTGTCATGATCCAATGACCTCCCCTCCCTCAACATGTGGGGATTACAAATCAAGCCGAGATTTGAGTGGAGACACAGATTCAAACATATTAGTTATCCTTAAACTTTATTTCTAATTTAGAACAATATTCTCAATTGCAACCCTACCCCCACTATGATCATAACTAATCTCTAAAGTTTACTCTTTCTTATTGAGGTAAATACACATATGTTATTTATCATCTTTAACATTTTCAAGTGCACAGTTCAGTGGCAATAAATATTTATATTCTTTTTTTCCCTTTCATTCCTTCCCTTTCCCCTTCTATTCATAGCCTCCGGTAACCATCAGTCTGCTATTTTTATGAGAGCCACTTTTTTAGCTCCTGCATATGAATGAGAACATGTAATATTTGTCTTTCTGTGGTTGACTTATTTTACTTAACATAATGTCTACCATTTCCATCCATGCTACTGCAAATGACAGGATGTCATATTTTAGGGCTGAATAGTATTTCATTGTGCATATATATCACATTTTCTTTATCCATTCATCCTTTGATAGGAACTAAGGTTAATTTCATATTTTGGTTATTGTGAATACTACCGCAATAAACATGGGATTGAGATAACTCTTTGAGATGTTGATTTCCTTTCTTTTACCATATACCCAAAAGTATAATCGCTAGATCATCTTAGTCAACTTGAGTGTGAGATGCCTCATTTTTTGAATTTTTTTTCTTTTGAGACAGAGTCTCACTCTGTTACCCAGGCCGGAGTGCAGTGGTGCAATTATGGCTTACTATAGCCTTGAACTCCTGGGCTCAAGCGATCCTCCCACCTCAGCTTCCTGAGTAGCTAGTACATCAGACATGCATCACCAAACCTGGCTAATTTCTTAAACTTTTTGTAGAGACAGGGTCACACTATGTTTCCCAGGCTGATGTCAAACTTCTGAGGTCAAGTGATCCTCTGACCTCAGCCTCCCAAAGTGCTGGGATTACAGGCATGAGCAACCATGCCCAGCCTGTATGTCTTCTTTTGAGAAATGTCTGTTTAGATCTATTGCACATTTTTAAACCAGATTATTTCTTTGCTATTGAGTTGCTTGAGCTCCTTATATATTCTGGTTATTAATCTCTTGTGATGAACAGTTTGCAAATATTCTCCCTTTCTGTGGCTGATCTGTTCCCTTTGTTGATTGTTTCCTTTGCTGTGTAGAAGCTATTTAACTTGATGTAATTCTAATGGTTTATTTTTGCTTTGGTTACCTGTGCTTTTGAGGTCTCACACGAGAAATCTTCGCATAGACCAATGTCCTGGAGTAGTATTTCCCCCAATGTTTTCTTCTAATAGTTTCATAGTTTTAGGTCCTAGATTCAAGTCTTTATTCCATTTTTATTTGACTTTTGTGTATGGTAATAGATAGGTATCTAGTTTCATTCTTCTACATATAGTTATCCCTCTAAAATTATTCCTGACAACATAAAAGGCTAGCCTCATTTAATTTGACCTGATTATTTACATAGGTATAGCAAGATGCATAAATTCACAATATAAGGCCTTTCAAGCATACTATATTTCATAAACTAAGATAAGAAAATTAACTTCTACATGAACATTTTCTAGAAAAATCTTGGCTTAGACTGTTTGAAGCCTCTATTATTTGTTCTTTTATCCTGAATGTAGGAGACCACGATCAAGAGACACCCTCTGTGAAATTTCACATGTGGTTCCCATAAGTCACAGTGAAATCCTACCTCATAAATATTCCCAGTATTTTATAAGAGTCTGACTACCAAGAAATAACATTCCTTGCCCCATTGAGTCTGAAACCTTCCAGACAATGAAACAAGTTCCAGGCCAATTTTCCTAGGAGGGTCTTGTAGGTATTTATTGGCTCCAAACATCCCATACAATCTTTATTCTTTAATGGTGAGCTTGTGATACCATATCAAATAAGAATCATTCTCAAATACAAAACTCCAGTTATGGTCCTGGTTGCACCATTAATTTGTACACTTATACTGTAATAAGAAGGTGGACAGACTCTCATTGAAAATATGCAAATAACCACATTTTCATTAAAAATAAGGAGACTCTGTAAAAGTATTTGAATTCCAAGGGGTTAATAAGGAATCAGATGTCATTTACCAAATGTTTCATTTTAATTGGGAAAAGCATAGTCTACTAAATTTGAATTAGAAATAGATTTTAAAAAAGAAAAACAGCTGTTTCATATACTGATTAAATAATACAATTTTAAACATAATACTAAATGTATTCCAAAATAAATAACTACATTTAATTATTTTCCATTGTTCCATTTAGTTTGATGTGATTAATTTTTGCTTTACTTTCGAGAAATTGTCTGCTTCTGGAGTGAAAAAACAAGTTTTGCAAATCAAATCCTGGCTTTGTCTTCAGGAAGAGTTAGTTGCTTAAGTAACATTATCTCTAAGTTCTAAACCCTGACCCTTGTGTCTTTGCCTTCAAATCACTGGTATAGAGCTTTCAATGAGTTACTGAGACTGTCTTTTGTTAAAGATACAAATTCAAGCCTGTAGTTTATAGCAGAGTCTCCAGGCAAGCATGCAGGGTAGGACAGAAAATCCTGATTGGTAATGAATCTAAAGGCTATAATTGATTTATCATAGTAACCAATAATATAAAAACGCAAGAGTATAAAATTCTCTATTTCGGTAAAATACATAAAGTTTTCATGACGATTTGACCAATGTTTCTCCTGAGGATAAGAAAACATAATGGACCCTAAGTTATTAACAAATTTTCCAGGGCCTTTTAATATATTTTGTAAGGAAGTGATTTTTGCCCTTTATCAGGTATTAGCATCACTTGAAAGACTTACTAAAACACAGATTGCTGGATCCCATCCTCATAATTTCTCATTTGATAAGCCTGAGATGGGACTCTATAATTTGCATTTTTAACAAGGTCCTGGGTGGTGAGGTCTAAGAATCTCATTTTGAGAAACACTGCTGTAAAGAGTATAATTGCTGAAACTGTTTTATTAATAATATTTAACCCGCACACATTTATCCTTTGATTTGACAACTTACAATAGTATTGAGCTGATTGAGAAATATGGAACATACCAAACACACCTATGCTTTCCAGCATCCCTCTTTTTATAAGGCAACAGAAGAGCATATTTGGGATTATCCAGGGACCGAATGTAGAACCTCAAAGTTGGTTTTAGATAATAATAAAAAGTATCATAAAAATTTGTCCTTTTCTAAATTTGAGTTCTGGTTCTGATCTTGAGACGGTTAATTCAAGAGTTTTTATATTTCTTACCTGATTAGACAGGATCCAGGGATTCCTGAGATACAAGTTGGCTATTTATTGAAACATGGTAACAGAACAATGTTTTTTGAGACAGAATCTTGCTGTTACTCAGGCTGAAGTGCAGTGGCACAATCTTGGCTCACTGCAACCTCTGCCTCTGGGGTTTAAGTGATTCTCCTGCCTCAGTCTCCCTAGTAGCTGGGACTGCAGGTGCCTGCCACCACGCCAGGCTAATTTTTTTTTTGTATTTTTAGTAGAGATTGATTTCACCATATTGGCCAGGCTGATCTCGAACTCCTGACCATGTGATCTGCCCACCTGGGCCTCTCAAAGTGCTGGGATTACAGGCGTGAGCCACAGCACGCAGCACAGTACAATATTTGCAAATAAACATAACAGAAGGTAAGGTGACTGTAGGAGATTGTGGTGGGCATGAAAGTGAACTGCTCATATTCCTGTTCATGGAGGCACTTGGTGCCCAGCTGTCAGCAGGCTGCCTTAAACTATCAACTCCCTTAGGGCTGTGCTCAGCTAATAGCTCCCAGGTTGGCCCTAACCAATGACCTATCAGGTCCTGGGTATAAAGTCCTGGCCATTTTGGTCCAATGCTGGTTACTCTGATGAGCTATTTGTGTTCTGGAGCTCCCCTCATGATTGGGGACTGCAACATTGTTCAACTTCTGCCAGTTCCTTACCTTGCTTCCACCCTGCCCTGTCCCTGCAGTTGTTGAGCCCTACACACCAAACTATTTCAGCATCTGCTTTTGCAGAATCCATTCTCTGACCTTAGCACTATTACGGGAACAAACTTATTTTTTAAATGATAATCAAAGACATCATAAAGCAACACAAAGCACAGAAAATTATTCTGGTGTATGGAATAGTATTTGGACAGGTAAATAGTATACACAGAAGTAAAGAATAATCATTTATTACCCATTGTTCAGACTAAATATTTCAAGATCAGTTGTCATTTCAACAGACAGAAACTGATTTTCTAGTTTGCATGAATTCTGATTTGCATTAATTTCTAGCTGGCAGTAAAGGGTTCTCAAGCTTCTTTACAAATTAACAAGAGTAAGTCCATTGAGGCTGTGCAAACTTTTTCAAAATTTTAACATAATTAACTTTTTTTCAGACTTGGGTATTATAAACCAAGGTAAATAAAGTTCAGTTCCCTCAAAATGTCTACAACTTGCCAGACAAACTTAAATTTTGTTCTTTGCTATGAAGTTTTATATTTTAGAACAAGCTGACACTTTCCTTTAGGTCAACACTTCTCTCATTTTCCTGGGAAAACAAAAACATATCTCATTATTTTGCATACAGAGTTGTATTCCTCTGATGCTGTGCTTCTGGTATAATCTCAGCTACCTATACTAAATATAACTTCCACCAAATAAACTAACTTCAATTTTGCCAAGAGGTAGGTTATTAATAATTTTCTATCATGCAAGCAATTTAGCAAACTAATCAGCAAAGCTCAGTCCCTGTAGCCACATGCATCAGTTTTATGCAATCTTAAAATGTCAAGAATGAGCAAATTTAATAATATTACTTAAAACTCTATAATATATTAAAGAAGCAAAAGTACTTATATTACACATGTACTTGGGTTTCAGTATTCTGTTTTACTTAAAAATTATCCAGGTGTCTGAAGATCATCCAATAATTAACTCTATTTAAAATTAGTCCAACTTTTTGTAGTTAACTAAGGATTTTGAAAATCATGTTGAGGTTGAAACTCCATAGAACATCAAAACACATTTGCTATTTATATCCAAAAGCTTATCAAATTTATAATTAATTTTAGCTGAACACAGCTTTTTTTTAATTAAAAAAATAATGTAGGAATAGGGTTAGCTTATTTGATCAATAAACCTGTATAAGAAGTTACATAAAATTAAATTAAAAAATAAAATATTCTTCTACTGAACTCTAATTACAAGAAAGATATACAGCTACTTTCTTAATCAAAATTATCAACCAGTCTTATTTGTCCAATGGTTCATGTTGATTATGTAAATTTAGATTCTTATATACAACATATTTCTGGGCTCGCAGTTAATTTGTTTTGTCTTAAAATGCTACCACATATAAAATTCAGTTTATTTTCTGGGGAATTTAAAGAATGTTCTACTTACGTGAGCATTTATTACATTAATACAAAACAAATCTTCATTTTGAAGGACTTTATCTTCTAATTTATTAATACTCCTCAGAGGTAGAAAAATTTTCAAATTCACACAATGAGAGATTAAGGTTTTTCTCAATTATAGACACATAGACACAAATTTCACTTACATAATCTGACCACAGGTTTTGCAAAGTCAACAGAAACACACAAAACTCACCCATTTCTATCTCAAAGAGTTGTTTTCCTTTTTAGTGGGTACAAAATATATTCTTAATTGATTTGGGCACATAAAGAAATATACAGAAAAAAAAAATTCTCTTTGGTCTCTCCCCTGACAGAGGACAGATGTCCATCATCTTGATACAGGTAGCCACACCATCAAGCCATAATCCCCATCGTGGCCTCCAGTGGGAAATAATGCATTGGCTGTGCACAAACTAGAATCAGAACTGAATCTGGCTAAGAACAAGAAACAAAACAAAAACACACAGAGGAAACTAAAAAGAGAAATAGAGAGTCAGCAAGAGAGTCTATTGCTGCTTAAGATTCACTCAGAGCCAAGAAAAGATGTGCCTGGGTTTAAACAATGCAAGAAATTATACTTCATGGCCAACATGGATTAATCGGCCTTGGCAGGTAAGTGCAGTTGAGATCTCTGTGGTACTCCAAAACAGTCAAAGCACAATTCTCAGAAAAATTCAAGAACATGACTCTCTTACAAATATAAAATGAATACATGTCAATTCTTTCATTCAACCCATTGCTTAATAAAAGAGCCAGTAAGATGGATTCAAAGGAGCATTTGAGAAATTTATATGTAGAATTTAAAAGAACATAAAAAGAACACTGAAGTAAATTTGCTCATAGATGCAAACCTGATTAATGTCTTACACAGCAATACAACTCTAACTTTTGAAATTAGATACAACTTTACATGTAACTTCAAGATGTCTGGTCTCCAAACGAAATATTAAATAGCAGATACTCTTCCTTCTTAATTAATATTCTTTGAATGAGTGTTAAACAATAGGATGGAAATATAATAATATGCAGTCATCTCCTTGCTTTAATTTTAAATTTTGGTAGCTTTAATTAACAAAAAGTTTCTTGATAAGAGGGCATACATAGATCTGTATTTACTTTGGCAACTTTGACTATATAATTATTCAACTGTTTTCTATAATGTTTATGGTTTGACATATTCCGTGAAATTTTACTTTTTCCCACCATGATACCACAGTCATTAAAATAAAATGAGCTCAAACTGCCAGTAAGCATGAGTTGATCCATTCAGTACTCAGTGACAGTCAAGGTTCCAATATGGCATCTCTCTAAAGCCTTTCCAGTAAACAATTGCATTGAAATCATCTAAGATATGTCTTCAAAGTACAGATTCCTAGTGAGATATCAGATGCATTGACTTGAAATCTTTAGGGATGTGGCTTGGAAATTTAAATTTTATAAATGTTTCTAAATGATTCTTAAGCACATTAAAGCTTAGAACTATTTGTCTAGGGGAAAGAAAAGAAGCCTGCCTAAGATAAGTTAATACCAAGAAATGCTCAGAAAAAACAGATCTAAACCATTTAGGCCTCCAGAGATCAAGTCACTGTTTGAGGAAAAAGGGATATTGTTGACAGACTATTCCAGGGTTAAAATCCTATATGTACTTAGAGGAACTCGTATTTCACTAAGGTATTGGTGCTACTGACCACTATTTACGCAATTTTAAGTGTGATATTGAAAACTCTTGTTGGTTTGAAATCTTTCATTTAACCTTCATGTAAAGTTAATAGTGATCTTTGCTGCTGAATAAAACCCTGGCCTCAAAGTAAAGGAGGTCAATTTGTCATAAAATACATGTGTGCTCTGGGAGTGGCTGAGAGTGATTTCTCTAAGGAAGGTTCTGTCAGACCTCCCTTTCCACTTTATCTTCTGTGTTGCTTGTCTACATAAAATCCAGACCACTGAATTTTGTGTTTTAATAAAGAATATCTAGAAGTTACATGAGAATAAAATTTTGATATTTTAATAAAAAAATAAGTTAATGGTAGCTGGGCATTTATTACTTTAGAAGCATAATTATTTATTAAATGATTTGTACCAAAAATATGTATTTGCTAAGCTTATTATTTATTAATAGTTAAATATAGTGTCTAAACAAAATGGAGCTATTACAATTCTCATCAGCTTTTGGTTTACTGGTGTGGGTATGTATATATGTGTATATTGCAGGGAATGAGAAAAAGGGAGGGAGTAGGTAAAGAGTGAAGGATATGCATGTTAAGGTTTGAACAAATAGAATGATGAAAAGGAAAAAATCAGAGTAGCAAATCTTATTCCTTATTCTAAGTCATTTTAAAAACAGTTTTTTCCTGGTCAAAACCTTTAGGCAATAGTATCAAGATTGCAAGCAGTAATTTTGAGTTACATTTGTATTACTCCTTAAAAAATTCATTTTCTTTGAAACATATCTCAAATGTCTCAAATTCCCTCCCTTTATTTTAAAATTCCTTTATCAACAGACATAGAAAAAAAAAAGGAGGCTGAGGAATGTGTCTTCAGCAGGAATTGAGATTTGGAGCAAGAAAAGATACAGGAAATCTAAAAGCTTTCCACTGAACTGTCAGAATAGTCCTGAATTAAAAGGAGCTAAATTTTATTGGCTTTGACCCGATTTTGCTGGTGGAGCTAATCAGCAGAATGTTGGTAGCAGGAGTTCCAAAGGTTTAACGGTTTCCTGTTAGCCATTATTAGCTATGCATCTGCTTATTGTCATGTGGGATCCCCAAAGCTCACACTGTAACAGCAAAGCTTGCCTTCCCGGTTCTCTCAGCTTTATCAGAGCCCAAGGCCCCAGGCATGCAGCTCTTTAAAGTAAGACTGAAAGAGCAGAAAAGGTCTTGTGATTGCCAGAGTTGCTCTTAGACCTGGACAAGAGGAAGCTGCTTTTGGAAGTCCTTGGCCAGGCCCTCCTGAAGCCCTCCCATGGTGGGTGGGTCTGTGGGCAAAGGGCTGTGTCCCTCAGGATTTTTCTCCTCCTCCCCATTCTAGACAGAGCTTTTCTACTCATTTATGGGTAAAACCCCAACTCCAGCTTTAAAAATTTCCTATTCTTGGTCAACCTATATATTTTTTTAAAATATAAAACCCTGCCCTTGGATGTTGCAGCAAATGTCAGATTGTTACGATAAGCTCTAAATGTGTACTTTCACTTTCTGTACTTTTCTTGATGCAGACTAGTAAAAAACAGTTCAAGGACCAAGACAAGTTTAAAGACAGTACTTTGGATATCACTTTATAGACCATACTTGGGTTCCCAGGATCTCCTGTCCAGAGGAACCTGAGCTTGTCTAGGACTTGTAGGGGACTTTTCCCTAAATCTATACTCTGGAGGTGGATCACATGACCAGTGGCTAAGGGACAGCTGCGTGGGGGTTGTGGATGGAGCTTGGACATGTGAGATGGGGTGATGGCATACATGCATGCTATGTCCCTTGTAGTGTGGGACAGAGCTAGGACTTGGAAGAGTGTGTGTGGGGGACTTGGGAGGGGGTGGGGTTGGGGAGACAAGGTGCCGTGTTTTTAGCTGAGGGATTCTAAATTTGAACCTGACTTTCTAGTCATTATAAAGTATATTTATCAAGGCAAGGATATAGAACATATTTTATTTAACAGCTTGTTAGATTGATTTATTACTTTTAATATTGAGACATATGGTATGTGGATTTTCATTTGTATTCTTGTCCAGGGTGTTACAAATGACGTTAAAGACAGGCCTGGTTTTGGTCCAGAAGTCTACTTCCCAGATAACAAGTCCTCTTTCAGAATCTTAGATCCTGTTAATAAATGTCCTCATTTAAAAAATCTTTGGAGGGAGCTCCAGTTTTCTCTACATGTGGTATACTTTTTAGACCACGGGCTTTAGGGCTGATAAATGTGTATTTGAATCCAAATTCTTCTACTTATTACAACATATGAAAATTTAGGCAATTTACTTAATCTCCCTGATTCTTAGTTTATTTATCTGTAAAGTAGATGTGATAATTTACTATCTGTCACGTAAGTTTGTGTTTTTTTTAAGTACATAATACATAGTAAGTAGTAAATGAATGGTAGCTGTCATGTTTATGAAGAGTTCTTTATTGTTGGCAGCTCCGATTACAATCTCATCTTTTTAAGATGTAATTTTAGAGTTAGGATAGGCTGGGGACATATGTGCCAACAAGTAGAAGCTATTCCCAACAACCCACCTCACCAAGACTGATGAAAATCTAGTCCTATGTTGAATATGGCAACCAGTCCCAAGAAGAGATTGCCTTCTGTCCACTTAAAAATTTACCAACTCCGGAAAATGGTCATTTTAATTTTTTGAGTTTAAGGGTCTTTTCTAACTTTACTTGAATAAGATGTTCCTGATGAAAATCCTTTCCCTATTCACGTGTTGACCCCGTCTGCCTAGCTTTTAAATTGGTATTAAATTTTAACAAACTCTCAATTGTGTGTGCTTATGTTATCACAAAATGTTATATCAGGCATTATAAATAATTCCTAGGCAATATTTAGAATGGCTGCAAGACATTTTTAGAATTGGCTGAGAATTATTTACAATACCCTGCTCCCACATTTTGCCTGTCATATGTTCACTATGCATTTTTCTTAAAATCCTTCAAGGCAGTGAGGATATCACTGCTACTGAGGGGTGTATTCCTGAGCCAAGTTAAGGATGGTGGAAAGTATTTTTTTTCTCCCCAAAAGCCTAAGTGAATACTCTCAGTTCCTTAAATTCACCATGGTTTAATTTGCCTCCAGGTTATGGCTCATATCATTTCTTCTGTCTGGAGCCCCCTTTTCTTGTTCCCTTCATATCCGCCATCCCCATCTCTTTGTTAATTGCTACTGTTGCTCAGAAAGCCTGTCCTCACCTTAAAAGTCTGATTTAGTGCCTCCCTCTACAAGTATCTTGTGCTTATCTTTACTCTGTGTACTAGTCTTTCTTTGTCATTGTACTGAGAGCTCATCAAGGACAGAAACTGCCTTTTCTCTATTGTATACAGGAGGGATAGTAAAAATATTTAACAAGCAGTGGTAAATATTAACAAGCCTGGAAAACTGATAGAATGGGGTTCTGAAGCCTCCCTGCTGTGTCAGGGTATGGGAAGGCAATGTGAAAGACTTTTAAATGAACCAAAAGTTTAGTAGGTGTCTTCAATAGAAAAATAGTACATGGCATTGAGCACTTTCTCCTGGACTATTTGATTTTATGGAGTTTAGATCTTTCATTTTCTTGATCTATCCTATAGCTCTGTAGACAGAGAAGTTAGCTTGCAGAAAAACTGATAGTAATGTAGTGAATTATTGTCTATAGACATGTGAAAAATACAGTCTGGTAAATGTTCAGTTGATTCTGCACTGCCAACACCCAGCTCCCCCACCCCACCTCCCGTTCGCACCAACTGTAGAAGAAGCCAGTGTTACGCCTATTAGGTAAATTAATTTCAACATATCTGAAGGCCCTGTGTTTTTCTGGTCTTTGAATTCTCCTTTGAACTGGTTGTAACAACTTTTCCAGTTCCCTTATTCATTGATTAATGAGTTAAATAAAATCTTTGACACATGTTCATTTTATGAGAGTCATGATTTTGCCTTTATTCTTTATAAAAATTATCTTAAAAGGATGTAGAGATTCTCTACTGAGATTATTTAGGGGGAAAAAAAATCTAACGAAGAACAAAGCTTCCTCTTTCGTGAAAGGCTAAGGTTCTTTTAGTTGTGTTACCTTTATGTTTACTTCTAAATGCTTTGTTGTCTCTTTGATTAAATGAACAATCATGTATTGTCTCTCAGGCACACACAGGAGGTCCTATCTTAATCACATGTATAAATTTCCTCTGGCATCTTTTTTGATTTTTGCCTTCAAGAAATAGAATTCTTAAAATAAGAAAACTTTCAGAATATCTTTTATATCTAAAGCTATCTTTGAGATTTCCCAGAAGATCTCTGGAAAATTAATGATTAGTTTCTATTAAATGATGCTAGAAATAATTAGGTTAACGAATTGCCACAGCAGAACACATGCTCAGATTTCCCAAGGTTAAATTTCAATACATGAGATGTATTAATACAAATATTTCAGATATTTTGTGTTGGTTTCATGGGAAATTCTTAGAGGTCTATCAATGTCCACGTTGTCTAAAGTATGTTCCTATTGATCACAATTTTGGTGGTAGTTTGCCTGATAATATTCCACAAAAATAGTATAGTGTTAGCAGTCAGATTTCAGCTATTTTTTAAAATGCCTATTTGGAATAAACTTACTTTTATAATTTGAATCGAGCATCGTCTGGCCACTGATTCTAAATTAGAGAGGCACATCAGACTTACCCATAGAGTTTTATAAAAATACATATGTCTAGTCCCTACTCCAGAGTTACTGAATTTTTTTACTTGATATTCCTGGTAGAGTCTTGATATATTATGTATGCAACATCTCAGAATTATTGTATATTATATCTCAGGTTTTTTCCTCTATAAAAATTATATTTTATAAATTAGATATAACACTTGTATATAGACTTAATATTATCCTTAGAGATATTTTTGTCTAAAATTTTTTTGGAATGGTAATATGATTTTGTTTTGTATCACACAGAAGAAACCAAATTTCAGTTGCTTTATTCTGAACTAATATAAGATCTTTCATACTTGAAAATTATCAGTAATAAATAACCATACCTATTTCACATTTCTGTCAGGTGCAGATAGCTTTTACTTTACTCTGATTCTCATCTGAACAAGCAGAATTGTATCAATATTTGTGTTGCCAATGATCAATAGCACTTCTAAAAATAAATTCCTGTGTAAAGATGGCATTGCTTACCAATTGGCTGAGTCAGGATTTTCAAACTCCTTTTAGCCAAGAGGCATAAGGCTTCTTTAATCCAAGATCTTGTGGAACATAATTAATTACCAAGGACTTAATGAACTAATGAGGAAATTTTTATTATGGATCTTTGTTTAGGTTACTATTGATGTTCTTTTAATGTCCTCTCTTCTTTATCTGTAAGCAAGCCCTCCTTTTTTATTCTTAACCTATCTGTAACCAATAACGTTTTAGTAGATGCTGCTATTGGAAACAAAAATGAAGCACTTTCAAATGATATCTAATTCTCACTAACCCATTTCCCTTTCCCTTCCTCCCCTGCTTCCCATCACCCAAAATCAGAAATTCTTACTAAATCTCCTAATGGTTCATGGCAAAATAGTTATTTCAATAGGCTCAATAAGAATCTGTCCTCCTTTATACCATGATATAATTGGAAAAATCAGGTATGCAACTAAGTTCTTGCCTGGAATGTTATACTTGAGATTAATTCTTACTAATCAGGTGTGCCATCACTTTTAAGCAATAAAATTGAATGTTTTCCTTATGACTTTCTTACAGAACCAGTGCCCATAAAGTTCTCTCAGAAAGACTGGCCTGGCACCTGGCTTACAGGGGCCCAGCCTGACACTTAGTGAGAAAAGCTACCTTCTGCTAGGCCAGGGACATTGAGAAAAGAGAAATTCACCCACATTTGTAGGTACTACAGGTAAAATTCGGTCAAGAGAGTTTTTTGGGCTTAGTTTCCTAGCTTTGGGATAACAACAGAAACTTTGAAAAGCCCAAACTGAAATTCCTTATGAAAACTTCCCAACAGAGGTTAATTTTGTGATTGTTCAATACTGTAGAGCTCTAGATTTCCAAAGCAAACTTTAGAAGTCTTCTCACTGCAACTGTGCAAATGATCAGTAGACAACCAAGTAAAAGGATCACAAGGGTAAGCCCAGAGATAAGTGCATCTTTGAGGAGAGTGATGTCCCTTCTTTCTCTTTGCCTTGCCATCCTATGTGCTGTATTCACTAGCTTTAAGTGTGTACTTTTTCCCCCCCCTTTATTACTAGTTTTCCTGCAGCCTCTGTCCATCTCCTTTGATCTGGACTTCTGTCCGAGTAAGAATCACAATCTCATTAGAATTGGCCTTTCTAGAATTTTTCTTTATCATTATTCTTGATCAAGGTGGGGGGAGATTATAACAAAAAAATGTGAAAGATTTTTAATTGGGCCAAAAGGTTGCCAGATGTCATGAGTGGAAAACTGTGCCTTGTTTGAAGCACACGGTTCAGTTCAGGATTGCTTGATTCTATGGGGTTTGTGCTTTTAATTGTCTGAGTTATTTTATAATTCTATAGTGATAACTAGATATAGCTAACTCTATAGATATAAATTGTACAACACTGGTATAAGGCAAATAATTATTGTTTAAAGACGTGCAAAGAGTTGTGCTGTAAAGATTCAATTAACTTCCCTCTCTGCTGTGGAAGAAGCCAGTTTTGCATTCTTTAACTAAATTTGTTTCAACATATCTTCCTGATGGGCTTATGTATTTGTCTGATCTTTGGGTTCTCACTGAGGTTTTTGTGACAGCTTTTCCAGTTATCTCATCAATTAATAAATAAATTGTTGACATTTGTTTATAAGAGCTGTGATTATGCCTTATTTTGAAAATTTTTCCTTGAACTAGGTGTAAGCCTTTCTATTGCTAGATGACAAAGCATCCGTGGAAGTTTGGGAAAGAGAGTCACCGGGGCGCTTAAGATAGCCACTATTTATCAACTAGTGATATTATTTTAACACCTGAAGAACTGGTTTGTCTTCCTGTTGTGTCAACACTATCCCTGGTCATGTCCTAGTATTTGCATAGAACCTACCGGGAGCAGGCACCCCAAAAGCCACATCCACCACCACCATTGAATTGAATCGTAGATAGAAAAAGACCTGTATAGATGGTTGGTTGGAGACATGGTTTGGATGTTTGTCAACTCCAAATCTCATGTTGAAATGTGATTTCCAATGTTGGAGGAGGAGCCTGGTGGAGGGGTTTGGATCATAGGAGCAGATCCCTCATGAATAGCTTAGTGCCATCCCCTTGGTGATGAGTGAGCTCTCAGTTAGTTCACATGAGATCTGGTGGTTTAAAAGAAACTGCCAGTTCTTCCCTCTCTCTCTTGCGCCTTCTCTGACCATGTGACATCTGCTCTCCCTTTGCCCTCCGCCACAATTCAAAGCTTCCTGAGACCTTCACCAGAAGCAGCTGTTGGAGTCATACTTATCGCAGAACTGTGGGCCAATTAAACCTCTTTTTGTTATACATTATCCGGTCTCAGGTATTCCTTTATAGTGACATAGAAACAGACTAAAACAGATGACTTGATATTTGTGTACAAATTTTCTCATGATTCCACTATAATTCCAGAAAAATTCTAGAATAAAAACACCAAAATAATAAAGAATGTTTTAAATGTACAGATGGTAGCTTAGGTAAGGAAGCTTTAGGAAACTCTCTAGAGCTACTTCTCTGATTATTAGTAACTAATATTTGATAAGCATGTGCTATGCATATATCTGGCACTGTTGTAAGAATGTTACTCATATTCCCTAATTTAATCCTAAGTAGACCTAAGACCAACATATTTCTATTAGATCCACTTTTTATATGAAAAAAAAATGGGGCACAGAGCTATTAACTTGCTCAGATTATATAGCCAGTTGCATTCTCAGAATGCTAACACAGACATTCCTAACTGTTCTACTGTACCTCTTCTCATGAAATGTGAGCTTAAATGCTTACAACTGGCCAGGCACAGTGGCTCACACCTGTAATCCCAGCAGTTTGGGAGGCCGAGGCAAGTGGATCACCTGAGGTCAGGAGTTGCAGACCAGCCTGGCCAACATAGTGAAACCCCATCTCTACTAATAATACAAAAAAATTAGTGGGATGTGATGGTACATGCCTGTAATCCTAGCTACTCAGGAGGCTGAGGCAGGACAATTGCTGGAACCTGGGAGGTGGAGGGTGTAGTGAGTTGAGATCAAACCATTGCACTCCAGCGTGGGCAACAAGAGTGAAACTCCATCTCCAAAAAAAAAAAAAAAAAAAAAAAGCTTAAAATTGTTTAAGGAGGATCCAAGATGGTCGAATAGTAGGATTCAAGATGGTCAAATAGGAACAGCTCTGGAGAGCAGTTCCCAGTGAGAACAGCACAGAGGCTGAATGCTCACCACATTTCCAAACAAGTTTTCACTGCCCACAGACCAGGAGATTCCTGGGCCGAAAAGTGCCACGAGTTCTCAGTGCGAGGGTTTCAGCCAGTGCTGGGTTGGGGCACAGAAACTCACACAAGTCTGGGCGGCCATTTCAACTGGCGCCTGGAATGCCTGGGAGACAGAGCCACCCATTCAACTGAAAGTGAGCGGGCAGAGAGAGAGACCCAGACAATCTGGCTCAGCAGGTACCATCCCCACAAAACAAGCAATCTGAAAGACTCTGGACTGAGAATTTTGTAGCAAGTGCAGCTCGACCCAGGAGGTCCAACTCAGGGTGGGTAAGGGGGTCCCTCACTACCGAGGCAGTCCGCCGCTACCAAGGCAGTTCACACAGCAGCTGGACAGAGCCTGTGGCAGATCAGCAACACCTCTGCTGGCAGTTTGTTACTAGACTATTCCATGCAGGTCAGGGTATCTATGAAAAAAGGCAGCAGCATGTCAGGAACTTATAAATAAAGCCAACATTCCTAGGACAGAGCACCTGGAAAAGAGGCAGTTATGAGTTCAGCTGCAGCAGACTTAAAGGTACCTGCCCAGCAGCTCTGCAGGGAACAGTGGAGCTCCCAGCACAGCACTTGAGCTCCTATAAGGGACAGACTGTCTCCTCAAGCAACTCCCAGCCCCCGTATACCCAAAGAGACATCTCATAAAGGAGAGCTCAGGCCGACATCTGGTGGGTACCCTTCTGGGACGAGGATAGCAGAGGAAGAAACTGGCGGCAACCCTTGCTGTTCTGCAGCCCCCACAGGTGATGCCCAGGTGACCAGGGCCTGGAGTGGACCTCCAGCAGACCTGCAGCAGAAGGGCCTGACTGTTAGAAGGAAAACTAAGAAGCAGAAAGAAATAGCTTCAACATGAACAAAAAGGACTTCTACTCAGAGACCCCATCTGAAAGTCACCAACTACAAAACCACAGGTAGATAAAGCCACTAAGATGGGAAGAAACCAGCGCAAAAAAATGAAAACACCAAAAAGCAGAATGCCTCTCCTCCTCCAAGGGATCACAACTCCTCACCAGCTAGGGATCAAAGAAGGATGGAGAATGAATTTAATGAATTGACAGAAACAGGCTTCAGAAGGTGGGAAATAACAAACTTCTCAGAGCTAAAAGAATGTGCTAACCCAATGCAAAGAAACTAAAAACCTAGAAAAAAAGGTTAGATGAGATGCTAACTAGAATAAACAGCTTAGAGAACATAAATGACTTGATGGAGCTGAAAAACACAACAGAAGAACTTCGCAAAGTATACACAAGTTTCAATAGCCGAATCGACCAAGCAGAAGAAAGGATATCAGAGATTAAAGATCAACTCAATGAAATAAAATGAGACAGCAAGAATAGAGAAAAAAGAGTACAAAGAAATGAACAAAGCCTCCAAGAAATATGAGATTATGTGAAAAGACCTAATCTTTGTTTGATAGGTGTACCTGAATGTGATGGAGAGAATGAATCCAAGCTGGAAAACACTCTTCAGGATATTATACAGAGAACTTCCCCAACCTGGCAAGGCAGGCCAACATTCAAGACCAGGAAATACAAAGAACACCACAAAGATATTCCACAAGAAGAGCAACCCCAAGGCATATAATCATTAGATTCACCAGGGTTGAAATGAAGGAAAAAACGCTATTGGCAGCAAGAGAGGAAGGTCGGGTTACCCACAAAGGGAAGCCCATCAGACTCACAGCAGATCTCTCGGCAGAAACCCTACATGCCAAAGAGAGTGGGGGCCAATATTCCACATCCTTAAAGAAAAGAACTTTCGACCTAGAATTTCACATCCAGCCAAACTCAGCTTTATAAGTGAAGGAGAATGAAAATCCATTATGGACAAGCATTTACTTAGAGATTTTGTCACCACCAGGCCTGCCTTACAAGAGCTCCTGAAAGAATCACTAAACAAGGAAAGGAACAACCAGTACCAGCCACTCCAAACACTTACCAAATGGTAAAGACCATAGAAACAATGAAGAAAATGTGTCAACTAACAGGCAAAACATCCAGATAGCATCAAAATGGCAGGATCAAATTCACACATAACAATATTAACCTTAAATGTAAATGGACTAAATGCCCCATTCAAAAGACAAAGACTGGCAAATTGGATAAAAAGTGAAAACCCATCGGTGTGCTGTATTCAGGAAACCCATCTCATGTGCAAGGACACACATAGGCTAAAAATACAGGGATGGAGGAAGATTTATCAAGCAAATGAAGAGCAAAAAAAAAAAAAAACAACAAAAAAACAAAACAAAACAGGAGTTGCAATCCTAGTCGCTGATAAAATGGACTTTAAATCAACAAATATCAAAAGAGACAAAGAAGGGCATTACATAATGGTAAAAGGATCAATGCATCAAGAAGAACTAACAATACTAAATATATACACACCCAATACAGGAGGACCCCAAGTACATAAAGCAAGTTCTTAATGACCTACAAAGAGACTTAGACTCCCACACAATAATAGTGGGAGACTTTAACACCCCATAGTCAATATTAGACAGAACAAGGAGACAGAAAATTACCATGGATATCCAGGACTTGAACTCAGATCTGGACCAAGTGGACCTAATAGAAATCTACAGAAATCTCCACCCCAAATCCATAGAATGTACATTCTTCTCAGCACCTCATTGCACCTACTCTAAAATTGACCACATAATTGGAAGTAAATCACTCCTCAGCAAATGCTAAAGAACAGAAATCATAAAAACAGTCTTTTAGACCACAGGGCAATCAAATTAGAACTCAGAATTAAGAAATTAACTCAGAACGACACAGCTTAATGGAAACTGAACAATGGGCTCCTGAATGTCTACTGGATAAACAATGAAATGAAGGCAGAAATAAAGATGTTCTTTGAAACTAATGAGAATGAAAGCACAATGTACCAGAATCTCTGGGACACATTTAAAGCAGTGTCTAGAGGGAAATTTATAGCAATAAATGCCCACCAGAGAAGTGAGGAAAGATCCAAAATTGACACCCTATTGTCAAAATTGAAAGAACTAGAGGAGCAAGATCAAAAAAACTCAAAAGCTAGCAGAAGACAAGAAATAACTAAGATCAGAGCAGAACTGAAGGAGATAGAGACACAAAAAAAACCTTCAAAAAAATCAATAAATCCAGGAGCTGGTTTTTTGAAAAGATCAACAAAATAGACAGACCTCTAGCCAGATTAATAAAAAGAAAAGGGAGAAGAATCAAATAGATGCAATAAAAAACAATAAAGGGGATATCACCACTGACGCCACAGAAATACAAACTACAATCAGAGATTACTACAAACAACTCTATGCACATAAATCAGTAAACCTGGAAGAAATGATAAATTCCTGGATACTTGCACCCTCCCAAGCCTAAACCAGGAAGAAGTTGAAACCTTGAACAGACCAATAACCAGGGCTGAAGTTGAGGCAGCAATTAATAGCCTACCAACCAAAAAAAGTCCAGGTCCAGATGGATTCACAGCTAAATTCTACCAGATGTACAAAGAGGAACTGGTATCATTCCTTCTGAAACTATTCCAAACAATACAAAAAGAGGGAATCCTCCCCAAATCATTTTATGAGACCAACATCATCCTGATAACAAAACCCAGCAGATCCTCAACAAAAAAAGAAAACTTCAGGCCAATATCCATGATGAACATAGATGCAAAAATCTTCAATAAAATACTGGCAAACTGATTGCAACAGCACATCAAAAAGCGTATCCATCATGATCAAGTAGGCTTCAGCCTGGGGGATGCAAGGCTGGTTCAACACATGCAAGTCTGTAAATGTAATTCACCACATAAATGGAACCAAAGACAAAAACCACATGATTATCTCAATAGATGCAGAGAAGGCCTTCGACAAAATCCAACAGTCCTTTATCCTAAAAACTCTCAATAAACTAGGTATCAAAGGAACATATCTCAAAATAATAAAAGCTATTTACGACAAACCTACAGCCAATATCATACTGAATGGGCAAAAACTGGAAGCATTCCCTTTGCAATCTGGCACTAGACAAGGATGCCCTCTGTCACCACTCCTATTCAATATAGTATTGGAAGTTCTAGCCAGAGCAATTAGGCAAGAAAAAAAAATAAAGGGTATTCAATTAGGAAAAGAAGAAGTCAAATTGTCTCTATTTGCAGATGATATGATTGTATACTTAGAAGATCCTATTATCTCAGCCCAAAATCTCCTTAAACTGATAAGCAACTTTAGCAAAGTCTCAGGATACAAAATCAATGTGCAGAAATCACAAGCATTCCTATACACCAATAACAGACTAACAGAGAGCCAAATCATGAGCAAACTCCATTCACAATACTAAGAGAATAAAATACCAAGGAATACAACTAATAGGATGTAAAGGACCTCTTCAAGGAGAACTACAAACCACTGCTCAAGGAAATAAGAGAGGACACAAACAAATGGAGAAACATTCCATGCTCATGGTTAGGAAGAATCAATATCGTGAAAATGGCCATAGTGCCCAAAGTAATTTATAGATTCAATGCTATCCCCATCAAGCTACCAATGACCTTCCTCACAGAACTGGAAAAAACCACCTTAAACTTCATTTGGAACCAAAGAGAGCCCGCATAGTGAAGACAATTCTAAGCAAAAAGAACAAAGCTGGAGGCATCATACTACCTGATTTCAAACTATACTACAAAACTACAGTAATCAAAACAGCATGATGGTACTGGTACCAAAACGGAGATGTAGACCAATGGAACAGAACAAAGGCCTTGGAGGCAATGCCACACATCTACAACCATCTGATCTTTGACAAACCTGACAAAAACATGCAATGGGGAAAGGATTCCCTGTTTAATAAATGGTGTTGGGAAAACTGGCCAGCAGCGTGCAGAGAGCAGAAACTGGACCCCTTTTCTGACACCGGTACACTAAAATTAACTCCAGATGGATTAAAGACTTAAACATAAGACCTAACACCCTACAAACCCTAGAAGAAAACCTAGGCAAAACCATTCAGGATGTAGGCGTAGGCAAGGACTTCATGACTAAAACACCAAAAGCATTGGCAACAAAAGCCAAAATAGACAAATGGGACCTAATTAAACTCCAGAACTTCTGTACAGCATAAGAAACAATCATTAGAGTGAACCAGCAGCCAGCAGAATGGGAAAAAATTTTTACAATCTACCCATCTGACAAAGGGCTAATATCCAGAATCTACAAAGAACTAAAACAGATTTACAAGAAAAAAACAAACAAACCCATCCAAAAGTGGGTGAAGAATATGAACAGACACTTTTCAAAAGAAGACATATATGAGGTCAACAAACATGTGAAAAATTTGTTCATCATCACTGATTATTAGAGAAATGCAAATCAAAACCACATTGAGATACCACCTCATGCCAGTTAGAATGGCCATCATTAAAAAATCTGGAGACCACAGATCCTGGAGAGAATGTGGAGAAATAGGAACACTTTTACACTGCTGGTGGGAGTGTAAAATAGCACAACCATTGTGGAAGACAGTGTGGCAATTCCTCAATGACCTAGAGATAGAAATTCCATTTGACCCAGCAATCCCATTACTGGGTATATATCCAAAGGATTATAAATCATTCTATTATAAAGATACATGCACACGTATGTTCACTGCGGCACTATTTGCAATAGCAAAGACCTGGAACCAACCCAAATGCCCATCGACAATAGACTGGACAAGGAATATGTGACACATATACACCATGGAATACTATGCAGCCATAAAAAAATGATAAGTTCAAGTCCTTTGTAGGGACATGGATGAATCTGGAAACCATCATTCTCAGCAAACTGACACAAGAACAGAAAACCAAACACCACATGTTCTCACTCATAGGCGGGTGTTGAACAATGAGAACACATGGACACAGGAAGGGGAGCATTACACACTGGGGTCTGTTGGGGAGGGGCCAAGGGGGGGGACACCTGTTGGGAGGTGGGGGAGGTTGGGGAGGGGATAACACTCGGAGAAATGCCAGATGTAGGTGACCGGGGCGGGGGGGGGGGGGGTGGGGGATGGAGGCAGGAAACCACATTGCCATGTGTGTAACTATGCAACAATCCTGCATGATCTGTACAGGTACTCCAGAACCTAAGGTACACTTAAAAAAAAAACTGTTTAAATATCACAGTTCTCTTTTAACATTAGTGTCAATTTACTCAGTTGGTCTTCTGATCAAAATTTTATTTTCCTGTGGTTCTCACAACACTCCTATAAGAGAGATGGTCTTATTCCCATTTTGCAGATAAGAAAACTGAGGCTAAACTGTCATAATGTTTAAATTTATCACCACAATGTAACATTTGTTGTAAAATGTTTTCTGCTGAATTAGCCCATACTCTTTTCTACTGTGCCCACACGTGTCTTGCCTAATTTTAATTTGCATAATTGCTCCCACCTGCATTTCCTTTGTTATAGGGATGTGATTTCAGACCTTTGGCCTCTGCACCTGTTAAAGTCTGGAGTGACTGGCTCTTTCACTGGTTGGGTAGATGCACCCCCTCTCTAAGAGGAGCCTGCTCGTGCTCTTGAGGGCACCAGTGAAACTGCTGTTTTGGGAGGTTATTGTCCCTGCGGGTGGAAGAATGCAGCCAACCAAGTAAAAGGATCACAAGGGTAAGCCCAGAAAAAAGTGCATCTTCGAGGGGAGTGATGTCCCTTCTTTTTCTTTACCTTACCATCCTATGTGCTGTATTCACTAGCTTTAAGTGTGCACTTTTTTCCCCCGGCTTTATTACCAGTTTTCCTGCATGCTCTGTCTGTCTCCTCTGATCTGGACTTCTGTCAGAGTAAGAATCACAGCCCTGCTGCTCCCGTGACAATCCTAGTATTGCTCTGTAATGACTTCAGTGGTGTGTTCTTGGCTGCCTCTAGCTTTATTTCAGCTGGTTTTTGTTCACTCAGTGGCAGATTGTTAAATAACATGTGTTTCTTATGCACCAAATTTCTCATCCATGTGGCATCTGACATTTTCATTATTGCATGTCACAAACTTCACAGCGTCTACAGTTGCAGTCCTTAGCTATTAGTTCAGCATTTACTTATGCTGGGTCTTGCTCTCTAGCACACAGAGACATTGCCAGCCCTTGGGGTGTTAGATCAGTCAATGTGAAAAATAAATTTGTTGTTTATTTCTTGTAGCCACTGTGTGTGTTAAAGCTGGGTCTTAGTTTGTCTATCTGGCATGGAAACATAGAAAACCTCCACCTCTGCTGCTGTAGGTGTGGGTGGAGATGAGAAGCTATACTCCCCCTTGGAGCTCCGGCCTCTGGTTTCCAAGTGCTGGTGAATGTCATGCAGATGCTCTTGTTTTAGCATGTTTAAAATCGGACTCACTCACCTTATCACTTCTCTTTATCTCTGCATCTTCTCTCATCCTCTGTTTCTTTCTTTCTTTTCTTTTTCTTTGAGATGGAGTCTTGATCTCCATCCAGACTCCATCCTGGGCACTCCTGGAGTGCAGTGGCACAATCTTGGTTCACTGCAACCTCCACCTCCCAGGTTCCCAGGTTCAAGCGATTCTCCTGCCTCAGCCTCCCAAGTAGCTGGGACTACAGGTGTGCGCCACCACACCAGGCTAATTTTTGTATTGTTAATTTTTTTTTCTTTTTTTTTTTTAGTAGAGATGAGGGTTTCGCTATATTGGTCAGGCTGGTCTTAATTAAACTCCTGACCTCGAGATCCTCCTGCCTCGGCTTCCCAAAGTGCTGGGATTACAGGTGTGAGCCATTGCGCCCAGCCCATCCTCTCTGTTTCTATTAATGTAATCACCATTTCTCCATTCATTCCTTCTTTCACCTGAAACTGTTTTCTCTATCTCTTTGCATACTTGATAGCTACCTGGTTACAATCCTGCCACTTTACCTTTTGCATCTCACTACTATCATCCCCCCTTCAAATTCTCTATGTTCAGTTCCTCTGTATCATTCGCTGTTTCTTCAAGAATTACATTTAGGCAGGACTCCAAATCCCTACGTTGTTATATAGTTGCCTACCACCTACCACCATATTAGGTCTTAGAGAGACCTTCGCACAGTGCAGAGGGGGTGTCCCAGACAAAGTGTTTTCCTTATTACTAATTAGGGTTTGAGTTTCAAAACACTTTCAGCTCTGCTCCTGTGAAGGGGGCTGAGTCGTATTTGAGATTCACAACCACCTTCCCTCCAACTCCCCTACTCTTTACTGCCTAGAGAAGATATAGTTTAGGCCATGTGTTTCAGCTTTTCCTTACCTGAACCTTACTGAATTTGGCTGGAAAAGGGAAGTTTGCCTTCCAAGCAGGATGGATGCCAGACATTGCTCTATTAATCATATAAATTCAAATATGAGCCAAATTATTTAAAAAATAGCTTTCAGCCCTTCTTGCTTCCCACCAATCCTTCATGCTACTGAGGCAACCCCATCCTCTGCCCTTCTGGATTCCATTCTGACCTTTGACATCCCTCCACAGAGGTTAGATTGGGGAAGCAACAAAGGACCAGTTAACTTCAGTTGGATGCAGCCTTCCTGCCTTGTGCTCATCTCTGGCTGTGCCTCCTCCGCATACACAGCTTCCTAAAATGTCAAGTCACGGCACCTACTTCAATTGCTTCAGAAATGGCTTAGTACATTCAGAACAATGGCCATACTTCCTGTCTCTCTGACTCTCTGCCCCATCTCCCACTTGTCCCGGTTCCTCGCCAGCCCCGCTGGACTGCACTGGCACCTGCTGCAGAGACGCGGCCACTGCATTATTCAGTAGCTCCTCTTAGGATGTATACTTTAGTGTTTAGTGAAGTGGTTCTGCACTCTGTGGGGAGCGAACTTGAAAAGGTTTTATTTTTATTCAATCATCGCTTTAAACCATGTTCTGTTGACTCACTCTTTTTTCCCCTGAGCTGGGGAACAGCAGTCCATTCACTTCCAGTTATTAAAATCTGGATCAATCTGGCTGAGACTTCAAGGGTCATGCCTTCCTTGGCCAACACAGGGCTAAGCCCTGACCTGAGGTATCCTCACCTGCTGTGGGGGAAAGGGAGGGTTTGCTTTGTCACCTCCACGCCTCCCCTTCCTCAGGGTCTTAGGCTCCTCTGGAGCAGGAGACACTGGGAGGAGAGGGGGAGAGAGGAGTGATGACAGGGATGGTTCTCTGTGTGTTCTTTTTGAGGTGGTATTCCATGCTGCTGTCCTCAGGAAGGCCCTCCACACTGCATAATTCCTGGGTGGGGTGGAAGAGAGCAGGGGGAGGGGACCTCCAGATGTTCCAGAAAGTGTGAGGAAAGACTCACCTTTTAAGTGAAACTTAACTGGCAGGCAGAAGTCCAAGTATATTCTTGAAATTGTTTGACTCTTATTGGGATCATCTTTTTATTTGGAATAGCAACCGAGAAAAGAATTTTCTTTACTTAAAAATAGATCCTGGAGATATGCTTTGGGCTACACAGCCAGAAATGCGTTCGACTGCTTTTTTCCTCATCTCAGGCTATGGTAAGTGAGTTAGAGGACTGAGGAAGGGAGTGACTTGGCATATAGGAACTCTCTCTTTGTGCCAGGGACAAAATGGACCTTTCTTCTGCTGTAAAGCACTCAAACAGGGAAAATCAAGAACTGGATTTCTGACAATTGCCTCCTTACATTTCAGACAAATTTTCTCAAATTCCTGAAATTTGTTTTCCATCTTTATTCTCTTTCTTTAAAAGCTGTGGCTCACGCCTGCAATCCCAGAACTTTGGGAGGCTGAGGCAGGTGGATCATCTGAGGTCAGGAGTTTGAGACCAGACTGGCCAACATAGTGAAACCCTGTCTCTACTAAAAATACAAAAAATTACCCAGGTGTGGTGGTGTGCACCTGTATTTCCAGCTACTTGGGATGCTGAGGCAGGAAAATCGCTTGAGCCCTGGGAAAGGGAGGTTGCAGTGAGCCAAGATGGCACCACTGTACTCCAGCCTGGACAAGAGCAAAACTTCGTCTCAAAATAAAATAAAATAAAATAAAAGCTAGCTTTGCCTTTTTCTTATATGGACACAATTTCTTTCTACCAACCCCGCAACATCTTGCCGATTACTGAAGTTTATTCCAGGTGGGCTAAGGTCCCAGTAGAGTACGATCAAGTAGCCTTGGTGCCTTTCTGGGGCCCCTCCAAGCCCTGCTGGTGCTTTTAGGACTACAGTTCATCTCTCTGGGGCTGGATCCTGGTTTTCCTCTGAATTTGGCACTGTGCTCACCAATAGTTGCTACTGGTCCCAGTTGGGGACATGTTATTACCAACGGCTAGTTCTGCCTTGTCTTCATTGGAGGAGCAAGAATTACAGCCAATGAATGTCTTTGTCCCTTTTCTTTCTGTAGCTTTCCTTGCAACCGGAAGTGATTTTACTCTTTCAAGTTTAACACTTCCCTTGACCAGAGGACTGAAAGCAAGTTCTCAAGAACTGGGCTGGAAAGCGCATGTGAGGCTGCCCTCTCTGGCACTTAATGGGACTTTTTAGGGCTTAGAAGGGGATTATGTTTCACTGCCTCCTTTGCAGTTTAGGGCTATAGCTCTGAATTACAGAGCAGTGAGAGTTAAGACATAATCCCTGTATCCCACAGAACTCCACTCTGACCCATCCCAAGTTCTCTTCCTGGGTAACTGGGGGTCTCAAAAATCTTCTCTCAGATGGAGCTCTTTTGTGCTTTTCATGTCATGTCCAAGTTGTGGGTTACTGAAGAATAGTAAAATGTAGAGTGGTCTCTATGGTAAAAGGAATTTGTTTCTAGTCTCATTGAACTGTTACTACAAGAGTGTGATGCAGGGAGAGATACTGGAACTAACATTTACTCTGTGCCAAGCATGTACCAGGCACTTTACATATATCATTTTGTTTAATGCTCTTAGGACTTTGTGGAGGTTTATTCTCACTTTCCAGATGAATAAGCTACAACTTGGAGATGTTAAGTGAATTGCCTAAAGACCACTAGTAACTGATGGCATCAGAATTCAAACTCAGTTTTATGAAACTCCTTCTACAATGCCCTCTCTAAAAACAGAAAGGGATCTAATAAGGAAGTTGTCAGGAACCTAGTCTTTGATTTGTCCCTGTTTAAGTGCTTCTTGAGTGCCTGTATTAATTTCCTAGGGCTCCTATCACAATGTACCATAAACTGGGTGGCTTAAAACAAAAATGTATTGCCTCCTCAGTTCTGGAGGCTAGAAGTCCGTAATCAAGGTGTTGGCTGGGTCATATTCCTTCTGAAACCTGTAGGGGAATTCTTCCTTGCCTCTTTCAGCTTCTGGTGGTGAGCTGCTAATCTCTGGCATTCCTTGACTGGCAGCTGCTCATTCCAATCTCTGCTTTTGTCATGACAAGACAAAACACACACATTCCCTGTCTTCACATGGCCAGTATCTTATGTAAGAGCCATAATCATATTGAAGTAGGGGTCCGCCCTTCTTCAGTATGACCTCATCTTAATTCAGCTAATTACTTCTGCAACCACTCTATTTTCAAATACAGTCCATTCTGAGATACAAACAGTTAGAACTTCAACATAATCTGTTTTTGGCGGGGGGAGACAGAATTCCACACATAATAGTTCCATTTGTGTACTGGGGCTATATTAGACATAAGGACAATAACTTGATGGAAGTAATTATTCTTCTTACCCAAAATAAATCTTTTACTCAAATTTGGCTCACTTTCTCTATGGAGTACTCCATTTTAGAGTAATAATAACTAATTTTGATATGTAAAAATGCTTTTCCACAGGAGTCCTAGTAGGAATTACAATGTTCACATTCTAGCACAAACTTTTTAATTGAGGCAATGTGTATTAGTCTGTTTTCACGCTGCTGATAAATATGTAAATGAGACTGGGTAATTTATAAAGAAAAAGAGGTTTAATGGACTCACAGTTCCACATGGCTGGGGAGCCTCAGAATCATGGCAGAAGGTGAAAGGCACACTTTATGTGGTGGCAGGGAAGAGAGAATGAGCCAAGTGAAAGGGACTTCCCCTTAAAAAACCGTCAGATCTTCTGAGACTTATTCACTACCACAAGAACGGTATGGTAGAACTGCCCCCATGATTCAATTATCTTCTACTGGCTCCCTCCCACAACACGTTGGCATTATGGGAGCTACAATTCGAGAGGAGATTTGGGTGGGGACCCAGCCAAACTATATCACAACAGTTGACTTGACAAGTCCATTCTCCTAAGATTTTATGTATCACTTTGAGAGAGTCATATTCACATCTTGGATTTTCTGTTAACCACATCAGATGAATTCTTAATAAACTTGAGTATAGTCTTCAGCAATATTCTTAGAAATGATGGTTTATAGCTGGTGCAATCAAATACAAGGCAAAGTAAAGAAAGGATTAAAGTCTGTATTTCTTACAATTTGTTGTTTATACCTTTGTACTGCTTTGTTTGATTTTTCTTTCTTTTTTTTTGTGTGAAGGCTCATCTTTCTTGAGCACACACTTTGGGATTCTTGATCAGTTAGTAAATTGTGTCTGCTATTCTTTTACTTCATTTTTCAACAACATTTACATTGACCCAATTTAGCATTTTCTAAAATTTCTGTAAATGAGAATATGAGGGACAAGACTCACATAGAGACTTCTTATCACATCTCTTGATTGTCCACTGAGATTTTATTTTTTAATTTAAATCTACTTTCTATGATACAGTGCTAGCTTAAACATGTTTTGTTTCGGGTTTTTCTTTTAAACAAATCGTGTTATGGCATTCTCTACATAATAGAAAGTTTGTTGGTTATTGCCTTTTAAAATTCTGCTTTCCTCTAAACACATTGTATAAACTATCCCATGTGACTTGTTGCCATGTTGAGTTTGAAATTCCAGCTCACTAGACAGGATTGTGTCTAATACATTTGCTTTACCTGTCACTCTCAATGAATATTTGATCATTGCATGCAGCTATACATTTTATACCTCCCATACCTAACTACTTATTCCCATCTCTGTACAGAACCAGCTACAAACCATCATCTCTAAAGATATTGCTGAAGACTATACTCAAGTTTATTAAGAATTCATCTGGTATGTTTAACAGAAAGCCCAGGACGTGAATATGACTCTTCCAAAGTGATGCATAAAATCTTTAAAGCCTTAAATTTAATTGATGGAACTACTTTAAAATAATTGCCTAATGCTTTTTATTGTTACATGTGTACTGCCTGTTCTCCTTCTTACCCTTATAACATCAAAATCACTGGAAGCAGATGTAGGATATTTTACATCAAACCAATTTTATGACCATTCTCTTCTCCCCCTGGTTTCAACCAAATCTTCTCCTAATGTGGTAATGTAGTATCACAGTGCATTACCATATTCTTTTCAGAAAAATTGAAAATGAAGATATTGCCATTTCTTAAATACTTTTAGGTGATTTGAAGCAAGACTGCTATTTTCTGAAGATGAAGTCAAAAGAACGGCATAGAAATAAGAATTACGGCATCCTAAGATTTTATATTATTTTATTCCTTGCAGAACTATTGGAAATTCAATTTTTTTTTTAAACTATTGTCACTCTATGGCTATTTGTACTGTGCAACGTTGGGCCAGAATCCTGACACTGAGCCTCCGTTTTTCTTTTATTCATTGAGCAGCTACTAGAGAAAGAGCATGAGGTGGTGGTTGAGAGCACAGGCTCTGAAGCCATACTGCTGACCACCAATCATATGACTTTGAGCCTCAGTTTCCCCTCTTAAGACTTATATTGAGTTTGTGAAATTCTCAGAACTCTGCTTCTATACACTTGTATACTCACTATACAAATTTCATTGTTATTCTTCTAAGCTGGAGTTACTATAAGCTTTGTGATTTGGGGCAAATCCTTTAAACTTTCTTATGTGAAATGTGAATAATAAAACCTAACTAACACTCAAGCTTGTCATGGGGATTAGCTAAATACTTTATATAGAAATGCATTGTGCATGTAGCTTATTTCTATGAACTATGCCAAGTCACATATATACTCTCTTGGTGTACTGTTCAAGGCATCCTTGTGACCAAAACAATTAATGTCTTCAAAGTCTCTTGAAAGCTATAATTTTCTGAAAGTAATTTAGACATTGGGAGCACCTAGATCATTACAACTTGTTTGACATGTTGCTTGATATACTACCTATGTAATATTGCAGTATATGTAATATTGAAATACACCCAACTACTTTGTTATTGTAATTCAAGCCATAATAGTTGAGTAATAGCTTATCAAACCATAAAGTACCAAAGTATCTTGAGTAAAAATAAACCAAGTGAAAGAAAATGTTATTTGTCACCTTCTATCTCATCTTCCCAAGACTCGTGGCTCATGAAAGCAGTTGCTGCTAGAAAAATAACAATTTGGCTGTATAAATCCCAACCATGACTAAAAGTCTAGAGCTTTCAATTTAAAAGTATTGTACGTCATCATGTCTTCATATTTTTAGTGTGGATGGGAAAGTAATAGAGTGAGTCAAATGTATAGCCTGAAGTTTTATTGAAAAGAAAAGGTTAAACATTTTTGCAGTTTTATTTGAAGTTCATGAGAACTACCTGCATCCTTAGGGAAAATATAGGGACACTGTAAGCCTTACTGACTGAGCTGATGGTATCAAGTTTGCGAGATAGTATTTTTTACGATTTATGAGTATAGTAATTTCAAAAGAGTGCTATAACCTTGTTTTGTGTTTCTAAGCAGACTGACTCATTCAGTTTTTGGTTTCCTGGTTCATTATGTGATCATCATTCCATATGGTGCTGTTATCTTCCAGCTCATATTTTCATCAACCAGAGCTAGCTTGTTGCCCGTTTAATGATGCAGAAATTTAAATTCATGGATGGCAGTTTCAGATGTTAAAATACCATTGCAAATTTACCTAAGGAAAATGAGTGGAGGAGCGTTTTTGCATTCAGAGCAAAATGGGTCTTTATGCTAAGGAAGAATTCTTGATCTCTTCAGTTCTCATACCATACAAAAATATCACCCAATCAGAGAATGCCGAAAGTAAAAACTTTAGGCTCCTTAGCTTACTATGAATTCAGTTGAAATAGGGAGAAATATATTTTAGCTCCAATCATGTGTGTAAAGTTTACCAAACTGCCATACGCCTCCATTTGTCAAAATGATTCATTTCCAAAAGAGAAAAAAACATATTTTTCCTCAGGTATCCCTAAGCTTGTCTTCATTTTTTTTTTCTTAAGCCTCAAAGCTAAGTTCTCTTAAATCCATTCATGATTTCCAGGCTTTACACATCTGGCAGATGCTAGATGGTCTCCTTACATGTGGATGGCTGAATCTAGCATATGACTTTAGTTATTTCTGTGGGTTGATGACAGTCCAGCTCCATAACAGCTGTGGCTCTCAGAGTCATTGAACAAAATTCATAAAGTCCACGAATCTTGAGATAAAGAGCCTAGATGGAGACCTGGAGCAACACGACTGCTGCCCATCATCTTGGAAACAATTACCAAGCCACATGGTTGTTAGCATCTTTCACAGATAGAGAAAGGCTGCCCAGGTTTTTTTTGCTTTGATTTGTTTTTGTTTTTTTCTGGGGGGGGGCGGGGGTGGTGGTGGTGAGATATTCTGATGACTTCTCAGTGGGTGCCTTTTCAGGAATAGGTGAATGGAGTTTCTGTAAATTGGTTTCCTAGCTTAGCTTTCTCATTACTTCTATCAGGGAATTAGTCTTTTTCACAGAGTGGGTTTCAATACTTGCATTTTTCAGTGTTTGTGGTGGTTCTTTTCTAGTAAGGAAAACAGATTCTTATTACTTCATTGAATCTCACCTTCCTCTGTTTAGGATAGCCAAGCAATATCAAAACTGGCTAAAAAGAGGTGTTAGTCCTTGATGAAGTAGACTAGCCACTGAGTAAATGGAGAGTATATTTTCTTCTGAAGCTAATAGCCAACATTGTTTACTTAAATAATTAGGTTTCAGATGCTTTACAATGTTATTTTCAAAAGTAGGTTGATGGTAAACAATCACAACAAAAAGCTCACATTCTGATTTAATTTGAATAGGCTGCTGGGGCCATTCATGATTCTTTTTCTGTTTTTATTGCACTCCTTACAGACAGCCCGTGTCCTATACTAAGAACTTATAATTTTTAATCATGATACAAAAACATGCTCTAGGTTTTGCAGATGCTTAAATATTTTCCAATGTAAAAAATAATATGTGCTTATTTGTCTGAAATATTTTTAAAATCTGTGTATTTCTTGTCTCCTGGTATATGTATATATAAGCAGGAAAAGTAGCATTGCCTCTTATTGGTCAGCTGCTATACCATCTGAAGGCTAAAATTAAATCTAGTGTCTGGGAGAAGGAACTGGGTATCACAGTTCTTACTTTCTGCCTCTAGCACCAACTTGTGGGAGTTTCTGAGGTTGGTCACAGATCTCTTTCTCTCTCTGGATTTCAAGCACATGTCCCCTCCCCCTTGCAGGTTTAATTAAACCTGGGGAAGTCATTGGATGGTTGGCGTTAAGCCACTAAGCAAATAAAAGCACCAATTTACTCACCAAACACCGAATGCCAAATGACATTACTTTGCTCTCTCTCCTTTGCCTCATTCTTTTCCCATGTAAATTTTAAAAACTTTTATTGAATGGAAGAAAGAAAAATGCTTCCTTTTTTACAAAATGTACGAGACTACTACTTGTGTATATGAATATAATTTGTTCCTCAAGGTCATGGTCTAACATCTTAGAGGTATTGTCTAAAGAATAAGTGGGACCAACATAAAGAATATGTTCATTTAGAATATAAGCAAATGATTATGAAGGGAGGGTGGGGGAGCAGTAATGGGTTGAGAGCTCTGGGTATGGATTTTTCACAGCTTTGGTGAACTGAATGCACAGTGACAAGGATCACATAGCAGTCCACGATGGCACTCTCCTTGTGCACTGGGCAAAGGCATTTTATTTCATGTATTATATATAAACTCTCTGCTATGATGTCATAAAGTCCCTCCCAAATAGAAATTAGAAGAAAGAAATGCAAAGAGACAAGTTTACTTTTTTTTTTTTTTTTTTTTTTTTGCTTGTTGCCTGCTGACATTCAGAGTCACATAGTATCTGGATGGAGAGAGAGGAGAAAAAAAAAGGGCCCCTCGCAGCAGTGGTGAGAATGACTCAGCAGTTGGTTTTTGAATGTTCCATTGTGCAGTCCATGTGTTTTACAGTCTTCACTCAAGCCCCATTCAGAATAGTTTCTCTTTCTACTCTTTTGGCAGTAAAAGGCAAGCAGTAGATTTTGTAGTTCCAAAAGTGTACATGAGTAAAGACTACTTTGCTGCCGTCTTTCTGGTTAAATGTGTGAACCTGATTCAGCAGCATATTCTCAAATATCTCAGTGTCATTTGGGACGCATGTGTGAAGGCCTCCCCAGTGAATCCTCCATGAGCTTAGACTTATTTCATATTTTCAGATCATTGCATAGGCTTCTTCCAAGTGCCAAAGTTCACACTAACCTTCTTGTGCAATTTCAGTCATTTTCCAGTGAAAGTTATGCTTCTTTGCTTACTTCTAACATTTAAAATAACCAATTGTTTAAAAAACACACCTTTTCTTGATCTTTGATCACTTCCTTTCCAAATCGTCTCATGTGCTCTGTAATACTCTGAATTACTTTCTAGGCCTAAGGTTTCTTAATGATCCTTATGTTCAATAGTTTTTATTCATACCAAAAAATCAAAACCTCTACATTAATTCTGCCACAACGAATTAGCTCATGTTTAAGTATGTAGTCAATACAGAATGATGTAGCTATGAAGGTGAGCAACAGTGTGGTCAGAAAACACCCTCTACTTAGGAGCTACCGACTATGCCTTTATGTTGGGATATTACTGTAGCTCATGTTCTCAGCCTTTCTATTTTGTTGTGCAATGTTGTATAGACTTGGAGAGACTGACTGATGCTAATCAAAATGATACCAAAGTGTGCAAATAATAATAAGTGTTTAGATTGGGAATATATTTTTCCCATGAAGAAAATGAGTATAAGGTACCAGAATATCTGGGAAGTGGACTTAACCTGAGTTGTTTGGGAGTGCAGTGGAGAAGGCAGCCTTGAAGGATTTTTCACTAAGGCTGTCTTGAACTTGTTGAATTATCTATCTCTATAGATTACATCACTATGTGAATCAAGAAATTTATGTCTTTTATGGAATTTGATAAACAAGGTCAGCTTCACATTCCTGATCTTGCTGCTCTATTTTTGAGGCTGTCCTTTTGTTCACACAGTTTTTCTCCAAATTGCTTACAGTTATGTTCCTGCTTTCAAGATGACAAGAAAAAAATCTTCCAAATCTGCTTTTCTTTGTTATATTCAGCTCTTTCTAGTTTCTTGAGAGAGAAATTTAAAGATAACTTCCTAGTTTACTCCTATAAAGGCAAATTCCATCCATTTTGCAGGGGTTTTACTAGTTTACTTACTAATTCTCAATTCCTAGTTGGGTAGCTGACCTTTTCTTGACATCTCTGTGGGCCACTAACATGTCATAAAATACTTATTATCATGATACTTTCATCATTTACAGTCTGATAAAGCACGTATGCCTTTCAACCAATTTCTCTGTGCATAGTACATTAGAAAACAACAAAAAAAGCTATTCTAGTATTTAATGCAAATACTTCACAGTAGGGAAACTGAGCAGTGAGCAAACAAACCCTGCTATAATTATATAAATCAACAACAAATCATTAATCAAATAAACTTGGATTTTATGGAAATTATTTCCAATGTATCCTAACTGCTAACCATGCAGTGGGAATCTATACTGACAAGAAATTCACTGTTCCATGGAATAATCTAATGTATGTTGGGATGACTCTAAACTGGTAAAAGTTTCTGATTCTTTTATTATGAGAGCAGTTTTCCATGCTTCTCATAATCATTGTTCTCTTCCTCTCACCACTTAAATATTTTCCAGTGTTTTTAGATATTAATGTCTAGAATTGAACAAATGTATGGATTTGGTCTGGAGACACCATCTTTTAATTTAAAAACTCTGATGATTTTTATTGCCCACATCACACTATTGGCTCAAAACAAGATTGTGATAAAGTAAAACCCAAAGTATTTTTTATAAATCCTGATGACAAGTGACCTCTCCCCATTCTGTGATAACATAAAAACTCCCTTTGATTTTAAGTGCAGAATTTTTCATGTCTCCTTGTGTAATGACATTTTGTTGTAGAGAGTTGGTCTTTCACCCTCTTCAAGTCCATGTTGAATTCTTATTTCATCAAGCAGTATATTTATTCGGTATAATATAATGAGAAAGACTAAAATAAAACAAAGATGCAGGCCTTCTATATCACCATATGAGACATTTATAAAAATATTATATTTTAAAAGGCCAACTAGAAGATATTATGTCATTACTTAGGGTTGTATTTGATTAATTCATTCATTAATTTATTGAAATGGAAGCCTAGTACATGCCAGGTATTATGTTAGGCCTTAGAGATACTCAGTGAATAAACAAAGAAGGTCTTAGCCTTGATGCAGCTGATATTGTAGTGGGAGAGATGGGAAATAAACAGAATCTAATAGGAAATAAACAGAGGGATAGGATATAGAGTGACAGGGTTGAGTAGGTGTAATTGGAGCTGTGAATTGGAAGATAATGTCTGCATAGATGACATTTAAACTAATGCCTACAGCTTGAAAAGGATCCAACTATTCAAAGAGCTGGGTGAAGAGCATCCCAGACGGAAGGAAGCAGCAAATGCAAGCAGGAAAGAATGAGTGTGGCCTCGTTAAGAATAGTCATTGGCATGAGTGGAGCTTGGTGAAGCAGGAGAGAAGTAGGGGGAGTGAATCATGTAGGACATTATGGATCATCATATAGAGTTTAGGTTTCCTTTTTCTTTCTGGATTGCCAGTAGCTTTTGTTCAGTTAGTAAACGAGCCATCAAACTACTATCCAACCCACATTTCTCCATGCTCTTATAAGAATATCATGAGACACTCTGTCAGACATGTTAACAAAATCTTGGTTTATTGTATAGAATATTTTTCCTTTGCAAAATTTGAAACAAACAGACAAGCAGAGTTCTTTTCAGATTTGTTTTTAGTGAACTGGGTTAGCTTATTTGTTCAGTTTTTCTAGACCACTTGTTGATGGATCCATTGCAGAATTTTCTCAGATAATCAAATCAAGTTGAGCAACACATAATTTATAGAATTTACAGTTTTAAAATTTGGGTCAAGATTTTCCCTATCCTCAGTCTATTTAAAATTTTCCCATTTTTCCTCATTGCAGAAAGAGTTCTTAATGGTTCATAATGGTTCTTGGTAATCTATGAGATGATTTAATATTCAGCAATGTGATTTGCTTTGTGTAGAGCAGCTAGGTTCTTTTTTCCTCTTCACAAGTACAGCAGGATTTTCTTTGGTTCATTATGGCTTAAGTGTGGAGGCCCTTTTCCTTAATAAATAAGGGGTAGGCAGGGTGCAGTGGTTCACGCCTGTAATCTCAGCACTTTGGGAGGCCAAAGCGGGTGGATCATGAGATCCATCCTGGCCAACATGGTGAAACCCCGTCTCTACTAAAAATACCAAAAAAAATTAGCTGGACATGCATGGTGGCATGCACCTGTAGTCCCAGCTATTTGGGAGGCTGAGGCAGGAGAATTGCTTGAACCCAGGAGGCAGAGGTTGCAGTGAACCAAGATCATGCTGCTATACACTAGCCTGGTAACACAGCAAAACTCCGTCTCAAAAAATTAATAAATAAGGGGACAGCAGAATAGCACTTACATGGTTCTGTCCCTTCTCTATCACCTGGCAACTTTGCTTCTTGTGTCTCCATAGGTGGGCCACCATGCCCAGGTCAACCCTTTGTCTCTATACCTTGCTTTAAGCATGGCTAACATATGATACCAAACAAGAGTCCTTTTAAAAATAGCAGTTAGCATTTTTGACAGCTATATTTTACTTAAACATATTTAACTGCCCTCTCTCATATCTTTTCTTCATGCCTTGGTACAAAGAATATATATTCTTATTTAAGAGTGAAAAAGGGAGATGGAGGAGAAGAGAATGAAACTTATTTCCTCTTTTCCTTTATTATTTTCATCAAATTTTATCTGTATCTCAGTTTATGGATACTTGTTTCTTATTAGTCTCAATAAATCAACTTCTACTACACTGTCTTTGAATACTGAAAAGTAATCTGTAGGTATTTCATAAATCTCGACCATAGAACTTGATTCCTGATGATCAAGTGATGCTGAAACAGGATATAAAGGTTATTTGTCCCTTTCTTTCTTATTCTTCATTTAAAAAAAGAATCGGGAATATCAAATTCTATTAAAAAGCAGAGGTTGGCTGGGTGTGGTGGCTCACGCCTATAATCCCAGCACTTCGGGAGGCTGAGGTGGGAGGATCACAAGGTCAGAAGTTTCAGACCAGCCTGACCAACATGGTGAAACCCCATCTCTACTAAAGTATAAAAATTAGCTGAATGTGGTGGCAGGTGCCTGAAATCCCAGCTACTCAGGAAGCTGAGGCAGAAGAATTGCTTGAACCCAGGAGGCAGAAGTTGCAGTGAGCTGAGTTCGTGCCACTGCACTTCAGCCTGGGCAACAGAGCAAGACTCTGTCTCAAAAAACAAACGAAACGAAAGCAGAGGTGCAACATGCATGTTTATTTCTGGGCTTCTCCAAGGGTGTGTGCACATGCATGCATTATTATATGTGTTTTTGGATGTTTATACATGCTATCACCACCATGACCACTCTGAAACATTTTTTGACTGCTATTTCCTCCAAGGCGGGTAAAAATGCTGAAAAATGAGAGAATCTAGGCCCTAACGTTAAGCCTACAGCATTTCCTATTCTAACACAGACACACGTTGTTGAACTTTCTCCTCTTTAGCTGGCTGTGAACACAATGTGCTATTTGTTATTCTCCTTAATTCCCAAAGAAGTAAAAAGAGATGCCCTTGGCCAATTTAATGGGGAACAATCCACATCTGTTAAGGAAGAGTAGTTAGGGGTGTTTCTTGCATGCCATCAGTCTCTGCAGCCTGCCAAAATGTAACATCCCTGGCACCATTCTGAATGAAGGGTGGGCCACCATCCCTTTGTGGCCACAGTCTATAATTCTAATAGGGAAGTGATTCTTTTCTTTCTAGAAAATGAAACTATTTTATACATTTGTTCAATGTGAACTGATGCTTCTCCTTTACCATCTCACATTTAATTGTTGTGAAAAGTTATCTCAACGATTCTCCATATCTAATTTTCACATTTTCTCCCAGAAAGCATTTGTCGTATGCAGGTGCTTTTGAACATATTTTTGTTTTTTTCCTTCTTTTTATCACGAAACAGTTAGTGTTATGCTTATTGGAGGCATCAGTGTTACATTTTTGTGGTATGACGTTGCCGAAGTGAGAAACTTTGGGGTCACGAAATGTAGCTGTGTAGCACTCTCTGGTATTTGTGCTAGTGCCTGTGAAGTTCTGATGGGAGTTGTAATGAACACACCCAGCAGCAAAGAAGGCTAAGAATAAAACGGGTTCCTGAAAAGTCTTCTGAATGTGGCATGTTTCCCATGATTTTCTACAATTATAAAATTTCCAGTCCTGGTCAAATAATATGACATATTCTAAAACGAATAATCATAAAAGGCGTGACTATGAATGCAACACAATGCTTGCTTTCTCTTCTCTCAATTGTATAGCATAGAAGAAAATGTGGCTTTTGAGGCTTCTGTTCCTTAATAAGGGAGGAGTCAAGTAACATACAAGACTCAATGGAAATATTTCAGATCGGGAAACAAGAGACACCTTATAAGGAAGGAAGAAGGGAAGTTCCTCCTGGAGATGCCAGCTTTGGCATATTCCTGAGTTGGTGGCACGTTGACATCACAGAAGCTCTAGCAGAGCTGACCAACCCAGGATATCACTTTCTCAAATAATAAATAATTAACCCCAAGGGCTCAGCATTAAGCAAGTCAGGAACAATGGCAAGGAAATCTTCAAAAAGGCTGAGATTTCTAATTTCTCTTGGCTAAATAAATCATATGCATATTAACAAATGAATAAATGATAGCTATTATCTGCCATAGGAATAAAGGATATGACTGATGAGAGTCATTAGGAAACATGGGGTCACTGTCCTAAATAAGGACAGCTATTCTCAAACCTGCCTGCATATCAACATCACCCAAGAAGGAGAGCTTAAACAATTGCAGGGCTATAAATCTCACCTCTAGAATTACTGATTTGGAAGGTCTATGTAGGTGCTCAGGAACCTGTATTTATAAAAAGTTCTTCAGGACTCTGATGGGAAGCAAGGTTTAAAAAAACTCTCCTCTATGGCAGCAGGGTGACAGAGGGAAGGGACTCAGCTTGGAGAGGTACCAATTCTTCTCCCCATCATTCTGTAGAAGGTCCCTTTATCCACCTTTCCTTGGGCATATACCAACAACAGAATTGGAGGTGATTCTACAAAATCCTACAAAAACTTGATTTCCTTTCTGTGTTTATGAATGCAAAAAAGATATTTCAACTCCCAAACAAAACAAAGTCAAAACCAAAAGCCTTAAGATGTATGCATATTTTTGAAGACACAGTGGCTTTACTTGGCTGAATTATCTAATTGTTATTGGATGTGTTTTGTTTTACTTTGCATGCATAGAAGTAAATTTTTATTGAAGAATAATGATATAAATTGCAAACATTATAAATTATAGATATGCAAGCAGATCTAAATGGGGTTAAGAGTTCTGATGTGCAAGTGCTTTGGGTATAATTGGGAGGTGATTAATTTTCTACCAAGTCTTCGCAGGTAACTGCGACTCCATTGAAGCCCATTGTATAGAACAAGACCTCTCTTTTGTATGGATGGAGAGAAATAAAAGAAGAAAATGATATGGATCATTTCTCCCATCCAAGTTCATCTTACTCTTCCCTGCAGTCTAGTCATATAAATCTTAAACATATTGCCCTCTATGGCTTTCTTGTATTTGAGGTTTGAAAATGTTGCACCACACCCCTGGTCAAATGAAACAAATAACTAAAAACCAGGGCACAATGGAGTTGGGAGAGAAGAAACTATGGAAAGGAGACACTGGCAAGGCGCTCTGGAATAGTAAGTATCTTCTTGCTTTTGCTGGAGAGACACAAATATAACAAGAAGGAATAATTCACAAACATAAAATAACATGCTTTAAACATGATTATTTTAAGTCCTTCAAAATTAAAAAAAAATTATTTTAGATCATAGCTCTTTCTTAGGTAAAAGAGAGACTCTGTTGCCTAACGGAAGGTTCGAACAAGGGAAAAAAGGGAAAAAGAAGTAGTTGCTTTGCTGAGTTTTGAAAACTCAGAAAATGCTAAGTTTTGGTGTTTTGAACTATTGCTATAAAGTTGAAAATTACAGGAACTGATTCTAACTAGGAAGCATCTGGTTAAAACTGCTGCTGGATTTGTGTGAGTTTACTTTTAGTCAATAATAAAGGACAGTTCCACATTAACGTAAGCTGACACTGGTCCTCTAACTTTATTTTGTTAAAAACTAAAATAAAATCCTATTTCATCTTAATTGTTTGGTTGAGATGGTAAATACAGCATAAAAACAAAGAATTCCTGTTCCACTTAAAGCGTTATGCACAGGCATAGATTTTTGCACATTCCTTAACTCGCGCCACGTACATGCTAGCATTTTGAATTAGTTAGTGCTTCTGCTATGAATAAATGGTAATTGAATGAAGAATGAAGGCTGTTAGGTGGCCTGGGTATACTTGAGAAACTTAAAGACCAGCGACTCAGAGAAGCAGGTGGCAGAGAACAGGAAGTAGTTTCACCAGCTGTATGAGAGGTGGGTGGTGGAGGTGTCTATCCAGAACTAAACTCCAAAGCAGAACCCCAGGGAATGGACATCTAGGACTTCCTTCTATGTAGGCAGACACAACAGTGCTTACAAAGGAACGCTCCCTTCTCTTGTGCAAATTTGGAGAGTTGGAAAGTTACAGATACCCAGGAAAGCCTGCCTGCCTCTTTTATTTTTTTCCAGCCTTAGCTCCCTATTTGGTAATAACTATACTGCTGGAGGATGCCCCTGCTAGCTTGTCCTGCTGTCCCAAGTCCACAGTCACTGCCATTGCTTTGTGCATAGCAGAAGCAGCCCTGGGAATCTAAGACCTTCCTCTGTCATGGTGAGGAGGGAAGGAGGGAAGAAGATGGGAGATGGGTAGATGAGAGAGATGTGATTCTTGATCGGGAACTAGAATTGGAAAGAGAAGCATGATTCACTGAAGAGTCCATGGTGGCCGGGAGTGGTGGCTCATGCCTGTAATCCCAACACTCTGGGAAACTGAGGCAGGCAGATTAGTTGAGCCCAGGAATTTGATCTGGCCTGAGCAACATGGTAAAACCCCATCTCTACAAAAACATATAAAAATTAGCTGTGTGGTGGCACACAACTGTAGTTCCAGGAGGCTGAAGAAGGAGGATCCTGGAGCCCAGGAGATTGAGGCTCCAGTGAGCTGTGATTGTACCACTGCACTCCAGCCTGGGTGACAGTGAGACCCTGTTTCAAAAACACACACACATGCACAAACACACACACAAGAGTTACTGATTAGCCAGACATGAGGGAGGGGAATCTCTTGAGCCTGGGAGTTCAAGGCTGCTGTGAGCTATGATCTAGCCATTGCACTCCAGCCTGGATGACAGTGTGAGATCCTGTCTCAACGCGCGCACGTGCGTGCGCACACGCACACACACACACACACATCACTGATTGATTAGCCAGGCATAAGACAGAAGGATCACTTGAACTCAGGAGTTCAAGGCTGCTGTGAGCTAAGTCCAGCCATTGCCATTGCACTCCAGCCTGGGTGACAGAGTGAGACCCTGTCTCTAAAAAAAGAAAAAAGAGTCGATGCCCCCCTCACCCAGAGTTCCAAGTGCTGTGTTAAGCACTGGGGACACAGAGTGAACTTGGCAAAGACAGTCCTTGCCCTCATGGAGCTTACAGATTGACTTTGTGCAGAAGAGTTAAGTTGGAGTCTCAGCATTAATGACTTAATCTATATAAAGCTGGCACAATCATGACAGTGCCATATGGTGTTGCACAAATGTATACAAAGCATCTAGTCCAGTGCCTGGGTCATGGAAGACAATCAGTAAATGTTTTCTTTTTCTTTTCCTCTTCCTCCCTACTGAACCTGAAACTTAATAGTCTACGTAGAAACTTTTAAAAAACAATAGACAGATGGTCAGCGGCAGATTCCTTAAACAAATACTCAGCACTCCAACACCTTTATCAGCAGGCACCCCCTGCTTTATTCCACCACATGTTTCCTTTTGGTAATGATTTCACTTCTTCAAGGTTGTCCTTGATGTTCTTTTAACCTAATTCCACCCACATACCATATGCTGGAGGGTGTTGGTATAGAGGAGGCACTGAGATTTGTTCTGCATCCTGCACCTGCCTGGGGCTGGACCTGCCTATATATAGATAGAAATGTGCAGCAGGAATCTCTGAAATGTCAAGCCAAAGGAACAGGCAGGTCCCTTTGCTCTGCTGGGGAGTGTGCATGGTGGTAGCGATTGACTCGCATGGCAGTGCTTTTAAATCCCTGAGCACAGATGGAGGAACTCCAGTCCTTCTCTTCCCATCTATGCCTACCCTGAGGTGTGCAAGCTTCTAAGGGCTAGGAGGTCCCTGGCTGCGTTTATGATTGAGTAGAGAGGCTTCAGTCTACTGCCTTGGTTCAAAACTGCCCTCCACCATGTACATGCTGTGCTACCTGCGGCAAGCCCATAATTAATGGGACCCTATGTATTCTAATTTTTAAAATGGTATGCAAATAATAACCATCTCACATAATAATACCCAGCTCAATAAATAATGCCCAGCTTCACTTTTTCTTTTACTTAGGCCAAAAGCTTTGGTGTCAGCCCTAATTTCTTTTTTTCTGTCCTACTCCAACCTAGCTATCAATGTCTCCTGTTGACTTTGTCTTCAAAATAAATGAAGAATCCAAACCCAATCCCATTCCTCATGTCCTTGTGTTTGTAGGGCGTCTTTTCTGAGTGGCCTGTCCTGGCCACTGTGTATTATGTCCACTTGTCTTTCCCTTTCTCCCAAGTTGTTTTGTTCATTGGACTTTTTTTCCATTGAATGTACTATATATTTCTGTTTTCTTTCTCCCTGTTATGGTCCGAACGCTTGTGTGGCCCCAAATATATATGTTAAAATCCTAACCCCCAAAGCGAGGTTAGATATTAGGAGGTGGAGTCTTTGGGAGGCTCTGCCCTCTTGAATGAGATTAGTGCCCTTATAAAGGAAGTTCATGGGAGATTGTCCAACCTTCTGTAGTCTGAGGTTAGAGTTTAAAGAGGACAGCCTAGGACACAGGTCCTCACCAGACACTGAGTCTGCCAGTAGCTTGATCTTAGAGTTTCCAGGCTCTAGAACTGTTAGCATAAACTCCTGTTGTCATTTATAAGCTATTTACTTCATAGTATTTTGATACAGCGGCTCGAGTGGACTAACACACCCTCACTAGATGATAAATTCTGTGATGATAGGGTTTTTGTATATTTGTTCACTGCTGTATCCTTGTCAACCAGTGCATTGTTTAGCACAAAATTGTTCTTATGAGGATCCATGTCAAGTAAAGCACTTAGTCCTTCGATTAAGCCAGAAAATATATGTAAATCACCTAGCAGAGTACTTTGTGTTTCTCCTTATGCATTTTGAATCATAGGGATGATTTTCTTTTGATGCCATTCAGTAGCAACACAAGCCAACCTGAGATTCTAGGACATTGCTCTGTGAGAATCTCCCAAAGAACAAGTTGCTAAATCCCTTTTAGAAGGAAAAAAATAATATCAAATTTACTGTGTCAAAAACAATGTACAAAATTTGCACATAAAGTTATGATGATGACATTGCTTCTCTACAGCAGTGGTTCTGGATGTCTGGTTTCTAATCACCAGCATCAGAATAATCTGGGATGCATTTTAAAGTACAGATACCAAGGATTTAAGCCTCATTCTCTGTTGGAGAACTACTTTGTAGCCATGCTTCATACATTGCTCTTGTTAGAGCATTTATGTGAGCATTATCATCATCAACAGCAGCAGCAGCCCATGTAACCATCTGTCAGGGGCGTCTACTGAGTGTCCAGTAAGTGGTCCAGGGGGGCCAGATGTTGGACCAAGAAAAATCATACAGTCCATTCACCAGCTATCATCTAAGATGTATAGACTGATCGAACACACAGGTACTGGCTAGATCAAAATAAAAATGCTAAACATTCACCTAGACATGAGATCAGATATTTTAGTACCATGAGCAGATTCAGATGGTTAGGGTGTGGGGCGTGTAAGAATTCTGGCTCACTGTGTTAAAAAAAATAAATAAATAAAAAAAGATAATAGATCTTTAGCTAGGTTTGTCTAGCATGAAAGAGGCAAAGGGTCATGATGGAAGATTAGAAACTTTTATTTTTGCCAAATTCAGCTTGATTATGCTTCCAGTTTCATGAATCTCATAAGCATAGATCCATATGGGGAAGTTCTTCATTTCAAAGAAGAATGCAGAACCGTGTGCTCTTAAATGTGTAAATTACCCAAATATGCAGAATTTGTATTTAATTCACAAAATATAATATGGTGTGACTCCCTATAACTCCTGGAACCCAACATGATTGACTTGTATAATTCATTTCATTTTAGTGATAGAAAAGAATGAACATTATTAATTTCTACTTTTCCCTAGGACTTAGAGTTTGAAAACTTTTCGTTGTGTGACTGAAACATAAGAAGGAAAAGTACTTTCAAAGTGCAACTGGATATTTTAGTTTTACTAAAACTTACCAGGAGTTACCTAGGTGAGTGAAGGTCTCAGTCAAGGTCATTAAAATCCATAGTCCCAAGCAAGATTTATAGTCAAAACTGCTGTGAATTCCATTTTTTTGATGATGAAATAAAATAAAATGATCGTTGAAAACATTAAGCTGCTTTTCCAAAAATAAGTTTAAATTAATAGGTGTTATTTGAGTAATTGCTAATAAAGGAATCTAATCTGAGAAGTGAAAGAATGAATTGCTTTTACACTTTTGCTACATATATTAAGCCAGAGTAACATTTTCACAGCCCTCTCCACTCACCTGTATCAGAAGCATTGTGCTCATTATGTACTTCCCTGTTGGAATCTAAACCAGGAACTTAAAACCTTATTTCAAATTCATGAAAGATAGCCTATCATTTTCTCTTTTCATCATCAATTCAAACTCAGCTGTATATGATAGTGATTTATGAATTCTTTTATCTGTCACAGTCTTATGGGAGTCCCTACCTAATTCACTGGGGCATTTGAATCCTCTGACAATGAATTCCGATAATTTGTTCTGAAGGGAATGGATATCTGTATGGAGTTTTATTAACTGAACATAAGAATGGTCAACAACTGGCCGGGCACCGTGGCTCAAGCCTGTAATCCCAGCACTTTGGGAGGCCGAGGCGGGTGGATCACGAGGTCAAGAGATCAAGACCATCCTGGACAACATGGTGAAACCCCGTCTCTAATAAAAATACAAAAATTAGCTGGGTGTGGTGGCACACACCTGTAGTCCCAGCTACTCGGGAGGCTGAGGCAGGAGAATTGCTTGAACCCGGGAGGCGGAGACTGCGGTGAGCCGAGATCCGCCACTGCACTCTAGCCTGGTGCCTGGCGACAAAACGAGACTCTGTCTCAAAAAAGAAAATAATAGTCAACAACTTTTTGTGTATCTCTTTTCTTTATTCCTATGCCACATGATTAAAATTTTAAAAAGTTTATGACCCTCAAGTAAGGATAGCTTCAGCATTCCTTTCTGGAGGGGTTAAGGAGAAACAATGTTATGTTTGAAAAGGAGGAAGAATTATCCTAAAGCTGCATTGAAATAGCAAATATGTGTTTTTTGCTTAGTGTATATATTAATAGACAATCAAAAGTGTAAAGTTTTTCAAAGATGGTGTTATTCACATCTTACATAAGCCTAAGAAAACATCAACTGTCAATCCCTATCAAAGAGCTAAATCACCGAGGGTGGTGGAGGCTGACCTATGGAGATTATAGGGAACTAGAGCCTTGTAAGTCACAATTTGTTGCTGTGACTAGTCTTGAAAAATACCGAAACAAATAAGAACAAAAACATACCCACATTACTTAACTTGGTAAATGTTAGTTGACATGCTGGTGGTTGGTGCTTTCTAGTAGAACCAGGTACTATCTACCATTGGCAGAAAGGGAACCAGGGGGTGGTGTCTGTCATAGGGACTAGCATATGATCCTCACCTTTCTTTGGTTGGGGAACTATAGGCAAAATAAAAAGAGCCATGCTTTGATTTCTTTCTCCATGTGGCATGTGGGTCTTGTTTCCACATCATTTCCTACCTCTTTTGGGTGAGTATGTTTTAACACAGTGTCCTGCCAGTAGGGGTTCTGGAAAATTGTGGATAAGACCCCCACCTTGGGATGCTCAGAAGAGAAACTGCTCCATCTGCTCCTTTGAGTGGAATGATTAAGTCATTTCATGGAGTGAGGATTTTTATTTCATGGGGATTTACTCATTCCTGAATCGCTTTTTTTCTGAGACCAAGTTAAATTTATGAATCACAGAAGTCTTTCTGAATACCTCTTCCTTTTCAAACATATAAAGGTCTGTTACTAAGGAATTTGTTTGTGAGATTGTAAATTGTGAGATTGTTTTACAGCATACTATGTTTAGATTTGATTATAACGAGGTCGCTTGGCCAATATGGTTGTCAGAGAACACTAATCGGAGCTTTCACTGACACGGCTGTAGTGGTATATAGAACACAGAAATGAACCACACATGCGTGCACATGCCTGAAAATGTGAAAGCACTGAATAGCAGAATATAAGGAAGGACCTAAATTGTTACAGAGTGGAACCACTGGGGTCTATATACATCAGTGGGTCAATGCTGTAGTGGTATATAGAACACAGAAATGAACCACACATGCATGCACATGCCTGAAAATGTGAAAGCACTGAATAGCAGAATATAAGGAAGGACCTAAATTGTTACAGAGTGGAACCACTGGGGTCTATATACATCAGTGGGTCAATACTCTAATAACATTTTAGAATTTAGCATCCTACCAATTAGAAATGAGAAATCTGATGCTTCCACAACAGATTAGTGGAAATCAGATTAATAGATTAATAGAAATCAATAATTTCCATTAATGTCTTTATTGTTAGAATTGTGTGACTTATATAAGCATAGAAAAATAAATTCAGTTATTTAGCTTAAGTCATATTTGATGGCCTTTTGGGGAACTACCTAATGATTCAAGAATCTTAGTACATTCTCCGGCCAAAAGAGTTACAGCACAAGTGCCTATGTTAACAATATCAGTGGAGCGATGGGTGAAATACTTCAGACTTCTTGAAGCATGATGAATAAGTCCAAGCTTATTCTCAACTAAAGTGGAGACTTCTTGGATGCAGAGTTGGCTTTCTCTATTATATATTTATCATATTTTGTGAATGGCATATTTTATTGCAAATTTTGTTTTTCAGTGCTTTTAGATAATTTTGGCTTAGCAATACGTCATTTATTAAAGAATAAAACAAATTTATTTCATTTCTCAACATAGTGTAACTCTGTAATACTGTTTTTCATATGGGAAAAATAAGACTTTGTTCATCAAACTGTTGAAGATATGTGTCAGCAAGAGAATATTCTATGAACCATGAAGAAAGATGTCAAAATTCACACCATTGCTTAATTAAGCATTTTCTCCAAACATATTCCCCAAAGCTCTACAGTGTTTGTAAACTGTCTGTTACATATTAACAGGAGAACACATGGAAATTAACTCTTTAACATAACTATGAGAAATAAATATGGGAATATAATTATAAATATATCATTATTTTAGTTTCTCAATGAGATCATGTTCCTAATACAAATACTAACTGCTACAAGGCAAAAGTATACCTTGAAAAGGATACTTAATAAACAAATGAAGAAGGGAAAGGCCAACAGTTTCATTATTATACTGTGTATATTTCAAAGTTTTAAAAGTAAACCATATTTTAAATGCCATAGGCTAGCTTATAATTTAAAGAAACCAAAAAATCAAAGAATATAGTGAAATGTTTTTCTGTATGATATGACTACTCTTTGTGTTATCCTAAATTATCTGTGATTTTCTATTTATTTTTTATTTTTTGGTATTCTTATGTGTTGCATTTGTTCTTTTCAAAGCCAGACATATTTGTGGGCATGCATTTTAAAATTAAATATACTATTTAGCTTAATAGGATGCAAAATACTCTTTAGTGTACCTGTACTGTTGCTATAGTGTCTAAGTCTTTAAAAACATAGTACTTTCTTGGAGTTAATTATCCTTTACATTGATAATCATTATACTGAAAAAAGCTATTAGGCTTATATTAGGAAAACAACAGATACTCAAAAGCTTATGAGTTTAGGACAAGAAATGTATTATGAGGACTTGAAGGCTAAAAGAAGCACAGGAGGATAGGACAGAGAGAGGTTTGAGTTGCAGATTAATTAATCCTCAAATGACTCTATTTACACAAAGGGAATTTTGTGGAAATCCATTAGGTGCATGCTGGTTGCTTTCTAAGCTATGAAGATACTCAAACCTGAAAATCTCCTCCTATAACTTTCTCCTTCACTTGACACTCTTGAAAGGAATGTCTGGCATGAGGAAAAAAGGCAATGAGCTGACTGTAATTATCTTTTAAATCGAAATAGACTCTGCTTCCCTAAGTTTGTAATTGACCTTTTTAATATTCTTTTACTATGTGAGAGTATAGTAATAGTATATTCTTTTACTATGTGAGAGTATAGTATAGCTTTCTATATTCTTTTACTATGAATTTCTTGTTTTCCTCCCCAAGTTTAGCCTGTTAGTTTGCCATGCTGTTTAATTACTGTGTACTTGCTATAGTACCTGGAGTAAATAAAGATGTACAATCACATTATTAAATTAGAATCTGCAATTATGATGTTATTGTGAAACATAACTTTCTATTAACCCTTGTTGAATGAACTGACCCAAGCATATACATTATGTTCAAAATCTCAACAGATGAGTTCTCCAATTTGTTCTTTTTCAAAACAATTGAAAAATTACTATACTTTCTGTGTTTTAAAAAAATGACCTTGTATATAATTTGTAAGTGAGTTGCATGTGTTCTCATTGGCTCCCTCTGGAATACTACATGGTGAATGTTCCACTCTGGCCATTTGTAGAGTAGAACGGTCAAGAGAATATGGTGGACGGTGCTGCGGGTGACAGCTCCGCTGTGTGACAGACTTCCTGGGAAATAATAAAGGGTAGATTTTTCAGGAGATTAATAAAGGCAAACTCAAGGTCTGTGAACACTTTCAACCCTGGGGGAAGGCCCCACCATGGTCTTAGTGCAGTTACAGAGTTAGTGAAATTTCTTGTTTCTTTCCAATCAGATTTTTCTCCCATTACCTCTTCTCACATTGGGTGGTATTGGGTGGCTACCAGTTATCTTTGGTATCTGGCTAAGGCATAAGTGAGCTGATAATACATTTGCTGGGTTTGAAGGGACATAAATTGTGGTTTTTAGTCACTTCTATGTAGAAGTAAACAAGTATTAACTATCCTGGCATAGCAGTGACTTCCTGGAGACTCCCATTGTCCTCCTGTGCCAACTGACCTGGCACCTTGACCCAAAGGTGTCAGGTGATTTGAAAATATGTTTTGGAATGTTTTAATAAAATGAAACATTACTATACTTAAATTAGATGTACATGATAGGTCCCTTCTTTAAATAACTCAGATAAATTTTAGATTAAAAATGCATAAAACTGAAACAAAGTCATCAAAGTGGTGAAATCAATGGAAATTATGCTAACATTGACATATAATTATAACCAGAATTTTTCAGAGCATAACAAAAGCAATAATTGAGACAGAGTGATAAATTTCTAATGGAAGTAGTGTAGAGGTTCTTGGATTGAACCATATGACGGAATGATATAAGCACATTGGGCATTAAAATTTCTTGATGATTTAATGTAAAATACTAATAATATAACAATGATAATAAAATACACATTCTATCTTTATATTGAGGTTATCAATGACAAACTGGTTAATGAATATCATCAATTTAAAAAACATTTAGATTAGTCACAGTGAAAAGAACCCTCAAAATACTTAAAAATAAAAAAATTTATTTTTCAAATTTGATGTCTATCATGAAATATACTCATTAACCATGACATCTACCATGAAATATGCTTATTAAGAATGATGTGAGAAGATTAAAGTTAACTTTTATAAACTATCAATAATACGAAATTTCTGTCAACCAAGGTAGGACAAAGGTCATCAAACTATGGTCTACGATTGTATATAATCCATGTGCTCAGAATCTTCTGTATTTTTAGATAACTAGGGGAGAAATGAATACATGACATGTGCAAATTATATAAACTTCAAGATTCAGGGTCCATAAATAAGTTTTATTGGAACACAGCCATGCTCGCTCATTTATGTATTGTCTATTGCTGCTTTTGTGCTATGACAGTGGAGATTAAGTAGTTATGACAAAGACTGTATAGTCCTCTAGGCATACAATATTCACTAGGTAACCCTTTATACAACAAGTTGGCCAGCCTCTGATGGTAGAGCAAAGACTGACTGAATTTTCTCCATAATAAATGATGTTATCAAAATCTTTGTTATAGGTTGAGCATGGTGGTTCACACCCGTAAACCTAGCTCTTTTGGAGGCTTAGGTGGGTGGACTGCCTGAGTTCAGGAGTTTGAGACTAGCCTGGGCAACATGGCAAAACCCTGTCTCTGCTGAAAATACAATTAGCCAGGTGTGGTGGCGCACACCTCTAGTTCCAGCTACCAGGGAGGCTGAGGCATGAGAATCGCTTGAACCCAGGAGACAGAGGTTACAGAGGAGTGCAGAATTTATAAAGACCCATCTATCCCTCCTTCTAGCATAAAAGTGATTTGGTGGAGAGTAAAATTCTGCACCAAAAACATGGAGTTGGCAACGGAAAGAGCAGGAGGGGAGGGTCAGAAACACTGTTCTAATCACTGGCCCATGCTTCAATAATCACTGCACTCCAGCCTGGGCGACAGAGTAAGACTCTGTCTCCAAAAAAAAAAAAAACCGCAACTTTGTTACATAAAGAGGCGATTAATAAGAATCAGCCAAAATATGTAAGAAAAAGAGTATGACAGTATTGAGACAGCTAATTTCATAAGCATATCTTGTTATCCTTTTAGATTTTATATTTGTGATGTTTATCCACCCTTTCAAACTTTTCTCATTATAAATATTCACTTTCACGTCTAATTTTTTATTTGTAGTTTTGTCTTTTTCTTAGACATCACCCTCCCAAATTACTTAAGCTCTAGGCCTAACAAAACTGGATGCACCACTTTATTATAAATAAACTGCACTTTCTGCCTGAACTGTAGCTTGAATATAGTTTTCATGCTACGTGTCTGTCCTATTTATAAACATCACACATTAGATTGAAATTAGTTTTCAGAAGGCAAACAAGAATTGAGGGTGAAAATTAAAAAAAAAGAATTCTGCTAAATATTTTACCTGATTAGAACTTGACCACCTGCTAAATCTTTCTCAAATATTGTTCCTAAACAGTGGAAACTACTGGTTTGAGTCTTGGAATGGCACATTATTGCTGAGAGGGATTTTTAGGACTAGGTTTAAAATGGAAATGCCAACAGGTTTAATTATGGTACTACTGTAGAGGGTATAGCCCATTAACATTATTGCATGAAAAAATATCAATCTGCTCTGGGAATATATTGAGCACCTTTAATTTTTCATTTGCATTTACAAAAACTCACATTTAAATTTTTCATGAAAGCTAAATAAGATTTTACTGAGAAATGCCCTCTCAAGATCTTTCAGTATAAAATTCCTTACTTTAGAATAGGTGATAAGAGAATTAGAAGAATTATGATCATTGATACAAATCAAATGGGCTTGTCATTCATCACTATGGCTCTCCAGAGTATCGCACTTGATACATTTTTCTGGGGGGCAAATAGTGTTATGATGGGCTGAACATTCAATTTAGGCAGTTAAGAGAAATGCAGCCATAGATATTTAAGTGACTCAGGACAGTGCTGTAATAAAACTAGATGGAGCCATTGGCTAAGATATCTTGTGCCAAGTTTTTTTTCATTTTTCCTTTTTTAAAAGTCAATATATAAGGCAGAAAATGATTTTTATATAAGTAGACTCTTCTTGTACCTGCTAACATTTTGATTCCATGCTATCATATAATGTATTCTCATTTGAGCTTTAGTCTCCTCCAAGACACCAGGTGGTTATGAATGTCCTGGACTGGCCCCTTGCTACTGACAAAACTCCAGCACAGCTTCTAACAGCTTTAAGCCATGTCTCTAGGATGGCGCAGGCATCCCTGCTCTTACAATGTTCACCTGAAAAAGTTTGCAATGATCAATTATTTCTGTTCTTTGAGATGTAAATGTTCTACCACACAAAAGTGGCTCCTCAATGGCCTGGTACTCTTCTCTTTGAAATGTAAACATCCCAGGAGGTAAGTCCCACTTTCTTGCCTCCCAGTCCCCATGGTAGGGAAAGGATGGGCACCTTGCTCTAACTCACATCACTTACTGCTGTCATAAAGATACAGAAAGTTTGTTTCTCCTCCAGATGAATGCCAATTGGCAAACTCAGATGGCCTGGTCCATTCTCCTTTCACTCCTTGCTCTTTCATGCTTACACTGGTTTCTCTCCCATATTGCAATAGTTATTACTGAACAAAATGTATCTTTACCACTTCTAACTAATGTCTAGCTTTATCTCTGACACTGCATTAATTCAAATGTGCTAATGATGACTCTGTATCACTTTCTATTTCTTAAGTCATCACAAGAAGGGACTCTTCTTGTGATGACTTAAGAAATAAAAACCCTCTCTCTCTCTCACAACAAAGACATTGAAGCTTAAAAAGACTATTGACGCATGGGCCAGTAACTGCGGAGCTGAGATTAGAACAGTGTTTCTGACCCTCCCCCTCATGCTCTTTCCATAGCCAACTCCATGTTTTTGGTACAGAATTTTACTCTCCACCAAATCACTTTTATGCTAGAAGGAGGGATAGGTCTTCATAAATTCTTTAAAATAGCTTCTGAGATTTAAAAAGAAAAAAGCTTTATTAAGTGCCCAGTTTTACAGAGGGTATATGAAACAAGACCCATACTTACGCTAAACAACAAAAATAATTTGAAATTTCTTGAATTAGCTACTGAAATTCAAGAATTCTATCAATATAATGTTAACTGAATTAGAGATTCCTCCCCTACACCCACTGGGCCAACACTTAGGTCCAAAGTGAAGATTTAGCTCAAAATTATAGCAAAGGTTAGAGTGAGTTAGAACTCTTTTGATGCATAACTAATTCCAGAGCTCAAACACAATTGTTCTGTTTTCTCATGTATTTTGTCTTATATGACTTTTATATCCCTTCAGCATAAGACTTAGTTTTGATGTATTTAGCATCAGCAGTGGGACAGATCTAAAATTCTTTGATTCTCTTAAATCCATTATGAAAATGAGTAAGCAAACTAAATTAAGTTACCATAAAATACCTTTAGGGAAAAAAGAAAGAAAAGACATAAGAAAATGAGCTTTTAAAATAGAGATGTCTGCACTTTTATCCTTACTCTAAATATGTGAAAATAATAGTCTACTAGTCAATGTATGCCATTCACTGCATCTAGCTGTGCTTTAAACAACTCTGTCTTGGCTACGCAGTGCATTTCTGCAGGCATGGCAGTGATTAGGGAAAAAATGGTACAATTGTAGTGAAAGGCAAAAACCAGATGTTCTAATGGCTTAGAATTGAGATCAATGATGACACAGTTCAATTACAGCATTAGTTCCTGATGTCAGAGAGGGGTTAAAAATGAATCATAACGACTCTTTAGTAGATAAATTTGGAGCAATTAGGGGTCTGAAATGTCTCTTTATGTAACATAAAAAAAATAATTGCTCTTAAATGATCTGAGCTGGAGAACCTGTTTCTTTTGCATGACAGAAGCTAATCTATTGCTTCTCAATGTGGACTTAATCAAATGAGCTTCTAAATCCCAAATCTCAAGTAAAGACAGACTAGATTTTAAATTAGCCCAAACTACAAGCATTTTAAAAGGTTGGTAAGTAAATATATAATGGAAAAAAAGAAAAACAACCAAAGGTAAACTTCATTAAATAACCTAGTACAGTTCCTTGCACACAGTAGGCATTACATGAATGCTTGTTGAAATAAATTTTATATTTCTTTCTTAGATATGCCTGAAGTATACAAATTAGTTAAATGTCGGTCATGTCAAACAATTATTGTAGCTCAACTGTATCATCCCCCAAATATTACCATTTGTTTGATACAAGCATAAGTGGAATAAGTTTAACTCAACTAAACCAGCACAATTTTTATTACAGATTTGCTGGACTAAAACTGTTATTTTCTAAACCCAAATCTGCAACTTGTTGCTGAGTTCCTAGCCTGGTAGTGGTGGTGAAGCCAAAACAGTTATCACCATTTTGCTATGTCCACTGCTAGAACTATTGAACTGACATCTTTATTGCTTCATCTCAATCCATAGATAAATTTTAGGGAGACAATTTAAATTAACTTGGTTGTTTTTTGAGTTGCACAAATGGACATAAAGGAGCTTTGAATCACAGGCATTTCATGCAAATAAGCAAAGCTTTCATCTTACTACTGTGAAGCTCATCTAGACATTGGATATGCAAAAAGAAAAACAATGTTATATTTCTTCTTTCTTCCTTTTGCATTAACCTGGTCATTTAGTTCTCTGTGTTTCTTACTCTCTCACTCCTTTTGGATCTCTGTTTCTGTGCCATCTTACTCTACCAGTTTTTGACAGTATTTAAATTAATGTCAATGTGGAGAAAGCATAAAGGAAGAACACAGATTTCTTGTAGATTTCTTGTTCGTTGATGCTATATGTCATGTAAAATTCTCTGTATTTTCTTTAACCAGGGTAGGGGTTTTTTCGTGCTCTTAAAAGTTTTGAAATCATAGATATCATTGTGTTGCAATGGCAGAGGTAAATGAGCAGAACTTATATCTAATGATGCATTTAATGTTTCTGACATGTTGATAATCTCACTGAAGACACATAACAATACTTAGAGGTAGATAATATTACTTTTTGTTTATAGAAGAGGAAACTGAAGCTGAGAAAATTTAAGTTGCTCATTTTTGCACAGTTGGTATTTTAAAGTTGACTGGACAACTTAAAGAGCTAAAGTAGGGGTATCTTTCACAAATTTTAAACACTAATGATAGCTAAGAACAACATACAGATTCCTAATAGTTTGACATTTACAGAATATTTCAAGAGAATTTTTTTAAGACAATATTTTTTCTATGAATTTTATTTTTGAAGGGTTTTAGAAGGGTTATGCATTGTCAATCTCCCTGTATTTATAACAAACATATGCATCTAGCCTATTTTTAAAGACTTTATATTGTTACTACTTGAGACACTCCTGAGATTGAGTTTATATACAGCCAGAGGATCTCAGTTCTTCCTTAGGGCCTGGTTCATCCTTAGCATGTATTGTAATGATGTGAATTTCAGAGCCAAGGTACATCACAACCAAATATTGTGAAACTTAATGGACTAACTCAGATTTGTCTTTAATCCTCAAAATGATATTTTTCAAAAGTGTAAATTTCCTTTTTCATTAAGAAAAACATGATAAAGATGCCTCCACCTGCACTCTTATGATTCAATATTATAGATGTCAGGCAAGACAAAAATTAAGATGTGATCATTTACCATGGGGGGCTTAATTTTTTTCTTGTGGGTTTAAGGTTACTTTCTAACATAAATAAAATTGGTCCTTTTAGTTTCTGTATCTACATTCACACATGAAAAATTTCCTTTTTAGACTCATAATACTTTAAATATTTCACTGCTTTACAGTTGTCAAGAGTAAAGGAGAAAGTCATTTAGATTTATGGTGATTATTACAACTATGATAAGAGGACAGGCACACAATATAGGATATATGATATTAGTGTAATTCAGTAACTATGGTATGTTCCAGGTACTATGCTAAGAGATAGAGATATACCTGCTCTCAAAGATCTCACAAGGTAGTGGAGAGTTAGACATACTAAAATCATAAGAGTCAGTTGAGCAGAGGGGAATTTAAGAGGAACACTGATGCCTAACATGATGGCATATGGCCCATCAGCCTTTCCGGCCTTGCTCTCCAGGTGTTCCCCAGAGCTGTGGACTCTTCCTCATAAACTCTGGATGCTTTAAAAGTGACATGGAAATCTGCAGGAGTTACATAAAAATTCTTCAATGACATTTTGGTTGCTCAGCTTCCCAAGGCTAGAATGATGTTTCTTTGGGCAATCTTCCCTCTTCAGCCATGCTTGTAGCTTCATATAGAGAAAGGAGAGGAACTGTCAAATCAATTAGATCAACAGGGTGGCATTTTGTCATCAAATCAACTTTATACCTTTATGCTACAAGGCATTTCCTTGAGTGGCCCAGGAGAGTCCATGAGCAAAGATGATTGGATCTCCTTAAAGCTTTCACTCTCACATCTGGCTCCGTCTTCTTTGAGAGGCCATACTTTGAGCCAGTGTACAAGAAGAGAAGGAGGGATTGTATCGATAAAGTAGCTGGATTCCATGCGTTAATACACACGGGTCTGCCCACCAATCTGGCAGCAATTCCACCCAAATCACCTTGCTATGGTAGGTTATGACCTCTATAGCATCTACAGATATAGTCGTAAGATCCATATAGGATCTCAGAGCAAGCTTTGAAGAGCAAGGGATAAAATAAATAAGAAAATCAATAAAAATAAACACTAATAGAGGGTTTCAGAAGCACATTATAAGATTAATGGAGGAAATAAATGAAGCAATGGATGGAAAATATTTGCTCTATTATCTAGCTTTTTATGCCCATCATTTTCCAGGTCTTGTCTTTATCCTGCCAACACTTTTGACAGATATAACATTTATCTAAGTATGAAACAGCTGCCTGTGAGGATATAACACCCTCACCTCCCACATTATGCCACCAAAGATGCAGCTCATACTCCTAAGGGAAGCTGAATTTGAAGATATAGTGTGTGTGCCACCCCCATGATTTTCTGTGGGGCACAGGGATGTGCAGAATCCTAGAAACGTGTCAGCTAAATAGTCTGGTTGAACATGTTGACTGAGAGTCTGGGTAGCACAAGTTGTTATCTCAGTAACAGCACAGCTGAAAGTAAGTATGTGAGTTGATGATGCAAATAATATTTGCTTCAATGATAGCAGCTGTCTCAGTACTAGTCAATTTTAGTAGTTCCAGGTAATAATGTCTTTTGAATATAGCAATTATATGCCTTGAGTTTCCTTCTCCTTTTCCCTTCTCTTACGTCCTAGTCTAGTTAGAATCCTCTCCTTTGGCAGCGTGGGCTCCAGAGGTTAAACAATAGTTGAACTCTAGCTCATCCTTCTCAGAATTTCTTGCTCTTCTGAGAAACTATAGATGGTTCTTCCAAGCTGATCAAATATAATCCCAGTGGAAAGCTACTAGAATTGTGAGTTCAGCCTTTATCATAGTGGCTTCTCTGTCTTTCTAGCAAGTTATATATATATATATATATATATATATATATATATATCTGTTACATTTCTCATACTTATGATTCAATAGGAATTGAGTAGACTCTGTAGGGGAGAGTTGTCTTGAAATCTTTTGAATTAGATATGATCCAAAAATCAACGTAGTAACATGGATTTATTCCACTGGAACATCCCTGTGCACTACAAGTTCTTTGAGGCAAAGACCCTGCCTTATAAATCTTTGAACTCCCCCCCACCGAGTCTGGTACCCTACTTTTAACAGGAAATATTCTCAGTAAATAATTGCTGGTAAGACATATGTGCTTTCGAAGCAATGTTTTCTTACTTTGAAGAATGAGTTATCTCAGGAATTTTAGAACAGTGAAACACAATACTTATTTTATTATAATCTCTTGCATCAACTGCTTCAAATTAATTTCATCAGCATCTTTTAAAAAAGAGTTTGTAAAAAATCATTAATAAATCCAGCCTCAAACTTCCTTTCAGAATTAATGCAATCTGTTTGGGGAAGATAGGAATGAGGATATTTTACAATCCGTAAAGTGAAAACTCACTCAACCTGGATTTGGTCCTTGTCGACCATATACACACTGGTCCTTCTTAATCCTAAAATAGAATTATTGAAGATAGAACTGCTGTGTAGTCTAATGTGAAGAAGTGTGCCATGTGCATTCCCCTTCACCCCCAGAAGTCATTATTTCTGAAATGATTGAATTATAATACTTTTCTTCTCCTTCCTGCAATTTAATGCAGTTTTACCTCCTTTGTATGCTACTGAAAATTTTGTTTATGTGTGTGAGTTGAACTTTTTTTTTTTTTGAGATGGAGTTTCGCTCTTATTGCCCAGGTTGGAGTGCAATGGTGCAATCTCGGCTCACTGCAACCTCCGCCTCCCGGGTTCAAGTGGTTCTCCTGCCTCAGCCTCCTAAGTAGCTGGGATTACAGGCATGAGACACCATGCTAGCTAATTCTGTATTTTTAGTCAAGACCGGGTTTCTCAGGCTGGTCTCGAACTCCTGAGCTCAGGTGATCCGCCTGCCTCCCAAACTGTTGGTGTTACAGACATGAGCCACTGCGCCCCACCAAATTTTTTAAACTATTCAAAATATACTTCTGTGATGCTATGGTAGCAATGCTATCACACTCTGACATTTGGCTTTTCCCTTTCTCTGTTTTTTCCCTTTACTATAATCCCAATTTCTTAACTAGAAGAAAGTTCAGAAGCTTAGGATTAAAGCCAGTGCTTTAACCTAGACTGTTCACTTGGAGAAGATGAAGGAACAATTGAAGTAACTTCTCTCTTTTTTTTCTATAGGAGATTGCCCACACATGCGCACACACACACACACGCATACACACACACACACGCATACACACACACATGCACACACACACACACGTGTAATGTGGCCTGCCCTGACTTCTTCAACCTAACAGTAATTTGGGATTCCCCATCTGATGGGCACTCACACAATGATCTCTTTCATATACAGGGCGGTAATTTCACTCTAAACACTTCAATTATTTATAAATGGATCTCAGAGACAGCAACTAGCAGCTGGGCTATAGAAGCGGCTCTGACTGAGGCGTGGCCAATAGAACCACATGTCACTTTAAATAGTGTTATTAATATTTATGTGACTTGATCAGCTAGTTTAGATGCAGGTCTTCCCTGGGCTGTGTGGAAGAAGCCTTCCTATTTTCACTTGCCTGTAATTATAGGCTGATTCTTTTCTTTGTCAAACTTGAGGGGTAATCGAAGGTCAGTTTCCTGGGATGAAAAGTGTGCCAAACACATTCAAGTCATAATGCTTTCACCACTCTTCCTTCAGATCTTTGGAGTCAATTAAAACTTAGGTCTGGAAGTAGAAAATCTAGAAGCTCAAACTGTCAATCTTGGAGAAAGATTCTGGTTTTAACTTTTGACAGGGTGAAATTGATTACGTAAACAGCACTACATAATTTGGCATAAGGTAAACTACCAAAGAGATTAAGATATTCAGGTAAATAAATTTACAGCTTTAAAAGTGAAATATATACATTGATATATACCTACAGATATAGATAGATATGTATGTGATGGGTCATCAGTGTACCTAAAGGACACTGCTGCACACTTTAGGTCTCGTGTGCTTCCTGAAAAATGTCTTCTTTGCTCTCAAGGACAATACATTTGTATTAAAAGCTAAAGCAGGATCCTTCCTGCTCCATAATCTGTTAATGAAAAAGCATATGGCATTGGCTTCTGAGAACTCCGTAATTTCTCTAGTCAAAAACAACTGTTGAAAAGGTCCAATTCTAGTCCTGATTAAAAAAGGGTGATTCCTTTGGAAAAGATGATGTGCATTTGGTTCAGAATCTGACTTCTGCACTTCCCATCGGGTGATGTCCCTAACAATGGTGGTTCATCAGCTCAATGCTGGCAACCTTGAGCCTGTGGGGTGACAACCATTAGAGGGCAGCACAGTTACATTTTCTTAGCCATGAACCTGAGGAAACAGATGATGCATGTATTCCTTACATGATTCTTCATGATTAAGGTAATGGTCTCAGCCACAAGGCATTTTTTTCTCCCTCCCCATTTGGACTGATTGACAGTAGAAGCTCATAGTAACAAATGAAGCCGTGTCAGTAAAATGTCAATGGAGGAATAGAATTTAACTTTTGTGTAAAGTTATAGTTCCTTATATTAAAATGACAGTTTAGTGCCTTTTTCATTCTTAACCAAACAACAGTTGACCTTTCTGATATAGTTTTCTCATTACATTTGTCATTGTGTGTGTGTGTGTGTGTGTGTGTGTGTAGTTTAGAAAATTTAAGCAAACAAATCATTTCCCACCTAACAAAGTCCAAATTCCCAAATCTTCCATGACCCAGCACTACAGCAAAAAGAGCACTTGTGAAAAGACAGGTTTAAACACCTAAGAACTAATGACCTGAAATAATGACAAATCACCTTGTATGTTATCTCATTTGTTAGCAATGGATGTCTTAGCTGTAGCTGCCAGGGAGATGAGCTCTGGGTAAATAACCCATAATTACAGAAGAGTAGATGAAGATTGATTGATAAAGGGAAGTTTTTATCCTTTGGGATCAAAGAACTTTTCCTTTGACTTTGCTGATGAATTGTTACAGGATAAATAAATACGGACAGTATAGCATGCTGTACAATTAAAATACTCTCTACCTGAGAACCTAAGTCAGTAGATCAAAGACTGTTTCAGGAGTAGGAATGAACTCAGCAGCTGAAGGGGTGGAGCACAGAGCCCAGTGAGTGCCCTGGAACCCAGAGTGACCCAGGAGTGCTCATTCCACAGGCCAGTGGGCCGGAAACTGGAGTAATGAGATAATCAGCTCAGTCTTTAAACAACCAAAGCCAATATTTTCCCCAATTCATTGCTCTTTTCCCTTCCTTTACTCTGATCTCCCAAGGATCTGCTTTCTGCTGAGGCGAGGCTTGACAGAAATAATTCAAGATGCTGAATTTGAAAACAGAAACAAATTTCACATGTAGAAAGATAAAAAGAATCAAGTTAAACTGGAGGGTGGTTGCAGATAATTAGCATGTATGCAGGTTCCTCACACTAAACATAGAGAGATATTTGCTTTATCTTTTTATGGAGTGGGAATAAGAGGTAATAGGTGGGGAGTTTTGATTGGGTGCCAAAGGCTTGAATATATACCACCAAGGGAAATATAAAAGGTCAAATAAATACTCAGTGCACATTCTAGAGATTAAATAAAATCTCGTATTATTGGATTAATTTTTCAATCAACCGATCTGTTAGTCAGGACCGATGTTCTCATTTTTTTTCCCACTTACTTTGACATCATTTTTTTTACTCAAGTACTAAGAACTTTGGCAGAATTATGCTTTAGAGAGCTTGACAGACAGTGAAAAACAGAAACACAGACACAGGCACACATGCACAACTTGACTCACTGTAATTTTCACTGCCGCTTTCAATCAGCACCACTATTTTTAACCATCAAGTTGCATAGACTATGATCTTAAAGGAGATGATACCATTGCATTACTCTATATTAACAGCACCATGATTTAAGCGAATGAGTCTGATTAACTGAGTAGGGTGGTCTATGTCTGAACACAAGGTCAGGTGCATTCGAGTGATGCCAGACATCCAAGCACAATTCTAGGGGTGGGAAGTTTGGCTGATGTATGACAGTGATGAGTGATTAAGGAGGAAGAGAGGGAGGGTTTGGCGAGCAGCTTGGGCATCACAGCACTGCCCCAAGACTCCTTTACCAAGCAAGCCACAGATTGGTACCTACATGGGAATAATGATAGACACCACATCCGTTGCATCATTTATAACCCTTACTGTTTACTTTTCTATCCCATTAGACTAAAATCTCTGTGGCCAGAGGCAATATGTTCGTTTCCTAGGGCTGCCATAACAAATACCACAAGGTGTATGGCTTAAACAAGCACTTGTTGTCGATTTTCATGTCAATATTGGAGGCTAGAAGGTCCGAGATCAACCTGGCAGTAGGGTTAGTTCCTTCTGAGGAGTGGGAAGAAGAGTCAGTCTCATGCCAGTCAGTCTCAGTGGTTTGCTGGCAATCTTTGGCATTCTGGCTTTTAGAAAGGTCACCCCAATCTTAGCTTTGATCTTCACCTGGAGTCCTCCCTGCATGTTTATATTGTCTTCCCTCTGTATGCATCTGTTCCAACATTTCCTCTTTCATAAAGACACAAGTTGTATTGGACTAGGGGCCCACCATTTTAGTCTGGCCTCATCCTGATTTAAGTAATGACATCTGCAACAACCTATTTCCAAATACAGTTCACATCCTGAGGTACTGGGGCTTAAGACTTCATGTGAGTTTTTTTAGGGGGAGGATACAATTCAACCATAACAGGCACAATCATGTTCAATATTGTATATTTAATTTATTTAAATATAGCCTTGCAGTTGGCCCTTTATCTGCTCAGAGTTAAACATAATATTATTTCAAAAGGCGTAATAGAAATTGTTTTGTGATGGTTTATGCATTTTTAAAATTTCTAATTGAAATGGTATAATTTTCAAAATAGTGTAGCTCTAAACAGTGTAGGTCTTGGAATTAACATAACAACCAATTGAGACAATCAGGGAATATTACTTTCCTCCCCAGTCTTCGACAGGAGAGCTCTTCAGTAAATCCAAACCTCCACGGCATCCCCCACCAAGCCAGATTATAAGCCTTAATAACCCTCAGTATCACCAAGTTCTCTTTGTCATGAAATCCCCCAGGCTTCAGATTAAGTTGCTTCCTTTTGTGTTTGGCTTCCTGAAAACAAAGAGCAGTTGGCCAATGTGTTTAGCAGAAGAACCTTTATCTACCTGACAAACTTGATTAGATTTCCTCTTTACATTTTATCCACTAAACAATAATCTAACCTATGTGAATAGGTTCTATTTTCACTCTTCATTGTCTCTGTGGCTTTTGCAAAACTGCTCCAGGATTGTCTGACACTCCTAGTTATCTCAGAACCAGAGAAAAATTTCCAGGCAGGATGTAAGAAAATAAACTGGTTGGAGTTTGAGGAGCAAGATGAATACAGAGCTTTAAACAGTGGGGCAATTGCTTATGTTTGGGACACATGTACCATATACCTTTGCCCGCGTAGAAAACATAATATTGACTACAAAGTGTGCATGTGGGGTGGATGTACCAAAGCCATCCACAAAGGCACTGTATGGGCTTCCTGCTTGCTATTTTGTCTTCCATTCTTATTTCCCCTCTGTACAGTTATCATGATCTCATTACGTGCTCACTTAATCTGTAACGCACCTGGATGGTCAGAAAACAAAAGCTTTCTTCCAGTATCTCATTCCCCACATCCAATCCTTGGAATGAGAAGGTCAGAGTTTCTAAAGGGCCATTTGGGCGGTGTATTAGTCAGGGTTCTCTAGACAAACAGAACTAACAGGATAGATGTATATATGAAGGGGAGTTTATTAGGAAAATTGACTCACACGATCACGAGGTGAAGTCCCACAATAGGGCATCTGCAAGCTGAGGAGCCAGGAAGCCAGTCTGAGTCCCAAAAAACCTCAAAAGTCAAGAATCCGATAGTGCAGCCTTCAGTCTGTGGCTGAAGGCCTGGGAGCCCCTGGCAAATCACTGGTGTAAGTCCAAGAGTCCAGAGCTGAAGAACATGTAGTTTGATGTTCGAGGGTAGGAAGCATCCAGCACAGGAGAAAGATGGAGGCCAGAAGACTTAGCCAGTCTAGTCTTTCTATGTTCTTCTGCCTGCTTCTATCTGGCCATGCTGACAGCTGATTACATGGTGTGCACCCAGATTGAGGGTAGGTCTTTTCCCAGTCCAGTGACTCAAATGTTAATCTCCTTTAGCAACATGCTCACAGACACACCCAGGAACAATAGTTTGCATCCTTCAATCCAATCAAGTTGACACTCAATATTAACCATCTCCCAGCACTTTGGGAGGCTGAAGCAGGTAGATCACAAGGTCAGGAGTTCGAGACCAGCCTGGCCAAGATGTTGAAAGCTCGTCTCTACTAAATATGCAAAAATTAGCTGGGCGCAGTGGCATGCACCCGTAATCCCAGCTACTCAGGAGGCTGAGGCAGGAGAATCGCTTGAACTTGGGAGTCAGAGGTTGCAGTGAGCCGAGATCGTGCCATTGCACTCCAGCCTGGGTGACAGAGTAAGACTCTGTCTCAGAAAAAAAAAAAAATAAAAAATAACCATCATAGGTGGGATCGTGAGAAATTGAACTGATAGAAGAGCATTAGAAGCTAATGTGTTTCAGGAGATTTGGGATAACTAGACACCAGGAAGAAGAAATGGGTTTATTGGTCTCAGAAATAGCTGAGACTAGCCTCCAGTTACCCATCTTCCATGTGAAGGTTCCTGAGAAGCCAAGGGTGGGGGTTGTAATAGGAATGCAGGTGGTGGTACTGGGAACAAAACACTAAAATTTTTATCCTGAGGAGGTGAGGGAAATTTGCGTGAAAGTAATACAGCCACCCATCTTCAAGCACCATAGATAAGAAACGATGGCCTTTCTTCAGATATTCTGGACCACGTGTTCACCACAGGAAATGCAAACATTTGTGAAATGAGGAAAGACCAGTTTCAAAAATAGCTAAGGTAGAACTTACTGCCATCCTAGTGGGATAGTTTCTTTATTCTTTATTCTTTTTCGTTTTCTTTTTTTTTTTTCTCCAGAGTCTCACTCTATTGCCTAGGCTGGTGTGCACTGCCATGATTATAGCTCACGGCAGCCTCAACTTCCCAGGCTCAAAGGAATCTCCCACCTCAACCTCTTGAGTAGCTTGGACTACAAGTGTGCATCACCATGCCCAGCCAATTAAATTTTTTTTTTTCCTAGAGATGAGGTCTTGCTAAGTTGATGAGGCTGGTCTTGAACTCCTGGCCCATGTTCAAGAGGCCTTTGATCTTGGCCTCCCAAAGTGCTGGGTTACAGGCCTGAGCCACCGTGCCTGGCCCCCCACTACTGGGATGGTTTCTAAACATATAGCATTTGATTTAAGGAAAGAGAAGAAAGTAACTTTTCTTTTTCTCTTCTTTTTGTTAACATCTAGCATTGCAGAATAAGATTCATGTCTATTAGTCAGCGTTTTCTTTTCCATTACCATGGTTACCGATGATGATGATGATGATAATAGCTAGTATTCATCAAACTATTGCTATGTAACAGACACTAAGCTAAATGCTTTACATGGATCAATTTTACTTTCACAATAGTTACTACTATTAATCCCTTTTTACAGATAGAAAATTGAGGCTGGAGAGTTTATGTAATTTCTTCATGTTTACAAAGCAATTAAGCACAAGAGCTGCATGAACTTGGGCTCCCCATTTACCTCACCCTGTTCTGATGAAACTCTATATGTTATGCTGCCTCTCTATTCATCAAAGTGTTGACAAATGAATATGCATCCAGAAGGAGGCCTGGATAATAATTTATCTCTTTGTTTTCACCCTAACTCTTAATTTGTGATTCTTGATTAATGGATACTTAATGAATTGAAAGAGAATTGGAAACAATCTTGCAAAGAAAGGAGCAAATAGCTTTAAGATATATGAGAAGAGGGACAAATACAGATTTGTTTGTACTGATAAAACAAGGTATCTGTAAGTACATGTTGATAAATCATAAATTATATTATAGCTCTCATTATTCCTATATTCCTTGCTCTTTTCTAAGATATCATGTAATTTTCTCCTATTGCATTTCAGGTTTCCACATGTTATACCAGGAACTCTTAACACTGTGGTGGAATGTGCTGGTGAGGACTGCTCCCTGCAAAGGAATAAAACCAAAATTAAAATCTCTCTTTTTTATGTTTCTTTCTCTCTTTCTCTCTCTCAAACTTGACACAAGAAGAAAAATCAACAGGTGCTAGAAATGAAATGGAAACTCAAAAACAATGCCATTCTGATCTAGAAGAGGATCAGTTAGTGACTATTTTCTGTAAAAGGCCGGATAGCAAATACCTTAGGCTTTTGAGTCCATATGGTCTATGTTATAACTATTATAGCCCGGACGAAGTAATAGACAATATGTATATGAATTAATGTAGCTGTGTAACAATAAAACTTTATTTACAGAAATAGGGAGCAGACCATAGAGTGTTGACTACTGTAGTAAAATAGCAAATTCCACATAAGCCCCGGAGTAGGGTCTGGGGATTGGGATGTCAGTGCTCACTGATATGGTTTGGCTCTGGGTCTCCACCCAAATCTCATCTCGAACTGTAATCCCCACGTGTTGAGGGAGGGACCTGGTGGGAGGGGACTGGATCATGGGGGCAGTTTCCCCAATGTTGTTCTCATGATAGTGAGGGCGTTCTTATGAGGTCTGATAGTTTAAAAGCAGCATTTTCCCCCTGCTCTTTCTCTCTCTCTTCTGCCTTGTGAAGAAGGTACTTGCTTCTCCTTTGCCTTCTACCATAATTGTTAAGTTTCCTGAGGCCTCCCCCAGGCACGTGGAACTGTGGGTCCATTAAATCTCTTTCCTTATAAATTACCCAGTCTCATGCAGTTCTGTATACCAGTATAAAAATGGACTAATACACCCGCATGGGTATGGGATACTAAGCTTTGGGCAAAGATGAGGTCTGGAACAGGAACTGAGACAGTTGCTTAAATCTTAGTCATCTAAAATCCTAAACTACTAAGTAAAAGAAAAACACATTTTTTTTTTTTTTGAGGCAGGGTCTTGCTCTGTCACCCAGGCTAGAGTGCAGTGGTGCAATCTTGGCTTACTGCAACCTCCACCTGCCAGACTCAAGCTGTCCTCCCACCTCAGGCTCCTAAGTAGCTGGAACAACAGGTACACACTACCACGCCTAGCTAATTTTTGTATTTACTGTAAAGGTGGGGTTTCATCATCTTGGCCAGGCTGGTCTCAAACTCCTGAGCTCAAGTGATATGTCCTCCTTGGTCTCCCACAGTGGTGGGATTACAGTCATAGGCCACTGTGCCTGGCCCTTTTTCTCTTTTTATTCCATTGATTTGTTTGGAAAACCAGTTTGTTGCACAGGAAACTAAAATACTTCACCCACTGGCCTAGGGAAATAGCAAAGAGACTCTGGGTGACTGACACTCAAGGGCCTTGGTTGAAAACAATACTAATAGCCTATACACTTCAAGCAGAAAAGAATATCAAAGAGGTCCAGAAAGCTGGAATCTGGAACTCCCAGCCAGGTATAACGGCCAACTTAATATAGGATATCACTACGATCCTCAAGACTGGCTAGAAGCTCCACCTCTATCTCTTCTCCCGGGGCCTCTGCTATCACGTTTGCCAGAATCTTTATCCTCCTCTCACAGTGACTTCTTCCCGTCTCTCCTTCCCAGAGTCAAAAGATCTCATTGTTGGAATCCTCACTACTGGGAATCTAGAGACATGAATTTTCTTTTTTCTACTTTGTAAAGGAGGAGCTTTAAATGTGAGGAATTAATGCAATGTAAAGAGATTTTTTAAAGATGTTGGTTAGCCACAAATAATTAGAATCTATGCAGATGATAATTTTTGTGTGTGTCTGTGAGAATTTTAAAATTCTAGCCTGTGCCACATTTGTGAGAGCATTCTGTTATACTTCCTAAGGAAAAAAAGGTGTTTAAACTTTTAGCCTGGCCCTTTTATTTTTTACTACCTGGTAGAGGTAGTAAAACTCCCCAAGTGTCTAAACGTGTCTTTTAGGTATTAATATATTTGAATTAATAAACTCCCCAATTGTCTAAATGTGTCTTTTAGGTATTAATGTATTAATATATATGAATATATTTGAATTCAAACAAGATCCACAACTTGCATTTGGTTCCTTTTTAAGTCTCTGTCATTCTATAACCATCATCCCCTCTCAGTTTCTTTTCATTCCTTTGATTTGTTCTAGAAACCAGTTCACATAGGAATACTCCATTTTAGATTCTAGTGAGCATTTTCTTCCAATGTTCTTTAACTTGTTTATCTTCTATATTCCCTGTAAGTTGGTAGTATGATCTAGAGAATCATTTTATTCACATTCAGTTTTTGTTTAGATAAGAGGGCTCCATTCCTGCTGTGTTACAAAACAAGGCACAGATGATCAGGCTCTTCCCCCTTCAGTAATGCCAAGAGAAATTATTGGGTTCAGGTTGTCTTGGCTCATTCATCCATTATCAATTTACCAATCATCATTTCACATGATAGTTTTAATATTTATGACAATCATTTTCTATATCCATTATTTATTTCATTATGGGTTTCAAAATGGTTATTTTCTAAGTCTACAGTTCTTTGTGCATTTTAAAGAACATTCCATCACCAACTATGTGAAATACAATTTGTATAGAAAGGCAAGTCTTTGATTTTATAGTTTTCATAGTGAGGTGGTACTCTAGTGAACTCCTGTGATAACTATTTTAGTCCATTTTAGCAGCTATAATGAAATACTTTAGACTGATAGTTTATAAACAACAGAAACATATTAATCATAGTTCTGGAGGCTAAGGAATCCAAGGTTAAGAAGCTGGCAGATTCAGTATCTAATGGGTGCTTACTCTCTGCTTCATAAATAATGCCTTGCTGCATCTTCACAAGGTGGAAAGAACAGAGGATAGGAAGCTCCCTTGAGCCTCTTTCATAAGGGCACAAATCCAATTCATAAGCATGGAACTCTAATGACATCATCACTTCCCGAAGGCTCCACCTGTTAATACTATCAAATTGAAATCTGGGAGACACACACATTTAGACCATAGCAATGATTAGTGTGTGTGTTTTTAAAAAAATTTTTAGTATCATTATTATTTAACAAAGTTTTAATATTACTCTAAATGTATGGATTTCTAAAAAAGTATTTAATTTGCTTCAATATATTTGTCTTATCTTTGTTCAAATTATGCCAGCTTTTGGCTGGTCAATACTCCTCTATATTGGCCCTATAATCTTGTTACTCTTCGATAGCTTCCTTGCTTTGTAGCCTAATAAGATATCTCCAGCTCATTTTGTACATTTTGTTTGCAAGACCTAGAGTAAGGAATTTTTCCAAGAAGCTCTGGTTCTTCCTAGTGGAAAATGAAATTTAGAGTCTTGGGTGATGACAAAGTTCATTTCTACTGGAATATATTCCTTCTTGATCTTTTCAATGAACAGAGCAACAAAATGCAATTATTTAAAGGAAAAATAATGCATTTATATTGATATTTCTAATTTTAAAAATGTCTTTTTTAAGCTGAGGATGTCATGTGTATTGTATTTTAAAAGATGTTGCATTTTCCCGGATAATTACAGTTGACCCAGGAAACAAACAAATGGGAAGAGACAAGGGTATAGGAAGATTAAGATTTTAGAATAGGAAACCCAGGGATTTGGAGTTTATGCTTGTGAGGAAGAGACTTTACTAGCATCTCTGCAATTGGCCTTACTAGGCCAACTGTAGCCTCCCAGGGGACACACTGGTCCTTATGTCAGTGTCTCTAGTTACTTTGTCCAAAGCTAGCATAAAATGTCATTAAAAATTAACAACTAAATGCTTTTGCCTATCTCATTTTCTTTCCCTGATAAGCATTTTGGTTAATAAGCATTTGGTTGCCTTAAGGCTCAAGGAATCTTTTCTTGGTCTTTAAAGTCCAGGAATTTTATTAGATAATATTTTAGTGTGTCATCTGTCTTTTCCAGATACCCATTTGCCCTTTCAATAGTTAATTTGTTTAAAAAAAAAATGTTTTTTGGTAAATTTTTCTCAATTTGAGTATTTGTTCTGTATCACGGCTTGGATTTCCTCTTCAGAAACCTTTTTATACATGTGTTGGCTCTTCTTTGTCAACTATATTTGTCTCTTTCTCAAGTACTTAACCTTTTTTTTAAATTCCAAATTTGTATCATCTTAACTTTCTACCTGCTTTAAAGTATTGTGTGTAGTCTTTGTTTCCTCTTGTGAGAATTCTAGCTCAGGCTTCATTTCTGAAATACTGTTTTCTTTTTATTTAGAATTCTTAGTTCTCACCTTGTATCTAAGTTTTCTAATCCTAACTTGTTTCAGTATTTAATTTTAAAAATTACATTTTAAAATTTATTTTTGCTGGTTTGAAATAGTTATAGTTTTCATCTGTATAATGGCCATATATTTCTGGAATATTTTTAATATATATAGGTACATTCTACTCATTATTTATTTTTTGCATTTGACACAATTCTGTTTATGGCTCATTTTTGTGTACTATTGGATTTACTAACCTTTTAAGAGACCAAGTGGGTCAGGTAACATTTGCTAGCTTCACAGATCTAAAAATTCTACTTTATTTTTGTCAGATGTTTATAAATTCAAAGCTCAGTAAATATGACTCTGTTTTTTTCTGAGATATTCTGCCTGTTTCTTCCTCTCCTGCTTTTATTTGTATTTTTCTTTAACTTTTACTTTTATTTATTCTGACTTGCTTACTTTGGACAATTCCTACTAGCTTCTCCTCAGGGTTTTTTTTTTAACCCCAAAGGGACTTTATCTTTAGTTATATGAGCCCATTTTCCCAGAGTGCCTGCCCCCTGAGAGCCACACCTAATAATTACCTGTGAGTGTTCAAAACCCTTCCAATTTCATTTTTGCCTCTCATACTTCCCAATAAATATTTACTGACAATTTAGATATTCTCTATTAACAGTCTATTGACAGTTTAGGGGTTCTCTATTGATGGTCTATTGACAGTTTAAGGGTTCCCTATTAACAGTGTAAAGAGTTCAGCTGTTTTCTCATTTTCAGGTCCAGCAGATAGCTCATTGCTTTCCTTTTTTATCTTCCACATGAATGCTGATAGCATGTTTTATTCACATGTTCTTCTATTTTGTGAATTGTGGGAATGCTTTGTCACATAATATTGTTGTAAATGTTGCCTGTGCATTTTTGGTTTTATATTCCTAGTTGCACTGTTCTTTTCTCTGAGGGTATTTGGGAAGCATATTTACTTGTTCCTTATTTTTTACTTATATTACTGGTGCTTTTCTCTTATGCTGGAATCTTGGTTCATAATGTCAAAAGATGAAGTTATAATAATTTACTTTAAAGAAATTAATTTCCTTTATTTGCAGTTCTTGAGTCAGGCAACACTTCATTTCATTAAATAGAATGAGAGTTCCAACAAGCTGAGCAAAGAGGCAATTGGCTTTATAGTCAGAAGAGAGCTGAAGAAAGCAGACAAAGAGCAAAAGGTAGATTGGTCATTTCAAAGTTATTTTCTTTGTAAGACAGACACAGGGAAACAGAACAATAGAAACATAACTAAATAGTTAACATCGGCTTACTTCAAGATCATTTTATTTTTCTTGGTGTGGATTAGTGCAGAGGAAAGTTTATTATTATGTCCACTGACACTGACCTGCTTGAGAAATGTGTCTATTATCTCTCTTCTGATTTTCCAGAAGGTCAGATAACAACTTAGTTTTGGTTTGGTGCTGTGGAACTTTAGTATAAGTGACTTCAGTTTGGCTTTTAGTCTGATCTCTTGGGGCCTAGTGCAGGAGCTCAGTCCAAAACAATGGACCCTGATAAATTTTTATTTAACAATAACAGCATTGTGAAATAAACAACAGTGTTAAGTAAACATCATTATGCTATTTTTACTTACTTAAATCTACCTTTTGGTCTTTGTGTCTGCTTTCTTCAGCTCTTTTCTGTCTATAAAACCAATCCCTTCTGCTCAGCTTATTGGAACATTTATTCTATTTAATGAAATGAAGTGTTGCCTAACTCTAGAACTGTTGTTATTGGCAAATAACATTGATGTATTACTTTATCTTGGCACATATTTATAATGGCTCCAAAGTAGGATATAACCACTGCATTCAAAGTTCAAGACTTCCTTACATTTATTATTTGTCTTAGAATTAGGGTGATCAGCTTGTTTTGGTTTGCCTGGAACTTTCCTGGTTTTAGCACTAAAAGGCCAGTGTCTTAGGAAACCCCTCAGGTGCATGTAAAACCTGGATGATTTGTCAGTCTATGTGTGCCACTAGAGATATATGGTCAAAAACACTCTGGTTAATATTCACTTGAACTTATTTGGTTTTAAGTATGGCATGCCAATTATTAGGTAACTTGTTTTATGGTTTTTACTTGTAGAGAATGCACATTATTTCCAATTAAAGTAAAATAAGAATGTTAAAAACGCTTCTATAATGAAGGGTCATTCACATTTTGTTCATAGCCTGTGCACATTTTTTTCTATTGGTTTTTGGTGTTTTTCTTCTCAATGTTTAGAAGCTCTTTGTATAGTAGGAATATTAACCCTTTGTGGCGTAAGTGAAAAATAACTTTTATTTTGCAATTTTTTAATTGGCTGGTGAAAGTTTTTCTTTTTAATTTTTATATAATTTACTTTCAAAATTTGAGTCACAGTTTAAGAAGCTTTCTTTACTTTCAGTTTTTATGTAGGAATTTGCTCATTTTTTCACTAGTTCTTAAGTAACTTCCTTTTTTGCATTTGGACATCTAATTTTATATTTTTATTAACATTTTAAATTGTTTTGTTAAAAACCCTTTATTAATTTTTTATACTGGATTAATTTATTTTTGACCCCCCCCATGTGATAAATCTCCCCCAATTCCCCTGCGAAATAATCAGGACTTAAAAGAAGGGCCCTCTCTCTTCGTCTCCCCTTCTTGGGGGGGAGGCGGGGGGCCCCCGGGGGTGTTAAAATTTTCTGGTGAAAAAATTGTCTTTTATGATTACATAACAATTCTCTTTATTACCTTAAAGTTTATTTTCAGTATAGATTAAATAGACCTCTTTTCTATTTACTATATTTTTTCCTTCATTATATTCATGTCATTAAATTTCAAATATATCTCTTATATGGCACATATAACTGGATTTAAATGTTTATATATATATACACACATATATATATTTTATTGCACTTTAGGTTCTGGGGTACATGTGCAGAACATCCAGGATTGTTGCATAGGTACATACATGGCAATGTGGTTTGCTGCCTCCATCCCCCTGTCACCTATATCTGGCATTTCTCCTCATGTTATCCCTCCCCCAACCGGGCTACTGCCCTGTGTCCCTCCCCCAGCCCCCTCAACAGACCCAAGAGTGTGATGCTCCCGTCCCCTGTGTCCGTGTGTTCTCATTATTCAACATTCACCTATGAGTGAGAACATGCAGTGTTTGATTTACTGTTCTTGTGTCAGTTTGCTGAGAATGATGGTTTCCATATTCATCCATGTCCCTACAAAGAACACAAACTCATCATTTTTGGGGCTGCATAGTATTCCATGGCATATATGTGCCACATTTTCCTTGTCCAGTTTATCATCAATGGGCATTTGGGTTGGTTCCAGGTCTTTGCTATTGTAAACAGTGCTACAATGAACATACGTGCGCATGTGTCTTTATAACAGAACAATTTATAATCCTTTGGATATATACCCAGTAATGGGATTGCTGGGTCAAATGGAATTTCTATTTCTAGGTCCTTGAGGAATCACCACACTGTCTTCCACAATGGTATTTTAGTCATGAAGTCCTTGCCTATGCCTACATCCTGAATGGTTTTGCCTAGGTTTTCTTCTAGGATTTTTATGGTGTTAGGTCTTATGTTTAATCCATCTGGAGTTAATTTTAGTGTAAGGCGTCAGGAAGGCATCCAGTTTCTGCTTTCTGCACACTGCTAGCCAGTTTTCCCAACACCATTTATTAAACAGGGAATCCTTTCCTGTTGCTTGTTTTTGTCAGGTTTGTGAAAGATCAGATGATTGTAGATGTGTGGCATTGCCTTTGAGGCCTCTGTTCTATTCCATTAGTCTATATCTCTGTTTTGGTACCAGTAACATGCTGTTTTGATTATTGTAGCCTTGTAGTATAGTTTGAAATCAGGTAGTATGATGCCTCCAGCTTTGTTCTTTTTGCTTAGGATTGTCTTGGCTATGTGGGCTCTCTTTTGGTTCCATATGAAGTTTAAGGTTTTTTTTCCCAGTTCTGTGAAGAGGGTCATTGGTAGCTTGATGGGGATAGCGTTGAATCTGTAAATTACTTTGGGCAGTATGGCCATTTTCACGATATTGATTTTTCCTAACCATAAGCATGGAATGTTTCTCCATTTGTTTGTGTCCTCTCTTATTTCCTTGAGCAGTGGTTTGTAGTTCTCCTTGAAGAGGTCCTTTACATCCTTTGTTAGTTGTATTCCTAGGTATTTTATTCTCTTTTTAGCAATTGTGAATGGGAGTTCGCTCTTGATTTGGCTGTCTTTTAGTCTGTTATTGGTGTATAACATAAGCATTCCGCTTATGATTTTTGCACATTGATTTTGTATACTGAGACTTTGCTGAAGTTGCTTATCAGTTTAAGGAGATTTTGGGCTGAGATGATGGGGTCTTCTAAATATACAAGCATGTCGTCTGCAAATAGAGACAATTTGACTTCCTCCTTTCCGAATTGAATACCCTTTATTTCTTTTCCTTACCTGATTGCTCTGGCTAGAACTTCCAATACTATATTGAATAGGAGTGGTGAGAGAGGGCATCCTTGTCTAGTGCCAGATTTCAAAGGAAATGCTTCCAGTTTTTGCCCATTCAGTATGATATTGGCTGTGGTTTTGTTGTAAATAGCTTTTATTATTTTGAGATACTTTCCAACAATACCTAGTTTATTGAGAGTTTTTAGCATAAAGTGCTGTTGAATTTTGTCAAAGGCCTTCTCTGCATCTATTGAGATAATCATGTGGTTTTTGTCTTTGGTTCTGTTTATGTGGTGAATTAGGTTTACAGACTTGCATGCTGAACCAGCCTTGCATCCTGGGATGAAGCCTACTTGATCATGATGGATGAGCTTTTTGATGTGCTGTTGCAATCAGTTTGCCGGTATTTTATTGAAGATTTTTGCATCTAGTTTCATCATGGATATCGGCCTGAAGTTTTCTTTTTGAGTCTCTGCCGGGTTTTGGTATCAGGATGATGTTGGTCTCATAAAATGATTTGGGAAGGATTCCCTCTTTTGGATTGTTTGGAATAGTTTCAGAAGGAGTGGTATCAGCTCCTCTTTGTATGTCTGGTAGAATTCGGCTGTGAACCCATGAAGACCTGGGCTTTTTTTGGTTGGTAGGCTCTTAATTGCTGCCTCAACTTCAGCCCTTGTTATTGGTCTATTCAGGGTTTCGACTTTTTCCTGGATTAGGCTTGGGAGGGTGCAAGTGTCCAGGAATTTATCAATTTCTTCCAGGTTTACTGGTTTTTGTTCATAGAGTTGTTTGTAGTAATCTCTGATGGCAGTTTGTATTTCTGTGGAATCGCTGGTGATTTTTCCAATTCAGGAAGCATAGCATAAACTACTACTCAGTAGGGTAGGGGTTGGAGAACATTACTTTTGTAGCTCACAATTCATTAAAATGGAAGGGTTTTCATGAATGCCAAGCATTCTATAAAACCTTATTAAACCAACCAGTTGTGAAAACAAGCAAACCGAGAGACAACAAAGTAACAGTACAAGAGCAAACCAAGAAATGGCAAGTCCCTGTGAGTAATTCTCAAAAAGAGAAAGAAGAGGAGCATTTGAGCAATAGGCACCCTAAGCTAATTTCTTCCCCTTAATGGATGAGGAACTTGAGGTCCAGAGAGATAAAGTGATCACTCAAGTCCCAGACACTGGTCAACAGCAATGCATGATAGTGAAGAGCATTCTTGTGAGACTCAAAATATGTTGGTCTACAAATGACATTATGAGATGATCCAGCATATCTTGTTTGGACCATGGAGACAGTGGACTGAATGACAGCTGTTTCCCTATTATTGTCACAGTTAGTTATCCACAGTTACAGGTTCTACATCCCAAATTCAACCAACTGTGAATCGAAAATATTTAGGAAAAATAAAACAATCAAAATAACAAAACAACAATGAAAACTAATACAAATTTAAAATACAATATGGTATAACAACTATTTGCAGAGCATTTACATTATATTAGGTATTATAAATAATCTAGAGATGATTTAAAGTGGATGGCAGGATGTACATAGGTTACATGCAAATACTATGCCATTTGCAATAAGGGACTTGAGCATCCATGAATTTTGGTATTTGTTGGGGGTCTTGGAACCAATGCCCCATGGGTCGGAGGAATTGGAGGGGATGACTGTTTGTGTTTCACGCTCCTACTCCACAGCAGCAAGAGTGAGGGGCATCATCAAGGCTTGGGGAGTCTGACAGATGGATATCACGAGCAGTCACAGAGGAAAAAGTAATGTTTCCTCAAGCAGAAGTTTTCTGATTTGGGCTTTGAGTATCACACGTCTCAGCAAGGGGAGGTTAATCTCACCCTTCGCTCTTCCTGCTTTGATCTCATCCTCGTCTCTCCCTGCACCTGCTCTCCTTGTGTGCTCCACCCTGGCCATCTTCTCTGTTTATCACCCTGGATATGGTGGGGTTGTGGCATTGAGCTTTCCATGTCCATAATGATTAGCTGCCCAGGAAAATGAAGAAAATGAAAACAGAAACTGCTTGGGAACTTTGCTGAACTCAATAAGCTCTGTAACCTTTTCTGGACCTCCCCAGTGCTCACAGAACAGCTCTTCTGACCTTTGAAGCAGCGTTTTTGTCATCACTCAAGAAAGACGCCCAGCCTCCTGCCGACACTTTAGGAATGTGCTCCTGGCTTCCTGTCTGCCATCTCCAGAGGCTGGTACATTTGTCAACAGGTGTGATGATCAGTGCCTTCATTACAGATTTGGTCTCAGTGGGAGGCACAGTTACCACCTCAATCTGCCATTTCTGCGGGTTACCTGCTTTACTGCCCCTTGGCCTTCTTTCCTTCCATAAAGAGACATTATTATGGCTACCCCCAAAAGTCATATTTTTGGAGTCATGTGTTTTAGCTCTATAAATTGGATTCTGAAAAGATGAGGAACAATCATAATGAAAAATTGGCCTACTGAAAACTTAAATTCTGTTGAAGTCAGGGTCCTCCAGGTCCACAGAATAAAGGAGAAAATTTTAACGTTTTCTCCTCTGTGTGCTCCCGATTTCTCTCAGCATTTTTGGCTACTTGATACTTTGCAGCCAGTTTCTTATTAAAGATAATGTAAGCTGGCTGGGTGCGGTGGCTCACGCACTTTGGGAGGATGAGGCAGGAGGATCACCTGAAGTCAGGAGTTGAAGACCAGCCTGGCCAACATGGTGAAACCCTGTCTCTACTAAAAACACAAAAATTAGCCCGGGCGTGGTGGCACGTGCTTATAACCCCAGCTACTTGGGAGGCTGAGACAGGGGAATCGCTTGAACCCAGGAAGTGGAGGTTCAAGTGAGCAGAGATCACTCCACTGCACTCCAGCCTGGGCGACAAAAGTGAGACTCTGTCTCTAAATAAATAAATAAAATAAGCTAAGCTTTTAATCTACATTCTTCATAGCTTTTTGTTTATGTTTGCTGGATACTATGAAACGGATTAAAGAGAAAGAAAACATAAGATTTATAACATTTAATAATGTTTATAAAACCATATCTATGTAAAATTCCATGATGCTTAAATAAAACAGTGTTCATACCTTACATTGAGCACATTCATGCCAACTTTCTTCACACACTGCTTTACGGAGAGAGAGAGAGGAACAGAAGGCAACCCAAACAATCAAGCATCACAAACTGCACGCAGGCTTCTCATCCTTATTCAGAGCACAATATCAACATTTATTTTTGCTCTGTGGCAGGTTTCAACTGGCTGCTGAGAATGAGAAAATAGCTTTATAACCCAGGAGTTTTACTCACCACAGAACTCAGTTCATTAAGTCTGCAGGAAACTCTATATACCTTAGAGGATAAATGCCTCTTAAAATTCTTAGGAAAGAATTTGGGAGAGGTAGGGCTTAGGGAATTTGGGGATAGCCACGAAACTGTCTCTAGATGATTTCTGATTAGAACAGGCTTATCCGTGATAGGGGTCTAATTATTAGCAACCAGTATTTCCTTGGGAAATAGCCACATAAGTCCTCTCATTCTAGGAAAGACTGCTGCTTTTCCAAATAAGAGAAATCCCCCCTTACTCTCGGGGTCAACGAGAGATGGAAGCTTCTCTAGTCTGGACGCTCCCTACCAAGACTAACCTGAAGCTCAGGTAAATAAGAGAGAGGAGTCAACAGCTCCCAACACTATCACAAATGCAAAAGAACACTTTGAGCAGAATTAAATTGTTTTCCAAAACATATATAGCTTTTCTTCCTAAGAACACTATGATTATAATAAAATCTTCATGTATCTGTGGACACTCCTAATATTTGCAAGCTTATGTCGTGGTGGGGGGACAAGACGAATTTTCAGGACCATCACATAGACATCATCATCTGAGGTGGGGCATTAGGAGCAGTTGACTGTAAGAGCCACACGATTTGCCATCCTTGCCATTCTACTCTTTGCAGCAGACTGAAAACAGACACAGTGCTTGGAATAACTGAACTGAGTAAAGATGGGTAGAACTGCATGTTTTCCATATTTAGGTTTCAACATATTCCTATGTCTAAATTGGTATCAGCAAGGGAAGTTTTCCTGCTGAAAGAGATTGTTGTTCTTTAAGGCTTAAACTTTTTGTTACTTCATGGTATTCAGACGGAATTCGTTTCAAAAAAGACTCTCATTATTACTTTGCAGGGGCTTGTTCATTACAGATTCAGTTCTGAGGTTCAGGGCAAGGTATTTGCAAATTGCTACCCATAATGCAAAACTAACCCCCCCAAGAAGCTGATTTTTTTCACAGTTTCTATTTTATGATATAGGATTATGTTGATTTCATGAACATTTTGAAAAGAAAATTCTTTCCTGCTAAGTAACACCGCTCAGTAAAACCCAGGAAAGATGAAGCTTCCTAATTAGACACTCAGATGAGGACTCCTAGCACGGTGGAAGAAAGTTGAAGAGAAAAAAAAAATAAAGAAAATAAGTTTCTAAACAGTACTTGATGGTAATCCTTTTAGGGTTAAAAAATGTTCCTTTTCTTTCTCTTTTCTGTTGGAGCTCACTGAAACACTAGTAAGACTTGTGGTAAATGAAATAACACTGTTCGTTCAGGCCAAAAGACAAGAGCTCCTCTGCAAGGTAAGAAGTTTCTCTTTCAATTAAAGTACTCAGCGAGTGCATAACATTTTGCCGGAGATGTTGTGAAGAGGTTGAGTAGATGCCCTTTAAGGTTCCTGAAAACTCTGAAATTCTATAGAACTATAAAATCTATTAGTGTTTTCTTCCTGTCAAGAGAGAAAAGAGAGGGAAATAATATTTTGGGGCATCTACTAAGTGGCAGTTGTCAATATAAAGCACATGGTTATCCACAGCTGGTGTTGGTAATTTTAATAAAGTTGAAAAGAGTAACAGCAAATTTCTTAAATTTATATGTTTAAAAACATTTTCTGCTGGGAATAGTGGCTTATGCCTGTAATCCCAGCACTTTAGGAGGCTGAGGTGGGCAGATCACGAGTTCAGGAGTTTAAGACCAGCCTGGCCAAATGGTGAAACCCCATCTCTACTAAAAACACAAAAATTAGCCGGGTGTGGTGGCATGCACCTGTAGACCCAGCTACTCGGGAGGCTGAGGCAGGAGAATTGCTTGAACACGGAAGGCAGAGGTTGCAGTGAGCCGAGATCATGCCCCTGCACTCCAGCCTGGGCAACAGAGTAAGACTCTGTCTCAAAAAAAAAATTCACCTACACTGTTATTTGATTCTTCTATCAGCCAATGAGGTAGGAGGGCAGATGTCTCCATTCTCATTTTGTAGGTGGGGATATGCAGCAGAGAGCTGTGTGACTGGCTTTACGCACACAGCTAGTCACTGAGGGTTTATTTAGAGGCAAACGGTGACCAATAATCACAATCTACTAGGTTGCCGACTTTGGTAACAGCTGCAAAAATAAGAAGCTGGGTGAACCAATTCCCAGTATCTTTCTCACCTGATAAGAGAAATAATAACCCTCCAATCTACTTTAAAAGAGTTTTGAGCATAAACAAACAATATCCAGAAGAGAGGCAATGATTTTGATGTGGTTTTTAAAATAACATGTGGGTGTGGGGGTGTAAGGTACAAGGATTGAACCATAACAGTAGCAACTCTACAATAGTATTTCACTGTAGATTTCAGTGTGCCAATGCAGTCTTATTCACAAGCTAAAAGTTTCTGTTTGTTTAATGTGTTAATTTGGTCTCTGCTGATTAAATTAAGATATCCTGTGAGTATAGAAAGATAGAAAGGATAAGGGTAATTTTTAAAAGGTCATAGTTCTATAGCAATTCACTAGCAATATGGTAGATTTTTGTTTTGTCTCTATACACAAATTTTTAAAGATAGTTTAATGATATTATTTATAATTTAGTAGTTTTCTGTTTGAAATATAAACTGCATGGTTTTAAAAAGTCTAATTTATAATGGCCATATATAATTTCATCAGAGATTAGTCATTTACTGATTAATAGGCATTTAGGTTAAAAAAACATAATGAATATTTAGTGGGCCCCTTCTATGTGCTAGACACATTTTAAATTAAAAGTGGATATTATTCTCCTTTTTAGTTGTTTAATGAGAAAACAGCCTTAGGTGGGGCAAAGCCAGAATTCCAACCATTCCTGATAAAATTTGCCTTTTCTAGCTGTTGGGGCTCAGAATATGATACCCCAATGTATGGTACCTCGGCATACTGAGTACTTTAAGCCACAGGAAACTAAGAAAACTGCAGAAGCAGAAGGTCTCTGACCTTCTCCTGCCTCCTTTCTCTTAGAGATCCTTATGTGACAGGTGTCTCGCCCTTTATCTGTCAGAAAGCAATGAAGAGAGAGGCACAGAGAAGAATCTGAACAAACAAGCCCCCCAGTTTATTACCATTAAGTTATTCCCTTTTTTGCCCAAATATATGCTTTACGTGACCCTCTATTTTTCGTCAAACCTAAGCATAAAAATTTACAGTTGTCTTTGGGTCTTCATTTCTAAAGGTTCTGTGTTGTGTAGAATTTATACAATGTATTAAATAAATTTGTTATGCTTGTTCTTTATTAACCTGTCCTTTGTTAGAGGAGTATCAGCCAAGAACCTTGGGATGGGTGATGAGAAGATATTATTCCCCTGCTCCCTACCACATAGCCCATGTCAATTGCTATAACATAACTTTTTAAATAAAGCATTTGTCTTGTCTAAAACTAGCTGCATATACTGTGGTAGTTTGAGATTCAAAGAAATTGAGCATAAGGTTTTTTTTGTTTGTTTCTGTGACTATATTCTATATGTTTTCATTTAAAATTAAATCTAAGAATTAAGATTCCAAGAAAATAAGAAATTGCTTTGGTAACCCAAATAAAACAGGTTTAAACTCTAAGAATACATAGGGCAGGGTCTGGCCTCAAGCAATTGATTGACGTTTGGAGTTCAGTAGAGTTGGGTTCTCAATGGAGTACGGGATCCTATGAAAAGCTAGGACCTTCACTAACTTTATTTCCTCCTTGAACTCAAGGGTAGCTGTAGGTTTCATAGTGTTTTTATTTATAATGTATTAGCGCTTCTAGGTCTAAAAGAGAAATGAAGGATAAAAGTTCTAACATGGAAAATGAACCAAGGAATGCATTCCACAAAGGCTAATAAATGTACCTTTAAAAAACATAGAAAAATTAGTTAATTTAAGTGATCACATCTGTGATTCAAAATACATCTGGCCTTACAGAAAACAGCTGGGTACAGAAGCCAAGCTAGTGAAGGCTGAATACCTTGTAGCAGAGAGATAATTGGTCTCAGAAGTAAAGATTTCCAAATACGCAGCTATTCAACATTATTTCAAGGAGTGTCTCTGGAGGAAGATTGATCTTGACATGCCATTCTTCTTTCCGTGGTGTCCTCTGACTGTGCATGAAGACTATGACAGTTAGCAGGGGAGCTGGAGAGGAAAGCTCCTGGAGCATTTGCAGGAGAGTCGTCTTGTGGCAGACAGACTCAAGTCGATCAGGATGTGGACTCTGTTTCTGTCCACTGTCTTCAAAGCAAGCCCTGACTCTCAGTAGAAGAGTAAGACCGTTTGAAGAGGCATCAAATTGGCTGGGTAAGGGCTGAACATTCAGCTAGTCCTTCGTGCCAACAGTTCTTAATTCACAGGCTTGGGAGACCTGTACTATCAGTGTTAGATTTTTGATGTTCCCAGGAGTGAGTTTTGTGCACTGAAAAGATTATTCAGAGATAACTTATTTTAACTATTAATATTCACTTTAGTAGAGCCATTCACTTAAAATCTGAGGTTTTTTAACATGTAAATCTTAATATTTTATGTCTAGCACTGGTAAATTTTTGTAGGGCCCTTGATTCATGTTTGATAGTATTTACAAACTGAAATCATTAACCTCCTGTAAATATTTTAAGCTGCATATATATATTTAATATTACTTTCTTTTTAAGTAGTCTGATTTAACAAACTTTCTCAAATTCTTAAATAGTTATTATAAGTACAATAAATTTACCTTCTGAATAAGGCGAATGTTGAGATCCTTTAAATCATTGGTTCTCAAAGTGTGGTTTCTGAACCAGCAGCATTAACACCACCTGAGATGGTTAGCAATGCAAATTAGCAGGTTCCCTCCCAGATCTACTGAATAAGAAACAGGAGATTGGGTCTTAGCCAGCTGTGTTTTAGCAAGCTTTCTAGGTGATTCTGATGTATGCTAAGGATTGGAGACCAATGAATTAATTGTTCCAATACTATATGCAGCCCAGGCTGAAGTGCAGTAGGGCAATCGGGGCTCACTGCAGCCTCAACCTCCTGGGCTCATAAGATCCTTACACTTTGACCTACTGAGTTGCTGGGATTAGGAGCATGAGCCACCATTTCTGGCCCACTTACAAGATTTCAAGTTAATTGCACAAGTCTAAATCAAACCCTTAATTACACATTTTCTATCCTAATCATAAGTATTATGTGTTGGAACATCCCAATATATCAAATCTTTTATGCATTTTCAATACCTAAATTATCTCACATGAATATCTCTGAATCTAATATAAAAATGTAAATACTAAGAGGTATAATGTACTTAATTTTTTCTTAAAAAATATGCCCACTAAGAAAACAATTGTGGTGTTGTCTATTAAAGAAAGTACGTTCTAAATTAGCTCCTTAGCTCCGGGAGGCTGCTAATTGACCTAAGATTTTGTTGGGTGCAAGATCTAGAACTGGTGACATGAAGGTTCCTTTTATAGTCACTGATCCATAGAACTCAACATTTAATAAGAGTGTGTGGTCCTCTTTCCCAACTGTCTAGAGTGTAAGATGCTTCATTCCTTGATTTATTTTTTTAGAGCCGAGTGTTCAGTCTGGGGTGCAGTGGTGGAATCATAGCTCACTGCAACCTCCAACTCCCGGGATCAAGCAATCCTCCCGCCTCAGCATCCCAAAATGCTGGGATTATAGGAAGCAGCCACTGTGCCTGGCTCATTTCTTGATTTTTAAGGGAAATTAGAGTCCACAGGCTTCACTCAACTAAACCACCTCCCTAGCTTTTGTTAATTAATTTATTACTTTCTTCCATTCTGAATTCATTTATTGCTCTTGCTGTCAGGGTAGCAACTGATCTCCATATTTAAATGACTTCTAGTTGAATTCAAACAAAGCTGCATGATTCTACAAAGGCTATTTCCATGACAATGACATGGGACCTATGAAACCTTATGCACCCTACAGGTGGTCAGTGAATCATAAGTATTTGGTTTTATGCTGTAACTACAATTACTTTTCAGTTGAGTGGAGATGCAGTTGTATTAATAAAATATGGCATTTTCAAGTGTTACTGATTTTATAGTAGTTTTTTGCCATTCTGTATTATTTTCATCTCTGGGTGTTAAAAATACAGCTGTATGTGAGTATTCACAAAATTGTTTTCTGTTAACAGTCCTCTCTTGGAAACCACCACTATAAGCAAATGGATAGGTACTCTATGTGAAGTGCATTTAGCCATTTGTCTTACTAATTATGATCCAAAAGCAACATATTTGCAGACACAATGAAGCATGCAGTGCACAGAGACTGCAAATATATGCATTTCTGTATGATATGCAGGCCTAAAGATGATACTACTAACCTAGCATCATCAAGAGGATATACTTGGAATGGATTTTCAAGTGAAATATTACAGATATAATTCTGGCTAGCTTAAGTACTTTCCTTTTTCTATTTATGTGAACAAACTACTTATCAACATCTCCAGTACCCACCACCATGAGACATCTCTTGCCAGGATTATTCCAATGGTCTTCCTGCATATAGCCTCACCATCTGCATCCCCACATACGCCCCTCCATCCATTTACACAACCTCCATAGTGAGCCCATAGAACCCTAAATCCGGTTATGCCACTCTTTGACTCTAGATCCTCCAATGCCTTTCCATCTCATTCTCAGGAGGAGACATTCTTTACAATGACCTCTGGGGCCCTCTGTGATGTGAGCTTAATTCTCTTTTCCTACCTCGTTGCTACTTCTCTCCTCCAGCTACACTGATCTCTTTATAAACACACCAGGCATATCTTGCTTTAGGACCTTTGACTTTGTAATTTCCATTTTATGGTATGTTCTAGTCTTAGTGTTCACATGAATTCTTAACTCATCTTCTTTAAGTCTTTGCTCAAATATTACTTCTTTGGTAAGGCCTTTCCCATTTACCTAACTGAAATGGCAATGTTCACCTTTGCACTACCTTCACCTCCCACCCTCCCCAACTCCTGCTCTCTCTTCTTTTCATGGTACTTACCACCTTTAACTTACATTATTGTCTTCCTCTTCCTTGTACATTTTTACTTGTTGTTTTTTCCCCCATCTGCTATAATCCCTATGCCTGAAATAGTGCCTGCACACGGTTAGCACTTACATTAATAATGATTGGCCAGGTGTGGTGGCTCACACCTGTAATCCCAACACTCAGGAAGGCTGTGGCAGGTGAATCGCTTAAGCCCAGGAGTTTGAGACCAGCCTGGGCAACATGGTGAAACACCATCTCTACAAAAAAAATAGAAAAATTAGCCAGGTGTGTTGGCTCACACCTGTAATCCCAGCACTTTGGCAGACTGAGGTGGGTGGATCACGAGGTCAGGAGTTCAAGACCAGCCTGGCCAACATGGTGAAATGCTGTTTCTACTAAAAATACAAAAATTAGCTGTGTGTGGTGGCATGTGCCTGTAATACTAGCTACTCAGGAGGCTGAGGTAGGAGAATGGCTTGAACCCGGGAGCGGGAGGTTGCAGTGAGCTGAGATCATGCCACTGCATTCCAGCCTGGTGACAGAGTGAGACTCTGTCCCAAAAAAACAAAACAAAACAACCCAAAAATTAGTGAGCATAGTGATGCATTCCTATAGTCCCAGCTACTCAGGATGAGGTGGGAGGATCACTTGAGCCTGTGAGTTAGAGGCTGCAGAGCCTGGGAGTTCAAGGCTGCAGTGAGCCATAATTGTACCACTGCACTGCAGCCTGGGCAACAGAGCAAGATCCTGTCTCAAATAAATAAATAAACAAACAAACAAATAAATAAATAAATGTATAAAAAAATAAATAATGGTTGAGTAAAATAAATACATAAAACCTGAAATGAAGAAGAGATCTGTTTCTTATTTATCCCCACCATCTTTCATTGACAGTCCCATAATATATTGCTACACATTCTGGGCATGGTTCTTGCTAGAGGATGGATGTGCTATGTACAGCTATCATGGAGAGTAGCTATCATAACAGAGACATCCTCTTTCTAGACCTAGAGTGAGTCAAAAACAGGGTGTGGTGTCAGAGCTTCATGTGACAGGGTGAATATTGCACCCATCTATAACTCCTGTCTGTAACCAGGGCTGAGAAATTTTGAAAAGCTCCTCCTTCTCTATCCCTGTCTTTCTCTGCCCTTCCACTCCTAACACCACCCTGAGTCCATCCTCAAGGCTGTAACATCAGAAGTAGGGAGGATGGGGCCTACCTCTCTGTTGCTTATTTCCTCCTAGGAACATAAACATCTGGTATTATGGGCTCAACTCCCTTATCTTATTTCAAGGGCAAGTTTAATAAATCAGAACATTCTTTTGATTTGGATTTATAAGCCAGTGTAGGTCAAATGTATTTTTATACGTAGCAGATAGTGTCTGCTGTTTTCTCAGCTCTGCACTGGCCCTCTCTCTGCCACTGGATATAGAAGTCAGAAGACTACATCTCCCAGACTTTCTTTGCCAGCTGGTTTCCTGATATAAAATGCTTCCTGGCTTCTAATAACAGGCCTTAGCAGGATATTGCAAAAGAAAGGAAAAAAAGCACAATCAAATGCTTCAGGCAGTAGCCTCTGGCATTCACAGCAATGGCAGCCACCTGAGATGCTACCAGTGGGTGTGGGTTCTAATGTCGTTGTGGGACTGCAGCTCTCATTTTTCTGCTTAGGAGTTGTATAGTTCCATCAGAATAGCAAACTATGTGAAGTCACAGGATCCAGACCAGGAGTGGTGGTGGCTTCCTGATCTTAGGGTAACAACCATTCTCTCTCTTGTTTTTAAACACTCTTTCCTTCAACCTCAGCAATTCCAACTCCTCTATAGCCAATGTCCTTTCTTAATAACCCTCTGTTTTAAATACACAGCATGATCTTCCTCTTCCTGACTGGTGATTCACTCTTTGAATCCTAGATGTATGATTTTGCCTCTATTTTTCAAATGGATAAAATCTTAACAATAGTGTTATTATTCTTTAAAATCAGGAAATCACAAAGAAAACCTTAAGAAATATCTCAAGAAGCAATGAGTTGCGGAAATAAACAAAGATCAACCAAATGAGAATCAGCAAAGGCTATTTATTCAGAGCTTGCTGTAACAAGGGAGTTAACCACTGTAACTTGTGTTTTGGCAGAAACACAAAGGCAGCCCAGAAGCAAAAAGCTTTAGAATGGAAAAAAGGGAAGGCTTCTGCTCTGACTGGAGGCTATTGGCATGGGGAAGCTGTAGGTGGGCTAATTAGAAGTGGGGCACACCATGTGGTTGATTAGGGATGCATATTTGACTTTCACTAGCTGGTCCTAAGTTGGTAGGAGGGTCAAAGCTTAGAGGAGCTCTCAGTTATTCATCAAGTCTTGGCCATTTTGGCCAATTGTTACAAAGGTTATTGTTTGACTTCCTGCACTGTTATAGAGATAGCAGTCTGACTTTCTATAAGTCTAATATATATAGTTGACTGGCCTCCCAGGCTGGTTATTATAGATTACAGGTTAATTTCCTGAGCAGATTGCTTGTGGTTGTGGGTCAGAGTTCTATTTTTATATATGGTCTGGCCATTATCCATTTGTATATTCAGTCTCTCAGGGTTAATACTCTTGTGGCTGACCTTGGGGGAAGAGTATTGGGACTAGGTCAAGGCTATAAGCTTAGGTAAAAGGGAAGAACTACAGGTCTTAGGTCTTTTAAGCTCTTCAAGTCAGATCATGAGCCACACAGCATAATAAGGGTTGATATCAAAAGACAGATATGATATTTCAGAATTGCCTGGTCAGTCAACCTTTTTTCTTGAGATCCGAACTCCTAAATAAAATTCAGAAAAATGTGGGAAGGGAATTTCAAGTGCTAAATAAGTTGACAATTCATTTATTTTTCAGATAACCTCCCCACCCCGAATTATATTTTGAGGAGTTTGCACAGATTTTCCAGTATACTTTGAGCTATGCTGCACACATTTTATCTCTTTGTTGATTTTGGCTTGGAAAAAAAACCTTGCAAGGAAGTCCCAAAGGACAGGGAACAACTGCTTTAGCATGCAGCTACATTGTACCGCTCCGTGGGTGTTCCTGTCTGTCTGGAATGGGACCCCAGCAATGCTCTTTGCATGACATAATTATAAATGAAAATACATCTGTGTTGAGCATAAGCATTTCAGTCTATGCAATTGATCCTGCATTATGTCTCCTTCAGCTAAGAAGTCATGGTTTGTTAAAAATACAATATATTTTCTGCTAAAAAATTCATTGCATCTACAACAGATTTTCTATTTTGTAAAACCAGCTCTTGGATTTCTCATGAATGCACTTAGTACCATGGACACAAAATGGGAAAAAGAGAATATGACAGAGATATTGCATAAAGCCACCGGCTGTGGCATGAGACCAGAAAGAAATATAAACACAAAGTCTGTTGTTTCTGGATTAATTCTGCAGAGCTAGCAAGTAGCTGTTGTGTTTTTGTTTGTTTGTTTGTTTTTATTTATTTCTTTTTTTCCCTGTGTTCATATCCCTAAGTGATCTGTATCATCCTCCACTTTGGGGGGAAACAATAACCTCTGAATCCAGGAGCCTCTCCTTTATTGATAAATTTTATTGATTCTTTAGAGTTTCTTTTTCTGGGCTGACTGCTGTTCTCAGCTACTGTCTCTTATGATGATCACATAGCACTGGCTCAAGTGTTTAAGTAGTCCTCACATTCTCCTCCCTTCTGGAAACAAAGGAAGGTTCCTGTCATTTGATATCTTTGAAGCAGAAGCAGGAGCTTCAAAGGAGACCCAGGAGAGTTGCAGGAACACAATTCCCCAGCTGCTTTCTGAATGATGCAGTTCATGTAAACTCACTCCAAAATCATTGGCATCCCCAGCAAAAGGCTCCATGAAATTTTCATTTGGAGGTGGCATGCCTTAAAGGAGTTAAAAGAATTTTTTATTTAGTCTATGTTTTCTGGGAGTATGTGTTTACACTGATTCCACGACCATGCCTTTGAGATATCAAATAACCATAGGGACATTGAGATGCTCAACCACATTCAGACACCTCTATATACAGGACATTAGGCATTATTCAGCATTATTCAGCATGTGTAGTAATTAACTTCTGATGGGAAGATTCTGAAGTGTGCCTTTTTAGTTGGTGCTAAGCTCCATTTTTGCTAAGTAACAGTTTTAGGGGCTTCTTTAGTTAAGAGTCATTTTACTGTGAGTTCCCATTCTTTTTCCAAGCTAGTTGTCCACATGAATCACGTAATACGATGCATTTTTTCCTATAAAAAAACTTTATTCATTACCCAGAAAAGCCCCTTCTAATTTATATGGATAGAGGAAGGGCTTTTCTTTTGACCATTTAAGCCAGCCATAAGCAGGATGCAACAGCAGGGTTCTTCAAAAATTTAATTTGATTAAACCTTGTGATCTTCAGGCAAGCATGAAAGAGCAGTATTTTAGATTTTGGCTTTCACTGTGACCTCCACAGTGATCCCTGCCCCTTTGCCTTCTGGCTCTCTCTCCATCACTACCTCAAATAAAAAGGGATACTACAGTGTTGATACCCAGGGGGCTCGACCTTCTTCAGAGAAGGTGGCAGAGATACTCAGGCTGCCAAATTCCTGATGATCAGAGAGGTCTTGCTGAAGACCAATTTAAACTGGAAAGCACATAAGCTTCATTGGGCTATAGCAAAGTTCATGCAGCTTTAGTGCTAATCCTCTTAACATATTAGGCTAAGTGGACTCACATACCACAATGGCATTGACATAAAGGCCTCTCCGACTTTTATTTACATTTCTCTGTATGGCAGAATGCAAGTCAATTTATTCTCCTTTCTAGATGCCTTCCTCACCATCATGACCTGCTCCAAGATGATTCCAATTGCTTGGAGGCCAAACTGCTTAGGCTAACATATTAAAAGATTTTACATAACACTGCTTGCTCCAAGCCATGAAACACTTGCAGTATCCTGGCTTAGTAATATCTTTTTTTTTTCTTCTCCTTGTGCAAAGGATAACATCTTGGCTGTGGACAACGTAAGCATTGCCAGTATGAATGTTTAATGAAGATGAAGTCAGCATGCAGCGTGCTGTTTATTTTGCTTTCTAATAAACCCATGCTCAGCAATTGTCTTACTACTGCTGTGACTTTTTGCAACAATTTTTCAGCTTCTTCTATACTCAGAGGAAATTTCCTTCGACATTACTCTCCTTATGATAAATTAATTACGCAAAGCATGAAGAATTTCAGGTTGGGAAGAGATGATGAGCTAAAAATAACCCCTAAGAATTTTTTTTAACCTCCAAATACCATATGCATGTTCACATATGATAGAGAATAAGGAATAGTGAGCTCTGAGGTTATCTGAATAGATTTCAGATTCCAAATGGGCCTCAGATGTCATAGGTAGTGCCAGAAAAAATAAAAATCTGTCATTGGTATTATAGACTAAAAATACTTGTGTGAGTAAAGAGTTAGGAACCAAAAATTTTTTTTTCTTAAATGTTGAAAGTCTAAAAATACCAGAAAAGAGTGAGAGGCATCAAAGGGCGTGAGTATAGGGCAGAGGCAGAAGTTTATGTTTCAGGCCTGGCTCAGTTGCAAGCTGGCTATGTGACCTTAGGAAAGTCATTTTGCCCCTCTGGCTAAAAAGCACTTTCTTATACAATTTCCAGGTATAACTAGTATGACCCAAATGTGCCTTTTAGTTTAAAGACTAGACACTAACAGCATGACTAGATGAGCACTCACTGAGGACACAAAAACCAGCCACTATGTTAGGTGCAGTCCATGTATGTTTTAGGATCCTCAACATTACTTAGAAAGATAGGTGTTGTTACTTCCATTTTAAGTTGTGAAAATGAAGCTGGAGAATTATCTGCCCAAAGTCACACAGTTTGTAAATGTCAGAGCTGGGATTCACATTCAGGTTTATCTAGCTTCAAAGCCCTTGCTCTATTAACTACGCTATAGCTACATCCTCACACTGGCAAAAACTCTAGCGGGTTTTGATAAATATGGAGAAGTAGTCACAACCATCTATTTTCCCCTCCTCTTTCCCTCAGGTATCATAAAGAATACTTGCTTTGTATGTCAAGGCCAATTGATGCTGGAGAAATAGAGAAATAAACTCTACATTTGTTCAGATTCAGAAGACAGCTTCTGGTAGAAAGGAAGGAGCCCAGAAATGGAAGGTGAAGTGTTGGAATATGCGTCACTGTGTTAAAAAACCCACTGGTTTTTAAACCAGGGGGGGAAAATAGAAACAAGAATAAATGGAAAAGCAATCATTTTAAAAGAAATTTAATATCTTGTCCAAAGAATGAAAGACTACATATGCCATTGGAAAATCTTCCAGCCTCAAATAGGCACCCCTCAAAAATCTGATGTCCTGGAAATTTGGTGTTTTTGTAGAAAAACTAAAAGTAACAGCTAGAGTGTTTCAAATGTATTTCCCTGTGTTTTCAGTCATGGGTCCTGATGCTGCTGGCACTCATAATAATTTTACCAGGTGGATGGATAGAATAATTGGTAAATTTCTATCTAAAGATAGAAATAATGGTATAACTAGATCACAGGATTGAAGGACCAGCTGACCTATCCCAGATGATGCAATGGAAAGACCTTTGGCCTTGGAATTAGATGAGTTCCTGCCACAGATCTAAAGTGTATGATGGTGAAGAAGACGGGAAGGTATTTAGAGTTCCTGAGTCTTTGTTTTTATGTCTGTAAAATGAGACTAGTAATATGTACCTCAAAGTTGAAGATTAAGTGTGATAATGGATACAAAAGAACTTCATGCAGTTGGTGACACCTGGTAGAAACTGAAAAACATAATCTGTCTTTATCATCCCTTTGTATTTTACTCAAATCTTTCATTTCACAGTTGAATTCAATTTGTCCTATGAGATCTGTGCAAGCAGAAGAGCCATTTGTCATCTTTGTCATATGATTTTACAAATGTCTATGGAAGTACAATGTATACTTGAGCCTCAGACACATTCTCCCAACTCCAAAATGTTTTATAGATTCTGATAAAATGTTGTATAGATTCTGATAATCTCATTTTCATATTTTATCATTTTAACTGACTCCTAAAATATCATTGGATTTAATATATTTGTATATATTAAGAATATAATAATTATAGATTCTTGAAAGTCAACAAAAAGAAAAAATCTTAAAGGCAGCTAGAGAGGAGGGGCAGGTCACTTACAAAGGGAAGCCCATCAGGCTAACAGTGAGCATTTCAGCAGAATCCTTACAAGCCAAAAGAGATTTAGGAGATTTTCAGCATTCTTAAAGAATTCCAACCAAGAATTTCATATCCTGCCAAACTAAGCTTCATAAGTGATGGTGAGATAAAATTATTTTCAGACAAAGAAATGCTAAGGGAATTAGTTATTGCTAGGCCTGCCTTACAAAGCAGTCTCTAAGGGAGTGCTCAACATGGAAATGAAAGAAAGATACATGTCACCACAAAAACATACTTACGTACATAGCCCACTGACACTATAAAGCAACTATACAATTAAGTCTACATAACAACTAACCTACAACAAGATGACAGGATCAAATCTTCACATATGGATATTAACTTGAATGTAAATGGACCAAAGTTCCACTTAAAAGTCATAAAGTAGGAAGTTGAATAAAGAAGCAAGACCCAACTGTCTGCTGTCTTTAAGAGACCCATCTTACATGTAATGACATCAATAGGCTCAAACTAAGGGGATAGAGAAAGATCTATCGTGCAAATGGAAAGCAAAAAAGAGAAAGAGTTGCTATTTTTATATCAGATAAAACAGACTTTACACCAACAATGGTGAAAAAAAAAAAATGACAAAGAAGGGCATTACATAATGATAAAGGGTTAAACTCAACAAGAAGACTTTACTAAATATATACACACCCAACACTGGAGCACTCAGATTCACAAAACAAGTTTACAGAGACCTACAAAGAGACACAGTAATAGTGGCAGACTTTAACATCTCACTGACAGTGTTAGATCATTGTGGAAGAAAACTAAAAAAGATATTCCAGACTTAACACTTGACCAATTAGAATGAATAGACATCTATAGAATACTCTAGCGAACAACAGAATATACATTTGTTTCATCTGCATATGGCACATACTTTAAGATCAACCACATGCTTGGCCATAAGCAACTCTCCACAAATGTAAAACATCAAAATCATGCCATCCACACTCTTGAACCACAGTGCAGTAAAAATAGAAATCAATTCAAAGATAAGCTCTCCAAATCATACAATTACATGAAAATTAAACAACCTGTTCCTGAATGACTTCTGGGTAAAGAATGAAAGTAATTTAATGAAATTTATATATATATATATATATATATATATATATATATTTTGAGACAGAGTCTTTCTCTGTCACCCAGGCTAGAGTGCAGTTTTGTGATCTCAGCTCACTGTACCCTCCTCCTCTCAGGAGGATCAAGAGGTTCTTGTGCATTAGCCTCCTAAGTAGCTGAGGCTATAGGTGCGTACCACTACATCGGGCTAATTTTTTAAATTTTTGGTAGAAACAGGGTTTCAGCATATTAGCCAGGCTGGTCTTGAACATCTGACTCAAGTGATCCTCCTGCCTCAGCCTCCCAAAGTGCTGGGATTACAGGCATGAACCACTGCACCCGGCCAAAATTTCATTTAATTAATGAAATTTAAAAATTCTTTGAAATTAATAAAAATGAAGACACAATATATCAAAATCCTTGGGACAAAGCTAAAGCAGTGTTAAGAGGAAAATTTATAATGCTAACCACCTACATCAAGAAGTTAGAAAGATCTCAAATTAACAACCTAACATTACACTGGGAGGAAATAGAAAAACAGGAGCAAATCAACCCCAAAACTAGCAGAAGAAAATAAATACCAAAATCACAGCAGAACTCAATAAAGTTGAAATGCAGAAATTCTACAAAAGGTCAATGAAACAAAAAAAATGGTGTTTTAAGAGAATAAACAAGATTTATAGACTACTATCTAGATTAACAAAGAAAAAAGAGATGGCCCAAATAAGCACAATCAGAAATGAGAAAGATGATATTATAACTGACCCCCCCCCAAAATAAAAAAATATCCTCAGAGACCATTATAAAGACCTCTATGCACACAAACTAGAAAACCTAGAAGAAATGGATAAATTTCTGGAAACACACAATCTGTCAGGATTGAACCAAGAAGCAATTGTAACTCTGAAGAGACCAATAGCAAACTCTGAAATTGAATCAGTAACAAAAACCTACCAACAAAAGCCCTAAACCAGGTAGATTCACAGCCAAATTCTACCAAAGGTACAAGAGGAGGTAGTACCAGTCCTACTGAAATTATTCTTTAAAAATCAGGGAGGAGAACCTCCTCCCTAATTCATTCTATGAAGCCAGCATCATTCTGATACCCAAAACTGTCAGAGATGCCACAAAAAAAGTTCAGGTGAAATACTAGCTGATCAAACCCAGTAGCACATCAAAAAGTTAATTCACCACAATCAAGCAGGCTTTATTTCTAAGATGCAAGATTGTTTCAGCACACGTACACAAATAAAAAATGTGATTCACCACATAAACAGAATTAAAAACTAAAACCATGTGATCCTCTCAATAGATGCAGAAAAGGCTTTTTCAACCTTCATGTTAAAAACCCTTAACAAATTAGGCATCAAAGGAACATACCTCAAAATAATAAGAGACATCTATGACAAACTCAAAGACACATAATGCTGAATGGGCAAAATCTGGAAGCATTCACCAAGGACCTTAAACAATTCAACAAGAAAAAAAAACAAGTAATCCCATTTTAGAAAATGGGCAAAGAACATGAACATACAGTTTTCAAAAGAAGGCATACGTGTGTGGTGAACAAATACATGAAAAAAAATGCGCAACATCACTAATCATCAGAGAACGGCAAATGAAAACCACAATGAGATATCATCTCATACCAACCAGTCAGGATAGCTATTATTAAAAAGGCAAAACATAACAATTGCTGGTCAGGTTATGGAGAAAAGGGAACACTTATACAATGCTGGCAGGAATGTAAATTTGTTCAGCCATTGTGAAAAACAGTGTGGTAATTTCTCAAAGAACTTAAAATGGAACTACCATTTGAACCAGCAATGCCATTATGGGATACATACCCAAAGGAATATAAATCATTCTACCAAAATGACACATGTACTCATAAGTTAATTGGAACAATATTTGCAATGGTAAAGACATGAAATCAACCTAGATACCCATCAATGGTGAGCAGAACAAAGAAAGTGTGGTACATATTTACCATTTAATACTATACATATATAGCCATAAAAAGAATACAATCACGTCCTCTGCAGCAACATGGATGCAGCCTGAGGCCGTCATCCTAAGAAGATTAACACAGGAATAGAAAGTCAAACACCACATATTTTCACTTCTAGGTCAGAGATAAACATTGAGTACACATAGACACAAAGATGAGAACGATAGACTGTGAACTACTGGGGTGGGGGGAGGTTGGGAGGAAGGGGGTGAAAGCTGAAAAATTAACTCTTGGATAGTATGCTCACTACCTGTGTGATGGGTCATTTGTACACTAAACCCTAGCAACATGTGATTTACCCATGTAACAAACCTGCACATGTACCCCCTTGAATCTAAATTAAAAATGGAAAAAAATGGATATAATAATTATAAAAATATAGCAAATTAAACACATTTACAATATAGTTTGCTGGATTCAAATCCCATGTTCAACATGAATAACTTCTATAATTGGGGAACATATTAATACTTATCCTTCTATAACTCATCTTTTCTCATTTGTAACATTAGATAACCATCGACCAACTCATTATTGTGAGATAATACTTTTAAAGATCTTGGAAATAGCATCTGAGGAACAATAAGCACTCAGTAAGTGCTAGCTGTCACCATTGTTATTTTATCATATTTAAAAATAAAAGCTTATTACCTGGGATTTTTATAAGTATCTGAATATCGTGTCCATTTAATATACGTTCTTTCAATTCACCTTTACAACTTTATTTGCATTTATATGTATCTAAGGACCATCTGTACAGTTATTTAGTGTGTGGTTTAAAATAGATTACATACATTTTATAATATCATACATTCTGTTCTGCTTAGCTTTTTATTCATCATTATGTTTCTGAGATTTGTTTTTCATGTATAAGTGGAACTTATTTAATTTTTTGCTGAGTCTGTATTCCTTCACAGGTATGTAACTTTTTTTATGATTTCCCTTTGATGCCATTTAGGTTGATGTAACCTTTTGCTTTTCCCACCAAAGCTATGAGGAACATCTTTAAATATATTTCTTCATGTACCTATGTGGAGGTTTCTCAGGGATGTATATTTTGAAATAGAATGACCTAGTAGGAAGATGTAAGTGGTCTCAATTTCATTCAACATTGCCAGCTTGAGCATCTCTTCAAGTGCTCTTTTGCTATTCCAGGTTAAACTTAGAAGAAATTTCTTGTCATACAATTTCCCTGTTTTCCCATATGGAATGCCTGCCTCTTGCCGGATTGTAGGAATTCCTTACGTATTTTGTACATGAATCCCTTGTTAGTTGTGCATGTTGAGAAGCAATGCTGTGTTGCCATGATCAGCACAATGTTGAGCCAGACTATTGTGGTTGAAGCTGGTTCCCCCATTCGCCAGCTTTGTGACCTTGAGCAAGTTCCTTGATGCCCTCTGAGGTGTGGTTTCCTCATATGTAAGACAGGGTACTCACAGTGGCCTGCCTCACAGAGAACTGCAGGACTGAATGAGTCAATGCAAGTAAACCACTTTGCACGGAGCCTGACACAGAGGGAGGCTTTAGTCATTTTTTCAGCAACATTTTTTTGTGTGTTTGTTTCTGCTCTGATTGTTTTACCCTACCCTTTGTTCTTGGGTCAGGGACCACGTCTCAGTAATGGTTTGTTTCTAAGTGCTTAATAAACTGCCTGGCCTATATAGGGGCTGTCTGTTAAATGTTTATAGATTGAATGGATGAATGCTTCTTGTGTCATGTTGCCTCCCTCATTACTGAAGTGCCCTTTCATTTCCTTAAGATGGAACCATGGACCCCACCAAATAACAGCTTACATCCCTATGCTATATCTGTGATTAAATCAAGGAAGGGGCTCCCTTTGGGGGATTTATGATAGCTTGGCTTCTGAGACATAGTTTCTTATACATTTTAAATTTATCCTCAACAGAACTAACTGCTTTCCACATTTTATAACTGTCTGCAAACTTAAAATATTTATTCCAGGTTTCATATTGTGGGTCAATATTGAAGCTTAGACGTCCCTGTGTTATATGAATGGAAAGATACACTGATAAAAATTCTCTGAATAAGCCCCAAGGATATCTGCCTAGAGCCTAGAATGAACTGTAGATGGATTTAAGATCAGAAACCCCATCCCCGACCTACAGGTCAGTGTTCTTTTATTTTTTTGTACCTTAGCATCTTAGAAATATTCAGATTATCTTAAGAACTGACCTTGAGTTTTAAGAGCCTCTGAGTACATATATTAAAAATATGTTTCCAGCCATGGCAATTTCCCCTAACTTGTCATGGAGCTCCAATTTAGAGAAGAATCAATAATGGTACATCATAGAACAAAAGGTAAATGACTGAAAAGTATGCATTTACGCAATTTAGAAGGGCTGAGAAAATGGAAGGAGAAATGAAAATGAGCAGGCAAAAGAGAAATGACATTGAATGATAAATACTGTTTTTACAACACATAAACATCTAGTAGAACCTTGTTCACAATTCATGTACTAAATATTACGGGTAAAACTGTGAGGACAAATGGAAAGGAAAGTAATATGAGAGCTGTGTAACATTTTCTCTAAATATTGCCAAAGTAATCAAAAAGATGTGACATATTTGCTATATCTGTTAACGAGTAATTGAAAATTTATGATCACTTTTTTCTTATCTAGGATTCTCATTAGTAAATTTTAATTTATTTTTTCTAATCTGTGAAGCATAAGACTTTCCATGGAGCTGAGCCATAGGGAACAGAAATATGATATAAAGGTTTCCTACATTTCGATTTAATCTACCAGTACCTTTTGCTTTTTGTGACTCTTAATTTCAACCAAGTTGCCTTAATAAATTTTGTCTAGCAATTTTTTAGCCAATGAGTGAGAATTAGATCTTAACAACTAAGGAATTTCCTGCCTTGTTTCTCCTCCTCCTCTAATTTCTTATTCTGGCTCATCTAGGTAAATCAAATTAATGTAGCCTGGGTATGACACTTGGATTGAACAGTAAAATCGTGATTTTCATTGACTATTTCCAGCTGAGTTTCCTTCCTCCCTTGTTCTAGGCAAAATTGTGCAGTCCCAGAGCTCCGCGTTCATCCCTCAAATTTACAGGCCTTTTGAGGCTGATTAGGAACAAATAAGGACTAAACTGGGAAGGTATGAACTCTCCCCGGCCTTCTCCTGCCTGCATTCATTCATTCATTCTGCAAACAGTAATTCAGTACCAAATGTAGGTCACGTGCTTGGTGCTGGAGCTGTAAAGATAAATAAAGGGTGGTTCTTTTATTCTATAAGGAACTTAGAGTGAGTGGGAGACAATAAAAGTGTTGCTATATTGTGAGTTAAGTGCCTTGGTAGCTGTGAAAGATCTGAGGAACCTCTCACTGAACTGGAGAGGGGAGAAGAGACAGAAGAGTCTTTGTGGCAGGAAGGAGGTAACTGAGTTTCCAAGAACGAGTAGAGATTTGTCATTGGAGAAATGGGCTAAGAGCATTCTAGGCCTAGGGAGCCACAAATACAATGGCTCAGAAGGATGTAACCCCATGTCTAGTTTGAGAAAATTAAAAATCACTCAGTAGTTACAGGCAAAGGAGAGTGGAGACAAAAGAGTTCAGGAGAGTTAGGAAAGGACCAGCATGAAAGGGAATTGTCTGTCATACCCACTTGCCTGCAGTTAATCCTGGAGACAACCGGGAAGCATCTAGGGGCTCTGTGCAAGGGAGTAACATGGAAGGAAACCAGATGGAGAAGGGATTTCACAGCGGCATGCCTGCAGAGAGGAAATCAGATGGGCAGCTGTCGGGGGATTCAGTGGGATTCAGTAAGAAATAGTATGCAACCAGGCGCGGTGGCTCACGTCTGTAATCCCAGCACTTTGGGAGGCTGAGGCAGGCAGATCATGAGGTCAAGAGATTGAGACCATCCCGGCCAATGTGGTGAAATCTTGTCTCTACTAAAAATACAAAAATTAGCTGGGTGTGGTGGCGCGCACCTGTAGTCCCAGCTACTCGGGAGGCTGAGGCAGGAGAATCGCTTGAACTTGGGAGGTGGAGATTGCAATGAGCTGAGATTGTGTCACTGCACACCAGCCTTGGTGACAGAGTGAGACTCCATCTCAAAGAAAAAAATAGAAAGAAATAGTATGCAATGGGACAGTAGCCTTGGAAATGGGTGACTGACAAGAATGATAATGAAAATGTAGGACTCTCCAATTTTAAGGACAGAAAGGGACTAAGGGGAAAGTGAAAATTGGGTTAAGGACGAAGGACAAGTCAGCCATATTTCCTGGCTGGGACTTGAGTATTTAGGTGATGTTGTTCTCAGCAAAAGAAAATTTAGAAGGAAGAAGATATTTGGGAGAAGAGGCGAGATGAATTGCATTGGAGATGTTTTAAGTTTTAGGTGCAAGTGTTACCTGTAAGTCATCCAGGTACACTTGGTAGGTGGGTAGCATAGACCCAAATATATCTGGACAATCTGGTTTCACAGTGTGGTATGATTACAGCTTATACTTCCTGTATAAGCTAGATATGACCTCGAGTATTACTACTTCTACTTCTAATAATACTAGAACTCATACCTTGTTCAATGAGTGGGAAGCAAAATTGATCTCTTCTACAGGGTCATCTTCCCCTTCTGATTCTAGGAATCCCTAATGTTCTTAGATACTAGTGCCCAGGTTCAAGAATGGGTGAATGGGAGGGAAGTCTCTTCTTCACTACACCTGGATCATTGAGATAAACTGTAACTTAGATGGTACCCTTTGCAGAAGCCTGGAAACCACATTAAATAAGTCTGCCATGGAGATTTATTGCTTAGGGTGGGCCTGCCTGTTCCCAAAACATCAGCAGGAAGCTAGTGACACACCTGTCTGAGAGATCTGAGAGTGGGAATGAGACATTCCATGTACTGCCTTAGGTAAGGAGTACTTTGTAGTAGTGTTGTGATTATTCAGGAAAATGCCATGACAGAAATTCGCCTAGTTTCCCTTTGCAATTTATAACTCTTTAATACATCCTCCTCTCACTTCAGGCAAAGAACTCTGATGAACAGGACATTATCCATGTTTAAAGGTGGAGATGTTCTATATTTGCAGTGAAGAAATAGGTTCTAGAGTAAAAAAGTGTTGTGCTCATGGGTTGAGGTCTGGGTCTGAAGTGCTGTGGCCAAGTTGCCTGCTCCTAAGTCCTCTATTCTGGATGTTACCACCAGTGCTAGAACCACTCCCAGGCCCAGGGCTATCAATTCTTTGGAGGAGGATAACCTCATACTCCAATAGATGCTCAATCAACAGTAGCTCATGACAAAGGCCAGAGCCATTGAGAGGAAACTATGTTCAATCTGCTCCTATAGTCCCCTCCTTGAGGGTACAGTCTCACCCCCACTTCTCCCTACCCAGAATGCTGGGTTGCTGCAAGTTCTGGGAGCCAGAACATCACCCACATTATCTTCCCTGATGATTCAGGGCTGTGGCTAGGCTACTGGGTGCTGACTTACATAGATCCGGGGCTCAAGAGGAAGATGGGGGATAGAATATAAAAATCTTGAGTAAAGACACCTGGGGCAAGATTGCAGAGTAAGAAGCTCTTGCAGAATAGACTGGTGTTTGTAGAACAATAGGAATGGGAAGGGTAGGTAAGAGGAGAACAATAGAGACTGGAAAAGATTGGTCAGAGGAGAAAAAGTTGTGCCAAGAGCCAATAGGGAGAGAGTTTAAAGAACGGTGTAGCCTAGATTGAATGTCAAATGCTCAGGAATTTAAGTGAGACAAAGGCTAAAAAGTATTTTCTTTCATATCTGTTCTCTACAAGCAAAATAGAGCCTTGCAATTGTGTTCACTACAGATCTTTATTTGCAATGGGCCAAAATAAAAGTACACATGTGAAATAAATATAGTTATAGATATAGATATATATCTGCCCCTGGTTCCCTACATAGAGCTTTAAAACCCTTGTAGATAGGGACAGTAGGATAATCTTTTGTTCTAATATGTGATATTTAACCCTAGTTCCAGACACAGAACTCCTAAGACCTTTATAATTTCCTGAGCAATGGGAGCCTCTAACACAGTGTTCCTAAATCCCTTAGAATTTCCGGGGTGATAGGAGCCTTTTACTCTAATGAGCAGACTCTTAGTGGGCTTCTGGATAGCCTCAGGTTGGTGCTGTTTGCCAGAGGAACCAACCATATGATTAGAGGGTTGAAACTTTCAGCCCTACCCACCAACCTCTGGAGAGGGGGAGAGGGGCTAAAGGTTGAGTTGATCATCACTGGTCAATCATGCTTATGTAAGGAAGCTACTATAAAAATCCCAAAACAGGATTCAGAGAGATTTCAGGTTGCTTAGCATGTGGGAGTGTCTGGAGGGTATCTGTGCCCAGAGAGGGCCTGGAAGCTCCGCACGCCTTTTCACATGCCTTGCCCTGTGCAGCTCTTGCATCTGACTAGTCATCTTTATGTGTTCTTAACATATCCTTTATTAATATAATCCACCCATAAACATAAGTAAGTGTTTTCTTGAGTTCTGTGAGCTCTTCAAGAAAATTAATTGAACCCAAGGAGACAGTCTTGGGAATCCCAATTCATACTTCTCTCCTCATATGCATAGGTGGCAATCTATAGTTTGCAATCGGTGGCTGAAGTGGAGGGCAGTTTTGTGGGACTGAGCCCTTAACCCACATGATCTGACTCTGCCTCCAGGGAGATAGTGTCAGAAATGAACTGGACTCTAAGACATGCAGTTGGTGTCTGCTGGAGAATTACTTGGTATGTGAAAGAAAATAAAACCCACATATCTGGCTTCAGAAGTGCTCTGTGTTGAATGTTGTGAGTGAGAACAAAAATAATTCTGTTTATTTCCCCCTATTTATTACAGTATGTCAGAGGAAAGCATGAAGAAGTCTATCGTAAACATTCTGTAAGAGAATCCAGGCAGGGCAGGGGCTCTGAGGCACAAAATGGGACCAGGGTAGAGGTTAAAGCCATGTGGCAGGAATGTGAGAATTATAGAAGATGAAATTATTCTTAGGAATTGTGGGGGAGGTGAGAAGGAGTGATTGGGGAGCAGGGGAATGCTTTTTCTTCTTCCCTCCTGCCTGCCTCTGCCCCAGCTAATCCTGACCTGGCTAATACTGGTCATGCAATGAGGTGGGAGGTGCCTGGGGATGAGGCTAAGGTGCAGTCAGAGAAAAAACTTGACTAAAAAGGAAAAAACAAGGGAGCAGGGGGGTGGGGGTGAGGTAATTCCAAGAAACTGTGGAGAGGACTGACAGTGACTCCTTGGAAAGGATGAAAAATAAATAACAATTCATAACATAAATAACTCCATCAATACTTCACAGTTTTGATGTTTTTAAAAAATTAAATTGACTAAATTTTCTTAAACACATCATCGACACACATTTAACCAACCACAATTATTCCAAAAAAAGGAAGAAAATGAAAAAACGAGTCCATCTATATGGTCTTTTTGTTTTTAATTATTTAAGGATTTATATTTATGTTGCCAAAACAGGCAGTTAATTTAGCTAATTTAGTCAACCAGCCGGTCATTTCAGGAGGAAAACAGGGCGTTCAGACAAGTAATGTTTCAGAATGCATGTCCCAAGCCCCAGCTGTTTGGCTGGAGTTTCTACTTTTTTGTTTGTAATATTGACATGAACAGATACAGCTCTTTAGGCCTGGGATGGAAATGGCAAAAAAAAAAGCTGTTAAAATGTGAACAGTAGTTGAGGATTATAGCAAAAAAGATAATCCTACAATATCTTCTGTTGATACAGTGGCCATTTCTAAAGAGCTTTATACTTCATTGTATGATTTCCCATAAAATCATAGAGATAGATGAGATGCAGGTATGAGCAACATTTATACTCTAGATAAGTAGAAGCTAGAGTCTCAATTCTTTACATGTTTAGGGCAATTCCAGGTGACACATCCCAGGCAGGACCATAAACACGGCTTGTGTTTTTCAAAATCCCATTCTGTCCTTCACCCATTATATTGCATGATCTCCGTATCGTAAGGAAACAAATTTCCTCTAGTGGCAAGCCCCTTGTGGGTGCTAAGTGCTTATTTATTGAAGATGGTAGTAATGATCAGGATAAATGTTATCATCTGGAATAAACAAACAAATGGTCAGTAGCCAAAGGGAACCCAATGCCAGATGAGTGTTCGTGGAATTTTATTGTTAGTAATAATGGTGTGAATAGAAAAGTGAAGCGAACATCTAAAGCAGAAGGGAAATGTTGAAGGCAGGCCCGTCCTCATTTCGGTTTAGTTAAGCTTAGATTTTTATGACATTGAAATGAATGGGAGAATGTTTTAAAATTAGCTCTTCACAAAAAAGAAACATAAAGACAAGGAAGTGATGACAGTTTTGACATAAAGCAACTGATAAAAACCCACATGGGAATACCCATTAAAGTTGAGCATCTAATATAACAACTGGCAGATGTGAGAGCTCTTTACCCTGAAGTTATAAGGGAATGAATTAATGAATTTGCCAGCAATTCTTTTTCTAACAGTCACATAAGAAAACTTGAGGCAACACCAGAGGAATAAAGAGCTCATGATAAGCTATTCACTTTGCATCTAACTGATGGCAATGTAAACCCCCATAAATCCAAGGTTTTTATAATGTTGGCCTTAAGACTTGAATGATATATTTTGCTACTCACATCTACAAAATGATACACAGCAGGGAAACTTTGGTTATGGACTTTCTGTCTACTACACATCATCTTCCTTTTCTATCACACTTGACATTCTTTCTTTCCTAGCCCATTTTAGAAATAGAACCACTCAGAGTTGGAATTAACTTTCTACTTGAAGAGTAGCATGATCTGGTCCAAATATAGCACATTGTCAGCTAGACCTTTCTATTAAATTCTGTTTCCCTATAAAAGGTTTAATTGGTTGTACGACTTTGGGCAAGTAACAAAGGCTCTGGATCTAAATTTCCTAGTTTAGGAGTTAGGCTCTTTCCAGACTTAAAATTATATGACTTTTTATCTGTTTCATGTAGGCAGTGAATCATACACAAATTACTTTAGCATGAAATGTTACAAATTCCGGAAGAAATCAAGGTAGAAATTACCATAGGGACACTCTTGAGAGCAGGGGATCTGTAAGGATACTTGTTGTGGGGCCTCAGCAAGGCAAGCAGAGGCAGGAGAGATGAAGTGAGTGGATGAACTTCCATGGCTGCTTAGTTCAGTGTTCTTCGCAGTGGAGTAGGGTCAACTCTCTCCTCCTCAGTTGGGAGTGAGCTCAAGGGGCAGATTCTTATCCTGGGTCAATATTCTGAAAATGTGTTCTACAGAACATTATTGCAGAGATTTTTAATAGAAATTACATTAAAGGGGGCTCTGTAGTAATATAAATTTGGGGATATGCTGGGTTATAGAAAATCAAACAGAATTCTTCCCAGGGATTTCAGGGGTCTTTGATGAACTAATACACATTGTGAAACTCTATTAGGCGGATTTCACAGTATTCAGTAGTTCCCAAGCTTATCTGAACCTAAAAGTTTTGTTGTTTTTTTTTAAATGGACATTCTCAAGGACTCAATTTTCTGATAAACATACTTTTGGAAACATTCTTGATAGAAATCCATGGCAAATTCAAATTCACTCCAATGGGTCAGGGTGGGGGTTCAAGGGATTCCTTTGATGTAAAATCCTGGCATCCATATTAATTAAGCTTGTTTATAACAAGTCCCCAATTTACAGATAACTGTGTGGGCAAAACCAGCTTCCAGAACTCTTACAGTGAGCTTCAACCTGTTTTTGTTTTTTAGATTTTCTTCATTTGCTTGATCTTACCTACTAATTAAGGTTTAGTTGAATTATGACTGAAAAAATATTTTTAAGATACTGTACCTATTTATGGTCTTTCCTCTGAGGTGTTAATAATACATATTTTTTTATTCACACAGGATTTCAGAAAATATTTTATCATTAGCCTGTTATAAAATTGATGAACTTTACAGCTCACCTTTACTTAATGGCAACAAAATTCACCATTGATTTTTCTGGTTAATTTAATCACATTGATGATCCACCATACCCCATGTAATTCATAATGTATCAAGTTTCAAATTTCCAGTCATTCCAAACTGGGATCAAAATTTGAAACCAGACCAAAATGTATCATTGTGAATACATTTTTAAAAATTTTTATAATTTTTAAAATTCTTAAATGAGACAAAACTCATTTTGAAGATAAATAAATCACACAGAAAGATCTCCACGTTTTCCTTGTTCTTCCACTCTAACATAGAAGGGATTTTAGAGTGCTATGCATTTGAGAACAAGTTTAAATAAAAGAAAGCAGAATCCCGACTGGTGAATTAATCTATTACTACATAGACTGTCTCCCTCAACCACCAGGCAGTAAAGAGTCATTTATGTGTCCAAGAGTTTAATGTTTTTTTTTTTAACCTGCAAATACCCAAAAGAAAAAAATCTTAGATAGAAAAATGGCAAAGTGATTTTTATCAAGGTACTGTACATATTATGCATTTGACAAATACCTCTGATTATATTTCAAATGTATTCATTCTGATGGGTCCCTGGTAAAGTCTTGCTCAGCATATTTCCAGTCATTTTGAAAGCCTCATGTAGGCCCTATGAAATCCTGGCTGACCAAGATTCATTTCATTTTAGTTTAAGAGAATATTGTTAGGTGAAACCTATTTGGCACTTAAGCATTTTTCTACTCTGCTAAGATATAACATTCTTAACAAAAACAAAAAACAAGAGAAAGTTCAAGAGCAGATAAGATTTATTGGCATTGCAGCCCATCACACAATACTAACACTATATTGATTCTATCAGATGTAGAACCACCTATGCAAAATGATTTTCCTTAATAGATTGAAATAATTGTTGGGAAGTGGGGGAGTGAGGCATAGTTGGCTTAACATTTGAGACCAGAGTATGAGAACCATGAATTAGAATCAGAAAGTGAAGACCTAATTTCTGTACTATTGTTGAAAATATGTAAACTATTAATTCTGTCTCCTTATACTTTTTGACCTTTGGATCCCTTGAATTCTCAGAAATGCTCAGGACCCCAAAGAGATTTTGCTTATATGTAATTTTATGTGTTATATATATCCACATTTACAGTGTTTGAAATTAAAAATGAGTCATTTTTTAAATGCAGCAATGCACAAGTACACATGAGATTCATTAGCTGCCAGAATGTTGATGTCATCACACAGCTTCTGGAAGAGTCACTGTAAGTAACAGCCAGAGGAACCAGGCAAGAGAAAGAAATAAGAGGCATCCAAATAGGAGGAGAGGAAGTCAAACTATCCCTGTTTGCTGATGATACTGCTCCCATGAGTACTGGAACACCAGGGTTCTTGGTCCCAGTGCTGGGTTTAGATAAAATGACACCGGCACACGTGGAATGGTTTTAAGGAGTAGAGAGTTTAATAGGCAAGAAGTGGCAAGGAGGAAAGGAGAAGGAAGAAGCTCCCCTTTACAAGACAGAGGGGGTGGGGCTCCATAGCTGAGAGAAGGAACCCCAAGTGCCCTGAACAGCAGCCAGGTATCTATGCAGAGGCTGGAGGAGGTGGTCTCTGGTCTGATTTGCATAGGGCTCAGGGGATTGGTTCGATGAGGCATGTCATTCATGTAGCCCTCGGAAAAAGCTAACCCTCCCACTCTAGCCTTTTAATATGCAAATGCTGGGCGCTGCGACTTTCTACACACGTGGAGATATGTGGGTGCCCTCATGTTGCCAGTAACACGTGGGGAAAGGGCAAGAAGGCCATGGATTTGGGTGGGCCCAGTTTCTAATGGCCTTCATTTGCATATCAAAGGTTGCAGCCTGGTTCTAAGAGCCAGGGCTTCCCTGCTGGACAAGAAACATTTCTGGAACTGCTTTAAAAGAAACAACTAGGGATACAGCTTGAGGGGGAGTAGGGTTCCAGCTCTGGGACATTGTGCTTAGGAATTTGAAAACGCTGCTATACTTATTCTGGTTACTACATTTCCTCCACTCCCCTTTCCCCTACCTGCCTTACCAAGGCTCATCTGCTCCAGTCCTTACCCTCAGATGAAGCCAGGAAGCTCAGTGAAAGGCTTCCCTACCCTTTGCACTAGTGTGTCTGCAGGTCGCTGGTTGTGTTGTATGTGCTGTTCCATGGTGTTGACTGCACTAATAGTAAACATTTTACTCAACTCTCAAAAAATAAAATAAAAAACAAAATAAAATAAACAACATTTTGTTGTTTCTTTTAAACTTTTTGTTGTTCTTTTAAAAGAAACAACTTTCTGGCCAGGCGTGGTGGCTCACACCTACAATCCCAGCACTTTGGGAGGCCAAAGTCCGTGGATCACAAGGTCAGGAATTCAAGACCAGCCTGGCCAACATAGTGAAACCCAATCTGTACTAAAAATATAAAAAATTAGCTGGGCGTAGTGGCGGGCACCTGTAATCCCAGTTACTTGGGAGGCTGAGGCTGGAGAATCGCTTGAACCCAGCGCGGGCACTGCACTCCAGCCTAGCGACAGAGTGAGATTCCGTCTGAAAAAAAGAAAAAGAAATGACTTTCCAAGGACCTCTTTTCCTTCCTATCTGACTAAAATAATTTCTTAATAACTCCTACCCTAACGATATGATTCAATACCTAGAAAACCCCATAGTCTCTGCCCAAAAGCTCCTTGATCTGATAAACAACTTCATCAAAATTTCAGAATGCAAAATCAATATGTAAAATCAGTAGCATTCCTATACACCAACAACATACAAATTGAGAGCCAAATCAAGAGTGTAATCCTATTCACAATAGCCACAAAAAAAAGAGTTAAATATATAGTAATATAGTTAACCAGGGGGGCAAAAGATCTCTATACTGAGAATTACAAAACTGCTGAAGAAAACAGAGATTACACAAACAAATGAAAAAACATTCCATGTCCATGGGTAGGAAGAATCAATATTGTTAAAGTGGGCATACTGCCCAAAGCAACTTACAGATTCAATGCTACTCCTGTCAAACTCCTATGAAATAACTGTTGGGCCACAGTGCCCAAAGCAACTTACAGATTCTTCACAGAATTAGAAAAACCTATTTTAAAATTTATATGAAACCAAAAATGAGCCCAAACAGCAAAGACAATTCTAAACAAAAAGAACAAAGCTAGAGTCAACACATCGCCTGAATTCAAACTATACTACAAAGATAGAGTAACCAAAACACCATGGTACTGGTACAAATACAGACACATAGACCAATGGAACAGAACAGAGAGCCCAGAAATAATACTGCAAACCTCCAACCACCTGATTTTCAACACAGTTGAGAAAAACAAGCAGTGGTGAAAGGACTCCCTATTTAATAAATGGTGCTGAGATAACTGGCTAGTCATATGCAGAATACTGAAACTGAATCTCTTCCTTATACTATATATAAAAATCAACTCAAGATGGATTAAAGACTTATATGCAAAACCTAACACTATAAAAACTCTGAAAGAAAACCTAGGAAATGCCATTTTGGACACAGGACCTGACAAAGATTTTATGATGAAGATGCCAAAAGCAATTACAACAAAAACAAAAATTGACAATTGAAAGCTAATTAAACTAAACAGCTTCTGCACACCAAAAGAAACTATCAAAAAGTAAAAAAGCAACCTGCAGAATGAGAAAAAATATTTGCAAACTATGCATTCAACAGACGTCTAGTATCCAGAGTCTAAGCCAAAAGATTGGAAAACCCTGTGTCCAATCTTTTGGCATCCCTGGGCCACACTGGAAGAAGGAAAGCAGTCTTGGGCTGCACATAAAATACACTAATACTAAAAATAGGTGATGAGCTAAAAAAAAAAAATCACAAAAAAAAGCTCATAATGTTTTAAGAAAGTTTACAGATTTGTATTGGGTCACATTTAAAGCTGTCCTGGACCACATGTGGCCTGTAGGCCATGGGTTGGACAAGCTTGATTTATAAGGAACTTAAACAAATTAACAAGTAAAAAAGGAAACAACCAAAAATACATTAAAAAGTGGGCAAAGGACATGAACAGGCAGTTTTAGAAGATGACATACATCCAGCCAACAAGCTACAGGAAAAAATGCTCAATATCACTGATTATTAGAGAAATGCAAATCAAAACCACAATGAGATACCATCTCACACCTGTCAGAATGGCTAGGCAAAAAATAACAGATGCTGGTGAAGTTGTGGGAAAGAGGGAACACTTATATGCTGTTGGAGGAAATGTAAATTAGTTCAACCATTGTGGAAAGTAGTTTGAAAATTTCTCAAAGAACTTAAAACAGAATTACCGTTTGACCCAGCAATCTCATTATAGTGTATATACCTATAGAAATATAAATTATTCTACCATAAAGACACATGCACGTACATGTTCATTGCAGCACTATTCACAATAGCAAATGTCCATCAATGGTAAACTGGATAAAGAAAATGTGATACATATACAACATGGAATACTACACAGCCTTAAAAAATGAGATCATGTACTTTGCAGCAACATAGGTGGAACTTGAGGCCATTATTCTAAGCAAACTAACACAGCAACAGAAAACCAAATACCAAATATTCTCACTTACAAGTGGGAGCTAAACATTGCGTTCACATGGACACAAAGAAGGAAACCACAGCCAAGGGGACCTACTTCAGGGTGGAGAGTGAGAGGAGAGTGAGGATCAAAAAACTGCCTATTGAGTACTATGATTATTACCTGCATGATTAAGTGCTCTGTACACCAACCCCCGGCATACAATTTATATATATAACAATCCTATACGCGAACCCCTGAAACTAAAATAAAAATTGAAAAAAAAATGAAAACTCACTGTACACTGGTAAGAGAAAGGGAACAAAACAAGGAAACAAAATGTTTTAGTATTATTAAAATAGTTTTGTTTCATGGATCCCCCACAAAAAGGGACTCAGGGACCCCCAGGAGACTCTGGATCACACTTTAGAAGTGCTATATTAATTCATGGCAATCATTTAAAAAATCTAGAGACAACAGATGCTGGAGAGGATGTGGAGAAATAGGATCACTTTTACACTCTTGGTGGGAGTGTAAATTAGTTCAACCATTGTGAAAGACAGTGTGGCAATTCCTCAAGGATCTAGAAATAGAAATTCCATTTGACCCAGTAATCCCATTACTGAGTATATATCCAAAGGATTATAAATCGTTCTATTATAAAGACACATGGACACGTATGTTCGTTGCAGCGGTGTTTACAATAACAAAGACCTGGAACCAACCCAAATGCCTATCAATGATAGGCTGGACAAAGAAAATGTGGCACATATGCACCATGGAATACTATGCAGCCTTAAAAACGATGAGTTCGTGTCCTTTGTAGAGACATGGATGAATCTAGAAACCATCATTCTCAGCAAACTGACATAAGAACAGAAAACCAAACACCATATGTTTTCACTTATAGGCGGGTGATGAACAATGAGAACACTTGGGCACAGGGAAGGGAACAACACTCACTGGGGTAGGTGGGGCAGTGGAGGGGAGCAGAGGGGGAAGGATAGCAGGGGGGTGGGGAGGATGGGGAGGGATAATACCCGGAGAAATGCCTGATGTAGGTGATGAGGAGGATGGAGACAGCAAACCACCACGGCATGTATGTACCTATGCAACAATCCTGCAGGATGCAGGATGTGCACGTGTACCCCAGAGTCCAAAGTACAAAAAAAAAGTGCTATATTGATTCATTAATTTAGTAAATGTTAACAAATAACTTTATACAGGGAACAGGGAGAGACACTAGAGATATGCGGTTAACAGGACAAAGTCCTTGACCCTTTGTTGCTTTATTGCCAAACAATGCAATCCATAATTTTCAAAATAAGCTTCTTGAAGGAGAGATCATGTTTTCTTCATAAGGTGACCTCAAAGTTCTGTGGCTATACATAGTAAATGCTCAAATAATGCTTGCACAATAAAGGGAAAGTTCCAAGACTTATCTGAAATACTAAAATTTCTGTCCTTTATCACTGAACCTATGATTATGTACTGTATCTGAAAATACGCCACATTATATCATTTTCAACATAGGTAAATCATGACTCTCTCTTTGTTTGCTATTCCCCAAATCACATAGCATGAGAAGAAAACTAGTTTAGGAAAGCCCAAATCAAAGGACATGACCAAAAAGACACAGAGATAAATTGATTGTTATTCAACTGCATAGCATTATTCTCTGAATTTTTTTTTTTTTTAGGCAAAGTTTCCTCTGTTGCCCAGGCTGGAATTCAATGGCTGGTCTCGTTTCACTGCAACCTCTGCCTCCCGGGTTCAAGTGATGATCATCCTGCCTCGGACTCCTGAGTAGCTGGGATTACAGGCGCCCACCATCACACGCAGCTAATTTTTGTATTTTTAGCAGAGATGGGGTTTCAGCATGTTGGTCAGCCTGGTCTCGAACTCCTGACCTCATGATGTGCCTGCCTCGGCCTCCCAAAGTGCTGGGATTACAGGCATGGGCTTACTGCACCCGACATTTTCTATGAATTTTTGAGTTCTAAAGATTCATGGTACAAAAGAATAGATATCCTCTGAAAATCAACTAGATCTGAGTTTAAATGCAGCCACACCGGAGTACAAGCTGTGGAGCCTTGGGAAAAAGTTTTACATCTCTGAGCCTGTTTTGTTCTCCTTTAAATAAGAATAAAACAAAATGATGCTATTTTGAAAGCCACATTATATAATGGATATATGATTTAGAACCTCAAAAAGATAATACAAATATTGTAATTGTTAGCTTTAATCCTCCCAATAATTGTTATTGACATTCACAGGGAAAGAATACAATAGAAAATAATTCCAAGGATATAGAGAAGACAATGAGTTGAATCCTCAATTCTCTGATGAACTTAAGAGAAGAGGGGTGAGATCAAAAACAGAATCAAAAGAAATTCTGGGCCAGGCATCGTGGCTCACGCCTGTAATCCCAGCACTTTGGGAGGCTGAGGCGGGTGGATTAACTGAGACTAGAGTTTGAGACCAGCCTGGCCAACATGGTGAAACCCCATCTCTACTAAAAATACAAAAAAATTAGCTAGGCGTGGTGGCGCATGCCTGTAATCCCAGCTACTTGGGAGGCTGAAGCATGAGAATTACTTGAACCTGGGAGATGGAGGTTACAGTAAGCTGAAATCACGCCACTGTACTAGAAAAATGTGAAGCACAGAATGATAAAAATCCTATTGGTTTTAAGCAAAAGAAGAAATCCCAGGTATTATATTTTCATTGGAAATATCTCATAGTATTTTATCATGAAAACTATATATTTTTTCCTTCTAGGGTATTACACTACCAAATGTCCAAGACACATTAGTTTTTAAACTAATTTTTGTTTTTCAAACTAATTTTTAAGCTTTATTGGGATATACTTCACATAAAGACATATTAATTTGATGAAACAGAAAGTAACAAAGTTATAACACACGACTTCAATTTTAAAAACAGTCATTTCTGGCCAGGTACAGTGGTTCATGCCTGTAATCCCAGCACTTTGGGAGGCGGAGGAGGGCGGATCACCTGAGGTTGGGAGTTTGAGACCAGCCTGCCGAAATGGAGAAAACCTGTCTCTACCAAAAAAAATACAAAAAATTAGCTGAGCATGGTGGCACAAGCCTGTAATCTCAGCTTCTTTGGAGGCTGAGGCAGGAGAATTGCTGGAACCCAGGAGGCAGAGGTTGCAGTGAGCGGAGATGGTGCCATTGCACTCCAGCCTGGGCAACAAGAGTGAAACTCCATCTCAAAACAAACAAATAAAAAACTCAGCCATTTCCATAGATGCCTATGTAATTATTAGTTTTAGGAGTACTTTATGCTAACTTTTTCTTTGATTTTCAAGAAAGCTAAATCTCTGAAAATGTCCTCTAATTATTATTGCAAACAAGAAGCTTAAAATTAACTATGGCATGGATGAAGATAAAGTGCTTCAATAAGGAGAAAAGAATTGCTGGAGAGAAATAATTTAAGACCCCTGTAAAATACAAGCCAAGCTACCTAGAGCACATATTACGTTTCTAGCTACTGTAGAACATGAGTTATTCAGTATAACTTTCATCGTGACTGAAGATTTCAGGGATGTATGTGATTACAATTGTTCATGCTCAAGAGCTGAACACTTGGATGTGAATCAAGATTTGGAGTTGCTTGTGAATTGATTTTGCCTCCTTAGGCTCAGCTCTTCTATTGATACTGAATAAAAATCTTTCACCAATTCAACAGATTACTCTGCAGGTACCACACTTTGAATTTACTATGTAGTATTGAAACAGAAAACCCCAATTTGTTGTGCTGAGAGGAGTTTAGTGTTTAATGAAAGACTAGAATAATATTGCACCAACATGTCTAAAAGCAAGATAAATAATGAAGGTGAATGATCCATCTCTATGTATATCTACAAAACTTTGTATCTGATTTTTAGTTAAATTTTTTCTTGTTTGTTTGGATGATGACACCACATTGATTCATTATTGTTGTGTCAGTGACAGGGGAAGGCAATAGGCTTGCATATTTAAGCAAGGCAGAAAAATGATTTATTGGACTTCTGTCGTTAATCCGTACTAGGTTACTGAATCCATTTACGATTTTAGACACTGCTATTGTATTTCTGTCAAGTAAAAAATTACTCATGACTTGGCTAGAATGCTGTGATAAACGTGAACATTTAACCCATAAATCTGAAAATTTAGGTGAATTGGAGAAATTCATTGAAAATCAAAATCTAACAAAAAAAAACACATAAAGAAATAAAAAAATCTGAGTAGTAGTCCTATTATCTATTAAAGACACTGAGTTCATTATTAAAAACATTCCCATAATGAAAATCTCCAGGCACAAAGGACATAAGCAGTTAATCTTCTCAAATTTTTAAAAAATAAATAACAATAAACTTACATAAATCCTTCATAAAATGCACTCCTCAAGTCATTTTGTGAGTTTGGCACAACACTCATACCAACAAAAATCACATGCAATTTTTCTTAAAAACATAGATGCAAAAATCTCAAAGAAAAGATTAGTAAATCAATTGAATCTGGTATGTGTAAAAATGATAATAATAACCAAGATAGATTAACCCTAGGAACACAAGTTTGGCTTAATATTTGAAAATCAATTACTGTAATGCTCTGATAATGGAATAAAGAAGAAAAATCAGATGATTAATTTGATTAAGAAAAGACCTTTAATAACATTTTATATTTGTTTATTATTAAAACTCTTGGAAAGTAACCAGTAAATAAATAGAACTTTTAAAATCTGATAAAGAATATCTATGATTATTCTAAAAAATACCCATGAAAATTCTCGATGAAATTTGATATTTCATTATCAAATGTAATAATGAAATACTGAAAGCTTTCCTCTTGAACTCAAAAATAGAACAAGATTGCCAATATAACCACTTCATTTCAACATTGGGAGATTTGTCATTGCACAAAGCAGAATAAAATAAATTTAAAAAATCAAAATAAATAGTATGAGAATTGGAAAGGAAGACTTACAATTCATAATTGTTACATATAAAATCCAAAATATTCTGCCAATAAACTATTAGGATTAATAAGTCAAATTAGCAAGATCATTAGATTCAAGGTCAATAGTATTTCTCTACAAAGCAAGAAAAAACTCAAAATAAAATAGAAAAACGTATTACTTACAATAGCATCAAAAACATTAAATAACTAGGAATAAATCAATAGAATATGTTTTTATAAATGCCTGTAGACAGAAACCTATGAAACATTACCTAGAGAAATCAAGAACAAAATAAATATATTATAAAACTCAATGTATTAAATATATTAATTTTCTTTGAATTTATTGTTAAATCAAATGTTACCCCAGTTGAGATGACAAAAAGCATGCTTTTTTCAAAATGGACAATCTAATTTTAAGAAAATATATAAAAACTGAAAAGGTCCAAATGAGCAAGGACAGTCTTTAAGAAGAATGTACCACTAAATCTGAAAACCTGCTATAAAGTTAGTACAATTAAAACAAGGTGAAATTCATTCAAGGATAAACAAGTAGATCAGTAAAACAGAGTAGGGTCCAAAAACAGACTCGCAGATATGGTGAACTAATTTATAGGAGAGGAGACACTGCAATGTAGTTGAGAAAAGATGGTCTATTAAATAAATGGTTCTGGACTATAAAAATATGTTTGTTAGAAAATATTGAGTCCTATCTTATACCTTGTAGAAAAGTCAGTTCTATTAAAGTTGAGAAACATTTCAGTCTTAGTCATTAAAGCCATGAAAATTAAAACCATGAAGGCAGTATTAAGTACAGGAGAGAAACTGGCCCTCACATATGTTACTGGAGTGGGGTGAGTCCATCACTTTGGAAAACTGTTTGGTAGTACTGACTACAAATACTTTAATATCCTTATTACTTGGTTCTGTAGTAGACTTTTAAAATAGTCATCAAGTAGATTGGCATTTGTTAGGTTGTTTTCTGGATGCTTTATGGTTTTATTTTTCCCTGAATGGGATCTTTTTTTTTAAATCCTTTGAACTGAATTTTCTAATTACTGTGCTATAAAAAGCTTGCTTTTCTATGTTGATCTTGTTTCTTGCCATGTGTATTTAAGTAGAAATTCTTAGCATCTAAATTAGCATAACTTTTATCTTTCTTTTTATATAGTTTGCCACTTACTTTTTCTTGTGTTATTGCTTTGGCAAGCACCTTTCTTTCACTAAAATTACTGAATATTAGTAATGAGAGCCAAAATATTTTTTATCTGACATTTTCAATGAGATACATTAAAAATGTATCTCATTTAATCACTTTAACATTGAAAATGATAAAAATAGTGTGTTCATAGGTTTCTGGTAACTACTGTTTATCAAGTTAAAAAACTTTTCTTCTATTCTTTTTAAGAGTTTATATTAAGCTGTTTATATATCCCTTTGTTTATTTTAAAATCTATCCCATATATCCCTTCATTCGATTTAAAAATTGTTTGTGTGTGCACACATGCACATCAGTGTTTGTATACTATATATTTTTTGTCCTTCTCGTAAGTTTATTTTAGGATACAGATAATGTTAGGTTTTAAAATCAACTGAGAAGACCTCCCTCTTTTTCTGTTCTCTAAATCAGAATATTTCTTTTCCTTAATGGGTTTGAAAAACCCACAAAATCATTTGAATTTATTCTTTCTTAGAAGTATATCTTGTCAACCTTTGACTATCTATTTACAATTTTTTCCTAGGTTTACAAAATTTTTGAGTCAGTTCTGGTATTATACATTTGTTGGGGGGAGGCAGTGATACTTCTTCTAGGTTTTCACATGTATTGTTATACATGTTTGATATATTTTAATACTGTAAGTCCCCCTCTTTATGTGCAGTTAAAGAATATTATTATTATTTTTTCATTATACTTTAAGTTCTGGGGTACATGTGCCAAACATGCAGGTTTGTTACATAAGTGTACATGTGCCATGGTGATTTGCTGCACCCATCAACCCATCATCTACATTATTTCTCCTAATGCTATCCCTCCTCTGGTCCTCCATGCTCCAACAGGCCCCGGTGTGTGATGTTCCCCTCCCTATGCCCATGTATCCTGATTGTTCAACTCCTACTAATAAGTGAGAACATGCGGTGTTTTGTTTTCTGTTCTTGTGTTAGTTTGCTGAGAATGATGGTTTCCAGCTTCATCCATGTCCTTGCAAAGGAAGGGATATTATTTGTAATACTATTGATATATTTTGTTTTTTTCTTATTGATGAGATCATTTTCAACAATTTTGTAGTCTTTTCAAAGATCCAGAATTTGGTTTTAATGATCCAGTCTATGATTTTTTTTATTACACTACACTTTCCCAAATTTAACTACATTTATTTTTAATTCTGTCAGGTTCTATGTACCTTCTAAAATGATGCATTGTCCCTGTCTATATGGTTCCAGTTGGAGTAGTCTCAATGCACTGGTAACCAGATAAGATCTTTTATTATACTGCTTAACTTATCTTAAAATATATTCTGTTTAAAAGGATGCAAAATCCCAAATGTAACTATGACTGTAGATCCTTTTGTTCAGCCCCTAAAAGCATTATATCTCTTGCTAGACCCAACCCCATAAAATCAAGTAGAAACTTTCACTAATGGAAGGTCTTTATTATTTGCTTCTTCTATCTCCTCTTCCAGTAATTAAGCAGAAGTGCAACTTACCCAAATCCAATATTCTATTGTGTATTGGGGTTGTCCAGCCTTGGTCAGAATTATAATTATTTTACTCCCATTTGTTGTTTGACATTTGAAATATCCTTTGATAATTGAGGATGTTGAGACATACCTCCAAAGACTCAAGACTGCAAATAATTTTTCCATGTCTATAACTATAATGAAGCATTTCATGTGCTGTTTGCATGTCTTCTTGACCCTCTCACCCAATTTGAATGGCTTTGAATAAATAAACTCCAAAATATAGAGTATTTTACTTGAGAAACAATCCTTCCAACATACTTGCTCATTCAGCTGTCACTAGAAGTCAAGAGCGTGAAATATTTTGAAAACAATGTTTCAAAAGATTCACTCAGACATAAAGCCATGCTATTCATTTCTCCCCCTGGTGGCTTAAAGTGCTTTAAGCCACTGACAAACAAAAAATGGGGAAAAAAAGAAATCCTTGACTGGCTGACATTTTATTTTCTTCAGGAAATAAAGGAGAAGATGTCCCTAAAACTGCCAATAGCATTGCTCAAATTGAGAGTCAGGCATCTAGGTCTGCAAGAAACCAAGTTGCCATTTTCTTGATAGTTTCAAGTCTCAGAGCAAATGTTGGTCTAAAGCCAGCAGTTATTCTATTGCTTATTTCCTGATGTACAGCTTTCAGTGACAGAGGATTTACTTGCAACAAACAGAGACGGTTAAGAAAGTGAGAGCCATGGTATACTGATAATTATGTTTATAGAGAACTTATATAAAATACTTTAAATGTAAACATTTACTTATATACTTAGATGTTTTGCCTTCTTTTTTTTTTTATCTCTATGTTTGCGTTATACCCAATCCAACCTCAGATCAATTTTGTAGAACTAAATTAGGCAGATTGGGATGATCCTTTCCACCTGTTCTAAACAGAAACATTAGTTATATGTTGCAAAAATAAACTACATTTTTCTCTTCTGATCTCTTCAACTCTCTGTGATTGCTAAAGTTGAGCTGTTTTCACATAGGGAAGTAAAAGGCAACAACACCCTCTCTGCTCTGCAAACTGCCGTTCATTTCAGGAAAATAACAGTCTGTTGGCTGGAGATCCAGCTGCTTGTCATGTTAGACCATGTGGCGTCTGCTGCTGAGTCCAGCTGTACAGCCAAGATCAGTGCCCTAAGGACTGAGCACAGAAATGCTGTGATCCCTGGCAGTGACAGGGTCTCTGCTAACAAGCCTCTAGACATTCAAGATGAAATGTCATCACCCCAGCACAGCTATCACAGAGAATGAAACAAAGCATCTAAAGACCTTTAATAGCATCAGAGTCTGAGAAATAAGTGAAGCATCCCAGGTTTAGTTCTCCGATCTATGGAGCTGATGTCAATTCTGTGAGTAATTGTGACCCCTTCTCTGTTACCTTTATCCCCAGTACTCAGAAATGAAATGTTAACTTGTAATAACAGGTTTTCCCATGATTAAGCTTAAAGCATTTTTGGATCTTACTGCTAGTTATCATTCATTATTTGATAAGTAATTATTAAGTGTCTACTGTGTATGAGTTCCTCTGCTCAAAGTTCAGGTAGACAAAGAAATTGAGAATCAGGTTTCCTACCTTTATGGAATGGCAGGTAAGAATCATTCAATTTTTACTCCAGGCTCCCCCAGTCGTACTGTTTTGGCTGAATTCTTTAATGTTAGTCTTTCTTGGGGTTCCTTTATCTTTCTGTGGTGGCCTCAGATTGTGTGGAGATGAGCTTGGTAAAGGGCCTCATCTTGTCTTTTTGTTATCTACCCACACAGGCTTACCTGAAATGTTCATCATACTGGTTAACGTAGCCCTTCCTATTCATTGGCTCTTTGCTGTTGGGAGTATCAGAACTATTTCTTCAAGTCTGCCTGAGGCACCAATTTCCAAAAGTTATTTCCTCTATTGGGTCTTGTCATCTACCTGGAGAAGCTTCTGGGCATGCCACTGCATTACTCTTCCTAGAGAAATCTGTCCAGAGTGATGTGCGTATCCCCCACTCTCCTTTACTTCTGGGCAAGTCATTTTCTTTGCACCCCAAATTTTCTATCTCATTGCCTCTAGCCAAGACATTTTGGCCAAGGCATTTGGTCTGTATGCTGAGTCCTCCCCTTCTAGACATGCAGCCTTTTGAAAGACTGAGCGCAGAGAAATTTAATAGGTTGTTTTGGCTTTTAGCTATAGTATGACTTTTCTGAGGTCTGCTTGTGTAGGAGGGGGGTAGGAATAAATGGGAGGTGGAAAAACAAAGAAAAACAGTGAAAAGTATCAAGTTGTTGGAAGGATGGTAGAACACCCCAAGCTCTCAAACACTGCAGTGTAAATAAGTACAATCATTCAGAATAACTATTTGACCCAATTTGCTAAAGCTGAGCATAAGCATATCCTATGACCAGCAGTTCCACTCCAAGGTTCTACTCAATCTAATTATACACACAATAGAAATGCACACATATGTTCACGACAAAAAATTTACTATAATGTTTATAAGAGCACCCTGTGGTAACCCCAAACTGGAAATTACAAAGTATCTATCTATAATAATACAGATAGATACATTGTGGTATAGTAATATAATAAATACTATATAGCATTTGAAATCAACCATCTATGAGTAGATGCAAAAATGTGGATAAATTTCATACAAAAAATGTTCAGTGAAAGAAGCCAGGCACAAAACAGTGTATAATGTATGCTTTCAATTACATGAAGCTCAAAAACAGGCAGCAGTGGTCTTTACTATTGATGATCAGAACAATAGCTATCTTTGGGCATTTAGTTACTAGAGGAGGGTATGAGGTGGGCTTCTAAAGCACTAGCAATGTTCTGATTCTTGATTAAGGTATTGGTTGCACAGATGAGCTGTACACTTAGCATATATGCAATTTTCTAGTGTGCCTATTGTACTGGGTTGAATAGTATCTTTCTTTCCAAAATGCAGAGCCACCTGGGACCTCTGAATATGCCCTTATCTGGAAATAGAGTCTTTGAAGATGTAATCAAGTTAAAGTGAGGTCATACTTGATTAGGGTAGACCCTATTCTAGTGACTTGTGTCTTTATGAGAGAGGAAAATTTGGACACAGAAATACACATAGAGGGCAGAAAGCCATCTGAGGATGAAAGCAGACATTGAAATGACGCATCTGAGAAAGGGAATGCCAAAGACGGCCAGCAACCACCATAAGCTAGAGGGAGTCATGGAACATATTCTCCAGCCTCCAGAAGGAGCCAAGCTAGCTGACACTGATTTCATACATTGGAACTCCAGAAATCTAAAACAATAAACTACTATTATTTTAGGATACCTCGTTTATGGCAATTTGTTACTGCAGCCCTAGGAAACAAATACACCTTATGTACAATTCTTGGCTTAGGTTGTAAAGAGAAGCTTTTAGATTGAGTATACTTCAAAGAATTTGGGGAAGATTTAGAATGCAGCAAATAGTCAACAAATAACACTTGACCATGATTTAATCCTTTAAAATGGGGTCCCCAACCCCAGGGCTACAGACCAGTACCGTCTGTGGCCTGCTAGGGACTGGGTGGCATAGCACGAGGTGAGTGAGGGCGAGTGAGCATTACTACCTAGGTTCCAGCTCCTGTCAGATCAGCAGCAGCATTAGATTCTTAGAGGACCATGAACCCTGTTGTGAACTGGACACGTGAGGGATCTAGGCTGCATGCGCCTTATGAGAATCTAACTAATGTCTGATGATCTGAGGTGGAACAGTTTCACCCCACTACCCCCCCCCCCGCCCTTCCCACCCACCCCACACACACCCTAGTCCATTGAAAATCATCTTTCACAAAACTGGTCCCTGGTGCCAAAAAAGGTTGGGCATCACTACTTTAAAGCTCTATTAAACTAGTTTTGATCTTTAAACAAATGATAGAGCCAAAATCTTCCAGTGACTCCTTCTACAAGTAATGCTACCCAGAAAAGTTTCTATAAGCCAAGCATTGTCAAGGCATTAGTAAGTTGGGATGTTCTCCTGTAGCTCAATTCCTTTGTTGGAATAGATAACACTCAAACCCCAGCTACTTAGAAAAGGACAAGTCACATGTGCTACTAGTTGTTTTCTTGTTTTGTCAGGGGGTGAAAGTACAGTCACTAGAAAATTGCATTGTCCTGGCTATGAATATGGCTGGACATTTTTAGTGTCCACTATTTTTTAGGCACTATATATAATGTGTGACCATAAGCATTGAGCGTGTTTTTAAAACATGCCAGGACTGATCTATAAAAGAGTGCCATCCATCAAAATGGTTACTTGTGCACCACATACCTTGGCATCACTTCCATCACTCAAAATGTTACTGGAACTCCTCTTGTGGAAATTTTCTTCAAATCTAGTTAATGAACCACACAAGAAAATCAGCCTCATAAATTTATAGTCACACATAATTCTGACCATTAAGGGTGTCATCTTGCTCGATGGATCATACCCATGTCATCCATCAGAATTGACTTTGAATAACTTTTGACCATTTTCTCCAATAAAACCCACCATCCATGGAAAAATGTTTGCCTCAGAATGAGCATATCCAAAAGAATAATAGCTTTCAAAAATCCTTTAGAAAGCATGCTTAGCACAATGCCTCACAGATGTTGTCACCCAGTAAGTATTTGTGAAATAGCTTTGAATGCACTGTGTAGATTCTGAAGACAGTACTAAAAATTTCCTGAAATTGAAAAAAAAAAAAAGATTTCACAGTAAGTAAGTAGTTTTCTAAGATGTACTGTAGGCAGGAAATGTGTTAAATTATAACTATGTACTTAAATTGTAATTCATGTAGAAAATAAAGTAGTATGACTCTATTGGCACATCAATACAAATCTTTAGAAGGTATGATTTTACGCATTTACAAATTATATACAAAGAGCATGCATGCAACTATATTTATGATTAGGTTTTACTTTTGTTTACTTTTGATTTCTGGGATGATGGATAGCATAGCAGAACATGATTTCACATACATTTATTTTTTGTCCAATTTTGTTGTTTGGCACCGTCTATTCCTTTGTTGTCAAACCATAACTGTGAATCTAGAGGTTACATTTGTGAAAGCAGCAGGAAGGTAGTAAAACAGACTGAAACAAAGACAAAAGTCACTAACATCGGGATAGCTAATGTGGAGTACTGTGAATTGTTTTTCTTACCCCAGGAACACTGTTGGATAAGATTCAGGGGAAGAAATGAATTATACCTGAAAGATTAAGTGACAAGTGCGACTGAATTGTCAACAGAAAAGAAAGTGACAGAAACTGTTAAACAAAGCATTTTAGTGATTTAATGTAGGATAATATTTTGCCTTAATAGTCTTATGGCTTAGCCTGGCTTCTTAACCAGTCACTCTCACAGATGTAAAATGGCAGGTCAAAGCAAAGCCATTAATTTTTTAAAAAGTGAACATGTAATATTAGGCTTTCAAAGTGGATCGCATGGTAGGGATGTAAAATGGTGCAGTCACTTTGGAAAACAATTTGGCAATTTCTCAAAAGGTTGAACATGGTTATCATATGACCCAGCAATTCCCCTCCTCTGTATATGCCTAAAAGAGATGAAAACATGCTCACACAAAAACGTATTCACAAATGTTTATGGAGCATTATTTGTATTCGCAAAAAAATAGAAACAACCTAAATGTTGACAAAGGGGGTAAACAAAAGCTGAGAAATTGTGATAAACAAAAAGTGATGTATCCAGGCTATGGCATGTTGTTTGGCAATATAAACAAATTGAAGTAGTGATAGATGCTACAATGAACCTTAGAACATTACACTAAATGAAAGATACTGATCACAAAAGACCATATATGATATGATTCCATTTATACGAAATGTGAAGGGTAGGCAACACTTTAGGGACAGAATATATATTAGTGGTTGTCAGAGGTTCGGGGGAGATGGGGGTGAAAGAGTTACTACTAATGGGGAAACAAATTTTGGGGGAGAGGTGACAAAATGTTCTAAAGTTGATTGTGGTGATGGCTACATATATATATGTGAATAAACTGTACATGGTTTAAAGTGGATTGTATAGTATGTAAATTATATCTCAATAAAATTGTTTTAAAAATGGCTTAAGTCTTTTTCAAAAGTCTCAAGGTGTGTGCTAAAAGGACTTTCTCCCTAGGTAATATTAAGTCTTCCAGAGAAAAGATAGGGAATGAGTCTGGACTTTCAGCAGCTGAGAAACTTCATCTTCTGCTGCTTCTCCAGCAATAGCATAGATTAAGTCAAATAACATAGAGATATTTCAGCTGCTTTGTAGGTTCTTTTTTTATCAGAGCCTATTATGCTTACTGAGTCAATAGGCACTTATATGTGATGTCTTGCAACCAGTTTAGCTCTTTGGAGACCATACTAGCCTCTGACTTTTCTGAGTTTCTCCAATGTCTCAAGAAGTTGAGGCTATTACATTAAGCATTTCAAGGACATTGAGTTGTGTTTACATGCATAAATTCTGGTTGAGCTAGAGTGTCTTTAGGAAATCAGTTCTGACTGATGCCACTTATATCATCAGTTATTTTTCTGTTAATTTTTTAAGTTCTCAGTTATTAGGCATTTATTTATGCCAGGGATTTACCTAATTTTATGAGTATTCTCATTCGACCCTTACAACAATGTAACATTGCATAACATCATGGGAACACCACACAAAACAGATGCAATGTTCAACTGAGAGGCCCTAAGTTTTCGTTGTTATCCTTTATTGCTCAGAGGGAGGTTCAGAGCCTTTCCCAAGAAGATGTAACCAGTAAATGGTGGAGCCAGAAAGTGAGCTTCTTCCACCTGACTTGGAAACTGTATTAGATGACACTCCTGGCTGAGTTAGCAGAGACATCTCATTAACAGAGAATAGGGACTAAGATCTAAGGCTCCGTTTTCACATGACAGGAGTTCAAATATTGGTTGTATAGTGTAATATTGTGGGCTATGGTTAATTGCTATGTTCTTTATGCCTCAGTTTCTTGGCCATTATGTCAGAATGATAATAATTTTATGACATTTTAAAACTTTAAATAAGATAATCCTTGTAAAAAAAAAGTCATTATAATTTCCAGTGTTCTATAAAGCTATCAACAAGTGTCAACTCTCTATGAGTTTATGACTTTATTACAGGATAATTACATTACTAACTCTATGTGCACCTCAGAAGGAACAGTGGGATGACAGGACTATCCAATTATTCTAGCTGCCTTAGTGATAAAAAATTGGATCTCCCCATTATGGATGGATCAGTGAAGAATTAATTACTGATATTTTGCATACCTAAATTGGCTTCCACAAACATCAGTCTATGATGTAAAGTATATATGTTCTTATAAGTTCTTCTAAACCTTGAACAGTGAATAATACACATTTAAAAACAGGTGAACTGTGTTTTATAGAGCTGAGGTACTAGAGCTTATTTTGCCTCGATTCAGTTATGAACAGACATGGAATAGTGTTAAGGTATCTCAATTCCCCTGCACAACATACCTGTACTTGTGAATCTACATTTGAGAAACATGCATATTTGAGAAACAACTCATCAATATGTACTTTTGAAAAAGCAATGAAAATATTCTATACACTAATATGGAAGCTGTTTAAAAGATTAAGCCAAAAAAAGGAAAGAAAAGCAATGTGTGGAATAGTGTACTTTATATGATAAAACGGTCCTACAGAGGGAGGAATGCAAATATATAGTTGTATCTCCTCATAGAGTGCAAAGTGACACTGCTGATTAAAACATATCAACGAACAGTAGTTACCCATGAGAAAGGTGGGAGGAAGCATGTGGATATGGACAGCCAGAAGGGATGAGAGTCTTCACTCAGGTTCATCCTATTTCTGATTGATTTATACTTGTGAATGGACTATTTATTTAAAAAGTTTAAGATAATTTAAAAAATAAATCTCTTAAATGATTTCTGGTTAACATTGAAGAAGCATACATCCCTTTCTTATACATGATCACCATTGAAGAACAGAGTAAAATGGCACGGAAACTTCTTAGTTATCACTTAGGAAAAAACACAAATGAAGAGCTAGTTGTTTTCAATCACTATATTTGTAATTATGGACTGGAAAATTTTTTAAAAAATACCATAGAACACAAGGAGAAAGCTCAGGCGGTGGTGGCTAGCTAAAAAAGGAAAAGATAACTCAGCAGCCAGATACTTTCCCAGGGGGAAGAGCATGACCTTGAGGCCAGGTGTGCAGAGTTACATCCAAGGAAAGTCCAACTCAACTGTATTTTTTGTGCTTACCATTTTAACCCGACGATCGTTTGCTCATAATGTCAAAAAGACAAGAGCTCAAAAGAAAGTTTATTTTAGTGTATTATGTGTTATGTAACATGGAACGTAAGGTAAAATTAATGCTTAATAAATGTTGTTATCTTAGAAAGCTTTTATTTAGTAAAAACATATCAAACAATTCAAGTTTTGTTGCATTGAAAACATGAAGATTTATCTGAAAACATCAAGATTTATCTGAAAATAGAAAAATAATACATTTGCAGCATGTGGTGAGGGCTATACCATCACCACACGCCCTCCACTACAGCAAATCACTTTCAATTGTTTTATGGTGTGATTTTAAAAAAACAACAATGACAAAGGTTGTTTATTTGTTAAAGTGATTTAGAACAATTCTGTTGTTTGGATTCATCTAAATGGCAAATAATATGTAAGCTGTAAGCTCCTTGAGGTCAAGGTGGTCTTACTTATCTTCTACCCCATTATTAGGCAAAAATAGACACTCAGCTCTGCCTGTTTGTTTTTCAAAGTGATTTAGGGCTAAAGGACCCAGCTCCACCTGTGTGAACAGTGAAAGGACAGCAAGTAGTGAGTTAATGTAATTTACACTCCCATGAGGAATACTTTCCCCTTTTTCTTTCAGAAGGAGGATCCAAGAATGTTAGGTCATCTGGCATGAGACACTGGGTGTCATATGACGAATTTTCAAAAAGGAAAAGAGCAGAGATTGAATCTGGTTTCCTCCTCTGGCCACTGGTTGACTTTTATGTCCAGAATAGAAAATAACTAAGTGATATACTGGATGGTTTGAGCCTGCAGGCATGTCTGCCTGGAGGCTGCTTTTTAGACTGGAGGAAATTTCCTAGAAGTTATAAAACTTCAATGTAAGGCCGAAATCTGCTACTTCCAACTGTTTGACCTTGGACAATTCACTTTACTAGACCTTAGTTTCCCTCATTGGTAAAATGGGGTAAGGGTGAAGGCAGACCACTAAGACCTCTTGTAGATTCTAAGCAATCCAACTGAATATCCTATTGGACTACTGGCCACCATTTTTTTTTCTAGATCCCAAGATTTGTTTGTTTGTCCATGGATTTTTATCCACATATACCACATGGGTTCAGCTGTATGAATTTATCCTATTAAGAATTTGTCAAATCATGTTTGTTATTCTCAGATCCCATGCCAACCGTGCCTCCCCAGAACCCCACCTCTCCCTTCACCCCCTGCTTGTGTAGCCTAGGCTTTAAATTTTCCCCCATTTTCCAATCTTCCCAACAACCCTCTAGCCTCTGGTTTGATGTTTTATACTGAATTAACAACTCAACTTTGTACTGCAACAGGGATTTCTAGCTCTGAAATTGTAATGATCCTTAGTGAAATAGCTGCTTGCAAAAAAAATATTTTCAGTCTCTTTATTCAGAAATAAATACATTTATTCCTAAAATGATACTGAGCACAATCAAATTTTTAGTCATTCAGAGGCATTCGAAATCTCTCAGTGATTTGTAGTCATTATTATGTATATCAATCTTCATTGTATGCCATTGTGAAGGCATTTTGATGATTGGAGTTTACTACAAATGGGCCTACCTCGCTGTTGAGATAGAAATAGCACTGTGTAGTCACAGGAGGATGCAAAAACCCAAACAACAGCTAAAACAAGAACTAGGCAAAGAAACCACAGCATAAGAACACACCCAAAATAGAGAGAGAGAATATGGCCAAAACCCCAATCAAGGTGACATGTCCATGACTCTTGTATGTAAAGAAGATGGGTATGTTTTGAAGTGAAAGAAGAGAGAGAAGACACAATAAAATATTTAAATTACATAGAAAGAGACCGAGCGGTAATGGGTGAAGGAGGGTCCTCAAAATCCTCTCCTCTTCCAGAATACCTAATGATTATGCCACCCCCTAACTAAAGATACACCCATAAAATAGGGATGCTAGTGGTCATAGGAGAAATGGGAAAATACCAAGCGGTAGTTTCATATAACATCAAGAAAGGGGCTGTTAAAAATTAAGCTACAAGGACAAGGAGGAGGCTGGGCTGATAAGTTCCTAACAAACAGAATGAGGGCTAAGCTGGTTCAGACTACCAGTTCCCAAAGGGAGCTGAATTTGACCCAGGCCCTAGCCCAGACCTAATTATGCACTTATTACCATACATACACCTGTCAGCCCCATGATAGAGCCAAGCATGCCCATATTTATTAGAAAAATGGGTGACACCTCAATTCTAAGAAATCTCCGCCTTTTTCCAAGAAAACTTTATGATTACTCCACCTCCTAATTAGAAGAACCCATAAAATCAGAAACTCAAACTTCCTTGGGTGTGAATCACTTTCTGGAGTGCGCCCACACTTCTCTCTCAAGTGGGTGCCTTTGCTTCACAGTAAAAGCTTCTCACCTTTTGCCTCATTTTGATTTGTCTCTAAATTCTTTCTTGTGGTGGTGTCAAGAACCTGGACACCAGCTTGGGCTAGCGTCTCACTGGCTTCCAGAGATCCTCTTGAGCCCTCTGGCTATTCTGTGATGAATGAATCTCACTGCTGTTAGCTAGGATTTATTAAGCCTTTGTGTTCTTGCATTCTTTATTACCTGTCCTTGTCTTGAGTTTTTCTATTGACCTGTATTGATCCTCTACCAATTCCTACAGAGCTTTCATTCTTACTCTTCGATTGCTTGTTTATGCAGAGACAACTGTTGCTGTTTTCATCTCGACACTCATGTTTTCTCATCACAAAATCATATTCCATATACTGCTATTTTAACCTCCTGATTATCCAAGAAGTAAGTCAAATAAATTCAGAGCACGATACACAGATGCACACATGCATTTCTTAATCATTTAAAAGGTAAATTAACTATTGCCACTCTAGCCTTTTGTACTTATATTAATGCATTGAATAAAAAATATAGTTAAATATGATGTCAGTTTGTTTCAAACAATTTATAAATATAACAGTGGTAACTGTCTGACAAGATTATGGCATTTTTAGAAAAATTATGAGACAATGGTGGTTCTACCTGTAAGCAGAGAGGCATTTTACTGTGTTATTTACAGACCACAAAAATCTTCTCTTTCCCTACACATCTCCCCCTACAAGCCTTCTATAGTTCCAGATGTCCTGACCACTACAATCACCTGCTTTGTCAAAGCACTGTTCAGAACATCTGAATTTTACTCAGACCCATTCCTTGGGGAATAGGGCACATTTATCTGTAACCAAAGGGAACATGTTTTGGAATTTAATTGTCAGATTATTTAACTACCTCCTGACTGAGAGTAGAGTTTAGAAATTAGGGAAAGGTAAAGAAGATGAGTATGTTTTGAAATGATAGAAGAGAGAGAAGACACAAGAAAATACTTAAATTATGAAATACAGGGTGATAAAAGTTGGTCATGATAACTTTATTCAGGCTGTAGGAAGGTTATTTGAATTTTGTATAAAGAATAAGATCAGAAGATAAGACTGGGAAATGAGGGCATGTGACCATGTAGTTCTGGGGTATGAAGCGATGGAGGAGCAAGAGGGATCAAAAGGACAGGGCTAGGTGAGGAGCCTCAAGGCACAAGGAAAGACTTGTAATGCAGGATTAACACAAATAATCAGAGAAAGGAGAGGCTTAGTAAGCCACAGAAACAGAGACCACGAAGTGAGCAGGGCCTTGTAGGATTTCATGCCATTCCTGGGCAGCAAGCTTCAGTGGTTGATTTCTTGAGACTTAACCCACATCAGGCCAGGGAGTCGTTGAGCAGTTACAATTAACCTCCAATTGGCAGATGATGACAGAGATGGTCAAGGCCACACACACTATGGCAGTTACCCTTCTAGTGTCTAAGTGCCTATCAGACTGTGTCCTGGAAGCATCATTTCTGCACCCAAATTATCTAAATATTTTCATGGTTTGTCTATCACTTTGGCATCTAAGCTATTGCTTTATGGATTCACTTTTTTCTTTTTCAAATGAGGTGCCTCCTTAAGATCCTTACAGGAACTGCCAGGAAAACTGGAGAGTCTCCCAGTCGGTGATTCTTAGCAAACACAGGGCAAAGTGGCATTGTAATACCCAGACTCCCAGCTGTCCTTCCTGCTGATGGAAACTTTTGTGGCAGAGTGCAAATAGCTCAGCAAGTGATTTTAGGGTGGATATGAAATTTCTGCTGCACTGCCAAAGGGGGGATTTCTCGTGAGCTTTTCTCCATGTCAGTCTCCACAAACATCAAGTGGCGCCCAGTGGCAGCTGGACTGACACACTGAATCTTCCCCCTGTTTTTGCTTATGCTTAGACAAGGTTTTGGTGTCAGCATGTAGATTGTGTGGGGGGTAAAGAGGAGGTTATCTGACCTATCACCTTATCCTGGGCCCATGCAAGGGCAGCAGCAGTTTCTGTTTGCCAAGTAGAGGCTCTGGAACACATGGTGATGTAAAGCCCTTAGCCAAGGGGAGAAATGGCAGTGAGCTTATCCTGTTTCCCAGCTAGCTGAGCTGAATGAACTCTACATTGGTGTGCTTTTGGTGATAGACTATGCAGTGTCAAAGAATGAAATCCAATCTTTAGTTAGATGGGAAAAATACAAAGCCATATGAGAAGGATACCTGATTAGGAAAGACACATGAAAAGATTTCAGAATAGATAACTTGATATAGAATACAACATTAGTGGTAATTTACATGTGATAGTATTACTACAGAATACATTTCAAGTTAGTGGTGCACTGCATGAAGTATTTTAAAGAATATTCCCAGTTATCAAGAAAATGGTAACTAAAAATGAATTTGGAAGACTATGGTGGGAGAGCCTGCTGGATCTTAACCAAATACATTTCTTTTTTCTTCCCAAGCACACAGCTGGAATGCATTCTTCTGCCTCCCTCATTATGGCCATGTGCCTTATTTCCCACGGTGAGCTGGGAGCATGAATAAGGGGTGCTGCTGCCCAGCCTAGCATGTGTTCCTCCATTAAGCGATGCTCTTACACTTTTGCACCCTTCTAATTGGCTAGAAAGGGGATTGTTCTCCAAGTAACCTTATAAGCTTCGTGTAAAACATGGCAGAGCCACCATTTTGAAGAAACTGGGTTCCTGTGGATCATGACTTGGAAAAGAGGTGCCTGCTAGTTATGAACACTCAATTTGGACTTCACACAAGCAAGAAATAAGTGTCTGCTGCGGTTGGCCTTTTACGTATTTTGGAGTTTCTGCAGCAACTTAACTGATACAACCTTAACTAATACTGAACTAATACTAACAATCCTTGAAAACTTCCATATGGAAAGTCACTTATGTTTTTCTGGCAGTTTGGGCTTTATTGGAACCAAATATGAGCCGTCTGGAGTATCACACATCTACACCATGAGGGGCAAATGAAGAATTTGACCAAAAAAGAAGACACTGAATAGCACATCAGTGAAATATTTTTCTTCGTATCTACACAAACTGACTGGAGACCTTAACAACAGTTCATCTTAGACTGTAATTCTCTAGATCACAGTGACCTGAACATTTGGGAGCTATCTACATAATGGCAGTATATATGTATATATGTACACACACACACACAAATATATATATATATATATATATATATATATAGGGCTCACTGCTGTAATCCCAGCACTTTGGGAAGCTGAGGCCGGCAGATCACATGAGGTCAGGAGTTTGACACCAGGCTGGCCAACATGGTGAAACCTTGTATCTACTAAAAATACAAAAATTAGCCAGGCATGGTGGTGGGCACTGGTAACCCCAGCTATTTGGGAGGCTGAGGCAGGAGAATCACTTGAACCTGGGAGGCAGAGGTTGCAGTGAGTGGAGATTGCACCATTGCTCTCCAGCCTGGACAACAAGAGCAAACCTCCATCTCAAAAATAAATAAATAATTAATTAAAGTAAATAAACATACTATAGAGGGAAGCTCCTTCTCATACCCAGCTGCTCCAGTTTTTGTCAGCTTGCAATTTCAGCCACTCAGGTGATACATTTAGGAAGGACCAAGCTTTCCTGGTATCTGTGTGATAGTAGGCAGGTGGCTAAATTTGAAGACTTGGCAGAGACAAAGGAAGAATAATCTTTATAAAGGTCATATGTTTTGGTGCTTTTCTAAAGCAAGCATCTAGCCACAGACACTGTGTTTTAAATGATGACTAAAGCTAATGACAGGAAAAGGAGAAAAAAACTGGCTACCTCAAGAACTTAAAATAGTACAAACTTTAAGAACAGAGCAAAATGACTTGCCATGAAGGTTCTTGTTTGGTTTCAGCCATGAACAGACCCCCAGGTAAGCACAATACAAATCTCTCAAGACTTCTGAGTCCAGGAAGTAAATTTCCAAGGGGAAGGCATGTCTGTTGAGTCACACTCCTTGACTTTTACCAAGGCGGCTTCTCTCATCCTCATAGTCAAATGGCTCCTGAATATTTAGGACTATCCTCTTTCTTCTGTGCTTTGTCTGTAGTCTGGCTTCAAATAGCTTGGCTTCCAAAAGTACCACTAAGTTATGCCAATTTATACACACACACACACAGATATATCAGATATGTATATGAAATACATATAGATATGATATATGTATATAAGAATATATATATATATCTGTGTGTGTGTATATATGTGTATGTGTGTATATATACACATTATATGTGTACACATTATATATACATATATAAAATAACACACCATATATATAATATATATATTTCCCCAAACATATTATTATATATGGCTAATACAAAATACCAAGTCAGAACACATACAAAATAACAATGGAAATGTAAAGAAACACATATATAGATGTCTCACGTCCTCAAAGAAACAGTTCTGAAGGCTTGAATGCCTTGTGCTATTCCATTATTTTTTCCTGGGATAACTGGCCTAATTGCTGCTTCACCCTGGAAAGCAGCCTTGCTTTCTGCCATTTCTGAGCAACATGTCTGTTGCTTCTGAGTTTGTCTATTGCTTTCACAGGCAAAGTCAAGAGAAAGTTCCAATTTAATACTGCCTACCTAATTCCCTTTTCTTAGTTGTAGAACCTTTCTCAATTATTCCACGTGTTGTGATATTCTTTATTAATTTCCAAGATTTACTATGTTTTGAGTCATTTAAAATGATAAATTTCCAAACTTTTCTTTGGTCAGATGGAAAAAATCTGTCATGAGAAATTGGTTAAAGTTTCCTTTATACACAAATATCTGACCATTTCTTGTAACTGTTTTATTGATACATAAAAACATATATTCTCTAATGTATGTTATAGTTCTATATTTATTTGTTTACTTGAGCTTATCAGTTGAATTATTCTTTATGTTAATGACTTACTATTTTCTTTTTTCTACTGAATTTTAAAATCTATGAACCATATTTGTTAAGATCCAGAGGTACCTTGTATGTGTTCATTGAATCTCTTTAGGTTCTCTTATTATTTGTGGGGTCATGTTCTAATACATCGCCTGCAGCTATTTAATCTTTACTTGGACTTTGGCTCCAGATGCCTCAGTTCTCAGGTAATGGCCACATGGTAGGCTGCAGGAAGTGTGGGCCTGCAAGTTGTCACTACTTTATCGGTACTGAAGAAAGCCTCACTGCCTCCAGGTCTCCTTTGCCGCTGAGGCCACCTGTTTGCACAGTGAGGGGTTAGGGCAATGTCCTCCCTGGAGTGAGGGAGACAAGCACCTCCTCCCCAAATTTCATCTGGCTTGACGTTGCCTTCTCATCAGGGACCATGGATCTCTTCTGGCTAAGCTCTTTCCAGCAAACTGGTCATTTTGATCCAACTCCATCCCTGAGCTTTCTCTTGGGCAATGTTCTGCTGAAGTCTTTCCATCCAGAATTTGGAGAAGCCTAAGTCCCACTCACAGGATCTGGGTCCCCCTTCAAAAGACATAGTCAGAAGTCACACTGATAGTGAGAGGTGAGGGCAAGAGGGTCACATTTAATCCCATCTTCTTCAGCTCTGCTTTCTGTCTTGGCAACACACTCTTTCCTCAGACAATTGGCTGGACAGGCTCTACACCATTCAAAAAGCTTAGCATCTACTAGAGAGGAATTATGCCCAGTGGCGAACAGAAGGGTGATTCTAGATGAAGCACAAAACCTTTCACTCTTGCTTTCTCCAGCCTCCTACCCTTTTGTCATTCAGAGTACTTGCTGCAGACAGCTTTTTAAATTATACAGACACATTTTTCATTTTAAAGAAACTAACTGGAAAAAGAAAAGAACTTGTGGTGATGATTATGGTTTTCTAGGGCCTTCTGAATATGTAGAGTTTATCTATAGTAAACTTAAATTTCTCTTTCCTCTGCTCTAACAAAGAAAACAACAGTTCTCTAAGCAGGTAAACTTGTTCTCTCTCTCTCTCCCTCAGATATAAAGATATAGATATAGTTTATACATCTATATCTTTATCTTTATATGCTTGAACCCTATAGAACTACTCTGCTTATGTCACGCAGGGATGAAAAATTCCGCTCCTGATCATAATATTACTTGAGAATGTCATTTGATGATACAAGAAGTTCATAAAACAGTAAGATAATGATTCCTAATATCACTTGTCAGTAAAATATGGAAATCATTTCTTGTTACCCATTTGTACTAATTTTATCTTACACTTACTTAGTCAGCAGCAAAGCCTTCCAGGGGTGATTGTTTCCCTCTGATTAATTTCCAGTTCTAACAGATCATCAGATGATACATAGTGATATTTCTTAACAGTGCATTTTTACAGAAATAAAGATTTATATTGCAGCTGACTCCCTTAAGAGGTCTCAAAATGTGAGGGAAAATGGTTACACATTTTGCCACTGGCCTGTGGATTCTTGCTGAGATATTCAGGGACTCTCAGCACCAGGGTTACATATGAATAGAGGGAAGCCTAATTCAGTGTCCATTATTTACCTCCTTTGGCCTCTTTTATCTGTCTTGCCTCTGTTTCCCTTTACCACTCACTCTGGTCTCAGAATTGACCTATGGCTCCAGATACCCCCCACAGGAGCTTCTGAAGAGCTGCCCAGCTCTTAGGTTGCAGATGTCCCATAACTCTTCCTCCTGAGTACCCAGCTGAATTTAGAGTACTAGAGTACCTCTTCTTAATTTACTCTTACTTCTTCTTACCAGATATTGTAAAATACTTTGAGCTGATACATGGTAGCTTACACAGGGTCTTGCCCCTCTCAACAGTGTTTGCATTTTGAATAGGTTCAACAAAGCAAATCCTAGAATTACTGTAAGCACTAATGGCTGGAATGGATGTATTTGTGTGTGAAGATGGAGTCAGTAGAGGAAAGGAGAGAAGATGAATTTGTAGGGTCCCTGGGTGTGTGTGTGTGTGTGAGACAGAGTCTCATTCTGTCACCGAGGCTGCAGTGCAGTGGCATGATTTCGGCTTACTCTAACCTCCACCTCCTGGGTTCAAGTGATTCTCCTGCCTCAGCCTCCCGAGTAGCTGCGATTAAAGGTGCCTACCACAATGTCCAGCTAATCTTTTGGATATTTTAGTAGAGAGGAGGTTTCACCATGAGTTTAGCCTGGTCTCAAACTCTTGATTGACCTCAATGATCCACCCGCCTCGGCCTCCCAAAGTCCTGGGATTACACGCTTGAGCCACTGCGCCTGGCTCATCATCTTGTCTTAATGCTGTGGGTTTATTGCTTTGCAAATAATCACAGTAATATTTGCCCCATAATGATTTTCAACTTTGCACAGTTCTTATGCATTGTTATCTCATTGTATTTCCTGTGTCAGCAGTAGCAGTAGCAAATCATGGGACTCTACCCCTGTCCTGACAGTTGAGAGCTTTTTGAGATGAGAGTCCATGAGTAAGAACCTCAACCCTATTCAGTCACTGACAAAGATAAAGAAACTTTATTTTTATCTTGGTACAGAAAAAAAAAAACTGGTGCACTGCAGGGACTTTCACCCAGTCTATAAAAACTACCACTCCTTACTCTAGCCTGACCTCTGCATAGCCATACAGCTGTGCAAAGAAGGCATTTGCCTTTTTCCCAGGAGATAAGATGCATTTTTAAAAATAGAATGAAGAGATGATAGAGGACAAAGGAAAAGAATCATGTGTCATCCTTTCCCTTCTTCTTTTTCTGTAACACTCAGTATAAATGCTGGAAAAAAAGAACCCAAGTTTTTACAAGGAAGAATTCACAATTCTCAGGCAGAAATCTCTAGTCAGGCAGACACTCTATCCATGCTAAGCAAGAGTGGCACCTTTGGGAGATAAGAATTGTGTAAGATTATGCAAAAATTGCAGGCCAAAGGGGAGTATTTAAATATATTAAGTAATCCTAAACAGGTGTCGTTAGGATCAAGCTCAGGCTCTGTTTCTTAAGCAGAGAAAGAGCCTGGAGCTGGTTCTCCTTTCACTCCACGCTGCTCTGACACTGATCACATACCTAAAATGTAAGAGATTCCATTCCCAAAAGGCAGTCAGAGTTATGTGGTTACGGACAATCGCTCTGTAAGTAGATAGTGAAATATCTAGCATGATTTTCCCTAAGTCTTATGAGGGGGAAAAAACTAGTATTTACTTACCTTAATGCTTGACTGGAGTAAATGTACTTAATACATAATTATAATACTAAATTGTCAATTAAACGTGACAAATATTTCTCTGTTGGAATTTTGCTGGAACACAAGGTAATCCCAACTGTCACTGAGCAACTGTATTAAACTTGACATCCAAAGATGGTTTTCCATCTAAGGTCTCTGACATGTTGCAGTGAAACTCCAAGGGACTTTATCAGTTAATTGGAAGACAAATACTGACAATCCCTTCATGCAAAATACTTACAATTTAACCTAGAATAACACTGAACCCAAAAAATAATATGCTGAAATTGAATCCATAGACTAATGTGATGACTCATTCTTGTTGAATAATTAGGAAAAAAATTCACATGGAGAAAAGTGGAATAACTGGGGTTTCTCCCAGAGGCTTCCAGGTGAAGGCCACTCACCCCCCAGATGGTTTAATTGGGGAAGGAAAATGATATTTTGAAGTAAGTGACTATTCTGCATATTAGCTTTACCCTTAGTGTTCAGGGATTGGTTTGTATTGAAACATTGATGGGACTGGAGGAAATGAAAGGTAAATACAAAGACTGATGAATATGGTTTGGCTATTCTTGATATTCACAAAATGATCTTCTCTATTAGGAAAGGATGCCGACAGAATTAATTACGTGGGCATATCTTAGAGTCTCTTGGAGCTATGTAAACAAAAGGAAGTAGTAATAATTGAAGAAAGCAGAAAGAAATGAATTCCAGGGCTAAAATCAACAAACGAAATAAATATGTCAGCTCGAGCCGAAATCCAGACATGCAATAATGAGAACAGCAGCAATTTTCCTCTGCAGCCCTGGTTCACACAGTGTAAACCCAATAAGCATGAAGAGGCAGAACTTCAAGACCCAGAGCTAAAGTGCAAACAACAGCAGCTTTGCAAGTTGGGAAGTTTGCAAGTTGAAATATCTGGCCGACAGCTCTTCCAAACTACCACCAATCTGAGGAATGTGTCGCAGCTGGGCTCAGCTATTTAGAATAGCTCTTGGCATTTTAGAGTCCCTAAGGAGATTGAAGTTTCTCACAGGCACTGCATTCATTATTATTCCAGGTAGGAATACAGGAGTCATATGATATAGATATTTACATTATATTTGTAAAAACAAAATAAACAAAAAACAGGCCCTAAGAAAATAAATAAGTTTTCCTAGGTGAGGCACTGAGAAAGTAGAATAGAGTTAATACCTAAATGTGAAAATGGTGTTTGTTGGTACTGGCAAAGTGAGAAAACATGGTGAAGCTTACTAATGTGTACTTAAGGCTAACCACTAGCGACATTAAAAATAAAACCACCTGCCGGGTGCAATGGCTTACACCTGTAACCCCAGCACTTTGGGAAGCCGAGATGGTTGGATCACTTGAGGTCAGGCATTCAAAACCAGCCTGGCCAACATGATGAAACCCTGTCTCTACTAAAAATACAAAAATTAGCCGGGTGTGATGGTGGTGGGTGCCTGTAATCCCAGCTATTTGGGAGGCTAAGGCAGGAGAATTGCTTGAACCGGGAAGCAGAGGTTGCAATGAGCCAGCATCGTACCACTGCACCCCAGCCTGGGTGACAGAGTGAGACTCTGTCTCAAAAAATTAAAAATAAAAAATAAAACCACCAGGCAAGACAACAAAGGCCCATCAAAAGGTGACTGAAGGCATTGGCCATTCTTTACTTTAAAAATAATTATTACATTATAAACATTAATATATCAATGTGCCATTCCTATAAAATATTGGATAACAAAAGTGAGTACATTATAAAGGGACTTAATTTTAAAGACTGATTTCTGACTACAACTTCTTTCTTTTTCCACATGACCTGATAAGAGGATTATTCATTCCTACTATACCTGGCCCCTAACTTCAGTCAAGAGTGATGTCTTCCTCTTCCGAATTCTCAGGAACTTACACTCTTTTAATGGAGTTTTTTCAATGTGGCCTTGTATTATGCACTTAGTTTTGCCTCTTCTATTTCCTGCGCAACAGTAGATTTCTTAAAGATTATGTTGGGCACATGTTCTTTTTTGAATCCCCCACAGCATGAGTCAAATGCCTTGCCCATAGTTCGCACTCAATAAGTGATTGTTGAGAAAATGAATGAATGAAAGGCTATTACCAAAATTGATACAGTGAAATAGCAATGAAATGACAACCAAGTTACAGTGAAATCACAATAAAATTACAAAGAAAATGTGGCACCAATTGACATGCCCTTTTGTTTTCTCATAATGGAACATAGAATAGATTGTAAATAAATATGCACCCATCTTAAATTTTTTTTTGTATTTTAAAGGCAGAATCTAATTACACATATAGACCATCCTAGGTTCCATGTATCATCATAGTGACTTATCATAGTGAGGCCTACACTTGCCAGAAAAAGTATAGCATATTCAGTTGTATTTGAATTTTTGATAAACAATATATAATTTTTTATAGAAATAACTCTTTATTATATGAATGTCCTAAATATTTCATAGACCATACGTATATTAAAAATTATTTACACTAAATATTAGATATTATTTGTGTGAAATTCAAATTTACTTATGCCGAACAATTATTTTTGATCTGAAATTCACATTCAACTCTGCATCCCGCATTATTGCAATGATATGGTTTGGCTGTATCCCCACCCAAATCTCATCTTGAATTGTAGCTTCCATAATTCCCATGTGATGCGGGAGGGACCTGGTGGGGAGTAATCGAATCATGGGGGCATGTCCCCATCCTTGTGGTAGTGAATAAGCCTCATGAGATCTGATAATTTTGTAAGACGTTTCCCCTTTCCTTGGCTCTCATTCTCTCTTCTCTGCCGCCACATAAGATGTGCCTTTTGCCTTCTACCATGATTGTGAGGCCTCCCCAGTTTACTGAACTGTGAGTCCAGTAAACCTCTTTTTCTTTATAAATCACCCAGTCTCAGGTATGTTTTTATCAGCAACATGAAAACGGACTAATACAAACAATCTTAGTAGTAATGGAAAAATCAAAGAACTAAATAGAACTCCCATGCCACAGACAGAGCAACATGAAACTCTTTGTTGCTTACATGTGACCAAAGGTCTATGTTTGTTGTATGCTCTTCTTGAAGAAAACAACAAAAGACTTACACTTTTTCCAGAGCTGCACCGATGTGCACTGATAGCTCTGCAATAAGCATTATTATCTGCTTTGCTGCACTTTTCTTGCTAAAGATCCTTATAAGGAGTTATTTTACACAGGACTGGTGAGAAGGAACCAGATGTTTCAGTTGAATAAAATGTTAATTTCTGACCGAAGTCCTAGATTTCACAATCTGACAGCAAGAAGGCAGACCTTTTCTTAGTCAAGACAGGGTTGGGAGACAGTCTCTTCAGGATGGAGAGGAGGAAAACACAGATCTGGAGAGGGCATTGGAGGGGAAGATCAGGAAGGCTTTATAGGACCTGGGTGCCAATCATCGTCCTACTTAGTTGTCACATGACTTTAGCAAGTCACTTATGCTCTCGTAGCTTCAATTTTGTCACTTGTAAAGTAATAAAACTGTTTCTATCCTTCAGGATAGTTATGAGAATATTAAATGAGTTTGCTCTTTACTGGAATATGGTAAGTACTCCGTCAATGGTGTGCATGGTGATTTCTAATTTTTGTTGATGCAACAAGTTGAGCAAATACTTCCTGGGATGTTCAACTTACCTCTCTGGAGGTTAAGATAACTTATGTTTACTTTCATTTTCCTTACTTTCAGTGGCTCCATGCCTTCTACTCTATTATTTTTTGGCCATCACAGCACCCAGTTCTTGGTTTGCAGCCTGACTCTAATCGTGAAATCACCAAACAACAGTGAAGGGGTCCCAATCCGTAGAAAGGATTTTTAGGGTTAGAGGTGGAAATAAGGGCAAAACCAAGGCAGAGATAACAAATTCAAACTAAAACATGGATGCTTGAGATTTTACAGAAAAGATCATTTGATTTCTACAAGTTATATGTGTTAAAAACTAACTGTAAGGCCGGTCGCCTCGCCAGGAGGCCGGACACACCCACCTCTGCACTGGACACCTGGCTCTGCACTTGGCACCTGCCTCCAAGCACGTGTTCCCCTGGAAGGACCGGGCTGATGCAACCCTGGCCGGATCTTGCATTAGAAAATCCGCCCCACAACCTACCCACCAATAACAGCCCGCCCCGTCTCCATCCCGCTCCCCCCACAACCAATTAGAACACCTGGCCACTCCTTGCTCTCCCAAAGCTATAAAAACCCCTCCTCCTGGGAAGCCAGCGCGACTTCTCTGGCCCTTCCCCCCCCCCCCCCCCCCACCGACCATAGAACCTCGCCTGGGAGCGGAATAAATTGGTATTTAATTTTCTTATACTGGCCTCAGTTTCTTCATCTTAAACTCGGCAATAACCCTTACAAGTGGTGCTGGAACCCGAGAGGAGTTCTAGACCCCTCCTGGGGGAAACTGACTCCTCTACCGTAAGCCGGACCAGGTAATCACCGAATCACCACCTTTCTTACCAACTACGACCATCACCCGGTAAGACCCCATCGTTGCCCATAGCCCCCCTCTCCTATCTAATCTGTTCCTGCCCAAACCATGTGCACGTCAGGAACTCCAGCCCAGGAACAGTAGACTTCGTGGGGACGCCCCGTAGCCTCTGTCTCCTTCCGTCCAAAAGAGGCAAAAGTAACAAGGAGATGTCCCTTTACTTTTAGCCCTCTTCCATAGCCTTCCAGGAAGGCGCCTCCCAGGGAGGTTCCGTGGTTGGGTCACAAAGTCCTCTGGGACGCCAGTCTTTGTCCCCAACTACCCCACAGTGGGAGAACAGACTATGGGCAACCAGGAGTCTCGACTAGACCCCAAGTTGCCCTTGGGCTGTCTAATCCAAAATTTACCCAAGCTGGGCCTTTCCATAAAAAGGAAAAAACTAGTTTTCCTTTCCACTGTGGCCTCGCCCCAATATCCTCTGGATAATCAGTCAAAATGGCCGCCTGAAGGTACTTTAAATTTCAGCATTCTAACCAACCTAAACAACTTCTGCCAAAGGAATGGCAAATGGTCGGAGGTCCCCTACGTTCAGGCCTTTTAGTATCTCCGCTCCTGTCCCACCCTCTGTTCCTCTTACGCTACTACCCAGGTGCTCCCAGCCAAACAAACTTCCTTACCGCCCTCAGCCCCTCCCCCATCCTCCTCCTTTTCTGACCCCGACCCGCCAGGAAAACGATCCTTTCCACCAACTCAACCCACAAGTTCTCCACCATATGCGGAACCTCAACCCCCTCCTCCTCCTACTCCTCCTCCTCCTGGCTCCAACTCAGCCTCTCCTGTTAGCGCTCACACCCGCAGGCGCTGTACTCCTAACAGCAAAAACTCCCTCTTTTTGCCCCCCTCCGCAAAGTCGCGGGCGGAGTGCATGTTCCCTCTCTCTCTCTCTAATCTATCAACCATTGAGAAACGCCTGGGGTCGTTTTTCCACCAACCCCACTGCCTACACCAAAGAGTTCCACTATCTTACTCAGGCATATAATCTTACCTGGCATGACACCTATGTAATTCTATCTTCCACTCTTACACCTGACGAACGGGACCGCATTCTCACTGCCGCTGGTGCGCACGCCGATCAGGTACACCTCACAGACAACCAGATGCCTGTGGGGGCAGCAGCAGTTCCCGACACCAAGCCCAACTGGAACTATCAAACTGGCCAAGATGGCTGGCGCCGCCAAAACCAAATGCTGCAGTGCCTCCTAGCGGACATGCAGAGCGCAGCCCAAAAAGTAGTTAATTATAACAAATTAAGGGAAATAACTCAGGGCCCCACTGAAAACCCTGCTGCCTTCCTAGATCGTCTAACTAATGCCATAATTCTACACACCCAATTAAATCCTGCTTCCTTAGCAGGAGCCACTGTCGTAGCCACCCACTTCATCTCTCAGTCAGCAGCTAATATCAGGAAAAAGCTCAAAAAGGCTGAAGAAGGGCCCCAAGCCCCCATACGAGACCTGGTAAACACGGCATTTAAGGTTTTTAATGGCCGAGAGGAAAAGGCTGAGGCTGCTAGCCAGGCCCGCTTACAACAGAAGGTAAGCCTCCAAACCCAAGCTCTTGTAGCAGCCCTGAGGCTGGCAGTCTACCAGGCACCTGGTGGAGGGGGGTCCATCAAAGCCTAACAGAGGCACCAAGGGTGTCCCGCCTGGAGCCTGCTTCAAGTGTGGCCAGGAAGGTCACTGGTCACATGACTGCCCGTGCCCTCGGCCACCCACCAAGCCATGTCTGGACTGCAAAAAGCCTGGACATTGGCGCAGTAATTGCCCATCCCGGACGACAGGCTCTCCCCCTGCACCTCCATGTTGGGGGCCGGCCGGCCCACAGGAAGCAATCCCGTCACTCGAACTTCTCGGCCTCCTGGACGACTGACCCTGCCCGGACTCGAAGACCCCCATCACCCTTGCCAAGCCCAGGGTAACGCTGCAGGTAGCGGGTAAGTCCATTTCCTTTTAGTGGACATGGGGGCTGCCTATTCTGTGTTGCCTTCCTACTCAGGGCCTAGTGTACCTTCGCAGGTCTCAGTCATGGGGATTGACAACAAGCCCTCCTGTCTGCTCCAAACCCACCCCCACGGGACCTCTCCCAACCTGGGGTCATTAAACAGGCTTTTAAAACCCTCCAAATTGCCCTGTCTACTGCACCTCCTCTTCATCTGCCAGAGGCCTTAACCGTCCCTTTCATCTGTTCACGGACGAAACAGGGGGTCCCTGTCGGGGTCCTTACCCAGCCACTAGGTCCTGCGTCCAGCCCTGTAGCTTACCTATCTAAACAGCTTAACCCCACAGTCCGGGGGATGGCAGCCCTGCCTGCGTGCTTTAAAAGCAGCAGCGAAACTCACTAAGGAATCCCTAAAACTTACCTTAGGTCAGCCCATTTCAGTGTTCTCTCCTCAACACCTTACCGACCTCCTTTCCCACAAATCTCTCGCCTACCTCGGGCCCTCCCGTCCGCAAGAGTTTCACCTACTCTTCATTGAAAACCCTTCAGTCAGCCTCCATCCTTCTTCCCCCGCTCAATCCAGCCACCCTACTTCCTGTTCCCCCTCTTCCCCTTCCCCGGTCCATTCCTGCCCGGAACTGGTAGATGCCCTAACCAAGCCGCAGGAAGGCCTATCCTATCTTCCCCTGCCTAACCCTGATCTCACTCTCTATGTGGATGGCAGCTCTGCCTTAACAGACAATGGGCAGTGGACAGCGGCCTACGCAGTCGTCACAGACTCAGCCACCCTTGAGGCGCGCCGCCTCCATGACGGAACCACCTCACAAAAGGCAGAACTTATCGCCCTCACCGGAGCCCTTACCCTAGCACAGGGAAAATGGGCAAATATCTGTACTGACTCAAAGTGTGCCTTCCTTATTACACATTGTCACTCCGCCCTTTGGAAGGAACGCGGATTCCTTACCACCAAAGGGTCCCCTATCATTATGCAACACAAATTTCCAACCTCCTGAAGGCCTTGTCGTTACCCGCAGAAGTGGCAGTCATTCACTGCACAGGGCACCAGGCACAGCACGACGCCATCTCTCAAGGCAATGCGCGGGCAGACGCCGTGGTGCAATCTTTAACCAGTGCCAAGCCGGCCACGGCTCCTGGCTTCTTCCTCACTACGGCCACCCAGCCCGCCTACTCACCCTCTGAAAAACAGGCCCTCATACTTAACGGGGGAACAGAGTCTCCCCAACGCTGGATTTTCCTAAATAGCAAAATTGCCCTGTCCTGGGAACATGCCCGCAGTATTATCTCTGAAATACATCAGTCATTACACATAGGACCTAAGGCTTTATACCGCTTCGTGCAGCCCCTTTTTTCTCGCCAGGGCTGCAGCAAACAATAAAACAAGTCCATAAGTCATGTACCACTTGCTCTAAAGTCTCGCCTCAAGGAGGCTTAAAGCCACAGTTTCCTACCCACCAACTGCGCGGCAACCTCCCAGCCCAGGACTGGCAAATTGACTTCACCCACATGCCCCCTCACAAAAAACTTCGCTACCTCCTAACTTTTGTAGATACCTTCTCAGGGTGGGTTAAGGCCTTTCCTACCTCCCAGGAAACGGCAGACACCGTAGCCACTATCCTCAACCAGGAAATTATCCCACGCTTTGGCCTGCCTGCCACCATCCAGTCAGACAACGGTCCAGTGTTCATGGCCCAAGTGGTCCAGCTGGTCACCAAGTCCCTCAACATCTCCTGGAAACTACACATTCCTTATCATCCTCAGTCTTCAGGGGAACACGCTGATCGCACTCTCCCCGCTATCCCGGGACTGGACGACCTGCACCCAGCAGCACCTCTCCAGCTGGGTGACAGTGTTTTTCTCTGAGAACTGAAACCTGGATCCCTGCAGCCCAGGTGGTCAGGACCCCACATTGTTATCCTAACCACTCCCACAGCAGCAAAACTCCTGGGTCATACTCCGTGGTACCATGTGTCCCGCCTCAAACTGGCCCCCCAGGATGAACAGTGGAAAACCGAACCCCTGGGTCCCACCCGACTCCGTCTTCTCACCCACCGCCCCACCCCTCAAACTCCTAACTCTCCAGGGCCTCCTCCTATTAGCTTTTCTATTACCTTCTCTTGAGGCCCACACGTATGCCTGGCGCTTCCTTATCCAAGAAACTTGGGTTGATGGCCCCACCACCAGGTCCCAGTATATAGCTCACGCAGACTGCCAACCAGCCAGCTGTGAGTCTGCCATAAGCCTTTTCATACCAAAGGGCAAAAGTCACCCAGACCCCGGCCACCCACACGGGCCGGCGCTCTGCTTCCTCCATACACAAACCAAAGACTACTGCCTCTGGTGGCCGGAAACGTATGGTGGATGTCCTTATACCTCTTGCTCAATCATCCTGTCACAATTAGGTGGCATGCAGGTAAGCCCCCACTGCAGCCTCAATAGACACCCAAACGGCACTCTTCAACTGCAAATTCAAGATCCCTGGCATGAAAGGTGGGTAAAAGGGGTGGCAGCAAAAGTTTATCAGTATGCTACCTACAGCAATCCCCAGGGAACATGGCTCATATGTCACACCTACACCCGTGTAAACACTCAGGCTATAGACAAACTAAACTCTGTAAATGAAATAATTCAAGAAGCTGAAACCACACTAGACAGCCAATTAAACCCTCCGAAACAATCCTCTTCCCCCCTTCTGGCTAACTTTTATGCAGCAAGTAGCTAATATTGTTAATTCATCCAATGCCATAAACATTACCAATTGCTTTTTGTGCTCCTCCCTGAGCAGGCCCCTATGGGCAGCAGCCCCCCTCAGCCTAAAACTCAATACCTCAAACAGCTCGTCAGGCCCAGATAACGGCCAGGAATTTACCAAGGTTCCCCTATTCAAAGAACATTCACAAAATTTCTCCGTCTGCTATGGCCACGGCTCTTCCCAAAGCGTCGCTTGTAATTACACCGTCAACATCAGTAGTCCCACCACTATAAGCGGGGGAGGATTCTTTTGGTGCAACGGGTGGTTAACAAAAACCATTAACTCCTCCTCTCCTTTCCCCTGCATACCTGTCACCCTAATACCTCAACTGGAAATATATGGGGAAGCCGACCTGTTGTCACTCCTTTCTCCTTCGCCTAGCCACCGGAACAGGCGCATCGTCTTCTTCCAGTAGTAGTTGGCCTGTCCCTTGCGTCATCTGCAGCAGCAGCAGGACTAGTTAGCAGTGCCTTGGGCCACAGCATCACTGCAGCCGCCGGGCTAGAGGACAAGCTCTGCACAGCAATCGAAGGCTGAGCCACCTCCCCTGGCCTCACTTCAATGGCAACTAACCTCCCTAGCCCAGGTAACCCTCCAAAACTGGCGAGCACTCGGCCTCCTAACCGCCGAAAGGGGGTACTTGCCTATTTTTACAGGAACAATGCTGCTACTACATTAATGAAACAGGCCTTGTAGAAGAAAACGTCAACACTCTCTACCGTCTCCAAGAAAACTTCCAAAAAAGCAAAATGCGGCAGTGTCATCTCTCTACTGGTGGCAATCCCCCCATACTTACCTGGCTAACCCCAATTGTCACTCCCATTATCATCATTTGCCTTCTGTTAATGTTAGCCCCTTTTTCCCTCAGGTCTTACAGGCTCGCATATGGGAAATTTCCAGGGTGGCCATAAACCAGATGTTACTTCACCCATATGTCCGACTCCCAACCGAGGCACCAGCCAACTGACCCTTCCCCTCACTCCACCCCTACTCAGCAGGAAGTAGCCAGAAAGAAGCAGCGTCCTATATCATCAAAAGGGTCGGAATGTAAGGCCGGTCGCCTCACCAGGAGGCCGGACACACCCACCTCTGCACTCGACACCTGGCTCTGCACAGGGCACCTGCCTCAAGCATATGTTCCCCTGGAAGGACCCGGCTGATGCAACCCTGGCTGGATCTTGCATTAGAAAAACCCGCCCACAACCTACCCACCAATAACAGCCTGCCCTGTCTTCATCCCGCTCCCCCGCAACCAATTAGAACACCTGGCCACTCCTTGCTCTCCCAAAGCTATAAAAACCTCTCCTCCAGGGAAGCCAGCGCGACTTCTCTGGCCCCTTTCCCCTGGACCATAGAACCTCACCCGGGAGCGGAATAAATTGGTATTTAATTTTCTTATACTGGCCTCAATTTCTTCATCTTAAACTCAGCAATAACCCTTACACTAACCACTTGTATGACCAAGTTGAATATTCCCTTCCTCCTCTCGCTTGCCACAAATATAACCTTCCTAAAAAAGCTTGAAAGACAAATGCAAGTGGACTCTCTTCTAGAGACAATGGATAGCAAATTTCTGCATTTGAGTAGACTAAGTGTACTACAGACCATTATACACAGAAATTGTAAGCTTTCTTTCACATTTTGGCCAATAGATCCTTAAGGAAGCTTTGCAAATAGAGAAGTTTCATTTCTTCTTTCTTTTATTCTTATGCTCTTTCATTTTTCCTTCTTTTTTTTTGTTCATAATAGGTTCACCTTCTACCTTCTAATCACTACCTTTTCAGATAATCAAAGGACTCGCTTGGCCTTCTCTGATGTAGGATTCATTTGAACAAGACACTAAGGATTCTTTGTTTTGCTAGATTCCTATGTCCATTAGGGTTCAATGGAGCCTTTGCCAGCAGACAATAGACTTGATCTGTGGCCTTTCTGCTTGGTTAACTGCTCCTAGAATGTTAACACTGAAAGGCACTGGAGGAGATTCACATTACCAAAAGCGAATTAGCAACAAAAGATCCAAAGAAAGGGTTGCACAAACCAGGGTGATTTTCTGCTATGAATCTATTGATCGTTCTCCTTTCTGTAAACTTTCTACAGACAAAGCAAATGACTTTGCCTAACCACCGCACTGCCTACTGATATTATTGTGAACCAAAAGATGCTCTGGGTGTTGTCTCACTAAGAGTGATTATCTTAAAGCCTGCTTTCTCCTTACTGACTCTAATGAGTTCTCTAACAGCATTGCTTTCATTACACTCCTTTTGTTCTGCCACAGAGAAATGAATTTAAACAACAGCTGTTCAAGAGCTGTGGCATTTATCGATTGGATAAACACAAGGCTGAGATTTGGTTGTGTTCCTCTGAAGCCTGCCAGCTCTCTTTTTTTGCTTATCGGTTAGCCTGTTTTGACCCCCACCTGCTGGAGGGTAATCTTGCTGTTCTGATCTTAGAGGGGGTTTCCCTTTTCTTTGGGTCTTTATTTCTGAAGGCTCCTGTACCACATAAAAGTTTCTTCCTTTAGGAAGGAAAGGGGGCTGCAGAAACTTGCCTAGCATGTTCCCGAATCTCCTTGTTACACATTTCTAAAAGTATCCTCAGATGTTTCTAGGGTCCATTTATGGATGAGTAACAACATATAGGAAATTAGAACTTCTCTTCTTTTCTGGAGAATGTGGACAGTTCCATGCAAATAATGAACCAAATTCATTAAAATTCAGTGAATTTTGTGGTTAAACATCACAAGAACCATAATATTTTATAGATCAAACATAACAAATACTGGCATTTAATGAGAGTTGTAAGTAAATCTGTGTCTGTTTCAAAGGAATTACTCACTTTGGAAACATGAGATTATGCTTTTTCATGATGTAGAGATAAAAGCACATGCTGGAATTGCACTATAAAAGTAGTTCTCAGCACTCATTGCAGATTAGGATTATCTGATATTTTAGAAAATTACAAATCACCAGGCTTTGAGCCCCGTCTCTTGAAATTCTGATTTAGTTAGTCTTAGGTAGGGCCTGGATGATGATATATGTTTTAATGTCTTTAGGTAATCTTATCATGTAGCCAGGGGTAAGAATCACTAGAGCTTTGGCTACACATTATAATCACCAATAGAACCTTCCAAACATGCCAGCATCTTGGTTCCACCCAAATCAAATGAAACCAATGGGATTCAGGACATGCTGCCCCCAAATATGGCACCTTGGTATTTGAGAAAATAGTAGAAGCAGGAAGATCTTTTTGTCCTCTTTCCCTTCTTCCCTGAAAAGGCTGGAGAAGAATGATCTGACTTTCCTCTGAAGAACGTCACAAGACTGTCATGGGAGGGGGCCCACTCTATACTTGAAGCAAAGGAATGTCCTCATATTTAAAGATACAGGGAGGGACACAGAGAAGAATCTGAACAATCAGCCCTTGCTAAATTCTGCCAGTTTATTACCATTAGATCAAACTTCCTTTATCCAAACCTCTTCCTCCACAACTATTTACTTCTTTGTGAAACTTAGAATAAAAATATACCAGTTTCCCGTTCCTTTGAGTCTTTATTTCAGAAGGCTCCTGTGCCACATAAAATTTATATTAAATGAATTTTTAATTTTCTTGTTACTCTGTCTTTTGTTACAGGGGCCTCAGCCATGAGCCTAGCAATGGGTGGAAAAAAAATATTTCTTTTCCCCTACAAAATCAAATCACTGAGGCATGAGCCTGGTCAACTGATTTTTTTAAAAGCCCTCAGGTGTTTTGATGCACAGTGAGAATGGAAGTCCACTCTTGTAGGAACGTAATGCAAAGATAGATATTGATTCAAAGTTAGATGCAATGTTCTTACAACTGAGAAGTGACCCAAAATATCATTGTTTGATTTATGATTTTATGAGCTTCTTACCAGTGCACTTGACATTGATGAGACAAGACAAACACTGACTAGCAGTTTTTGCATTGCATGAGAATATAGTTCAAAGTATTTTTGAAATTTAGGACCTCAGGGCCATTACTAGTGTATGCAAGGCTTCAGGCACATTTTTTTTTTTTTTTGGTAGGCCTTTGCTATATAAACTGTTTTATTATTGAAATGTATTATAAAATGCATGACTATGTAAATTCACTGGTTATAGCAATTTATTGATGATGATATAAAACAATGGGTAGAAAAGAAGTATTTATATATCTGTTTATTATCCATCTAGTGCAGGCGAAGTGTTGCATTATTTCTTTATACACTTTATCGTCAATTACACCTCCTCTTGGCTAATATCACGTCTCCTACCGTGAGCAAAAGGTGGTAATGCTGCTATTTATCAAAATGCCATGGTTCTTTAAAACATGTTTGTATTGAAGCAGCACAGATCTTGTTTTCTTAGTTCCCTGATACCATTTATTTAATGTCGGTCACATCATTACTCATGACACGGCATCATCCCTTATGCCACCTGGGAATATTGGCTTTCTGTGTATGACTCTGATAAATAAAAGTTCCTTCTATGTTTCATTCAAGATGACCTCAAAGGCAAGTCTTACCTCAGGTATGCAGGAAAAGATGAACAATAGTTTTTCTGATCATGTAAAATTTACCATTCAGAATTTTATAGTATAATCATGTTTTAGCATCTTCCAACTACTCTTGTACTCTGTAATCACTGCATTCTTGAATGTGAACTGCCATCCATGCGCCACCAGTAGGGTGCCACAGTTCAGGGACCATGGGCAGAGTGAGAAGAGTGATCTCACTGAGCTAGAAATGCTCCTTCCTCCTCTAGCACAGCTTTGAAAGTCTGTATAGAAACAACTATTCTGTGTCAGAAACAAGAGAGAGTTATGGATTTAAAAAGTCCTAGAAGTGCTGGGAGAAGACAACTGCAGCCACCTCCAAGACTGCCTGACATGTGGCATTAAGCCTGTATAGCAGGTGGGGCACCTGAGTGCCAGCTGCTACAGCACACAGCATAAAAGATGCCTACGGCCACATCACCACACCAAGTGCTATAGACTGGAGGCAACATGGAGATCAGAGTATTGATAGGCCAGAATCACACACAGGTCTACACACATGGCTCAAGTTTGGCTGGGAATTCATAGCCCAGGGTCCAGACTTGGCCTGAATCTGACATGATTGTGGTTCCTCCTAAATCAACATAGCAGCACTGTTCTTGTAGTCAATTCTCATGCAATCTTGTAAAAGAAATCACAGGCCAGAGACCCGGAGTAATAGGCTTGCCAAGCTGCCTTCCTGGAATCTGGTCCTGTCTCAGGGATAAACCCGCAGATGTCAGTGTTAGAGCTCCTCAGGGCATCTGGTCCACCCAATGTGTAGGAGAGCTTTGGAGAGTGCCCAGAGAATGTCCAAAATCCAGGACTGAGGCCCAAGTGCATCCTGCTGCAGACTTTGGGCACCCCATTCAGATGGCACTGCTGGCCCTGGCTAGCCCCAAGCACCTGAGAGGCCATTAAATGTGGGGCCCTGCCCAGTTGCTGACATCTAACGGTAGTACTGTTGGCCCACTACAGAATTCTGTGTCTCAGTGACACATGGATTATTTATGTGTGATAGTGAAGTTAATCAGAGAATCCTAAGAAGACGCATGAATTTTGCATTGTTTCCAATTCTTCAAAAGAGAGGGTAAAAAATAATTAATCTGATTTTTATGTACACCAACTACACATTTCCCCACCTTTGAAACTGAATTTTATGAAGCCAGTTGCAAGCTCAGCTTTTTGAATAGTAACTCCATATTTATGTCGTATAGAAAATAAAAACCACATTTTATTATTTGTTTTGGTTACAGTGACAAAACACAGATTACATGATAGAAGTATATTCCCCTTGGTGGTTTGTAGTGGTGGCTTACTAGAATTAAAAATATAAAGAATCAAGAGATACAATTCAACATGTAGCTATTTTAATAAACTTCATAACTGTAAAATTATGGTGGTGCATAAAAACCTTCTTCCTTGTTAATAGAAGAACACATTAGGTGATATCTTAATCTTATTTTTTTCCTTAGACTTATTGATTGACTAGATATGATGCTCTTATATTTAAAATTTTTAAAGTGCTAAATCAAACTCCCAGAAGTAATAATTTCACAGTTGATCTGAAACCTCCCTATAGTTCATCTAATCATTATTTGATCAAATCTAACTCTTACAGAGTTATTGTCTCAAAGGAGTAAAAACATTAATGATTTTCCTTTCAAAGTGAACTCACTTATTAATGAATCACACCTGCTGGTAAGCAGCATTCTTTCATTGACATCCATGGTGTTTCTCCTTTGTGTTTTTTCTCTAAAGTCATTTATAAATAATATGTAATACTGCTTTCACAACAGAGGAATGCTTAGAACAAAGATGATGGGGACTGACTTAAAATTCAATGAACAATTATTAAAACAAAATAGATAATAGATATTGGGAAAACAGTTTGCCAGTCTACATTTAAATTCAGGCTCAAAAATGTAACAGGAACAAATAAAACTCACTAATCAAAGGAAGGTGCGCATATATTGGAAAAGGACTAAATAGGGCCTATTAGGCATTTCCCATGCATTATCAAAATTACCTGCTCTAGTGTCAACGTAAGTACATTTTACTTTAAAGAACAAACAACTTAAATCAATAAATATTTATTAGTGCCTACTACATTTAGACAAGGCGGTAAGCTGAGTTAGGGGAAATCAAAATGAGCTAGTCATACCTAATTTATTTAACTGAATTGACTAAATAGTCTACTTAGTCACTAAAATGTCTGTCTAGACTTCAGATGATTAGTTTTAAAAACAACTAAAGAAAATGTCCCATATTTGGACCAACATGGTTGTGATTAGACAAAAGTATTTGCCATTTTAATCAATGTTTTCTTAAGCACTTAAGGCACTTAGAAAAACATGCATAACATGTCACGGCAGAAATTGGCTGCCATCCTAGAAAATACGATGTATGTGATTTCTTAAAAAGTACAAAAGAAATGTTTTATAGAAACTAAAATCCACTGTGGATTCATGTGCCTAAGAGAAAAGAGGATTGTAAAAAATTTAAAACATATATATATATGGATGGCATTCATTCAAAAAATTTCACTGTATTGTGTTCATCTCTCTCAAAATGTAATAACTGAATGAAATTTTCTGTTGAAGAGCAAACATAGCCTTGTATTATTAAGTGTCACACCAAGGGCATTAGAGAAATATGCAAGGACCTTAGGGAAGCTACAGAAACATGTGATTTAGTGGAGGGCACTAAATGATTAATCCCCTCAGCTGTGTTGTCTTTAAATTATTGTCATCCACTTTTGTAAGTGCTCAAAGGGAATGCGATCCAAGTCTGGGACATTTTATCACATAACAGGAGCTGAAATAACACTTTTGTAGGACTTGTTTTCATTAAGTTCTTATCACTCCATTTAAATAGAGGAAAAAATGTAAGCCTTGAAAGGATTAAGTGGCATTTTGAAAGAATTAACTATAGTGGCACCTACAACTCACCAGGCTCTGATTTGGGAGGCCTGTGAATACCATGCCACTGAATCCTGACAACTAAGCGAAAGAGGATCATCCACATTTTACAAAGGAGGAAGCTGAAACTCAAAAAATACATGGATTTGCCCCAAATCCTACAGCTAATACATGACAGAGCCAATAGGTGAATTCTGATCTATCTGGTTGTCATAGCAAGAAAGAGGTTTGGGTGAAGTTGAACAGTAGTTATAATTTATAAACCTTACCTGAGATATTTGGATTCACAGGTTAATTAGTTGGTTGATTGAATCATTCGTTCAGCAAATTTCATTGAGCACCTACTTTTACTTAAGAAAAAGGCTAGGATCCTAAAGTGACCCAAAAAACCTTGTCCTCCCAAGAAGGTTAAAGTCTAGGGATAATATTTTATTTCAGCATTACCTTTTCATAATTCATATTTTACCAAGGCACTCGATGGTGAGTAGTTTCCTGTAAAATTATGCTCTTAGCAAAGGAGTTCCTCCAAGCAGTTGTATTCTCACGGCCAGGAAGTAATCACCAACTATTGTTTTGTGTACTTCTAGAAATATTCTATGCATATTGAAATATGTAGATGACATGTTTTTACAATATGAAAATAATATACAAAATATCCTGCATTTTCTTTTTTTTTTTTTTTCTGCTCTAAAAGGATTATTTTTATTGGTACGTACTATTTATACATATTTAAGGAGGTACATGTATTTTCTGTTACATGCAGATATGTGTGATGGTCAAGTCAGGGTATTTATAATATCCATCACCATGAGCACGTATCATTTCTGTGTTGAAAACATTTCAAGTCCTTACTTCTAGCTATTTTGAAATGAACAATGCATTGTTGTTAACTGTAATAACTTGCTGTATATCAAACCTCAGAACTTATTCCATCTAACTGTGATTTTCTACCCATTAACCAACCTCTCTTCATCTCCCTCCCCTATACACCCACAGCCTCTGATAACGATTATTCTACCCTCTACCTCCATGAGATCAACTTTTTTAGCTTCCACATATTTGCCTTTCTGTGCCTATCTTATTTCATTTAGCACATTAACCTCCAGTTCCATCCATGCTGCTACAAATGACAGAATTTTATTCTTTTTTAATATCTAAATAATATTCGATTGCATCAATATATCACATTTTCTTTATCCATTCACCTATTTATGGACAGTTGGGTTGATTGCATATCTTGGCTATTGTGAACAGTGCTGCAATAAATATGGAGCTGTTTGTATCCCTTAGATATACACTAGTTTCCTTTCCTTGGATATATAGCCAGTACTAGGATTGCTGGATTGTATAGTAGCTCTGATTTTAGTTTTTTGAGAAATCTTCATATTGTTTTCCATAATGGCTGTACTAATTTACATTTCCACTAATGGTGTATGAGAGTTTCTTTTTTGCTGCATCCTTGTAACATTTGTTATTTTTTTAGTAATAGCCACTTTAACGGGGATAAGATAATGTTTCATTGTGATTTGATTTGCATTTCCTTGGTTTTTTTTTTTTCAAATGCTCAATACACTGTTGGCCACATGTATTTTTTTTTTTTTGAGAGATGTCTATTTGGCTCCTGTGCCCACTTTTTAATGGGATTGTTTGGTGTTTTTTTGTTCATTTGTTTTGTTTGCTGTTGAATTGAGTTTTTTTTTGTATATTCTAGATATTAGTCCCTTGTTAGATGACTATTTTGCAAGTATTTTCTCCATTTGAGTGGTTATCTTTTCACTCTTGATTAGTTCCTTTGCTGTCTTTACTTTAATGTGATCCTATATGTCTATTTTTGGTTTTGTTGCCTGTGCTTCTAGGGTGTTAGCCATAAAATATTTTCCTAGACCAACGGCCTCGAGTGTTTCCCCTTTATATTCTTTCAATAGTTTTATATTTTAGGCCTTACGTTTAAGTATTTAATCCAATTTGAGTTTATTTATGTATATGATGAGAGATAGGTGTTTAGTTTCATTCTTCTGCATATGGATATCTAATTTTCCTAGCACAATTTAGTGAAGAGGGTATCTTTTTCCCAGTATATGTTCTTGGCACCTTTGTAAAGAAATCATACGGCTATATATATAAGAGTTTCTTTCTGGGTCTCTATTCTCTTCCTTTGACCTATGTGTCTGTTTTGGCACAAATACCATGATGTTTAGTTTACTGTAACGTTGTAACATATATTGTAATATATATAAAAGTCAGGTAGTGTGGGGCTTCTGACTTTGTTCATTTTGTTCAGGATTGCTTTGGCTATTTAGGCTCTTCTTTGGTTCGATGCTTATTTTAGGAGTGTTTTTTCTATTTCTGAGAAAAGTACTATTGGTATTTTGATAAAGCTTGCAATGAATCTGTGGATTGCTTTGGGTATTATGATCATTTTAGAATATTAGTTTTCCGGTCCAAGAGCATAGGATGTGTTTTCATTTTTTTACATTATCTCTAATTTCTCTCATTAGTGTTTTGTAATTTTTTTTTCTGGAGGTTTTTCATGTTCTTGGTTAAATTTATTCCTAGGTTTTGTTTTGTTTTTGTTTTTGTTTTTTTCTGGTAGCGGTTGTAAAATGGGATTGCTTTCTTGATTTCTTTTTAAGCTAGTTTATTATTGGTATATATAAGTTTTGGGGGATTTTCTTTGTGTTAGTTTACCTTTTTTGAATTATCAATTCACTTAACTACTACTGCTTTCTGTGATTCTCCTGTGCTACAGGCCATGAAGGGGCTCTGCCGAGGGTTCTGAGAAATAGGCTGGGAAGGTATCATTTAGTGTCCAGAAAATACCTCCTGTGCTTAGACTGCTCTCATTACTTGGTTACAAAACTCTGCCCTTGGAATGGTTCTATTCCTTCCAACTCCGTGCTCTCGGCAGCATTGCTCAATCAATCAATAGAATTGGACACAAGAGAAGAAACTATTTGTTATTTGGAATCCAGATTCTCTTCTCAAGAAATACACATTTTTGAAGTGTCTATAGAGACTTTACATACAAGTTAGAATTTCATCGGTGCCTGAGAAAAGGAAACAAAGTATCAGTGAGTGTGAGGGTTCAGAAGAAGATAAAATTCAGTTTCAGACATTTAAAAATGTGAGTGCTACTGGTGTCAGATGTAACATTTTCTATCACAGATTATTTTCTATAATCTAGTTGCAAGTAATATTCTTGTCTGGAAATAAGGAGGAAATGAAAAAGTGCATATTGCAATATCAAGGCCATACCTTTTCCAACAAGAGATATTAAGTGTCTAATATATGCGGATACTGAGACTTTTCTGGCTTTAAGGGGCTGGTGGCTGTCCTCAGCCTCTCTGGCCCCTTTACTAGATGCATCTGGACATCCAGCAGGAGACCTGCAGGTAGGGCCTGCTCTAGTGAGCTGTGCTACCTTAGTATAATCTAGTGTCTCTACTTTGGGAACATTTGCTTTAGAAAGCATATGTCCAGGAGAGAAGAGGACTGCATTGAACAACAATCACTACACCCAGTTTTGTTTTTGTTTGCTTTTTTTGGAAGGTTGCAAACTGCAATATAGGTGTGTAAAGCTAGGGGTGTAATCTTATTTTTCATCTTGGAGCAAAAGAAGGCTGACTGATTCATTCAGGAAGCAAATGTAGAATGCAGAGGTGACTTTCCATGTTAGACTTTAAAAGTATTTAATATGTTTTTAAAAAGTAGAATAATATTGAGGTCTGGAATGACTTCACGATTATCTAGACGAGGTGCCCAAGAGGCCAGCAATCCTTGGACATGAAAAGCCTAGCTCTGGGTCTATCTGGCTTTCACAGCATAGAAGGAGATGATCTGTAACATTTTTTTCTTTCAAATTCTGAAGGAGCCCATGGCTTAAAAGAAACTCATATGCCACTCATTGATCTAATCCAACTTCCTAGAATCACTGGAAGTTTCCCAGGACCTCGTGGCTCACTCACAGCAGAACGTTATGTGGTTCTTTGATGTTCATGTTAATGCCCTTTCTACCACATTGCCCTCCGTGGCTTCTACTAATCTTGGAAAATATGTCTTTTTCTTCTACAAACTATTTGTTTTAAAACACCACTTTAAAACTGTTTTTTTTTTTTTTTTGTTTTGTTTTGTTTTGTTTTTTGCAGAGACATAAAAGCCTTTCCAGGGAGCTATAAAGGGGTGGGCCTATGGGATTCTTCTCCTCCACTTCCCATAGAGCAGCTGTGCTTTTATCTATTTTATGTATGGTGCTCTGAATAAGATTTTGTTTGCCTATTTAAGATTCAATTCTCCCATAATGAAAAGTATTTCTCAAGGGTTTCTAAAATGATAAAAATGGATTTTGGGCCACAGTGCATACAGCACCTTATAGTCTAAGTGATATAAGCTTCTTAGAGTTATGCAATGCACAATCATACAATGGTATGTGATAGATCTGAGTAAATGACAATACTTCAGAGAATCATTTTCCCAAAGGGTTCAAAATTGAAAAACATCTTCCTTGGGTGATTTATCTCAAAACAGACCCTGTAACGTCTTATCTACTGATTTGTTTCTGCAATTTTACACTTTGAGATGTTTAGTTCACTTGTGTTAGAAGTTTATCCTGATGTTTCTCACACTTCTCAAACAGAATTTCTGAAAACATTTATTTATTAAAAATATTTGTTTTTATTTTTATGTTCATAAAAGTATTTAAGAAAAAAGTACTTGGCAACACTTTTCTTTAGATATGAAAATTGAGAAAATAATTCGTTTCATGGGAGAATTTTTTAAGTAAAATGAAACAAAATGTCCTAATGATTTTTTTGCTTGAGTGACCTTTTATGATGCCCAAACAATAAACAACAATGATTTGAGAATAGATGATGCTATTCTCTTCATCTGCCTCCCATCCCCCACACTTTATCTTGTTCTGTTGATGTTCGTCATTTTTCATATGTCAGGAGTAAAGCAAAACAGAGGACACAGGAAGGACTCCTGAGAGACCAAGAAGGTTCTGACATATAATTTATATGAATTTATACTTAGCCACACTGAGCCTTTATTTATTTTTATGTATTTATTTATGTATTATTTGTCTTTCATAAAGTAATAGCAAAGTTTAGTAGAACACAGAATAACTTATTTCTTCCTCAGTGGCCCAGCCCATAGCAAGACAGGGTGAAAAAGTTCTGAGTTTATTTGAAATAATAGCTTCTGGCCAAGGGAGAAGCTTTCTAAATCCCTTTGTATGTTGAAGTGGACGAAAGAAAAACGGATCCCACGGGACATCTATGGTTATCTCAGACCTCTCAGGGAAAGCATTTTGAATACCACCATCATTACATACTTCTGAAACATAATGTACATGGCTATGTACATTACTATGTACATACTATGACTATTTTAATGGAGAAAATTTACCTGATAGACTAAGCTATGTAGCACAGTGCTGACTCAGCAGATATTTACACCAACTATAGTACTCTTGAGGAAATATGGAAACTTGGCAAGATGGATAAGCAGTTGGTATTGTCAAGTAATTATGAAAGCCAGTAGGTAAGTACCTTTCCAGAGCTGGCAAGCATCAAAGGGTCATTAATTATTCTCTTCTCTGTTGTTTTTCTTTGACTAGCCATCTCAAATCTCATCGTGGAAACAGGAAGACAGGCTACCCGGTTGGAATGCTCTCAGTGAGTCGAAGAGTCAGAACAAAAGAGAAAGTAGAATTAGTGCTGTTTTCAATACATTGAATAACTCTGTAGTTATCTCAAATTCCAAAGCACTTTAAAGGACTGAGGTTAAAATAGAACAGCAATTGTCTAGAGGGTGATGACAGCAACCAGAATAGTCAGGGCAGACTATACTTGGCTCAGAGAAGTGGTGCCAAGTCTATTCATACACCTGAGAGAGATGTGTTTCTTAAGTGATATTTCTCCGGGGAACCAAGCAAGTTACAAAAAGAAAGATTACCTGCTATAGGCATGCTTAAGTTAGGAAACCTTTGCATTATAGTTTGAACTTCACTTCTCACTTTTGAAATCAAAATACAGATGGATAAGAATCTGGTTTAAAAACAGTTTCATTAATTCATCAATTCATTCGTTCATTCATTATTTACTTTCTTTTGACCAAGTGCTATACTGAAGACCCTGAGGTGGGTGTTGTAGAAATACAAAAATGTGAAAGGTAAAGTACTCATCCTCAGGGAGTTTACAAAATTAGCAACTTGGAAATGAAAGAGGGCATTTGGAAAAGTGAAGAGACTCTAGAATAGGTAACTGTTATATCCAGGTATATGATGGTTAAAATAGGGAGACAAAGCCATGAATTTATTGTAATATGTGGTTTCTCATCACAGCTCCTAGAGATTTTATGAAGATTGATGGTGGGGTATTGAGCAAGGTATATTTCATCCAGTTCCAAAGTTTGGAGGTATTCTTTTGTTTCCTGAACAAAAAGATATGATTCTCAATAAAGCTTCAGCTTTTCATCTTCTCATGTTTTAAAAAAGGTGAATGAAATTAAATGATTTGATTCTTATCTTTTCTGACATATCACCTATAAAAACACCAATGTCATCTCTAGTTGGGAGAGAATTCTATATAAATGAACAAAGCATTTTACAACAGAGTGCTCAATCACAGTAGTAAAATGAAGCCTATGACAGTCTTATGCGATATGTCTTATAAGCCCATTCACTTTTTCTGTCATAATTTATAACAAATAAATAATCTCTTAAATTATAAAGACATTATATGATCTTTTCTTCTATAGAAGTGAGTTTAGGGGATGCTAATTTTATAGCAAGACAAAGTTGAAGGATATTAACAAAATAGTGAATATCTCTTTGGGCTAGAGAAATGAAGTTAAAGTCCAGAACAAAAGAACAAATGGTTATTTGTAAATTGATCAAACTCGGCACCTGACAAGAAGAGCTTTCATGGACTTTAGAAGATCATCCACATGGTCTAGTTGGCAGCCAGAGAGGGAACTTGGGCTCAAACTTAGAGTATGATTAGAAAGAATCTAGGAATTCAAAGTATTGGTTCTGTGGCAAACACATTGTCAGTTCTTGGGCTGAAACAGGTCTTAAGATTAACATGAAGATTTTTATATTAAATTATTCTATGATTAAACTGAGTAATTACTGATTTCTGTGATTAAACTAAGTATTTCTATTTGTCTGTCTCTATTTAGTTTGCATTTTTAAGGAATATTTGAAACCTCTGAAACCAGAACAAATTTTCAAAAAAAGAAATAATGACAGATATAACGAAAGAAAAATATTTCTGAATGAAGGAGACCTAAATACACAAATTAAAAAGTGCTTGCATTTTAGCTGATAAGAATAATGAAAAAAGAGCCCCATTCCTGGATCCACAGAAATACTGTTTTAAGGAATTGGAAAGAAAGGAAAAGGAAGAATGAGAAAAATGAAGAATCCTATAGTAAAAACATCTGGAAAATTTCCTACAAAGGCACAGAATCAGGTTGTTTTTACAATTCCCTGCAGTTTGAGTTCAGCAAAAATGGAACTATGCAGCTTATAGGACTGGGAGTAGAAAAGTTGTACCACAAGAAGTCTATTCCCAGCAATGTAAGATATGAAGACAGAGTTGAGGCATTCTTTCAAGCAATTTTCCTGGAAAATTACTTTAATACATAGTGTAGCCAAAGGACAGAGGAATTCAAAGTAAAAATTTAGAGTCATAAAATAAATGATTAGGACATTGAAATCAGTTAAAAATAAAATTAGATTGACTACTGAAAGCAATCTTTGTAAAATGGTAAACTGTGTAGATTACATGAGGAAATTGTAAGGAAATTTAAATATGTCCTACATGTCTAGATATATATTGGCAGTACAAAAAATTATTTTATACTTGACTTTTAGAACAAAACATTCATACTTTTGAAGAACTTAAAGATACTATCACATATGAGTTTTAAAAACAAACATATGCCTATTTCAAAATCCTTAGATGATAATTCAAGTCTCTAAAAACAAAGCAAAACCATGGTTCATATGACAAAAGACAAAATATAAAGAAGCGTAAAAGAAGAGTAAGAGTATGCAAAAGACAAAATTTCAGAATTAAGATTAGATATCAAATATTAATTTAATATTAATAGTTTAAGACTGTATAATAAAATGCAAATAATTAATAGGATGTATTGGCCAGGGTCTTCAAAGAAACAAAACCTAATATAGGTCATATATATATATATATATATACACACAGAGAGAGAGAGAGAGGGAGATTGATTATGAGGGTTGGCCTATGTGATTATGAAGACTGAGAAGTCCTATGATTTATTATCTGTAAGCTGGATGCCCAGGAAATCTGGTGGTGCAGTTTTAGCCTAAGCTTAAAGGCCCAAGAACTAGAGGAGCTTGATGATGTGAGTCCCAATTCAAGTCAGAAGGCCTCAGAACCAGGAGTCACAGTTTCCAAGGTGAATGTTCCCGCAGAATCAGAGAGCAAAGTTACCTCCTCTGTCCTGTTGGTGAGGTTTAGGGGTTAGACAATTCCTACAGGAACAAGCACGTTTTTAATTGGAATTATTGCTATCATTCCAGAGCTGCAGAGTTGCTGAATTCGGGACCTCAGATAATTAGATGATGTATACCTGTTCTGGTGAGGGGATCGTCTTTACTCATTCTCTCAATTCAAGTGCTAATTTCTTCCAGAAACACCCTGACTTACACACCCAGAGACAATGTTTTTTCCTACCAGTTACCTAGGCATTCCTTAGCCCCACCAATTGACACGTAAAACTAGTCATCACGTAGAATAAGAACATAAACTCTAACCAAGAGTTTATAATTCATTACAAGGACAGACATAAAATGAAATAACATGAAAACATAAAAAATGTAAAAACAGGAAAAGCTTTATTAGCAAATATGAAGAGAATTATAAATGGACTGGTTAGTTGGTTGGTTTCAGTCTGGACAAAAAATAATTACTTTTAAGGAAGTAACCAAGGATCTGTTTCTCTTTAGGACAAGCTCATTCTTGGGTACAAATAGGTCTGAAGCATGAGAAGCCTGTTTCTTTGTAAGAATTCTTGGGATAATATTTATTTATTTTGACTATACTTGTAAATCAGAATACTTCCAGATGTATTCTATTGAGTGAAAAGAAGCCTAGAACTGCTGAGAGTTACTAAAAACTGTCAGTTCATTTCATTCTGGGGGTTTTTATATTTAAGGCATATGCATTTTCAAATCCTTATAAATGCGTAAGTATTTGCATACCCACATACAAGTACATACCCACAATGCCCTGGGAACCTTGATGTAAAAAAAAATTAGCCATAGTGAAATTTACAGCCTCATCTCTTCCCTCACATTCACTCCTGTAAAAGCTACCCTCCCTAATTTAGACAGCTTAAAGAAACTTTGATAGCTTTCCAAGCAATTTCTCTATAGAGACACAAATGACATGTTTTTTTCTTATTCTTGCCTATTTCGTTTTTTTTTTTTTTTAACAGGGACAAATGATTAAAAGCAAAGTAATATCAGCACAGAGAACTGAAAACCCAATGACAACAAGAAGCAGCATTAATTATCTTTTTAAAAAGGGTTTATGGGTTAAGATAATCCATACAGAAGTAAATGCCTTGTTAATTGGAATTATTGCCATCATTCTGGAGCTACAGAAGTAGCAGCATTGCTGAATAAGTGAATTATAATTCCAAATAAACCAACTGGTTCAGATGGACAGGTGCAGCTGACCATTAATTTTATCCCCAGGGAGGGGGGAAAGGCAAGGAAGTAGAGAAGAAAAACAAAGAATAAACAATAAGGGATTGTAGGATTTTAGTCCCTAGGACAAAAAGCTCCCTGCCTACTTAATTTTCCAGACCAACAGAGGATGTTCTAGACTTAAGAAAGTAAATTCTTGTGTCTTTTAAGAAATCTCTTCTTATGAGAATGAAATACTGTTTTATAAATGAGGCTATGTGACTGGTTTTGAGTAGCATATTTTAAATTTATGCAGGTGTATTGCCTGCATTTTGATTGTTTTTTTTTTTTTAAACTGTGACTGACTTAGATCACCCACCAGTAGTTTTGAGTTATTCTCACTAGCTAAGAAAGAGATTCAGTGTACTTAATCTATCAACCCCTTCCTCCACCCACTCCCACCCAGTGACACATTCAATAGCCTACAATTCAACCTTCCACATTTATTCCACACAGAGGGTTTTCATTGTTAATGGTCATGTTTTTAAAATGATGTATTATACACACTTCTCTGCATTTTGCTTTTCTCACATGAAGATACCCCTTAGAAATTTCTGAAAGACAAATTACTATAGCTCAAATTCATTCTTTTTAATAGTTGCATATTATTCCCTGTGGATACACCAGAATTATTCAAACAGTCTCCTTTGAATAGTTTTACCTTCACTTGGGATTTTCTTTCTAGGAGATTCATTACCAAGAATGAGACTGCTGGCTCAAAAAGGTATACCAATCCTTAATTTTATGAAATGTTGCTAGGTTGATTTCCAGAAAAGTGCCAACACCTCCCATTCCCATTGTACTGTTTTCTCATGTTTTCACCTAACATATGTGCTCTTAGTCTTTTAAGCTTTGCCATTCTGATGGTTATAAAAATATATTTAATTACTTTAGTTGGTATTTGCTTATTAGTGACTGTAAGCTTCTTTTCATATGTTTTTGGCCATTGAGATTTCCTTTTTTTGTGCATAGCTTTTAATATTCCATTAGTTTGCTTTTTTTGGTTAATACAAGACATACCTTTGCATTAAATATTAGTCCCGTAGCTATCTGCTTTGCCATTTTTTCAAAATAAATTATTAATTTTATTGGCTTTGCTTTTGATGTTTTTGCTCTGTATATGTGGATTTTTTTTAGCTGAATAAGAATATCTCTAATTTTTTTGTCTATGAATTTTATTTTATTTTTATGTTAAAAATTATCTAGACATTGTATTTATATGAATTCCAATTTTATTTTCTTCCAGATGGATGACCAATTTTGCCAGTACCATTTACAATAATTATTTTTGTACCTAATTAAAATATCACTTTTTTCGTATATTAAACTTAATAAATATATAATATATGGATAATGAGATATGCTGTTGATTGTTTAGATCAGTTTTTATTATTTATTTCTAATTCATTGGATTATGATCACAGAAAGAGACCTGTAAAATATCAACTTTTGAACAACTATTAGGGTTTTCTTTGTGACCGAATATACAGATCATCCTATAAATGTTCCATGAGTAATCAAAAATTATAAATTCTTAGAGACATGTAAGCTTCTATTGACATGTTGCTATTAATAAAGGTTACTTATTGTATAAGTAAATTCTTCTAGGTCATTATTTTTAATTTACTTACCGATGTGTATCGAAATTTCTCATTATAGTACATTACAGTCCTTCTTGCATTCTAATAGTTCTTGCTTTTTATATTTAGTTGGAATGGTGTTTAAACACAACTATTTAGGTCTTGATATTTCCTTTACAGGTATCTTTATTGTTAGATAATGTGTCTCTTTCTACATATCTCTAAGCTCCAGTTCCACCCTATGTGATATTAATATTATTTGTTCTGCTTTATCTTTTGTTTGAATTGGTTATGTCTTAGTCCATTCTCTATACTCAAACTTCTTTTATTACTTCATTTTGCATGAGTTTCAAATAGGCAGCATATATTTGGATTTTGATTTTAACCTACTTAGAATCTGTTTTTGCATAGGAGAATTCAGTCAGTTCACATTTAGTGCAGTAACTGATATTGCTGAGTTAATACCTTCTATCTTACTTTATTATTTATTTTACATTTTCCTGTCTTTTGCAATTTTCTGTATTCTGTTCCTTTGATTACATTTCTGTTTATTTCATTTCCCTCCATTGTAAATTAGAAAGCTCTTTATTGTATTTCTGTTCCATTAATGGTTGCTTTTCATGTTCTTTTAATGTCACAAATTTCCCTCCCAATATTTTAAACCTCTTTCACTCATCAAAATGTTCTATTTGTCTCCATTTCTACCTTCAAATCCTTGTTTTTTAATGAAAGGGTTAAATACTTTTAATTCTGCAAGTATCAAGTATATTCAATGAATGATTTAATTTATTAATATTTAATTTCTCTGTGTCTTTATTTTATTTTATTTTTTTCACTTACTACCATGATAATTTTTCTTCCGGTAGAGTCCTTATGTTCTAGGAGGTCATCATCAACAGTTGTACTACTTCATTGCTGAGAGGACGATTTGGCACTATCTGCTGAGATGAAGCATCCATTTACCCATGACTCAGCAATTCCACTTTAGAGGAAATCTCCAGGAAAAGAAAATCTTGCACATTTACAAAGGAAACATGTACAAAAATGTCCACAGTGTTATTTCTAGTTGTGAAAATGGAAACAACCAAAATGCCCATTGTGAGGGAGTGGATTAATAAATTGTCTATTCATGCAATAGAATATTAGCAGTGAAAATGAGTGAATTATACCAAGAAAGCAATATGAAGGAAAATCATAGCATTGTAATACTACAGGAAAATGTGAGTCCCAAAAGATTGTATGATACCTTCTTGTAACATTAAAAATCTAAAACAAATAAACAAATGATAATTGTAGAGCATATACAAATGCAACAATTATTTATAAAGAAAAGCCAGAAAATGTTGAACACAGAATATTAAGTGATGTCTATCATAGATGGCTGAACCAAGAGGGATGTGATGGCAGAAGACACATGTGAGTAGATATAAGTTATGCTCAGTATAGTAGCTTTTGTTTTGGGGTAGTGAATTAGGAGGTGTTTATTTCATTATTCAAAAAACACTAATTGAATAACTAACTAATAAAACAAGCCATGCATGGACCACTGATATTCATATTATGGCACAAGAATTATGATTCATCCCATACTGTGCAAATGAGGTCAAATGGGAAAAAAATTATTTAAATACATGGTTTGTAATTGACACATAAATGGAAAAATTGCTATTTGTGCCTTGCTGTGATTATTAGATAGTGCCACTACTTTTTAGGTGAAATATAAACTCTTAGCATGGAAGACTAGAAAAACACCTTTTGTTCAGAGATGAAGTACCTTTTCCAGATGTAGAACTATCCTTTTGAAATAGCTTGTATCAAAATCTAATACAAAAATCATTTTGGGTATAATCTGTTTGCATAAGATCAGAAAGAGTTTATTTCAATTTGATTTTTTATTTCTCTCTCTAAAAGAAGTTGTTCTTTAAGCTTATATTATTGAAAACTATAAACCTGAATCTTCCAAGCCAGTTTGCCTACTTTCTTTTTTCTTTCTTCTTTTCTACAATTATGGCAGAAATTATGCTTTTTGTTCACTTCGTCTCATCTTTTGCACTTCAGTTAATTGCCCAAGTTTATAGCAAATCACGCTTGATAACATTGGCCACTCACCTTGTATTTCAGCTTTGACTGACTACAGGTCTCTGAATTCCCTCGTAGTACTTAGAGATTATAAACCTTTTTAGCAACTGGGTATTTTTATTCATCTTTTTTATTCAGCACTCAACTCACAATGAATTCCTTGGGTGTTTACAACATAATAAAAATAAGGAGGTGTTCCAATCAGGGGGATATTGTGTTTGAATAGGCATGTTATATTCATTTATGTTGAGGAGTTGTACTCATATCACCAGGAGGATTTTTCCTTTGTTGATAGTCATTTTGGTAAATTGCAAGTATTTTTGTATTAGAGTTTTAAATTATCCATATTCTTCATGTTTTTCGAAAAATTTATTCCCAAAAAAAGGGCACCTTTTTACAGTTATTTTATGTGTTGATTATGTTGATCTCATTGGAAATAATGTGAGATTGTTTATATGACAAAAAGAAGACATTCATATATGTAGCGTTCAAGAGCTTGCTTTGGCTTCTTAGCTGGTATACACCAGTAGGGCCTTACTGGTTATTAAGATGTTGAAATTCTTCTATGCTGGTTGTTAAATGCCTGCTCATCTGAGCCTCTCAAATACCCCTCAATTTTTCCAGACTTTTCCCAAGACCCCAGAAACTATTCCCAACCCGCCGCCAAATGGTTGCTATCTGGCAAACTGGGATTTGGTCTAGCTCTAATGTTTATATTATTATTACAATTCTTATGATAGTAATTATGTCACACTAATTGTTAAAAAAAATTTGACTTTCACCCTTGGATATCCCTTTTTTGTTTTATGAGTAATGGTTCAAACCTACATAAGAAAACTGAGGACTACTAGCATCTTTAAGAAACAATGTGTAATTAGCAAGGTTAATTTAGGTGGATAATTATGATTATACCAATGAACGTAATCCCCCAAGGCTGACAAATGCATTTTAATAACTTTGTTATAAATAATACCTACCATGCCTTCTACATTATTCAGCAGATTAGTGCCCACCTAGTTTAGTGTGGTTTGCCCAAGAAGGAGACACTGATACAAGGGCTCAAATGAAAGTCATTTACTTGGCAGGTACAAGGAACACCAGTAAGAAAATAGAAAACTGATATAGGGAAGGAAGGCATCCCACAAAATACATGTGTTGATACAGTGTGAAACTGAAGCTTAGTTCCACAGGGAAATTCTGCATGCGAATTGCTGAGACATGTGCTTCTGTCTATCCCACTAGCGGCGGCGAAGTTTGAGGTATTTATGCACTCACCTTGCCAGTCATTAATGGAGGGCTGCTCTTGAAGAATATTAATTCCTTGACATTGATGATTTGTGAGCCCTTGAACAGGGTGGCCTTCAGGAAAAATATTCAGGTACAGAGGGGCCAATACCAACATGTGGAAGTCTTGCTTTCTGAATTGATATGACTGACAGATACGGGCTGGGCACTGAGAGCAGCTACTATTATTACTGTATTATCATCAGAGTTAGGTTCTATGTTTTGCAGCTCTGAAATTGCTCCTTTAACCTGTCCTCATTGAAGATTCATTTTGTTTGTTGAAGAACTATGTATTTTAGCCTTTTTGGGAGAGACAGAAACAGAAAACTTCTTTTTGGAAAAGCCCTGTTCCTTAAAATAAAAGGGCTTAGTAAATTTGAAGTGATTGAAGATTTAACTTGCCTTCCAAATTCAAAATTGCCTCCTGTGTTCAAGCGAGGCAATATTTATTTCCATCTGTTCTTTGCAACTATCAGTGTGTTCAGTTGGTAGCACTTTACCTTTATGCTCCTAAACATTTAAAAATTTAATAACAGGGTAAGGTTTTCTCTCTTATATATTCCGAATGTGGTTGTTGGTATGCAGAAAGGAAGTTGTAATGATAAGCCATTTAGGAGTTCAAATCAGGGCCTCAAAGTTCAGGCAAGCCGCATGTACAGAGCCAGGATGAGAAGCTGTTCTGGTTTAGCTGATGATAACATAATTTAGAAGACCAAAATAACGTGTTCAGTTATATACCCAAAGTATATTTCAGAAAACCTGGATAATAGAAAACATATGAAGGAGAAAATAAAAATCACCATTTTTCTATTCAGGAAAACTGCTATCATTATTTGTCATATTTCCTTCCATTCATTGTTTTTCATTGGTTTTGTTTTTTTGAGACAGAGTCTCGCTCTGTTGCCCAGTCTGGAGTGCAGTGGAGTGATCTCAGCTCACTGCAACCTCAGCCTCCCGGCTTCAAATGATTCTTATGCTTCAACCTCCCAAGCAGCTGGGATAACAGACATGCACCACCACACCCGGCTTATATTTGTATTTACAGTAGAGATGGGGGTCTCGCCATGTTGCCCAGGCTGGTCTCGAACTCCTGACCTCAAGTGATCTGCCTTCCTCAGCCTCCCAAAGAACTGGAATTACAGGCATGAACCACCATGCCTGGCCCAATTCATTGTTTTAATGCTCATATTATATTACTAAACTCATATGTGTAAGCACTTTTTCTCCATTCTATAACAAAATACATTTTTCTAGGCTACTGGTTCTTAAACTTTAGTGTGCCTCAGAATCACCTGCAGGCTTTGTTAAAACATAGATTGCTGGACCTTACCTCCATAACTTCTAATTTGGTAGGTCAGGGTAGAATCGGAGAATTTGTAAGTTAGAGAATGGAACAAGTTTCCATGTGAGCTTGATGCTGTTGGTCTGAGGACCATAATTACAGGACCAAGGTTTTTAAACTTTTCATATACTGAAATGAAGATAATGTTTTGTTTCTTGGTCAAAACATGAGAACACATATGTGTTTAATTTGTAAAAATTCACCCAGACATGAATTTTTGATATGTGTACTATATATCAATAAAACCTTAAACTTTCAAAACATGATTGTAATGGGTTAGTAATATTTTATCTGTGCATATACCATATTTTACATAACCTTAATTTTACTTGGTTCTAATTTTTCTAGGGATTAATCTTTTAGAGAACTTCAAATTATTTTATTGCAATGCAAATCTAGGATAAAAACAAATATGAATATTTTAGCACTGCTCATACATATGCCATAATACTTTTCCCAAAATTATAATCATTCATATTTCAAACAACAGTTATGCAACTTGTTTGTTTGCTGAACAAGTGAATGCCTTTTTTGGACCAAGGTGCTATGATAATGTTTCTTCATTGTTTAGGTGCATTTTAAATACTTAAAGCATAATTAAAGTGAATGATTTGCCTATATGATTTCTTGTGCCATGGCTTCAGTACATGGATCACAGCAGTCTTTGAAAAATATAAGTTATTTGAAAACTTCCACATAGCTATTATTTAGGTAAAATCCTTGAGATTAAGTATTTTTTTACATTTTAAAGACTGGCAGCTAATAATGCTTTTTCAATAGACCCAGTCTTGTTTATGTTCTCCAGAGTATTCCTTCTAGTATCATACATTAGTCAGTAAACCTAAAAGGCTCTCCTTAACCCCCCTTCTTCCTCATTACAAAAGGAAACCACCATTATGTGAGAATCAGAACTACTTTGTTGTAGGTCAATGGCGTGGGAGAATAAGGTTATCGCAACTCCTGTAAATAAATTTTAAAATGAATGTGATCCTTGAGTTTAACTTTCATTGAATTACAAGTTTTACAGACAGTCTTTACTGAAAAGTAGTCATTAAGGACAATCAGATTTGGTGTTTATCTCTAAATGTGTGTTCAAAACATAATGCATTATATTGCTCAAGAGCCATTCAAGTAGCACTTCCTGTGTGTGTGGGTGGGTGTGTGTGTGTACACACACTTTTTCTTGAATTCTTGAACCTAAATATTAATATAAATGAAAAGAAAATTTCAATGCATGCAATTTCCCTGTGTTTAAAGAGTATTACAAACATGGTAATCAAATATTACCACATAATTCATTTTTATACACAATGAAAATTTCTTACAAATCTGAAAGGTTGTCAGCTCTCTCCATTGAATAGAATAATTTCCAGTATTTCCCAATATTACCTGTTTCTCATAGTGAGATGTTTAGGGTAGCACTGTTATATACGTCTGGGCAAGAGGGACTATGGCTAAGTGTGTCTATTTCATGAACTTTTTAAAGTTCTGGGGTACATGTGCAGGATGTGCAGGTCTGTTACATAGGTAAAGCTGTGCTATGGTGGTTTGCTGCAAAGATAAATCCATCCCCTAGGTATTAAGCCCAGCATCCATTAGCTATTGTTCCTGATGCTCTTCCTCCTCTCACTCCTTTCACAGGCCCCAGTGTGTGTTGTTCGCCGCTGTACGTCCATGTGTTCTCGTCCTTCAGCTACAACTTATAAGTGAGAACATGTGATGCTTGGCTTTCTGTTCCTGTGTTAGTTTGCTGAGGATAGCAGCTTCCAGCTCTATACATGTCCCTGCAAAGGATATAATCTTGTTCCTTAATATGGCTGCATAGTATTCCATGGTGTATATGTATCACATTTTCTTTATCCAATTATCATTGATGGGAGAAAGTTTTATTGCACAGATACATTATAGCTAAAACTGGTTATTCTTTAACTGGGGCATGCTTCTGGATTAGAAGTCAAACGGCTTGTTGATGGATTGCAGTTGCTGGTATTGTTTCCTACATTCTTTGTAATTGTTTTGGAGATAAATAAGGGTAAAACTTGAAGACAAAGGGAAAAAAGACAATAAAATATGATCTCCATCTATTTCGTACTTTTTTTTGTCTGGATGTTGGTCCTTTATTGCAAGATCTAAATTAATTTTATTAATAAAAATAGAAAGTAAACATTTTACATAGAGGTGTATAGTTTTTGAGTTGTTTTACCATTCCGTTTTTCTGTCCTCAAACTTTTCTCTTGCCTTTTTCTTCATTCTTTTCATATTTATAATTTATAAGTAAAGTCTGTCTGCATGTATCTCACAGATGTTATAATCGAATTACATGCAATAATGAAAAGGTAGAGAGATGTGACTGAAAGAAATTCCTTGAGCCTTGTATCCTTTCCCTTTGCTCTTTAACTACTGGTGTTTTGGGATTTGGGAAAGCTGTTTGATTCAAATTTTGCTATCTTCAAAGTCTTTAAGAAAGAAAAAAAGTTACTCGTTTTCAATGCTAAATTATGACCTACCTTATAATACCAAGGAGAGGAAAGGCATACATCAGCAGGGTAATATAGCGGAGTAGACAATTATAAATTTGGTTTAATAATGACATTTCAAATTTATATGTGAGATGTATCTACATATCTTATATATATAATATATAAAATATGTATAAATATGATATATAATATTATATATATACCACAGTTCATCTAAAACTATCACTGAGCACTTCACAGCCAATTACTGGTCTTAAATGTCAGTGAGAGGATGTGTTAATTTTTAAGCAAAACCAAAGTGACTTTCCTATCTGAGCAGCCAATGAAATTCCGTATCTAAGGGATTTTCTCCCACAAATGCCAAACTGGATACATTTACATATGTTCTCTCTGATGTATCAAGAAGTTGAAAATTGCACATGACTTTAAAACACTTTAAGAAATTGCTTTTACAATCTGCATGTTTACATCTCTGTATGATTCCTTATTTTAATTTTTGCTGCTAGGTGATTCCACCTAATGAATAACTAACGAAAATGGATTTCTGTTTTTTCTTGTCTGTTATCTACATATAGGTAAACTTAACACCTTTAATTTGGTTCTCAAGTTTATAAATATGATATAAAGTATAATAAGTATTACTAGATCAAAACATGTAACTGAAATTCGGTATATCAGGTAAAGGAATATTATGCTTGAAAATTAAAAAAAAACACCTCAGTCTTATTATGTCAATTGTGACTCTTAAATTTCTGGGAACTACTCATCAAAATCTATTTCAGAAATTAGGTAGTCATATGTATCCTTCCCCCTCATGATTAACTGATTAACTGATATTCATAAGCAACAATGGCCTCAGTCCTTCTTCACTGTGGGAAACCATCTGTCACGAGGCTAACTCCTTTTGTATTATATTCAAAGAACCATTAAACTTCTGTTTCATCATGTACCTTTTATGTAACCAGGAAATTCACCACTTATTCCATAAAAGTTTCTGAATAAAATAAATATTTGAAGTGACAACATTCACATATGAGAAATATGACGTCATGTAGCCAGTAATGGTAAGGCATACTGAAGTGTTTTGGTGTATTTTAGGGGTTATTTGTATAAAATTATATTTTAATTGTATGGCATATAATAAGAATAGCTAAAATGCTAATAAACACAATTATAATGTTACACAATTGTTTAATAGTTTATTGCTATTACTGCCCAACTTTTAAAAACCAATCTTTTCCCCGCCCAGCCACCCAGACCATTCCACAAAGTGCCAACCAGGAATCTATGAACAGATAATATCTAAGGAAACCAAAGGATGTATAAGTTCCTAATTAAATGAATGCTTTTGCTGATGTTGGGCAACCAGAGTTTTGTTTTTGTTTTTGTGGTTTTCTAAACAATCATTATACGAAGAATCTAAAATAAATCAGAGGGTGGTAACAAGAAAAGAAGCGAGTTTTTTCTGTAGTAGTTGCTTGTCTGCAAATACTAGTTCTGAACACCAAGATATGGAATAGGTAAAATGAGAAGATGTTTTAAATTCATGCCAGGGATCTCAGATTTTCCTTGATAAGGCATAAATACCTAAAGAGGTTTCTCCACGCATACAATTTTCATAGTGAAAAATAATATCCTTAAGTTTGGAATTTATATTTTGGCAGGATGTGACAAAGGAAATTTCACTCAGAAAATATTTATTAAAAATCCGCCGTACGCCAGGACACTGTAAAGCTAATACCACGCAGTGCCCCCTTTATTTTCCCACAATTCTTATGGCTAAGTGAAGACTGTACTGTTTAATTTCAAGCAGCTTGAAATAGTCCTTTCCTCATTTGATGAAATAAAAAGAAAGATGAATCTTTTCTTAATTTGTTTCTAAAGTGTAGTTGGTGTTCAGTGTCCTAACACTGACATGTAGTTAATCCTTGGATTAAGGAATATAATAAATCTTCATTTGACATGCTCACTGTATATACCAAGTGTTGTCCTAGATGCTATGAAAATGATGGAAAAAAAAAATGGGGGGATTGGGACTTTTCCCCCAAGTGGTATTCATTAGACCATTAGAGATATTGTGGACTCAGAACTAAAACAAAACAAAAGAAGAAACAAATGAACAAACAAAATGAAAAGCAAAAAGTTTAAAAGGAAACAGGGGCCGGGCGCGGTGGCTCACACCTGTAGTCCCAGCACTTTGGGAGACCAAGGCAGGCGGATCACGAGGTCAGGAGACTGAGACCATCCTGGCCAACATGGTGAAACCCCATCTCTACTGAAATACCAAAAAATATATATATATATTATCTGGGCATGGTGGCACTCACGTGTGGTCCCAGCTACTCAGGAAGCTGAGGCAGGGGAATCACTTGAACCAGGGAGGCGGAGGTTGCCATGAGCCAAGATTGTGCCACTGCAGTCCAGCCTGGTGACAGAGTGAGACTTCGTTTCAGAAAAAAAAAAAAAAAAAAAGGAAACAAGTTCTCCAAAGTGTGGTCTTATTGGTATTGAAGTATTAGATAACTAAGAAAGATCTTACTGTCTTTACATCAAAGGATGGTTTATTCAGATCGATAAACCCACATATTTATGGAAACGATTTGCACAGCTACTATGAAAGACAACTTCTTAAATAGCATCTATTGTGTTGACAGTAACTGGTGCATTAAAAACCTCAGCGTGTCCACATCAGTCATTTCTAAAGTGTTGCTGTTAAAGAGTAGTTTTAAACTAACGCCTCCTGAGATGTGGTGTGTGTAACCTTGTCTGGAGCTCATTCACATACTCACAGGGATAGATGTTGCATCTAGGGAACTGCGAGTGAGGTCTGTGTTATGGCTAGAAAACCATTTAGGAAACAGGCCATTTTTTCTGAGTCCAGATACTTTTATGCCCTTGTATTTGAATAAGGTGAAGGGTCTATTGCTTGTCTTTTCCATGGTTTTAGAACGATTCTAATGCTCTTGAATACTTTATGGATTTTAACAATAATAACATTTTGTGTTCCTTATCTCAGGGTTTCAAAGCATTTTATTAAGAACATGAGTGCCCTTGCTGGGCGAAGATGAAGAGCAGGTTGATCATGAACTCCAGAGAGGGCCCTGGTCATTGGTTCACACTGCTGACATTCAGTTTATGGTCTCCCGTGCCAGACATATGGTAGCATCATGGTATCATGGTCTCTTTTTTTTCAAGATCCTTTTCCTTGGAGACAATGTGGTCTCCTTTTAGAAAGTGTTTATGAAGCAGGATGAGTCTCTGGTGATGCAAGTTCTTTGTTTATCCACAGAGCCAGGTGATTGTCTTTCCTCTCTATTGTTGTCTTAATTTAAATACATTGTTGAAAGGGCTAAAGAGCTTCTAGACAATGGGCATTTTCCTTTATGAACACACAGGACGCCAGGCAGAGCTCCTTGGCCAGCATCCCATCTCTCTCCATGAAGTCTCTTAAAGATGACATGACTTCAGATTTTCTTCCTTCTGTTAGAACTTTGAAGGGTGGAGTGTGAAATCTGGCTTCCCCTAAGGCTCTTATGTGAGTGTGAGTGCTGGCTTCACAAACCATCTCAAAAAAGGGTGTTCGAACAGACTGTACAGATGCCGTGTCTGGTTTTGTGGTGCCAAACAAATTGAGGGTACTCTGCCACCAGGTTTTCTATTTCAAGATGGCTTGTATATTTTGGCTCCTTTAATTTTTTTACCAAACATTTTGCTGCTGTTGATAACTGAGCTAAACTCTGTGGTCAGTGAGGTGGACAATGGTTCATATGTTCCCTTCTAGCTGGACAACTCAGATTTGTGAAAGAAGCAAAATCCTCGAGTCATATACCCACATGGCAAACGTTTCTGAAAGTGATTTGAATATTTGAAAATATGTGGAACGGACATCTCTGTCTTTGAAATATTTATTTGAATGCAAATTGCTCATTTCTCCCCCTCCTCGCCTCCAACAGGGATCCCATGTGCATAAGACCCCTACCTCCCTGGACCATACCAGCCTGAGATGTCTTTCTAAGGCAACATAAGAGCCTGTTTCCAGCTCTGTTCTCTGTAATTCTAGGGATTACAGCCTCATCACAGTCCCCCTTCTCCTTTCAGGTATTTTTAGCAGATATCTTAAGAATGCTGATGAAGTAGCCCTCAGCAGGCTTGGGACACTTGGCATTTTCCCTTCTTCTTGTGATTTTCCTTTCTGGCATCTTCTCTGTCACAACTGTGGGCTGGTCCAGCTGGCTGCTCTGGCACTGAGTCTTATCTCTGCCTTGGTGGATTCCAACAGTAGCCCCAGACAGAGGCTTTTTCCAGATTCTGATACAGGTGAGCAGGGAGGCTGTTCTGACCCAATGCCTTACTTGAATGAATGGCTGCTTAGGTTTTTAACAGTTTAGTGGTGTGACATTTTCCTGGAGATCAGAAATTCAGTCCATGAGAACTGGAACCAAAAACAGCAAATTCCCATTAAAATCACTCTCTCGCCGAGCACGGTGGTTCACGCCTGTAATCCCAGCACTTTGGGAGGCCGAGGTGGGCAGATCACTTGAGGCAGGGAGTTTGAGATCAGCCCGACCAACATAGAGAAACCCCATCTCTACTAAAAATACAAAATTAGCCAAGCATCGTGGTGCATGCCTATAATCCCAGCTACTTGGGAGGCTGAGGCAGGAGAATTGCTTGAACCCAGGAGGCAGAGGTTGAGGTGAACCAAGGTCACACCATTGCACTCCAGCCTGGGCAACAAGAGCAAAACTCCGTCTCAAAAAAAAAAAAAAAAAACAAAAAAATCACTCTCTCTTTTGAATCTTAATCTATCCTGTTCTAAACCAAACTTCTTAGAACGAGTTCTTCACCAGGAGGGACCCAGGTCTCCAAAAGTATCTTGATCATGTCTGAAAAGACAGTGGACATAGTTATCTTGTCAGTGGGAACTCCTGCTCCCTTAGCGTTATGCCTTAGTTGAGAGGGGGAGAGATGATAAAAAGGAAAGTAAATTAAAATTTGAAAAATCTTTTGAAATACTAATTATTACTAATGTTGCTAAATTTTAAAAGTCTCTATTCTCCTCCTAGACTCTGATTAGTAATCATATTCTAAAATAGGCATTTTGTGGCATTTTTTTTAACTTTTATTTCAGGTTTAGGGGTACATGTGCAGGTTTGTTACACAGGTAAACTTGTGTAATGGGGGGTTGTTGTACAGATTATTTCATCACCCAGGTATTAAGCCTAGTACTCATTAGTTATTTTTCCCAATCCACTCCCTCCTCCCTCCTTCCCTCCTCAAGTAGATCCCTGTGTCTGTTGTTTCCTTCTTTGTTGTTCATAAGTTCTTATTATTTAGCTCCCACTTACAAGTGAGAACATGCAGTATTTGGTTTTCTGTTCTTGTTAGTTTGCTAAGGATAATGGCCTCCAGCTCCATTCCATGTTCCTGCAAAACACATGATCTCATTCTTTTATGGCTGCACAGTATTCCATGGTGTATATGTACCACATTTTCTTTATCCAGTCTGTTACTGATGGGCATTTAGGTTAATTCCATGTCTCTGTTAATGTGAAGAGTGTTGCAATAAACATACGCATGCATGTGTATAATAATGATTTCTATTCCTTTGGGTGTATACCCAAATCAGTGGGATTGCTGGGTTGAATGGGTATTTCTGTCTTTAGGTCTTTGAGAAATCACTGTGGCATTATTTTTAAACATGTTAACTGTTGACTCAAATGGCTGAACAGTGCAACCACCTTGTCATTGGAATGAAGGGACAAAATAGGCATATGAGGAAAAACACATGTTTACAAAAACAGCAGACACCACACTGCTAAATTATTTGGAAATGTGACACCCCTGAGACACAGTTTTGGATATTCATGGATTCAGATGAAAATTGAAAGAAAGTTCAACTAAAGCTTAGAATAAAATCAGCTACATATTAGCCTCAGAGGAATAACAACTATATACCAATACAGGAGAGCTCTACGTCAGGTGCCTTATTTATTTCTAGAACTACAGTGTTTTAAAATAAATATAATAATATGAACATATAGGTATATAATTATAATGCTTTATAATTTTTTAAAATAAAAGTATATAATTCAGAAGAAAAGCATGCTAATCCTGAAAACTATGGAAATCCTGGCTGTCTGAGACGTCGGTCACAAGCAATACACTACCACAGTCTTTTTAGCAAATGATTCTTGTTATGGACAAAGCCCCTAGGTGAAAATGATTCCAAGGATATAAGTTTTTAAGCAGAGACTACTCATTTACCAGAATATGTTCTCAATTTCTTCCAGAATGATAGGACCCCTAATTTTTAGCGAGGTTCAGGCCTCCTAGAGTAGGCAACACTTACCAGCTATCCCTTGCAGCTAGTTGTGGCCCAAGTAATATAAACGAATGTGTCACATGTGATTTCCAAAAAGTAACCTTAAAACAGACAGTGTTTAAAATTCAGACTACATAAGGAACTCCTACAACTCAACAACAAACAACATTATTTTTAAAAATGGGCAAAGGACTTGAATAAACATTTCTCCAAAGGAAATATACAAGTGGTCCATAAGCACATAAAAAGATGCTCATCATTACTCATTATTACAGAAACGCAAATCAAAACCACAGTGAGGTAGCACTTTATATCCATTAGGATGTCTATTATCAAAAGACAGAAAATAACAAGTGTTAGTGAGGATATGAAGAAATTGGAACCCTTGCGCAGTACTGGTGGGAATGTAAAATGTACAGCCTCTGTGGACATAATATGGTGGTTCCTCAAAGAATTGAAAATAGAATGACTATATGATCCAGCAATTCCATTTCTGGATATAGACCCAAAGAACAGAAAGCAGAGACTCGAACAGATATTTGTACACCAGGTTCACAGTAGCATTATTGCCAATAGCCAAAATTTGGAAGAATTCCAATTGTCCATTGACAGATGAGTGGATGAAAAAAATGCGGCATATATATAAAAATGGAATATGATTCAGCCTTCAAGAGGAGGGAAATTCTAATACATGCTAAAATATAGAAGAACCTTAAAGGCCTTATGCTATGTGAAATGAGCCAGTCAGTAAAGGACAGATATTGTATGATTCCACTAATATGAAGTACCTAAAATAGAATCCATAGAGATAGAAAGTAAAATAGAAGTTACCAAAGGTTGGAGTGGAGGGAAATGGGGAGTTAGTGTTTAAGTGGTACAGAGTTTCAGTTGGAGAAGATGAAAAAGTTCTGGAGATAGATGGTGGTGACAGTTACAGAACAATGTGAAATATTTTTAATGCTACTGAACTACACATTTAAAATGGTAAATTTTATTATGTATATGTTACCACAATTTAAAAAAAAAAAGTAAAAGATGTTCGTTTGCATCTTTCTTTCTTTCACTTGCTGGAATGTAGACCTGATGGGTGGTGATTGAGCAGCCCTCTGGGACTGTGAGGTAGAAGCCACATGTTGAAGGTGGTGGGACAACAAGATATAAAGAGCCTGGGTTCCCAATTACCATGGAGTGGCTATATCAGTATCGGCCATCTCACCTTTGAATTTTATTTGAGAAATAAGCTATATTGTTTGAGCCACTTTTTTTTTTTTTTTGTCACTCTGCTGAACTTAATCATATTATTTACTTATTAATATTTTCATTTTTTATTTTTTTATTTTTTGAGATAGAGTGTCACTCTGTTGCCCAGGCTGGAGTGCAGTGGCATTTTCTCAGCTCACTACAACCTCTGCCTCCTGGGTTTAAACGATTCTTGTGCTTCAGCCTCCAGAATAGCTGGGATTGCAGGACGGGCCACCATACCCAGATACTTTTTTTGTGCTTTTTGTAGAGATGGGGTTTCACCATGTTGGCCGGGCTGTTCCTGGCCTCAAGTGATCTGCCTGCCTCAGCCTCCCAAAGTATTGGGATTACAGGTGTGAGCCATCGTGCTAGGCCGTTAACTGTATTTTAATCATCTCGTCACTGTTTTACTTTGTTACAAATGAGTGCCCTTTCAAATTTTTGACCTGAAATAATGTTATATAATAATATAAAACAATATTTTATTTTTGCCTTTTGTAGAAGTGCAGTGTAATCCATTAAACTCCAACCAGCAACAGCAAATAAAGTCACTGGCAATAAATCATAAAAATGGTGATTATCTTTCTAGTCACAAATTTCCTTTACAAAGAGGAGGTGCAGTACGAGAGGTGAGAATGTATAATTTCAATGGATCTTTGTTTTTCTTGAACTACCCTGTGTTTTGGGTAGACCATTTCTGTAATTGACTTTCGGTCATTTCTAATTTTTGTTCAGCCTTCTGGGATGTAAGCAATCTGGCCATCCTGGTGTAATTAGTTCTCTCTTTTTTGCAGTTAAGATGTTTATAAAAATATTCAATGATAGTAGACTTAGTTTCAAACCTTCATAAGCACCATGTGAATTTCCATCCTGTTGCAGGCCAGCAGAGATACTGCTCATCTTGCAGCTACATATGCAGGCACTCCAAAAACAAACCCCCAAAACAAAATCCAGCTCCTTAGATAATTTGCTTCAGATCATTGTTAAAAGTATATTTGAAATGTTAGCTAGTGTATATATTATGATTCATGCAAGTTATAAAGCATTTTATTAAGAGCAATTGTTAGACTCTCATTAATTATTATATATTCAAAACCACAGTAGCTTAAACTGAAATTGTATCATTGTTTCATTCCGGAGGAGAGGATCAACCATCAGACCCTTAAATCCTTGAAATTTTAAGTTGAAGACAGCTATGCGCACACAATCATCACCACTTGCACTGTTTTAAAATGAAACTATTATGCGTGAAATACAAATATTTCTAATATTCAAGGGAAAATTTTTCTGTCTTTCCTATGTAAATATTTATCATGTATTTAGTCTATTACATGATACACATCAAAGAAACGAATACAAGCTTCTGCAGCCTCAGGGATTATTTTACGTTTACTTGTAGTGTTCCCGATAATCTGACATTTGACCGTTTACATGGCTTGGAATGTTGACAAAACTGGAACATGTTTAGTCTGGGGTTAAAAATGTGGTGAAAGAACGGGAAAAGTGAGGCTGGAAGGTAAGCCCCTCCCGTACGTTCTGCTTTCATCCCCCAGTCTGAGACCATGACCTCATTATTAGTATTCCTTCAACTCTTTGGAACCCCATCTCCCACTTTATTTTTTTCCTTACCCATCCTTGACCTCTTCCTTTGAACTCTGGAGGACAACCCGTCTTTTTAAATCCAAGGTTAACCCTCCACACAATGTATTTATTATCCTTCCTTGTCTTTTCCAGGTCCTTGTTGTGTCTCTTTTACCTTTTTTCCCTCTCCTTTGGCTCAGTCCTCTCAGCCAATAAATGTTAGGTCTCTCCCTATAAACAAACAAACAAAAAAAAACCAAATTTTTCCAACCCCACATGCTACTTTCATAGCTATCATCTCTCTCTCTGGCCCATTACAGTAAAGAGACTTGAAAATATAATCTATACACACCGTTTTTAATTGCTCGCCTACCATTTTCTCCTAATCTTCCTTCCACCCACCGAAAGTGCTTGTGACAAATCAGTCACTGAAAATCTCAGAAAGGCTCAGTCTAGTAGGTACTTTTCTGTCGTTATTTACTGTCATTATTTTACATTATTCTGTACTTCATTTAGTATTGTTAAATTCCCTTTCCTTGACACTCTCATGATTTCTATGACTTCCCATTTTCTTTCTCCTCCTGATACTCCGTCGCTGAAAATATTTTCCTAGATTTTGCCCGTAAATGGTAGATCTCCCTGGGATTCTGTCCTTCACCTGATCTTTTCGTTCTCTGCACTATCCCTGGGAAATCTTACTATCCCTTACAACTTTATCTCCTGTCTGTCTTTCAAATATCTTTCTCCAGCCAATCTAGGCAATGTTAATAACTACATGACCCAATCTGTCCATTTGGACTCCTCAGGGGCATCTCTATCTCAATATGTGTGAAAATGGGCTTATCACCACCAAGCCTCGTTATTTTTCTCTATGCTTTCTCTTGGTGTATGGCATCGCACCATCTTTCTGGACATTTCCCAAACAAACAGGATCTGCTTTCTCACTTCTGCGCTTTTGCACATGCTAGTCCACCTGCCAGGAATATTTTCCTAGTCCGTTTCACTTAACTAGCACCATTTGTCATTAAGATTGCAGTTAAAATGCTGGGTTTTTTTTTTTTTTTTTCAGAAATCTTTTTTGTCAAATCTCAAGTCTGTACTAGAACTCCCTGCTGGTTGCTTTTCCTGACCCTGTTTACTTGCCTATAACTCTACTATGCTTTGAGTTACTTGAGGCCTGGAAATATGTCTTGTTTATTAGTGTATTAACAGAGCCAGGGACACAGAACAGGTTTCATTATTTTATACCTATATAATATATATATATTTAGTATATTATCTATTATACATTATATATGTACAAATAAAATATAACATATTTTTATTAACATACAAACAAAACATAGAACATGTAATAGATGTAACATATATATTAAAATATATACACATACATCACACACACACACACACATAAACACACAGACACACACACACACACATTCTGAATAACTAAGTGAAACTAGAATCCTGGAAATCATCCTAGACCTCTTCTTGTTTTTCTCATAATGTACCAGTTTCTAAGGCTTCAATTTCCTGGATATCTATGAAATCAATCCTTTTGCCTTCTTTCCCTAACTTGATTTCTCGTCTGTTAATTGTAAATGGTCTTCTACTTGTCTTCCTGCCACTATCATATTTCTCTCAAATTCTGCACATATGCTTGCTCCAGAATTATCTTGCTAAAATATAAATTTGATCATGTCACTTACCTACTCAAAATCCTTCCACAGCTCCCCATCTATCATGTATGTCAAACAACGAATCACAATACACAAGGCATTTCACACTTTGGCCCTTGCTACGTTTCCACACCCATTTCCCACTTCCCATACACGCACACTACATTTAAGTCCTGCCAAACTTGTCCTAGTTCCCCCAAATGTGTCATATTTACTCCTTTGTGGCTTAGTACAAACTCTTCCTTCTGCCTACATCACCCAGCTCAAATGTTAACCTTTAAAACTTAGCTGGGATTTCACTCTTTGGAAGGACTTTCTTGTCACCTTTAGACCAGGTAAGGTGCCCCTCCTCTGTGTCTTCAAAAAATCTTCTGCATAATTGTTTATTTGAATATGGGCTAGAAACTCCAAAGAGTCCTTGGAACTGTCACATATATAGTTTTGAAAGCTGGAAATCCTAATGCTACCCGATAACAATTTTATATTTTCAACTAAGTTCTTTTTCCTTTGAGGTTTTTTACTGTTTAGACTTAATATTAAAATCTTCTCACATTTTCCAGGGCTGTTATCTATCACTGTAGACTGAATGCTTTCAGTCTGCTGAATGCTAACTATTACAGTAGAACAAAGGTCTAGCGTTTGTCCCTGGAGTATATCACTGTGTATCTTCTGTAAGCATACTCAGCTCTCATATCTTTACTCTTCTGGGTACTTCTCTTTCCTTATTTGTTCTCCTGAGGTTGCATTTTTGTGCCTGCCCAGGAGGGAGAGAGCCGGTGCAGCATGGCAGTGTTTTGGTTGCTGGTGGGAGAAACAGAAGAATTTCCTTACTGACCAGCTATTCTAGGGAGCACCTCCAATCACGTGTTGGAATTCTGATCTGATACGCTTTATTTAGTGCAAAAAAAGTACAGCTGTGCAACAGAACTCACCTCACCTTACTCCACCCATTCATTTATTTAGTTCCCAAATAATTATGGAACTTGCTAAGTCCTGAGGATACTCAAATGAATAAGGCAGAGCTCTTTCCCCCAGAACACTCACAGATTAGCAGAACAGATAAGTAAAAAATGTATGCAACAAAGGTCAGAATTAGACAAGAAAGATTCCTCAAAATTGAGCCCAATCAATTCCAGCTGGTGGAGAGGGTCAGGAATGAAAGACGATGGCTTTGGTTTCAGCCACATTGAGTTTGAAGTGCTTGTGTGACATTCAGGTGGAGCTGTTGCATAGGCAAGTGACATTACAGGTATGACACTCTGGAGATGGTCTCATCCTGATAACATAGATTTGAGATTTATCAGGTGAAAGAAGATATTTGAAGGTCTTTAAAAACTGATAGGAAAAGGTCAATAGCCACAATATTTGAGATTTTAGATGGAAAGAAAAGGAGCCAGTAAAAAGAGGAGCAATACTCAGGGATTTCAGAAACAGCTCAAAATGGGGGATGACATTTCAGAAGTAAAAGAAAGAGATTTAAGAAGAAAGGTGTGGTCACCAGTCAGGTGTCACCAAGGGGTCAATAACAGGAGGTCCGGAAGAGTCCATTGGTTTTAGCATTGAGGACAGCATTGGAGAGCAAAGGCAAGGTAGAGAAGTTTAAGTGGCGAACACAGAGTGTTTTTCAAGGATCACGGCTATGAAGGGAAGAAGAGCAATAAAAGAGCAGCCAGGAGAAATATGCCTAACGAAAGTACCCTTTATATTTTAAAGACATGAAAGACATCAGGATGGATACATGCTGAGAAGAAACCAGTAGAATGGAAGAGACTGAAGATTCACCGGAGAGAGGAAAGAACTGATAGAACAAAATCCCAGAGAAGAGAAGATGGTTTCATATCCCCCACTTCACACATGAGATTGGGCAAGGGAGCAATTCAAATGGAGGCACAGGTGCTCACAATCACTCTGGCAATATAAATGTCGTTATGAAACCCATCTAGCCGCTTTCAATAATATATTCCATAAAGACTTGAGCAAAAGTGATGAATTTATTTTTTAGTCACATTAGCAAATAAGAAAAATGTTCCCGAGTGCCACAGAAGTATTTCCAAATATTCAATTTTTTAACTAGAACAAATCTCTTCGGTTCTCTCTGGCACTGCCAAGATCACTTAACTGCTGCATTGAGAATGTTCAACCTCCCTCACTTCACTGATCGTCTAAAATGAGCTTCAGCTGCGTCTTGAGCAGAGCTGGAACTGTCTTTGCAGTTCTTAAATCAGACTAAAAAATGGGTTATTACCACAGTATTTATTAAGGGTTCAAACCTCTCTGATCTTTTACTTCTGTGAATAACCCATAATTCATTTCTAAACAAATGCTATACAAAATTCAATGATCATAAATAGTTCTGTTCTTTCCTTATTTCAAATAAAATCCATAATAGTCTGGCCAGCTGGCCATCACAGTGCACATTACTTAGTCAAGGACTGATTTAATTTGAATAAGTATTTAATATATCTACATTGTGGTAAATAACTGCATTCTAAATTGAGCAGTGTAGTATACTCTTATGCGCAAGTAATGTTGCAATGGGAAGTGAAGATGATTGACATTAATGTGCCCAACAGAGAATCGAGTTCTCCTTAAAGACAGGCATCTGAGTGTTGCAGGGTCTCGAGACGTCAGAGTGAAGTGTGTGGGGAGTTCAAGCTTTAGCTCAAATTGTTCTCCGGCATACACTGCTTTGCTAGCTTTAAGTCCATAGGCATCTCTTTCTGAAACTCTTTGAAACTCCCCAAATGGGTGAGGTACTCCTCCTTTGATCTCATATATCACTTACATACACAGACAGCTACTATGAACTTGCTGTATTTTTTTGTCTGCCATGCTCAACTAGACTGTGTCATTAACTTTTCCACCCCCCTGGTTTTGGCCCAGTTTCTAGTATTTACTAGAACATAAGGAATGATATATTCCCAGGCTCCAGTTTCTAGTATTTAATAAAATACATGGAATGATGAAATGAATCCATGAGTGTATCTAAATCTTGTTGATTTGGATTTGGAAAGTTACAAAACTACACCTGCCCCGTGTGGTGGGGGCTCACTTCCCACTGTGATGTGTTTCCTGCCTCTTCAGAGCCCTGACTCTCTCAGCACATTTAATACCGGGAGCTTTTCTATCACCTTGCATCCTCAGGGAATCTCATATCCTCAGAACACCTAGAGGGATAGTTCCTGGCTGTCAGTTTAGTGGGTAATTTTCTCTTCCTTTTTCAAATTTTCATAGCCTTTTCGTGCTATTTTTTTTCCTTCTGTAGCATTTACCGCAATCTGAGATGTAATGGTGCTATTTTTAAAAATTATCCTATTTCCTTTCTGGCTTGTAATCTACTTGAAGGCAGGGACTGCGTCTTATTTTATTACCTCCAACGGTGCCTAACACTGTGTTTTGCTTATAGGTCGCGACTAATAAATATTTGTCATATCGAACATCATCTGTAACTGCCACTTAAATGGGGCAGCAAAATGCTAAGGGACTTTGGCAGAAAGCCAGCAGACCAGGGTTTCCTCAGCTGCTTTTTCCTTCTAGCACTCCAGGTTTCTGGTAGTGAAGAGGCATCTCACAGCTTCACAATTGCCTGAAACTGCCAGGAAGAGAAGAAATGCAGCATAGTCCCAGAAAGGCTTACATGGGATATTTCTTTAGAATTCGCTGTAACTAGAACTACAGGGGTGGTAGCTTAGGTATGGAAGTGAGGCCAATGGACGCTGCTAATCACCACCAAGTGGTGCCTTCTTGCATCAGCGTGCTCCTGAGGCTCTGACAAGGAAAGCGAGGCAGCCCTGTGCTCCTGCTTGGCAAGGGTTGATAATGGCTGAGCTAATACATATCCCATTCACCAGCCTGTCATTGGCTAAGTAGACCAACGTAACAGAGAGGGGACACTCATCCAAATGGGAAGGACCTACAGGGAGAATCAGGTGCTTTATAAGCTAATGTATCTTCCTGGGGGAAAATAATCCCAATGCCGATAAATAATAGAACTCCACTTACAGTTGAGATCTCTCAGGGTACCAGGCACGGTATGAGACATGGTAAGGTAGGTTTAAATGAAATAAGTGAAAAATTTGCAGTCTTGTTATGACAAAACATATCCTTTACAGCCAAATTGATAATCTTACCTGAATGTGTAAGATTAAATAGTCAAATGCCTACCTATATGAAAAAGGGATCAGACAAGGTGCATTCAAAGTCAATGCCAGACATTGCATTTGTCACATTATTTTCGCTAGCATATTTAAAATCTGTATGACATTGCATTCTAAAGCAACAATGGAAATTCAGCAATGCTTAAAAGATAGCTTGAAATGCATTATCTTTTCATTTATTAAAAAAATGAATCAGTCTTTCCATACAATTTTTCAACAACCGTAGGATTTATGAGAAAGAACAAAATAACCCTTCTATGTATGAGCGGACTAAAAATACAAGGATAAACATGTTAACAGCCAGTTGTTTATCACACTTAATGAATTAAGGTGTTTAGAGAATTGTGAACTAGAAAAACATTGCTGCCAAACACTAATTTTTAGAAGCATAAAATTGTTTAAGAAATAAGTGTGCATATCTGTATCTTAATTCTTAGTTATGTAGAAAAAAATTAAAGATGGATAATTTTGAGGCTATGTTCAAGATACAAAGGAAACCTAACAGAGAAGTATTACAATTAAATTCCAGGATGTAAGTAAGGTTTGATGATTTCTAGTATAAATACCGAAATCACACAGAGGTCTGTTATTGTTGAGTTAATAGAAGACAGGCTGGTTAAAAATTTTTCCTTAGAATAAATGATCAGTTCCAAAGTATCACCCATCAGATTATTTTATTCATTACAAACAGGGAAAATACCTTTACACTAGAGAAATCTGGTGGATACTATGTTAACTAAGTGATAAAACTTACTTTAAAAATGGACAAAGGATTACAGATTATATTGATTAAGGCATTTAACCTAAGTCTAATCATCAGGAAATAATGAAGCAAATCCAAATTGACAAACATTCTTCGAAAAAATAATTCTACATTCTCCAAAGATGTCAATGACATGAGGAAAAAAAAAAGATGAATGAGTTGCTCCAGATTAAAGGAGAAAAAAAATGTGACAACTAATTGGAATGTGTGATCCTTGACTGAATCCTAGATCCAAAAGAACCAAAAAACTATAAAGGACATTATTGGGACATCTAGGGAAGCATAAACATGGTTCTAATTCGATGATATCCAAGTACTGATGTTAAATATCCTGAATGTGACAATTGAATTTTGGTGATGAGGGAGGATGTCTTTGTTTTTAGATGATAGAAGCTGAGGTTTCATTACAACTGCAACTTAGTCTCAAGTTGAAGAAAGAGAGAGAACAGAAAGAAAATGTGGCAACATGTTAACAATTAATGAATCTAATTTAAGACACATAAACTTTATATAGTAGTTTGTTTTCTGCTGCTTATAATAGAATACTTGAAACTGAGTAAGTTGAAACTGAGTAAGTTATTTAAAAAGAAATGTCCTTTTTTTTTTTTTTAAGACGGAGTTTCGCTCTTGTTACCCAGGCTGGAGTGCAATGGCATGATCTCGGCTCACCGCAACCTCTGCCTCCTGGGTTCAAGCAATTCTCCTGCCTCCACCTCCCGAGTAGCTGGGACTACAGGCGCGCGCCACCATGCCCAGCTATATTTTTGTATTTTTAGTAGAGACGGGGGTTTCACCATGTTGACCAGGATGGTCTCGATCTCCTGACCTCGTGATCCACCTGCCTTGGCCTCCCAAAGTGCTGGGATTACAGGCGTGAGCCACCGCACCTGGCCAAAAGAAATGTCTTTTTACAGTTATGGAGGCTGAGAAGTCCAAGGTCAAGGGGTCATATCTGGTGAGAGCCTTCTTGCTGGTGGAAGTCTCTGAAGAGTTCCAAGGTGGTCCAGGGCAGCCCATGGCGTAAGGCTGAGTATTAAGTGTGCTAGCCCAGGTCTCTTCCTCTTCTTCTAAGACCACCAGTTCTACTCCTGCTATAACCTACTAATCCATGAATCCATGGATGAATCAATCCATTCATGAGGGCACTGCCCTCATGATCCAGTCACTGCTTAAAGTCCCCATCTTTTGATACTGCCACATTGGGAATTCAGTTTCTAGCACATGAAATTTATGGGACCCATTCAAACCATAGCATATGGAAATCTATTGTTCTATATATTTTTCACTTTTCCATAGGTTTGGCATTTTTTAAAAAATATAAAGTTAGAAGAAAAAAATAAACAATGATTGTTAAGCCTATGTTTAAAGCAAATCACCAAGGATACTTATTAAAAATGTGAATTTCTGAGCTCTATCCTCATAAATTGAGTAGGACTCAAGAGTGGCATCCTCTTGGACAAGAGCATGCATAAAAATGTAAGAATTGGAAGTGTCAACTTTCTGCCATGTTACTGTCAAAGGTATTATTATTCTAACTTGGTTCCTCATATGTAGCCCCTCACCAAGGTACCAATAAGACTAATAAAGATGAGAAGGTGAATACAAATTTCTAGGCCTGGTGGTCTGGGAGGAATTCTGGTACTATAATGTTGTGAATAAATGCAAATCTCAGGTGAAGGTTTCAGCCTGTCCACCATTATGGGGTGAAGGTACTTTCCAGTTTTGTTCCTGGGTTCTTAACTGCTTTCAGCAGCCCTGGTTACCAGCCAGTCTCAACTCTGCCTATCTTCTTGGGTGTGTGGTAGAAGAAACTCAGTGGTGGTCAATACAACAGGCAAGTGGATGTTCTTCAGGCAGAGCCAAGTATATCCGGATCTGGGTTTTATTAAGCTCTATAACTTTTTAAAAAATTTAACATATCATTCACACATGCCATACAATTCACCCTGATAATGTATGCATAGTTTTTTTTTGCCTTAGGGACAGAGTTTCACTCTGTCTTACACTGTACTCCCAGGTTGAAGTACAGTGGCACAATTATAGCTCACTGCAGCCTCAAACTCCTGGGCTCAAGTGATTCTCTTTCCTCAGCCTCCTCAGTAGTTGGGACTACAGGTGCACACCACCATGCACGGCTAATTTTTAAAATTTTTGCAGAGACAGGGTCTCACTATGTTCCCCAGGCTGGTTGGGAACTCTGGAGCTCAAGAGATCCTCCTGTCTCAGCTTCCCAAATGCTGGGATTACAGGTGTGAGTCACCATGCACAGCCCAAAGTAAACAATTTTAAAGTAGTTTTTATTACATCTGCAACATTTTACAATCATCACCACTAATTCTAGAACATTTTCATCACTTTAAAAAGAAATTCTCTGCCTATTAACAATCAAACCTTATTCGTCACTCTCTCTAGCTCCTGGTAGTCTACATTTTGTCTATGGATTTGTCCATGGATTTACCTACTGTGGATCTTTTACATACATGGAATTATATAATACACAACCTTTTGTTCCTGGTTTTTTTCACAGAGGATAATGTTTACAAAGTTCATCCATATTGTAACATATATCAGCACTTTATTATTTTTATAGCTGAAAAATATCTCATTAGATGAATATAACACATTTTGTGTATCCATTAATTGGTTGACGGACATGTGAGTTTTTTCCACTTTATGGCTATTATGAGTAATGTTACTTGAATATTTATGTACAAGTTTTTTGTAAACCTAGTTCTCATTTCTTTCAGGTATATACCCAGGGATAGAATTGCTGGGTTCTATGGTAACCCCCATGTTTAATTTTTGAGGAGCTACCAAACTGTTTTCCAAGATGGCTTCAGCATTTTATATTTCTAACAGCAACATATAAGGTTTCCAATTTCACCATATTCTTTCCAACACTTGTCAGGTTCTTTAAAAACAAACAAAAAAGCCAGAAAAACAAAAACATCCCAATGAATGTGAGGTAATATCTCATTGTGGTTTTGATTTGCACTTCTCTAATGATTACTAATGTTGAACATCTTTTCATGTGCTTCATCATTTTCTCATTTTTTTCCTTTTTTTTTTTTTTTTTTTTTAGACAGGATCTCACTCCCATTGCCCAAGCTATGGTGTGGTGGCACAATCTTGGCTCACTGCAGCATCGACCTTCCAGGCTCAGGTGATTTTCCTACCTCAATTTCCTGAGTAGCTGGGACTACAAGCATGTCCCACCACATCCAGCTAATTTTTGCATTTTTTTTGTAGATATGGGGTTTTGCTATGTTGCCCAGGCTGATTTTGAACTCCTGTGATCCTCCTGCCTTGGCTTTCCAAAGTGTTGGGATTACAGGGATGAGCCACTGCACCTGGCCCATTTCCTCATTTTTAAAATAAGTTGCATTTTTGTTGTTATTGAGCTTTTAGGAATTGCTTATACAATCAGAATATTAATCTATGTTTTCGTTTGCATCCAAAGTTTTCATGTCATATTCAAGAGGTTACTTCCAAATCCAGTGTTATAAATCCTTTCCCCTAATTTTTTTTTTTTTTTTTTTTGAGACGAGGTCTCGCTCTGTTGCCAGGCTGGAGTGCAGTGGCCCTAACTTGGCTCACTGCAACCTCTGCCTCCTGAGTTCAAGCGATTCTCATGCCTCAGTCTCCTGAGTAGCTGGGAATACAGGCACATGCCACCACACTGAGCTAATTTTTGTATTTTTAGTAGAGACAGGGTTTCACCATGTTGGCCAGGATAGTCTCGATCTCCTGACCTCGTGATCTGCCCACTTAGGCCTCTCAAAGTGCTGGGATTACAGGCGTGAGCCACCACACCTCGCCGTTTTTTTTTCTTGAGAGTTTTAGTTTTTTCATTTAGGACTTTGATCCATTTTGAGTTCATTTTTGTATCTGTTGTAAGGTAAGAGTTCAACTTCATTCTTTTGCATGAAGTATATCCAGTTTTCCCAATACCATTTGTTGAAAAGGCTGTCCTTTCCCTATTGAATGGTCTTGGTACCCTTGTTAGAAATTATTTGACTCTATATATGTGTGTTCATTTCTAGACTCTTTATTTTATTCCATTCGTCTTTATATCTGTGTTTATGCCAGTACCACATTATGATTATTTTAGCAAGTAAACAGTGTACAAGTTTTTCGTCTCCTTGGTTAAGTTTATTCATAAGTATTTTATTCTTTTGATGCTATTGTAAACGATGATGCTATTGTTTTCTTAATTTTCCTTTTGGATTTTTCATTGTTACTTTATAGAAATGCAATTGTATTTTGTGTGTTGCTTTTGTAGCCTGTAACTTTGCTGAATTATTTATTAGTTCTTATAGGTTTTTATGACAATATTTTTAGAGTTTTCCACATATAAGATAATGTCATCTGAGAAAAGATAATTTTACATTTTTCTTTCCAATTTGGATGCTTAAACCTTCATTTTTAAGCCAGATATTTTTGTGGTAAAGATGAAACAATTGTTTACATATCCATTCAAGTTCTGAAGTTATGCTTAAAATCTTACACATACTTGGGAGGCTTTGACATCACTTGCATATTTTAAACAAAAGGACACATATTAATTATTCTCTAGTACCTGTAATTTTTATCTTCTCATCAGAATTGCTTTCTCTTTATGACCAGTCACAAATTTAGGCAATGAAATTTAAAGCGAACTGATTAAACCCCTTTGCAAACAGGACTGGCTTATAAAAGAAAAAGAAAATCTTATTTTACTGCCTACATTTTCTACTGCCTCTGGGCTGGATCTATCTAATCGACTCTTTTACATTGACTGTTGACAATTTGATCAGCTCTTTGCGACCAACATCAGTGCCAGAACCCAAAACAAGTTGGCCTATAGGTATTGAACTTGGTAATGCTATGAAATGTAACTCACATAGAGCAGACTTGTAGCAGTTCAACAGCAAACCCATTAGTAGGCTGAGAAAAAAAAGGCCACAGAGAAAAAAGCCATTTGAGTGATGGGGCCAATTATTCCAGATCAGCTCCATCTAGAAAATATTCTTTCTCCATTTATAATCCAGGATTCTGTAGAAATTTTCCAGGGCAACGGTAAAAACCTGGTAATGGATTAGCACAGCGGCCTGAATGTTATGTGAGTAAAAGTTATTTAAAAATGGACTTTAAGCAGTTAGTACTTTCTGGAATCTCCATTTTGGGGAAATAAGCAGTAAGAACAGAAATGGAGGCACCAAGAGCAACCACAAGAACAATAGAAATCCAGGTGTTTAAATTGGTATGGTTGATGCTGAAAAGTTCCTTCCTCTGAGGAATGATCTTTGGATAGGTATAGGGAGAGAATATAAAATCTGTTACTGTTTTTCAGGAAGTGACAAATTAAAACAATTTTCTTAACCTCAAAATATATCACAGGCAGTGTTGTGTATTCATGTTATAGTCATTTGCAGGTAAGGTACAGAAGATTTATGTTTTAAGAAATTTTGGTTTTTGTAACACAAGAAATAAGGCATTACTGCTACGACTTTGGTCTGATAGGATTTAACTAATCAATTTCGGAAAGAATATACTTCTGGCTTGCATTTTCCAAGGACCTCTGAAAAAGGGCTTGTTTATTGTAGTAATTACGCTATCAGCATAAATTTAAAGAAAACTGCTGGGGTAAATTTTATGAAAATGGGCTTCAAGCTTTCTTTGGACCCTGTGATTTAAGCTTCCTTTTAACAGGGCAATCTACAAAACGTGAAGCTGAAAAGCAGCATTTTTTCCACCAATCTAAATTCATGTTGAGTATTAAACACTGGTAGAGTCTTAAATGAGGAACAAACAGTCACTTAGGCAGCACATATTGCAGAAATATCCCATAAAGAGGCAAGAGTCTGCATTAATCATCTGAGTAGGACAATCGGTGACCTTTTCTAATAAGAACCGGAGCATCGAAAGTGAATATTAAATTTCACTGCAGCCCTATTTGCTGTATATCTGTGGCATTCATCACTGCTGAGATGTAAATGTCCTGAGACTTTTGGAATCTGACAATCATACTTCATGGACAGAGAATGTTCTGAAGAGGACAAAGTGCTTGTTCAGCCCCAAATTTTGGCAACCTTAGGGCCATTACAGCTTCGTTTCTCTTTCATTATGAAAGCAGAGCAGCTGTTGAACTAGCAAGGTTAACAAACCTTGGAAAAACATTAAAGTTAATTTGTTTTTAGGGCTTTCATAAGCCCAGAAGTTGGAAGAAGATTATTTTATATGGACCCGTTAGTCTTTCAAAAGTCAAATCTGCAGAGCTACTTATAAGATTTACTCTTTGGGTTTTAAGTAGATATTACCAAGGGTGGGCATCTGTTTAATTGGCATTTGGAGTCACTGGGGGCTATGGGTTGGCCTTAAAAGTATTTTGGACTAATGATCTGTAAAGAGACTGGAGAGTCATGAAATCTCAGCTCAACTCCTGACATTTAAAAACTCTTTGAAATTACTGGTGAGCAGGGTCCATGTTTATACAGAATTAAAACTAGGTAGAGAGAGAAAAAGTGAGTACAAAAGCTTATTTGGGCAAATTTAAACTTTTAATTTAAAATCAGAAATTTCGTCAACCAAATGTGAGCAGGTAATATGGAAACACAATAGATAGTTATTGGGTCACTCAAATCTGCTTCTTAGCTGCCCCAAAGCTATGTGACCTTCTTAAACCTTTGTTTCTTCCTCTTGAGATTGTTATAGTAAGTGTGGTCTGCAGATTTAATCTGAAGATTCTACATAAGAGATTAAATGTAATAAGGTCCTAGAGTCTCACACTTACATAATTGGTGATCTACGTAAATGGTACTGGAGATGATGCAGATAGTATGGGGAATCTGCAAATTTTCTTGAAACTCTTAACAGTCTTCTAGGTAGAAAAGATAGAACACCTTTAAGACTCAAAGGATTAAATTTTAAATGGCAAAATATTTGGCACTGTGGCAAATAGGCAATAAGGAAGATAGTTTTTGAGAGACCTGTACAAGGCTATTCAGAACCTACCAGTTTGAGTTAAATATTGTGAATTTGAATTCTAGCCCAAATGATCTCTGTATGGAGTAACTTCCTTAATCATGGGCCATGAGCAGTATCTTTTATTTCTAGGAGATAATTCTAGAAGCTCAGTGGGTAATGAACTCAGACAAAGGGTGGCTGAAGTATCAATCAGATAATTGAGGCTGAAGGTTAGTTCAGAAAAGAAGGCTCAATGTAAGTTTAAGAACATTGGGATTCGAAGGGAGGAGTTCCTGGGCACTGAGGGCCACAGAGCCCCATTGAGAGACCTACAGTGGAACTCATGGGACTCACAGGAAACCTGGAATTATCACCAGCTTCCTGTGGGCTGTTTGAAGACCGTTTGCCTCCCGACTCTCCAGACTTTTTGCTACAGACAGAGTGGTCAGGTGGCCCAGGGCAACAGGACTTCACTGGGTCCTATGGTGCTATACTCCTCAGTCTTGTACAGGGCATGCGGTGGTGTCATGTACACAAAGCATTTAGCACAGTGTCTGCCACATGATAAGCATTCAAACAATCTTGCTATTATTAGTACGATTGTGTGATTGGAGAGACTTCAGGATTCCCCCTCAGGCATCTGAATACTCCTGTGTGTGTAGACATCCTGCTGGGTCATGAGAAGGATCTCCCAGGAGAAGGGTTGGTAACAGTGGGAAACTGATCTGCATTTACTGCTAAGATAAGCCAGGAGGCTAAATATGCTTGAAAATCATTTATTTCAATATTTGCATTTAAGCCCAATGAGCTGGGTGAGAAAGAGGATCATTATTTTTTAAAAATAAAATTGAATGAAGAAGTGGTGTTTTTGTAACTGGAGACCAACATTAGAAGTACTCTCATTGCCTTTCCTGGTCCACAAACTTACTTTGTGTCAGGAACTGTTTTAGTTGCTTTAAGTCACCTGATGTTCTCATTTTAAGCCTATGAAGTTGATACTATTATTATTATCTCCATTAAACAGAGAGTGTAAATAATTTGTCCCAGGTCCCAGAGCTAGTCCCCAGCAGAATCAATTTTCAAACCGGGGCACTTTCACTCTGGAGCCCACATTCGTAACCCCTATGCCAGGCTGCCTCTCATGTATGCCTGTTTCATCCTTCATGCCACCCAGATCCCACAGCATAGAGTGCCTGCTTCCTCAACACTCCCAGGGACATATAAAAACCACCTTTGTTAACTGGAAGCGAACATGACTAACATTGACAAATACGATCTGCTCGCAACTTGCTGAAATCAATTCATGTAAATTAGACATTACCACAATGTCTTTAAAAGGAACTCATTCATTCACTTAACAAGTATTCATTGAATGGCCACTGCATGGCAGGCATTAAGCTAGATATATAGAGGTGGGTGGTGTGGTAAAGGCCATTCAATAACCTCATCTGACTCTTTGGTGACACCTCTGAAATAAAATAGCTTTGATATCTTAAAACTGAATTCTCAGAGGTCAAATTCATCTTAGGGATAAGCTTTAGGATACCAAACTCCAAGCCTTAGGAGGCTGACCACTTCTGACAGGAACTAGCCAAAACCAAATATATATATATATATATATATATATATATATATGTGTATATGTATATATATATGTGTATGTATATATGTGTGTGTATATAAATTTGTGTATATATACACAATATATATACACACACATGCACATATATATATACATATATATACACACACACAATATATATATACATACACCCCCACACAACCACACACACATTTCAAGAATTTATATATTTCAAGAATATGTGGTGTGTGTGTGTATGTGTATAAAATCAGTGTAGGTATTGTGTGCAAGCAATGCAGACACTCATGTAAAAGAAAAATCTACCGAATTGCAGAGGAGGAGGTGAGGAATGTTAAATTCATAATTTTCTGGTGTTTCTACTCTAGAAATAACACTTTGGGAAAGATGGGAGAGCAATTTAAAAGAAAACAATGATTTGATACAAACCAATCAACAAACAGGTATAGTAGAAACATGAAAAGAGTTTTGGTCAAAGGTTTTCTGCATTGTGCTTTCAATGACCTCTGAAAGCACAGTATTAGACAATTGGTTGGAGAGAGTGAAGGCTGCAGTTCTATTATATAGTAATTTCATGTCAAAAAGGAATTAATTGTCCAGTCTCTCTGTGCTCTTGATAGTTGTGGTCATTGAATTGATCTGACACTGAAAATTAATGCCTGCCATATATTTTGTGTGAAATGATGATACTATGCTCACCAAGTTGTCAAGGCAAGCTGTTACCTTCACTGAGAAATCTATCTAAAGATTAGCCTTTTACTAAAAAATGAAACATCTAGAGGTTTTATCAATAACACTTTCTTTTCAGAGTGAAGTTTTGCATACCCAGTCAAAAGACCAAAGTTACCTTGAGTTTTACTTTCAGGTAAAACATAGCTGATGCTGTTTACATGTGGCATTCTGAGGACAACAAAATTAGAACAACAAATGGAAACTGATGAATGGGTCTTACTAACTCCGGCAACAGCAATGCAAAATAATCTCTTTAGGGATATAAGGGGTGCAAATTTCAAATTTTGCTCAAGCTATTAACATATAACTGACACACAGTAGCAGCTGAATCTTAAGATGGAGTCGAGGGTATTGTTTTGTTTTCTCGGGGCTTATCTGCAAAATGTAGATAATACCATCCTTGAACAATATTAAAGATCAGTGAGGTAATATATGTAAAATGAAATTGATTGTTCCAGGAAAAAAAGAAAACTCATCTAAAGGCTAAGTACTCTATATGTCAATTTGTACCTGATCTTATTGTTAAAGAAGCAAATTAGTGCCATTAAAAAAAAGTTAACATTAGACAGCAAGTCCTCCATTTGAGGGCTACAAGGTGATTTTTGGCTAGAATTGAGAAAGAATGTTTGTCATAAAGTAGGCAAGCATTCCATTTAATATTTTGAAATATGTTGACCATGGTTTGCTTTGTTTTTACTTTGCTTTGATTTTGTTTTTGTTGGAAAAACACATAATCAGATGAGATATACCCTCTTAGGTAATAAGTACAATTATTATTTAAAACTTGCTTGATAATCAACATCTTTTGTGTAGAATATTTTAACAAGTAAGCCAAATATTTGCATTTTCTCCTTTTACTCACATCTACTTAGGACTTTTTTTATAGATATTATAAAAATATTTTTGGCTCACATTACTTAAAAACATATCTTAAAATTTTTGAAGACATCGATTGCCTTTCAGGAGTCTCCTGTTTGCGTTTATGCATTTCTAAAATCTTTTATACAAGCTGCTACTTCACTAATTATAGATTGGCAGTGATCAAGAGAACTAATAAGAGCATGCAGATTTTCCTTAAAAATAATTCTGTTCTGATGTTAATAAAAGGGGCAAAGTTACAATGTCAATTCAAGAACTGTTTTCTTTTCCAGACACTTGTTCTTAATGATGAGTTATACTTGAGGAAGACAAATACTGTTCTTTCCTAAAGAACTCATTTTTCCCCCTATGATGGCGTTTTGAAGTCTATGATTTGTCGCAACTCTTGGCAGGCAGTATAATGGCCAAGCATGACTTAACATGCCATTTATCCAAGTATCATGGTGTCAGTACTGTGGCTGACAGAAGCTCTCAGTCTGGATTGCGCTTGGCCAGCATTTTAGCCAATGAGAATAGTGAAAGAATAAAGTCTGGACTTTCAGAGGTGCTTTATTCTGGTATAGTTCAGAGCTACCTTGTTTCACCCTATGGAAATAGTAATTAGATATCCAGTAAGGAAAACACCACCACCAACATCAACAAATAAATACCTTAATTACTTTTCCATGTATGGAAAGTAGCTTGAGACTAAAACAATCCCTTTTCATATATGGAAAAATTCCCCAGGCAAAATGTATATATGAAATAAATACACAGCTTTCCAAATCTATCCAAATGCCAGCCCAAGTTGAAACCCTTAGTATGAAGAAAATGGTAGTATGGGAGACTAGAATACGTCACCCCAATATGCCTCTTTGGCATAATGCTTGTTTTGATCTGAAGGCAACTGAGTAGAAGCAGGCTCAGGGAAACTCTCCATTCTCCCTCTATTTGCCTAAAAGTAGGACATAAATTTACAAAGAGAAAAGGCATCGTGCCTCCCCCTCTGCCAGGGAGAACAAAGGTTAACCGCTGAAAACAGCTTTAGACACTTGTCAGCCTGGAGATGGCACCAGAGTAATCTTCATTAACAAGCTTTCCTCACTAGCCTTTATCTGCCTTGTGTCTGCTTTCCCGAAATCTTCTGTCCCTGGAGACTCAAATTCCTTTTTCTTTGTCCTATCACGTCTCTAAAAACTTACTGTTCTTTGTCAAAGATGTTATATAAGCTGAAATTCAAAGCCACCTCTTTGAGAATGACTCATTCCCTGGGTATCTTTTACGTATATATGAAATAAACATATCAATACACTCCTGTGTTTTTTTTCTCCTGCTAATCTCTCTTTTATTACAGAGCTCTCTTTCAACTAGGAACTCATGAGGGTTGTTAAACCAAGTTTAGCCTAAAGCTGCCTCCTTAACGTTGTCGGACTTTCTCCTTAGTTGAGCTAAAAATGGGGTTCTTGTCACACTACCAGGAAAGATCAGGCTTGCGGACATAGAAGGGTGGCATTTATCGGGTGAAAAGGAAAAAAAAAAAAAAAAACAAACCTCCGTAAAGTGAGAGGTTCCTGTTGTTTCTGTTTGCAGGCCCTCATCTTACAGACTGAATCCCAGGTTACCACTCTGGAGCAGGAGAGGCCAGGCTCCTCATCACTGCAGAGGGTGCAAACATCCTGCGGCTCCATCGCAGTGCACACTCCTCGTGGGAGGTTCTCCAGGAACCTCTTCTTACTTGGCTGTCTCACTTACATATTTTAAGTTTGGCCTGAAGGTTTCTCTGCATTGTAAACTGTAACCTAAATGGAGTAGTAAACAGACTATAGCCTACTTTTGTGCCAATCACTAAGTTTTGGCCAATCGAAGGCGGCCAACCATTCAAACTGTTCAAACGAGGCAGATGCCAAGCTATCTCCAATTCGCTGTTTCTGTACGGATCTCACTTATGTTTTCTACAGGTCGCTTCCCTTTTTCTGTCCAGAAATCTTCTTCCACTACCTGGCTGCACTGGAGCCTCTGGGCCTACTCTGGCTTGGGAGGCTGCCTGATTCACGAATTGTTCTTTGCTCAACTAAACTCTGTTCAATTTAATTCAGCTAAGGTTTTTCTTTTAACAGGGTTGACAGAAAAAATTATTTTTCCTCCTCTTCAGTAGCTTTACAGAATTCGAAGGTTAATCCAGTAACAACCATAAGGACACAGATATCTGCATTGACAGCAAACATGGTTCATATAGTGGAAATAAAGTGGAAAGCAGATTTGAGTTCCTGCTGCTTGGAAGGAAAGTAAGGAGAAAGTGGCGCATATGAGTCCCTCTCCTTCATTAGGACAAATATCTAATGCACGTGGGGCTGAAAATCTAGATGACGGGTTGATAGGTGCGGCAAACCACGATGGCACATGTATACCTATGTAACAAACCTGCACGTTCTGCACGTGTATCCCAGAACTTAAAGTTAAAAAAAAACGTCTCTCACCTTAACAATGAGCTATTTGACACAAGGACTCTGCAATGGTTTTGTGGGATTTGTATATCATGTTTTTCATTTTTTCCACGTAACTATTCTCTCACAAATCATACAGTGTTTTCAGCATCCCATGTCTCCTTCAATCCCAGTTTTTAAAACTCTGGTTTGAAAATGTTAACAGTATCAGTGTACAACTTTTTCCCAAATATTATGTTCTAAGTCGGCATAAAAATTAAAATGCGAAAATCTTGTCAAAATACTCCTAAAACATCCCTTAAATATTTTAAGAAAAACAGTACGATGTGCTTTATTTTAAATATATAATCTGCAGACATTTATAAATTTTGTTCTATTAGTCCATGTTTCTCTGTGGCTCTCAGCTAATTATTTAATAGTTTTCTCCAGGATCCTTTTAAATGGTCATAAAACCCTCAAAATCTTTCGTACATTCCTTTCATGTATTTCTCCAGTGTCCAACTATTTAAAACTTGATGACATTCATTGCTTGCAGCACACAGCCACTCGAATAGAATTTCAGAGGGAATTTCCTATACTATTTAAAATGCTACTTCATTTTCTTTTTTAATGCTTTTATTGTGTGTTTGTTATATCCTTTATAATATGAAATAATAAAAGCTTCTTATTTTACTTAAATGTTGAACACTAACCCATACAAAGTGACGTGGTCTTTCTCAACTTTGATTTGTCACATACAGGGGAAATAGCTCAGTTAATACAGCAATTTGCTTCTTGTGAAATTAAAGAAAGCCTCTATGTGTCCAGGCATTATTTGTTGAACAAGCAAAATAATATAGTGCAAAGAGCATAGAGGTCACATCACCTGGATTCTATTAACCCTGGCACTGCCTTTTCCTAACCAGATAACCTGAAGATAAATGTATTACCTTGTCCTGAAGCTTTGCTTACACATCTTAATAATGATAATAATAATATCAATTCTGTAGGATTATTGGGAGGTGGAATAAAAGGGTGCAGTAAAAAAATCACTTACATGCAAAAGGGCTACATCAAAATTATTGTTTTTATCTTTTTGAAACTGTGCAGTTTGAAGAGAAAAACAATGCGATGAGTTTAGATGATTAGATTCAAAATGGTTTCTTCCTAAAAGTTGTGCATAGAGCCTTTTTAGAGAACAATTTAGAAAGAGAAACTGAGGAGTAGCAATATTCCTTCCTGTATTTGTCTTTCCTTCTTGTACCAACACAATGCACAGGGATTTAGGTAAAGCTGTATATTTGGGGATTATTTGTTCACTACATTTTCAAGAGGGAGCTTGGTTAAGGGTGATAGGATTTTTTTTATTATTATTATTTTACTTTATGTTCTGGGATACATGTGCAGACTACCCACGTTTGTTACATAGGTATACATGTGCCACAGTGGTTTGCTGCACCTATCAACGCATCTTCTAGGCTTTAAGCCCCACATGCATTAGGTATTTATCCTAATGCTCTTTCTCCCTTTACCCCTCACACCCCGACAGGTCCCCATGTGTGATGCTCCCCCTCCCTGTGTCCATGTGTGCTCATTGTTCAGCTCTCACTTATGAGTGAGAACATGCGGTGTTTGGTTTTCTGTTCCTGTGTTAGTTTGCTGAGAATGATGGTTTCTAGCTTCATCCATGTCCCTGCAAAGGACATGAACTCATTTTTTTGGCTGTATAGTATTCCATGGTGTATATGTGCCACATTTTCTTTATCCAGTCTATCATTGTTGAGCATTTGGGTTGGTTCCAAGTCTTTGCTATTGCGAACAGTGCTGCAATAAACATACATGTGCATGTGTCTTAATAGTAGAATGATTTAGAACACTTTGGGTATATACCCAGTAATGGGATTACTGGGTCAAACGGTATTTCTTGTTCTCAATCCTTGAGGAATCGCCACACTGTCTTCCATAATGGTTAACTAATTTACACTCCCACCAACAGTGTAAAAGTGTTCCTGTTTCTCCATATCCACACCAGCACCTGTTGTTTCCTTTAATAATAATTGCCACTTTTTAATAATTGCCATTCTAACTGTCGTGAGATGGTATTTTATTGTGGTTTTGATTTGCATTTCTCTAATAACCAGTGATGAGGAACTTTTTTTCACATGGTTGTTGGTTGCATAAATGTCTTCTTTTCAGAAGTGTCTGTTCATATGGTGAGAGGATACATTTTATATTTTAGAATATATCATCCTTAACAAAGTGACCAAAATCTTTTAAGTTAGATGTCACTGGTCTTCATTCTACCACTGCCTCGCCCATCTTATTTCCCTGCAAGTGGAACAGCTATTGTGGTATATAAGCTAGATCTGAGCAGGATAGTTATTTGAATTCGAGTATAAAGTCTCTCTGGTCTCATTCATTTTCTTCCCTACCTTGGACTGATATGTGTAAACATTTTTCCTATAACTTGGGATACATAATGTGTTTTACTCCCCTTTTATTTTGACACTTGCGTGATTCTCACCCCCTGTTGTTAAGTGTTCCTTCTCTTTCATGCATGGTGCCAGCTGAAGCTGTGCTCCCTCAAGTCACCATTGTTTGACACATGGCTTCAGGCTTGACTTGAAGCCTGGTTTCCAGCTTCCATGGAGAATTTGACAAGTTGATCTTGTTCTTTCACAGGCTCATCTTGACTTGTCTCCTAATTATACTAGTATTCTCTCTCCAAGTCAGCCTTCAGTCTTCTTGTCTCATTGCAGAAATAGATATTCAGTGAGTTCATTATCCCCCAAGGTTTCAGTTGGCACTTACCCAATGATAATTTCCATTGCTTGTCTCCTAAGCATTCTCCTTATTTCCACTGTCCAATAGACATCTACAAATCAAACATAATGCTAAAATTCAAACCTCATTATATCTAAGAAAGAGAAAACCAAACAAACAGAAAAGAGACTTATCGTATTTCCTATAATTTCTATCTCAGTCAGCTCTATCACTTCCCACCCAGTCTGGAAATGTAGACAATGTTGGGAAATCTTTGAATGCCCTGTGCTCCTTTAACCCCCTTAGTAAGTCTTTCAGCAAGCCTTGTCAATTGCACTTTTGAAAAAAAAAGTCTCTTTAATCTATTCATCCCTTGTACCACCACTGTCCTTGTTCCACTGCAGGTCCTCATCAGCCTTTTAATTGTTAGCATCTGACACCTTCCTGGTCTTGTCTTCCATCTACCTCCCATGTGGCCATCTATCTGGTCTACCCAAGACAACAACCAACTATGCTATTTTTTTTCTGCTTAAAAACAAAAGCAAAAACGATGCAGTGAATGATTTCTACTTATTTGAAGAGTCTCCTTTAGCAAGTCAGTCTTAGCATATCTACCCAGATTCATGCCTCTAGGATTTTATACATTTTCTTTCTGGTATATGGCATGGAGTTGTCTTTTTAACTCACTCTTCAAGACTTTGCTTAAATGAATCTTTAACTCTCTAGCTAGAATGAATCATTCCTTATTCTGTGTTCTCTCAGCATTTTGAACATGCCTCAGTAATTGTGATGGGCATCACATTTTCTGAAGCAAGAATAGAAACACGTAGCATTACAATCGATAGTGCTTATTAGTAGAACAAAACAGAATATTTGAAGTGGAGAATGTCTCAAGATATCTTGTAAGGATGGTCACGGAAAAGATGACATGTATCCTACATAAAAGAAGAGAAGGATAATTTTTTTCCTCATCTGTCTCCCCTACTGGATTATAGGCTTTTCTATGAGCTCAGTGACTATGACTTAAAGTTGTCATTTTTCTAGGATCGATTACAGGGTCTCAATAAATGTACATTAAGAAATAAGTGGTGAATCCATGAGTGCAAAAAAGTGAATACATTGTTTCCATTGTTTATAAAAGTATGCCAATTTCATGGCTTGAGCCCTTGTGTGCTCTACGTAACTGGACTTGGGAACGAAACCCAATCTTCTTTCATAGACCGCCCCTCTGATACTGACCAGCTCCTATCAAACTTCCAATTTCTCTTTGCTCTTCAATCTTAGCTGACTACCTTGCTTCTTACTCCTTGGAAAAATGGAGCAAGAAGATAGTCCTCTTCTATCACCATATCTATCCACTTGCTTACATTTGTGCGCATAGCTCACCATCTTTCTGGTTGAATTGAACTTTACATTCACTACTCAGTCCCTTGCTGGGAACCTCCGTACCTCCATTCTTGGCTACCCAATGATAACACTCTCACAAGCATCCCTTCTCTCACCTGCCAAAGATTGTTCTCTTCCTACTGAATAATTTCCTTCCCCATATAAGCATGTTAAAATACCTCAATTTTTTTTAAAAAAGGAAACTTTGTTCCTTGTTCCTCAAGAGGTACACTCCATTTTGCATTCCCTGTTCAGCAAAGCTCAAAGAACTTCCTGTATTCAAGACTTCTATTTCCTCTACTCCAATTCTCTCTTGATTTCACTCTAATCAGTTTTTTGTTTCCAACAATCCACCAAAACTTCTGTCAACATCAAGTACAATTTTTATGTTGTAATTTCAAAATTATTTTGATTCTCATCATACTCGATTAGCATCACTCAAGAAAGCCAGTGTCTCCGTTTTTGAAACACTTTCTTTACTTCGATTCTGAGCGACTGTTCTCTTTTGATTCTCCTGTTTTCCTTCCCAAAATTCTCTACTGGCTCCACCTTATCTTCCAGATTCCAAAAAGTTGAATGCCTGAGGGTTCAAGCCTCCATGTCTTCTCTTCCTTCTCTTACTTCTTAGTTGATTTCATCCATTCCCATTGCAGTAAATCCCCTATGAAAGTTCATGATTCCCAAATTTACAACTCTGGCCCCGACCTTATTCCTGAACTCCAGACATATTTATGCAATTATCTGATTAATATCTCACTTAGATATCTAAAGGCCAATTACATGTTTAAATGTGAGCGCTGCCTCAAATTTAACCTGCTCAACCGGCTCTGTAGTCTTCCTTATTTTTTCTTTGCCCACATCCCATACCGAACAAGACAACTTCTAACCCCACTGACTGCTATTTTGCTAAACTAAGCCAAATTATTCTTCCATTTATCCCATTGCAATGGCCTGCTAACTTGTCTCTCTATTTCCATATTTGTCCCCTTTGGTCTTTTCTCACATAAAGGCCAGAGTGATACACTTTAACATATGTGAGAACATGTCATTCATCTGTTCAATATCCCCAATCCCTTCTCATATGACAGTAAATCCCAAATTCTCACCATGGCCCAAAGGCCTTCTATGATCTTGCTTCTCTATTCCTCTCAGATCGTGATCATCTGTTATCATCCTCCATCCCTCAGCTCTGACCACACTGGCTTCCTTGCTGCATCTGGAATGTGCCAAGTATATTAGGATTTAGGGCCTTTATACTTTTTCTTTCTACTCAGAAAAAACCTTTTTTCTTATATCCTTTTCATTTTTCCTTCACTTCTTCCAGGTCTGTCCTCAAATATCAGTTTATCAAAGAAGTCTTTCATGGCAACTTCATGTAAGTAACACTCCTCATTATTTTGTATCTCCTTGTCTTACTTCATAGGATTTTTCATCTTAGAAACATTACAGATTTAAGTTCAAAATATAGCATTAGAATGTAAGCTCCAGTGAGGGCTAACAATTTATCTATTTTTATTTGTCGATGGTTTCCTTAGACCTAGTTGAGTACTTGGTATCCACTAGGAACAATAAACATTTACTGAATGGACAAAATGCTGACATTGTGCATATAGAACTATGTAAGTAAGATAAAAAGCAAAACAAAACAAACATAGGGAGCTCATCACAATTTCTGACAAAACTACTCAGAATGACTGACAGTGACCTGTTATTTCAACAACCTGCAGAGGGCAGCACGTGGCATTTTACCTCACATTTTGTTCACAAAGAACAGTTAATAGTAATTAAACTTTTTTTTTTTTTGCTCTTGTTGCCCATGTTAAAGTTCAGTGGTGTGATCTCGGCTCACTGCAACCTCCTCCTCCGAGCTTTAAGAGATTCTCCTGCCTCAGTTTCACAAGTAGCTGGGATTACAAGCATGCACCACCATGCCCAGTTTTTTGTATTTTTAGTACAGATGGGGTTTCACCATGTTGTTCAGGATGATCTCGAATTCCTGATCTCAAGTGATCCACCCCCTTGGCCTCCTAAAGTGCTGGAATTATAGGCTTGAGCCACTGCGCTCGGCCTTGTAATTAAACATTTATTAAGGGCGGTGACTCCACAAGGACAATTAAACACCCAAAAAACAGAAGAGGTTTAAATGAGGTGGACTGGAAAACCAAAAGGAACTTAATGACCGAATCAATATCACTATTTGACCATGGCCTCTAATCAACATGTACCTGCCAGCTGACCCCACAGAGATCACAAGAACAGTGTTTGCCTTGCTCTCACTGACTCTCACAAATGCTAGTGATGGTCATGCACTGTCTGAGAGGTGGGGAATTTACAGCTGAGAACTGGTTCTTAGTACAACTAGAGTGGAATGAACCTGACAGATTAACTGAACCCATGGTTTTCAACCATTCCTTCTCCACAGCAGGATATCTGCCAGGTAACATTTATATGAACTACCTACTCATATCACTCCTGGAATTTGCTGCATAGGTAAAATTGTCTATGGGTTTTGTGCTATTTCCCATCACTACCTAAATGTCCCTCACCCAGAATCATTTCCTCCCATCCATCTACATATTCACAGTGTAAGTCCAGGAACTATTTTCTTGAAAAACTCTGTTATTTCATGGTCAGGTATAACACTGATTCCAAACTTGGACAAAAATGTCACACAAAAAGAGAAACACCTAAGCAATCTCAATTTTGACCCTGCATGCGCAAACCTTAAATAAAATGAAAACAAACAGAATTCAGCACCAGTACACTGAAAGTAATACATCTTCACCAAGTGGAACTTATTCTAGAAAGTCCATTATTACAATTACCTATTCATATGATATTAAGTTTTCATATTAAAAGACAAATTCCCAATTCTAGGCATATCTGTATTGAAACACGAGAAATAAAGTTGGACCCTAACTCAAAAACCACATAAACCAAAACATTTTTAGTAATAAAATTTATGTGACTTGTGCAAGATTGAGAAATTAGAGTATACTTTTATTAATATTTGATTTCATGTCTACAAAATATTATGTTAAATCTAGTGATCAAATATTCTTTTTTAAAAGTGGAAAATATAGTATGATAAACAACATCAAAAAGCATTGTGAGTGATGTGTGTGTGTGTATATATATATATATATATATATATACGTATGTATACGTGAAAGATGAGACTTCTAACTCTTTGGTTCCTACTATGTCCTCGAAACTGCAGCAGTTCTATCTTATCTTCACAAGATATCTCTGAAATTTAGTTGAAGAAACAAGTTCAAGGAAATAAAGTAACAGGTATTGTTCATTGTTAAGCTTATGGAAGTTAAATTGAAGAGGTATGAAAATAGTGCAGTAATAAACTGCTATTTCTCTAGTATTTCTTTTCCTTTCTTCTTTCTTTCTTTCTCTTTCTTTCTTTCTTTCTTTCTTTCTTCTTTCTTTCTTTCTTTCTTTTCTTTTTTTGAGATAGGGTCTCATTCTGTCACCCATGCTTTGAATGTAGTGGTGTGATCTTGGCTCACTGCAGCTTTAACCTCCTGGGCTCAAGGGATTCTCCCACCTCAGCCTCCCCAGTAGCTGGAACTACAGGTGCATGTCACCATACCTGGCTAATTTTTGTATTTTTTGCTTCTTTCTTTGTTTGTAGAGATGGGGTTTCACCATGTTTTCCAGGGTGGTCTCAAATTCCTGGGCTCAAGCAATCTGCCTGCCTCAGCCTCCAAAAATGCTGGGATTATAGGCTTGAACCACCACACCTGGCCTGTAAACTGCTATTTCTTTGCCTAGTTTCTTATAGTTTAATTGTGGAAACCCCAAGGCCCTCAGTAACTTCTTGTTCATTCAGTGCTGAGGCCTCTCTTTGCTGCAGTTGTCTAAACCCTCCACATCTCGTACCCAGAGTGGCTCTTTGCCGGGCCTCCCAGACTGTCATTAGTGCTCCTGGATTATTTCTGGTCACCACTCCTTTGATTATTAGCTCATCTTCTGCTATACGCTGAGTGTTTGTGTCCCCGCAAAATTCATATGTTGAAACCTAATCTGCAGTGTGATGGTATTTGGTGGTAGGGCCTTTAAGAAGTGTTTAGATTATGAGGACAGAGCCCTCATGAATGAAATTAGTACCAGAGAATTCCCTTGCCCCTCTACTGCAAAAAGACGGCTACCTACAAATCAGAAGAGTAGGTCCTTACTAGGCACTGTATCTGCCAGCACCTTGATCTTGGACTTCCCAGCCTCTAGAACCATGACAAATAAATTTCTGTTGTTTATAAGCCCCCCAATTTATAGTACTCTGTTATCTAAACCCGAAGGAACTAAGACACCTTCAAATTCCAGATTTGACACATCATGGGTATCTCAAATTGGCCCAGGACAGGCCGTCACATGAATTTATCTTCTTTCTCATTTTAGGAGCCCTCCTGAGCTCTGAGGAACCCCAGCCGCTCCTCTGACTCACCTTTCCCCAGGTCACCAGCTACTACCCTAGACACATATAGAGGCTCTGGGAGGTTGTTACAGGGCCAGGCTCTTCCTCGTCTCTGCCTCTTGAGTGGTTTTCTGCCTGCTTCCAGTGTGAGCTCCAGGCAGAAACATCAGGCTCACTTGGCAAATTGATTCAAGGATGGTTCTGGATAGACACTCTTTGGTTCTGCCGTGACATGTTGCAAGACAAAATATGCATGATAGACATTTGTAGATATTATTTGTTTGCCCCACATGGAAAGAAACAGACAAGGGGTGAGACAGTAATAAAACATCAAACTGGTGCAAATGTTCTTATTTGATCTTACATTAACCCCATGAGGTAGATCTTAGTGTCTGCGTTTTAAAAATAAGAACAAGGAGGATTGGAAAGATGAAGTAACTTGACCAAGGCACACAGATAGTAGTGGTATATTCCAGATGTACAAACCTATTCTGTCTGGCCCTAAAGCCTATGTGGGTGGGGGTCTTTCCACTCTGCTGCACTGTCCCTCAAGACGAATATCTAATCACAGTTGGAAATCTCTGCTGGAAGCTGGTGAAATGACGTTAACACAAAATTTTTAAAAGAATAAGCATTTCTGAGGAGACTTTTGGTTGAAGTGGAAGAATCCTGGGATCTCTGTTGCCAGAACGCTTATTCCAAGCCTGCCGAAGTGTGACTAGCACAAGCTTGCTTCCCTGGTTAATGAAGTGTGTGCTGCCCTCTACTGGCGTAGGGAAAATGGTACATCAAGCTTTGTGTTGGTTCAGTGTGGTTCCAACACAAGATCGTGAAGATTCCATTATCCTGCTGAATGTGAGGTTGGCAGTGGGGTCTGGATTTTTTTATGGTATTTCCTACCGGAATAAACCTATGAACTTCTGTTCCCCTCTCTGTTAAGTCTTATCTGCCTCTACCATGTCTGTTAATGCACTTAATGTTTAGCAGAGGCATCTAGAAAAACGAAGGCCATGCCTGTATACATGCAAATGCAAGAGATTAGGAATTGGCACGTAGGCTGGGATCAAGGAAGCACTAGTCCCTGTTGTTTGTTCTTAATATTGCCCTAATTACAAATGACTGATACATACACTTTTGAATTCATTATTTTTTCCTGTGTATATAAAACAAACTATTGATTCTCAATAGGCCAACTCGAAAATCCAGTCATTAATGTAATCATTCATTCATTAAACAAAGATTATTAAAGATTATTGTGTGCCACCATGCTAATAGTGGGGTAGGTATAAAAAAGAATAAGCTAGTTCACAATTTAGTGGTGGAGTTGGGCAAGTGAAAAAACAATTTCAATATAATTTAGATAATGGTATGATGTTTACAAAGTGTTGCCATATCTCAGAAAGAATGACTCACTTTTGCCTGGTGTGACAAGGAAAGCTTTACAGAGGAGGATATGCTTACCCTTCAAGATGAGAAAGAGTTTACATGACTGAGAAAAAGAGAAGGGCATTTCAAATTGAGGAAATCTCAGGCACAAAGACATGGAGGTAGGGGTCTATGGGAGCAACCTGGAGCACTCAGTTCCATAAGCTGATCATGAATATTCAGGGAGTGGTGTGAGTGAACTCTGGGACAATAAAGAGAACAGAGTTAGGAAGGGGCTAACTGCTCTGCATTAAGTCTGGATTATATATTATGTGCATTACATATATAGAAAAGGCATTGAAGGGTAATTTTTTAAAATATATATATTTTATTGCACTTAGGTTCCGGGGTACATGTGCAGAACATGCAGGATTGCTGCATAGGTACACACATGGCAGTATGGTTTGCTGCCTCCATCTCCCAGAAGGGTAATGTTTTAAATCCATGAGAAGTGTTCTGTTTCTCTCTTCTCCAGTGTAAAGTGAGTATATTATAGAATTTGATTACTAAGGGGAAATTGACCAAAAATCAATTGATTGAAAAATACAAATTTTACTCTAGAAAATGCATGTCCAATGTGATATTTTCTGAAATGTTTTGGTTTGTGATCAACTTAAACTGATGACTACCAAATTTCACTTAACAATGTATTAGGTAACCACACACGGGCTCTTCAATATAAAGTGAATTAGACAGTAAGAAGTTTTTCAAGTGTCTCGAATAAAATAAATAAAACAAACTTCTTCCTCAATACCCCCTAGTCACTCTCCTCTTCAAAAAATATGAAAGTCTCCACTATATTTTGTTGATGTAAAACAAATTTCCTGGTTACACTTTATCTACTTTATCCTAGTTGCATTTTTTAAAATGAATTTTACTCTCATAATAAAGTAACCGTTAACATAAAGAATGTAAAAAGATAGAAAAGTGGCTTATAAAATATTCCTTTATACCCAGCTCCTAAAGATTCCCACCTTTAAGTATATGAGTATGTACTTCTAGACCAGAAAGACAGTTAGGCATTGCTTCTAGTGGTGTTCCGGGCTACATGTTTTACACAAAGACTTTGAACTATCTCATCATTATGAGTTCATATGGTTTCTGACTCCAGTAGCTCTAGTCATAAGTGAATTTTGTATTCAGGTGAGCCTTCCATGGTCATTGTAATTCGTTGCAATGAAACAATTGTTAATAAAAGTTTAAGACAATACTGCCATTCCCACTCTGGTATGGTGACTGCTTTATTTTCTTCATCATCAACTAATATTCTATTTATCAGGAACCAGTAAAGTTACTGTAGAAAGCCTGTCACGATATCACATACAGCTAGTGAGTTCTTTGCAATAGTTTGACCTGAGCTTGTAAAGCAACTTTTTGGTGGTGCAACAATATCACACTGAGTGCTAGAGCATGGGAAAAGTGATGTGAATAAAAAAGCCTCTTTTATGAACTAAAGAATTTATTCAAATTTTATTAGCAGTAGAAGATTCCTCTCCACGTCCTTTTTTCTAGAATTATTTCTTGCTTTTTGCATTTCTAGAATTTTTGACATTATTCATATAAGACATACTTAAATTCTATGAATTTATTATTTAAGAACAATATTAATTAGAATGTCACTTTGGGATCATCATGACCTATTCTTTTATATGCTGGAAATGAAACAAAAACAGCCACAAACATGCCAAAGAATGATATGTCTGAATTCCTTTTCATTTCTCTCCTTAAAGATCCCTTAGCAGTTCCAGATCCAATATGCTCCTGCTTTTTAAAGGCACCGCTCCTTGATGCTGTTGATGTAGTCGAGCAGCTGTCTGGGGAAGCCGACCTAGTAGTCAAATGGCTCTACTATTAAGAAATTTGCTTAGTGAAAGGCTAGTCTTTAAAATATCGCCTTTCCACAGATGGGAGCACGCCTCTGTTTCCATAGCAGACCTGTCTCAGTGGGAGCAAGCTCATAATTCATTTAAAAACAGACGTTAAGCTGGAAATTCAAATGTGAAGGACTACCAGGTGTCACCTGCTCTCGGTGTTGGGTGGAGCTGTTTCATCTTTTCCCTAAAGCACATTTCTCCAACTGCATAACTTGGTTAGAGTAAAATAGGCTGCTGCATTTCCTTTTTATGTGTTGGGTAAGCATCAGTGCTCCCTGAGTGAGATCAGCTTACCCCTGAGGCCAGCCCAGCTGTGTTGGCTCCTCACATGGTGATTTTGAGTAACCTTAGTGGTCCTCTGAATCTGGCTGCAGACCCTCTGGCCATTTTTCTGTTTCTGATATAGATACATTTTCAATTTATCATTTGTACATAATCCCATCTGCTGTTTTCCTCGAGATTTGAGAAAGTCAAAAGCTAGCTATTTGGAAGAGCTGTAATCTGCCCCCTCCAGATCCGTGTCCCCCTGTCCCTGCCCGACTCGCTGTTTGGGAGGGTGACTCCTGTGGATTGCAGCCATCAGTTTTTCTTGTCCTCTGCTCTTCTGATAGATTTGCTGGTAGAAGAGTCAGACAAAGAACTGGAAGAAGAGAAGGTCTGGTGCTTATTCCACAGCTTTTCTGCCAGGCCATGGGTTGGTAGTGGCTGCATTTCCTGATGAAGGTCATGGATCCCATCGTGGTAGCTCTCTCCTAGGGCTAGAAATCTTACCTAGTCCTGTAACTGCTCCCCTTTTTCCCCTTCTTGTCTAAGGATGGCAGTAGCTTCCTGTAGCCTAGGGTTTTCCATCCCTTATTGGTTTCTCTCATCTCTGCTAAACCTTTATAAGTAGTCCTGTGGCAGACATTCCCTAGCTAGTCCTCAAATGTGTAAAGCCTATGTGTAACTCCCTCTCCTTAAGTACAGGTAGAACCTATGACTTGTTTATAATTATTAAAACATGGTTAAAGTGATACAACTCTTGATTAGATTGTGTACGAGGCTCTGCCGGCCTTGAAAAGAAAGCAGCATGTTGTGAATTTCCTGGGGTTGAAAAAAAAATACACACACATATACAATATACATATGTATACTATACATTTAATATATGATATATATTATATATAGGTATATATATTATATATATTAAATGTATGTATATATACAATATATATTGTATAGTGTATATATATATTGTGGGTATACATATATTACATATATATATGTATAGGCTCAGATCAGCCTTTTTTTTTATTCAGGTCTTCAGCTGTCTGGATGGGGCCCACCCACATTAGGGAGAGCATCTGCTTTACTCAGTCTACTGATTCAAATGTCAATCTCATCCAAAAACACCCTCATAGACACATGCAGAAGAATGCTTGGCCAAATGTCTGGGCATCCCATGCCCCAGTCAAGTTGACACGTACATTTAACCACCATAGTGAACTCTAGGACCTTATGAAATCCCCCCCACCAGCAAGAAAATAGGGATGCCAGCCTCATAACTGTAGGAGAGAAATTCTGCAAACAAGCTGAAGGCACTTGGCAGAAATCTTCCCCCAGTCAGGCCTCTGATGAGACCACAGCCCCACCCAACATCTGGATTGCAAATTGGTGAGACCGTGAGCAGTGGACCCGGCTGAACTGTGACCAGATTCCTGATCCACAGAAACTGTGAGATAGTACATGAGTCTATTTTAAGCCACTAGTTTGTAGTAATTTATATGTAGCAGCAGAAAACTCATACAACTTCTTTCATTAAATGTTCTATTGGGGCCGGGCATGCTGGCTCACATCTGTAATCCCAGCACTTTGGGAGGCCGAGGTGGGCGGATCATGAGGTCAGAGATCAAGATCATCCTGGCTAACACGATGAAACCCTGTCTCTACCAAAAATACAAATAATTAGCTGGGTTTGGTGGCACGCATCTGTAGTCCCAGCTACTTGGGAAGCTGAGGCAGGAGAATCGCTTGAACCCGGGAGGCAGAGGCTGCAGTGAGCCGAGATCGCACCATTGCACTCCAGCCTGGGCAACAGAGTGAGACTCTGTCTCAAAAAGAAAAATATTAGGTTGAAGCTGATAATTGTTTCTTTCTAGGGTCTTAAATCATACAAGTAGACCAGGAATCGGCAATCATTTTCCGTAAAGAGCCAGATAGCAAATATTTTAAGATTTGTGGATCATAAACACTCTGTTGTGTATTCTTCTCTCTTTCTCTTTTTCCTCCAGCGAATGAAAACTGTAATAATAATTCTTAACTCATGGGCTGTACCAAAACAGAAGACATACTAGATTTAACACATAGGCTATTATTTGCCAGCCCCTGGTCAGACAAATATATGCTATCTAGGCAATGTGCATGTAACATGTTCATTGTATTGCTATATACGTATTCATCAAAACCCGTTTATTCAATTTCCCAAGCCCAAATCTTGATAGTATTTCCCAGTGTATGTTGAAGCATTAGTGGCTATGTGTCTAAATTCTTTCCAGCAAAACGAGGGTAAAATAAGGTGTACACATTCCAGGTCTGGTCACACAGATGTCTGGTACAATTCTTCTCCTCATTCTCTATCTGGAGTGAAAGGTGCCAACGTCCTCATGAATGGAAGTGTCACAAGGTGGAGGGACCCTGGGTCCCTCATCTTGGTATGAAAGACTGCCCACAGAATATTTGCATGTACTATTTGCATGTATGAGTGATAAATAAACTTTTAGTGTGTGTCCAGCCACTGAGATTTAGGGGTTCAATTCTTTTTGCTGTATCTCAAAGCTGAAGACAGCAAGGGGTAGCTCGTTTTGTTTGCATTTTCAGAAGAAAATGCCCCAAAGACCTGTTTTGATCACATCAATAAGGGAAGCTTTTCTGACATCATTATGTGCAGGTGTGTTGTGTGGAAATGCATAAGAGTAGGAAAGACCCAAGAAGGTTAGATTATGGCTCTAGAATCCACAACAGATTAGTGAAAAATTCCACATCTCATGACCCCTATCCTATGGTCTTGCCGCTACTTTATGCTGCTTCTGTTTTTTGTTTTTTTTTTTTTGTTTTGTTTTGTTTTGTTATTGTTGTTTTGAGATGGAGTCTTGCTCTGTCACCAGGCTGGAGTGCAGTGGCGCAATCTTGGCTCACTGCAACCTCCGCCTCCTGGGTTCAAGCGATTCTTCCGCCTCAGCCTCCCGAGTAGCTAGGATCACAGGCGCGTGCCACCACGCCCGGATAATTTTTGTTGTTGTTGTTGTATTTTTAGTAGAGATGGGGTTTCACCGTGTTGGCCAGGATGGTCTCCCTGTCTCCTTACCCTGCTCCACTCCATCCTGAGAGGCTTCCTCAATCCCTGGGCGCACATCTGCTCTCCTTGTGCTCCGCAGGGAGAGAGGTGATGTCAGTATCTTCCTCCTCCAGACATAACACACTTGCCACTCCATTGAGCTCCTTACCACAGAACTCCAGCTTTCTATGTTTCTAACATCCCCACTCTTATGAGCTTCTACTGAGTGGCATATAAACACTCCCATAAAGGAAATCTTGAAAGCCATTTAAATCTCATTACTTTAGACCCTTTGAAATGTAGTTCCTATTCAACAAAAATTTTCTCATGCAAGAAAATCATTGTACTTTGTTTGATCAATTTAATTGGAATACAGCAGTGCATTTCTTTCTGGGATTTGTCTTTTCCCTGCAAAGCAAAATGACTTGGTGGGCTGTGGGTTTCATTCAAAGCCTTTGGCTGAGCTATTGACAACATCCTTAGAGGGTTGGAATCAATAGGAATAGAATAAAAAAAGGACACATTGCTTTTACACATGGGTTATTGCTGCATACACTATTTATAGTGAACTTCATCAATATGGATGATTGCCTTAAGCTACCATATTGTCTTTAGTATTCATCAATTTAAAGCCTTCAAAGAATTCAAATGCCAAGCATGTTAAAGAAGCGTGTGTGGAACCCAGACTATTCAAATATAACAGTCAATAGGAAGAAACAAAAGTTTCCTAAATAATTAATTACGAAGATCATTGCTAAAGTAACATCTCTCTCTCTCTCTCTCTCTCTCTCTCTCTCCCCACCCCCCTCTCTCTGTGTTTGTGTGTGTGTGTGTGTGTCTCAACACAAAGGATAGCTTTCTGATGCACAAAAGGCAAGGTATCAAGCCGAGGCAGTGCTTGTCCAGTAACACTAGGTGGCAGCAGTGGGTTTTTAGCCAATGCACTCTCCTTTTTCCATGGGCAGAAGTTACCGTGATTAAGAATCAATGAACTGATGAATAACTAGATTTGGATTACGTATAAAGACATGGATTTCATTTTAACGCTTCTCTTAAAACATATGAAATATTACAAATGCTATCATAGTGTGAGTAAGTAAGCTTGTCACACAAGGGAATATCAGGAATGATGTCGGTATAGCCTGTGAAAATTGAATATAACATAAAACGGAAAGCCTTCCTTTTGTGGAAACTAAACTATTCCTTTAGAAGAAGAAATAGTTTCACCAAAGACTTCCATTTAAAACACTAGCAGTTGCTATCCACTGGAGACCGCTTAGCCATTTGTAATTTGTAAGGGAGTGACTCGTCAAAATATGATTGATATTTGAAAGGTAACTTGAACTTTCATTGATTTGTTTTCTGTAATGTTACTCAGTATTTTTAAGACTCTGGTGTAAATATTTCTTCACACAAGAGAAACCTATTAACCCTTCTGGAAAGAACTAAATTGTGTGTCAATTTTTGAAGCAAGAAATAAAACAAAATTAACAATCTGACCTTACTTTGGCATGTTGGGTCAAGAAATAAAGATCGTATATGTTCCCAGGTTCTAACAAGGCTTTACTCAGCATTTACTCTCATAACTGAAAGCAAGTTTGGAGTCCTACCAACAGAGGTAGGATGGTGCGGGGGAGGATCTGGACAGAGTCTGAACTTTAATTCTAGCTCTGCCTCTAAATTATTGTGTCACCTTGAGTCAGTAATTCAAGAAACCTAGATGTCAAGTGTTCCTTTTGAAATATGTAAAGCATGTATTTTGTTTTAGATGATTCCTAAACTCTCATATGGTTTTGTGATGAACAGATTCCAATTTGTTTGCATAATCATCAGTTGGTATATGCATTTGGCTTATAATGTGAAGAACCTCTCTCTCTTTCTCTCTCTCTCTCTCTCTCTCTTGGTGTGTGTGTGTGTGTGTGTACTGTTTTAAGTTCATAGCCAAAGCAATATACCCATAAATATTGCTTTTTGTGCAGGGCTACATTGTGTTTATTAATGTATTTTACAAATAGCTTTGGAGAACATTGTGCAAGTCTCTGTGTAATATTGTAGTCAGAAGGAAAAGGAGACAGTAACAAGTGATTTTGCTATAACAAGACAGCATGAGAATTATTTGCATTTCATCATGACTTCCTTTACCCTCATTTACAGAATGCAAATTGAGCACCTCTAAGTGAAATCCACGGGAGCAATGTCACAGAAGTCATTAGGTCTTGGCTCAGGTGCTAAAGATCAAACAGACCTGATTCTGCCAAAATGGAGAACTGTTCTTTAGGTCCAGAGAGCTATGGCAGGTGATATTTCAACTATTCCACACTTATCACACAGCTTGGATTCCATGTCATTCCTGGAAACCATGGTTCCCAATGTGACAACTTTCAGATTTTCCTATACTACAACTTTGTCTTTAGGGGAATGGCACCACTGTTAAAGTAAATCATGGTTATAACATGTCATGAAATTAGGAATATTAGGACTGGGAAAGTGTCATGCCTGAGGACAACTAACATTAACTGGGCATCTGCCATGTTCTAAGCTCTGCTCTAAGTACTTTATCAATAGTATCTATTTAATCCTCATATAATTAAATGGATATGATTGATTTATAGATGAGGATTCTAAGGTGGAGGAAAGTTAAGAAATTAAGTCTAAAGTAATAAGTGGTAGAACCAGGATTTGAACCCTGCAATTCTCAGTCCTGAGCCATGTTCTAAACTATCACTTCAGGTAACTGGTCTCAGAACTAAATCTTCTGCTGTGTATGCACCAGGATACAAACATAATAAGACATTGTTGAAGAATTAATTCAATTAGCACATAGCTGTTGTCTTTTGGCTTGTCTAACCTAGTCACTTTGTCCCTTTAAGAAAGAACTAAAGTATTGATACACAATGAGGAAAATCAATTTGCAAAACTCACTGTAATTTTCCCTGGCAACATTAGTGGGAAGGCCTTTTTTTAGTCAATACCACTTACTTAGAAAATAAGCCAAAACCTCAACAGCTTTGAAGGACCTTTTGTTATTTTAGTATGAGTCATTCAAAAAGATGTTTTACCATTTTTATATTAAAAAAACCCATATTCCATCTCCCTTTATTGGTCTATGGCTCTTATTTTTAATGTGTCCAGCAGTCAATAGATCAGTGCTGCTCAGGAAGTTTCTATTTCTTGCCTATTACAACAGAAAGAAGCACAGATAGTTAATTACAGTATAAACGATCACTCTCAATAATTACTTTCGTCCAATACTTCCTGGTTAAATGTGCATAAAAAATAAATTAAACTGGTTAGCTTCCGATGGGATACATATTCCATAGCTGCAAATTGGTTACATTATTTGTAATCCTGAAAGATGCAGGAGAGAATACTAAAACATTCCCAATTAATGGAGAGGTGGGAGCCCATGGGAAACCTTGTCATTTGACCAATGATCTCTTCATTGGAGGCAAAATAATCTCTTTGGTTTTCATGTACAATGGAAACTACATTTTCCTTACCTCAACCAAGAGCTGAATATCACCGGGATGATCATTTAATTTCACATTTTATTAAAACACTTAATGCAAAGCCATGTTATAACTGAAGGCAAAGCACAGAGCAGGGTGTAAGAAGCTCCTCTTCAGAACATAGTAATGAGAGAATTACCACATTAATCTATGTAAAAAAGCCCTTTAGAGATTTTTATGCCTCCCGTGGTTTCATTTTCCAAAGAAATGTAGAGTAAGAAGAGCTTCAAAGAAATTATTCATTGTTAAGCATTTTACACTTACAGGTACAGCTCTGTGAAGACACTGCTTCCATGGTGACATGTGATGTGACACTTGGTTTCGGCTGAGTTCTCCACAGCACCCAACTGCAGTGCCACACCTTGATCCAGAGAACACAGAGCTGTCACTTGGCCAACAAATAGGTCTTGGACAGGCTGAGCCTCCTCTGTTATATAAATGGGCGTCCTCCAAGTAGCGACTCATCTACTCTCTGCCTGATAATTTGTTATCATATTGATACATGCTGGCAAACAAATAAAAAACTCTGGGTACTGTTTTCATAGTGCTATTTGTAAATGGTGACCATTCATCCTGGACTACCACCAGCCTGCTCAGCTTTCTTTGAAATTTCAAAACGGGGGAAAAGATCAGCAGTGAAACTATAACTGTTTTTCTAAATGTGTGTTGCCCCCCTTAGGAGTCTTGCCTGATTTTCTATGGCTCTAGAATCACCCAAGTGGATAACAAAGTGAGTTGCAGTAAGATGGAGCCTACTGGGGAAGAGGCTAAGCAGTGTTCACCTGAAGCACCATTTGTATTTTTCTAGTCCTAACAGTTACCGCTAGCTGACTAAGGTTTCTATGCAGGACTTCCGTTACCAAATCAACAATCAAGAGTGGTTACACATAAGGAAGATGAACAGTGCCATAGGCAGGTTTAAAAAGAAAGCCTATGAAGAAATATTAATACTTAGCAGCCCTCTGAAGTTTAGGGATATGGTACTAGAAAAGCTTTAAATATCTTTATAATAGGCTAGAATATTGTCTTCTTAGTAACAAAAGGCAGTAGACTTTCTATCAGTTAAAGCCAAATGCAACCTGCCGTCCATGCCAGTTACCAAATGGTCCTTGCTGCTATTAAAATTATCACCAGGGAGTTCAAGGACTAGGGAGTCATTTGAAATGGCCTTAGAAAATGTGTTGAAAGAATTGCCTCAAAGCATTGTCCCTGGTGCTTGTTCTCTGTCCCTGTGCTCTAATATAGAGTACATGATAAAATATATCCTGTATATTTATAACGTGTCCAGAAAATGCCAAATGCTTAAGGCTCTGACATTGTTTTCATTAGAGATTGATACTTTAGGGAATGCAAATGCCAACTTTTCAGATTTCCTATAGGTGGAAACTCCAAATGATGCCAGCTTTTAAAAACATTCTGTGCTTTGTGAAGCTCTCGAGCAGCTGTGTGTGACTAGAATGGAGAGAGGCACTTGTTTAAAATGCTGGCGAAACACCCCCAGCTGCTAACAGGAATGCTGGCGGTCATAATAGCCAAGACCCAGTGAGCTGATATTTATTCAGCTAACCTCATCTTTTGTACAGTCTCACCAGTGGTCATTAGTAAATCTGAGAAAGATAATTTAGACTGAAATATTAGTGGCCTCTCAAGTAGCAATACAGCTCATTCCTTTGGTTCTAGTCTACAAGTTACCACTTCCGGTGCATTTGCATATAACACTGGAAAAGTGTCCCTTTATCTTTGTGAAGCCCTTAGCATTCAAGGAACCACTATTACTTCTATGCTGCTGAAAAATACAAGACACTGCCTGCCTTTGCATCTGTCTTGTGCGTTTTACTTGGAAACGATCACATCAAATCACATTGAGATCAGGTGAGGCTCTCTGGTTTTGTGCCCTCCGTTCCTCCAGCAAATGAACTCCGTAAGAATCTAAGCCAGTGCTCTTCAAATCACACCCTGATTGCTTGTGAAATAAGTCTTCTGAGGTTTTCACACCGATTGAAAAACTTTAGAGTCGTCCAAGTAGGAGGCCAGATGACTAGATAACTGCACTCAAGCCTAATTTTGTATGCAATGGTGACCGAACACACTCTTGTAAATTTTCTTTAAGCAGAGAGGATATAGTTATTCTACTCTCAGCATGGGGAGGGTAGAAGGATTGTAATACTGAATTTCATTCATGGCAGAAAATGAGGATGAGCATAATAATGATGTCTCTTTAACTGTGTTATAAAAAACCACAGAGTGATTCTGTTGTCTTCAATAAACATTTATTTATCACATATTTTGTAGCAGATAGTGCGTCAGGTACTGGAAGTACAAAGAAGAATAAGACACTGTGTTGTCCGGAGCTCACAGTTTTAATGAAGGTGCTAGATTAATAAATGCATAAGACAGTGCAATCACAGCTGTGATGGTGGCCATGTGCAGCTTGTTATTGGTGGGCTGCAGACTGGGAGGCGCAGGGGAAGTGCCTGGAAGGGAAGACACCTGAGCCGAGTATTGCCTAATGAACAAAGCTGATGGAAGAGGGGATTTGGAATGGGGAATAGTGAAGACTGGAGACAGCAAGGAAGGATGGATTCATAAAGGTAGGAGAGAAGGTGTTCTAGGGTGAGGGAAACAAAAGTGAGAGATTCAGTGATAAATTGTGGAAATCTCAAATAGTTGTGCACGGCTCATTGTAGAGTGAATTATGGTGACCAAGAGGGAGAGCAGAAAGGGGAGGCCAGCAAAGGGCTGACCTGAGGTGCTCTTCATGTCTTTGTGTGAAGAGAGTCGTGCTCCATCCTCAACGTCATGAGGAGCCAGTGAAGAATTTCATATGGAAGAGTAACTCTTGTTTGTTCTAAAAGATCACTCTGCCCTTGAAATGCATTTTGTCCCATGTACAGTGGGAGGTGGAGGTAATGGTGGGGACAAATAGTGAAGATAAATTTATATGACATTTAAAGATAAGTACACCTTTGATTCCCTCCTCCTTTTAGCTCTTATGTAATTTAGGATTTTCAAATTTCTACACATATATTTTTAAGAAAAATATATATTCACATCATCATTAATATTTCTAGAAGTACTTTTTTCCCCCAGAGAGTGAAGAAATTTAAAATTTAAACCAGAGATAGGAAAAAGAGTTGGCTTAAATTCCTGTCGTTCTAACAAAATGATTGCTACTGTAGATCTAGAGAAATTAATTATATGAACCAGATACAGAGGAATTCATTTATATTTATGATCTTACAGGTCTGGGTCTGGGAGGTGCATTGCGATAAACACATACTAAGTTAAATTAAGTCAATGGGAGATCAGATTGTATTGGTTTTTTGATCAGCAGGTCCTCAGCTTACTGCCTAGATCTAAACTTTAATGGAAAGATTTTTCTTTATGACTTAAATCCTGTCCAACATTGGCAGCTGTATTAAAAGAGTCATGAAAGCAGCTTGTGCCTATCTAATCGGCAAACTGATCATTTAAAAGTTTACTCTGACATTGGCTTTCTTATGTGACAAACTCAGTTGACTTGTTGAGTATTCTAAGTTGGCCAGGAGAATACCAGGTTGCCCTTTTTAATCAGGTAGATATGACCTACAGTTACTGCTTTTATCCCTAGGCCTCTCTCATCAAATGCAAAATTCAGCAGAGAACTTAAATATGGCAGTGGTATTTATTTGTTTGTTGTTGTTGTTTTTGCTTTTGGTTAATCATGCATGAGTCCTGCTTCCTAATAGCATCTCCATTTCCTTTAGGGGACTTACCCTTCCTCCCTGTGAGTCATCTTGGTAAGCCAATAATTGAGATGCACATTCCTCTTGCTAAGGAAGTCAACGAGGTTTCTGGAGACACTTTGTAATAAATTTTTTCTCATTGCTCTGTTGAGGCAAAGAGGGTAGACTGAGATTTAATTAGAGGCAATTGATTCTGTCTTCCACAATTTTGAAACCTTAGGTGATGAGATGAAGGATCAGCTGGGAGAGAATCATCCTAGCAGCAGTGCCTGGTAGGCGGTGAAGCTGTTCCCACTCCCAGAATCCTCTGGAGCACCCTTGTTCTCTTCCGGACCGACTCAGTTATTCAATCCCTGAGCCTCCTCCTATCGTTCTGGTAAATACACCTTTTGCTTAGGTAAGCTGTATGTGTTTTCTATTGCTTGTCACCAAAGAATTCGAGCTGATAGAATGGTAATGAACGATTTACTTTTTACAGAAGCTAAAATATATTCTCACAAATCACAAAAATTCTAACAATATGCTTGTGAAATATTGAAGAACTAGGGAGTATTAACTCCATTTATCAATAGCAGTAGCTAAAGTACTAAGATACTCAGCACTTGCTTTATTGTCGTGGAGCTCATCAGAAGCAGAGTTAGAAACAAAAATTGGCTCCCAATTCTGCCAATAATTAGCAGTGTGATCTTGAGTAAGTTACTTAACCATCTGGGGCTTCAGTTTCATCAGCTGTGAAATGGGAACATTGGGCCAGATGATATATACAACAATTTCGATCCCTAAAATCATTTGTTTTTTTATCTGAAGCTCTTTCCTGGAGACTCCTCCTCTGTGGTTGGAGATTCAGTCACTCGACAGAATGCAAAAGTGGCTGAGATGTAGTCTTTCTCATAAAATAGATTGTATTTCTATTTTATTTTGTTTATTTATTTATTTATTTTTCTTCACTGAGGCAGAGTCTCATTCTGTCGCCCAGGCTGGAGTGCAGTGATGCGATCTGGGCTCACTGCATCCTCTGCCTCCTGGGTTCAAACAATTCTCATGCCTCAGCTTCCCTAGTAGCTGGGATTACAAGTGTGCACCATCACACCCGGATAATTTTTCTATTTTTAGTAGAGATGGGGTTTCGCCATGTTGGCCAGGCTGGTCTTGAACTCAGGACTTCAGGTTATCTACCTGCCTCGGCCTCCAAAAGTGCTGAGATTGCAGGCGTGAGCCACCGAGCCTGGCATAAAATATATTTTAATCATCTGTGAAAGCAAAATATGACAATAGAGTTCACATTTGCATTACCATAGGTTCTGTGTCTGTCCTATTTTTTTCACAAACAAAAATTATGAGACATCCTAATTGTTTCTATTACTAATGGAAAAATCTGAATTTATCAGAACCCAAACTGAGCTCTTTTGGCTTTGCCTAATGGTTTATTTATGTATTCAGTGTTGTTAAACATATTGGGCGACAAAAATACTTTGGGGTAAATGCTTTATTAATATGATCACATATGTTATTGGTTTCCACTCCTGAGGGACGTCACTCACATGCTTATACCATCTTAATATTCAACATTAACAACGGCTTTTTAAATCCCGACTTGTTCTTTTTATCCCTTCACACATCTGTCCTATTTTGAAAAGAGACAAAACAGATCTCCTTATATATACTATTACTCTAATCACCTCCCTTTCTTGTTCTAACACAGTCATACATTTTAAAATGTGTGTCACTGATTTTTTAAAATAAATATATATCTCTTTCATCACTTCCTAAATTCTGGTTTCTAGCAGAAAATATGGAAAAATAACTTCGTGAGTAGAAAAATATTTCTCGGACAATACACAAAAGAATGATCCTTAAAGTAAAAGACTGACACTACTGGTAACATTTAACTATAAAAACATCTTTTCAGCAAAAGACACCATTAGAAAAGAGCAACCTTAGATAGGGAGAAGATGTTTCTAATCCAAATAATCAATAAGTAATTATTGTATAAAATATATCAATAAAATTTCTATCAGAAAAAGAAGACAACTCAATAGAAAATGGACAAAGTGATATGAATAGTCAATTCACAGATGAGGAATTGTGAACCATCAAGAATATTTGACCCTATGCTAAGTCTCACCAACAGTCAGAGAAATGCCATCATAAAAGCAATGCAGGATCGCTAAATAACAATTCAATTGGAAAAATGTTTGCTGAGACAGAGGATTGAGGAAATTAGAACGCCCAGTATAAATTGATACAACTACTATGAAAATCATATATCTCTTTCTCTAAATATCCATAATCCAGAAATTCCACTCCGAGGTACACGCCTTGGAAACTCTTGTATATGTGAGTAAAGATATAAGTGCCAAAATGTTCATTGCATCACCGTGTGTGAGAGCAAAGAGAAGAAAAAGAGAACAAAGAAAAGTAGAAATAACCTGAAAATAGTTACATTGTATATATTTATTCAATAAAATATTATATAATGATTTAAATAAATGAATTATAACCATAAATATATCTAACTGAAAAAAACCCAAAAGACAAAGTCTTGATTGAAATATTAATTTAATCATGCATGCCATAAGACAGTTTGTATTAAGTTAATAAATATAAAACACAACTACGTGTGATTTTTGAATGCATACCTACGTAGTAGAAGTATAAAAATTATGCAAGGGACTGATAAATGCAGCATAGTGTTTTCCTCTGAAGAAAGAATAGATTATGACTGGGGAAGAGAACACAGGTTTAATGTATATATGGAACATTTTATTATTCTTATAAATCTGTTGCAAATAAAAATATTAAGGCAATAAAGCTTCGTGATGAGTAAGGACACTATGTCCATTATATTATTCTTTGTAACTTTAGTATGTTTATGATATTTCATGAGAAAAATATTTAAAAAAAGAAACATGATCTTTATTTGTGCTGGGCTATGAAAACTGATCTCTGAAAGTAACTAGCAGTGTCCTTCTTGTCAACTTCAAAAATTTTTTTTCATTCCTTGCTCTCTTTCTTTGAAAGACTGAAAAATTCTGTCTTCAGAATTTTCAAGAAACTGCCTTCTCTTTTCCTCCTTTCTTGTTAGTGCATTATTCTGCTACTTCTCAGTATCATGGTTGAATCCTATAATATCTTAATGTATCTTGTAGGTAAATAAACATCCTTCTCTATTTAATGGCCTAATTCTGTATCTATAGGTTTCAAATTTTCAGTGGAAAAATATTCTAAACTATTCAGAAAATTAGTCAGCTGTTTAATGAGCTGAAACCCAAGATCTGTAAAACAATATTGGTCCATGCATTTTTTTCATCATATTGTCCAACTCAAGACTTTAAAAAGCCTATCTTCCAAAGAGAAATCTTATACTGTTAATTTGTATACAGTATGACTAAGATGTTTCTCTATTCTCTAAAAGAAAAGGGAAGCAAATGAGAGAAAAAGAAGTAAAATTACCAATTGGAAATATTTAATTGGAAGAATTATTATTAGATATTTAAGAATCTATTTTATTCATAAAATGATGAAAACACAAATGTAAGTTTTCAAAGGGATTTTTGATACCAAGTTCCTTTGATGTTTTGAAGCACTCAGCTGTGGAATGGGTGGCTTCTAATTATAAGAGAAATGCCATGAATTGACTCATTCTTGACAGTAATATCCAGAAAATCTTAGCAAATTCTATATAATTTTTAAAGTACTGAATTATATTTGAAAACTTATATTTTTAAAAAATTTGTTCTAATACATATATCACTTTTTATAATTAATTTATATAATATAATAGCTCTGGGCTATTAAAACTTTCTGGGCATTAAAATAATCAAAATTTAAAGTACTGGTTTTAACAATATCTCCATTTTTATTAATTAAAATATCTTAAATCTGAATACCTTTCTTTCTCCGTTACTCATGTCTGTTAAAGAAGAGATTTTTCCTGCCTTAGAATGTTCTGAATTCAGAAAAAAGTAAGGAGTACAGGTAATGATATTTATTTTTAAATATATAACTAGAATATTTTCCGGGGTTACCACATTTTTCAAGAACAAATTACATAAAAACCTATTAATAGAATATTTGCATGATTTGTTTTCTCAAACTATATACATATTACAGTTGTTAATGCCTATTTAATCCAATTATAACATGCTATTTAATCAGGTAGTCAAAACCTATTTTTACCAAAACGGGGAAATACTTATTCCATTATAATAAATTCTTATTATATTTTATCTTACTAAACCTATTATTTTCTCCAAGTAATTTTAAAATAAAGTTTTAAAACTTTGCATTGGAAAATTTCATAGAAACATTAAAATGGGTCAGAAGGACATCATTTTTCAAAAATCACGAGATTATATGAGTTGAAATATTTGAAAACTGCTGCTCCAAAATGTAGGGAATTATATAAGTAAACGACCATTACAAAAGAGGTATAAAATCCTTAGATCAGCCTGGGGGCCACGGTAGATATAGTAAGAGTGTGAAACAGACAGTGTTGATTTAGACCAAATTAGGAAACATCACTGTGGCTTCTTTTTCTAGGGTCCGGGTCTTCTGCATGCTCACAGCTCCCTTCTGCATTTCAGTTTTCCTGACTTTTTCAGACAGTCCATCTTATCAGAACCAACATGCTCTCCAATTCCAAGTGGGTCTCCTTTTCTTTTTTTTAGGGAGTTGACAAATCAGACTAGCATGATGGGGTGAGCTTATGTGTGCAAATACCATTTCCATCAAATAATAGGTTTGGATATTAATAAAGGGAACACTTTTTAGATCCAGTGCTGGAACTTGGAGAAATTCCATTGACTATAGAACCTGAAGAGTAAAGAATTTGGGGGTTACACTTTACAGTATCTTTCAAGTTATTTTGGCTGTGGGAGCTCAATGTGAAAAATAATTATATAAGTAAACGACCGTTACATAATTATATAAGTAAATGGCCATGAGCTATAAAATCTTTAGATCATCTATTACTGAAATAATAATGAGCAAAAATGCAAATAGTTTTTACTGAATATAAACTTGTTATAAATTTAACATGAGCTTTACGAATGGTTATTCTTGTCCTCTCTAGGCAACAAATTTAGAAAATAGAATTGAAATTCTGTCAACATAGTTAGATACAGTTTTTTTAATTGCATACCTATATGTAACCTTAGATTCCTAACTCTATATAGGATATAGTCTTTTTTTTGAGACGGAGTCTGGCACTGTCGCCCAGGCTGCAGTGCAGTGGTGCAAGCTCGGCTCACTGCAACCTCCGCCTCCTGGGTTCAAGCAGTTCTCCTGCCTCAGCCTCCCAAGTAGCTGGGACTACAGGCGTGTGCCACCACACTATTTTTTTTTTTTGTATTTTTAGTAGAGACGGGGTTTCACCCTGTTAGCCACGATGGTCTCGATCACCTGACCTTGTGTGTCTGCCTGCCTCGGCCTCCCAAAGTGCTGGGATTACAGGTGGTGAGCCACCACGCCCGGCCAGATACATTCTTAATTTTAACTTTAAGCATATCTACGAAGTTAACTTTCTGAATCATCATTCAACTAACTAGCTTCTTTGCCCAGCACAATAAGCTTACCAACTTCCTCCTAAACATTCTATATCAGAGAAATGTAAATGAGCCCCTCTATTGAGACCCCAAATATTTAAAAATACATCCAGATGTCTGGTATTATAATAAGGCATACAGTTTGGTTAAATATCTTAATATTTAACTCATCCTAATATTTAACTAAACTGTAAATTTTTATATTAGGATATTCAACTGAACTATAAATTTTCTATCTGGATATTCAGGCACAATGCAACCGTAGACAAAAAGAGTGAAGGTTGAATATGCGTGCCTTTGCATACACTAGAGAATGGCTTCGAAGTAGATGTGTATAAAAGACATATAGTTATAGCTATGACATATTAGAAAGTACTTCCGGCCTTTTCTGAACATGGTATTATGGAATAGCAGTTAGTTATTCTTATTTGTATTTGAAGATGATGCCGGTTTTTCTTCAACCTAGTCATAAACTGAATCTGAAAAATAAAATTGTTGGCTGCCCTGCCTAGGGAGTAGCCATTCTTTATTCCTTTACTTAGTTTCTTAAAAAAAAAAAAAGAAAAAAAATTGTTTTAGACTAAAAAATCCCCAAGTCCAACTGTTCTTTAAAGTATTATGCTGATAGCCTCAGTTCATACAAGTCTACTTGCTTTAAGAAACATGCAGAAATCCCCCTGGGAGAGGTTGCCTGCTATCCACTTGACTCTACTTCTTTCAGCAACCCTTAGTTCCACCATTAAGTTATAAGAGAAATAAAATAATGACACAATGCATACTCTGGGGGTGGCTTCGGTAAAATGTGAGAATTAACTGAGAGCCAAGACCATTCCAAAGTAAGTAAAGCTAGACGTCTGACTCACATCATAATCAACATAAATTTAACATGAATTTGACATTTAAACATAGAAAAGTGAAATTGCAAAATCATTTTCTAAAAGAAATTGTGGGTGCTTACTTGCATGATTCTGGGTGGAAAGAGCATTATAAGTACACAAAAAAGGGAAAAACCATAATGGAAAAAGACTGATAAATGTAAGTACCTTAAATACACACAAGTAGGTGTTTTGCATACAAACGTGAACATACACAATGACTTCTGGGTATTAAAAAGACATAAAAAAAAAAAAGACAAAGATAAACTTGAAAAAATTTCAAATGACAATATGTTCATTATTTTCAACTATAAATAGCTGTTGCAGAACAACAAAAATAAGACAAACATCCTCAAAAATGGACACTGTATTAAGAAAATGCAATGGCCACTGAAAGGAAAAAATAAAGTGTTACTAATTCAATTAAAGACAAAAAAGATATAAATTTTAAAGCTGGCAAAAAGTTAACATCTCAACATTAGTAGGAAAAATGTGTATTTTCATGCACTACAAGGAAACTCAGAGATATGCCCCCAAAGCCTTAAATGTTTGCTTGCCCGTGGCATGATCTTCCCATGTCCATAGATTTTTCCTAAGGAAATATACACAGATATGTGTCAAAATAGAAATATAAATCAAAAACACTATTAATAATTCTACAAAATTAGAATCAAACAAATTAAGTAAAAATAAATTTTGGCACATTAATTAATGATACTTAATTACTAGTTTTTATTTCTTTATTTTGTACAGATTATTGCAAAACTTTTAAAAAAATACTGACAAACATATGTAACCCTAATAACAGGCCTGTGAGGCAAGGCAGTTATATAATTATCCTCATTTTACAGGCAAGGCCAATTTACAGCTTTACAACTTTATACTTTACAACAGGCCATTTCACAACTGAGACCCAGAGCAGTAACTGACAAGTTCAAGGTCATATAGCCAATGAGTGGTGGAATTTGTCCACCTGACCATGCAGTAGTCTTTAAACTGGCTACCTTCTATTAATATTAATGAAAACAAGCTTGCATGTTTTCACTCCTAGAATTATAGCGTCCAAGTCAGGCCAGCAGTATTTGATGTAATAAATCACATTTCTTCCAAATTTTGCTTTCCTTCTGATCAAGAGCTGAATTTCTATGAGGGCGGAGAGAAAACAAAATCAGCCTTGGAAACATTCCACCTTAAAAGCTATTGTGCAGGATCCATAGAACCTATTTTAGATCATCCTGCACAGTGCTCATTCAGTATAAATCTCTTCTCTGAATGATTTTCTGCTGTATGCTTATGAAGCAGTCCATTTCAGTACACTTGTATATACACTTCCTTCCCCCATCCCCCATGCTCTGAGTGCTATCTTATGCTGTGAGCCAAAGAGTTAGAGCAGTGGCAGAGTGTTTTGCACATTCCTGGACAATGAATTTTAGTGTAAATTCTCTCATCCATAACCAAACTAAAATGCTATTCAGAACTGATTGTTCTGCAATGTGTATTATTTATTTTGTTCTGACCTTAATTTCTGCCATGTATTTTATCCTTGATCAAGAGTTTTGGCATACTTAAAGCTGACAAAGGATGAGCAAATGCATGTGGGCATTATCCCCCAAAAGGAAAAGATGAGTGTCTCTCTGCATATTCAAATGCAAGGATATATATGGGGGTTGGGAGTTATGGTGGAGCATACCTCCACGAAGAGAACACAGAAGACACTGGATAAGGGGGAATTGATGGTGATTCACTGACATTATGAAGGACAGCCTAACCATCATTACAACCTGTGAAGTTTAACCAAAATTGGATGGGTGGGGAGGGTTAGGGTTACACTGATGAGGCCCTGGTGAGGACTTTAGGGAAACTGAAAGGAAAGAAAGTTGCTGCTGTCTGATGATTAACGCAAACATTAATCCTCTTACTCTTCCCTTCCAAATTTCCATTTTTCTCAATTAAATCCACCCTTCTATCTCTTACTGCTGATATTGTATTGGGTTCTTGGTCTTGAGAACTGTGATTCCAACTCAAATGTTTTCATTAATTTGAATTTGGATATCTCTTAGTTGTTTAAGGGGCTAAGGATACAGATCCAGTTTTGTACAGACTTCATCTCCATTACTGATCAAGTAAGTGCCTGTGAAGATTTCTTTATCCCCAGGTAGCTATACTTCATAGGCTAAATAAAGTGCATGATATCATGAGGGTAGGCCTTTCTCTAAGGTAATGTTCCTCAAATCTGTGTTCCTCAGAACCAGTCCTAAAGTGTCCTGAAATAAAGACAGCCAAGTATCTTCTGGTTAAAAAAATATTCAGGACAAACTGGGTTAAATCAAATTGCTCAGTGTTCTTTACTCTGGGGCCATTCAACAACAATATATGTAAATATATTTTAGACATTTTTCACAGGGGGGTTATATACTGATGTAGCATTTTCCAAAGAGAATTTCCCATAAGGATCCTGTTTCATGGAGCATAAATTGCCATTTCCTAGAGCTGGAGCCTCCAGAACACATTTAAGGATGTTGATAAGGACATCATCCAATAAGCCTCTTATTGGGTTCCTTCTGTTGCCTCCTCCTTCTTTTTTTTGCAGTTTCTACTCAGCTCTCATTGGCAAACTATCAGTAGAAGAAGCCTGGCAGGTGGTCCTTTATCTCTTTAAAACTTCTCCATGTAGTTTGAGTAAAAGTGTCATAGACTTTTTCAAAAACCTGCTTTTCCATTATAAAAACATACATACCAATAAGAATAAGAAAACTGTCAACATACCTAATCCTCCACCCACAGGCAACTTGTGTATATTTTTGTTACAGAACCACCAGGTTTGTATACCCACTGCATAGTAACATACCAATACACGGAAACAGCAGGGTTTGCAGCAGAAAAATAGTTTAATAATTGCAGGGTGGCCAAGTTGCTGAGGGAGGAGATGGGAGGACCCTCAAATCTGTCTCCCTGAAGAGTTCTGGGTTGGAGCTCTTAAGGACATCATGGAAGGCAAGGGGCTGAAAAACTGGGGCCATTGATTGGTTAGGATTAGGGTGATGAAATAATCAGGATATAGAAACTGCATTCCTTGGTGAGAGAGTCAGCTCCTATGGGGTTGTTCAAAACAGCTGACTTTAGTAGTTTTATTGGTATGCAGGACCTGAAAGAATATCTCAAATGAAAAACTTAACATTTTGCATCATTCAAGTTGTTATCTATAGAGCAGTTAAGGGGAGCTATAACCTTGTGATAGGGTCTGCGTAATTCTTGGGTAACAGGCACCAAACAAGTATGAGGAAGCAGGTCAGAAAGCAGCTGACCTATTGATTAATGCCAAATGTGCTGCAAACTTGGCTTATTTTCATTGCTCTCTCTCTTCTTTTCTAATTAATTTTATAAAGTTTATGGAGATGGTTTAATTTTAATTTAATTTCTTCCATTTTTAGACATTTTTATCATTTTTTAAGTCAGAATCACGATATATAATAATTTCGTATCATTTTTTTCAACTTTGCATCATTTCATTGGTATGTCCTAATGATATTGCAAATTGCACAAACAGAACATTTTGGATAAAACCCAAACTATTAGGCCCATCAGGCCCTACATGTCTGGCCTTCTGATTCCAGCTTCAGAGGAAGATCCTAACTCTCTCCTCCTTTGCAACAATCCTTTGGGCACACTTGTCTCCTTGCTAGTTTCCATGTCAGAGCTTTAGCACTCACTTTTGATCCTCTGGAAACTTCTTCCAGATCTTCTAAAGGCGTGCAGGTGTGCTCCTTTTCAACATATAGTTTAATAATAATTACACAGGTTAGAAATACTGATTTTCTGTCTCCCAGGAGTAACTTATCTGTTATCACGAAGGAAAATTCTGCTATTTTATTAGTATTATATCATCATTGCATCAGTAATAATAATCTGAAATCAGAATCGTTAATGTTTTGGAATCAAGATAAAAAAATTCAATCATTCTATTTCTGTAAGAAGACAAAACAAAGTTGTATGTACACATCGGGAGTGGTCCACACCTACAGGGATGACAGTGTACTGAGGTACTGCACAACTTCTACTGCAATTACAATTCGCACCTTATTTCAAAGACAGAGTGAGTGGAATATAAATATGAGAGTACTGATATTGATTCAGGCAGTTTTATCTATATATGATAAAACTCAAAATACGACAAACTACAAGTCTTTTCTAGAAACAAAAACTACAGCTTTCTATCAATAAAAACACTGAAGTTCCTTTAAAAATATCAAAATAAACATATAAAAATGGCTTTTCAAAAGATGTTTACAAAGATTTTATCAAGAAGTAAAGTTATTAGAAAGAGTCAGAAGAATTATGACATTAATGCAGTTTGTTGGTTAGTACATAAACTAAATTATGTTACTTTTGACATTTTCATGTTAATTTAAATGTCTTCATTTGGTGGGATATTTATTTTTAAGCAATAATTTCCTTCCAACATTTTTATCAGTTAATAATCTATATTCAAATGATATTGCTTCTTTGGCCTTTGAATTTATGAATTTATGATGTCATAATACATTTACATATTTAATATTTGAACTATATTAAATATCTAGTTTCATGGAATATTATTTTATTTTGTAAAATTTAAACTTTCTTTTTGTAAAATACCAGTAGGTCAGTATTATGTAAAATATCTGATGAAATATCACTGTATCCTTTTGTTTTCAGTACTGCATTCCCTAATCACTAATTTGGATCTCTTGTCAAATGTCAACATCTCAGAAAGGCCTTTCCAACTACTTGGCCCAAAATAGAACACTCTAAACCCCCACACCTGTCCCTTTCCTTACCCACATTGCCTAATCTTCCTACTTAAATACGAATCATTAAATACAAATCTGAACTTACATTATTTATTTTTAAGCCTGTTTATTATGCCTCTTCCTGCAAAAGAATGCAATCTCCCTGAGGGTAGAAATATTTCTGTTTGTCTTGCATACAGTGAGTGATCAATATATATTTATTAAATGAATGTGGTATTTGTTTTTGGATATCTAATAATAATAATGGTTACTATATAAGTTGCTAGTATGTGGGAGTTATTAGTATTGATACTGAGATGCATATCTTTGTATATAAAGCTAGTTTTAAATTTGGTATTATTTATTTAAGATGGAAACCCATTTTTAAAATCACTGGACCTATTTAGATAATGACTATTCTAAAGTGACTAGAAATCCATTTCAAAATTGCTCTTCAGGAAGATTACATGAATTTACATCTCTACCAATGATTCATTCTCACTTTACTGTTTGACTTTCAAACTTCTGTTCGTAGGCTTCTGTCTTCACTGGTGTTGGCGTCTCCCCTGTTTCTTCCTTTCAAAAGATAGTATTAGATCTTTCTCTGCAACAAGCTGCAATGCCCCTGTTACTGAAAAAAAAAAAAAAGATTTGAGAAGACAGCTTGAAGCACCATTGTTATTTTCTTAGGAGTTCTCTATAAAATTTGTCATGGTATATGATCTTAAAGATTAAAAATAAAATTTACTGAAAAAATCATAAATTTCTTCCAAGATGCCTTTGCAATCATTACTATGAACAAACAAAACTAGGTGCCTTTCAGAGCATGAACTTGAGTTTGTATTTTCATTTAGTTTTTAGACTAGCAAATTGTTTTATAGTGATTTATAGTGTCTAACATTTTAAATTTTGCCAATACACAGTCCTATTTAGCTTTTGTTAACAAATTGCTTGTCAAAATCTGTATGTGAATATGACCATTGAGGCAAGATTTTTTTCCTTTCTTCTTTCTTTTCTTTTTTCAAATACATGCTTTTATTTTGGAGAGCTAATTAACGTGGAATGCTGTGCATACATCTGCAAGGTACCACCTTTAGCTTTGCAGGCTTTTATCCCAGACATCTGATAATAATTACTGCATAAATAAATTCATACACAAAGCAGTTAGAAGCAGTCTAATTGCAACAATTAATTTGTAGACTTACCTAATTAAATTTCCCTAGCTAGAATGTGTTGTCTGAATACATCAAAGTTTACAAAAAAGAAGTAACAGAGCGGAATAAAGAATGACACTGTCCCTAATAGAGTCCCTTGAGGAACTTCTAAGGTTAAAATAAAAATCTATCAGTGCTGAACAAGAAAATATGCAGTTCAGCTGCAATGATGGATGGTTCTGCTAACCTTCACGCAAAGCAATGCTGACACATATTATTACTGAAACAGAAATGAGCATATCTTTGTCTACCTTATTGCTTTTATAAAGTGGCTGAAATGGCCTGGGAGTCTGAAAACTTTTTCATATCATACTTGGGAACATTAAGATGATCCTGATCTCTTTCTTCCTCTTGAGACTTCTATAGCTACTTGTTTATCTGCTTTTTTGCCTTCATGTAAGAGTCGAGTAATTTCACAAATGCACGCTGAGGATAGAAAACCGCACAGCATGAACCTTTGCTAGCACAAAAGGGCTTGCCCTGCCACCGTGGGACACAGGCGAATTCCAATTTTCCACCCTTGTATGTGACATATACAAGAACAAATGACAATTATAATGTTATATTATTTTTACAGAGAGGGAAAGAAAAAATTTAAATGGCTAAAAGGAAATAGCAAAGGTCAGTTTAACTGGGAAATGGTACTATCAAAATTTTTCAAGAACACATCATTAAGCCTTTAATTTTTCAAAAGCCTTTGTTTTTATTTTGCTTTTTATTACCCATAGTGGTAGCTAATTCTTTTTATCTCCTTGGTATCGATGAACAGATAAGGCACTCTCATTTCCAACCTTGCATTACAACTCTCTCATGGCCATTTCACTGCCTTTACGAAACTAAAAGTGTCTGTCCACCCTGCTTCCTGCCATGGCTGCCTCCACCTTCCACCCCCTCCTCTGTCCACTCCCCATCCATGCCTAGCAATGACTGCTGTCAGCCATGTAAATGCCCTGCTCTGCCAGAGCTCCTGAACCAATCCTAAGAAGACCAGGCTGAGTATCGGGGTCCCATTCTCATCTGTCCCCTGCTAGTGATAGCAAGTATGAATTTAGTTAGCAAGTTTGGATGGTGAATTATTGACTGCTAATGGATGATCCAATCAGTAGATCTTAAGGTAATCTTCAGACTTTTCTTAGCACACAGTTGCTGCCTGGGGGCAACTGCCTCTCACTTATGAGGTGTGGGGATGAATATTCTTACTAAAATAAAGTATAAATTAACTTATAAGGCAATCTAAACAGGGATGGCGTTAATAAAAAATCATTAGGAAATTACTATGGGAGATCAAGTCTTATTTTGAGGCTCTTATTCTATCCCAGACTATCTCTGGAAAAGTAAGAGGCGGACAAGATAGGACACATACAAGCGTTTCCTCATGTATGTTGCATAGAAACTTTCATTAAAGTTTTAATACCAAATAAAAGAATAGATAACACCCAGAGAACATTTAAAATACGTGTTAGGGTGCAAAACATGTGAGGCTTGACTGATTGTGATGCTTCCCTTATCATTTCATGCAAAAAACATAAATTCTTAACTTCAGGGTGGAGGGATTGACAAGTAAATATGTTGGCTCCCTTCAAGTCTTTTATTGATATTATATTATCTCTTTATTTTCTCTTCCATATTTTAAAACCAATAGTAGCCCTATTTTATTTTATTGTATTTATTTTTCTGAGATGGAGTCTTGCTCTGTCACCCTGGCTGGAGTGCAGTGGCGCTATCTCGGCTCACTGCAACCTCCGCCTCTCGGGTTCAAGCAATTCTAGTGCCTCAAACTCACAAGTAGCTGGGATTACAGGCGCCCACCACCACGCCTAGATTAACTTTTGTATTTTTAGTAGAGGTGGGGTTTCTCCATGTTGGCCAGACTGGTCTCGCCTGGCCTGACCTCAAGTGATCCACCTGCCTTGGTCAGATTAAAGGCTTGAGACACACTCCAGTCCAATAATCGTTTCTCAAATGACAAATGAAGCAGTTCCCACTAAATGTTAAGAGTCTTCTTTCAGTTCTATCAAGGAAAATATAGTTCCAACAATTGTTTTGCCTAAAAAGATTACCTTTGTTTAACTGAGCTTTATTTGTGATTCATACTCAACCCCAGCATGACAATATGGTAAGTAAAGGTGGGTGGAGACAGTAAGAAAATCAGAAAAATCCTTGGTTAATTTCGAATCAGACTATTAGTATGACATCACTATTCTATTTTACATGTAGATTCCCAGGGCATTAGTTGCGCTTAAATTCAAACGCAAATGTAATGACATATCATGTAAAATACAAATGATCTTTGAGCCTATAAAATAATAGACTATTATCACCATTTGTTAAAGTAGAAAATGAGGAGCTTTCAATCCCTGTACCTAGGACATATTATTTAATTTATATATCTGAGTCAAATAAATTTGACTTTGAAATGTGTCTGTCAAAGAAGGGTCTACATATAAAATTCAGGTCAAAATAAAATAAAAGTAAATCCTTTCTTCTGATGTGAATTAAATTACAAACTGTCAGAGCAATAGGATGAAAGAAAGATAATAAAGTTTTGGTAATGGAATTAACCACGAAAGAAACCCTCCCTTTCTGACCTCTTTTGAAATACTATCTTCTTTTGGTTTCCGTGACAACACTCCCTCTTACATGCGTATTCTCAGTAAACTGCACTGGCTCATTCTTTTACTGCAATCTCAGCCCCCTTTTCCTTTGGTTTTATCTCATTGTCTGTACTAGTGAGATCCCTGAATCAGTAGCATCAACAAACCTGATACTGTCAGAGATGCACATTTCAGGCCCCACCTCGGAATCTCAAACCTTATTTACCAAATCAGAAACTCTGGAGCGAAACTCAGCAAATCCATTAGGTGATTCTGAGTGTACATTCAAGTTTGAGAACTTCTTCTCTCTCTTCCTATGAGGCTTTCTGATCCTTGATTACTGGCTTGGGGTGCAGTGTACATACTGTAGAAGACTGTATTTTCCAAAGATGGTCACATATATGTCTATATATCTCCTGTCTCAAAAGCCCTTTCAGAGCCTTGCTACACCTCCATCAAGAGGTAGAATCTCAGCCAGGCGCAGTGGCTCATGACTGTAATCCCAGCACTCTGGTGGGCCAAGCGGGCAGATCACCTGAGGTCAGGAGTTCAAGACCAGCCTGGCCAACAGGGTGAAATCCCATCCCTCCTAAAAATGCAAAAATTAGCTGGGCATGGTAGTACAGGCCTATAATCCCAGCTACTTGGGAGGTTGAGGCAGGAGAATCACTTGAACTCAGGAGGCTGAGTTTTCAGTGAGCCAAGATCAGCACCACTGCACTCCAGCCTGACACAGCGAGACTCTGTCTCAATCAATAAATAAATAAAAATAAAAAAAAATAAATAAAAGAGGTAAAATCTCGGCCAGGTGCAGTGGCTCACGCTTGTAATCCCAGCACTTTGGGAGGCCAAGGTGAGTGAATCACCTGAGGTCAGGAGTTCAACACCAGCCTGGCCAACATGGTGAAACCCTGTCTCTACTAAAAATACAAAAATTAGCTTGATGTGGTGGCAGGTGCCTATAATCCCAGCTACTCAAGAGGCTGAGGCAGGAGAATTTCTTGAACCTAGGAGGTGGAGGTTGCAGTGAGCTGAGACCATGCCATTGCACTCCAGCCTGGGTGATAAGAGCAAAACTCCATCTCAAAAAATAAATAAATAAATAAATAAATAAATAAATAAATAAATAAATAAAAGAGGTGGAATCGTATTACTCTCCTCTTGAATCTGGGCAGATTTACGACTTGCTTATGACGAATAATATACAGTAGAATTGAGTTTGAGTAATTTCCGAGAATAAGTCATAAACGGAGAGTCTTCTGTTTGGCTTGTTAGAACATCTCCACTTGGATTATTGAGCCACTAAGTAAGAAGTCTGACTTCCCTGAGTTTGCCATGCTGTAAGGAAGCCAGCTGCACAGAGACACAACATGAAAGCTCTCTGCTCTAGTTGGCAGTCCTAGACTTTCTGGTTAGGAACCAGACATGTGAGTGCAGGAGCCCTCAGCTGACTCTAGCCCCATTGTGGAGCTGCCCTCCTGCCTATGAGTTTTTCCGGCTGTCCAGCCATCCTTGCTGTGTTTCTGTGTACTTGACTCATAGACTCCATGGCACAATAAAATGAATCTTCCCTTCCCATAAAGTTTGAGCTGGTTGTTATATATTGATAGTAACAGGAACATGCAGTCATGTCCAAATTTATTTCTCTATTTCAAACTTCTATTTAAGTTCCAGACATGTACATCCAATTATCTACCTGACAGCTCCACTTGGAAGTTCACAGGCATCTCAAACTCAAGAAACAAATAAAAGGAGGAAAAAAAGACAAGAATTGATGAGTTAGAAAATCTTTTTTTTTTTTTAATTTTGACAGAGTCTCTGTCACCCATGTTGGAGTGCAATGGCACAATCTCGGCTCACTGCAACCTCTGCCTCCCGGATTTGAGCAATTCTCTGCTTCAGCCTCCCAAGTAGCTAGGATTACAGGTGCCCACCACCATGGCTAATTTTTGTATTTTTAGTAGAGACAGGGTTTCACCATCTTGGCCAGGCTGGTCTTGAACTCCTGACCTTGTGATCAACCCGCCTTGGCCTCCCAAAATGCTGGGATTACAGATGTCAGCCACCGAGCCCAGCCAAAAATCTTAAAACACATGCACACACACACATTCACACACACACACACACACACCCCCCAATATAATTAATTAATAAATCAAAAGGTTTGTCCTTTGGAGGAAACAATCTACAAAATAAATTTCTAGCAAATAAAACTTTCATAAAAGAAGAAAGCAAGAATTCACAAAATGGGAAACTTTACATCACTATCAAAAGCAGGAAATTTTATAAATAAGAGACTTCTTTGCATCACTCCATATAAATAAATTTGAAAATCTATATAAAATGTTTAACTTTCTGGAAAAATGCAATTAATAAAATTGACTCCAATAGAGATAGAAGTTCTCTGACAAATTTTCATATAAGAGTTAAAGAAAGTTGTAAAGAGCAGCTCTTCCACAAAAAAATGCACTTGAAGACCAGATGGCTTCTTGCATAATGATCCCAAACTTCCCAAGGTTAGGTATTCTCAATCCTGTTTCACCATTTCAGACCACTGCAAAAGTAAGAAAACCTCCAAATTCTTTTATGAAATAAATTTACATTGATATTAAAACTGACAAAGAATATACAAAATGTACTGAAGTGCAATCTCATTTATGAATATCAACACAAAAATGTCAATAAATTAGCAACAGAATCCCACATCCTTATAAATACAACATATATCGTGTCATGACTAAGTGGAGTTAATCATATTAATAACAGAAGAAAAAGCATGCAATTATCTTTATAGAGCATTAAAAAATTATTCGTCAAAGTTTGGGCGCTATGGCTATGCCTTTAATCCCAGCACTTTGGGAGACTGAGGCCATTGGATCACCTGAGGTCAGGAGTTCGAGACCAGTCTGGCCAACATGGTGAAACCCTGTCTCTACTAAAAATAGAAGAAATTAGTCAGGTGTGGTGGCAGGCACCTATAATAGCAGCTACTAGAGAGGCTGAGGCATGAGAATTGTTTGAACCTGGGAGGTGGAGGTTGCAGTGAGCCAAGGTCGCACCACTGCACTCCAGCCTGGTGGATAGAGCAAGACTCTGTCTCCAGAAAAAATAATAATAATAATGAATATATATGTATATACATATATACATATTTGTCAAAATTCAGCTCTCATTTATGCTTCAAAAAAAGGAGTTGAAATAGAAATTGACGGATGTCTCATTAATATTATGTATGTGTATGTATTAGTTTTATATAAATCATATCTACCCTGCTGAAAACTTCTCTGTGGGGCTTTTTCTTGTTTTTGTAATAAAAACCAGTATCTTTCACATGGTGTTACGGACTGAATGTTTGTGTCACCCCAAAATCATTATGTTTAAACCCTAACCCAAAGAAGATGGTATAGGATGTGAGGGCTTTGGGAGAGAATTAGGTCATGAGGGTGGCGCTTTCATGAATGGAATTAGTGCCCTTACAGGTGGAGAGATGGCAGCCTGCTTCCTCTCTCTGCTATCTGCCATGTAAGGATATAATGAGGAGAAGACCATCTGCAAACCAGGAAGTGGGCTTCACCAGAACCAAATCTACTGACACCTGGATCTTAGACTTCACTGCCTCCAGAAATATGAGAAATGGCCTGTGTGTCCATGAGTAATCTGGTGTTGACTACCTTTCTAGCTTCATCTCTTATCTTCCACCTGCTCATTTTCTGAACTCTAGCCACAGTAGATGTATTTTTAGTTTCTTGAACCCACCGTATTCTCTTGAGTGTCAAGGTCTTTGCTATTACCTTTCCTTGAATGTTCTCCCCTTCATTCTTTTGATTAATTTGTATGTATTCTCCAGATCTCAGAACCAGAAATTTCTCCTCTGACTCCCATGACGGCATCAGACTCACCCTCCCCCATTCCCAGTCATTACATGCTCTCCATGAAACACATAATTTCCTTCATAGGAGATTGCATGGTGGTACATAAATTATTTGTTCACGGTTAGTTGTGTTCCATGAGAGCAAGCAGTGTATTTGGTTATTTCTCGCCATTGTCTCAACACTTAGTGCAGTGCCTAACCCATAGTAAGCATTCTGGTATATCTGGAGACTGAAAGAATTGCTGATTTTCTAGGGAAACTAAGACAATCATGATGTAGTCCAAAGCATACTGGAAATTAGGAAATGGCACGTGAGTTCCTTCTCCACTCTGTCTTAGCTATGGATCTTAATTCTGAGAATTTTATTTTACAGTAGAAGAATAACATATGCTTGAGCCATTAGCAAACTTTAGAGCAACATACAAAAGAAATATACTGTTATCTTTAACAATTTCAAAGTGTTTGTGATATCTTAGCTTTATAGAACCAGGTAAAATTTATAGATATTAATGACATTATGCAATGCAAAAGTTTACAGTATCCAGGCATTCTAGGATGAAGTAGTAAAAACACCATAGGCTCCTGTCTGAACCCAGGCTCTGCAGCTCGGTGACTTTGTGATCTTAGGACTTGAGGTCACACCTCTGAGCCTTGTGTGCCTCATTTAGAAAGATGACAATACTACTCATGGAAAAAGTGGAGGCTCAACAGAAGTAGAAAGCAGTGAAAGTTATTTTCCTCTTTACACTTTAATACAGTTGTGTGTGTGTGTGTGTGTGTGTGTGTGTGTGTGTGAGAGAGAGAGAGAAAGAGAGAGAGAGAGAGATTGTTCAAACAAGGAATTGTTCATTTTTCCAGAGCCTTAATTATGGATTTTTATTTTAGAGACAGGGTCTTACCCTGTTGTACAAGCTGGAGTGCGGTGGTGGCATTATCATAGTTTCCTGCAACCTCAAACACCGGGGTTCAAGCAATCCTCCTGCCCTGGCCTTTCAGGTAGCTGGAACTACAGGCATCAGTCACTGTGCCCAAATTGTGGATTTTAAATATGAAGATAGGAACAAATTGAAGATATAAGAGATGTAGGGACCTGTTCCAATGGTATTTCTACTGTCCCTTTATTTTCTACCCCAAACAATAATTAATTACATTGGCTGCACTGGATTTAGCCCTCTGCTTATATAATATTTCTCTTTTCTTTGTTTTTCTTGTTTTTTTTTGTTTTTTCTATCTAAATATCCTGGTAAAGATTGCCTTTCTATTACCCCCATCTTTTTTCTCATCACTAGTGTCTGTTTGCAATGGGGAAATTGTCTTGGTGTTTTTTTAAAAAGTCATTTTGGAACAGAAATGATTGGCAGCATCGACAGTCTGTCAGAAATCCTCTCCCATATTTGAGGTGGCTTTCATTGATGGGTTTGTCTCTGTTTTTAGTAGCAACATCAGACGCTAGGTCTCTTTAGAGAGAATCTCCTCACAGGAGCGTTCCAAACATTGCAGTTCTACTGGCAGAAATTTGTGAATTTATCTTTGGGGAAGAGTGTACACAGATCTCAATGTGACATATCTAACAACAACACATGCTAACTTAGCTGTAAGGTGACTGATGGAAGTCTTATCAGATCCATGAGTCTTCAAGAACATGAACATAATTCTTTAACATAATCACTCATTGAAATACTCTCAGATTTGCTCACTGATATAGTCTGAAATTCAGTGATACTCTGAAATATGCTTGAGTGATTTTTGGGTCTAGTATATTCTTTTTATTTTTTATTTTACTTTTTAATAATTTATTTATTTTACTTTAGGTGCATACTATATCTGGCATTTCTCCCCATGTTACCCCTCCCCACCCTCCCTTCCCTCCCCACCCCCCATTGTCTCTCCCCTACCTCCCCACAACTGTCCCCTGTGTGTCATGCTCCTCTCCCTGAGTCCACGTGTTCTCGTTGTTCAACACCCGCCTATGAGTGAGAACATACGGTGCTTGGCTTTCTGTTCTTGGGTCAGTTTGCTGAGAATGATGGTTTCCAGATTGATCGAAGTCCCTACAAAGGACACGAACTCATCGTTTTTTATGGCTGCGTAGTATTCCATGGTGTATATGTACCACATTTTCTTTGTCCAGTCTATCATTGATGGGCATTTGGGTTGGTTCCAGGTCTTTGCTATTGTACACAGCGCTGCAATGAACATACGTGTGCATGTGTCTTTATAGTTGAATTATTTATAGTTCTTTGGGTATATACCCAATAGTGGGATTGCTGGGTCAAATGGAATTTCTATTTCTAGATCCTTGAGAAATCGCCACACTGTCTTCCACAATGCTCGAACTAATTTACACTCCCACCAACTGTGTAAGAGTGTTCCTTTTTCTCCACATCCTCACCAGCATCTGTTGTGTCCTGATTTTTTAATGATTGCCATTCTAACTGGTGTGAGATGATATCTCAGTGTGGTTTTGATTTGCATTTATCTAATAACCAGTGATGATGAGCATTTTGTCATATGTTTGTTGGCCTCATATATATCCTCTTTTGAAAAGTGTCTGTTCATATCCTTTGCCCACTTTTGAATGGGGTTGTTCATTTTTTTCTTGTACATCTGTTTTAGTTCTTTGTAGATTCTGGATATTAGCCCTTTGTGAGATGGGTAGATTGCAAAAATTTTTTTGCCAGTCTGTGTCTTTTGATTGGGGGAGTTTAGGCTATTTACATTCAATGTTAATATTGTTATGTTTGAATCTGATCCTGCCATTTTGTTACTGGCTGGTTTTCTTTCTCATTAGTTGACTCATTTTCTTCATTGCATTTTTGGTCTTTGCCAACTGGTTTGCTTTTGCAGTGACTGGTACTTGTTCCTTTCCATGCTTAGTGTTTCTTTCAGGAGCTCTTGTAGGGCAGGTCTGGTGTTGACAAAATCTCCCAATAATTGCTTGTCCGTAAGGGATTTTATTTCTCCTTCACTTCTGAAGCTTAGTTTGGCTGGATATGAGATTCTGGGTTGAAAGTTCTTTTCTTTAAGGATGTTGAATATTGGCCCCCCCTCTCTTCTTGCTTGTAGGGTTTCTGCCGAGAGATCTGCTGTGAGTCTGATTGGCCTCCCTCTGTGGGTGACCTGACCTTTCTCTCTGGCTGCCCTTAGCAATTTTTCCTTCATTTCGACCCTGGTGAATCTGACAATTATGTGCCTTGGGGTTGCTCTTCTTGAGGAATATCTTTGTGGAGTTCTCTGTATTTCTTGAATTTGAAATTTGAACTGCCTTGCTAGGCTTGGAAAGTTCTCCTGGATGATATCCTGGAGTGTGTTTTCCAGCTTGGATTCATTCTCCCCATCATATTCAGGTACACCGATCAAGCGTAGATTAGGTTTTTTCACATAACCCCATATTTCTTGGAGGCTTTGTTCATTTCTTTTCACTCTTTTTTCTCTTGTCTTGCCTTCTCTTTTTATTTCACTGAGTTGATCTTCAATCTCTGATATCCTCTCTTCTGCTTGATTGATTCAGCTATTAAAACTTGTGTTTGCTTCACGTAGTTCTCGTGCTGTGGTCTTCAACTCCATCAAGTCATTTATGTTCTTCTCTAAGCTGGTTATTCTAGTTAGCATTTCGTCTAACCTTTTTTCAAGGTTTTTGGTTTCTTTGCATTGAGTTATAACGTGTTCCTTTAGCTCTGAGAAGTTTGTTGTTATCCACCTTCTGAATCCTGTTTCCGTCAATTCTTCGCACTCCTTCTCGGTCAAGTTGTGATCCCGTGTTGTTGAGCACTTGTGATTCCTTGAAGGAGAAGAGGTGTTCTGGTCTTTGGTGGTTTCACCTTTTTTGCGCTGGTTTTTTCCCATCTTTGTGGATTTACCTGGCTGTGGTGTCAGAGAGCTGCTTGATGAGGTCGCTTGTCTGCCTGTGGGGGGCACTACTGGGTTTCTAGGAACTCCTTCAGGTTACTAGGGAAGCTTCCTGTGTCTTTTTTGTTTATGCTGGGAGATTAGGCCTGCCTCTTCTGCTGACCTGTAGGTGCTGCTGGGTTGTCGAGAACACTGTCCCGTTGCTAGGTAGGCTTCCTGTGTTTTTTGTTAAAACATGTAGCCCAGTCTCACCCCTCTAGTGGTGGGTTGTACTCTCTCCGCCACTGGGCTGGATCATTCAGGGTTCCTCTCAGACTGTGGCACTGGCTACGCAACCCACTAGAGTCAGAGCTTCAGCCCTCTGGGGTTTGTAGGGGAGGTTAGGGACCCACCCAGCCACATCCGGCAGTCTCCCCCTTTCAGCTTTCTCTCTCTCCAGTCATGGGGTAGGGGCTGCCCAGCTGCTCCTGCTTATAGCTCCCTCTCTTTCCGTGTGGGGGGAGGGGGTGATAGCTCAGTCTGCAGGCTCTTATTCAACTCTGCACTTGTAATTCCCAGCGCTTGACTGGCAAAGATCCCCCTGTTCTGTGTATTGCTGAGGCTTTGGGGGAAGTGCTGTAACTGGACTGGAGCACCAGAGGTGGAGCCTCCGACTCGCTGGTCAGATGCACTTTCTGGGTGAAGCAGCACCCCTCCCCGCCTCGGTCTGCCCTGAGTGGGCTTTGCTCACCCTTGGACCAGACCCGTTGAAATGCACCTGGTACCTCGGTTAGCACTAGGAGATCTCTGGGTTTCTGCATCTCTTTCGCTGGGTGCTGTGCACTGGAGTCGTGTCTAATCCGCCATCTTGGATCCTCCCCCCCTCTTTTATTTTTTTTATTCTCATTTCACTTTAATGATTATCCAAGACCCCAGTATAACAATTAACCCAGGAGGTTTCATTCACATTAATGGCCAGAGTATAACCCTTTAAACCTTTAAGAAACATACTTCAGACTTGAAGTTTGGAGATTTTTTTTCTTCTAGTTTTATTCTGTCATTGAAGCCTTTGAGTTTACTTTGTATTTCACCCAGTGATTTCTTCAGTTTCAGAAGGTTCCTTTTAAAAATATCTTTGCAGTGGGTAGTTTGTTCCTGCAGACCCTTAATTGATTCCATCTTTTCTCTTTGTTCTTTTCCAAATGACTCTTGCATGCTGCCCATTGGCTGTGTAATTGTCTGTTCAATTCTCTATCCAAAATATCTTTGGTTTCTTTTGGATTGGGATTGGTTGCTGGAGAATTACTGGGTTCCTTTGGAGGCGTCACATTTCCCTGCTTTTCATGTTTCCTGTGCCCTTCCGTTGAGGTCTGCACATGTTGTGTAAATCGCTTTTTCCAAGTTTACGAAATTGCTTTGTAGGTGGGGACTTCTTCTCTTTCCCCCTACCCGGGAGCTGCAGGTGGTCCCCGCAGTCCATCTGATTTCTCCGCACAGGTTGTCCGTCTGCCTCTGCTGGGCTCCTCCTCCTCTGACTCCGTGACTTATCTGCAGAATCGCGGCGTTCTTAGCCCATCTGTTGCAAGTGTGAAAATCTACTGGCTCCTTCGGGTCCTGTCAGAGGAGAGGCACGTGCCAGCTGCATCTACCCCGGCTACCTTGAGCCTGTGGTCCTAGGTGGGAATGGGTCCCACCTGCACGGGTTACTCAAGGGCATTCCCTGGAGGCTCTGAGTCCTCTTTTTCTAAAAAAAATCTTACAAGTATTTCTCTCCACGCATACCCCATCATTATCCCCCACCCCCAGCCCCACCCTGTGCAGTGAAGCTGGAACACATGATTCTTGAGGAGCATTGGACAATCCCTAAATTCTTGCCACCAACACAGTCGGGGCTGCCCAAGCTAAATTAGTGCCCTGGCTACTATGCTTTGCCCAAAGCAAACAATAGGTCAGTTGGGCCAGGTCTTCCAGGTTTATCTCTGTGTCAGACTGGGTAAAAATGACCACTTGGATTTGGCTGGGTTTACTTTTTTTTACTTTGTTTTGTGATTGAATGAGCAAATTCACATGCACGTAGTTTGTCTGAAGTTACAGATCCAGGGGGACCTACTTTTCAGGGCCTCACTGGTCTCTCAGGGAGGGATGCTGGTACTTTCATGGTCTCAGGCCGCTGCCTGGAAGGAGTCCACCTCATCCAAAAAGCCCAGACCCATTTAAAACAATTTTAGGGTAAAGAAGGAAGTGATTCTCTGAATCTAAATCATGGCACCTCACCTAGACTGAAGGTCTGGGTTTCAGGTTCATGATTTTCTGCCTTGCCAGCACGAACTTCTGCAGTGGAGTTTTCTCCGCATCATCTGCCCTATCTGAAGTTTTGGTGCAGCAGGCCTGGCCGTGGCCATACACCCAGAAAAATAGAATTTTTGAGGAAAATGAGTGAGGTAAACATACGAAGCAGATTAGGTTCCTGGGATATTAATCCACAATCTGTGATAAAAGGACCATCGAGAAAGTCCCTCTATATCTTCAGGGGGTGATGGAAATAAATATAATGTAGATGAAAGCATATAATTTCTGAGTATGTGTACTCCAATTGGAAGAAAGGGAGAAGGTAATATTGTTAATAGAGAGTCAGCTACTCTGCCCCTGAGCAGGCCATCTTCAGCAAAGCACCAGCTAATTCTCCTATTTAAATAGCTGCTTGGTTACGGCTGCATCTGAATGTTAATGATTTTCTTATTCACAAAGTCTTAGATGTTCACCAAGCAGTGGCATCTTGCTTTTCCTTTTCATAAGCTCCCTTTTGACTGCAAGTATGCACAACATTTACTAATTCATCTCCTCTATTCAGATGCATTTGAAGTCAGTGTCTTCTTTCCCCTTTCCTTTTAAATGAAAAGAAACTAAAATTGAAAAGAAATTTTTCATCTCACTACCTTTCCCTTGAATGTGAGAGCTTTTCTACCACTCATAACCTCTTGTGGAGTTGCTGAGTAGGTTTTCTTACAAAGTAAGGCAGTGTATATTGCTTTTAGAGAATAAAGAACGATTTTTTAAAATACTATACATCATCAAGTAGATTTCCATTAGCACGGTGGTCAGTTTTATTAAATGGTATGAATACCTCTATTATGTGCTAGAAGCACTCATTCTCCTTTCAGAAATACATTGAAAATAATTTGATGTCAATTTCCATGGTGATAGAAGAGAAGAACATCACTAAGAACCATAATAAGTGTATATATATATATATATATATATATATGAGTTATTGTGGAACACTGAGTTGGTCTCTGTGTCAAGAGTTCTCTGGTTTTTGTTGTTATTATCGTTTCATTACCTGAGAAGAAAAAATGCTTCTTACAAAACGTAGGGCAATTATTGAATCACATCCTTTTTTATACCTTGCGGGCCAACCAGTTTCTTTCATGAAATAATGCTTCAAAAGAAGAAGCCTAATTCGGGTTTTGTAAAGATTTTAATAATAGAACTCCTTCTGGATGGAAAGGGTTTTATATAAGGTGTCAGTTCCTAAGATTCTCTTTACTTTGCCAAATATCACTTAACCATGTTTTTTATTGTTTACAAAGCAGAGAAACTATTGAATAAGTACTACACTGATATACCTTCCTGTCATTCTTTCTTCCACTGTTTGTGCCTACTTGGTATCACATGTTAAACCTATGCGAAAATGGATATATTCATTATTTTTATTGATGCAGTAAGTTGTGAGGAATGTAATTAACCTGTTTTGCTCTCTCTGGGTTCCAGAGTCACACGAAAAAGTATCATATAGGGACCTCCCAGTCCAGGTAGGATCTATATCATGTTTTAAAGAACTTCACAGAGTCAAGACTTTCAAAAAGAGACATATAATTAGCTGAACATGAATGTCCGCACACAATTGGTTTACTTTCTACTTTACCTTACTAAATACAACAAACTCAAGTAATATACCTGCAGTGGTCAAGATACCTCCCAGTTATTCCACACAAAGAAATTCATGAAGCACCTGAAGTCTGTAGCCAGATGTATCTAGTACACTTGTCTCCATCCTAGTCCTGAGTACATTCTCTGCTTTCGTTATCCTGTGACTGTGTCTTCTTTCTTGCCTACATCCCGTTACCCGTCTCTATTAAAATGGTTTCTTGCTTCTATCAGAACTTCTACTGCTTTTTGCAGAAATTCATTAATCTTCCTTCCTGCAGTGATCTCTTTCTTACCTATGTGTCTAAGGAAGTTCAGCTTTGCGCTCTACTTTCTCTGAACATTGCTGGACTCAGTTACCGAGAAAGCTTTAGAGATGGCTTTCTCTTTGCTTGCCCGCAGCTCTTTTGCACCTTTTCCATAGTTAGCAGAAGGGATTTCCTTGTCTAAAATTTTCTCCAAGTTGGGCATGATTCAGAAATGACTGTAAAATCAGAGAGGGATTATGTTTCTGTGGCCACCTCTGGCTTTGGGATTTACTTCCACTTAATTAACCCAGGTAATGGATCATTTGACTGTCTTTAGCAGCTGCTTCTCTTCCACGTGGCTTTATGGGGTGCTGATGGAGTTGGACCTTTCTCTGATTTACACACACACTGAGACTCACAGAGAGAGAAGCGCATACCTCACTGAAGACTTACAGGAAGTTACATTGTAGAAAGTTAAAAACTTGAAATTGTATATTAGATGTCCTTCTTCTGAAAAAGTCTTTTAACTACCCTACCACTTGAGATTTTCCCCTAATCTGTCATAATTTATTTTCTATTCTTTCTCTTTCCTTCTTTTCTCTTACTTCTCTTCCCCAATTTTTCAAGATTTCCCCTTCCAAATTCTTCTATTTGGCAGAACAATTGGATTATTCCTCTCTGTCTACTCTGAAACTCAGTCCCCGTCTTCCCCAAACCCACCACAGTGCTCAGGTGAACATAAAGCCATCTACTCCACTAACAGGAACATACAAGCCTGGCGAAGAACTTGAAATTTCACTTAATAGGAATGTTTCTATGATTTCATATCTATTTTTCTACTATCCTCGTGATAGTTTCATTATAGTTTACATTGACCTGAATAAAATCTGCATCATGATATTCAATTTGTGACATTTCATTTTGAAAAGGACTTGACAAAAGTAGAGTTAGAGGAAGAGAAAGTGGACAAAAATGGACTGTAAGCAACTACTATAATTGATTTATTAATCTGAAAGAACCCACTTGAGCAAATGGAAAAAATCAGTGTATTCATCACTTATTGGAAATATTCCTATAGAAAGTACTCAATATGTTACCCCTTCTTAAAGGGTTGAAAAATATGAACCACATTCATTAACTTCATAGTTATGTAAACTGTTTGGTGGTAATTTTGTTGCAATTAACTCAAATAAGGCTTTCATTCTAAAAAAAGTAACTGCAAATGGAGGGAAAATCTAATTTGAGAGGACAGTTTACCCAGTGTCCCTGCAAAGTGACATAAAATTCTTCATAGGATAACACAAACTCTGATGTGACCTTGAAGAGAGCAGACACAAAATGCTGCCTATACATTTTTTGTGTTCAGCTCTTTGAAACAAACAAAGTTTATCCCAAAAGTACGCCATGATGAGTACGTGACTGAGCCTTCCAGAGTGGAGCCAGTTACATAGTTTGAATTCCCTTGAGAAGGATATTTGGTGACATGATCATGGGTCCAATTTCCTGATTATCCCAAGAGAAATGCTGGTCAGCATTTAATTTATTTTGGGAAAGGGAGGGTAATCCAGTGTGTGTCTCGAGCACTTGCCAATTTTTCTTTCTGAGGCCAAATTACTTCAGCCAGCTGTCTTGGCCTTCCAAAGCATTTTGAGCCCTGTGCTGGCCATACTTCACCACTGATCATTACCTCTGGCAGAAACTGTGCAAAACAGACATGACCTCAGGGCAGAGTTACTTCTAATGACATTGGAGGATGTAGAAGCACAAGTCTCCTTTACTCTGGGTCACTATGAGAACCTGGAGAACTCTGCTTGTAACAATAAACATGAGACTTCCATTTTATTTACCCATGTTATCATCTTTTTATTTGGTAAGATTGGGCTACAACATTGAAAGCAGACTTAGATAGTTTTGTAAAAATTGATTTTTTTGGATATGTAACTCTTCTCCATTTACTCAAGACATCTATAACTCAGTAACAACCAAGACTCATTAGTAAACATAATTTGAATATGATTGGAGAAGTGGAGTGAAGAATTTGGTATTTGTTCAAAATAATTTGAAATCTCTCCACATCCAAAGACATTAAGGTTTTGAAATAAGACTAGTTGTACTCTTACTAAAATTCCTATCCAAGATGCTTTGAAAAATTGCCCTGGAGACATTTGTTCATTCAAAAAACATTGATCAAATATCTACCACGTATTAGACAATTTTCTAGATATGAGAAATACAATCACAAATTAAACAGATAGGTGCTAATCTTTGCAGAGCTCATTGTTTCTAGGGGAGGCAGCCACAAAACAAGTTAAAAGATGGACAAAAAATGTTCAAGTCTAATAAGTGCTAGGAAGAGAACAAACAAGGAGCTTAGAGGGAAAGAGCAGAAGCCACTTTAGGGATGTTTCTAAAGAGGGCATGTGGACCCTGAGATCCAAAGGCAGAAGGAGTAAAGGAGGCAAAAGCTATCTATGCAGAGAAAAAGAGTAAGTAAAAGTCTTGAGATGGGATATACCAAATGAACAAGAGGGACATTGGAAAAAGATGAGGTTGGAGAGAGAGACAGGGTTCGAGGCATGCATGTATGAATTTATAGACCAAAGCCAGGTGTTCGGATTGTATTTTAAGTAAAAGGGAGAGTCCAATAAAGAGGTCTTTTATTTCTATAATGTGATTCCATTTTTGTTTTAAAAATACCTTTTTTTTTTCACTTGAAAGTAGAAAAGTTTGGAGGAGATAGAAGGAAACAAGAAAAGAAGTAGAGAGACCAGTTAGCAGACAGTTGTAGAAACCCAGGAAGGAAGTGACTTAAGAGAGTGGCAGTAGGAGTGGAGAGCAGCCAAATATTTGAGATCCCTTTTGGAAGTTGAATGTCGAGAAATGGCTAATAGATTAGATATGGGTGGGGCAATAAGGTATAAAGTTGACTGTAGTTTTCTGCTGAAATAATGTGGAAGAAAATGGAAGTAAGACAGGAAGACCTGTGTCTTATCTGGGGAATGGCAGTTTTATCCCAGAACCAGTCTGTAGGCTACAGTCATACATATTTATTTCACACTGAGCCAACATTTGGGTCTACATAGGAAAAAGAATCTGATGAAGAGTGCCTTTCTTGTGAAGACTGGAAAACAAATTTTGGGGACCATTCGTCTTATTTTAGGTGAAGACAAAAGCTCTCCTTGACCTAATTCTAGCTGGGTTTCCTTAGGCCTTCAAGGCCCTGACCTTTGACTCTGTACTTGGCTAGGTTACTCCTGTTTCAGCGAGAATCCTGCTAAGTTCGTTTAGTAAAACTTTCCCATCCTTGATATCTGATTAAATTCCTCATTCCCTGCCCTCAATATCTTACTCTCTGGCCTGCCTTCAGCAAGAATCCTAAGTGGTTGGTCTAGCAAGAATCACCTTAACCTTGAGGTTTCCTCTTAGTAATTTTTTATCCTCTGATCCCCCATCCCCACTCCTTGGCTGTAAATCTCCATTTGGCCTTGAGCCCGATCTCTCTCTCTTATTTTAGAACTCCGTTGTAATAGTCCCCTTGCCCCTACCAAATAAAGTCTGCTTCATCCATCTTTAGCAATTATCATGAATTTTTTTTCTTTAAAAGTGAAGGAAAAAAAAGAAAGCAGTCTGTAAAGAATGAGAAAGTATAGCAAGAGCTAAGAGAGGAAAAATAGAAGTGAATGAATATTTTTAAATGGCGGGAGGAGAGCCATCAGCAGAAAGAAGTGATGATTAAATGTCTTGTAAGCGAGATTATTGGATGACAGAGCTTGGGGAGAAAGATTTCTAAATCTCTGCCAACACGTCCGCCCACTCCTCCTCTTCTCAGAAGAAAAGGCAGTCTCCCCCACTAGGGGCCTTTCCTTCCCTATACTCCCAGCCATACAAGTTGTTCTCTTGTTAAAATAAAATTTCTCTTTTGCATTCCACAAATCCCCAGCATGACAATTCTATAGAAGCAGAAACACTGTATAAACATTTGCTTACCTGAGGAAGCACTGAATTTGTATCATTCAACATACTGAAATGGCTGCATGTCTTAGGCAGAAATGACTATAGATATCCTATAGAGATAGCATGCTGAGATCATTATTGTCATCCAATGACACTTGTGTTTGCATTACACCTAAAGCTCTTGATGATTTTGAATGCATCTCTCAGTGTCCTATAGAGCTGATCAACTGAAACTTTCCAAACACACACACACACACACATTCCCTATGAAGGGGCACATGTAAGATAAACTCAGACATTCTGGGCAGTTATTGAGTGTGATGTTTTTTATTTTGGATTTAATTCCTCAAGGATTCTAGTATAAATCTGAACGCAGATTTGGCTCAATTTACAGTGTGCATCTCTAAAAAAATGGTTAAAGCATGGACAACTCAAAATCCATGCAGATCATTTTAACATTACTTGCCCCCTGAATTCGATGTTTTTGAATATACTGGCTAATATCAATTTCTTAAATAGTTGTACTGTACTTACATTTCTTATACTCTTAACAATCCAAAAGACATTCTTTAAAAACATGCTTCCAAAGTTGCCCCTTCTTCAATGTATTCTCTTTCTCTTCTCCAGAATATTGGTGGCAATCTGCCTTGAGAGATGAGAAGGAGTAGAGGACAGGATATAATTTCAGTACCCTTGGTGTCTCTGGCTTTAGATTATTCATCCAAAAGTTGTAACAAAGTTTAAGAATCACTCACTGGCCAAATGGTCTTTGGTATTGGAATTGCAGGTATCTCATGAGCAGTTTGATCAAGCCATTTCATCAGGCAAACCCCTGATGTGATATGAGGGGCTTCCTTCACATAATGCAGTCCCACAGCTATCAATCAATTCTCTAAGGTTTTGCACACTTGAATGGAAATAATACCTAACCATAGCATTTATCATCAAGTCCAAAGTACTTATCAAGTGTGAGTATTCTTCTCTCACTGAATCAGGATAAGCCTGTAAAATAAATTGTTAGGGGAAAAAAGTATCCATTATCCTTTGGGTCTTGAACAAAAGGAAAGACTTTCTTGTAATAATCTGTAGCGGAATCAGGGCCATGAGGTAAATCAGAAAATAGGACTTTTGCAAAGGCTAGGCAGATCTCTGAAATAAATTTGTGAAAATTCAAGTTTTTCTAGGATTTGTTTTTCAGTTTCAGAACTTGAAATTCAGCTGGAGTTTTGAGCAGAGTCCAGAAATGATATTTAGAACTTTTTCAACTCTGAAACCCTGAGGTCATCCTATTCTATCCATATTTTTCTTTTAGCAGTCAACAGTCCTAAAATACAAAACAGAAAACAAAATGCACACACTCTTCAAACAACCAAAAACTTCTCTCACAAGGAATATGAAACAGAAGTTTGGCGATTATAAACATAATTACGAACAGCTGCAGATAGGACCTGAGCAAATACAAATATACTTTTCATCTCTTGATAACAGTCACTCTTATCAGATACTTTTGGTATCAAATGTTAGTTCTGTCTTGCCAAAGTCTTGCTTTCTCTCGCTTCACAATTTCTCTCTTTTTTTTTTTTGAGACACAGTTTCGCTCTGTTGCCCAGGCTGGAGTGCAATGGCACGATCTCAGCTCACTGCAACCTCCGCCTCCCAGGTTCAAGCAATTCTCCTGCTTCAGCCTCCCGAGTAGCTGAGACTACAGGCACGTGCTACCATGACTGGCTAATCTTCTATTTTCTGCTTTTAGTAGAGACGAGGTTTCACTGTGTTAGCTGGGGTGGTCTCTATCTCCTGATTTCATGACCTGCCCGCCTTAGCCTCCCAAAGTGCTGGGATTACAGGCGTGACCACTGCGCCCAGCCACGTTCTCTTCTATATTTGATTTCTCCTCTCTATTTGTAACACTTCTAAACTTTAAATTTTCTTCTGTATTTGGGCTTGATGGCTTTTAAATCATATTATCTTATAAACTGAATAGCAGTTTGGGCTTGATGGCTTTTAATGTCATATCTTCTAATAAACTAAATAGCATTGTGTGTAGGTTTGTGTGGGTTTTACCTACTCACACCAAATGTGTCAGTAGGTGAAAACATCAATCTCTTTTTAGCAGCAATATTAATATGACCACATATTAAAGGAATTTGTTGTTATATGAAATTAAATAGTGGTGGCAATTTCTAGTTCTCACAAAACACCTACACAGGATTTCTTTTCAAATCCTAAAAGCAAACATATAATAGCATCTCGTCTATGCTGTGTTTGAAAACTCTTCCACACTGGCTGAGTTGCAATTTATTTTTTCTGCAAGCTGAGTTGCCACCACTATTGTATGTGTTAGAGACACTGTTTGAGCAGAAAGTCTGACATTTTTTCTCATTCTTATTGTTTACTTATAAGGGTCTGCCAAAGAGAGATGCACTTTGCATTCATGGCTGACAAAAAAGTTAATTAATTTGATGCTTGGAGAAATAATTATGTAAATGTACTTCAAGAATTCCATACATGGTCTATAAAATAAGACAAAGTAGCCATTGCTGGCTTTGGATCTATAAGCTGTACTTAGTCACAAGACTCATTTCTAAAGAAAAATCGTAAATAATATTAAAGCTGTGACCATCTGACACAGTTATGTGATGTTTGAAAGTGTTTGAAACCACTTACCATAATCAGGGCTTTTCCAACTTTTCTAACTTAGCAGCAGAGAAGAGTAAATATGAACCCTTGGGCAATTCAGGGGAGAGTCTGTTGCTCCAAGTATGAAATTTCTTTGAAGTATCATAAATATTCATAAGCATTCTGCATTCTATACATGTAATATACATGTTTATTTCAATACAAAATTAATATGTCCCCTACCTCCTTGAATAAAAAGATGCTGGAAGAGATAACCAACTTTATTCTGTGACTTCAGTAGCTGCAGAGATTCTGCCAACATCGCCAGGGTGTATCCCAGGTGAAGAGGCTTGCAGTGATCTGTCCATCTTGTCACAACAACCCCTTAGAGTATTCACTCGCCATCTCACAGACAAGCATACAGTCACCAAAGTGGTAGGCAACATGTTCTAAGCACGGTGCTATCAGATTTAGTTGCTCTCTGCAGACAAATTGCAATGTAATTGTTCTCTCTCCTTGATTCACTCATAGCTCTCATAGGCCAGTGAGTGGGATAGACAGACAACTAAATATAGAAAATGACACAGTGCAAACAGCTCTTTCATTGAGATATGCCCAGGATTTTACGAGAACATGGGAGGTATACCAAAATTCTAAGGAGGTAGCTCTTGTTATCCTTAGTTTACAAAAATAGGAACTGAGGCTTAGAATTTTTAAGTAACTTGATAGAGATAAGCTGTAGTTTCTCAATTCCAGGCCCCGCTGCTCTTGTCATGGAATTGAGCTGCCTGCATAAATAAATCAACTTGTATCCTCAGCGCTCTCAATGGAGCCAAAAATAAAACCTCTTCTGTCAGCACCTCACTGCTGCTCCCACCCCCTCATCCCAGCCCAAGAATTTTAGAGATGTTACATAAGATTGATATTTTTCAACTGGACTGTTTTTGCTTCAAATAAGCTCTCAAAAATGTCATCAACATTTGGTAGTTTTCAGAGTGGGGGAGCAGGGATGGAAGGAAAAACACGTACACGTGGGTCTTTTTTCTCTTCAAGTTAATTCACTTTCTAAATCACTCACTTGCTCACTCACTCGCCATCTCACAGACAAGCATACAGTCACCAAAGTGGTAGGCAACATGTTCTAAGCACGGTGCTATCAGATTTAGCTGCTCTCTGCAGACAAATTGCAATGTAATTGTTCTCTCTCCTTGATTCACTCATAGCTCTCATAGGCCAGTGAGTGGGATAGACAGACAACTAAATATAGAAGATGACACAGTGCAAACAGCTCTTTCATTGAGATGTGCCCAGGATTTTATGAGAACATGGGAGGTATACCAAAATGAGAATGATCAGTCAGGGAGACTTCTGGGAGACATGGTAGTGAGCTGAAATTTGAAGGATGAGGAGGAGTTGGCTAGACTAATCAAAGCAGAGAGGGAGATGTGAATCGGTCAGAAAGGTCACACTGGTTTCCTCATGTTGCTAGTTCTAATCCCACATGGAAGTAACCAGAGAAACCTGTTGAGAAGGATTTGCAGGCCTGGTCTAGTCTCTATTGGAAAGAGCTCCCAAATCAAATTGTGATGCGTACCACCAGGAGAGAAAGGGGAGTGTCAAGCATTTGCTATTTCAGCCTTATTCTCAAGGGTTTGTTGGAAGGGAACCAAAACAGAAGATTCAGATGTAATTATTAGGACATGGAAAGAAGTAAGAGTGATAAAATGCAACACTGGCAATATATTGCAGAATAAGAGGACATTATACATTTGTTGCAGTCTTTTGTGTATTCTTACATTTTCTTATTTCATGGAAGAAGATGTCATTGTATTTTTCCTGTGAGATTTTAAAAATGCCATTGTTCTTATTTGCACATTTTTATATCTATTTGCTACCAGATCACAATATCATCTTTCTTATTTATATGAAGTATTTTGAGAAACCTTTGATATGGGAAGACTATGATCTATTTGTTAATGTATTATACATAAGTATGGTTTGAATCTATTTTATCTAAACCTGTGCCATCTTTTCAACTGTGAGTTTGCATAAAAACGCATTTCTAGTGCCCTTAGAATACATGACATTTTATCAAAAGTGACCTGTGTGCTCCTGTATGTTTCTCCTGCAATGATGCCTCCTGGGTTTCCCATAACAAAGAAACTGAAGCTTCTGAGAGCAGTTAATGTTCTTTCTTTTGAAGACTGTGAGTTTGTGAGATCACACACTAGGTAACTGAAACCTGAAACATCATAAAGGTATTTTCAAAACTCAGGCATTCTGTGAATGAGACATGAAATGAATTTCATGCGCATCAGCTCCCTGGAGCCTTGTCACAATAGATAAGGCCAAATAGAAGGATATGGCATTACTTCTTGTGGGCTACCGAGCAGCAGAGTTAATAACTGAATCATAATTTCGCTCCAGGACATAGAAGCTGCTACATCCTGTCCTCTTTTGATCCCTTTATCCATAATAGCAAAAGTAAGAATACTTTTAAATCAGACAAAATGATGAATACATCCATCTGTGCTCTCCTATAATTTGGCTTAAACACTTATTCAAAATCACTTTGTCTGGGTGGGCTTCTCAAATTAATCTCACCATCTGATAACTGAAATATTTCATGTATGCGATACATTGATTGGATTAATTGTCCCAGTTCTTCCTCACCACTGCCACCAATCGTATTGGCATCTTCTGCATTGTGACTTAGCAGAGCACAGCATTCAGGAAATATATTTCCCTGATCCTTGATTTAGAGTTTGGCCATGTGACTAAATTTGGCCAGCATATGTTCACAGTTGTGATGCAAGTAGAGGCTTGTTAAAGTATCTTCCATTTCCACCTCTTCTTTTGCTTCTCTGACTTTGTCATGAGAATACGTCCAGGCTGTCCTGGTAGAGAATGACACATGAGGCCTAGGTGTCCCTAGTGCCCCAACTGATAGCCAGCCAACCACCAGACATTATTACTATGGAAATAATCCACATATATGTGACCAGCCCTGCTGAGCTCAGCTTACGTTGGCTGAACCTGCAGACTCATGAATTAAATCTGTATTTATTGTCTTATGACATGTGCCTGTTACACAGCCGTAGCACAACTCATGATCATTTCTGTTGTTTCTTTATATTATTTTAGAATTTATAGCATAGGTATATATTTATATTATGCTTTTGTCATGTGCACTAAACCTATTCCATTATCCTCCTCTGTCCTTATTAGCTTTAAAGCACTTTCTACAAAGGGAAATTTAAAGGGAAATTAAAAAATCTCATGGAAAAATAAAATTAAAAGATAAAAATAAAAATATAAACATTATTTCACAACATAAGCTCTGGTAAGGTAAAGACACTTACGTAAGCAATGATATCAGCCATTTAGTTCATCCCTAAAGAATTGAGGGTCCTGGGAATTTAACCATGTAAATGCAATATTTTGCCATGATTAACATAAAAATTGCTGCTTTTTAAAAATTTATTTATTTATTTTTGAGACAGAATCTCTCTCTATCACCTGGGCTGGAGTACAGTGGGACGATCTAGGCTCACTGCAACCTCCACCTCCTGGGTTCAAGCAATTCTCCTGCCTCAGCCTCCTGAGTAGCTGGGGTTACAGGTATCCTCCACCATGCCTGGGTAATTTTTATATTTTTGATAGAGATGGGGTTTCACCAGGTTGGCCAGGCTGGTCTCAAACTCCTGACCTCAGTTGATCCTCCTGCCTTGGCCTATCAAAGTGCTGGGATTACAGGCATGAGCCACCACACCCAGCTAAAGTTTTTTTGTTTTTGTTTTTTTAAATAGGAATAAAAAAGAAGTCAGAAGGAGCCAAATTAGGACTGTAAGATGGTGCCTAATGATTTCCCATTGAAACTCTTGGAAAATTATCCTTGTTTGATGAGATAAATAAGCATCGTGGTGGTGGAGAGGGGACTCTCCAGTGAAGATTTCCTAGGTATTTTTCACCTCAACCTTTGGCTTTCTCAAAACATTCTCATAAATAAGCAGATGTTATCATGTTTTGGCCCCCCCAGAAAATCAACAGCAAGATGCTGGAGCATTCCAAGACACTGCTACCATGACCTTTGATCTTGATGAGTCTGCTTTTGTTTTGACTGGGCCACGCCCACCTCTTGGTAGCCATTGCTTAGATTGTGCTTTGTCTTCAGGATTGTGCTGGTAAAGCCATGTTTCATTTCCTGTTGTAATTCCTTGAAAAAATGCTTCAGGATCTTGATCACCCCTTGTGTAAAATGTTCACTGAAAGCTTCACTTTTGTCTGCAGCTGATCTGGGCACAACATTTCTGGCATCCACCAAGTGGAAAGTTGGCTCAACTTTAATTTTTTTGTCAGAACTGTGTAAGCTGAGTCAACTGAGATGTCTATGGTGTTGGCTATTGGTACCACTATTAATAATTGGTCCTCTTCAATTAGGGTGTGAACAAGATTAACTTTTTTCCTTGCAAATTGATGTGAATGATGTGCACTTCAAGCTTCATCTTCAACATTGTCTTGTCCTTTCTTAAAACTGGTTATCATTTGCAAAATGCTGATTTCTTTGGGGCATTTGTCTTCATAAATTTTTTTATAAAGCATCAGTAATTTCACCATCCTTTCATCCAAGCTTCACTTTAAATTTGGTATTTGTTCTTGTTTCAGTTTTAGCATATGACAAAAGCATAATATAAGTATATACGTATACTATACCTATCATGTTGCTCTGATAGGGGCTCCTTTCAAACTGATGTCTTACACTTCTTAGTGCCCCAAACTAGATCCTGTTCAGATATGTTATAACAAGTTAGTACATGTTTATTTTGGTACAAAAAGTCTTGAGATCCATGCATAGATTTTTCATAACACACATTTTTCATGAATATTTTAAAGACTCTTCATATTTGAGATTCTACAACATCACATGGTTCTTTGCCTCCTCTTCCCAAAATAATTATGTGGACTGAGGTTGCATATCTATTCTAAGAACAGACAAGCCATTGCCTGGCTGACAGCTAATCAGATTCCATGTCTAATATGAAGAAAAAAATTGAATTAAGTCAGCTAAGATGCTTGCTGAAGCTAATGCAGTGACTGAGAGATAGGGATGCTAGCCATGGTGAACCATGTACATGATTACTTAGTAGATAAAGAAGGTTGTGAAAGAGAAACTAATATGTCAGATAAAGCATAGATGAGAAATCCTGTGGCTATTAAAGAACATCCAGGATGGCTTGTGCCTTAATGCTCTCTAGTCTCCACGTCTGGCTTTTTATAGGCATGACCACGAGTTCCATCTTTGACTCTAAGAGATTCCCTTCACCTTCAGTAACCAACCAGATTTCACTGTCTCCACTTTTAAAAAAAAATAAACCTAAATTTTTAGAACAGTTTTATATTTACAGAAAAATTGCAAAGGGAAGACAGAGGCTTCCCAGAAACCCACACCTAATTCTCCCTATTATGACAATTATTAACATCTTCCATCATCATGATCCATTTGTTAAAACTAGTAAACCAATATTGATATAGCACTATTAACTGAAGTTCATAACTAATTCAGATTTCCTTAGTTTTTATCTACTGTCCTTTTTTTTTGGGGGTCCAGGATCACATCTAGGACACCACATTATATTTAGTCATCACGTATCTTTAGGCTTCTCTTGGCTTTGACAGTTTCTCAGACTGTGCTTGTTTTGGATGACCTTGATAATTTTAAGGACTGTTGGCCAGGCATTTTGTAGAATGTCTCCAAGCGGGATTTGCCTGTTGGTGGTGGTGGTGGGGGTGTGTGTGTGTGTGTGTGTGTGTGTTTGTGTGTGTGTGTGATTAGACTGGGGTAAAGTGTTTGGGAGAGGAAGGTCACAGAGATAAAGTGTCATTCTCATCACATTGCGAGAGTACATGCTATTGGCTAGGCATGGTGGCTCATGCCTATAATCCCAACATTTTGAGAGGCTGAGGTGGGAGGATTGTTTGAGCCCAGGAAGTCAAGACCAGCATGGACAATACAGTAAGACTGCATCTCTACAAAAGCTAAAACAATTAGTTGGGCATTGTGGTACGTGCCTGTAGTCCCAGCTACTCAGGAAGCCAAGGCAAGAGTATCACTTGAGCCTAGGAGTTCTAGGCTGCAATGAGATATGATTGCACCACTGCATGTCAGCCTGGAAAACTGAGCAAGACAAGATCTTGTCTCATAAATACATAAAAAAATTAAAAAAATAAATAAAAAATAAATAAAAGAGTACATATGGCTGGGTGCAGTGGCTCACACCTATAATCACAACACTTTGGGAGGCCAAGGCCAGCAGATCGCTTGAGCTGAGGAGTTCAAGAACAGCCTGCACAAATGAGTGAGACCCCTGTCTCTACAAAAAATACAAAAATTAGCCAGGCATGGTGGCATGTGCCTATAGTCCCTGTTACTCAGGAGTCTGAGGTGGGAGAATGGCTTGAGCCTGGGAAGAGAGTTTGCAGTGAGCCAAGATCATGTCACTGCACTTTAGCTCGGGGGACAGAGGCAGACACTATCTCAAAATAAATAAATAAAAGTACTTGCTATTAACATAACTTGTTGATGATGTCAACTTGATCACCTTGGTGAGGCAGCATTTGGTAGGTCCCTCCACTGTAAAGTTACTCTCTCTTCCCTTGCTTTCTATACTGTATTCTTTAAAAGAAAGTCACTATGTGCAACCCACAGCTAAGAAATGGGAAATTATATTCCCTCTCCTTTAGGTCAGAGTCTCTACATAAATTATTTGGAATTCTTCTGCAAGGGACATTTTTAAATTCTCTCCTATGTGTTTACTTATTCAATTACTTATTTATATTCATATAATGAACACATACACAGTTATGAATATTTATTTTATATTTTCAGTTATAACCCAGTGTTATGTTATTTGTTTTATTGCTTAAATTGCTTCCTGTTTGCCTATTGGGAACTCTACAGTTGGCTCCTGTGTCCTTTTGGTATTTGTGTTTCTTTTTTCTTTTAGCATTTTCTTATCTTCTGGCACTATAAGATGTTCCCCCGACACTACTGGAACTAATTTGAGTAGTTCTCTTGCTTGCAATCACCTAGCTTCTTAGTTGCATGTTCTTACCATTTTATTTTCTTAGCTCTATGTGCTAGTGTATGCATTTGTTCATTGTGGGTTTTCATGTGTTCCTTAGATGGGGGAGGCAGGCTAGAGAGAGAATTATGATGAGATAGAAGACCAAAAAAAAAAAAAAAAAAAAGAGGTTAGGAAATACTGACTTCTGGAATACTCAAGGGTGAAATCAGTGAAGAACAAAGCTATTCTTGCTTTGCTCTACTTCCCTGCCAATCAAGATACAGATACATCTTAGCAGAGATTTTTAAGAGTAATTATAACTTACACTAATTATAATGTGGTAACTACTTTTTAGCTGTATATTAATAGCATGGACTAATAAAATCATGCTAAAATATGTCAAAACATCAATAGGATGTTATCTTTTGAACAGAATGGGTGGAGCAGAAGTTATTTCAGAAGGATTTGTTCCACAGTGAGTCTAGAAGGAGAGAATTCACATATAAGATTGATGATGGCTGGGTGCAGTGGTTCATGCTTATAATCCCAGTCCTTTGGCTGAGGTGGGAGGATTACCTGTGCCCAGGAGTTTGAGACAAGACTAGGTAACATAGGGTGACCCCAGTGTCTACAAAAATATAAACAAATAAATAAGTCAGGTATGGTGGCGTGTGCCTGTAGTCCCAGATACTAAGGAGACTGAGGTGAGAGGGTCACTTGAGCCCAGGAGTCTGAGGCTACAATAAGCCACAATTGTACCACTGCAACTCCAGCCTGGGCAACAGAGCTAGACCTCTAAGAAAACAAACAAACTAAAAAAGAATAATGATGAATACTCTGTGCTCTGTGCTGGTCACTCTACTAAGTGCTTCACTGAAAAGTTCATTTTAAGTGCTTTACTGAAATGTGAGTTTCCTGGGAGAAAACTCTGCATCTTACAATCAGTGCATTCCTTGCAACAAGACAGGGCTTGACAAAGAGTATAAATCTGTGTTGAATAAATGAATGCTCATATCTGACTCCTTCCCTCTTTCTTCTTTCAGAATATTTTGTATTTCATAATACATTTTATTCAGTTCTTCCTTCAATTTCTTCTTTGGTTCCAGCAAGGCAATAATTACAGGAAGCTGAACTTGAGTCTATTTTTGCACTTCATCTCATAACAGAAAACACTATTTCAAAGGAGTAAATGAGTTTGTGAAATGCTTTTTAGGTAACTACCATAGACACTGCGTTGTAACAATCAAAATGGCAGCGTGCTCTCTAAAATGCACTGCTTTCCGCCCTTCTCAGAATTTCCAGCTCTTAAAGTTCTTCTCCAGTTTTTCAGAGATCCATTAGTCTCTCACCCAAGGTCTGCCTCCTTGTAAGATTTTTGCCCTTTTTTGATGATGTGTTTTTTACATGAACACACCAAAACCATCAAATAATATGGTTTCAGAGGTGAGCTGCTTCCACGATATCGAGTGCTTGACTGGCTAAGGGGCAGTAGACATCTGAGAAATCCTCAGCTGGTGATTGTTTATTAGTAACATAAAACATGAGCTCTCAAGCAAGTAGAAAAAGTATCAAGATAAAACTTTAATTTGAGCTTCTTTGTGTGAGTCTGGGCATAGTCAGGGAAAATGATTGTTACTCAAGTTAATCTTGTTTTTCTTTTTCCATTAGCCCCTTTGCTCATCTCATCCAATGATGGCACAATATACAATTATGAAGAATGCAAACTCCACTCTAGAACCACGCCACCCTTTCTCTCATGTGTCTCTTCTGTTTTGACTCTGCCCCTCAGAGCCAGAGTTCCATTCTTGAAGGGACTAAACAATAACTGGAATATCAGAGAACATTAATACCACCAGCTTGTTAGCTGATTTAACAGCTAAAGCTATGCAGAAACAACATTTATGTCAATCATATATGGAATCACACTGTCTATTTTAAACGTGGTATTCTATTTTATGTTTTGATATTTTTAAATCTTGGAAAAAGTAAACACTAACCACTCCTCAGTCTACTTTGCTTGTTCCTTTTCCTATCCTTCACCCTGAGAGTTGGAATAGCCCAGAGATCTTGTTTTCACCATTTTAAAATTTTCTCCTCTATCTTGTCCCATTTCTTTCATTTCTGTAGAGTGCAATTTTCTATGATGACGAAAATCTCTATCTGTGCTGCCCAATATGTAGCCAATAGTCATATATGTTTATTGAGCACTTGATATGTGATAAGTGTGCCTTGAAAACTGAACATTTAATTTTATTTGCTTTTAATTAATTTTAATGATAGCTGCATGGATCTAGTGGCTACCATATGACTAAAGCAGTAGAGTAGGATGGTCTCATTTAATGCGTATGACTTTGAACTACCTTCACTATTTTATACCCAAATTTTATCTCAAATATTTTTACTTCTTATTATCATCACTTTGGTTACTCTAGTTTAAGCAATCATAGTTGCTTTCGGCAACTATAGCTTCCTATCTAGTCTTACTGGCACCATCTTGTGCTTCTTGCGTTAAACCACCTGTGTTTTAAGTGATTACCCTGACAGCTATGTGGAGAATATACTTCAGAGTGCTGACAGTATATTTTCCACGTAGCTGTCAGGGTAATCACTTAAAACACAGGTCGTACACCTTGTATCACTCCCTTACTCAAATTCCTCATAATAATTTTATTGATGCTATAAAAGTGTCCACAAACTTAGTGGTGTTAAACAACACAATTACTTTACTGCATTTCTGTAGGTCACAGAATCTGATGCAGGTCTCACTGGACTACAATCAAGGTGGCCACAGGGCTGCGTTTCTCTCTGGAGCCTCTAGGAGAAAATCAGTTTCCTTATCTTTTTTCAGCCTCTAGAGGCTACCTGCCTTCCTGGGCTTGTGGCCGTGTTCTTCATTAAAGCCAGCAACAGGGCATCATTCTGGGCCAGCTTCTCTCTTCACATCTTTCATTGACCACAGTCAATAAAGGTTCTTTGATTTTAAGGTCTCCTGTGATTAGTTTGGACCCACACAAATAATCCGGGATGATCTCCCTATTTCAATATTCTTTTTTTTTTTTTTTTTTTTATTGCATTTTAGGTTTGGGGGTATATGTGAAGAACATGGAAGATTGTTGCATAGGTACACACATGGCAGTGTGATTTGCTGCCTTCCTCCCCATCACCTATATCTGGCATTTCTCCCATGCTATCCCTCCCGAACTCCCCACGCTATCCCTCCCCCACTCCCCACCCCCCACTATCCCTCCCCTTTTTCCCCGACAGACCCCAGTGAGAACATGCGGTGTTTGATTTTCTGTTCTTGTGTCAGTTTGCTGAGAATGATGGTTTCCAGGTTCATCCATGTCCCTACAAAGGACACGAACTCATCGTTTTTGATGGCTGCATAATATTCCATGGTGTACCTATTTCAATATTCTTAATCAGAGCTACAAAGTCCCTTTTCTTTCATGTAAGGTAACATGTTACAGGGGCTGGGGATTAGAACATGGGCATCTTGGGGGCCATTATCCTGATTTTGAGAGACTTTGGATCACTTGCTTGATCTGGTCCTTTTTTTTTTTTTTTTACCTCTTTGAACTCTTTCTATTACTCTGCTCCATTCTTGTGACTTCCTAATAGTCAATATTTTCTTCTCAAAGCTTTCCATCTAGCTTTAAACTTCTTTAACATCTTCCTGACCCTTCTCATTTGTTTTATCAGGGGTCTATTCAACTCAACTGTCACTTCCTTGGGGGATACCTTCTCTAACCATCTTGACTTAAACACAAAAAACCCAACAACAAACACATCAAAAACAGCCCTCCCTTCCTAGATTAAACTCTAGTAAACTTAACTCTTACTTTTTTATTGAACTTATCATTGTCTGAAATTATATTAAAATAAGATTTGTGTGTTTGGATCTTAGCTATCCACCCAGGAAACTGTAAGCTGCTAAAAAACAGAAACCTTAACTTCAATTTCATTCCCAAATCTCTAGCACCTAGAACAGTGTCGATGCTTAGTAAGTATCTGTTGAATGAATGAATAATTGAATAGTGTGATATATAATGTTTTCATAATAATGGAATTTGATTAGATAATTCTGACCATATTCAATAAATGTTAAAAAAGACTTACTGTTATTGAGTAAAGGACATATTCACCCAAGAATAATCTATATCCATTTTTGTCCATTATCAAACTGAAGTCTTAAGCTAAATTAACTCTATTGATATAATTTAGAGAGAAAATATCATAATCTTATGATTGCCCTTGAAGGCAGAAACTGTATTTGCTTACTGTACCATGTAAATGTAAGTACACAATAAATTATATTTTAGAAGAACAAAATAATTCTGCTAAAAGCAAATGGGGCAACACTTGCATGACTGCTAAAAACTATATTTCTCTTATTTTCAAGAATAACTTTTACATCAATTTCACTGATGAAATTGTATACTCCATCAGTGCAGAAGTCCCCAATTTCTCATTAATACCTGTACATGGAGTAACACACTAATTGTTACCATGGTAATTTACAAAGCCTGTAATTCTCAGGCAAAGTCTGGCTTCTCTCTATTAAATATTTATAAAGAGTAATTAGAAGTTTTCATACCTTTACAACTTTATGTGTCTGCCAAATATTTCATATTCTGGATTTCACACTATAAAGTTAAAACAATTAAAACATAAGTTAAGCCCAGAATGGTGATCAGCGAGTGGATATTGAAGCATGTGCAAGAGCCTTTAATAGATGGTACACCGTAATCTTGAATGAGCTATTTTAACAATTGTCTCCCCTTGACCAAGTCAGTAACTGCTGGTCAGAGTTGCACATTGTTTTAGGGGTTAGAAAGAGAGTTGTGGTATCAGATTCACGCAGTTTATTCCATGTCATGGGGTGTATGAGTATATAAGGAGGAAAAAGTCAGAGCAAACTGCAAGTATGAAATCCTAGTGTTCATTCCTGAAACTGAAATAGGAATAATGATTATTTCATAAAGCCTAAAATGGTAGAAATCAATTAAAAAATAAAACATAGGGTACCTGTGAACCTCCCCATACTTCCTCATTTTTTTTTTTTTAAGATGGAGTCTGGAGTCTCCCTGTGTCACCCAGGCTGGAGGCTGGAGCACAGTGGCACAAACTCAGTTTCCTGCAACCTCTGCCTCCCAGGTTCAAGTGATTCTTCTGCTTCAGTCTCCCAAGCAACTGGGACTACAGGCACTTGCCACCAAGCCCAGCTAATCTTTATATTTTTAGTAAAGACGGGTTTTCACCATATTGGCCAGGCTGGTCTCGAACTCCTGACCTCGTGATCTGCCCACCTCAGCCTCTGAAAGGTCTGGGATTACAGGCATGAGCCACTGTGTCTGGTCGTCATTTTCATATTAATGCTCACGGTGGCACATGAATTTCTTACACAGTGATTCCTAGCTTGAGTAGCCACACACAGTGTCCAGTTTGCCTGTGACAGACTGGTTTATGTTAGTTATCCCAGTGTCATTAGTTAATAGCTTTTCCTTTAGCTCTAAAAGATATCTTGGTTTGCAAACACTGCATGTTCTCACTCATAGGTGGGTATTGAACAATGAGAACATGTGGGCATAGGGAGGGGAACATTATACATTGGGGTAGGTTGGGGGGTGGGGAGACTGGGGAGGGAAAACACTGGGGAGAAAGGCCTGATGTAGACGATGGGGGGGATGGAGACTGCAAACCACCATGGCATGTGTGTACCTATGCAACAACCCTGCGGGATGTGCACATGTACCCCAGAGCTTAAAGAACAATAAAAAAAGAAAAGCATATCTTGGTTTGGATGACACATTATATTTGCACCCTAACACTCACACATATGCATTACAAAAGAATAGCAGCTGGAAAATATTATAATAAAAAAAAGATTTTTATATAATCATCAGTGTAAAAATATAACAATATAGTTTATATTTTTCCATGGAATTATAATCAACATTAATTGGCATGAGATGTTGGCTTTTGCAAATATGGCAGCTGAGTTCTGGGTTTATTTACTTAGAGAAAATTTGTGGTATATTTCAATGTGCCATGTTGGTGTGTGTTGTACACATAAACACACACAGGACACACACACTTGTAAATATCCTTACAAAAGTAAGGCTCAAGTTGTTTGTTTACACTCTAGGCTCAGACTTGCCCATGCTTGTCTAGAGAGCTAGTAGGATAAGCCTCCCTTTGCACTGGGACAGTAGAAGAGTGGTTTCCATTCACAGAATGAACAGAGAAGCCTGATAAAAATGTGAAGACTCAGATACTTCGTCAAAGCCGAATGGAGGCACTCAGCGTGATTATGTATTAGTATGAATGTGTATGTGTGTGTCTTCCTACACAATTTGACTAGTGAATTAAAGTAATCAATAATGATAATTTAACAAATACTAAGGGTGATTATACTTAAAATTTCCTATGATTATACATTCACTCCCATCCCTCATCACAATGTCTCTTTCCTCTCTCCTTTCCTCTCTGCCTTTCTTCTTACTTCCCTCCCTCTCTTCCTTCTTGACTTCCTTCTTTCCTCTCTGCCTACCCCTATTTAATCAAGGATAATTATAAAAAGTTTAATCTTGACAATTGATCCAACTTTACAGATACCTCCCACCAGGAACCACATACTCATCCAAATACTCAGATTTTATCACATATACCTAAAACTTGTAAATTTATCTCATATCAATTTTTTTTTGACTTTTAAAATCTTTCTCTGTTAGATCTATTATTCAGACTATGATGATAGCCTTTTGGAATGACAAGGTTCTTTTCTCTTTATATCTCTGTCTTCTTTTTTCTTCTGTTTAATTTTATTTTAGTGTGGTGGAAACACTTAGCCTCATGAGATCTGCCTTTCTTTTTTTTTTTAATTGTACTTTAGGTTCTGGGGTACATGTGCAGATCTTGCAGGGTTGTTGCATAGGTACATACATGGCAAGGTGGTTTGCTGCCTCCATTCCCCCATCATCTTTCTTTGGCATTATCCCTTCCCACCCTCCCCACCTGCTGCTGTCCCTCTCCTAACCCCCCCCAAATGACCCCAGTGTGTGATGCTCCCCTCCCTGTGTCCATGTGATCTCATTGTTCAACACCTGCCTATGAGTGAGAACATGCAGTGTTTAATTTTCTGTTCTTGTGTCAGTTTACTGAGAATGATGGTTTCCAGATTCATCCAAGTCCCTACAAAGGACACAAACTCATCACTTTTTATGGCTGTGTAGTATTCCATGGTGTATATGTGCCACAATTTCTTTGTCGAGTCTATCACTGATGAGCATTTGGGTTGGTTCCAGGTCTTTGCTATTTTAAGAAGTGCTGCCATGAATATACGTGTGTATGTGTCTTTATAGTAGAACGAGTTATAATCCTTTGGGTATATAACCAGTAATGGGATTGCTGGGTCAAATGGAATTTCTATTTCTAGATCCTTGAGGAATCACCACACTGTCTTCCACAATGGTTGAACTAATAGGCAAGGACTTCATGACTAAAACACCAAAAGCATTGGCAACAAAAGCTAAAATAGACAAATGGGATCTAATTAAACTTCACAGCTCTGTACAGCAAAAGAAATAATCACTAGAGTGAACCAGCAACCAACAGAATGGGAAAAAATTTTTGTAATCTACCCATCTGACAAAGGTCTAATATCCAGAATCTACAAAGAACTAAAGCAGATTTTCAAGAAAAAACAAACAAACAAACCCATTCAAAAGTGGGTGAAGGATATGAACAGACACTTCTCAAAAGACTTCTATGAGGCCAACAAACATATGAAAAACTGCTCATCATCACTGGTTATTAGAGAAATGCAAATCAAAACTACATTGAGATACCATCTCACGCCAGTTAGAATGGCAATCATTAAAAAATCTGGAGCCAACAGATGCTGGAGAGGATGTAGAGAAATAGGAACACTTTTACACTGTTGGTGAGATCTACTTTTCTAACAATTTTTAAGTGTACAGTACATAATCAGCAACCGTGAACTATAGATACAAAATTGTACAGCAGATCTCTAGAGCTTATTCATCTTAACTGAAGCTATTCTTGTTGATTTGTAATCTCCTCATTTCCTCCATCTCCTGGTAACCACCACTCCAACCTTTGGTCCTATGAATTTGACTATTTTAGATACTTCATATAAGTGGAATCATGCCGTATTTTTCTTTCCATGACTGGTTTATTTCACTTAGCACAATATCCTCAAAGGTCATCCATGTTGTTGCATATTACAGAATTTTCTTATTTTTTAAAGACTGAATAGTATTTTATTGTATGTCCATGCCACATTTTCTTGGTTCATGCATCTGCATATCAACATTGAGGTTGTTTCCACATCTTGGCTATTGTGACTTGTACTGCAATGAACATGGAAATGCTATCATCTCCTCAAGATCCTGCTTCCTACAGAAGAATTTTCTGAATAAATACCCAGAAGTGGGATTGTGGGATCATGTAGTATTTCTAGTTTTAATTTTTTGAGTAGTTCTGTGTTTTCCATAGCAGCTGCACTGTTTTGCATTCTCACTAGGAGTGTGCTAGACATAGGAATTTATGATAATCTTGTATTTTAACCTGTCAATAACTTGCATGCATGTAAAATTTTCATATATTTATATCATTTCAAAAATAGAGTGTAATTTTTTTTGAGCAAGGATCATGCCTTATATATGCTAGTATAAGAGATGATCACTAAGTATTTGTTACATTTCATTAGCATTGCTATAACACAAAGAACTAGGAATAGATGTCAGAAGATTTGGGCTTAAGTTCCAATTACGCTTTTAACATTTGCGTAATCTTGGGCAAATCAATCCTTTTGAGACTACTTCTTTGCTTATATGATTGTACATAATTTATCAGTTAAAAGCAGGCAGGCAAACTTGGAAAGAAATTTGTATGACGGCTTATAGGCTTTGTTCTCTTCTACCTTAGGGTTCACCCCTTGAAGGTATGTTGTGCCCAGAAACAGAGCCATGCAGTCCCATTCTGCTTACTGCTAATTTGGCTTCTCTAGATGCTTCATTGTAATCATACAAGCAATGTGTGAACAAGGGCTGTGGTGCTATAGCATCCTTGCTGTGAGAAATAATGGACCTCCTCTTCTTTAATACAGGAAAGAAAGGATCCCATTCATCTTCCGGTTGCCAATACACTGTATTTGTCTGGAAGCTCAAGTCTTACAGATTAGAGCTACAGCCGGGCGTGGTGGCTCACGCCTGTAATCCCAGCACTTTGGGAGGCCGAGGCGGGCAGATCACGAGGTCAAGAGATCAAGACCATCCTGGCCAACATAGTGAAACCCCGTCTCTACTAAAATATAAAAATTAACTGGGGTGGTGGCGCATGTCCGTAGTCCCAGCTACTCGGGAGGCTGAGGCAGAAGAATTGTTTGAACCCAGGAGGTGGAGGTTGCAGTGAGCCAAGATCATGCCACTGCACTCCAGTCTGGCGCCTGGCGACAGAACGAGACTCTGTCTCAAAAAATATATATATAGATTAGAGCTACAGCTTTAAAATACAGTTTGCAAACAGGTAAAGTGTTTAGTGAAAATTCAAAGTAAGGCTGTATAAGGAAGGACACCCTGCCCATGAAAGAGAAACCAGGCAGATAGCTGGGCTTAAAACAGAGGTAAAAACACAAAGTCAAAGCATTTTTGATCCATAAATCAATTTATGGATTTGATGCTTCTCTTAATGTTAGGACAGCATGACATTATAGTCACATAAAAGGATACAAACCATAAGGTCAAATGCTTTCTGGCTGGCCATACACTGCCTGCCTTTGATTACTATTTCTTGTTTCTGCTTTAATTGGCTATGGGATGATTTTGTCCTATGTGAACCATATACTTGATATGAATTCTTATGTTTATACAGATATAATATGTCATAGCTTTTATTACACATATGTATCTTTAACATAGCTTTTAGGAATGTCTAGATCGTGGAATTGTTTGAGACACTTGGGAAATCCTTACATAAGACATGTAATAAGCTCAGCATACTTTTATCAGCTGTCTAGATAAGGTAGGAATAATAGTTTATTTGATTTTGAGAATGGAGGCTCTTGTTAATGTCAATGTATATTTACCTGCAGGCTACAAATGGAAGAGGGTTCCCAGGCTGAAAGAAACTAGAAAGTCTAATAAAACCATGAATCAGAGCTGGACAGATCATTTAGGATCTGACAAAATGTGGTTTCAAGGCATCATCAATAACAGTAATGTCGGGATCCTGTAGAGCTTTCTATAGTTTAATTAGTATTTTCATACACATTTTCTTGTGTTATCCAGGCACAGTTCTGTAAGAGACATGTTGTTATCTTCATTTTACTGAGGAGGAAGCAAGGGCAGACTTAATGAGTTAATAATTGTCCTAAGTCTACTAGTCACCAGCTTAAGCAAAGTAACCTAATGTGTCAGTATCTTGAGTTCTTTAAGAGAAAAATGGGGATGATAATAATACTTACCTTATGTTGATGTTGTGAGACAGAAATGAGTTAATGCTTTTGAAAAGCAAAGAATAGATTCTGACATGCAGTAAGCATACATAAATATTAGCTGAAGATTTTGCTGATAGTATGAGGAAGGTCTAGGATTTAAATATGGGTTTTCTGATATTAAGTCCAGTAAGTGACCTATTGTGGCATAGCTGTTCTTTGAGGAGTCTGGAATGGAACCAGAGGCCTTAGATTCTGGAAGTGTGTTTACTTGTGTGTGTTTGCAGGGAAGGAAAGCATGCAAAAGGAGCTCAAGCTAAAAGTATGAACAACAAGATCAGGTTAATTATTATGAAACATAAATTGAGAGAGAGGGCCTTATATTAACTCAACCCTGTCTTCTCTGGGAATTTGGTCTGATGACTTTTAGGATGGGCACTGTTCCCAGGAACTGCTAGCCTAAGGGCTGTGGGCAGCGATGACAGGTGGACAACCTGGTTGTCCATGACATCATGCCAGCTAGTTTACATGTCATATCAACTTAGATAATAAAAATCCCAGTGATATTTCTTGATCTTTGATGACAAATAAGTAATAAAATACTGCTTTTAGATTGTGCCCTAGAATCTTTTGTGACATACAAAAGAAGAAGGTTAAAAGTCATGAATCAAGTCCCTAGTTTGATTGAAAGACTTTTGAAAAGAAATCCATACAATCTCTGGTTGTCAAGTCTTATAAATCCTGGCATGTTTATGCCTCATAGACTACTATCTCTAATATGGGGATTAAGTTTGTATAAAAAGAAAGAACTATGTAATAACTGTAAGTTTCTAGATTATGTTCTGAAGAAAGTTACTAACAAGTAACACTTCTGGAATTTTCAGCCAGTTTTAAATCTCTGAGTATCAATTCTATCATTGGAAAGGGATTCCTACTTTATGAAATTATTATAAAAATCAAATGAGAAAATACTTTGAAAACTGTATGATGCATGATGATTAATAATCTACAAATTTAACATAAGCTTATCCTTCTGTTCAATTTTTACTTGTCTAATCTCAAACTCTCCAAGGTCATTGGCTGAAGGTGAAGGAGAACCATACAATTAGAATTGCCAATCATACCAATGATATTAACAGAGTGGTTGAAAATGCACAAAATTTCCAAGTGATAGATTACACAAATCTGTTAAGACATAGGAAGACTAAAGTCAGAATGACTAAGTAGGAGGCTCTTGTAAAGGGCCACTTTAGAGAAAATGGACCTTCTATGATTGAGATGACGAGTGTGTCTGAAGTTAGGAGGAGAAGCTGCATTTGTGAAGAGGTGATGAGTTCAATCCTAGATGTGTTACAACCTTAAAGCAGAACTTCAGAGTCATCTTGATTTATTCATCTCTACTGTCATTTCAAGTAATTTGTCAAGCCCTGAATAGTCCTTCTTCTCAATACCTGACAATAATGATCTTTCTTACATCTCTGCTTGCCAAGATCCTCATCATTCTGGGCTGACAACTGCCACAGGCTCCTCAGGGTCGGCCTGTCTTCACGCTTGCTCTCCTGATTTCCTCACTCACCCTATTGGTATCTAAGATGCTAAGTAAAAAAAAAAAAAATGTATATTTTTAATCACTCATTTCCCAAGTAACATACATTTAGGAGCCTGTTGATTTCTTCCTTTGTTTAGCCTTAGTGAGCCAAAAATTTTACTTTGAGAGGACTGCTATATGCTGGGCTAACTCATTTTTACATGAAAACTCTAGGTTTCTTTGTGACTCCTTTCAGAGGACTCATCAATAGAGTAAATGGTTATTCTGAAATTGTTGCCAGGCTTACAGGGAAGTGATGTGTGAATACAGTGAAATGCTTAAATAAGATATATCAAGTGATGAGCTCATGCCTTAAAGTTAACCAAATATTCATAAAAAGTTTACATAAACCTTATGTTACAAAGCTTACATTTGGTTGCAGTAGTTTTAGGAGTTTTACTGAGAAATGAAAAGGTATATGGAATATTATGGAAAATTCTAGAATAAGAAAAAAGTGTTTCCTAAGGTTCCAATGATATAAAAATGTATGTTATGAATAGTTGCAGAGAGAGAGTATAGTAATTCAGTTTGATTATAGAATAAAAATGAAATCAGGTGAAGATTCCTGAATGGATATATCACTTGCAGTCAGGACAGTAGTTAAAAGTCGACCAGTTGGTAATTTCATAGAATCCTAGAACAGAGACTTAATGGTAGTTGGGTCTAATGTATTTGATTTCTTTTAATGTATGGGGCTTTTAGTTTATAAAGCCCCATACATTAAAAGAAATATTGCCTTTATTTCTTTCTACGATTTATGCTATCCAGCAGTCTTCAATGGTAAAATTATCAACAAATAAGTCTATTAAAGGTCATTGCAATCACTATCTTGCAGGATATGCTTGTGTGCTCTTGACCTTTGAACATTAAACCAATGGTTGAGCATCACAATTTGAAGGTCATTAACTGTGATAGATCCATGAAATGAAATAAGATTGCAAGAAAGAAAGCTAAAAGCTGTCAGTAGCAAAGATATGAAATATATTATATGTAGTATGTGTGTGTGTGTGTGTGTGTGTGTGTGTGTGTGTGTGTGTGTATTCAAAGAGAATGGAGAAAGAGAGGAGGAAGAGGACAGGAGAAGAAACAGAGAAGAGAAAATAAATTTTATTAGTATATTGAAGGAAAGGAAAAGTGAGAAAATGTTTGTGCTTTTGTAGAGGAAATAGGTGGTATGCTGAAAGTTCAGGGAAGATTAAGTTGTAATCAGTATAATGGTCACTTTATTACCTTGGAGATTTTTTAGTCTCCTTTCTCAGCTCCTGGATATCATATTCCCTGTGTGGAAATGCTAAACACAACTTGGTCAACCAAGAAGTTTTTGGTCTTGGATAAATTACTTCAATTCCGTGTCATTTATTTCATCAAATATGAAGCTTCATATGATAACAATTTCATATCAGTAGAGAGGAACTGTTTCTTTTTCAGACATTTAGGTATTTATGATATTCTATCTGTGGAAAATACATTATCCTGATTGCTTATGTATAGCAATTAACATATGGCATTAGTTATTGTTTCCCTGGATCCCTGACCACACTGTGAGCTATTTGACAGCAAGACCTACATATTTATCTCAATAATTCCAATAGTAGGCTCAGGGCCTGACTCACAGAAAATGCTCATAAATGATTATTGAATTCAAGGAAGTTTCAATTTCATCAAAAGGGCTTATAATAGCACATGAGCCAATTTTACCCTGCAAATGACTTAGTATAGTAAGTTCAAAGGCAATTTTTTATGCAGAACTAGTAGCAAACCAATAGCAAGTATTTTTAAAGTACAATTTTATAGTACAAGATTTCTTCTATAAATAGCTCCACGACAGTGAGGCACAAAAATAACTTAGAGATATACTATATTGTGGAGAAGTCCTGAAATGATGGTTAAAGTGTGGTTGCTTATTAAAATGGAAAACTATTCTTATATCAAGATGATCCTAGAATATTTTTTAGAAGTCCAATCACAACACTAAGAAAACTGTCTGAAGCAGCTATATTTGTTTCAGAATCTTTTTTAGAAACTTACAGGACTTTTTTTTTCTTTTTTTGAGACAGAATCTCTCACTGTCACCTGGGCTGGAGTGCAACGGCGCAGTCTCAGCTCACTGCAACCTCCACCTCCCAGGTTCAAGTGATTCTCCTGCCTCAGCCTCCTGAGATTACAGGCTACCATACCCAGCTAATTTTTTGTAGTTTTCATAAAGACAGGGTTTCACTATGTTGACCAGGCTGGTCTCAAACTCCTAACCTTGTGATCCACCCACCTTGGCCTCCCAGAGTGCTGGGATTACAGGCGTGAGCCACCGCACCTAGCGAAACTTACAGGACTTTAAGCATGGAAGAAGAGTCAGGGAGCTGGGAGATGGAGGAAAAAGAAAAGAATATTGCCTAATGTCCCAAAGATGTGTAAATGTGTGTTGTGAATAGTAGCAGAGAGAGTATAGTATTGAGAGTTTGAAAAGGGAACACTCTTTAGTACTCAAATAGCACCACTTTGTGTCATTTGCATTTGCAATAGTGTACTCTGATTATCATTTATGCTATGGGACACACAATATGTTGGATTTACCTCTGATTTTTTTCCCCTCTTTCCTTAAACTTTCTCCCTCAGGCACCTACAAAGCCAAGAGAAAAGCCAAAGAGTTAATGCACAGAAACAGAAGTCTTTTTAAATACTGCTATGGAACAGCACAGCTTGCCTTCCCGACAACCGGGCAGAAAAGGCTGAAACTTTAAGTCAAGCTCAGGGTGATGGTGCACTGGCTCTCTGTGTGGAATGCCCTACGGGGTGAAAGATCAATTCAGCTTTGCTGAGTCGTGTCAGCAGTGGCTGTCTTTAAGATGCTGACATGGCTCTGGTTGACAGTTTGAAGAAATTTAACTGCTTTGATAAGGTTAAAGGGAGAAACCAACCAGGAATAGAAAACAAAACGTAAGGCTGCTTAGAAGCCTGATTGCATGCTAGAAACAAGTTGTCAACTGGCAACATTATCATGCCCATTACCTCCTTTTCATTTAAAAAAATAAAGAAAAACACAAAGAAGAATAAATAGAAGCGAATACAAGAATAAAGCAAAGTCTCCCACAAAAAAATAGCGCACTGTATTAGACAAAAAATAAAGAAAAGCACAAAGAAGAATAAATAGAAACAAATAAAAGAAAAAAAGTGAAGTCTCCCACGAAAAATAGTGCACTGTGTTAGACATTTGTCAGTTACTCTGGATGATACTGTTCAAAAAGTTTGGCTATAGCAAGTTAAAGGCACACAATGTCTATTGTTTTTGCTAAACCCTTTGAGAAGTTTAATGGGACCAATAAAAAATTCACCTGGGATCATGGAAGGAATTATGAACTTTCTGTATCTATTGGGAAAAATAACAAAGTTAGTGTTTTGCTCAGAAAATAAATTTAACATGAAGAATTGCCGCTATTGTCCATAAAATATAAAAACAAAAGTTTTGTGAAATATACCTAAATATGTCCTATACTCTCATTTTTTAAAATCAAGCAATAAGTGTTTATGTCTTGACCATTAATCATGGCCACTTAGCTTGGGTTGGAAGCAACTCAATTTAGTAATGTGGCAAAAAGGGTGTCAAAATATTTCCTTGAAACCCACAATAGCTGTTGCATGAAATAAAATATCTGGTCAGATCTATTTCTTCACTTTCTTTTAAAAAAGGGAAATTACATTTGTGTGACTCTTAGGATGTGAATACCCGTATTGTAAAGATGTCATCTGGTGGAGTTAGTCACAAAGCATAACCCTTCCAATTTGTTTATACTATCAAAGGGAGAACAAATCTTTAATTTCTTGAAATTATATAAACTGAGTGGCATTATTTATTTATTACTGTTGTAGGGATTTATCAATGAAAAGAGCAAAGGTATCTTCCCTCATAGGGCTTAAATTGAGAGGAAGGGGCCATAGATGGATGAAGAAAGAAAAAAATAAATGTGATTATTGAGTTGCCTGGCTGGTATGTTGGAACATGATAAAGCCTGTAGGAGATGAAGAAAGGTAGAGAGGGGAGAAAAGTGCTAAGCTTAATGTTGCACCATCAAGTACGGTGGTGATTGTGTGTTTCATGGAAAGGGGAGAGATTAGAATTCAAGGGAGAAGGGAACTACTCTGTGTATGGGGAGGGGGGAGCAGCGGGGGAAGGTGATGAGTGGAAGAAGGTTTCCTAACAGAGAGAACGACTCTTACAAGGCCCTAAGGCTGGCGTGTGAGCGTGGCCTGTTCAAGGACAACAGGGAGGCAGGAGATGACCGAATGTAGGAAAGTAGGAAATTAGGTTAGAGAGGGAATGGGCGAGGCAGATTATGTATGTGAGTTTGGAGGCCTTTGAAAAGACTGATTTTCTCCGATAGAAGTAAGAAATTGTTAGAGGATTCTGGACAGAGAAGTGACATGATTTTACTTATGTTTTCAGAATATGACGGGGGCAGACGGGGAGAGGGGATAGAAGCAGGAAAGGGGTATTTCAGAAAGTTAGGGAGAGGGGCTCAGGCCAGTGTGATGGAAATCAAGGTATTGAGAAGTATTCAGATTCTGAATATATTTTGCCTAATTTGCTTAACTTTTTGTTTAGAGATAATCATATAGACTTCTGTTGGCAGGGAGAGTGAAGGAAAAAAAAGAAAAAAAATAATAATTATATAAGCTTAGAGAAATTTGCAAAGGTAGATTTAGATTTCCTGTATTCTACTCACCGAGCTTCTCCATGATGGTAACATCTTACATAACCATAGTATAAGAATCTACAACCACCCGATCTTTGACAAACCTGACAAAAACAAACAATGTGGAAGCGAGTCCCTGTTTAATAAATGGTGTTGGGAAAACTGGCTAGTCATGTGCAGAAAGCAGAAGCTGGACCCCTTCCTGACACCTTACACTAAAATTAAATCCAGATGGATTAAAGACTTAAACATAAGACCTAACACCATAAAAACCCTAGAAGAAAATCTAGGCAAAACCATTCAGGACATAGGCGTAGGCAAGGACTTCATGACCAAAACACCAAAAGCAGTGGCAACAAAAGCCAAAATAGACAAAATGGGACCTAATCAAACTCCACAGCTTCTGCACAGCAAAAGAAACAGTCATTAGAGTGAATCGGCAACCAACAGAATGGGAAAAGATTTTTGCAGTCTACCCATCTGACAAAAGGCTGATAACCAGAATCTACAAAGAACTGAAACACATTTACAAGAAAAAACAAACAAGCCCATTCAAAAGTGGGCGAAGGATATGAACAGACACTTTACAAAAGAAGACATACATGAAGCCAACAAACATACGAAAAAATGCTCATCATCACTGGTCATTAGAGAAATGCAAATCAAAACTACATTGAGATACCATCTCACGCCAGTTAGAATGGCAATCATTAAAAAATCTGGAGACAACAGATGCTGGAGAGGATGTGGAGAAATAGGAACGCTTTTACACTGTTGGTGGGAGTGTAAATTAGTTCAACCATTGTGGAAGACGGTGTGGCGATTCCTCAAGGACCTAGAAATAGAAATTCCATTTGATCCAGCAATCCCATTACTGGGTATATATCCAAAAGACTATAAATCGTTCTACTATAAGGACACATGCACACAAATGTTCATTGCAGCACAGTTTACAATAGCAAAGACCTGGAACCAACCCAAATGCCCATCGATGATAGACTGGACAGGGAAAATGTGGCACATATACACCATGGAATATTATGCAGCCATCAAAAACGATGAGTTTGTGTCCTTTGTAGGGACATGGATGAACCTGGAAACCATCATTCTCAGCAAACTGACACAAGAACAGAAAATCAAACACCGCATGTTCTCACTCATAGGCGGGTGTTGAACAATGAGAACACATGGACACAGGGAGGGGGAGCATCACACACTGGGGTCTGTCGGGGGAAAAAGGGGAGGGATAGTGGGGGGTGTGGGAGTGGGGGAGGGGATAGCATGGGGAGAAATACCAGATATAGGTGATGGGGAGGAAGACAGCAATTCACACTGCCATGTGTGTACCTATGCAACAATCTTCCATGTTCTTCACATGTACCCCCAAACCTAAAATGCAATAAAAAAATATAAAAAAAAAAAAAATCAAAACCAAGAGATTAGTATCAATATACACTATTAAGTCAACTCCAGACCCTATTCAAATTTTACCAGTTCTTACAATGCCTTTTTTCTGTTCCAGGATTCCACCTTTGTTGTTTTTCTCCCTAAGTCTTCTCCAAACTGTGATAGTTTATAGTCTCCTTGGTTTTCAAAATCTTGTCTCTTTTGAAGAGTACTCATCAGTTATTTTGATGAATGTCCTTCAATCTGAGTTCCATGTTTTCTCATGATTTGAATAAGCTATGCATTTTTTTTTGTCACGAATACCACAGAAATGATTTCTACTTCTCAGTGCATCATGTCAAGGTCTTCTTAATGTCTACATGTCTTATTATTGGTGCTATTGTCTTTAATCGCTTGTTATAATGGCGTATTCCAGATTTATCTAATTGTAATAGTAATACTTTTATACTATGCAAATCTGTTTCTCAAAGTTCTACCCACTCATTTTTGTGTCCATCAGTGGATCCGGTCTCCAACAGTTTTTTGCTGTGTTGCTTGTCTAATAGTGATTTTCCATGTCTTTTCTACTTTTGTTAATTAGAATTTTATTGTAAAGAGAGTGATCTCTTTTCCCCTAGGTATTTACTGGCTCTATTATTTATTTATGGGCTCAGGGAAGTATCTTTTATTCTGTGGGTTAAAATCCAATACCATCATTATTTCTTTTGTGCTCAAAATGTTCAACTTTGACTCTTGGGAACTTTTCCAGCTTGGCAGCTCTGTTCTTTCTTAAGCTCCATCTTTTTTTTTTTTTTAAATCGCTTACTGTTTCTGGTACCACAGGAAGTGACCTGCTCATCTTGTTCCTATCCCAGCTCTGGAATCAACCAATCCTCCACTGAGCCCTGGTTCCTTTGATTGGCAAATGGTGTTTAAAAACCATGATTAAGATACTAAATAATCTGGCGTGCTCACTGCTGTTGGATTCCATTCTTAGGTCCTCTCAGGAAATTCATATGTACCCTGAGCCATGTGGAGCAGATTCACTGTGCCCTGCTTATCATCTTAGGAGTCTGATGAGAGGGACACCCACTCACAGCAAGTCACATGAAGCAGGGTTATTACTTACAGATAGACAGCAAGGGAAAGCAGAAGGCTAGGATTCTTCACCAGTAGATAGCACAAGGCTCAGGAAAGCTGGGGTGGATGAAGTCTTATCTGAGCATGCCTCACTTTCGGGGGCAGTTGAGGGACCTGAGGAAACAGCCCGCCCTGGGTTTTTATACCCCTGAGCCATGTGATTTGCCATGCTAAAGAACTAAGGGACATACTGTTTCTAGGGGGGGGACTGGAACAGACCCGGAACTGTTGTTTCAATAATGTTTTAACTTGCTGCTTTCTATTCATATTTGGATATTTTTTATGTTTGGGAGCCTTCTTAATATCTTTTTAAAAATATATGATGTGTTCTTGATATATTAGGGACATTAACTCTATTTGTGATATAATTTGCACTATTTTCTTCCAAGTTTTCATTTGTCTTTTGACTTTGCCTATGATTTTTTTCATGCAAAATGGTTTTTATTTTTGTGTAATCAAATTTATCAATCTTTTATTATCTCTGAATTTTGAGTCATAGAAAGCCTTTTCTTATATCAAATTTAAAAAGGAATTCACCTGTGTTTTCTTCTTATACTTGTTTGGTTTTATTTTTATTTTTAAAATTTATATCCCTAATCTCTTTTGAGTTAATTCTTATGTATAGTATGAGCAGTAGATCTAATTTATCTTTTTCTAAGTGACTACCCAGTTGATTCAGCACTAGTTATTAAAAAGTTGATCTTTACCTCAGGGATTTGAGATGCCACTTTTATCATATACTAAGTTTCCATTTTATTAAGGTCTAATTTTTGAACTTTCTACTCTGTTCCGCTGGTCTATTGTCTATTTATGTGCCTGTTTTAATCTTAGAGGCTTTACCGCCAGCAAATTTAATATCTGGTGAGGTTAAAAGCTGTTGCAAGTTTTCCTCTTTCCTTGTTTTGGTGACTATTCTTGCATATTTGTTTTCCCATATGAACTTTTTTAATTTTTCTAACTCTATAAAATAGCTTATTGGTATTTGTTCTTTGGATTACATTGAATTTATAAGTTAATTTAGGGAAACTGAGATTTTTATAATGTTGAGTTGTCTTATCCAAGAATAGGAGATGACTTTCCATTTGTTCAAGTCTACTTTTGTGTCTTTTGGGAATATTTTAAACCTTTCTCATATTAGTTTCGTATATTTATTGTTAAGTTTATTTAAAAATACGTATCTTCTTTGTTGCTGTTATAAATGGGGTATTCTCTGCCATTATGGTCTGTCACTTTATTTTTGTATATATGATGGCTATTGATTGTTATTTGTTAACTTTACATTCTGCTGCTCCTTGAATTCTTTTATTGTTTGAGTTATTATTATCATTGATTCTCAGGGAGTTCTCAGCTTGCTATTGTATCAACTGAAAACAGAGATGGTTTTATTCCTTTTTTCCCATTCTTATGCTTCTTATTGATTTCATTTGTTAAATTTCTTTGGCTCATAACTCTATAATAATGCTGAATAGCAGAGAAAATAGAAACATTTTCTGATGTTAGAAAAAATGCCCTTTGTTTTTCCATTAAATAAGATACTGTACTGACTTTAGGCCTAAGATGTGTGTGTGTGTTATGTGTCTGTAATGAATATTTTGTTTTGTTATTTTTTTTTAGTGCTTTCTTAAAAATATGGGTATTTAGAAAGTTTTGTATTTTGTTCTTTCTTTTGTAATTATACATTTGTAATGCCCTTAGTCCCCTGTTTTATTTTTACTTTTTACTGGATTTATCAGTATTTTCCAGTATTTTGAGTACCTATCTATTGCCTTACAACAATACACTTTTTGTATCTTTCTCTCTTTTCTTATCTTCTTCCATTCTTAGTAGCATTACTTCTAATTTGTCACAACATATATTAGCCTTTCACATTGATCTCTATCATTAGAGATCATTGATCTCTATCAAATCTTATTAGAAATTTATAAAGTTTTCAAATCAGTAATTTTCCTGACATTTTCCCAGTCACCATTGTTTTGATAAAGCTTATCCTCTAATAGAGTCCTCAATAAGGGCTGATGGATGCAGAATTCCCTAAGATCACTAAGATCTTGCATGTGAAAAGTGTATTCCTATAGCCTTGATATTTCAATGACAGTTGGACTGGATATACAATCCTTTTGTACACTTTCATTGAGATGTGTAAAAATTCTGCTTCCTGTTGCGTTGTTTTGCATATTGATTTTGAAAATTCTCGTGGTAGTCTGGTTCTTTTGGATTCAATGCCCCTTCTTTAATACCTTTTATCATTTTTTTCATTTGTCTTTCTTTTTCCTTGGATACCTTTTATTCTTTATTTATGAGGTAACTTTCTCATTTTCTTCCATTTTTCCCTGAGTTCAATGTAATCTTTTTAAATTTCTCCCTGTTTTTAGTCTGTTTGGTCTTTTAGTATTTTGACTTACAGATTTAAGGATAAATCTTCATATCCTTAAGTACTTCTTTGAGTATATTTAGTTGAGTTTGGAGTGTAGACTTCATAATTTTCTTTGTTGCATCGTTGTTTTTCAAGGGAGTTTTATGTATTTGTGTGAAATTTTATTTTCTGCTTTTGGGTTTTGCGGTGGTTTGTTTTGATTTTTTTTTTTTTTTAAACAATAGTTTTCTATGAATCTTACTTTCCTTCTGTTCACTTTCATGATATTGGGGTGTTTTATATGATACTTACTTTAGTGACTTTTCTTGCAGCCTAGCAAAATCCATTCTTTGAGGAGGATTTTTTTGTTCATTTTAGTTTCATTGGTGGAGAAATATGTTGTGAACAAGTTTAGGGTTCTTTGTTGTCACTCAAGACTCTAAATTTTTCTCATTTTTTCCCGATTTACCACCAGATTGTCAAGTGGCGTGTTGTCTTTTGTCTCCCCCTTCTTCTCAAAGCTATGTTATTGGAAGACTGTCTTCTTAAGCTGTGCTTGTGCTTTTAAACTGCATTCAACCCTTAAATCTGTTTAAATTGCACACCTGGGCCTTGATGTACCCTCTGTACTTTAAATCATGCATATGTTAGGCTTTGAAACCTTTTCCCGTAGTGAGTGCTCTGATCTACCTGTTTTTTTCATAATTTCATATTTTGTGTGGATTTAGTCTTTCTCATGGTTACCCAAACTCTTGCACTTTGCTAGAGAGTTTTTTTGTTTTTTGACAGGTTTAACTTTTGCTTTTACTTAAAGCACAGCCATGTGTCTGGGCAAAGGTGGGCAGAAGTGTGAGGGGAGAAAGGTTGTGGCTCTTGTTAGTATTTCTGTTTGTACTCACAGTTATTTTGAAGTTTCAGTATTCTGTTTTCAAGTCACATGGAGGGTCTGCTTTTGGGTAGAATCTTTATACTTTTTTTTTTTTTGAGACAGAGTCTTTCTCTATCATCTAGGCTGGAGTACAGTGGTGCAATCTCAGCTCCCTGCAACCTCCGCCCCTTGGTTCAAAAGACTCTCCTGCCTCAGCCTCCCAAGTAGCTGGGATTACAGGCACCCACAACCTTGCCTGACTAGTTTTTGTATTTTTAATAGAGACGGGGTTTTACCATGTTAGCCAGGCTGGTCTCGAACTCCTGTCCTCAAGTGATCCACCAGCATTGGCATCCCAAAGTGCTGGGATGACAGGCATGAGCCACCATGCCTGGCCTGGATTTTTATACTTGCGAAGCAATTTTGTAATGTTTGGGAAGGAAACTTTGGGAAGTTGATTAGTACCTGACCACCTTTATCTTCTTTAGCTACATGGAAGAACTCTGGATGTGTTTTTAAGCTATAACTAATAAAATTCTCTAATAGGTTATATTTATGGTGTGAGAAAAGAAGAGAGTCAAAGATAATTCCAAGATTTTTTTTTCTCAACAACTGGAAACATAGAGTTTCACCACATTATGTAGAGAAGACTTCATGTGGAGAAAGTTTCGGAGGGGGAGGTCAGTGTCTATATCAGTGTCATTTTCAGCCATATACACGGTTTTTCTCAGAACAAAGGCAAAAACCAAGCTTTTATAGTTATTTCTCTCAGCCTTGTGATTCAGTACATAAACTTCATGTCCTCCTTTTTAAATTTTGTTTTTCTTTTTCTCTTTCTACACATCTTGTTGTATTAGTCTGTTTTCATGCTGCTGATAAAGAAATACCCGAGACCGGTCAATTTACAAAAGAAAGAGGTTTAATGAACTTACAGTTCCACATGGCTGGGGGAGACCTCACAATCATGGTGGAAGGCAAGGAGGAGCAAGTCATGCCTTACACAGATGGCAGCCAGGCAAAGAGAGAGAACTTGTGCAGGGAAACTCTAATTTTTAAAACTGTCAGATCTTATGAGATTTATTATTACGAGAACAGCATGAAAAAGACCCACCTCCATGATTCGATTATCTCCCACTGGGTCCCTCCCCACAACACATGAAAATTATGGGTGCTATAAGATGAGATTTGGGTGGGGACACAGAGTCAAACTGTATCACTTGGGTTCACTCTAATTTTTATTTTAACTGTTGTTGGTGTTTTAAAATTCAGGTTTATTTCTATTCTTTGTCTTTAAGGTGCCTTGGGTTTTCCATCACTACTTTCACTCCTTTTCAGACAGAATCTATCTCAGACATCTAGAAGGCACTCAAACATATTGGTTTTTCTGTCTACATCTGGCAGCCTACGTTAAATATACTGTGATTATAAGCAACTCTAAAATCTCAGTGGCTCACATGAACAAAACCCATTTTTGACTCAAGTGTCGTGTCTCTTTTGGGTTGAATGAGCTTTATTCCATATCCTCTTCGCTCTAGAATCCTGCCTAGGGGCACAGCCTCTTTCCAGACCATCACTGATCTCATGAAGGAAGAAAAAAGACATGATGAACTGTACTTCTACTCAGAAGTGACACACATAGCTTCTGCTCACAGTGTCTTAAGCAGGGCGTGTGGCGAGACTGACATCAATGAAGAAAAGAAATTTAATTCTCCAGCAAGGAGCATCCTCCAGTAGATGGGCAGAAATCCACATCTAATTCACCACATTGTTCTCCTTGCCTATGTCCTTTCTGAAAGAACTCTGCTTTCACACTGTAGGCTTTGCTGACACTGATATTTTTGTCATGGGATGCATTCTAGCTACAACTCCAGGCCCCAATGTCCCAGACACATGGTGTGACTACCATCTTAACTCAATTTGCTTCATTTATACTACTTTAGCCTGGAGTAGAAAGTCATGTATTTTTAATGTAATTTTTCCCAGGCTTTGCTGGATTTGGAAATCCCCTGATTCAATCTTCTTTGACCAAATATCTATGCAATTAGTGACAGGGCCATCCTTTAGAGCCAAAGGTTACAGTAATAAAGGGATGTGTTCATACAACTGGGAATATTTAGTTGTAAGCATATTGAGGCTACTGTCCAATATTATTCTTAAATTTGACCTTGTGCAACGGATAGGAGAGTAATGCCTTGAGCAAGGAGGATTTAAATTCAGACAATGCTATTAATTTGTTAAATTTAATAGTCTTAATTATTCCTGTGTCATCAAGATAAAACCATAGAAAAATGTGATATTTCAAAACATGTCATATCTGCCCTCAGAACACATTATAGGCCTTGTATTGGTGACATAGTATAGCTTTCCTGTTTTTGACTCTTTTCCCTGATCTTAATATTAACTTTAGTCTGTATTCCATCTGTTCATACAAAAATATTTATTAATACCTAAGTATATGCCAGCACTTTGTGCTTTGACTAAAGGTATACAGGAACTTTTAGTTTTTTTCTGAATGAGCTTGCAGTTGAGTAGGTAGATAAAACTAAATATTAAACAAATAACTTTACAAATAATGAAGTACAAGTATGATAAATGCTGTTGACAAAATGCTTAGCTCACTCACTGAGTGCATAAGGGAAATTTGATGGTACACAGATTGCTTGTGGGTGGGGATAAACCAGAAGCTTACAAAGGAGAAGGAAAAAGGGAAAAGAGATGAAAAGTTTGTTATGAGTACTTCATGATACATGGAATTTGGAGACAGTTGTTAATTTACATAAACAGATATATCATAAACTGACACATCACAGGAACTTCTGATGATACATTACACAAAAGTGGGTAGGTGGGTCCTCAATTAGTACCCAAAGCAAATGCCTATGTTAATACAACATTTAAAGCAGAATAAAGAAGTTTTTCTAAGATGTATGAATTACAAATTTGGAGACTTTTTTTGAGTTTTCTTGTCCCAAGGCCTTTTATTCAAGCTATTTAGAAGACTATAGAGTTAGAAATGCTTTCTGATGAGCTCAGTATTGGAGAAGACATTTCTATTTCTAGGAGAGCTGTTAATTAGCTAGGTTACCGCAAGCAAATAACAACCTCTCTGGGTGTCAGTTTTCTCAACTCTAAAATGAAAGATTGAATTGGATGATCTAAGTTTTCTTCTAGCTATGCTTGCTAAATGAGTCAAATAACTGCAGCAGATTGAAAGGCAGTACATAGTATAACACACACCTACCCATAAGACTCTGTCCTTAAGCAAACCAGGCACCTGTGACATTTAATGATTTTTTCTGTTTTAACTCTTATTATAATTTATCTGATATATTAGACACCTATACAAGGAAAACCATCAACTTAATTATACTGATATTTATAAAGTTTATTTAGAGAAAAATGTCCAAAGAATCAATATAATACAGAATTTTACTGGCATGTAAATTGTAAGGGCATTACTTTGTACACACACACCCACGTATACACACACACTTTTCTACAAACAAGTGTCTCTTGTCACCTTCACTTTCCTATTATTAGAGAGTTCTGAGAGTTCCTGTTATTGGTAAAAATGTATGTTTGTTCTTTCTCTAAGAATGTCAGGTCACAACTTTCACAGAAAAATAATTTGTCCACACTGTTTAATTTGTATATTGTCACTTGCACACATTACTAAGCCCCAGGATGTTTGCATCCCTCTGTTGGATGCTCAGACATTTCCATCAATCGCACGGCAGATGCTGTTCAATCAGAATCCTTGGCTTTTTCTCTCGACTTTTTGGATGAAATGGAAGGCTAGTTAGGGGTTTTGTAGGCAGTGCTTCAATTTCTAGTGGAGCCACGTGGATAGCAATTGTCCTCCCAGGACTGATCAGTACTCATGTAAGGTAATGACCTGTTCTCACAGTGTCTATTCCATCAGGTTTTCCCCATCACCTTGGTGCATGAGAGCTGTGGCTTAGACAGACCTTCAGAGAGCATTCCCAGACCACCCTTTACTACTCCTGACCCATAGGAATGCTTTATTGTTCCAGGAACTTCCACAACAGTTCTACTCTGACCTATAGCTGAAATTCAAAATTTGATCTGAACCCAAAATGCTAACAACTCCTCAGGAGAAGCTGAGTTCTTCCACAAGGATTTGGAATAGCTCCTGGGTAACTGAATTTTGTCGGGAAGCCAGACATATTTCCATAGTTCTGGGCATGTTCTACTTCTTAAGACAAGTTTTGGCTGATATTTATTAAGTAGATATATGTGTCAAGCTTAGAGCTAAGTGATTCTGTATGTATTTTGAATGTAATTCTCACACAACTGCCTTGAAGAAAGTGAATGCTTTTAGTATGTACATTTTGCAGAAAAACTAAATTTTAGAGAAGTTAAGTAACTTGTCTAAGCTTGCAGACAGCATAGTCAAGAGCTTAAACCCTGAACTTTCTGACCAAAACTCTAATATAAACCCTAAGCTATACTGCACATTTTGGAATGTCAGTTACTCTCCACCTTTGTTCTCTCAGCACAGATGATCAGAAACCTGGAGATAGCTTTAGGGTTATAGAAAAGACTTTGGTCTTCTGGACAAACTTTTGAATTAATCAAAGTTAGGCAAAGTGTTGGTGCTGTCAATTACTAGATATACTATAATGTACTTCTCTGAATCTCAGTTTCTTTATTTATAAAAAGGAGATGATAGTACATGTCTTATATGTTTATTAGCAAGATTACATATGTAAGTGCATATGAAACTCTTAGTAAATAACTCATCTTGGCATCAAATCTTATCAATAAATATTCTTTCTTTTTCCTTTTCTTCTCAGATGGCTTAATGCCACCTGGGTATTCTTCAGGGTATACTGGAGTATTATGAGTTTAGGAATCTCTTGAAAGACCAAGAGCTCCCATAGTAGTCAACTCTTTCTCGTGACTAAACATCAAAAATTATTTTCTTGTGAAGTCTTTTCTGATACTTTAAGCAAAATCTCAACTTTCTCTCTGTTCCAGGGACTATGATGATTATTCTCACACTATTTCTCTCAGCAGACTAGATTGTTTGAGGACAGGATGTAGATTATGTGCTTTATTCCCACTAACTAGCACAAATTGTGTGCTATGTTGTGCCCAATAAGATTTTTGTAGATGTTTAAATCTCCTATAAAAGAGCTAGATGTTTCTAACTGAAAAAGACCCACAAGAAGTGTTTTGCTGCTCAATCAACTTCATGTAAATGACTGAAAAGGGACTCTCCCATTGTGCCACCCCATAGAGCCTTTGCAAGCAGGATGGTATACTATCCGAAATCAAATTCACTCATTGTTCTCTAGTAGGATTTTATCTGGGGCCCAGAATAAGGTAGAAATGGTAGAAATTCTCTTTGACACAAGTATTAGAGGCCCCAGAGACCAGCAACCCCAAAATGCATCTGAGGGACATTGCGCTGGGTGTTTTATCTTTAACCTTATTCCCTCTTGGTATTTATCTTGAGAATGAGTCAAGTGCAATAGCCATAGCAGGGCCAAATTATGCCATTCAAGCTTGAGGCAAAGAAATTACTTGGCTACTTCCTTGTCTTACATTGATGTTCTATCTAGAGGCAGAGCATTAGTACTTTGATCCTCTAAGTAATCTATATTATAAAGCTAAGGTAATCAATTAATTTGGTAAAATTGGTACTTCCAATTTTATTAGAAAACAAAAGAAAGGCATTTTTTTTTATTACTGATGATTAATATTAAGAAAAATGAATGCTAGTGTGATTTAATTTTCAATATAATAAAAATAAGATTATTAATTATTGTGGCTAAGTGATCAGTGCAAAATGCCAGACAATTTAATTCTGAAAACTCTTTTGGTAAACTACATTACCTGCTTTAGCTCTCTTCATTGACAGCTAATCTATTTTGTATGGCTTAGCCTTGAAGCAATGATGAAACATATATTTACTCTTAACACTTTTGTTCATATGAAGTAAGTATTAGAGGAATTTCAAAGAAACGATTTTCTCTCTGATGTTTAAGATTCTCTTCATCTATTTTTTGAATGTTGGCACCACTTAATGACATATCATTGATAATGACTTAATTAAAAAGATATATTGGTTTCTATATTAGAATACATAGACAATAAAGGAGATAGCTTTTTACTCTTGATGTAAATAAATCATGCTCATGGGCTAGAAGAATTAATATTATTAAAATAACCACACTTCCCAAAGCAATCTATAGGTTAAATATCATTACTATCAAAATGTCAACATCATTTTTCACAGAATTAGAGAAAACAATTCTAAAGTTCATATGGGACAAAAAGGAGCCCAAATATTCAAAGCAATCATAAGCAAAAAGAAGAAAAGTGGTGGCATCACATTGCTTGACTTTAATAATACTCCAAGTCTACAGTAATTAAAATATGATACTGGCATTAAAAAAAAGGACACATAGGTTAATGGAACAGAATAGAGAACCCAGAAATAAAGCCCACAGTTTTACAGTCAACTGATCTTTGAAAAAGTGGACAACAGTATACAGTGGGGAAAGAACATCCTTTTAATATTGGATTGCCATATGTAGAAGAATAAAGCTAGACCCCTATCTCCCACCATATACAAAGCAAATCAAGATGGACTGAAGACTTAAATGTAAGACTGAAGCTTTAAAAATACTAGAAGAAAACCTAGAAAAACACTTCTAGGCATTGGTCTAGGCAAAGAATTCACGATCAAGACCTCAAAAGCACAGGCAACTGAAACAAAATGAGACTTAATTAAGCAAAAATGCCTCCACACTGATATGGTTTGGCTGTGTCCCCATTCAAATCTTATCTTGAATTCCAGTGCATTGTGGGAGAGACCCAGTGGGAAGTAACTGAATCATGGAGACAGGTCTTTCCCATGCTGTTCTTGTGATTGTAACTCTCACAAGATCTGATGGCTAATATAAGGGGTAGTTTTCCTGCACAAGCTCCTTTTGCCTGCTGCCAACCATGTAGGATGTGACTTATTGTCCTTGCCTTCTGCCATGATTGTGAGGCTTCCCCAGCCCTGTAGAACTGTAAGTTCAATTAAACCTCTTTCTTTTGTAAATTGCCTAGTCTCAGGTATATCTTTATCAGCAGTGTGAAAACAGACTAGTACACACACATCAAAAGAAATAGTTAACAGAGTGAACAGACAACCTGCAGAATGGGAGAAAATATTTGCAAATTATATCATCTAACAGAAGGATAATATCCAGAATTTAAAAGGAACCCAAACAACTCAACAACAACAATAACAAAAAACACCAAATAATTACATTAAAAAGCGGGCTGAGGACATGAATAGACATTTTTCAAAAGAAGATAAAGAAATGGCCAACAATCAGATAAAAAAAATTCAGTATCACTAATCATCAGGGAAATGTAAATTAAAACTGCAGTGAGATATCATCTCTCACCAATCAGAATGGCTATTACTAAAAAGAAAACAAAATAACAGGTGTTGGAGAGGATGTGGAGAAAAGGGAACTCTTGTACACTATGTGTGGGAATGTAAATTAAAACAGCCTCTATGGAAACAGCCTGGGGATTTCATGAAGAACTAAAAATAGAACTACCATATGATCTAGCATTCCCCCTACTGAGTAACTAACCAAAGGAAAATAAATCACTGTATCAGAAAGATACCTGCACTTGTTATGTTTATTACAGCACTATTTGCAATAGCAAAAATATAGAATAAACAAAAGCGTCCATCATTGTAGAATTGCATGAAGAAAATGTGTATATACTTAATGGAATAGTATTCAGTGATCTAAAAGAAAAAAGTCATGTCTTTTGCAGCAACATGGATGGAACTGGATGCCATTATCTTAAGTGAAAGAACTTAGACACAGAAAGATAAATATTGCATGTTGTCACTTATAAGTGGGAGCTAAATAATATATACACATGCAAGTAGAGTGTGGAATGATGGACCATGGAAACTTGAAGTTTGTAGAGGGGTGGAAAGAGATGGATGATACGAGGTTGCTTGGTGGGTACAATATGTATTGCTCCAGTGATGGATACACTTGAGGCCCTGACTTCACCGCAATGCAATATATCAATGGAGTAAAGTTGCATTTATACCCCATGAGTATAGGCAAAAATTAAAGCTTTAAGCTCAAAACACTTAAACATAAAAATAAGCAATTTATATTGAATTTGGGATTCAATCATATCACTGAAAATGAGATACTGATAGAAACTCTATATCAAAGGTGTATTCTCCCATGTAGAAATCCAGAGAGAAACAGAAGAGTCCAGGCAGCTCCATTACCATAAGAGAGCAAGTTTGTTCCAGTTTTGCATCATCATCCAAGCTCTTGACATCCATCCTCACCTCCTGGTCCAAAAGGGTTGCTGACTATTCAGCCATATATTTTTTTATTTTATTCTGAAGTAAGCAGGTTAGGTAGAAGGGGTAAAATTTACAATCTTCCTTTCCCATGAAGACTGTTTTTGGAAGTCTACTTTTTGTACCATTTTTCAGAACTTCATCAAATGAGCCATATAACTTTTAGCTAGGCATGTTGCAGAAAGGAAATTAAGGAAATAGAATTAGGAGTCTTTATTCCAGCTATAATAATTAAAATTATAAACCTGATGTAGTAAAGAAATTAGTAAAAATTGCAGGTATTCTAAGAGCTTGTTATGTGCCAGGCATTAATTTAAGCTCTATCTGTACTTTTCCTTTCATTTAATGTTTAAAACAATCATATTTAAATGAGAAAAATGAGGCCAGAGAGGTTAAATAACATGTTCATGGTCATATAACAGTGGCAATACCAGGTCTGAATTCAAGATTGTTCCACACTGTATTGGTTTACTAAAGTAATAATAGATCAGTAGACCAGAATAGAGATTTATGAATGGGTCTGTCCATATGTAATCATTCAATATAAGATAAAGCTATAATATGGCCCTATGGAAGACAGTATGGAGCTTTGTCAGAAAATTAAAAACAACTACCATATGATCCGGCAATATCACTTGTGGATATATGTCCAGTGAAAATAAAATTTAAGATTTCTAAGAGATATCTGCACTCCTATGTCCATTGCAGCATTATTCATATATGGAATAAGATATGGAATCAACCTAAATGTACAAATATTCACTGATGGATGAACAGATAAAGAAAATGTGATGTGAGATGTGTGTGTGTGTGTGTGTGTGTAATAAAATAGTTATCATTCAGTCTTAAAAGAGAAGGAAACTGTCATTTGTGATACCAAGGTGAACCTGGAGGACATATCATAAGTAAAACTGATTAGGCAGAGAAAAACAAAGACGGCAAGATTCCATATATATATGAAATCTAAAAAAGTTGAACTCATAGAAGCAGAGAGTAGAATGGTGGCTACCGGGGAGCTGGGGTGTGGGGTGGCAGGAAATATTGGTCACAGGGTACACAGTTTCAGTTAGACAGGAGGAATAAATTCTAGAGATCTATTCTACAGCATGGTGCCTATTTTTCTATTTTAGTCAATAAGTTATATTTAGAGATTAAAGATTGGAAGGAAATTTATGAAAATATGGATGGTTTTAATTTCTGGGATTGGTGGAATTATGAGTTCTGTAATTCACCATATCAACAGACAGAAGAAAAACCATAGAATCATCTCAATAGATGAAAAACATGTATTTGGCAAAACTCAACATCCTTTCATGATAACACCTCTCAGCAAACTAGAAATAGAAGAGAAATTCTTCAACTGCGTATATGGCATTTTTGAAAACCAGCAACTAACATCATACTTTAGGAGTGCAAGACTGAAGATTTTACCCCAAAGATTGAAAAAAGGAAAGGGTATCTGCTCTCACCACTGCTATTCAACATTATACTGCAAGTCCTAGCCAGCACAGTAATGTAAAAAAGAAAATTTGTAAAAGACACACAGATTGGAAATGTATAAATAAAACTGTCCTGATTTTCAGATAATACGTATATGCAGAAATTCCAAATAATCTGTACTAAAAACACTAAATCTATTGAGTTGAGCCAAGTTGTAGGCTTTGAAGTGAGCAGACACACACAAAAGTCTATTGTATTTCTACATGCTACCTATAAATAATTACAAATTGCACTTTTATTTAAAAGTACTATTTAAAGTAATACCTCCCAAAAGGAACTACTTATGGGTAAATCTCATAATGTATGTGAATATTTTGTATGTTAAAAATTACACAATATCAATTAATATCCAATAAAACTTCAATAAATGATAAGATACACCAGACTTATTAATTGTAAAACTTAATATTCGGCCGGGTGTGGTGGATCATGCCTGTTATCCCAGCACTTCGGAAGGCCGAGGTGGGCAGATCACTAGGTCAAGAAATGAGACAATCCTGGCCAACATGATGAAATCCTGTCTCTACTAAAAATACAAAAATTAGCTGGGCATGGTCACACATACCTGTAGTCTCAGCTACTCAAGGAGGTTGAAGTAAAAGAATAGCTTGAACCCAGGAGGCAGAGGTTGCAGTGAGCCAAGATCTTGCCGCTGCACTCCAGCATGGGCACAAGAGTGAGACTCCAATCCAAAACAACAACAACAACAACAACAAAACTTAATATTCTTAGATATGTCAGTTCTATCCCAAATTGACCTACGGAATCAACACAATATCTATGAAAATGTAGAATTTTTTGTAAGCATCAACAAGTGGATTCTGAAATTTATATTGAAAAACAAAGTGGATAGAAGAACCAAATAAAAAACAACAAAGCTGGAGAATCTACGTTGCCTAATTTCAATTCTTACTAAAAAACTAGAGTAGTAAAGACAGCAAGGCATTAGTAAAGGGTAGATACACAGATGAATTGGAAAAAAATAGCATAGAAATAGACCAATACATATATGATCAACTGATTTTCGACAAATGTGCCAAGGAACTATCAATGAACCATTCATAAACTATTCAATGTACTGTCAATAATAAGATTTAGAAAATAGGATTAAGTATGGAGTCCATTAAAACTCAAAGCTTGAAGACGGCCATCTGGGAGCATACACTCCAATTGCCCTAAATAATACATAATTAACAACAGTGGGGTTTTAAGAAAAAAGGAAGATGCAGTTCTTAAGGTGTTTACCAATAATTTACATTAAAATAACACAAGCTATTGATGGGTTATGCATTGTTCTCTGTACCACAAATTTCAGGTACATAAAGATAATGGCTGAGGCAACTAGTCAGGAACAAAATGCCTTTAAACAATTTTCCCTGGGCAAGGGTTTAACGCGTAAGAAGTTACTGAAGTTCCATACTCCTGTCTCTCTGGGTCTGATAAATACTGCAAACTTCACGTAGCTCAGACTGCTCTGAGCTATTTTTCTTTCTCAGAACAAATGGTAGTGTTTTCAAAAAATGTGGCTGGAGAAATTGTGCATCCATGTTAAAAAAAATAGGAATCTCAACCTTTACCTCACACCATTTATAAAAACTAACACAAAGTAGGCCCTATATCTAATTGTAAAACCTGTAACTCTAATAGAACTTTTATCAAAAATCACAGAAGACATTTGTTGATTATAGGTTAAGCAAAGGTTTTATAAGATAGGACACAAAAAAACATAAACCATAAAGAAAACTTAAATAAATTAGACTTTGTTAAAATTAAAATGTTCTACTCTTTTAAATTCCCTGTTAAGATAAGTCAATACTTGGAGAAAATATTTGCAAAAAACATGTCTGATAAAGGACTAATATTCAGAATATAAAAACAACTGCCATATTTTAATAATAAGAAAACAACCTAACCCAAAGCTGGCAGGTAATTTGAAGGAACTTTTCATTACAAAAGAGATATGTGTCAAATAAGTGCAAGAAAATGTGATTAACATCATTAGACATTAGACAAATTTAATGGAAAACAAAGATACCATTACTCACAAGTTATAATGGCTATTTTTATTTTGAGACAGACTCACTCTGCCACCCAGGTTGGAGTGCAGTGGTGCTGTCTCAGCTCACTGCAACCTCCACCTCCTGGGTTCAAGCAATTCTCCTGCCTCAGCCTACTGAGTATTGCGCACCACCACACCCATCTAATTTGTGTTTTTAGTAGAGACAGGGTCTCACCATGCTGGCCAGGCTGGTCTCAAACTCCTGACCTTGTGAGCTCCCCGCCTCGGCCTCACAACGTGATGGGATTACAGGTGTGAACCACCACGACCGAGCAGAATGGCTATTTTAAAACAAAATGGCAATACAAAGTGTTGACAAGAATGTAAAGTAACAGAAACTCTCATACATTGCTGGTGGGAAAGCAACATGCTGCAGCCACTTCGAAAAACTATTTGGAAGTTTCTTCAAAATTTAAATGCATAGTTACCTCTTACCAAACCAAACTGGCCTGGTGACTGAAGTTTGGAGTGAGAGAAAAGAGTGTGTTCATTTGTAGGGCGCCAAGCAAGGAAAATAGGGAAGTTCATGCTTAAGACTCAACTTCCCCAATGGCTTGCAGGTCGGATTTTTAAAAGCAGGGATAAATGTCAGGGAAGCAAAAGTTACAGAGAAAATTGCAAATCAGTACCTCAAAGTTACACATTGGTTTGGCCTAAAAGGGCAGGATATCTTGAAATGGGGGCACTTACAGTTCATAGGTAAATGCAAAGATTTGCTGATTTGAATTAGTTAAGGAAGAGAAGCTTTGTTAAAAAATTTGGGGTCATGATAAAAGAATGTTAGCTATGGCTCATGGATGTGACTTTCTCCAGTCTCTTTAGGAAGAAATTTACAACAAACAGTGGTCAGAGTTCAGTCCTCTGTTGCCCCTTATCTGAGGTCTACGTGCCAGTTGATCCACTTGGAGGGAATCTGAGTTTTTGGAAAACACCTCATGGACATTGGTTAAGGTGCTATCTTTAGTTTTCATAGGGACCCACATCACATGACTCTAACTCCCTTGGCTATTTTAAGCTACAATTACCTTCTTGCTCATCAAGCTGCTCATTTACTTCTTAGGGCTCACTAGCTGCTTGAAATTCTTTTTGGAGGAATTCAAGATTTTCCTTTATCTCTATGTTTAGTGTGGAAGTCCCACAGCCCTCCACGAGGGTCCTTGCTCCGTCTGAAACTTATAACTCAGCAATATTCTTCTTAGGTATTTACCCAAGAGAAATGAAAGCCCATATCCACATAAAGACCATTATGCAAACATTTATAGCAACTACAGTTAAATATCCCAAAATTGGAAACAATTCAAATACCTGGTGAATGCATACACAAATTTTAGTACACTCATAGCATACAGTATAAAAGCTATAAAAAGAAATGTCCTACCAATATACCCAGCATCATAGATGATCTAAAAGCATAATGAGAAGTGAAAGAAGCCAGACTGAAAAGACAAAATACTGCATAATTTGACTATGTGACTTTCTGGAAAAGGCAGACATTAGATATAGGACACAGACCAGGGGTTGCCAGATGCTGGGAGTGGAGAGAGATGATGAGCTACAGAGGTTCATGAGGAAATTCCTTAAGATGAAAATATTTTACACATTGATTGTGGTGGTGGTTACATGGCTCCATACATTGTCAAATCTGAAGAACTGTACATCCAGTAGTTATTAATAATTTTACTGATCACTAATTATACCTCAATGAAACTGACTTAAAAACAACAAGAAACAGAATCAATGACTTTAGAAGAATTCAGATTGGCAGTCTCATAGAACCTCAGTAGCAATTTAATTCCTTCTGGTAATTGCTTCATGCTTTTCAACGCCCCTTACCTCCCACTAATAAAAGGATTTGGGATAGTGAACTATTATGTAGAAAGAAGTTTATTCCTTTAGATCCCTAGCATCTAAAACAGAACTTTCAATCTCCTTCACTATGGGGTCAAAGACATTGAGTCTGGTTAATTTTTATTTAGTGACTCACAAAATGCTGAGAAAAATGATGCTGAAGTTGAATAAAATTGAGAAATCCTGTGGAGTGGTAAGTTTTGCGCCCTTGTTTATCTTTGTTTAGCTTTTTTTTTTTTTTTTTTTTTTTTGAGACAGAGTCTTCTTCTGTCACCAGACTGGAGTGCAATGGCGCTATCTCGGCTCACTGCAACCTCCGCCTCCAGGGTTCAAACGATTCTCCTGCCTCAGCCTCCTGAGTAGCTGGGACTACAGGTACACACCACCACATCCAGCTAATTTTTGTATTATTAGTAGAGACAGGGTTTCACCATGTTGGCCAGGATGTTCTCAATCTCTTGATCACTTGATCCGCTTGCCTCGGCCTCCCAAAATGCTGGGATTACAGGCGTGAGCCACTGTGCCCGGCCATATCTTTAAAATAAGCCAGTTAACCTTTTTTAAAAACATATATCTGGTTTTTAAAAAAATATTATTTTAATTTTTGTGGGTACATAGTAGGTGCATATATAAATTGAAGACATGAGATGATTTGGTGCAGGCATGCAATGCTTGTGAAACAATCACATCATGTGGCCAGGTGCAGTGGCTCAAGCTTGCAATCCCAGAACTTTGGGAGGCCAAGGTGGGCAGATCACGAGGTTAGGAGTTCAAGACCAGCCTGGCCAACATGGCGAAACCCTGTCTCTACTAAAAACACAAAAATTAGCTGGGCATGGTGGCGGATGCCTGTAATCCCAGCTACTTGAGAGGCTGAGGCAGGAGAATCGCTTGAACCCAGGAGGTGGAGGTTGCAGTGAGCCGAGATCATGCCACTGCACTCCAGCCTGGGCGACAGAGCTAGATTCTGTCTCAAAATAGAAAGAGCTAATCACATCATGTAAAATGGGGTATCCATTTCATCAAGCATTTATACTCTGTGTTACAAACCAACCAAATATACTGTTTTGGTTATTTTAAAATGTACATTTAATTTTTTATTGACTATAGTCACCCTGTTGTGCTGTCAAATACTAGGTCCTATTCATTCATTCTTTTTTTTTTTTTTGGTACCTGTTAACCATCCACACCTCCCCCCCTGCACCCTCCTACTACCATTCCCAGCCTCTGGTAACCATCCTTGTACTCTCTATGTCCATGAGTTCAATTATTTTAATTTTTAGATACCACAAATAAGTGCAACATGTGAAGTTAGTCTTTCTGTGCCTGGCTTATTTTACTTAATATAATGACCTCCAGTTCCACCCATGTTGTTGCAAATGTCTGGAACTCATCCTTTTTTATAGTTGAATAGTACTCCATTGTATCTATGTACCACATTTTGTTTATCCACTCATCTGTTGATAGACAGTTTGCTTCAAAATTTGGGCTATTGTTAACAGTGCTGCAACGTGGAAGTGAAATTATCTGTTTGATATGCTGATTTCCTTTCTCTTCTTTCCTTTCCTTTCTGTTCTCCATAGTGCTTGTACTAATTTGCATTCCCACCAACAGTGTATGAGGGTTCCCTTTCCTCCACATCCTTGCCAGCATTCATTATTGCCTGTCTTTTGGATACAAGGCATTTTAACTGAGGTCAGATGATACCGCATTTTACTTTTGATTTGGATTTCTCTGATAATCAATGATGTTGAGCAAAAAGTATCAAAAACTTCTTCAATTTCGTTTTTAATTCCTTCATTGGCCTACTGGTCATTCAGAAGTATATTGTTTATTTCCATGTGCCTACATAGTTTCAAATATATCTTGTTATTGATTTCTAGTTTTACTTCATTGTGAGCAGAGAAGATGCTTGATATTATTTCAATGTTTTTTGAATGTTTTAAGATTTGTTTTGGGACCCTAACTTATGGTCTATCTTTGAGAATACATGTACTGAGGAAAAGAATGTGAATGCTACAGCTGTTGAATAAAATGTTATGTAAATATCTATTAGGTCCATTTGGCCTATACTACAGATTAAGTCTAGTCTGATGTTTCTTTTTGATTTTCTGTCTGGAAGATCTGTCCAACGCTGAAAGTGGGGGTGCTGAAGTTTCTCTAGCTATTATTGTATTGGGGCCTATCTCTCTCCTTATCTAAAACAATATTTGCTTTATATGTCTGGGTGCTCCAGTGTTGGGTGCATATGTATTTAAAATTGTTATATCCTCTTGCTGAATTAGCCCCTTTATCATTATATAATGACATTCTTTGTCTCTTCTTATAGTTCTTGTCTTGACACCTATTTTTTCAGGTGTAAGTATAGCTACTCCTGCCCTTTTTGTGGTTTCCATCGGTATGCAATATCTTTTTCCATCCCTTTATAATCAGTCTATGCGTTTCTTTATAGGTGAAGTGTGTTTCTTTCTTGTAGGCAACAGATAATTGGGTTTTTAAAAAAATCAATTAAGCCAATGTATGCCTTTTCATTGAAGAGTTTAGTCCATTTATATTCAATGCTATTATTGGTAAGTAAGGACTTACTCCTGCCATTTTGTTATTTGTTTTCTGGTTGTTTTGTTGTCTTTCTTCCCTCTTTCTTTTTTTCCTGTATTCCTCTTAGTGAAGGTGATTTTCTCTGGTGATATGACTTAGTTTCTTGCTTTTTATTTTTTGTGTATCCATTGTATGTTTTTTGGTTTGAAGTTACCATGAGACTTGCTAAAACCATCTTATAACCCATTATTTTAAGCTGATACCAATACTGTTTGCATAAACAAACAAGCAAAACCAAAACTAATACACTCATCTATGCCTTAACTTCATCCCCCCCACTTTTTAACGTTTTTGTTTCTATTTATATTTTATTGTACTATGCCTTGAAAACTCATTGTAGTTGTTATTTTTGATTGGTTCATCATTTGGTCTTTCTACTTATATACGAGTAGTTTACACACCACAGTTACAGTGTCATAATATTCTGCTTTTATGTGTACTTACTGTTACCAGTGAGTTTTGTTCCTTCAGAAGATTTCTTCCTTTTCTGATTGAAGGTATTCCCTTTAGCCTTTCTTGTAGGACAGGTCTGGTGTTGATGAAATTCCTCAGCTTTTGTTTGTCTGGGAAAATATTTATTTCTCCTTCAATGTTTGAAGGATATTTTCACCAGATATACTATTCCAGGGTAATTTTTTTTCCTTCAGTACCTTGAATATGTGATGCTGGTCTCTCCTGGCCTATAAGGTTTCCACTGAGAAGTCTGTGCCAGATTGGAGCTCCATTGTATGTTATTTGTTTATTTTCTCTTGCTGCTTTTAGGATTCTTTATTTTCTGACCTTTTTGAGTTTGATTTTTAAATTCCCTGGGGTAGTCTTTTTTGGGTTGAATCTGTATGGTGTTCTGCAACCTTCTTGTACTTGGATATTGATACCTTTCTCTATGGTTTGGGAAGTTCTCTGTTATCCCTTTGAGTAAACTTCTCACCCCTAGCTTTTCTCTACTTCTTCTTTGAGGCCTATAACTTAGATTTGCCCTTTTGAGGCTATTTTCTAGATCCTGTAGGCATGCTTTTTTTTGTTTTTATTCTTTCATCTCCTCTTACCATGTGTTTCAATTAGCCTGTCTTCTAGCTCACTGATTATTTCTTCTTGATCAATTCTGCTATTAAAATAACTCTGACGCATTCTTTAGTATGCCAACTGCATTTTTCAACTCAAGATTTTCTGCTTGATTTTTTAAAATCATTTCAATCCCTTCATCTCTTTGTTAACTTTATCTGATATAATTTTTTTTTTTTTTTAGATGGAGTCTCACTCTTATCCAGGATGGAGTGCAGTGTGCAATCTCTGCTCACTATAACCTCTGCCTCCTAGGTTCGAGTGATTATCCTGCCTCAGCCTCCTAAATAGCTGTGATTACAGGTACCCACCACCATGCCCAGCTTTTTTTTTTTTTTTTGTATTTTTCGTAGAGATGTGGTTGGGCCTTATGGAAACATTGGGGGTAGTCTGGTACTCCTCCCCTTGGGTCTATGGGGAGGAGTAGAGACCTCAAGTGATCCACTCATCTCAGCCTCCCAAAGTGCTGGGATTACAGGTATGAGCCACCACAATTCCTACTCTGTGTTCTTTAAATTTCTTTGAGTTTCCTCAACACAGCTATTTTGAATACTCTGTCCTGAAAGGTCACATATTTCTGTTTCTCCAGTATTGGTCCCTGGTGGCTTATCTAGTTCATTCGGTTAGGTCATGTTTTCCTGGATGTTGTTAATGCTTGTAGATGTTCTTCAGTGTCTGAGCATTGAAGAGTTAGGTATTTTTTGTAGTCTTCTCAGCCTACAATGTGCCCATCCTTCTTGGAAAGGCTTTCCAGATATTCAAAAATACTTGAGTGTTGTGCCCCCTTTAGAGGGCACCCTAAGCCCAGTAACTCGCTTCTTGCAGACTCATAAATGTACTGCCTTGATGGTCTTGGGCAAGATCCAGAAGAATTATCTGAATTACCAAAGATATTTGTTCTCTTCACTTATTTCTCCCAAATGAATGAAGTCTCTATGTCTATTCTGAGCCACCTGAAGCTGGGGGTGGTGTGACACAAACACCCCTGTGGCCACCACCACTAGGACTGTGCTGGGTCAGACCGAAAGCCAGAACAGCACTGGGTATTGCCCAAGGCCTACTGTATATACTCCCTGGCTATGGCCTACATTCGCTCAAGGCCCTGAGGATCTACACTCAACAGTGGCAAGACCAGCCAGGCTTGAGTTCTTTACTATGTTCTTCCCTTCAGGGGTGGCAAGTTCTCCCAGGCCTCAGATGTGTCCAGATGTGCCATCTGGGAGCCAGGGGAGTAGGTCAAAAACTTTGGAAGTCTACTTGGTGTTCCATTATACTATGGCTGAGCTAGCTCCCAAACCACAAGATGCAGCTCTTCCTACTCTTCCTTCTCCTTTCCAAAGGCAAAGGAGCCTCATCCCATGGCCACCACCACCATAGGCCCAAGGGGAAGAGTGCCAGACTACCCCCACTGTTTCCAGAAGGCCCAGGGTCTCTTCAGTCAGCTTGTGATGTATGCTGCCTGGCCTGGGACCACTGTTCAAGACACTGGGCTCCTCCCTGGCCCAGGGCAGGTCCAGAAATGCTGTCCAAGTGCCAACTTGTGGCATTGGAGACCCTAAGAGCTCACTTGGTGCATTATTCCCTGTAGCCAAGTTGGTACCTAAGGTACAAAACAAACTCCCCTTTGCTTTTCCTTCTACTTTTCTCAAGTGGAAAGAGTCTTGCCCCTTAGTCACCACAACTGAGAATGTGCTGCTTCTCACCTGAAGCTAACAAGTCTCAGAGTCTCACCCAAGGCCCAGGACATGGTAACTGGGTACTGCTGCTGATTATTCAGGATCCAAAGGCTCTTCAGTTAGCAGGTGATGAATCTTTCCAGGACTGGGTTCTTTCCTTCAAGGCAGCAGGTTCCCTTCTGGCCCAGTGTGTGTCTAAAAATGTCATCCGGGAGGTAGGGTCTAGAAAGGGGGCATCATAGCTCTGATCGGTGTCCTGTTCTGGTGGGGCTGAGCTGGTATCCAAGATGCAAGATGAAGTCTTCCCCACTCTTTCCTTTCTCTTCTTTCTTCAAGCAGAGGGAAGTGGTCTCTTTTGAAGCCATGAGCTGTTCAGCCTGGGGTTGGGGGGGAGACATGATGCCAGCATTCCTTTAGTTGCCCCAGCTTGTGTCTCAATAGGTCACATGCCCTTTTAGTCTACTGGCTCTGGACCTAGTTCAGCATTAAGACTCTACTAAAAGTTGTACTCCTTACGGCCTGGACTGCCTTTCAAGTATATTTAGAGCCCAAAGTACTCTAGCCTGCAGTGGCAAGGTTTGCAGGAACTCAAGTTCCCACAGCTGGAGTTGGTGATTCCCCCTCTGGCTAGGGCTGGTTTAAATGCGCCCTCTGTGAATGGGAATCAGCTGAGTTTGGCCCGCTTTTCCTTTCTGCTATTACAGGACAAGATGGAGTTCAATGCTTCACAATTGCTGCGCTCTTCTTCTTCACGGTGGAAAAAAAATGCTCTCTGCACCACATGGACGCTGGCCACTGGCCGCTGCCAGGGGACAGAGGAGCGGGTGATGCTGGTCATTCAAGACTTTTTCCTACCTCTTCGGTGCCTCTTTTCAACTGCACGAAGTTAAAACCAGGAACAGTGAGTGCTACCTGATTTTTCCTCTTATAAAGGTGGGGCTTTTTTTGTTCATTTTGTTGTCGTTTCTTCTTTCTTTTTCTTTTTTTTTCGTAGATGCTTGTTAAATTGATATCTTTGTGGAGGCGGGGGAGACAACTAGGGGAAATTTTTATTCAACCACCTTGCTTTCCATTTTACCTTTTAAAAGGTAAAGTAATTGCATTAAAATTGTTTAAAGAAGATAAAAAGATGAAGGGAGTTGGGAAACTTTTTAATATGGTCTATTTTTCAAATCTGGCTATTTTGTAAGTGCTAAGTATTTATTTTATTCTTTTTCTCATTTTAGTTTAAGTATATCCTTTAGTAGCAACACAACTAAGTAAAATACATAGCTCAAGAATTATTTCCCAAGATGTGAAAACCAGTAACAGTAATCATTTTTACTAACATGACCAATGGCCTCAATTTCGAACATAATTTTATTAAGATGTGAAGTTACAAGTAGGAATTAGGTGGGAAATTAGTTCATGAATGACTCTCCAAATTTACTTCCTAGAATTCTGTGTTTCAAAATTTCATGCAGGTAATATGTAGAAATCTAACTGAAATAGAGAATATTGATTATTTTTAAAATATATCCTTTTTATCTATTTTTATATTATTCAGTGCAATAAAAAGCTTTCTCATTCTGATAATTGGTATAATTCTAAATATCTAGTTAATTTGTTAGAAATGTCAGAAACATTACTATTCTCATCCCATAGCAGTCTGTGAGTTCCTCATTACCCTGAAAATTTTGTTCTTAGCGAAGCAGTAACTTCAAGAATGAGGCCAAACAAGAGTGAAACTGAATACTGAGTAGCACCTATCTCAGCCTTTCAAAAACGGTCTGTCTTCCATAGTCTGTGAGGGTCCAGACAACAGCAGCTGTATCGAGGGACTTCAGAGCTGAGGCATTGAATCAAAGCCTCAGTGTAGCTGAGAGCTATAGCACTGATTAGAACATGGCATGTCGGTTTCTCAGGTTTTAGATGTTGTAATTATTAGAGATAATTGGGCACGTGTAAATGTTGCAGCTATTTAAGCCTTCCCATTTCCCAGTCTTAGCATCTTTTATTCTTAGGGAAGATTTACCTCACACATTGTTTCTAGAGACATCTTCCTTACTTATACTGAAATAAAGCCTCTGGGGTTGTGAACAACATTTGGAGGAGTCCATCATTTGTCTCCAGAGAAGGCCACAGTGTTCCATCTCAATTGTATAATGTCCTAGAGGTACCCTAGACAGCAGCATCTCTGCCTAAAGTTTCTGCACTTGTAAATTAAAAAATAAGAGTGTAGAGAGGGTCATTATTCTTCTCTGTACCTGTTTCTCCCAGTTACAATAATTTTTGTTGTCTAGCAGAGCAGGAAAATAATACATACAGTGAGCTTTGGTAACATACTGAGCTGTCAGCATTAGGAGTGTTTGTGGCCGGGTGCAGTGGCTCACCCCTATAATCCCAGCACTTTGGGAGGCTGAAGCAGGTGGATCATGAGGTCAAGAGATCGAGACCATCCTGGCCAACATGATAAAACCCCGTCTCTACTAAAAATACAAAAATTAGCTGGGTGTGGTGGCACACGCCTGTAGTCCCAGCTACTTGGGAGGCTGAGGCAGGAGAATTGCTTGCACCTGAGAGGCGGAGGTTGCAGTGAGCCCAGATTGTGCCACTGCACTCCAGCCTGGTGCCTGGTGACAGAGCGAGACTCTGTCAAAAAAAAAAAAAAAAAAGAAAGGAGTGTTTGCTAGACAATGGTACCTTCTTGCTGTTGCATATTCAGTAAGAAAGGAAGAGAAGAGCATCTTTATGTGTAATACCACTGTCTTCCCTGTTGCAAATGCTTCACAGAGAAGTGCACTCTCCTATGTGGGCTGGGCAACATATTCTAGGTTGTGTCCAGTCCCTGATTTCAAAGTCCAGTGACGTGGTAACTGCTTTCACACTATTTTGTTTGAAGCCACTTGCCATGCTGGTTAGAGTTGGTAAACCAGCTACCGTTACCTCTAATGGCAACCCACTGGAATTCATTTTTATCTTCCTGATCCTGTTACATGGCTGGGGTGGTCTACATATGGCACGGTTGCAGAATCTTGAGCATGACCTAGTGTGCTCACACTTGGTTGTTTTCAACAGCTTGTACGAGATAGGAATTCCCTGAGATTCCTATTTGTACATCTCTATATGTCAAATGCATAGATAGTCCTACTGATTAAGAATCTCCAGAGCATGAATCCAGTGTGTAGACAGGTTTTGGAAGCACCTTACCAAGATAGGACAGGTTAGTATGGTTGCCTATTACTTGTACTCAATTTTCACATACTGACCTTGACATTTTTTTCCTTCAAAAAACATTTTAAAAAAATCGACGTCTACCCCTTTATGTTACTTTTACCGCCATATTTATGGGTCTGGATTATTGTATCAGCTACTTGCTTATCTCATTGTGATTTTCACCTTTTATATTGCATATCGTGTTTCTTACAGATTTATCACAAAGCTCATTTGATTGATGGCATAAAGTTACACGATTTACATTGCTACCATAGTCAGATATCCACCTATTAGAACAAACAAAGGGTGGAAACATTCATCCCAGGGCATCAATATGCCAATATCAGTCAGGATCTAGTTTCTGGGCTTAAAAGCAGAAAATGTGGGTAAAAGTCCTGGTTCTGTTACTTACCAGCTTTGTGATCTTGGTCTTCAATAAAATAAAGATGCTGAGCAGTGGTTCCCAAACTTGGCTGTGAATCAGAATCTGTTAGGGAGCTTATTAAAAATATAAGTTTCCAAGCCCCACTGCGGGCATAAAGATTAGAATTATCACATATGGAAGCCTGGAATTTATATATTTAATGGGCTTCACAGATAATTTTATGCATTTAACTAACCTTTGACTCTTTTTAGGGGACCTTTGGATGAGATGACTTTCAACATCCTGTCTAGATTTAATAATCTATGATTCTAGGTCAAAGAAATAAACAAAGGATATATTAAAATGAAGAGCATCTATTCCCATGATTGGCATACATTAGACATTTTGTTAGTGCAAGTTGATCCAGTAATATTACTATAACAACAGCATCACACATTAATTGTGCCAGACCTTTTTAGGTACTTTAAATTGCATATAATCTCATGTAATTCTAATCGTTGTTCTACCAGGTAGCTGCTAAATAGTCTTCTTCTTTCTGAGATTGCACAGCAGTTTGGCAAGAAGGAGGAGGAAAACCACTTAATACCCTGCCTGGCTTCAGTCAACTGATCCTGATTAATTCTGGCCCATTCACTGACAGTTTTCACACCTAGATCTCTGTACTCTTTCTACTGCTACTCCTGTCACCATTCCCAGCAATTTCAACATCCAAATGAATAATCTAACCAACATTGTTACCTCTCAGTTCCTGAACTTCCTCACTTTGGTAAATGTTTTCTCTGCCCTATTTCAGTTATCTGCTTCCATGATCAAACCCTTGACCTTGTCATCACAAGTAACTTCTCTAATTCTGAAGCTTCAACGGCAACCACCATTTCCTCTAACCATTCTCCTACTTAATTGTATTCATTCCAATCCATCTTCAACTTTATCAAGGCATCATTAAGTGAACCTACAACTCTCTCACCCTCACTGACTTCTCTCATTTCCTTTTGTCACTTTTTACCAAACTTAGATTTGATGTTCCATACTTACAATCAGTTCCTTGTAACCCTTCTCTTTGTACTGTATTAACTTGTTAGGCTTGATTGTTGTTTAGATGCAACTCTCAAGCTTACTCTGTGCCTATACTCAAAATACACATGGCTGGGGAAAAAGTCACAAAACCATGTAGACCAACATTGATGTAAATTTATGACCTAAGATTCATTTAAATGCATTATGCATAGTTCTTTTGCTTTTGGCTATCCCTGCTTAGCAAAACCACCATCTCATACCTTCTTCTCTCTCTCAAAATGTTTACACTTCACAACGCCAACTCATTTTCAGCTGATGGCTCTACCTTGCGGTTTCTTGAGAGAAAAGAAGTTTCCAGAGTAACCCCAAAGTATTTATATTTTTAAATACTTGCGGCTTCAACTATCTCCTCTGTCTCACATCATCCATCTTCTCTTCTTTTCTGGGGGAGTAGCTTACAATTCCCGTATCGGTGTGCAGTAGTAGCTCCTATCTTTACAATGAACATACACACAAATATGCCACCCCTGTTCTGCTCATTACCTTCCCATTTTAACATTCTTTAAAATATCTTGAAAAGTTGCCTATGGTTACTGAATCTATTTCCTTAGCTCATGTTCCTTTTCATACCACTCCCAGTGGTCTTTGCTTTTACTACTTTACAGAGACTGTTCTTTGCAAGCTCACAAAGGATCTTCTTGGCATCTTTCTTACTTGACCACTCAATTCTCAACAGACCACTCAGCACCAAATGATATTCTGGTAGAAACATATTCTTCCCTGGTTTCCATGACATCAGACTCTTGGTTTTCCTTTTACCTCATTGGCTGTTCCTTTTCAGTCCTTCCAGTCTTCTGCTTTGCTAGTTTCTCCCCTTTGAAGAAGCTTTTTTTTGAGATGGAGTCTCACTCTGCTGCCCAGGCTGGAGTGTAATGGTGCAATCTCAGCTCACTGTAACCTTTGCCTCCCAGGTTCAGACGATTCTCCTGTCTCAGCCTCCCAAGTAGCTGGGACTACAGGCACGTGCCACCATGCCTGGCTAATTTTTTGTATTGTTAGTAGAGACACGGTTTCACTGTGTTGGCCAGGATGGTCTCGATCTCCTGACCTCGTGATGTGCCCGCCGTGGCCTCCCAAAGTGCTGGGATTACAGGTGTGAGCCACCACGCCCGGCCTGAGGAGGCTTTTGATGCTATAGTGGTACGACATGGAGTCAAGGCACTCTGTTGCTCAGAACATAATGCACTCTGGCCAGTTTAGGCAGAAAGGGATGCCTTCTTTTAAGCAGAGAATTAAATATTTTAAACATTGAAAATAATAAACTAAAATAAAAAAACTTTGAGCTTCCACAAATGAGTCACTGAAGTAGGGATTTTTCCAAGAATGCTGCTATACCTGTCAAAATTAGGAAACTGTAGAATTTGGAGCTACTTTCAGAGTTGAGAAGCCAGGACTTACAGTGGCTGAATCTAGAACAACAGCAATATCAGCCCTCAAAATGACGCCCATGCCCGACCTTACTCCCCAGGCCTCAGTTCTGACCGCCACACTTGCACAGGTGCAGCTGATAGAGGGAACCTGAATCCTAGCTGAAACTCAACTGAAGGGAGCCTGGGAAGCATAGTTAGTAGTTTTTAAGATTCTACAGTACAGGAAGACACACTAGGAGGTTAGAATGGATATTGTGAATCAATCCACTGTATTTTCTGTAACCCCATTTACTTCTCTGTGCATGCCTAGAGACTTCGCTTAACCCTATGGATTTAAAGTCATCTGTGTTCTGACGATTGCTAAACATTAACTTCCAGCCCTAACCTATCCCTGGAGTGAGCTTCAGGCACATTTCACTCAGTATCTCCACTTGGATGCCTAGCATATATTTTCAACTAAAATCACAAGCACACTCTGATTTGCCAATCTGCTCCTCCCCATACTATTTATCTTACAAAAAGCATAACCTTATAGCCAATTGCTTCAGCCAGAAATATAGGGATTATCTTTGATTCCTTGCCTTCTATTACTCCCTGAATTCAGTTTATCAGCAAGTTATGCTGAATCTACCTCTTAAACGTGTCCCAGATCTGTGCTTTTCTCTCTCTTCTTCATCATCAACCCTATTTCAAGCCACCATTATCGCTTTCTGAGACTTCTGCAATAGCTTTTTAACTAGTCTCCCAGCTCCAATCTACATCCCACAGCAATCCATTTTCTATTCAGCAATGGTGATGTACAGTAATACGCTCTATACATTTCCCAATGCATTTAAAATACCTCTGGTCCTCTTAGCCTGACTTATGAAGCTCTCCATACCTTGGCTCCTGCCCAGCTCTCTGTCCTCAGCTCAATCACTTTTCCTGTTACCCACAAGTCCATACTGACCTCTCAGTTCCCTCAGTGTGCCTGTCATTCGTGCCTCAAAGCATTTACACTAATGATTTCCTCTTCATGAAATGTTTACCCTCTTGCTATCTGTACCCCTTCGCCCCCCACCCCCTTTATTTTTGGTTCTTGACATGTCGCCTCTTCAAAATGTTTAATGGAAGGCTTTCTATTGTATACCTGTTCATTCACCTTCTAGAACAGAGGCTTAAAAATCTTGAATTAATAAATTATGCCTCTGCATATGAGAAAATTGATACTTGAAGAAATAAGTTACTCAGATTTCACTAGCGAATGGCACATCTGGATTATAATTCCAGGTCTCTCTGACTTGGAGGCATCTGCTCCTAACCACTACATCCTCCTGTTGGGACTAGATTCCTGACTTATTCCTATGCCTATGTTTTGGTCCCTTCAAAACCATTCTGCTAATAAGCTTTAAAAAAAATCTATTTTGATACCTCTACTTTGAAAAACCTTTCCTAGTTCTCTATTGCCTACAGATTAAAGTGACAGCTCCTCTTTCTAGCATTTAAGGCTCACCTCACACCAACTTCAGCCCACCTATGAAGTATTTTTTCTGCTGCTGTAAAAATCGAAGTCTCCTGGTGTCCACAGTCTCCTGCTTGCTGGGTTTAACCCTGTGATTTCTTGCTTTTAACTCCCATCTTTGAAACTCTGGTTCTGTTTCCTGATTCTGGGTTTTGGCTTCCACCAGTCGGACACTCATTCATTAAGTGGATATTCTTTGAGGGCCGACTCTGTGCTGGACATTGCTAAGATTCAGGGCCCTACCCCTGAGCACAGCATTAGTAAAGGTTGTTTTCTAGAGCATCTCTGAATGCACATCTCTTTGGGTGCAATGCTTTTGAATGCAGTCCCTACTAAGCCCACTCTTTTGATGGCTCAACTTCTCATTTCATAAATTAAGGCTCCCCCTTGGCCTTGATTCTATAGTTTTCAGAAAATCAATAGCAGATGGTGTAAATCCTGCTATAAAGTTACTATGAACCAGCAGTTATTCTCCTTTTCTTTATCAGTGCTTGTAGGGAGTGAGTTAAAAAGAAGAGAAGTGAAAGAAAACTTCTAAGTGCTCTCAGACTTCCTCTGTAGAAACCCACTGCCATGCTGAGGCAAACTTTAGGAAGTCTATACATTTAATGAAATCCCATTAAAAACATGTAGCCTGTGCTGGGTAGCTTTTATGTATTTCTTGTAACATCTTTGCTGATTTCCCAAGGTACCTGTGTTCACAGAAGCTCCCCCTTTCCCTGTCATCCTGCTCCTCCTGCCAAATGCATTCTTTGAGGCCACAAGGCAAAGATTTAGACAAATTGCTACCATGGAAGCAAAATGATGCCTCCAAAACAGCACTGTAATTTTGAATCCTAGGAGGGGAGCAAACTGACTGAAAAAGAGAGAGTTCATTTTTGTTATACTTGAGGAAATTATGTTCAGTGATACAGAACAAAAAGAAGAAGAAAGAATAATGCATATTCCTTTATTATTTTTCTTTTGAAAAGTAGCATTGGTGAGAATTTGGCCATCCTGTAACTCCGTTGGGACATTTTGTCCATTGTTTTCAAAGAAACTATAAGATGTTACATTCTAAAACAGTTACGGTGGCTCCCAAAGTCTTATTCCTGTGCTCTAGATGTGTCTTGAGATACAGGGAGTTACGTGGGAGACTGACTCCTCAGAAATAGGAATCCTTTGAGTCCTTCTAGGAGTTTTCACTTGTAGTATTTATGGCTAAAACACCAGATAACTTGTGTCTCGGTTCTCCAATCACTACTTACAACATAAACTTGGTCATCTTCCTTTACCTCTCTAGGATTTATTTTTTCTGTTCATTAAACAAAGCACGTAACATCTGTATTTGAGGACCATTGTAAGGATTAAATGAATACAATGACAGGCTTCATCCTTTCCTTCTCCCTCTGAAGTTAGGTATTTTCTTAAGAACTGCAATCTTCTTTGGAGATAGGACTTTGTTCCTGAAATCTTATCTCTGCTTCTTTTTGCTATTTATTTTTGGATGGATGCAATTACCTGCTTCCTGAGGTTTGTGTATATGTATTGCTTCTTGAGGCTGTATTCCTACATAAACACCCTCTGGTTGCTTATTGCTAGATTCTAGACAGTCCGCTTGCCTATTGGAACTTCATTCATTCATGCCACAATTATTTAACGTCCAGATGTTCTATGCTGGGGAATAGGTTAAACACTATGGATACCAAGATGAAAAATGCAACTCTTGCATTGAAAAGGAATTGTATTAATCACTACAAGTCAGTATCAGATATTGGGAAGTTTCCAGTGGAGCCTTGAAACAGAACATAAAACAATTTAGGAAGAATTTTTTTAAATGAAAGTTTTGCTGGTCATCATTTGGATTCCTCACAAAGCAGACAGAGACAAGGACTTGGTTACAGGAAATATATTGAAGGGTCATTCCAGGAAGCATATGTGAGAAGTGAGGCAAATGTGGCTTGGAAGGGGGAAAGCCAATCATGAGTGTGTAGATGGGTGGACTGTGGGTGACTGGGGCTCACTTCTTCTGGGGGTACTCCAAGGAACCTTGCAGAAAGCAGCTCCGAATTTCTCCACTAAGCTATGGAAAAGCTGAGATATTTATCCCCTGACTGCTGTCCTTTGGTTAAAGAATGTCCTCAGGGTGTTGAATCCTGGCCATTCCAGGTTGCCCTGAACCTGAGCTTAGAAAACTCACTTGGGGCCAAAGAATGCTTTTAGCCAGAGAAGCACCAGTGGTGGACGCTGTAAGAGTGCCTGCAAACTCCCCCCTCAAGGTCTGTGAGTATGTCTAGAAATGAGCTGCGGGGACATGGGACAAAGCAGCCAGGGTCTCCTGCATACTTCCTAGTTTTCAAAGTTCAGTAACTTGCCTGATATTCCCTAGTTTATATTCTTGCTCATCTAATCACTGCTTCATTATTATTTGAATTGCAGTACCTACAGAAACAGCTCACTCATCCTAAACAAGCAAACATTTTCAAATTTATTTTATCTTAGATTTCTTAACTATAATTTATCTTAGTGGTAGATCTGAGTGAGTTCCCCAGGAGAGTTGAGATTTGCATGTTTGCTCAGAAGGAGGCTTCCCATTGTATCCTCTGCTCCAACAGTCAGGAACTGGCGGGGTTTTCTGCTCAGGGGTAGATAGTATGTAGGATAACTTTCCTTTTCTTTTTCTTTCTTATTTTTTTTGTTTTTGAGACAGAGTCTCTGTTGCCAGGCTGGAGTGCAGTGGCACAATCTTGGCTCACTGCAATCTCTGCCTCCCATGTTCAAGTGATTCTCCTGCCTCAGCCTCCCAAGTAGCTGGGACTACAGGCACACGCCACCATGCCCAGCTAATTTTTGTATTTTTAGTAGAGATGGGGTTTCACTATGTTGGCCAGGATGGTCTTGATCTCTTGACCTTGTGATCTGCCCACCTCAGCCTCCTAAAGTGCTGAGATTGCAGGTGTGCACCACCACGCCTGGCCTGTAGGGTGAATTTCTATAACCATTGACTATGGTAGACCTTCCCCTCTTACCTAAAGTTATTTTATGGTTTGTGCCACTTTTCCTAACGTGAAAATTATATTTAGATATGTTCACAACTATTTCACTTGTATAAAATTATTAAATTATTCTTTCTCTTTCTTGACTTCGGGAACTGAACATAAAGTGAATTTTATCAGGTCAGTGACCTTAGCTCCCACACTATTTCTTTACTGTAAACTTCACACTCATTTTGTTAAAGTATAAGTTCCAAAGTAGCCTCATTCCCTTACTTAAAACTTTCTCGTGACAAGTTAAGACTTTGGCATAGTACTCAAACCCTTAAGAGTCTGGCTTCATTTTACATTTCCTTCCAATGCAACTCAATCTATATTCTCTAATACTTCTTTTCTTCAGTTTACATTGTTCTCATTATTTGAAATCCATACTCACTTTCCTGTGGTCACTTACTGTAATCCTACTCATTATAAAAGACATGAAATAGTCATGACTTTCCCACTTGACTGCTACAGCCTCTGCTGATACACACAAAATTACAATGTCCTCTACCACATGATGACAGTGCAGGAAAGAAATTAGAACAAAATGAGGCAGCATGGAATCCAATTTCTCTGTACTTCTACAATTCCAAATATTCGCCACTGATTAATCTTGTGGCAAAATGACTGTAACCCCAAATCTGGATTGTTTTAAAACGTATTTTCTGAAACAACATATGGTCAAAGATGAGGAATAAAAGAGGTGACAGTTATAGCAACATAACTGCTATGAAACCTGCACAAAAACAGAAAAGTAGGATAGGTAAACAAGAGTCGCATAGCAACTACGTATAATGAAGCTGGGGTGACAGGAAATTCCCATGAACTCCAAAACACAAGCAAGTAGATAATAATTAAAAATGGCAGCAAGATCCATATGGCATCAGACATGCAGGAGGAAGGATGCTTTTATTGCATCTCAACAAAGCTCAGATACAAATCTGAGGTCAGGAGCTGAGTCAGGGAGGGGGGATCATGGCAGTCCCCTCTTCAGGGGTAAATGCAGGGGAATCATGGTATGTTAATCAGGGTTAGAGTGGCTTGAGCCCCAAGCACTTCTGAAAGTAAATAAAGGACAAAGTCTCCTACTGAGGAGAAACCTCCGAGAGTAGAGTAAAATCTGACCAAGACTGGGACCATAGGGCAAACAGAAGGGATGATCTAGACAGAAATGGTAAAGGAGAATTGAGCTACAGACCTAGCATGTACCAGAGTATAATCTGAATACTTCACAGACAGAGTAGAAGAGGGAGTTCCAGAGTGATTGAACTAGGAAGGCCATTCTGACCCAGCCTTACCTCCTAAGAGAAAAAGAAAATTCGTCTGTCTTAACATAAGAACAGAAAAGGATCATAGAACAGTCGAACGATGTTAATATAACTGATACGGGACAGAAAGGCACAGCTGCAGGGCAGTTGAAGTTCTGAGCCTAATATTTGAATATCCCATAAAAATTAAGAAAATGATAGATATAAAAGCTTTGGATAACCAGAATAAATGACAATTAGAAAAGCTCAGAAATACAATAATTTAGGGAAAGAAAATTTTAAAGAGAGATTTGTCAAATCTCAAGAAGGATGTAGAGATAAAAGAAAAAAGTCACATCAGAAATGAACAACAAACTGTAAAGGAACTCAGAAGTGGACAAACTCCACAGTTAATGCCTTAAGAAAAATTGATGATTGACAGAAAAAAAATTAAAACACAGTAAGTAAAGAGAAATACAAAGAATGAAAGAGAAAGTGAAAAATGTAAAGCACAAAGAACTCCTATGCATACAATAGAAATTGCCAAAGAATAATCAAAGCAAAGGAATAGAACAAACACTAGAAATCAATAAATATTGCCTGAGATAAAAAGAACAGAAGCCAGAAACTGAAAAGGGTTAGTGAATATCCAGGAAAATTGACCCAGAATGGTCAACATTGATTCATATTCTAGTAAAACTATTAGACTTTAAAGAAAAGGAATATAGAATCTCCTTTGAACATGCAGTCAAAAGGACCAAGTAACTTATAAGGGGAAGAATATCAGAGTTTTTGGCTTTTATGCCAGAAAACAAATTGAGTAATATATGTAAGATACTCAGGAAAAAAGACATGACCCAAAATGATCTTTATCTTATAAAAGCTAAATGATTCTGAGCTTCCAAAAATTCAAGAAATATTGTTCCTATGAGCATTCTCCAAAAAGTCTATTAGAAAAGAAACTTCAAACAGCCAAAATTGTTGGAGTGACATCTGCACAAGGAGTGGCGATGAGCATTAAATCTATGTTTTGTTGTAGAACTGGGACTAAATAATGCTTATAAAGAAAACTGTGTAGCATACAGCGATTGTATTCTCTGACAATAATAAAATATGGAACAAGCCTGGAAAGATTATATGAAAAAATAGAGTAGGTCCACTAATAGTCTTACAGGTTTTAATAGGGAATAAGAGAATATGACCTGAAAATAGATGCTGGGAAAAGAATAGATCTTTCCCAGTGGGGGAGGGGAGAAGGGAATACTGGATCATTTCACTGTTACTCATGATAGGAAACCAACAAAGAGAACCCTTAGGTTACCCCATAAAGATGGAACTAAGGATATTTCACAGCATAATGTATATCTTCAGAACAAAAACACAGTACTCAAAATACTCTAAGGTATACAATGCCAGTTTTAAGACTCCATCACAAAGATATGCTGCCAGTACTGTAAAAAAATAAAGATCTACCCAAGGCCATTTATTGTAGCACAATTTGTAATGGCAAAGACCATAAATAACCTAAATGATCATCAATAGGGAAGTAGTTGAATAACAGTGGTATACTTACACAATCAAATATTAAGCAGCTCTAAAAGGGAATATACATTAGTTTTTATACTTCTATACTTTATAATTCTATACTTCTTTAAAAAAGTTATTATGGGTCAGGCATGGAGGCTCATGCCTACAATCTCAGCACTTTGGGAGGCCAATGCGAGCAGTTCACAAGGTCAAGAGATTGAGACCAACCTGGCCAACATGGTGAAACCCTGTCTCTACTAAAAAATACAAAAATTAGCCGGGTGTGGTGGCATGTGCCTGTAATCCCAGCTACTCAGGAGGCTGAGGCAGGAGAATCGCTTCAACCCGGGAGGCAGAAGTTGCAGTAGGCCGAGATTGCGCCACTGCACTCCAGCCTGGTAACAAAGGGAGACTCCATCTCACAAAAAAAAAAAAAAACAACAAAGTTATGATACAGTTTGGATTTGTGTCCCTGCCCAAATCACATGTCAAATTAGAGGAAGGGCCTGGTGGGAGGTGACTGGATCATGGCAATGAATTTCCTTCTTGCTGTTCTCACAACAGTGAGTGAGTTCTCATGAAATCTGATGGTTTAAGAGTGTGTGGCACTCCTCCCTTCACTCTCTTTCTCTCTTCTTCACCATGGTAAGACAGGCTTGCTTCCTCTTTGCTTTCTGCCATGATTGTAAATTTTCTAAGGCCTCCCAGCTATGCTTCTTGTGCAGCCTACAGAACTGTGAGTCAATTAAACCTCTTTTCTTTATAAATTACCCAGTCTCAGGTAGTTCTTTACAGCAGTGTCAGAACAGCCTAATATAAGTTTAAAGACTAAAATATGGCTGGGTGCAGTGGCTCACACCTGTAATCCCAGCACTTTGGGAGGCCGAGGCGGTTGAATCTCTAGGTCAAGAGATTGAGACCACCCTGGCCAACATAGTGAAACCCCATCTCTCCTAAAAATACAAAAATTAGCCTGGTGTGGTGGCGGGCGTCTGCAGTCTCAGCTATTTGGGAGTCTGAGGCAGGAGAATTGCTTGAACCCAGGAGGCAGAGGTTGCAGTGAGCCAAGATTGTGACACTGCACTTCGGCTTAGGCAACAGAGAGAGACTCTGTCTCAAAAAAAAAAGACTAAAATATAAAATAATTTTGGAGTCTAAAATCTATGCTAATAGAGACTGCTTATATCTATAATCCTGAAGGTTTTTGCACTAGTACCCTCCCTTAGTCTTCTAGGGTTTTCTCTCTGAATTCTAAAGTGTGTGAAAGTTGAGCTAAGGACCAATATATAAAAAAAGTATTGGCTGAAGCAATTTACTGACACCAGTTTTAATAGCAATCGTGATAGTGATATTGCCAATTGGCAGAACAACAAAATGAAATCCAGGGTAAACCTTTTCTTAAAAATAATTGTCTAAGGGGTTGAAGTTCAGAAAGGCTGTGGATAACCTAAGGCCTTAGCCATGCTTGGAAATTGAAAATGGTAGTTGTACTAAGGGGAAAACACGTTTGTGTAATTTTCAGGCTGTGAGAAAGCAATTATTTTCATTGGTCAGAAGGATTACACTCTATAGTTTTTCATTCCTATTTTTCAAACTAATAGCTTCCAGGTTGTTTCACCAAGTCACCTAACTTTCAAGACAGCAGGCCTTAAAATACCATAATATTGTAATAGTTAGTGGAGAGTGAAGTGCTTGAAACTCTGGAACTCTCAGGAATATCCACTGAAAATATTTTAAGAATAAGGTTAAGTTATGAACAATTCGACTCTGAGACAGCATTTCTCAAAACAAGTTTCAAGAGTCACCAAAGTCAGACTCTTTAGGGCTGGGTCCTAAGAAGGTAAATATTTAAGGAGATCCTGCTACACGCAGAAGTCAAAGTCTACTGATAAGTTGTGTAAACATACAAAAGCAAGTGAATAGTATCATGTCAGCTCTAATAAGAATGATACTGATAGTTTCCGTTTACAAAATATCTTTTGTGTACCAGCTTTGCCCACATTATTTCATTTAATACTTGTTACAGCTCTAAAAGGCAGGTGGCTATTCACTGTTTTATAAATTTGGAAACTGAGAGGTACAGACCCTGGGTAAATGGCAGAGTCAGGCTTTCTACTCATGTTGATTCTCGTTGTAGTATATTTGATGGTCATTTAAAGTGGCTCATGTTTAATTTTAATGGTGATGCAGCTCTTCCAGTGATCAGATATTTATAAAAGCTACTTAAGTATTGAGTACTCAAGGTCTCTAATGCCTAGATATGTTGGCCCTTTGAAGATAAATAGAAGTATAAAACATAATGCCTTTCTTCAATGAGCTTACAATTTAGAGTGAGAATGAAAACATATAGGAAATAGATGTAAAACAACAATGTAAGATAGCTTGGAGGAGGAGGGACCCTTCATAGTGCCGGACTTGGGAAGGTGTCCAGAAGACATCTACATGAAGAGTAAGAAGGAGGACATTCCAGACAGTTAATATTTAAGACAGTTAAATTTTACAATCCTGCTCTAAGTCACTTATATTTAAGTCATGAATCCATTTGTCATCCTAATCTTTAAGAGATCTCCAATTAAAATCGTAATGTCATATACAATGGTGTATATAAATCTGTCCATAAGAAATTACCCGGCTCTATTTGCTTGACATTTTGGCAGTTCTTGAAGGTGGGTGAGAGATTACCTTTTCCGACTCCATTTTTCACAGATGAAGAAACTCAAGTTTAAAAGGTAAAGGGACTGTCCAAGGTCATTCAATTTGCCTATCACAGTTCAGTGAAACAATGTTAGTTATTGTCAGCACTGGAATTGGTTTTCAACTTCTGCTCATTGCCCTTTAGCAAGAAAAACCGTAAGGGATATATGCTTTAAAAGAAAACACATTCCTAAAGTCTTCTAGGAACACTCAGTGGAAATGTGTTATGTTTTTATATCACTTCAGATTATAGATTGCTTTGTTGCTTCCAGGTCGTAGTAGCATGGGATTTATAGTCAGGACGGGGGAGAGAACAGAGATGTCACATTACTGTCTACCTAACACAATTCCATAGCATCTTTGTTTTGAAGAATTCAATAAGCTTTGCAAATATGGTTTAACTAAGCTTCATTGCAGGGCAATCTAAGGTAGAGGAAGGCAGGAAGGATTTTTAAAAAGAAACGTGATGTTTGGAAAATGAAATAGTTGTGAGGAACTCCTGGATTTCATTGTCATTTATTGATCTTGAAGGTGGGTTAGGATCCTTCTACAAGTGATGCACTGCACAAAAAATGATGACCCTTTTCTCAATGATGCCATAATATTTTTAAGTCAAACATATGTATTGTCTTTAAATAATTGTTTCATTCTGTTAATTCAGAAAACATCTACTGAGTAAGTGCATATATAAGGCACTTTGGTACATATTGTGGATTAAATTAGTAAACTAAAAATGAATCTTACAGTTCCTTATAACAAGGAACCTACACTCTAGTAGGGAAATAAGAAAATGTATGAAAATCACTGTTATTCACAGTATAGCATAAGTGTTATATCGTCTATGAAAGAACAGTTAAAAGCTCTATAACAGGGGAACAACTTTAAGAAAGAGCACTCATTTTTGGCTTTATGTCAATTAAATTCATAAGGTTGAAGCTTAGGAATCTTAATATTATCCTTTTTTTATATTCTCTGTTTTTACAAATAACTTGGATAAAGGTTTAGATTACATGACAATCAGAATTGTCAATAGTATGAGGCTTGGAGGGATAGAAGAGAAGTTGGATGATAAATTTGGGATCTAAAGTGATATTAATAATGTAGAAAGATTAGCTACATTTAATAACAAGACATGTAGTGAAAATAAATGTAAAGTTCTGTATTTTATGCAAAAAAAAATCAACACTATGAGTTTGCAAAGCTATAGCTTCATTTGGAAAAGAAAACTGTAGTAATAATAATAAAAACTTGCATTTATTGAATTTAAAATATGTGCCAGACACTCTATGCTTTATATATCATCTCACTTAATCTTTACAATAATCCTATGCAATGGGCCTGTTGTTATCCTTGTTTGATAGATGAAGATACTAAGCTTTGGATAAGTTAAATAATTGGCCTTAGGTCAACTTGGCCACTGTGTCTGTATTTGAAGTATGGTCTGATTTATAGCAGAGTGTGGACTTTCCTTAATTTCTCAATTATGACAAGTAGGAGTATCCTCTGGGTACTCAATTATAAAATAATAATATAATAATAATTTGATTCTGAGCTCCTTATCAGACCTTTCTTGTGTAAAATGCTAGTTAATAACATACACATGAATAACTTTATGTGGTTTTTTAAATTAAAAAAGTTGTAAGTACTTTATAAAAAATCATGTATTTAATATGTTTCATGAGTTATGTTTTTCTAGATGTGTTTGATGGAAAGAAAATTTTATGTCATTAACATTTTTAATGAAAATAATCCTTGATAGAGTGTATTATGACTTTTAAGTAACCACTATTATTATTTCTGCTGAGTGACCCTAACATCTTCATTAGCTTGCATTGCATTTCTAGAGCTTTTACCTTCTCGTCCATTTGTTCTTCTATCCGTGGGATACTAAACCTAACTTAGGTTGCATGACATCAAAATATGTTTTTATAAATCTCACTAACAAATAGGATCTCTGCTTGGCACTGTGATCATAGAGTCATATATATTTTAAAGCATAATTTAAAATCACCTTCCTGTGTTAAAAAATAGCATTTAAAATATCTTTCTAAGGACCAAGCATTTAAAATATTGCAATCGATTAATAACTTTCATGTAGTTATCTGTCTCTCCATAATAAGTCTTGCATTGCCTTTCTACTAATGAGCACATTTATACTTCATTTGTATAAACAAATACTTGTTTAAACGTGACCTTGGAAAACAAATTCAGAAAAGATGATAAGTCTTATGTGACAGCACAACACAGACTTAAAAAAAATCTTTAGTAAAACACAATCTAGTTTCTATGCCCAACTGAAATAAAGACTAACTCTTGTAAAAAAAAAAAAAAAAAGTGACACCAAACATCCCAGTTATAAAGCAACAGAAAACTAAGTTAGTATCAACAGGGCCAAAGCAAAGACCTCTAAACTTCGCTGTCGGTAGTGATAGCCCTGGAGCACTCCATGACCCACTCTCTTAGGACAGAAAGAGATGTTTATGCGGATAGTCTAAATCACCATTTGTCCTTCATTTTTCCCGCCTCATTCCAAGCAGAGATTTGGGCCAAGGCTGAATGCTTAAGCTGTTTAAAAAGAATTTCCTTCCCAGATTTGGCTATCTAAAAATAGCACAGTCCTGAGAGAAAGAAAATATGAAACTCTATCTTAGATGGAGAACAGAGATCAGGAAACCCTTGGATTGTGTTGTCCCATTTCTACACACATCCACAGGAATGTGGCAACGTTCAGAGATGCCAGAAAAATGGTGTCTTTGTGAGGCAGGACCACATGCATTCATTCATCCAACATTCATTGAAACTTTCTATGTGCCAAGCATGGATACAGACACTTGAAATACATCACTACACAAATAAAATATCACTGTCTGTCAAGAATGTATACGCTAGTTAGAAAAGACAGTTAATAAACAATGATAGTCACAGATACAAACAGAGCATGTTCAAATGCAACAATTGCAATAACAAAAGCAATGTGTTAGGGACTGACAGGGACAGCTGACAATTTCAAATATAGTCAATACAATAGGCCTCACTGAGCCTTCCTCTCTTTGAAAAGGTGAAACTTTAGTAAAGACATTAAGGAGCTATGGAGATGATAAGGAGGAAGAGTGATTTAGGCAGAGCAAACAGCTTGCAAATGGCCCAAAGAAAGGAATGTTTTTGAAGCTGTTTTTTTTTTTTTTTGGAGACAGAGTCTTGCTCTGTCACCCAGGCTGGAGTGCAGTGGCATGATCTCAGCTCACTGCAACCTCTGCCTCCCAGATTCAAGTGATTCTCCTGCCTCAGCCTCCTGAGTGGCTGGAACTACAGGTACCCACCACTATGCCCAGCTAATTTTTATATTTTTTAGTAGAGATGGGTTTCAAAATTGTCTCAATCTCCTGACCTTGTAATCCACCCGCCTGAGCTGCCCAAAGTGCTGGGATTACAGGCGTGAGCCACCACACCCAGCCTATTTTTGAAGTTTTTGAGGATGAAAAGGAGGCCTGAGTAGCGAAAGGAAGTGCACGTTTGTGGAGAGAGTGGTGAGAGAATGCTGGTCTTGCTGCCATTGTAAAACTTGGTTTTTATTGAATGAAAGAGTTTAAAGGGTTTTGATCCAAGGAGTGGTGACATAATCTTTGTTTTCAAAGGATCCTGGTGGTTACTCTTCTGAGAATAGACGCTGGGAGCATGGGGAGACAAGGGTCGAAACCAAATGACTAATTAATAGACTAAACCAGGGAACGTATAATTGCAGCTTGAACCAATCAATAGCAGTGAAGGTAAAGAAAAATGGTTCAATTGTGGATCTAGACTGAAGGTAGAATATTGAAGGATTGCCTTGGATATGAGATGGGAGAGAAAGCTCACACTTGATAATAAAGAATCAAATATCTCGGCTATAGGGCTCTTAGTGTTGTAGAAAAATCATACCAGTTTCACATGCAAGTAGCAGTGCCTGAAAGGAATACACTAATTGGGAAAATGAGGATGTCATTTGTAACAACTCAAAGATGAAAAGTCTCTTTTGATTTTTCTGGGCACCATAGAAAGCCCTGAAATTTTTACATGACCCAAGTGTGGGAGAGGGGGGAAGCTTTAACAATTTAAATTGCCTTTCCCAGAAAATGTCTAATGTAAGTAGTCCAAGTAATACACACTTACACATGTCATTAAGGCACAATTTGTGAAAACAGTCACAAACTGAACACACCTGTGAAACATAAGCAGCTCTTTGAAACCATTGCTTCGTCTTCTCTTTCACTTACTACCCTGGTCGACTGTAACCACCAAACTGACTTCTAAGACCATAGCTGAATTTCGTATGTTTTTATATAGCGGGGTATGCTTTGGGGCATAACTTCTTTCAGTCAACATGTTGTTTGGGGATCTATCTATATTGTTGCTTGTAGTTATTGTTTATTCATTCTCTTTGCTGTACTCAGGGAGAGAGAACTTTTTTCTATAAAAATCCAGACTGTAAATATCTTAGAGTTTGCAGGCGGCATATAGTCCTCGGTTGCTGTTATTCTTGTTTGTTGGTTGGTTTTTGTTGTTGTTTTTAAAACCCTTTAAAAATGTAAAATTTATTCTTAGCCAGTAATAAAACAGGCTGTGAGCTGTATTTGACCAGCAGGCTGTAGTCTGTCAGCCCTGCTCCACAGCAGTCTGATGTGGCTACATTGCCATGTACTAGCCATTCAACTGTTGAAGGGCATTGGGAAAGCTTCTAGTTTGGGGCTTGGGAACATTTTAGTATATGTCTTTTGGTGCAGATATGTACACGTTCTTATTAAGTACATACCTAGAAATAGAATTGCTAGGTACATAGTGGGATCTCATTGTGGTTTGATGTGCATCTTCTTAGTAATCAATGAAGTTAAGCGCCTTCTCATACTATTTTGTTGGCCATTCATACATAAAAGTCAAATGAAAGTAAATAAAAAATATGAAAATTATGAAACATAATTTTTAATTTGGAGTGGCTATGATTATTTAATGACATTCCAGTGGCTTCCATTTCACTTAGAATAAAATCCAAGCACCTTATTTTGGATTGCAAACCTTGACAGGATCTGACCCCAGTCCCTGCTGACCTCAGAGACCTACTTTCATGTCAGTCTCCTTTGGATCAAAATCTTCAGCTATTATGACCTTTAAAAAATTCTTAAACATGTCATGTTCCTTCTTGTTTCAGGACCTATGCACTAGCTGTGTCCTCTGCCTGGAATAATCTTACCTTGATCTTCCTATGATTAGCTCCTTCTTTTCATTCAGGTGCCTGTTTAAATGTCACTTGGTCTGCAAATCCTTCTCTGTTCACCCCATCTAGACAACCTGCCAGTCACTCTCCTTCCTATCCATCTACTATAATTCTCTGCCTGCCACTCATTATTACTGAAAAGTTTAGGAATCATATTTATCTTATTCACTAGAATAGTGCCTACACAGAGTATGCCCTCAATAAATGAGTGTGCATATGAGATATGTCAGTTATGAGTTTGAGCCCTTCTCCAGCATTTATTAGAAAAGCATCTCTACCAATAGTCCCAATGCATAGTCACCGGGTCTGAGATATGACTTGTTACCAAGGTGGACTGACTTGAAAAGATGGCATTGGCTTCTGATCAGGTTTCCTTCAGGAATCTGAGCCAGGAAACACAGAAGGAATTGCCAAAAAACAGTGAAGTCTGACTCTGAAAGATCATGAAGCAGGACTGTGGTTGGGGACATGGTAACAAGGAGTAAGGAGGGAAGAACCTGGAAGTCAACAGAGGAAGGCAGCTGAGAGTGAAAGAGAAAGACGCATTCCCACTTGGAGTAGCTGGGAAGCAACTGCAGGTCACCGGAATGAAGTTCTCTCACAGCCTAGTTCTCTAGAGTCATTTCGGGTCTAGAGAAAATCCCCAGATCCCTGAGACCCACACTACTGTGGCTTCTCCATTAGAGTTCCATGGGATTTTGCTTGGACTTAAAACAAGTCGTCCTTTGTTGGTAGTAGCTTAAACAAATCCTCATTCCTTTGATGCAAACAGAGTCTGACTATAATATTACAGTGGCCTACGGGTGAACACTTAATTATCAGTTGATTAATATTTATTTATCGAACATAAGATCAGTTCACCAATAAGAAGGAATTGAACAATGCCAAGTTCAAGCTATTGGGTATGGGAAACTGGGACATGGCTTTACAACAAAGTAAGGACAATACAGCTGCAATATTTTGTTTGCTGCAAGTTCTTCCCCCTCTTGGCAGTCAGTAGGTACCTTGCATTTCAGTGATAATCTGCAGCCCCCTGCAGTGAGCACAGCAGCCTACACCTAATCAGGGACAATCATAAGTAAGGATATTTTGCACCATTTGGCTATAATTAGACCAGCTTTCTTTTTAGTGATTCATTAGTATGATACTTTGCTTTCAGAACTAACAAACTCAATCTAAATTCCTCCGTAAGTAATGGCAGAGTTGTGGACCAAAATGAGAACTATTGATAGCAATAAGAACGACCAAAAAATGAAACAGAAAGGGATATTGCTCAGTTTTCCTCCATTCCCAAATTGCAAATCGGACAAATGCAGCAACTGTCTACCGGTACTGTTTAACAATAACCTCTGTACACTCTGCTCTCAAAGAAGAGCTGGCTGACAATTAGACTCTCACAGCGCTGTTAGACTTGCTCATAAAAATATTTTAATCCCAATTTCTCCTTTCATTTCAAGAAGGGAAATATCATAACATGAAATCCACACATCCTTCACCTGGCCATCGTCTCCTGTTTTTAGTGTATGAATCATATAAATTTCTTAGCTTTTAATGGAGCCAGCTTTCACATACAGAGTATTTGTAGCCATTGCCATTTCAATGTGGAGAAAGCAGTCACGGTAATAAGAAAAGGAATATCTGTTTATTTACTGAAATAAAGATTAAGTATTGAATAAGCCCTCAAATGAAGGCATATTGTGGGTGCTAAGGAATGATGACTGCAAAGATCTGGAGACAAAAGAGAGTAGTGTCTGTATTGAAACTCTCCTCAAGTCCAGAAAGTTCTTCTTCGGTTTTCATTATGAATACAGATCGCTTGGGCATCTTATTATCTGATTCAGTAGTTCTTGAGTGAGGCCCAAGATTCTGTTTCTCACAAAACCCTACTGACGCAATGCTGCTCATCAGAGGAGCATGCCCTGAATTGCAATGGCCTAGGGATGTGCTCTCCAATGGAAATATAATGTGAGGCACGTTTAAAAAGTAAAAAGAAATAAATGAGGTTAGTTTTAACAATATATTTCATTTAACATGTATCTAAAATATTTTAATATATAAATGACATATATTAATGAGATATTTTTCTCTTTTTTTAAAAGTATACCTTCAATATCTGGTGTATAGGTTACACTTACAGCTTATCTCAATTTGGATGACTCACATTTCAAGTGCTCAATAGCTTTCATATTGGTGATATGAGTCTAGAGGATAATTCTTACTTTGAACTCCAGGAACATGCATGAAACTATAAATCATTGGTCAGTAGCTCCCTATCCCAGTGCGTTCTGTAATCTATCACAGCATGCATTTGGCTCGTTGACTTTTATGTGAAGCTGAATATTCAGATTTAACCATGAGAAGTTATTTAGTGGGTGTGTGAGGTGAGTTTAATGAATCATTAGTACTCTTTGACACCCTATAATTGAGAGAATTAACTTTTTTCAGATTGCTAAATCTTGAAAAGCAAAGAGAAGGACCAGACTAAGTATATTTGTATGGGAAATAGTGGAAATATGGAGGAAATGAGAAATGGTATGAAAAAATAGACCAATTGAGAAAGTAAAATGACATGAGATTTCACAGTAGGGCTCTTTGGACAATGGACGAAGTTGGAAAGGGCTGAGAGTGTTATCTTGAGGGGTGAAAGGCAAATAGGCATAGTGAGCTACACAGCATACTTAGAATTAAAGTAAGGTGCCATGTGAATTCATTTTGAAATCAAAGAATCAATATACTATAGCGTATCATCATTGCTTAAATTTAAAGTAGTGCATCTAAATCCAGAGTGGGAGTGACTAGTGTCTAAGAATCATCGGGGAGGACTTTTGTCTTTGTCAATGACATGCAAGCCTACAGAGATTCTAATTACTTCCTCCTCCCAACTCAGCCGGATTACAGAAGGCAGTAATGACTCACTCTTTGTAATTGTTACACAATGTATCTCTAGAGTCAAAAAACCATGTATTTTAATGTATTCTTGATTAGATTTTATTTATTGTAACCAATAGTTTATTCAGTCTTTGGGGGTAGAACATATACCAATACTAAATTTGCACTTCTGTTTTTCACTTATAATTGATTCATTAATTCCTTTTTCAAATTATTTATATTTATTTATTTTTTTTGAGACAGAGTCTTGCTCTGTCTCCCAGGCTGAAGTGCAGTGGTGTGATCTTGGCTCACCACAACCTCTGCCTTCCGGGTTCAAGCAATTCTCCTGCCTCAGTCTCCTGAGTAGCTGGAATTACAGGCACGTGCCACCATGCCCAGCTAATTTTTGTATTTGTTTTAGTAGAGATGAGGTTTCACCATGTTCACCAGGCTGGTCTTGAACTCCTGACCTCAAGTGATCCGCCCCACCTCGGCCTCCCAAGTGCTGGGATTACAGGCCTGAGCTACCACCCCTGGCCTCATGCCTTTTTTTAAAAAAAAAAAAACATACGGCTGGATGCATGCTACATAGAGTAAATCGGTTACTCTTCACCATTTCAAGAAATTTCTTTTCCAAACCTTTGAATTTAGGTATCATTTAAAGATCCTATTCTGTTAACTTTCCTCTGCCTTCCACCCTCGAGAATTTTTAGGGTACATAATTTCATGTTGTAGCTAGATCTCTCCCTGCAGCAATAAGAAGGTATAAATACCCATGTTCAGGATAATAAAACCTCATGAATGCCAACCGTGCAAATTTAGAATGTGTATGAATTCAGACATAGTTAGAATCACCATTTATTCTTGTGGCACCGTGCATTCTTATTGAATGCACACAAATTTAATCTGCAGGTTTAATCACACAATTTAAATCTATTTAAGCATCTTGATCATACCAAATTTTATATAATGTACTTGTTCATAAATAATCTTCTTCCTTATATTAAGGCCAGTGTGGAAGGACCTCTATGTTTCTGCGTTCATTAGCCATTAATTGTATGCATATATAACTCTGGGTCAGGAAATGAAATTTAATTTAAGACCTTCTATAAAAGTGATATTCTATTAATTTACTATGGTCTCCTTTCCAATTGTGTTATTAGAGAAGTTTTATCTTTTCTGAAATTTATTGTTCCGTGCAACGTGGATTGGAAAGAAATCTCCTAAAGATTCTTAAAAGTGTGTGGTACGTTGAGCACTGAAACCCACACGCAGTAAGGGTATAAGTCTTTTCATGCATTAAATGCTATGAGGCTGGAGTTGAGGGTCTTAATGTCTTATGTTTAAGGTTTCTTGACTTTTTCTTTTTATTCAGCTGAAATGTTCTATAGAAAACAAACAATAGCAAAGCAAGAAACTAAATAAACTGTGTTATATAGAGCTTCAGTGTCTGTGCTGACCACAAAACTGTCTTAAATTGAAAGCTCATTCCTTAAAGACTAGGCTTTTTAAATAGACTCTAGTCAGTAATTAGCCTACACATCTTCATGCATTTGCTCGTAGGCAATCTAGAGTCTTAACTTCCAACTTCATTTGCTTAATGGAAAATACCCAAGTAGTCATTTTCACATGTCCTTTTATTCGTATCATCTATTTTTGATTATGAATATTTTCATCTAGTATGATGGGTCAGTATATAATTTCTTTTCTGCTTATGTGTCCAGTTCCTGAGGTTTATAAAAATCACTTTTAATCAAGGGGTCTGTTGCTTGGCCACACTAGGAGAGGTCCAGGGTTATACAGCATTTGCAGAATTTGGTTGCTTTCTTCACTTCTACTATGGCTTAATGGGTTATGTTTTAGAAGTTCATTCTCCTCCCACCTAAGTCATACACTATTAAATGAATTTATTTTAATTGCCTTATTCCCATTTTCATCACATTGTCATAATTTATCTTCATGCTTAATTTGTTAGCTGCTTTAATGGGGGGGGAAAGTGTTCCCTGGTCTTTCTGTTTCTAAGCATCGGAATTGGATGGGTTATGTTAAAGATGCTAATGAAGACCAGCTGATGGCGAGTTGTTGATTGTGAATTGGTGAGCCTGCTAAAAGAAGGCAGGAAAAAAATCCATAGCTTCAATATTTTAAAGAGATGGAATAGTTGAATCATAAATTGAGGCAGTTTTCAATATAAGCAGAAATGTGACAACCAGAATGACTTCAAACAGCTTATTTTTATTTTTCCAATTGATATTGTCTGAAAACTGTATCACTATGCTCTTACCTAATAGTAGTAATTTTGATATAGTTATTTTTGACAAATGGACAAAAGTAAGTTGGGCTATTTTAATAAAACTTGCATGGTTTCTCTCATACACACATAAATATTTTGATTATTGTTATTTCCTTGTATTTTGTCATTTGGTTTTTATCTCATTATGTCATCTTGATTATGAGGGATTTTTTTTCTAAACAAAAATAGATAAAATTAGTATATGTTTTTCCTATGTTATAATGTAACTATTATAGATATATATGTGCAAAATCTGTGTCTGAAAAAAATGAAAAAGCAGATGCAGTGACTCTGACAGATGTGGTTGGAATTTTGGTCCTGGTGCTTTGATCTGTGTGGCAATGCATAGTTTTCCTTAATTCTGTGAGCCTCACCTTTCTTATCTTTGAAATAGACATATGCCCTGACACAATTGCCCTCTCTGCTTGAAAATCTATGTGCCAAAAATATTTAGTTGCTTCAAGTTCTTTTTAATTTTAACTTTTAGTTCTGGGATACATGTGCAGGATGTGCAGGTTTGTTACATAGGTAAACGTGTGCCATGGTGGTTTGCTGCACCTATCAACCCATCACCTAGGTACTAAGCCCTGCATGCATTAGCTATATTTCCTAATGCTCTCCCTCACCCCCTGACAGGCCCCAGTGTGTTTTATTTCTCCCTCCACGTGTCCATGTGATCTCACTGTTCAGCTCCCACTTATGAGTGAGAAGAGCAGTGTTTGGTTTTCTGTTCCTGTGTTAGTTTGCTAAGGATAATGGCTTTCAACTTCATCCACGTCCCTGCAAAGGACATGATCTCATTCCTTTTTACAGATGCATAGTATTACATGGTGTATATGTATGACATTTGCTTTATCCAGTCTATAGTTGATGGGCATTTGGGTTGATTCCATGTCTTTGCTATTGTGAATAGTGCTGCAGTGAACATATGCAAGCAAATATCTTTGTACTAGAATGATTTATATCATGTTCTTTTTCACTTGTCTTCCTTTAAGCTGTGTTCTGCCTGGAAGGCTCTCCTCCACTCTTCTACCAATTCCATGCCTGGCTCAGTCCTAAATCTTTTAGAGCTCAGCTGTTTCTTTCTGCAAGAAAGCTTTACTGTGTGCTGGTGACCCCTTCCCCTTCTGCTTAGGCCTCTATGTTCCAAGTGCCTTTGCTGTCTTCCCACACCTCCAGCACCATTGCCATCATTGGACCTAACAGCGTGTGCTGCAAATGTGTTTATGTGTCTGTACTGCTCAACAGCCTGAGACCACCTGTGCCTTATTCATCACTTTCTCCTCCTTGTTTAGCCCAGTGCCTGATGCATGGGCTAATGCTTGTTAGAAACCATCATCTCCCTGCCAGAGCTCCCAAGTCTCTCTAGATCCATGCAACCATGTTGTGTTCCATGGTTTCTAGGGCACATTAATCATAGTGCCCCACACATTTTATGTCTTTTCAACTTGTCTCCTTATCTACAATGCAAGATCTTTGAAATCCTAATAATTCCAATTCTAATTGAACAATTCCACCTCACTCATCCTGCTGTCTTCAGAGCCTTATATAAGATCTGGCATAGAGTGGTTTTATATAAGACCTGGGAATTAGGAAATGCAAATTGAGCCAGGCACAATGGCTCACACTTGTAATGCTATGCTTTGAGAGACCGAGGGATGTGGACCATTTGAACCTGGGCAGTTTGAGACCAGCCTGGGCAATATGGCAAAACCCTGTCTCTAAAAAAAAAAAAAAAAAAATACAAAAATTAGTCAGGCATGGTGGAGCATACCTATGGTCCCAGTTACTCAGGAGGCTGAGGTGAGAAGACTACTTGAACCCAGGAGGTGGAGATTGCAGTGACCTCAGATTATACCACTGCATCCTATACTGGGTGACTGGAAGAGATAAAGAAAAGAGAAAAAGAAAAAAAAAGATAAAGCAGAGAAGAGAGAGAGAGAAAGAAAAAGAAAAGAGAGAAACAGAGAAAGAAAAAGAGAAAGAAAGAAGAGTAAATTGAAATGAATATTTTGAGAGCGCATCCCTTAAAGACTAGGCCTTTTAGGGCCTTACGTTGGTAATAATCTTTACCATTCTCCAGTTTAGGGAAGTTAAACCACATTCTTGTTTGTAAGAATCCAGCAATAGTTAAAGATACTATAATATCTTTACATACATTACATGTGGACATCTCTATGTACATTAGAAATTCATTGAAATAAAAAACCATATTATTTTTTCTGTGAAAACAAAGTATAGCTTTTAGATTGAATGTTAAAATTATGTTCATTGGTCTGTAAACGATCCCTGTTTAAATGCTGTCTGGAGGCAGCACTTAATGTTATGAAAGGAACTTCAGATACGCTTTCAAAGATTAACTTCCAACTCAATGATCCATTGTGAGGTCTTATTGCTCCACATAATAATAGACTCTACCTTATTGGGTCATTTGTTAAAATCTTACCACTTAATTTGGTGCAATGCCATGTGTAGTTATTACTCAACCTCAGCCAGGCCTTCCATGACTTTATCATTCCTCTCATTCACTCCTACTTAACTCCCTAGCTTATTCTTTGTAACAGATAATCCGAACATTTTACACTCATTGCAAATTCATAACTGCAGTTTGGTGCTTGCACGCTCAGCTGACTTTGCCTCCTACTTCAGTGATACAATCAATGGCAACTAATGTGGATTTCTGCCCTTTGTAAACCTCTCTGACTTCACATATTATTCTGCTCACCCTCTCTTCTATCTCTCTTCTCTTTCTCCCCCCCACCACGCGACCATTCCATCTTCTTCTTTCCTGACAACTTTGTAGAAAACATTCTATTTTAACACCATATGTAATTCCTAGACTCCCCTCTCATTGGAAAGGTCACTTATGGCCATTTTGTTAAAGTCAACCGTGGTCCTTTCTTATTTTCATACAACTCAAGCTTGCCAATGAATAGCTTTGGCATCAAATATGGCTTGGAGGCTTTTAGTCTCTCCTACCATGATTTCTGCTACCACCCCTCACCCGGCTCAAGTTATACTCAACACAACGCAATCTAAATAAAAATGGTTTTCTTCTTTAAAAATACAGCACAAAGGCTAATGTGTTTACTAGCTTTCCTTCTTATTGCTAAGCACTTGGTACATGAAATTCTGTAGGCATTAGAACCGCAGTATTTGAAATTGATGGACATCTACTTCTGTAAAATCTTTCCTGCCCCCAAGATGAAGCTTTCTTCTATTTCTCCTCCTGTGCACTCTCCTTCTATGACTCTTTTGTCTCTGCTGGTCCCCATATTCAGGATTTCTCTTAGGATGTAGCCTGGGCTCTTTGCTCTCCTACGGTCATTTATTTCATTCCTTTGGCTCCAATTATCACTTTTCTCCTAATCACTCCTACACTGTCAGCTCAAAGTTTGAACTCACTTTCTTTTAAATTAACTCCTAAATTCACACAGGAGATTATGTAACTATAGGTGTTCTTTAAAAACATACATGACATATGTGAGTATCTATAAAAGAAAATAAATACATTTCATGTAGCAATGCTCTCCATGAATTTAATCTAATTCTCATTTTTATTCAAGAGCTATCGAGTTTGCATCCAAGTATTCTCAAAATCTTCTGCAAACATCTGGATTTTTTTTTTCTTCAGGAATCCCTAACACAAAATAAAGAAATCCACTTAAAGTATGTGGGCTAGGTATCCTGATGTCCTATTTAACCCAGAACATGGTAAATATTGTCTTTCTTGCACCACTACCCTCATGAGTTAGAACTGAAGAGAATAGAACTTCTGATATCTTAAAGAAAGAAACCATTATTTTGATAACGATAACAAAACTTTCCTTAATCTCTAAACGGGGAGCAAATTTCATTGTGATAATCTTGTTTTGAGATTGCTGGTTAACTGACTTGTGGGACATTAATCAGCTTATTTTACCTTTTATACAGAGAAGCAAGCTTATTGCTCCTGTCTGGATGAAGAAAGTACCTAACAATAGTAACATCGATGACTACTACTATGATTTATTATTATACTTTAAGTTCTACAGTACATGTGCAGAATGTGAAGGTTTGTTACATAGGTGTATGCGTGCCATGGTGGTTTGCTGCACCCATTAACCCATCATCTACATTAGGAATTTCTCTAATTCTTCCCCTAGCCCCCAACCCACTGAGAGGCCCCCTTGTGATGTTCCCCTCCCTGTGTCCATGTGTTCTCATTGTTCAACTCTCACTTATGAGTGAGAACATGTGGTGTTTGGTTTTCTGTTCCTGTGTTAGTTTGCTGAGAACGATGGCTTCCAGCTTCATTCACGTCCCTGCAAAGGACATGAACTCATTCTTTTTTATGGTTGCATAGTATTCCATGGTATATATGTGCCACATTTTCTTTATCCAGTTTATCATTGTTGGGCATTTGGGTTGGTTCCAAGTCTTTGCTGTTGTGAACAGTGCTTCAGTGAACATATGTGTGCATGTGTCTTTATAGTAGAATGATTTATAATCGTTTGAGTATATATCCAGTAATGGGATTGCTGGGTCAAATGGTATTTCTGGTTCTAGATCCTTGAGGAATTTCCACACTGTTTTCCACAATGGTTGAACTAATTTACACTCCCTCCAACAGTGTAAAAGTGTTCCTGTTTCTCCACATCATCTCCAGCATGTGTTGTTTCCTGACTTTTTAATGATCGCCATTCTAACTGGCATGAGATGGTATCTCAATGTGGTTTTGACTTGCATTTCTCTAATGACCAGTGATGAACTTTTTTTCATATGTTTGTTGGCTGCATAAATGTCTTCTTTTGAGAAGTGTCTGTTCATATCCTTCACCTACTTTTTGATGGGGTTGTTTTTTTCTTGTAAATTTGTTTAAGTTCTTTGTAGATTCTGGATATTAGCCCTTTGTCAGATGGGTAGACTGCAAAAAATTTCTCCCATTCTGTAGATTGCCTGTTTACTCTGATGATAGTTTCTTTTGCTGTGCAGAAGCTCTTTAGTTTAATTAGATCTCATTTGTCAGTTCTGGCTTTTGTTGCTATTGCTTTTGGTGTTTTAGTCATGAAGTCTTGCCCTTGCCTGTGCCCTGAATGGTATTGCCTAAGTTTTCTTCTAGGGTTTCTGTGGTTTTAAGTCTTATGTTTAAGTCTTTAATCCATCTTGAGTTAATTTTTGTATAAGGTGTAAGGAAGGGGTCCAGCTTCTGTTTTCTGCATATGGCTAGCCAGTTTTCCCAACACCATTTATTAACTAGGGAATCCTTTCCCCATTGCTTGTTTTTGTCAGGTTTCTCAAAGATCATATGGTTGTAGATGTGTGGTGTTATTTCTGAGGCCTCTGTTCTGTTCCATTGATATATATATCTGTTTTGGTACCAGTACCATGCTGTTTTCGTTACTGTAGCCTTGTAGTGTAGCTTGAAGTCAGGTAGTGTGATGCTTCCAGCTTTGCACTTTTTGCTTAGGATTGTCTTGTCTATGCAGGCTCTTTTTGGGTGATTTTTTTAAGTGCTAAATGATGGCACAATATTGGGATCTTTAAATACTTTCTTATTTAATCCTCACACTAATCCAACAAAGTAGACTCTATTATTATCCCTAATTCATAAATAAGGAAACCGAGATTAGAGGAACACCAGTAACTTGCTAAAAGTTATCCAGCTAGTAAGTGGCAAAACCAGGATTTGAATTCAAATCTGACCAATTTCAAAAACTGATGTTCTTATCTAGTTATGGTATAAAGAGCATAGAATTATGTATCTAAGAAGGCTCTCATTTCAGCTCTGCCATTATTTACTGTGTTACTCTGAGTGAATTACATAAACTCAATAGGCCTTAATGTATATACACTGAACTAAGCGTCCCTTATCGTTCTAAGTATTTTCAATTTCTTATTTATCTCAATTTTTATTCTTCAGATCTGTAGAAATAGAGTAGAACTTCAGGCCAATGCCAATTCGTGGGTGATTTATAAAGAAAAGCTGACTCTATACCTTGTACACACAATGTGATAAGCTTTGGATATACAATGGTGAGCAAAATAGGTATGATCTTAAACATATATATATATATATATATATATATAAAAATATATATGAAGATCATATTATGTTATGATATGTCATGTCATATCATTCTCTATGTTAAAAAGTCAAATCATGGGCCCCTGTACTTGTTGGTCTAGTAATAGCCTAACCATTAACTGTAACCACCTTCCTAGATGATGTGTTAAGAGTTTCCTTACATTTCAGCATTAGGTTTCTGAACATATCTTCAAAATAAGTGAGCAAAACTGAGTCTGTGGTACTAGAACCTTGTCTAGGTTGTGCCCTCTTGAAAGTTACACTGACCACATTTTTTCTCATTTAATGGGGAAGAATAATTTTCCTCCTCCCCGTCTCACCATCTTCATTTAATGATAATTTTGTTGTCTTTGGGCAGCTTTGTAATGATGTATTCCCTATTCAAATGATTCAAAATTATTCAAATCTTGAAAATATGTCACATGATAAGTTCATTCCTACCAAATAAATTTAAACATTTTGAAGAAAATGTATTCTATAAATTTTCATTTATCTTTCCTTCAAAAAATGCTTATATTAAAAATTGTTTATACTGTATATAAAAACCATCGAAATTTTCTAGATATAATTTCTTTACTCTTTAATTTTAGTACCTTTAGAGGAAAGAAGCATGAAATATTCCTTTTTAAGGAAATAATATAAATTTTTAAATTGTTATTATTTTAGAAAATATAAAATTATTAAACTGATCATACTCTAAGATTGACAGCAATGCAGAATAGCTTTTGTAACATTTTAAAAAACCCATTAGAAAGATAAAACAATAAGAAATCTAAATGGTGGGATGAATAATTTCAAGAAGAGCAATCCCATGCCTGCTTTTATTCCCTGGGGGTAATGGTAATAAGGAAAAGGAGAAATCATCCAAAATTTACAGTTTACTAACAGTTTATGGGCTTGGCATGAGGGAGAATACTGAAGAGATCTAGCCACAGAGGTTATCAGCACCCAATGAGCCACTATTTCTCATGGAACTGCACAGAGCCTTCTGAAGTATGTGAAACCACCCATCGAGTGCAAGGCAGCAGCCAGCCTAAGACTAAGGGCAGAGCATGAGAGCAAAGAGAGATTCCTAGCCTCAAGAGGCTTAGGAGGTCTGCCCCACTTCAGGGCCAAGGCCTGCTGAAGGCTGTGATTGGGTGGTCAATTTCTGCCTCTCTGCAATCTTTGCCAATTACTCTGCAGAGGACTGCTGGAAATGGGCAGGGCCACAGGGATGAGGAATCTTTCAAAGACAGAAAGCTCTTCTTTGGTGGGTAGCAACTTCATCCCAGTTCTGATTTTTCTGCTTCTATCTAAACACTGCCTTGAACCATACATACCTATGTGATGTATTTAACCTTAACTGGCTTCTTAAAGGCCTTATTTCCAAATATAGTCACATTAAGGATTAAGGCTTCAACATACAAATTGGGGGTTGGGGGAAGACACAATTCAGTCCCTAACAGTTGGGGTTGCCATCCTCATTTTCTCTCCTTCCTGGAACTCGTCCTTTACTTTTGCAATGGCCATAAGTGCCCCTAGTCTATCCTCCTGTAACCTAGACAGTAGAATGCTGAGTTTTGCATAGGGGTTTCAACTTCCTCAAGTCATGCTGCAACTACAGTCCACACTTTAGCAAAAACAGCAAAAGTAGGGAAATGACACTGCAACAAATTTTACTCTCTCTAAAAATATTTCTGACATTTTTTTTTTAACTTTCCAGAGCCTTTAGAAGGTTGTTTTAGTTGTTCTTGTTTTGTTTGCCATTGCATCAAGAGTTGATCATTTTTATTGCCACTGATTGATATGGCTATTGTTTTGTTAATACCCACTTTCTCTATTTCTCTAGCTTAGGGGTTCTCAATCAAGGGAAATTTTACCACACAGAGAATATTTCATAATGCCTGGAGTCATTTTGATTGTGGCAATTTGGTGGGGGAGGTGCCGCAGGCATCTAGTAGTCATGTATGTTGCTAAACCTTCTACATAGCACAAAACAGATCTATCTCACCCTCACCCATGACAAACACTGCTGAAAGCAATTAAAGAGGATCAGATTAAATGACGATAGATACTATGTTCTTTGTTTGGAAGATACAACGTTGTTAAGTTGTCTGCTCTCCCCAAATTGATCTGTAGATTCCACAGAATTCAAAGTCACAGCAATCTCTCTTGAAAAACAAACAAAAAAGACAGGCTGATTAAAAATGTACATGAAAATGAAAGGATCAAGAAGAATCAAACACCTTGTATGATAAGAACAAAGTTGGAGGGCTCATATTATCTGATTTCAAGATGTATTATAATGCTATGGTATGGTATTGCCATAAATGTAGGCAAATAGACCAGTGGAAGTGAATAGGGAGTCCGGAAATAAACCCAGCTATGTACAGTCACTTAATTTTGAAAGAGGAGATAAAAATTCAATAGGGAGAGTAAGGTATTCAAATATATTCTATTGGGACAACTGCATATGGAAAAAATAAAGTGTCCCCTATCTCATTCCCATATATACAAATAATTCTTGGTTAAATCACAAAGTTCTTAAAAGAAATACAGTTTTACTAAACATTGCCGGATTGCCAAACAATGTAATTTTACTAATTTACACTCTCACCAGAAGGTATGAAATTCTATTTCCCCACATCATCGAGAATACTTTGTAATTGCCAAGTTTTAGATGTTTGTCAGTTCTTTCACTGGTTTTCTGAAAATAAAATCTTCAGTGCCCCAAATACTCAGACTACATTGACTTTCTCAGGTATCTGTGCCCTGACAAAAGGGGATTATTCAAGCATTTCAAAGATTTTTGGATGCAGAGTCTGAGCAGATATTAATATCCAGAGACCTAAAGCACCATTATGTCTCTCCTGTTAAGAGCAGGACTTAAAGGACTGGCTAATTCACGGCAGGTATAAATCTTCATGAGCTTGAATATGGCAATGGATTCTTAGATATTATGCAAAAATCTCAAGCACAAACAATAACAAAATAGATAATTTGGACTTCATCAAATTAAAAAGTTTTATTCTTCTAAGGACATCATCCAGAAAGGGGAAAGATAAGCGATAGAAATGAAGAAAAATATTTGCAAATTATATATCTGATAAGGGTCTACTATCCAGAGATATAAAGGACTCTTACAACTCAACAATAAAAATCACAAACAGTCCAGTTTGAAAAATGGGCAAGGGGATCGAATTGACATTTCTCCAGTAAATATACACAAATGGCCAAGAAGCACAGGAAAAGATACTCCGCATCATTAGTCATTAGGAAAATGTGAATCAAAACCACAATGAAATAGTACTTAATGCCCACTAGAATGGCTAGAATCAAAAAACTGGAAAATAAGTGTTGGCAGTGAGGTGCAGAATTGGAACAATTGTGTATTGCTGGTAGGAATGTAAAATGGCTCAGCCTCTGTGGAACACAGTTTGGAAATTCACAAAAAGGTTAAACAGAGAAATACTAACTACATGGAATCCAGTGAGTCTGCCCATAGGTATATACACAAGAATTCAAAACAAGTATTTAAACAAATACCTGCTTAAATACACACACAAATTCGTAGCAGCACTATTTACAATAGCCGAAAGATGAAACAGCCCAAGTGTCTATCAATAGATTAAATGATAAACAAATCGTAGTATATACACACAGGGAAATATTCTTCAGTAGTAATGAAATAATGATCCATGCTACAATGTGGATGAACTTGACACTTTGGGAGGTCAAGGTGGGAGGATGGCTTGAGACCAGGAGTTCTAGACTAGCCTGGGCAACATAGCAAGACCTTTGTGTGTACAAAAGTAAACATTATAAAAATTAGTGCACCTGTAATCCTAGCTACTCAGGAGACTGAAGCAGTAGGATTATGAGAGCCCAGGAGTTCTAGGTTACAGTAAGTTACAATCATACCACCACAGTCTAGCCTGACTGGCAGAGCAAGAGCATGTCTCAAAAAAAAAAAAAATTGCAAAATCTGTTTTGTGAATTTTGCCTCAATATTTTTAATAAAATAAAATGGTGAAAAAAAATCTCTACTTACTAGGTCACTGAATATGGCTTCTCCAGAGTTGCAAGGTGGCTTTCTGCAACTGAAGCAATATCCAAAGTGACTAAAAGCTGATAGGTACTCATTCACTGCACACTCAGAAGACAAGACAAGCCCTTCCTTGAAACAGAATCTGAACAGCATTTCACTGTGTCTATCACACATAAGATTACTTATATTTTTCTGTCTTCTTATGTCCCTTTTTTTCCTAAGATTTTCCCCCCTTAAATTCTCAAATTATTGTTATAAAATTGTTTGTAATATTATCTTTTTATTTTCTGAAAAATATGTAGTGTTCTCTCATATCTTTCTGATACTGTGTTTGGTGAGGGGAGAGGGGGAAGGAGGTGAGCGTGTGACTTTTATTTTCTACAACTTTATCACAATAAGTTTACTAACTTTATTTTTCAAAGGACTCACTGATGGCTTTGTGGAGCCCATCATATTTTTTCCACTAATTCTATTCTTAAAGTTATTACATTCTTTTTTCTAATTTCTCTGGTTTTAATCAACCTATTCTTCTAAATTCCCGAAATGCATGCTTCCTATTGATTACTGAGCTGTTTCTTTATTTACTTATTTTGTCTAATCTATGTATTTAGGTTTGTATGTTTTTCTCTCAGCAAAGTTTTAGGTTTATCCAACAACTATTGCTATATTGTATCTTAGTTATGATTAAAGTAGTTTCTGACTTCCATTGTGATTTCTTTTCTGCTCCATGTGTTATTTAGAAATTTCTAAATATGGTTTCTAAGCTTGTAGATTTTTTTACTTACCTGTTTGATAATGATTTCTAGCTAAATTGCAATGTGATTGAAACATACTGTGTATGATTTAAATATTTTGAAATTGAGACTTACTTTATATTCCAGCATATGGTCAATTTTTATGAATGTTTCATGAGTACTTGAATAAAATATATGCTCTAGTATTTGGTTGTAGTGATCGACATATGTCAGGTAGATCGAGATTATTAATTATGTGCTTCAATTTTTTTATTTGTTTGCTTTTTATCACTTACTGAGAGTGGTATGTAAAACTCTATTCTTAGGAGTGAATGTTTGTCCATTTCTCCTTGTAATATTGTCATATTTGTTTCATACATTTTGAGGTAGTGTTATTAGACAAATTCAAATTTAGAATACCTGTATGTAATAGATGAGTTGAACTAGTCACTGTAAAGGATATTTTGTATTCGTAGTTTTGGTGTGTGCTTTGTCCCATATTAATACAAATATATCAGATTTCTTGTGACAAATAAATTGCATGGTAATTTTTCCATCATTTTACTTTCCACCTCCCAATATTTTCATATTTTAGTTGTGTCATTTGTAACCATCATAGAATTGGACTTTTGTGTCTGATAATATGTCTTATAATTAGAGAATTTAGTTCACTCACATTAATATAATTGCAGATTTAGTTTCTTAAAAATACGTACTTAATTGTTTGCTTTTCATTAGTCTTACCTTTTTTTAAAAAAAGATTTCTGTCTTGTTACTTATTTTAATTATTTCATTTTCCCTGTACATTAACCTAGAAATTGTATACTATTTTCCTTCCAATGGTTACATTCAAGATTCAAACATGCATCTTTGAATTACCAAAATCTAATTTAATTGGTATTTGTATCTTCATTTGATCATTTCATCTAACTTTATATACTTCCTGATTTAGTGTATTTTTAAATGTAATTTAATAATCTATCTCACTCCCTCTTTTCCTTCTTTCTATATATGTATATATCATATTTATATATGTGTATATTTATATAACAGCTATATTTAGATAAAATTCACATTCCACAAAAATCACCCATTTAAGGGTATATAATTCAGTAGTTTTTAGTATATTAACAGTTATGTAACAAACACTGTAATCAGTTTTAGAACACTTATCACTCCAAAAAGGAAACCCTATAGCCATTAGCAGTCAGTCTTCATTTTTCCCCAAACCTTTCACCCCAGACAACCATTAATCTACTTTGAACTTGTGTAGCTTTACCTATTCTGGATACTGCACATACAAGAATTCACAATATGTGGTCTTTTGTAACAGGTTTCTTTCATTTAGCATAGTTTCCAAGGTTCATTCACTCTATATCATGCATTAGGAGTTAATTCATTTTTATGACTGAATAATATCATAGTAGGTATATATTGCATTTTGTTTATTGCTCGTTCATTGATGGGTCATTTTGTTTGTTTCTATGCTTTCAGCTATTATGAATATGCTGCTGTGAACATTTGTGTATAAGTTTTTGTGTGGACATATATATGCAATTCTCTTGAGTACATGCTTGGGAGTGGAATTTCTGGGGTATATGGTAATTCTGTTTAAGACCTACCCAAATATTATCCACAGAAGTCAAGTCATTTTACATTCCCACAAGCAATATGCAAGAGTTCCAGTTTCTGAATGTTCTTGTCAACCCCTGTATTCTGTTTTTTTTTTGTTTTGTTTTGTTTTTAATTCTAGCCACCTTAGTGGATATGAAGTGATCTTTTTTTGTGGTTTTGATTTGCATTTCTTCAATGACTAATTATGTTGGACTTTTTTTTCATCTGCTTTTTACCCGTTTATATATATTCATTGGGGGAAATATCTACATAGGTTCTTTTCCCGTTTTTCAATTGGGCTATTTATCTTTTTGTTGTTGAGTTGTAAGAATCCTTATATATTTTGGATGCTAGATTATTTTCAGATATATAATTTGCAAATATTTTCACCATTTTGTGGGTGTTCTTTTATCTTTCTTGATGATATCCTTTGAAGGTTTAATATTTATTAAACTCAATTTAATTACCTTTTCTTTTGTCACTTATGGTTTTACTGTTATAGCTAAGAAGGCTTTGCTTTCCAAAAGGTCAGGAAGATTTATGCCTACATTTTCTTCTGAGAGTTTAATAGTTTTAGCTGTTACATTTAGGTCTATGAGCAATTTCGAGTTGATTTTTATACATGATATAAAGAGGGGTTTTGACTTCATTTTGTTGTTCTGTGTAATTACTTGTCTCAGCACCACTTGTTGCAGAGACCATTCTTTTTCCCTTGACATTTTTGGCAGGCTTGTTAAAATTCAATTTAATGTAAATGTGAGAGTTTATTCCTAAACTCCTGATTCGACACCACTGATCTATATGTCTGTACTTATATTAGTACCACACAGTCTTGATTACTGTAGCTTTGCTGTAAGTTTTGTAAAGGGAAGTGTGAGTCCTCCAACTTAGTTTATCATTTTCAAGATGGTTTTAACTTTTCTGGGTCTTTTAAATTTTCATATGAATTTCAGAATTAGCCTGCCAATTGCTGCAAAGAAGCCAGCTCCGATTTTGATAAGGATTGCATTGAATCTACAGATCAGTTTGAAGAGTATTGCCATTTTAAAACAATATTATAACAATGTTGGAACAGTATTAAGTCTTCTCATCCATTAACAAGAGAAATCTTTTATTTATTTAGATCTACTTTATCTCAACAATGCTTTGTACTTTTTTAGAGCCTAACTTTTGCACTGCCTTAAATAATTTTATTTCTAGGTATTTTATTCTTTGGGATGGCATTGAAAGTAGAATTTTGTTCTTAATTTTCAGATTTTTCATTGATTTTTGTATAAAACTTCAACTGATACTCGTATATCATCTTGTGTCCCGCAACTCTGATGGACTTACTTATTACTGATAAGCTTTTCTGGTGAATTCCTTGGAATTTTCTATATACAAGATCATGTCATCTGTACTTCTTTCTTTTCAATTTGGGTTACTTTTTGTTTCTTTTTTTGACAGTTGCCCTGGTTAGAATCTTTAGTGCACTATAGAACAGAAGTGTTGAGAGCAGACATACTTACCTTGTTTCTGGTCTTAGGAAACAAAGGCCACTTTGACTATTGTTATATGTTTGCTATTTTGCATATATGTGATATTGGTCTATAGTTTTATTTTTTGTGTGTGATATCTTTATCTGGTTTTGGTATCAGGATAATACTGGCCTCATAGTAAAAGTTTTAAAGTGTTCTTCCTTTTCTGTTTTTTTGGAAGAGTTTGTGGAAACCTGGTATCAGTTTTGTTTTGTTAATTTGGTAGAATTCAAATTCACCAGCGTAACCATCTTGTTCTGGTCTTTTTTTGCAGTTTTTAAATTCCTAATTCAATTTCTGTACTTGCTATAGGTCTATTCAGATTTTCTGCTTCTTTTTGAGTCAGTTTTATACCTTGTGTTTTTCCAGGAATTTATCTATTTTATCTAAGTTATCTAATTCTTTGGCATAGAGATTTTAATTTTATTCCTTTTAATCCATTTCTTTGTGTTAATTTGGTTGTAATGTCCCATTTTTCACTTTTGATTTTATTAGAGTATTCTTTCTTTTTTTCTTCCTCATAACCACCTAATAGTTTGACAATTCTGTTGACTTCTCAAAGAACCAACTTTTAATTTCATTGATTTTTCCTATTGCTTTTCAATTCTATATTTTTATCAACTTGTACTCTAATCTTTATTATCTCCTTCCTTCTGCTTGCTTTTATTCCAGTGTTTTAAGGTAGAAAACCGGATTATTGATTTAACAATGTCAGTATTTCTTCTTGAATATTGACATTTACAGACATGTTTTCCTCTAAGCACTGCTTTAGTTGCATCCCATAATTGTTGACACAATGTGTCTTCGTTTTTATTTCTCAAGTATTTTCTATTTTCCTTTTCATTTCTTCTTTGACTTATTGGTTATTTAGAAGTATACTGTTTAATTTCTTCATATATTTGAATTTTCAAAATTTCTGTTATTCATTTCTAATTTTATTCCATTGAGAGCAATCTTTGATTTCAGTCATCTTACATTTTTTGAGGTTTAATGGCTTGTCACCCAAATTCCATTGTAATTTAGAGCTCTCTCTGTCTTGAATATCTTGACATTCTATTTTTTGAAAAAGAGAGTTACTTTGGCAAGGGCTTAGGAGCTCTCTGTTCTTATGCTGCCGCTTCACCTGGGTAAAATGTCTGAGTCCTGCTCTGGACCTGGAGGCCAGGGCAATGGCCCACTTCTCTTGCAGTGACACTCTGCTTTATAATCAGGACACCATGTGAGGGAGGTAGCCTCTGGTGTCTTATCTTAACTCTCCAGATATGGACTTGTGAGCAAGTTGGGGGAGGGAGCATGGATGAGGACAAGGTAACTGGGGCCACAACATTCTTGGCCTGAGGTTCTTGGGGTAGAGCCACCATTCTATCAGTGGGAACTGGATAGAGAAAGCCAATCTGCAACATGGAACTGTTGCATCTATATAATATTGCTCTACTGGAACTGAGGCAGATGAAAAATGCTTGCAGATTGCCTCTCCCAAAAAGATATCATAGCTTGGGACTGAGGGGCATGGGAACTCTGTTTTTCTTGGTCATACCCATCCAGAGTGGACCTTCTGTCACACTGAGCTATTGGAGGATAGAGAAAGGTGTAGGCTGTGACTCAAGAGCCATAGATTCCTACTGTTCTTACCAAGATTTAGTAGATAATTGCTATATGCTTTTGGAAAAATTTTCAGAGGCTTTTATGAATGGGGCTTTTAAAATATAATTTTCACCAATTATGATTGTTTCCCTGGAAAGCAAGTATATGGAGTTTCTCATGCCACTATTCTGGAAAGGGATCTTTCACTGTATATTGAAACACAGTGTCATTGTATTACTTTTTAATACTGCCAGTATTCATTTAGATATACCAGTTTTCTCCCAGCTTCTATCAAATATCAGTTTATTTCTCCAAACACTCTTTTATATTTACCTTAGTGCAAGTCTTCTGATTACAAATATTCTGTTTTTTCTGTCTTAAATGTTTTTACTTCATTGTTATTCTGTAGGATATTTTAAAACTAGATAGCAAAGCATTGTTATTATTATTGTTTTCAACATTTTGATAGTATCTCCATTGTCCTATAGATTTCACAGTTTTTGTTGAGATACCAGCTGTCAGTCTAATCTTATCTTTTTCTTGCAAGTTAATGCTACATTTGGCCTTAACCATGAACATCCAAATTTCATTTTTATTTTCTTCCTTTCTCATTTATGAGTTTCAAATTAAAAAAAATTTCATGATTCAGTAGCAGTATGTTTAAATGTAAAAGGAACAGCAATATTTGTAAAAGATACAAGGAACTATAAGTTCTGGAAGGAAGGAGAATGTCCCTGATAATATGCTCAGATTAGGATAAATTGAGAGGGTTTAATAAAATGAAAAGCTATTGGTAGGGTGTAAGGAAACCATGAGGGATATAGTGCAGTACCCTCAGGGCTGGTAACTGCAGAGTTGTTACCACCCTAGAAAGGAGGTGGTTACAGGAATCTTAGAGGATTGAGTTCAGTTCAGATAGCTACCTTGAGAAGAACACAGCTTTCCCTGTAGAAGGATATAGCTAGCTTGAAGGTATCCCACAGGGAGCAAGACAGAATAAATACAATCTAATCTTACAACTTTGAAGATCATTTGCCATTCTCTCTAGTTTCCTTTAGGTAATTTTGTTTGTTTTATTTTTATGTTTTTGAGTATTCTCGTAAGTGTGATTTTCTTTGTTTTGATGCTTCTTGGAGTTTACAGAGTTTTGTAAATCTTTAACTTGATGTCATCAGTTTTAGAAAGTTATTTGGTCACATATTCCTTATGTCTCCTCTATTACTTTTTCTTCTGGAATTCAAATTCTTATATTTCATACCCTAACTATTAATATAGCCCCTGTACTCCTTATTTTCTTTTGTATATTTCCCATTCTTTTTATTTCTCCCCCATTCTAGATATTTTATTTTAACTAACTTTTCTCTTTACTTATTCTGTGTTTATCTGTATCTAAACTGTTGTTAAACCTACTATCTCCTTAATCTATTGAGATCTAAGTTATTGTACCTTTTAGTTCTAGAATTTTCATTAATTTCTTTATTATTTTCAGTTCTTTGCCGAGTTCTCAAATAGCCTATGTCTTTTAAAGTATGTGTTTGGCTGGGCGCATTGGCTCACGCCTGCAATCCTAACACTTTGGGAGACTGAGGCAGGCAGATTATCTGAGGTCAGGAGTTCAAGATCGGCCTGGCCAACATGGTGAAACCCTGTCTCTTCAAAAAAATACAAAACTTAGCCAGACGTGGTGACACATGCTTGTAATCCCAACTACTTGGGAGGCTGAGACAGGAGAATTGCCTCCTGAGAACCCAGGAGGCAGAGGTTGCAATGAGCCAAGATCACACCACTGCACTGAGCCTGGGCAACAGAGCAAGACTCTGTCAATCAATCAGTCAATCAATCAATGTATGTATGTATGTATGTATATATGTATGTATGTATGTTTGTATGTTTGTATGTGTTGGATAACTCCATATTTTGGATCCTCTATATTTTTTATTCTTTTCCATTATCATTTCTCATATTTTTACATTGTCTTGTCTCCTTTTTTTCTGGTATGGGACTGAATATGAAAAGTTATTTAAAAAAAATTGAAGGCTAGGATCATGTCATCTTAATCTAGAGAAAATTTGCCTTTGCTTCTGGTAGACAGTCTGAGCCACTAGCAGTCACAGATCATTTTGATCAAATTTTAGGAACTGAGACTTTTTGAAGCTGGGTTTTAGTAGGTTTCACAGCTGATTTCTTTCTGGTTCACTCTTACGTATAAGATATAGTCCGCCAGAATCTCAGTCTAAAGTTGCACTTTTTATTAGAGCTCCCCATCTTTGGCAGACGCTGAAGAGCAATCTTTGCTCTCTTAGTTCAGAAGACTTTAAAATGTCTACTCAAAGTCTCACTCTCCCAAATGCTTCTTCTGGTTTAGCAGATGCTTCTTGCAGAAAAGCTATCCCATATGTCTCCCTCATTTACCTGGGTTTTCTTCCTCCAAAGAGCTTAAAGACCTGAAATTTCTTATGCTTTGCTAGCTCTGTTATGTATTCAAGCAGATGATTTTTACATCTTGTTCACCTTTTTTTCTTTATGATTTTATTTTTTTAATTTCCAACTTTTATTTTAAGTTCAGGGAAGAGGGAGAGGATCAGGAAGAATAGCTAGTTGTCCTTCTTTTCTTGTTGTGCTCAGCAGGGGGGTTATTCTGCAACATGTTGTCAGCCATTCCTGCAATCTGCCTTCCAAACTCAACATAAGCAATATTTTTAAAAACCTAAAAATAAATTAACAAAAAAAGTAGCTTCATGATACATATAAAATGAAATCCAACTGCCTAATTAATATTTCTACAAGGTCCCACAAAAGCTGGACACAGCCTATTTATTCCAACTTACCTTAACTAATGCCCCCTAAACTCACTGACTCCTACAAGATCAGCCTTTCTGTTCCTCATACACAGCAAAGAACCTCCAGTCTCTCAGACTTTGCATTTATTGCTCATCTTAGAATGCTATTACCAGAGCTTTCCAAATAATCTATTCCTACACATCCTTATCTTTGCTCGAACAGTTCCTCCTTAAAACAACCTAGTCTACCCATCCAACTTAAGAGACTTCCCTACTCCCCACTCTCTGTTATGAACATTATCATCTTTACTACATTTACTACAATCTGCAAATTACCTTTACTTTTATTAGATTTTTATTTTAACAATGTCAGAACTTTGTGAATCACTGTTGCATCTTTTGAATAACGCCTGGTATGTAGTAACTACTCATTAAATATTTATTTAAATAAATGAATTATGGCCCATGACTATAAGCAAATTCATTATCTTGTTTCACCTTCTTTTCACCTTTTATTTTAAGTGGTGGTCATCATCATCATAATACCTGGTATAACTAGTTAATAAAATATTAAACGTGAAAATATCTGATGCCTCCAAGAAATCCAATAAACTTATTTTTTCTTCCCTCTTTTTCACTCTTTCCTTTTTTTCCAGGTAGTTACTGAATGACAAAGTAAACACCGTTTTATTTTTTGGCATAATCTATTATTCCCCTGAGGAATCTAGTAAGGGGTCATTTCTAATGCAATACATTTATAGAATGGGGCTGGGGGCTTTCAAATTTCCCTGGAAAAATATGGGTTTTTTCTTTTTGGTGATTTCTGTGTGGTCTTGATAAAAACCTCCTTAGTCCTTGAAAATAAATGTTTTGCATAAGTTAAAAAAATGAAATAAAATGAATATCAGATTTGAGTTTGGCGTTAATTTGTGTATAGCAACTGTATTGGAAATATAGCAAAATGCTTGCCTTTGCTGTGAATCCATTACTGACTGTCACCTCCTATTCCCCAGTCACTATCTAATTAAGGCATTGCCTTGATTTTATGTCCTAGAAGTGAGGTGGACAGAATTTATTTACTGCAGACCCCTAGCTACATGATGGTTAAATGATCTGAATACATGTGGCTACTTATTAAATATGATTTGACTATTATTTATTAGTGTTGAGACATTTTGGAACTTCAATTCCCATGTATCCCATTATTTCTGTTCTTAGGTTTTTAATGAACAAGCATTTCACCAAGTAGATCTCATTAGCACAGACATATCAGGATTGGTAGATTTGTTCTATACTTCATTCCGTGGGGAGCAGTACGACTGAATTCTGCAGAGGTTGGCAGGGCTCTGGTCTGCTGCCATTGAGTTATAGAATATAAGATATTGCATGCATAATAGATTAGCAATTTGAAACATTTCCTCCTTGATTTTATATAGCTATAATACGTTAAACCTTGCTCCAGAAGTCTTTCTGTTAAGGAGGACTCAATTTATTCCATCAAATTGTCTTCACTACCTGTATCTGGCATTAGGAACAAGAAATTCTTACTTATTAGGATCTCACACTAAAATTCTAGGCATTCTGGTTTGCTTGTAGATAGCTGAGTGACTACAAATTTCTCATGTTTAAATACTTGGTGACCCCATTAGAGAGAGAGCACAGAATAAAAATATTAAATGTGTCATAAACACAGTCATTATTTCTAGCACATACTGAAAATTACCAGTATCAACAAAGATGTGAAAACTTCAAATTAAAGTCACAAGCTAAAACAGAGTAAATAACCACTCTTTTTACAACAATTGTGAGGCTATGAGTCTATCAAATGAGAAACTGTAAGAACTGCATATACTATGAAGTTTAATATGTCTTGAGAATTTCCCTTCAGGTAGACACATTGCTTATAACGTGTTCACTAGAACCATATTATAATTAGAAATATTTGAAAACTCCAGCTCTTGATGGAGGATATATCTAATAGTATGAATTGATTTTGACATTATTAATGAATTTATTCTGCTAAAGCAAATGCTACCTTTTGAGAAGAAAGATATAATGTTTAAATTTCATTAGTTCTTTTTAGAGACACACAAAATTGGCAAATCCAGATGCCTTTGAAAGTTCCTAATCACATAATCTGAGTTATTAATTAGGTCTTCTTTTTTGAACAACCTTAGATTAGTTATTGTTTTGTAGATTATATTTCATTTTCTGAGCTGCTGTATTGGTTTGTGTTCTCATCATAATTGAACAAGTATTTATTTGTGAAGCCTCTCGCTAGCAATGTGTTTCACAAAAATTCTCTTGTGCGTTTAAAATGTTTGATGTAGTTTCCAGTAAACTGTAGTTATTAAATCCAAAATAGTGACTGAATTGCTTATATTTATCTCTTTATCATTCCTTCATTTATTCTAGTCACTAATTCATTTATAATAACATTCTCTACCTCTTGTGGTTTTTATCACATAAAACATATATATGGGTTTAGAATAGTACCAGCATGTAATCAAAGCTCAGTAAACATTAGTTATTATTATTTGTATTAGTTTAATTATTCAATCAATTGTTAGAATCCATTACAGACAGGTAGGTGCTATGCAGAAATGGTGAGTAAGGTACATAAGTATTCACACCTATGAAACATATTCCATGGATAACCAACTAAAGAAACATACGTGTGTGCTGGGTAAAATGCTTTCCTATTAATCATGCCAGCAAAACATACAAACATAAAATGTCAAGCCCTTTTCAAAAATATCTCCTTAAAAGTATCTTGGTAACTTGTCTCCTTTTCTTAAAAACTAAGAATTCAGTGATTTAACTAAAGTTTTAGAGCTGTTTTCAATCATCGTAGTTCTCTATAATAGAAAGAAATCTATAGGGTGAGCTAGGAAAGTTAGTTCTAGCTGATAGCAAGCTGTCTGCATGACCTTGGGTAAGTCATTGAAACTTACCTGGTCATGATAATGAAAAGCAAATATCCAGAAGTTAAGGCCCAGGAATCTGCAGTTTAAGAAAGCTTCTTAGGTGCTTCTATTACTAAAACCTAGCCAGCCAGTGTTACAAAGATTGCTAGCAATTCTCCTAATTCTTTTACACTGACAAGAACTTGAAAAACCAGTGAATGAGTGGATAATATGGTTCCGCTTTTTGTGCAGTATATAAACATTACATCTAAAATGTCCCTAGTCTTAAGATAAGTGTTATTAATGCATTTTGTCAATTAGGCATTACTTTGGATTCAGAAAGGCATCAATTAAAATGACATCCATTTTGTGACAATTAGATATGTCAGTCCTGCAGCTTAGTATGAATGACTTTACAATCTCATAATTTTAATATCAATCTCTAAACAATAGGAAGCTTTGTGCATGAGAGGAGGAAATATAATTTTGAACTACAGAGTACAGATGAGTTTTTTAGAGGCATTGTGACAACCAAGGGGTAGTTTTTTAGAGGCATTGTGACAACCAGGTATCCAGGTACTTGGTAGACAAAGAAGAAATTTTTGAAATTGGGACTTGATGCTAGAAAGAAGATGAGAATGCAGAATCTGTTCATCTGCTCATTTATTCCACAAATGGTTGCTGAATTCTGGCATTATGCTAGCCACAAGTTTGCACATGCAAATATAATATATTCCTCAGTTTTAAAGTGATTAGAGCTTACAGACCAGCAATCTTTTCCAATCTTTATATGATCTAGGCAAATAATTTTGCCTAGATCATGATTAAACTTGTTAAGTGCCTTTAAAAATTATCTTACCTTTGTAATTTGGTTAGACTAATTTATTCCAAAGTTTAGTTTCAGTGATGGTATTGTTCATGACCTTTGCCAGATCACATATGATCTCTGATCATTTACTTTACATATTTTTCTTTGTATCAACTCGCTATTTATACCTAAAAACAATTGAGATAGCCAGGTGGGAGAGGGTCCCTAGAGAAACTCCAACCAGCCTGCCCACTGAGGTGGAGCCTCAAGAAGTTCATGCCCTTTGCAGTGGGAGGAGCCTGGCCCCTCCTCTTCCTGTGTGAAACCTGGGATTCCAATGGCCTAGCAGGAAGTGCTGTAGTGGAGGGACTTGGCCTTGGGAGAATCCCTGTTTCTCCATCTTTTTTTCCCCACTTTTACCCAATAAAATCCTGCTTTACTCACCCTTTAAACCGTCTGGGAGCCTAAATCTTCATGGCCATGGGACAGACAAGAACCCCATCTTTAGTTGAACTAAGGAAATGTCCTGCAACACAATTATTTAAAATATAAAGTTTAAATCAGTACCATAAGTAAGAAATAAATACCATTTGCCATAAATGCATGGTAACCATAAAAATAAATACAATGAAAACAAAACAATACTGTGACTTATCATACTTAGATGCAGTTTCCTGATCAGTGGTCAATAGTGGCTTTCATGTTGTTAAGAATGGGTATTAGCAATAGTTAGAAAGGTGTTAAAGATATATTTTCAACAAATTGTTGCTTTCTCCTTAACCCAAAGTTCCCAAAAACAACAAAAAAATTATCAAGTTACTAATGCTGATTCAATAATACATTATGCATAATAGGGAGAATAATAGGTTTAACAAATACAGAAATTTCCTAACAGACTCTTAAAAAATAAACATTGATATTAAAATATATCCCATATATAGGAACCCCCCCAAATGTTCTCGCTCTTGCCTGCCTGCCTGCCTGCGCTCTTGCTTACTTGCGCCTTCGCTTGCCTCCTCCTTGAAGATCTAAGGTGCTCTGACCACAGCCTGCCTCTGGGATGGGAGACAGAGGAGGTGGCTCAGGAAAAATGAGGCTGCAGTGGTGGTGGTAGGAAAATATTGGGCAAGGACAAACAGCAGGAACAAACTATCGTCGAGGACCTGGTCTTGACCAAGTATCAGATGCAGGGGGTGGCATCGCCAGCCGGGTACTTTGGTCCTTAGTGGAAGCATTCAGTTCAGGTGTATGGGTACTGAGCCTGTGTGAGGAAGGTGATGCCATGATTATGGCAGAAACAGAGAAAAATTTCAAGAAAGAAAAGGAAATGAAGAAAGGTATTGCTTTTCCCACCAGCATTTCAGTAATTGTGTGTCACCTCTCTCCTATGAAGAGTGACAAAGACTACATTCTCAAGGAAGGTGACCTGGGAAAAATTGACCTTGGGGTCCATGTGGATGGCTTCATTGCTAATGTAGCTCATACTTTTGTGGTGGATGTAGCTCAGGGGATCCAAATAACAGGGCGGAAAGCAGATGTTATTAAGGCAGCTCACCTTTGTGCTGGAGCTGCCCTAAGCCTGGCCAAACCTGGAAACCAGAACACACAAGTGACAGAAGCCTGGGACAAAGTTGCTCATTCATTTAACTGCATGCCAATAGAAGGTATGCTGTCACACCAATTGAAGCAGCATGTCATCAACTGTGAGAAAACTATTATCCAGAACCCCACAGATCAGCAGAAGAAGGATCATGAAAAAGCTGAATTTTATGTTTTTATCAGCATAGGAGAGGGCAAGGCCAAGGATGCAGGACAGAGAACTACTATTTACAAAGGAGACCCCTCTAAATAACGTAGACTACAAATGCAAACTTCACACACCTTCTTCAGTGAGGTGGAAAGGCATTTTGATGCTGTGCCGTTTACTTTAAGAGCATTTGAAGATGAGAAGTAGGCTTGGATGAGTGTGGTGGAGGGTACCAAGCATGGACTGCTGCAACCATTTGATGTTCTCTGTGAGAAAAAGGGTGAATTTGTTGCCCAGTTTAAATTTACAGTTCTGCTCATGCCCAATGACTCCATGCTGATAACCAGTGATCTCTTTGAGCTTGACCTCTACAAATCTGAAATAGAGATCCAGGATGCAGAGCTAAAGGCCCTCCTACAGAGTTCTTCAAGTTGAAAAACCCAGAAAAAGAAAAAAAATGAAAGCCTCCAAGACTGCAGAGACCACCACCAGTGGGGAAACATTAGAAGAAAAGGAAGCTGTGGAGTCAGGTGGGGCCCATCTCCCCCAGATTGCTGCTTTTGCCTCATCCCCTTCCCACTGTACCCCAGGCTCTGTGAAGTGCAGTTATTTTTCTCCACCTGGGACCACCAGCAGAGTGGGGGTTTCCCTGCCCCCCATCCCAGTTCCCCAGCCCACACCCTTCCATCAACAGCCAGCTCCAACTGACTCTGGTCTTAGGAGGTAAGGCTTTCCAACCAGAGAAGACTACTTTAAATGAAAAAAAAAAAGAAATTGAATAATAAAATCAGAAGTCAAAAACCAAAAAAGAAAGAAAGAAACTCCCACAGAATCAACAACAAAAAAATCTTGGAACAACACAAAAACTTCTTGGAACTATTAAGTGATTACAGCAAGGTTGTGGAATACAGGTAAATATACAAATGTCAGTCACTTTCCTATATATGAGCAAGGAACAAGTGGAATTTCAAACTAAAAATATATCATCTACATTAAAAACCAGTACCTTGAAACACTTAAGTATAAATCTAACAAAATATGTTCAACATCTATGTGAAGAAAATGACAAAACTGATGAAGGAAATCAAAGAACTAAATGAAGGGATATTCCATGTTCATTAATAGAAAGACTCAATATGACTTTTCCCAACTTGGTCTATAGATTTAACATAATCCCAATCAAAATCTCAACAAGTTATTTTGTGGATATCAAAAAAACTAATTATAAAGTTTATATGAAGAAGCAAAAGACCCAGAATAGCCAACACAATATTGAAGGAGAACAAAGTTGGGACTACTTGACTTCAAGACTTAGTATAAACTTAGATTAATCAAGACAATATGCTATAGCAAAAGAAAAAAAATAGCCTGGTGCAGTGGCTCATGCCTATAATCCCAACACTTTGGGAGCCTGAGGTAGGAGCATTGTTCGAGCTCAGGAGTTTGAGACCAGCCTGGCAAGATAGTGAGATTCTGTCTCTACACAAAATTTAAAAATTATCCATAAATGGTGGCTTGCAACTTTAGTCTCAGCAATGCAGAAGGCTGAGGTAGGAGAATAGCTTGAGCCCAATAGTTTGAGGCTGCAATGAGTTATGATCTTGCAATGTCACCACTGTACTCCAACCTGGACAAGAGTGACACTGTGCTTCTAAAAAATAAAAAAGACAATTTAATGGAACAAAATATAGAGACCATTTAGAGACAAGAAATAAGCCCACACAAATGTCAACTGATCTTTGACAAGGAAACAGAGGCAATACAATGAGAAAAGATAGTCTTTCAACAAATAGTGCTGGAGAAACATGACATCTACATGCAAAATAATTTTAAAAGGGAATCTAGACACAGACTTTACATGCTCCACAAAAATTATTTCAAAATGAATGATAGATGTAAATATATAATGCAAAACTAGAAAGAGATAACATAGGGGAAAATTTAAATGACCTTTGATTTGGTAATGACTTTTAATAGATAATACCAGAGACACAATCCATGAAAGAAAGAATTGACAAGCTGAATTTCATTAAAACTGAAAACTTCTGCTCTGCCAAATGTGCTATTAAAATAATTAGAAGATAAGACACAGACAAGAAGAAAACATTTGTAAAATTCACATCTAACAAAGGACTATTATCCAAAATAGGCAGAGAACTCTTAAACAATATAAAAAGAACCACTGAGTTAAAAATGGGCAAAAGGCTTCAACAGAGACACTTCGTAAAAAAGATACAGAAGGCAAGTGAGCATATGAAAAAGTACTCAACATCATATGTCATTAGAAAGTTGCACATTAAAACAACAATGACATCCCACTACTCACCTATTAGAATGGCCAAAATACAAAACACTGACGACACCAAATGCTGGCAAGGATATGGAGCAACAAACTCCCACTCATTGCTGATGGGAATGCAACATGGCACAGCCACTTTGGAAAACAGTTTAGCACTTTCTTAGCACACAATTCAGTAATTGTATTCCTTGGTATTTTTCCAAATAAACTGTAAACTTATGCCCACAAAAAAACTTACACATGGATGTTTATAGTAGCTTTAATTTCCATAAACTCTAAATTTCTGTAAATATAAATTTCTTTAAATTTCAGTTTAATTTTTATAATTCTTATAATTCAGTTTAATTTTAATTTTTAAAAGCAAGCCTGATATCCTTTATTAGGTGAATAGACAGATAAACTGATAATACAATTTAACAATGGAATACTATTCAACACTCAATGAAATGAGCTATCAAACCATGGAAAGACATGGAGGAAGTTTAGAAGCATATTACTAAGTTAAAGACGCCAATCTGAAGAGGCCACATGCAGTATCATTCCAACTACAGGACATTCTGGAAAATGCAAAGCTATGGAGACAGTAGAAAAAAAAAAAATCAGTGATCGCCAAAAATTAGGTGGAAAGGAGGGTAAATACATGGAGTATAGAGGATTTTTAAGGCAAAGAGGTTATACTGTATGATACTCTAATGGTAATTATGTCACACATTTGCCAAAACCCATAAAAATGTACCACTACTATGTATCCAAAGAATTTTCTTAAAAAATACATAGAATGTACAACACCAGTAGAAAACCCTGCTATATAAACTATGGGCTTTTGAGTAATAATGATATCAATACAGGTTCATTGAATGTAACTAATATATCACTCTGGTGTGGGATGTTGATCACAGAGGAGGCTGTGCAAGTGTAGCAACAGCCAGTGTATGGGAACACTGTAATTTCTGCTCAATTTAACAGTGAAAGCTAAAACTGCTTTAAGCAAATAAAGTCTGCTTAAAAAAAAAAAAAAAAGATACAGGAAAAAGATGCATCCCCGTTACATTCTTCTATTTATTTTAAAGTGTAAATGGATTTGTCTTATTTTGTGGAGTTTCAGTAACTGATCAATTTATGGAGAGGTTGTGTTCCCCTGGTCAACTTAAATGTCAATTCTTGGAACTCAGACCGAACTTTTCCAAAGAGACAACTGTTAAACGCAACTAAATATGGCCTGAGAAGGACTCTGTACTTTTGTATTTGAGTCCTTGTGAAGGAACTGCAACCTAACTTAATATAATAGGTAGACAAAATTGAGAACCTAACTTGGGAGTGTACACCTGTAACAATGGCTGAGTCTTGGCCAATCCCAGCAGCCATACTTCAACAACTCATACACTGTTGAGTGTTCAAACTGTGTTCAAACAAGGCAAACGCTGAGCTGTAACCAATCCAGTTGTTTCTGTACCTCACTTCTGATTTCTGTAGGTCACTTCCCTTTTTTGTCTATAAATCTTCCACCATGTGGCTGCGCTGGTATCTCTCTGAATCTGCTGTGATTCTGGGGGCTGTTTGATTTGCAGATTGTTCATTGCTCAATTAAACTCTTTTAAATTTAATTCAGCTGAAGTTTTTCTCTTAAGACAATGTTCTCAGAGTGTTTAAATTCCTATTCTCATCTACAAAAGCTTTTTCAGCTCATTGTATAGCTGAGCATCTGGACTCAATATTTAAAAATTCAACATGTTAGGTACATCAGTTAGAGCTTTGTACCCATTCTCGTAAAAGTAGAACTGTATGAGTTCTGAGCTGCTTTTATTTGGATCTCTGCCCCAGCATATTTGAAAAAAAAAAATAGCATAAGAATTCTAGATTTTTGGAAGGGAGGGGAAGTTTCTTGGATAATATACCATACTTGGATGCACAAAAGGTGGTGGTTTTCAGGGGAGACTATAGCTGAGTGTAAATCTCTGGAGGTTATAGGTTGTAAATTGGAGAAGGCATTTATGTATGGATTACTGGTAAGTTTTTTTTCTTTAGCTAAGAGTTTCTAACTTATACCTGTATTCTTCCAAATATGAGAATCATAATCATGGCCAATATTTAGTGGGTGGTTTCATATGCAAGAAATTAAAGACTTGGTATGGATTATCCAGTTAATCCTCAAAACACCCTAAGAGATAAGTACTGCTATTATCCCCATTTTACAATAAGGAATTTTAAGCTTGGATAGCCTCAATAGCTTGTGCCAAATCTCAGATTTAATAATTGGCTATGTGTGGATTTAAATTGACATAGTTTGCTAGTAGAGCTCAAACATCTAACTGCTGCTTAAGGAAGTGGCTCAAATAAGAAAAAAAGAAAAGCCTTGCTATCGGACTTGTTTAAAAATCAGACTTGTTTAAAACTCAGCCTTGTTTAAAAATCAGCCTTGCTATCGGACTCGTGTCCATAAACACATAATGTGACCAGAACGTACACTAAAATAATGGAGGGCTCTGAATAATTCAGGTCACAAAATACTATCCTAACCTGAAGAATCCAGGTAGGTCTCCGAAGGTCAACATGAGTCCATTTACCTGAAAAATTGTGCATACTCACCTCAGTTTTTATTTAAAGAACTGAAAGAGGAAGCAAAATTTTGTTGCCTCCAAATTGACATGTGCATAATAATTTTCTATCTCACATCCACTGTGCTTTCACTTTTACTAAGCGAACCTTAACCGAAACAATACTTTGTTTCCTGTTTGATTACTTTGTAATAAGCCTGGGCTAAATACTGGAAAGAGTGCTGTGAAGAGAAGAGAGCAATAAGCAGAGAGCAGAGTAAATGACCTATCTGAGCAGTAGCCTCTTCGATTCTTTGATCTGGGGAACCCTCTGATCAATGCAGCATGCCGAGGCCTGGGTCAGGGGTTCCCTCTGCATCCAGTGGTGAAAGAGATGCTTTGCCTAACTGCTACTCAGGGGAAACACTTGGGCTGAAGCTGGAGGAGCAGAAGAGAGAGGGAGTGAGAGACCAGGTAGGGAGCCTGCACAGAAGTATTCACATCAAGGGCTATTATGGCATGACCCGGAAGGCAGTGATGCAAAGTGCGTCACAAAAGCAGGACTAGCCTCGTAAGATTCTAAAACTGAGTTTTAAGCATCTGTGATCTGCCTCCTGAACATTTGTATCTCTCCATAGGAAGGAGGATGAAACAGCTGCACATGTTTTCTCCAGTGCTGTAGACCTGTCATCAGCACTGCATTGTTTACATATGGCTATAAGGTCTTTAAGCCCAGGATCCCTTAGCTATACAGCAGGGACAGATATTTACATGACAGCTGTGTCAATTGGAAGCAGCCTTGTGAGCTTGTTTCTTTCACTAACACACCAGTCACCACCACCTGCCCCCTCCCCCACTACCCCAAAGACACAAATCTAATTCTTCCCTCTTTTTAAAATGAACTCCATGTTAATAATAGAACTGCAGTGCAGATGCTCAAAATGGAAATAGCTGGCATTTCCCTAACAAGGCTCATAATTCTGCTAGAAATAATGGATTTCAAGTGAAATAGCTCGAGTCCAAGAAGAGTGGTTATAATTCATGACCAGACGCCCAAATGAAATCAAAATCTGGGAAACATGCAAAGTGCTAATTTTCTACATCAGTGACATTTATCAAGTTCCTACTGATTAATTGGAACAGTGGCTTGGTTGTTCAATTGATAGACCTTTGTTTGCCTTGCAAAGAATCTGAATGACATTGATTTAAATATTATTGCAACTTCCTGGTATTTGCGAAAAGCTTTCAACACTTTAAATCAAAACCCTCTGAATCACAAGTGGCTAACATTAGGTGTTTTTATTTTTATTTGTGTTATTCTTTACTATTTGAGGCAAGATTCCTGCTTACTTCACCAATGAGGTGAAGAGCACTGTATCTTTGAAGAACCATTACCATATGTATTACAAGAAAGTGGCTTTTAATTCATTACTGTTGATTTAGTTTATGATCAGTTTTTCCAGATAAAGTACTTATTACGTAATAATGACTATTTACAATTAGCTTAGTTGAAAAATAAACCATTCCTAAAATGTTTACAAATAGTGAAATATTGATAATATGCCCTGATGTGGTTTGAATGTGTCTCCCAGACTTCATGTGATAGAAACTTGAAGCCAGGTGCAGTGGCTCATGCCTGTGATCCCAGCACTTTGGAAGGCCAAGGCAGTAGGATCACTAGATCCTAGGAGTTCAAGACTAGCCTGGGCAACATAATTAATTAAAATTATTAAATAAAATTAACAATTAGCTGGGTGTGGTGGACGTGGTGGCACATAACTTTAGTCCCAGCTACTCAGGAGGCTGTGGTGGGAGATCACTTGAGCCTAGGAAGTGGGAACTGGGGCCTAATTGGGAGCTGTTTGGGTCATAAGAACACTACTCTCATGAATGGATTAATGCTGTCATGGTGGGAATTGATGCATTATTGTGGACTGGGTTCTTTCTAAGTCAAGTCTGGCTCCCATATTGCTCTCTGTCTCCTACTGTTGCTCTTCCATTTCCACCATGGGATGAGGCAGCAGGAAGGCCCTTGCAAGATGCTGGCACCTTATTTTTGGATTTCCCAGACTCTAGGACTGTTAGAAAATAAACTTCTGTTCTTTATAAATTATCCGGTCAGTCTATGGTCATTTGTTACAATAACACAAAACAAACTAAGACATGACCTAAAACTTCTTTTCTACTATCTTACAACGTAAAATAGAAAAATGTTGTCTGACTTGGTAGATTAGTAATGCCCTCTTCACCCACACTAAGATGTCAATGTCCTAACCCAGAACTTACAAATGTTACTTTACCTGGCAAAGAGACAATGCAGATGTGATTAAGTTAAGGACCTTCAGAAAGGGAAGTTATTCTGGGTTATCTGGGTTGACCTGATACAATCACAGAGGTCCTTATAATGGGGAGGCTGGAGATTAGTGTGACTAAAGGCTACAGAATACTGGAAGCAAAGAGAGACTTGAAGGTGCTCCACTGCTAACTTTGAAAATGGAGAAAAGGGGCCACGAACTGAAGAATATAGTTCTAGGAATTGACAAAGGCAAAGAAATATATTTTCCCCTAGAGCTCCTGAGAGAGCCCAGTCTTGTCAACGCCTTGGTTTCAACCCATGTTGGTTTCATAGCAGTAAGATAATAAATTTCTATTGCTTTAAGCAACCAAGTTTGTGGTAATTAGTTACAGCAGCAATAGAAAACTAATAAAATAACACACTGACTAACCCCAGGACTTAGAGCAATTAATGCCCTTAGATCAGTGGAAGGAGTGACTATTTCATTAGAACTAGACAATATAGATTAAAATTTAGTATATTCAATTAGCTTAAGGTAAAAAATTTCTAGTCATTTTAAAGTGAAACACAATCATACTACTCTGAAGCCATGTTAGGTGATTTAGGATTCTGTTCAGCTGAACATGGCTGGTCCCAAAAGCAGTGTGCCTTTGGAATACTCAAAGGGTGCTGAAAGGACTAAGATAATGAATGAGCTGTCCAATTATTCAGGAAATTATTAACAAGTGTTGTACAATTCATGTTCTATCATTATACATCATTCATCAAGTTAACAGCTTCAAATTGTTAATTGAGGTTCATATTTCTCTAAGTCTTTTTTAAAATTTCAGTATATCAATACACAAAATTTGTTACCTAATTAAAATAGAGAAGAGATTTTCCAGAAGGGCAGTAGCCTAGAACTTGGGTTTTGAAGTCAGAGAGAACACAGGTTCAAATCCCAGCCCTAACATTTATTGACTTTGTGACCTTGAGGCTGCAACCCAATCTCCCTGAGCCTTGGTAAATGGGGAAAGAATCCTTTCTGTGAGTTTGTTGTAAGATTTAATGAGATGAAGATGTTCAGTAATGATTATCTGAGAATATCATCAAGGTGGTATCATCTCCAGCATTGAAAACCTCCTATACACCTCATCCCAGAGAGTCTTGTCAGTCCTGAAGATCTAGGGCTTGAGATCCAAAATCTTCATTAAATTTCACATAGAAAGAAGACTGATCTGGCTGGGAAAATAGATCTCATCTGTCACTGAGGTGTAAAGAATGTGAAGTCCAGATATAGACAAATTCAAGGCCACAGAAGCTGTATTGTTCTCCTGATAGGATCTTCCCACATGCCAGCACCCCCTATTTCTTGCTTCTTAGTAACAGAAGGTAGATATTGCTATGGAAAAGTCTTATTCTTCTCTAGAAATCTATGGTTTAAAATGATAATAGCTTTGGGAAACTCATAGAAAATTAGGATCTTGGGTGAAAAAAAAAATCTCTAGGCTTTCACTATTCTACCCAGAAGGTGCTTTAGAAACCACAATAATAGCTGGCCATGCTGGCACACACCTGTGGTCCCAGCTACTCAGGAAGCTGAGACTGAAGGATCCTTGAGCCCAAGAGGTCAAGGTTGCAGTGAACCATATTCACTCCACTGCACTCCAGCCTGGGTGACAGAGCTAGACGAAGATGAAGAAAAAGAAACAACTGCAATAAGTCATGTCTAATTATTTTTCCTTGGCTAGGTAACATAATCTAAATTAGAAAACAATTAGGTGATTGTTTACTACTGTTTTTCCTCCTAATCACCTATAGAAGGTTTGAAAATAAAATGTTTCTTATCTATTAATTAATGATGTTTCATTTTTGTTAAACTAGTTTTCAGAATAGTTTGAGAATGTCTGTTGTGAAAAGAACAATAAACCAGACACAAAGATTCCTGAAATTTGATTTGAATTTTGCTACTTTCTATATGTAGAAACTCTATGTATATAAATCTATGAATTTCTAGTTTCTTCATTCAAAAATGAAAAATTTATCCTTTTCAAGATTACATAGGCAAAAGTGCCTGGCATGTAGTATACCTAATTTTCAGAGCATTTTCTCTCCTTTTGCTTATAAAGAAAATACAGACTTTAGTCCACAAACACAAACATGTAAGAAATATAATGTAGATTTATTAGTTTGGCTAATACTCAATGCTGAACTCAAGAGTATTGAGTTCCTGAGGGATAAAAATTATAATCTGAGTTCATCCTGAAGGCTTTCTTCTCAAACAATGAAAATACGTTCCTGTGGGAGTCGAATTGCCTGACTTTCAATTGTGGCTCCATCAGTAATCATTTCTAAGATCTTGGGCAAGGTATTTTACCTTTTGTGCTTTAGGGTGCTCAAATGCAAAGTGGGTATAATAGCAATAGTTCCATCGTAGATTTGTGTGAAGGTCAAATGAGTTAGCACATGAAAACCACTTACAATGGGACTAAAACATAGTGAGCCCTTAATAATTTCTAGATATTGTTTTTGTATTATTATGTGACACTATCAAGTTAGTTGTTGGTAACTGAATGTTGATGGAGTTAGGACAGGGAAGACATGTGCAGCTCTGCATCTCAGATGTTGATTCTCCATATGGCTCTGAATTTGGCTCCTGAACTTTATGATGAATTCCATAATCTCTCATATTACTGGGCCCAGCTTTTACCTGGAATCTAAGTGTTTGCTCTGCCTCTCAGCTATGCCCACACTTAGTCCAGAGATACTCAGTGAGATTGCCTGAGACTGTACATGCCTGGACAAGCCATGTAAGGAGTTCTTCTCCAGGGGCTGTCTCTACTTTCTAAAGCTCCACCCAGATTCTGCTCCTCATCCTTTGTAGGGATGTCAACTGAGATGGAAAAGCAGACCAAGTGGCTGGGTTCAGGGTGCTTGGACTTCAGGGATTCATCATTTTCTAAATTTTTATTGCTTCTCCTTCATTTGTCCTCCTTTTTCCGCAAGGCATCAAAGCTTTATGGGATGACAGTTCATGTTTCCAAATACACTGTTAAAGGTATCTGTCTTTTCAGATCATCTCAGACCTAAAGGTTATGAAGGTGTTTTTCTGCTATTGTTAAGAATCCTTATTTCACTTTTTGCATTTATACCTGAGTCAATCTGAAATTGAATTTTTAGTGTGCTGTGAGGTAGGATGTCCAGATTAATTTTTAAAAATATGTCCATCCAATTGACCCAGCATCATTTAATGAAAAAAGACCATCTTTCCACTACTGTGGTGCAATATAACGATTACAATTCTGTTCTATTTCTACTATAGTGATCTATTTGTCTATGCTTGCACAAATACTACAATATTTTGATTGCTAGAGTTGTAAAGAAAATATTGATATTTGGTACTGTAAATCCTCTAGTTTTGTTCTTCTTCGGTATTACTCACACCACTCTTAGGTCTTTGTATTTCCATATATCTTTCAGAATCAGCTTGTAATTTTTTTTTAATATATATTTTTATTGCATTTTAGGTTTGGGGGTACATGTGAAGAACATGCAAGATTGTTGCATAGGTACACACATGGCAGTGTGATTTGCTGCCTTCCTCCCCATCACCTATATCTGGCATTTCTCCCCATGCTATCTCTCCCCCAACTCCTCACCCCCCCACTGTCCCTCCCCTTTTTCCCCCCCCGACAGACCCCAGTGTGTGATGCTCCCCCTCCCTGTGTCCATGTGTTTGCATTGTTCAACACCCGCCTATGAGTGAGAACATGCGGTGTTTGATTTTCTGTTCTTGTGTCAGTTTGCTGAGAATGATGGTTTCCAGGTTCATCCATGTCCCTACAAAGGACATGAACTCATCGTTTTTGATGGCTGCATAATATTCCATGGTGTGTATGTGCCACATTTTCCCTGTCCAGTCTATCATTGATGGGCATTTGGGTTGGTTCCAGGTCTTTGCTATTGTAAACTGTGCTGCAATGAACATTCATGTGCATGTGTCCTTATAGTAGAACGATTTATAATCCTTTGGATATATACCCAGTAATGGGATTGCTGGATCAAATGGAATTTCCATTTCTAGGTCCTTGAGGAATCACCACACTGTCTTCCACAATGGTTGAACTAATTTACACTCCCACCAACAGTGTAAAAGTGTTCCTATTTCTCCACATCCTCTCCAGCATCTGTTGTCTCCAGATTTTTTTAATGATCGCCATTCTAACTGGCGTGAGATGGTATCTCAATGTAGTTTTGATTTGCATTTCTCTAATGACCAGTGATGATGAGCATTTTTTCATATGTTTGTTGGCTTCATGTATGTCTTCTTTTGTAAAGTGTCTGTTCATATCCTTCGCCCACTTTTGAATGGGCTTGTTTGTTTTTTTCTTGTAAATCTGTTTCAGTTCTTTGTAGATTCTGGATATCAGCCCTTTGTCAGATGGGTAGACTGCAAAAATTTTTTCCCATTCTGTTGGTTGCCGATTCACTCTGAAGACTGTTTCTTTTGCAGAAGCTGTGGAGTTTGATTAGGTCCCATTTGTCTATTTTGGCTTTTGTTGCCACTGCTATTGGTGTTTTGGTCATGAAGTCCTTGCCTACGCCTATGTCCTGAATGGTTTTGCCTAGATTTTCTTCTAGGGTTTTTATGGTGTTAGGTCTTATGTTTAAGTCTTTAATCCATCTGGATTTAATTTTAGTGTAAGGTGTCAGGAAGGGGTCCAGTTTCTTCTTTCTGCACATGACTAGCCAGTTTTCCCAACACCATTTATTAAACAGGGAATCCTTTCCACACTGTTTGTTTTTGTCAGGTTTGTCAAAGGTCGGATGGTTGTAGATGTGTTGTGTTGCCTCAGAGGCCTCTGTTCTGTTCCACTGGTCTATATCTCTGTTTTGGTACCAGTACCATGCTGTTTTGATTACTGTAGCTTTGTAATATATTTTGGAATCAGGTAGTCTGATGCCTCCAGCTTTGTTCTTTTTGCTTAGAATTGACTTGGCTATGTGGGCTCTCTTTTGGTTCCATATGAAGTTTAGGGTGGTTTTTTCCAGTTCTTTGAAGAAGGTCATTGGTAGCTTGATAGGGATAGCGTTGAATCTGTAAATTACTTTGGGCAGTATGGCCATTTTCACAATATTGATTCTTCCTAGCCATGAACATGGAATGTTTCTCCATCTGTTTGTGTCCTCTGTTACTTCATTGAGCAGTGGTTTGTAGTTCTCCTTGAAGAGGTCCTTTACATTCCTTGTTAGTTGTATTCCTAGGTATTTTATTCTCTTTGTAGCAATTGTGAATGGCAGTTGGTTCTTGATTTGGCTGTCTTTAAGTCTGTTATTGGTGTATAGGAATGCTTGTGATTTTTGCACATTGATTTTGTATCCTGAGACTTTGCTGAAGTTGCTTATCAGTTTCAGGAGATTTTGGGCTGAGACAATGGGGTCTTGTAGATATACAATCATGTCGTCTGCAAATAGAGACAATTTGACTTCCTCCTTTCCTATTTGAATACCCTTTATTTCTTTTTCTTGCCTGATTGCTCTGGCTAGAACTTCCAGTACTATATTGAATAGGAGTGGTGAGAGAGGACATCCTTGTCTAGTGCCAGATTTCAAAGGGAATGCTTCTAGTTTTTGCTCATTCAGTATGATATTGGCTGTTGGTTTGTTGTAAATAGCTTTTATCATTTTGAGATACGTTCCATCAATACCTAGTTTATTGAGGGTTTTTAGCATAAAGGGATGTTGAATTTTGTCAAAGGCCTTCTCTGCATCAATTGAGATAATCATGTGGTTTTTGTCTTTGGTTCTGTTTATGTGGTGGATTATGTTTATAGATTTGCGTATGTTGAACCAGCCTTGCATCCCCAGGATGAAGCCTACTTGATCATGGTGGATAAGCTTTTTGATGTGCTGTTGAAATCGGTTTGCCAGTATTTTATTGAAGATTTTTGCATCTATGTTCATCATGGATATTGGCCTGAAGTTTTCTTTTCTTGCTGAGTCTCTGCCAGGTTTTGGTATCAGGATGATGTTGGTCTCATAAAATGATTTAGGAAGGATTCCCTCTCTTTGGATTGTTTGGAATAGTTTCAGAAGGAATGGTACCAGCTCCTCTTTGTATGTCTGGTAGAATTCAGCTGTGAACCTGTCTGGACCTAGGCATTTTTTTTGGGTGGTAGGCTCTTAATTGCTGCCTCAACTTCAGCCCTTGTTATTGGTCTATTCAGGGTTTCGACTTCTTCCTGGTTTAGGCTTGGGAGGATGCAAGTGTCCAGGAATTTATCCATTTCTTCCAGGTTTACTAGTTTATGTGCATAGAGTTGTTCATAATAATCTCTGATGATGGTTTGAATTTCTGTGGAATCTGTGGTGATATCCCCTTTATAGTTTTTTATTGCATCTATTTGATTATTTTCTCTTTTCTTTTTTATTAATCTGGCTAGTGGTCTATTTTGTTGACCTTTTCGAAAAAGCAGCTCCTGGTTTTATTGATTTTTTGAAGGGTTTTTCGTGTGTCTATCTCCTTCAGTTCTGCTCTGATCTTAGTTATTTCTTGTCTTCTGCTAGGTTTTGAGTTTTTTTGATCTTGCTCCTCTAGCTCTTTCAATTTTGACAATAGGGTGTCGATTTTAGATCTCTCCTTCCTTCTCATGTGGGCATTTATTGCTATATACTTTCCTCTAGAGACTGCTTTAAATGTGTCCCAGAGATTCTGGTATGTTGTGTCTTCGTTCTCGTTGGTTTCAAGGAACATCTTTATTTCTGCCTTCATTTCATTGTTTATCCAGTCAACATTCAAGAGCCAGTTGTTCAGTTTCCATGAAGCTGTGCGGTTCTGAGATAGTTTCTGAATTCGGAGTTCTAACTTGATTGCACTGTGGTCTGAGAGACTGTTTGTTATGATTTCCGTTCTTTTACATTTGCTGAGGAGTGATTTACTTACTTCCAATTATGTGGTCAATTTTAGAGTAAGTGTGATGTGGTGCTGAGAAGAATGTATATTCTGTGGATTTGGGGTGGAGAGTTCTGTAAATGTCTATTAGGTTTGCTTGATCCAGGTCTGAGTTCAAGTCCTGGATATCCTTGTTAATTTTCTGTCTTGTGGATCTGTCTAACATTGACAACGGGGTGTTCAAGTCTCCCATTATTATTGTGTGGGAGTCTAAGTCTCTTTGTAAGTCATTAAGAACTTGCCTTATGTATCTGGGTGCTCCTGTATTGGGTGCATATATATTTAGGATCGTTAGCTCTTCTTGTTGCATTGATCCTTTTACCATTATGTAATGTCCTTCTTTGTCTCTTTTGATCTTTGTTGGTTTAAAGTCTATTTTATCAGAGATGAGAATTGCAACTCCTGCTTTTTTTTGCTCTCCATTTGCTTGGTAAATCTTCCTCCATCCCTTTATTTTGAGCCTTTGTGTATCTCTGCATGTGAGATGGGTTTCCTGGATACACCACACCGATGGGTTTTGGCTTTTTATCCAGTTTGCCAGTCTATGTCTTTTGATTGGGGCATTTAGCCTATTTACATTTAGGGTTAATATTGTTATGTGTGAATTTGATGCTAGCTGGCTGTTTTGCCCGTTAGTTGATGCAGTTTCTTCATTGTGTTGCTGCTCTTTGCCATTTGGTATGTTTTTGGAGTGGCTGGTACTGGTTGTTCCTTTCTATGTTTAGTGCCTCTTTCAGGAGCTCTTGTAAAGCAGGCCTGGTGGTAATGAAGTCTCTGAGTACTTGCTTGTTCACAAAGGATTTTATTTTTCCTTCACTTATGAAGCTCAGTTTGGCTGGATATGAAATTCTGGGTTGAAAGTTCTTTTCTTTAAGGATGTTGAATATTGGCCCCTACTCTCTTCTGGCCTGTAGGGTTTCTGCTGAGAGATCTGCTGTGAGTCTGTTGGGCTTCCCTTTGCGGGTAACCCGACCTTTCTCTCTGGCTGCCCTTAGCATTTTCTCCTTCATTTCAACCCTGGTGAATCTGACGATTATGTGCCTTGGGGTTGCTCTTCTTGAGGACTATCTTTGTGGTGTTCTCTGTATTTCCTGGACTTGAATGTTGGCCTGCCTTCCTAGGTTGGGGAAGTTCTCCTGGATAATATCCTGAAGAGTATTTTCCAGCTTGGATTCATTCTCTCCGTCACATTCAGGTACACCTATCAAACGTAGATTAGGTCTTTTCACATGGTCCCATATTTCTTGGAGACTTTGTTCATTCCTTTTTACTCTTTTTTTCTCTACTCTTTCCTTCTTGTTTTATTTCATTGAGTTGATCTTCGACCTCTGATATCCTTTCTTCTGCTTGGTCGATTCGGCTGTTGAAACTTGTGTATGCTTCGCAAAGTTCTTGTGTTGTGTTTTTCAGCTCCATCAATTCACTTACATTCCTCTCTAAGTTGGTTATTCTCATTAGCGTTTCTTCAGATCTTTTTTCAAGGTTCTTAGTTTCTTTGTATTGGGTTAGAACATGTTCTTTTAGCTCACAGAAGTTTCTTATTACCCACCTTCTGAAGCCTGATTCAGTCATTTCATCACACTCATTGTCCATCCAGCCTTGTTCCCTTGCTGGTGAGGAGTTGTGATCCCTTGTAGGAGGAGAGGCATTCTGGTTTCGGGTGTTTTCCTCCTTTTTGCACTGGTTTCTTCCCATCTTTGTGGATTTATCTATGCATGGTCTTTGTGGTTGGTGATTTTCAGATGGGGTCTCTCAGTGGACGTCCAGTTTGTTGATGATGAAGTTATTTCTTTCTGTTTCTTAGTTTTCCTTCTAACAGTCTGGCCCCTCTGCTGTAGGACTGCTGAGGTCCACTCCCGGCCCTGCTTGCCTGGGGGATCACCTGCAGCGGCCTCCGCGCTTTCACTGGGAGCTGCAATCCTCAGCTGCTCCTAATCAGCCATCTTGGATCCTCTCCCTCAGCTTGTAATTTTAAACACACACACACACACACGCGCACACACACACACACACTCTCTTACATACACATGGTACTGATAGGAGTTTGGTTAGGTTTCATAGACTCCATAAATCAATCTGGAAACCATCTATAGCTTTACAATAATGAATTTAGTCTATGAATATGATACAACCCTCCATTTACTCAGGCCTTTAAAATCTTACTAATTTTTGTTACATTATGGAGATTTTCACTCAATTGATTCTTAAATATTTGATGTTTTTCATGCAGTGTAAAAATGGTAAAATTTTATTTTCCATTACTTTGTTGCTGGTATATAGAAATGCAATCGAATTTCATATAATATCTTGCATCCAGTGGCCTTGATAATTTTACTTAATTCCAATAGTTGTCTGTAAAATTTTTTTGCATTTTTGATGTACACGGTATACTAGCATACCGTTTGTAATTAATAAGCATTATATGTCCTCCTTTCCATTTTTATGCTCTTTATTTCTTGCTGTATTACACTGATTAGAATCTCTAGTACAATGTTAGAAGATGTTTTGACATCCTCCACCAGTTCACTAATCCTATCTTTTGTTGTGTTGGTTGCTACTAACCCTTCTAAATAATTCTGGCTAGTGTTCTGTTCAGCCCTACAATTTCCCACTGATAATTTTTAGGATTCCAACTTTTTGATAAAATTGTCTTTTCATCTGTGTTTTTTTTTGTGTGTCTTTTCTTGCACATATGAATTATAATTATTTTTAAAGCCGGTCTATACATTTTTATTCATTTATTATTGTACTAGGACAGAATGTCTACTAACTTTATCTGGATAGTCACAAGTCTCTTTTCATTCTCTTGGTTAAATGATTTCATCCTTTGGCATTTCTAATAATGTTTTTTAATATGGGTTGTAGACATTGGTGTAAAAAAACCATAGATATTACAGATAATACTACCTTATTCCACAGAGAAAACATTTTCTCCTGCTTAGCAGGTGAGTTTAGAGAGCTAATCACCTTAGTCCAATCAGGCATGATGATAGTGATGGTTCGTGGTGATGCCTCAGTCTCTTGTCCATCCTGATTCCTAGGCCATAGCCCACCAGGTTTTTCAAATAAGGGCTTGGCTATTTATTGAGTTCCTTTCCCCTGACAGATTCTGAACTCTAAATCTTTTTCTTCTCAATATTACAAGATTAAGAAAATTCACCTCTGCTTCTTGGAGGTCTGTGGCTTAGCTATTTATTCTCCCTCTTCATGTACCTTCAGAATTCAGCAGTTTTGCCCCTCAAGTTAGAGGTTACAGGTCACTCAACTATGCAGTTGTATCACCCCCCTCCATAAACCCTTTGAGAACCTTCATGGTTTCTCTCTCCCCCTGCATTGACTCTCTACCCAGAGAAATCTTAGATGTGCAGCCTCTGAGATGTATTCCACACTCAAAATGGGCAAGCGCCTCCAGGGAAACACTGCAATTTTCTTCTGTGTAGAATCTTAACTCCCCTCATACTCCTTGCTTAGGGAACTCTGGTACCTTTCTGAAGATGACTTTGGGGCTGGGTGCGGCGGCTCACGCCTATAATCTCAACACTTTGGGAGGCCAAGTTGGGTAGATCACTCGAGCCCAGGAGTTCAAGACCAGCCTGAACAACATGGCAAAACCCCATCTCTACAAAATTTAGTCAGATATGGTGGTACACACAGGTGATCTCAGCTACTCTGGGGGCTGAGATGGGAGAATCATTTGAGACCAGGAAGTTAAGGCTGCAGTGAGCCATGATCGCACCACTACACTCCAGCATGGGTCAGTACAAGAACTTGCTTCAAAAATTTAAAAAAAAAAATGACTTTTGTATTTTGTATTTATATATAGTTGTTCATAGTGTGTGTATTGACCTGCCACAAACAAATCCATCTAATAAGGAAATACACACTTCTGTGAATTTTGAGAGCTACTCTTAGACCTATTTTAGAGAACAGTTCTTTTAAAAAGTAGATTGAGGAGGGGGAGTGGGCAGGGCACTCAGGCATGATCCATCTGTGGAAGAGTAACAAAAGTAAAATAACTCCAAACTTTAAGGATAAATAAGACTAATCTGGAGGCTGGCCACTGTCCATGATCACTCTAGACCTATATCCTGCTGAGTTTTATGTGAAGTTTCATTTTTAGTGATATTATTTCAATGCCCATGTAAGAAGTTTCTGTGGGGTTAAGGCCAAAAATTGCCCTATTTTCTCCCTTCCCTACTTGTCTCTTAAGAAAGCATTGTCCTGAACATGTATTCTATTGCCACTGAAAATGGCTAATTCATATAGTATGCAACCATTTTATCTGGGGCACAATCTTCAAATTTATAGGGCTTACTAATTATAAATTATCTAATACAGTTGATCACATAGTTTTTCCCCCCTAGGAGTCATTCATTATTACACATTTTACCCCATTTTTTATCCCTTCAAAATTTCTCTCCTGTCTGGAGACAGGACAATATAAAAACATAGTATGCCACCTTTACCAATCAGTCAGTTGAGATGGTCTGGCTTTAATTTTTATGTACCAGGCTTTTCATAACTTGTGCAAATAAATTATTATTTTTTTGTATGTTGTATATCCTGCCTTTAAGCTATCGAATTCTGACTGTCAGGGACATTGAATGATGCTGGCTGTATATAGACTAGCTGCCCAAAGCAATTCCCATATAATTCTTTCCCATCACATTATATCTTGGCATAGTGATAGCACGTAAAAAGTAGATTTATAATGGCTATTAATGTCATTTGAGGAGCAAAGTCGGTGTCCATGCAAATGAGGGATTAATGTTGATCACTAAATGAAGTGTTGGTGCAGCCAAATGCTGTGACAGCATTGCCTTGCAACCTGTTTAAGAGGCATTTCAATCATGATATGATAAATTTCCTCACACTGGTCTATGTAAACTCACTAAAGCAGGAAAGGCCATTCATCCAAAACATATAAGCCATTTGGAAACCTGAAAACGTTTTGTTTAGCTTCTAAGAGAAAAGCCTACACTGTTTTGCTTAGCTCTTTAAAGAAGAGATTTGGCTCCTATCACTAGCAGTAAGAAATAGTGCTTAGCTTTCATGTTTAAGTAATTTTAATGATGACCACAGTCACTGTTAATCATGTATTTTTCATATTCCAGGTTTGGCTGTAAAGACTTTTCCAGCAGAATAGTCCCTGGGTGTTTATGGAATTGTACCGTATAGCACATAGGAAATTTGTACTTGGAGCAGGAGTAAGTCTCTCTGGCTAGTACATTGTTTAGGAAGTATTGAATTTATATAAATAAATAGGTCAATAGGATTGGCTCCATCGAAGTAGCAAGACTTATTTCTAATTCATTTTTGTGATAGATTACAGTAACTTAGAAGCAAAAAAAAAAAAAAAAAAGTACTTACTTGAAAGTTTCAAATGCAATTATCACTTAGTGATTTTTCACTTTTAGGGGTCACAGAGAATACCTAGGACCTGGAATAATTTGTTCTCGTCACTGTTGCCATTTTACTTTGAGACTCTGCTGTGCTTTTATGACCAAATAAAATACAACAAATCTCTCTCTTCTTTCCCACCTCCCACCTTCTGTCTCCTCCATGCTCACCAAAGATACCCTTCAGTCATTTCAGGCAATCCAAAGCAAATAGAGATCTGAGACACTCCCTTATTTGAGCCTTTAAGGACGATGATGCTTGGTAGATCCTATACTGTCTTTACTACCCTAGTCATAACACAAAGAGTTTTATAAACGACCTATGTTTAATCTACATCTTTGAGTTCACATATTTTTCTTCCAATCTGTGAAACAATTATCCCCTATTATACTTTAAATAGGAATTAATTCAACCAGAGATCCAGCCTCTCTCTAGAAGACATGGTAGATTAATGACTAAATATGTATTAGCATGTATTCCAACTGCACGTTATTGACCTGAGAGACAACAGGGAGCTCTAATGACTGATTATGTAAATCCTCAATTTGCAAATTGTTGCTAAACTCCTAATGTCATTAATTTACATTAATGTCAGTCTTTCTTTACCAGACAGTTATTAATTAGCTGTTCCTTGACACATGCTTTGATGTAGACTTTTTGTGAGTCATTAAAGTCCTTTGTGTAGAGACCTTCTTGAAGACCTTTTCGTTTGCGTATAATTGACAAACCAGATGACAGCTTTTACTGTTGATCGTAAAACTGCAGCCGATTCACTCATTGAATTTATATTTTGAAACCTTTCCTTTAACGTTTTTATAGAGAAAAAGTTTAAATGCAGGTACGTTTTATTTATTAGATGGTCTAAAATATGCCCTTTTTTGCAAGGTCAAGTTTACAGGAATTTTTTAACCAAATGCACAACTGCTTTTAGAGATTTCATAATTGGAAATTCTTCTCGGAATCACTCACCATGTATAAATTCTCTATAAAAAGTCTTGTGTTTTAAATTAGTTTTTTATACTAGTACAGATTTTCACATGTTCAATATGCCACCTAACTGAATTCAGCCCCCTGAACATCCAATGACTGACAGCAGCTACCTCCTGGAAAAGGCCAATATCATTTAGATTTGAGGCAATGTTTACCAACTAGAGGATACTCCAGGTAACAGATTGTTTCCATTTTGTGTTTGTTTTATTTGAACTAATTGTATTGTTATTCACTGTAATTCATTCATTTCTTTATGCATTCCAAAATATGTATTAAGCACTAATACTTCTACACCCATAATTATCTAGACAGCAGTGAATAACAGACAAAATCTTGCCTTCATTCAGCTTACTTTCTAAGGTGCGGGGGAGCTAGACAATGCACAAGAAAACCACATAGAACTTTAGAAGATAAAGTAGAGAGAGGTACAGATGAGTATAGGAAATGCAATAAAAGCAAGGATCACTGTGGGGACAGGGGATTGTAGGGAGAGAGGCGGAGTAATTTTAAGTCAGGTGATCAGGGTAAAGGTATTGGCCAAAGGTTTGAATGAGAAGAGGGAGGAACTCTTACAGACATCTCAGGGAAAAGGGTTCTAGGCAGAGGAAACTGTGCCTGGAACTTCAGGAAGGCTCAAGTGGTGAAGCAGAGTCAGTGAGGATATGAGGAGGAAACAAATGCAGAGAGGAGGTAGGAGGGGCATAGGTAGAGCAGGAGGGCCTGGGGGGCCTCTGAAAAGATTCCCGCTTTGGAGGGCCTTGGGGACGTTGAAAAGATTCCAGCTTTGAATCAATGGTGCGGAGCCCTGGAGGGATTGGAGCAGGATCTGAATATAGTAACGGAATCTTTCTGCTTTATATAAAAATAATAAGCTGTTTAGGATAGGTGAGTAGGCAAGGGCAAAAGGAGGGGAGAACTCTTAAGAAACTATTGCAATAATCGAGGCTAGGATCAGGTGATAATAATGCTGGGGTAAGAAGAGGACAGATCCTAAATATATGTGGTATATGTGATACAATATGTATAATATAATATAATCAAGATTTAGGATTTGCTTTTTGATTCAGTTCTACATACAAGAGAAAATCAAGGATGACCCAAATTTTTGGCCTGAGCAACTGAGCTATAGAATTATCATTAACTGGCTGGGCATGGTGGTTCATGTATGTAATCCCAGAACTCTGGGAGGCCAAAGTGGATGGATCACCTGAGGTCAGAAGTTTGAGACCAGCTTGGCCAACATTATAAAACTCTGTCTCTACTAAATAATTAGCTGGGCATGGTGGCAGGTGCCTGTGAACCCAGATACTCAGGAGGCTGAGGCAGGAGAATTGCCTGAACCCAGGAGGCAGAGGTTGTGGTGAGCTGTGATGGTGCCACTGCACTCCAGCCTGGGTGATAGAGTAAGACTCTGTCAAAAAACAAAGGAAGAAGAAGAAAGAAGAAAGAAGAAGAAGGAGGGGGGAGGGGGAGGGGGAGAGGGAGGAGAAGGAGGAGGAGGAAGAGGAGGAGAAGGGAGGGGAAGGAAGGAAGGAAGGAGGAGGAGAAGAAGAAGAAGAAAGAAGAGGAGGAGGAATAAGGAGAAGAAGGAGAAGGAGAAGAATTGCCACTAACTGATATGGGAAGAAGCATAGGAGAAGCAAGTTGAATGGGATAGAATCAAAATCAGGAATTTGTTTTTTAAAACATGAATTATATGATTTCTATTAGATACCTATTGAAGATAGTCAGTGGCAGTTGAATATTCAAAATAAGAGTTTAGGGGAAAGTTCCATGCTAGAAATATTCGCTCAGAAATCATGAAAATGAAGATGGTGTTTAAAGCCATAAAACTGAGAAAGATCACCAAGATACAGAGGACAGAGTAGAGAAAACCCAAGAATGATCACTAGAGAATTCCAGTGGTAAAAGGTTGACATGGATATTAAAGAACCAGCAAAGGAGACTAAGGAGCATCCATTGGTAAAGTAGGACAAAGACCAGGAAAGTGTTGTGGAAGCTGGTGAAAAAGTGTTTTACGTATGGAATTCCATACTGCCTATGATAAGTTAAGTAGGAAGACTAAAGGTTAGCCATTGAATTATGTAACATGGAGGTCATTGGTGACTATGGTCAGAGAGCTGTAATGTAATGGGAGTAAAAGTCTGATTGCAGTCAGTTTAAAGAGGATGGGGAAAGAAGAGTTGGAATCCATGATTATAGGAAACTATTTTGAGAAATTCTCTTGTAAAGAGAAGCATACTGAAATCCAGGATAAGATTTAGTTGATTACAAGAAATGATAGGGCTCTTGAACATGGATGTTGATGTAATCTTTTTCTTGAACATGGGTGTTGATGAAATATTTTCTTGGTGTTCAAGAGAGCTCTATCACAGATATTTCTCATCCTGTGTTCCTCCCGTGCCCAGAGTACACCTTCTGAATGTTTTAGAAGCAACAAAAGCACTCATGTAAGAAGAGATTTAGAAAACTACCTTAAGTATTAGGGTCATGCACTTCCTAAATACCCACCCTTATCTCTAGGAGCCAGAGATCACCACCATCCTGGGTGTTGCTATAAATGAACAGTGTTTGAAAACGCCAGGTCCCTCGTCTTTGGTTTTATTTTTGACTCTCAGAATAATCTTAGGTACCCTTTCAAGTTTCAGTTGGTTCAAATTAAAATGAAGGGGCCCAACTAGATTGACTCTGTGTTCCTGTGGCATTGATATGAGGCTGGATGTTAATAGCACTGTAGATTTCTAAATAGTGTGAACAAACTGCATTTTTAGAGAGGCTAATGTTGTTTTCCTTTTGTAGTTGGAGCCTGGATCTTAAAATTATGGCATCTGGAAATTGATATTTGAAAGGTTTTAGGCCCTCAATTTATTCTAAGAGCAGGCCTTTAGTCATACTCATAAATTTTTAGGTAAAAAATATTCATTTGCTTTAGTCTCAAATAACTCCTGGGAAAGCCCCAAGTGAGGAAAATGATCCAAATGTAGAGGCTTAAGATGAAGGTTCAAAGTACCAACTTTAAATCATTCTCCATAGATTTAATTGTGTCAGGGCATTTCTGCATGAATTTTTATAATGGTAACTGCTTTGATCTTCTTTTGGCTAGGGTAGAAAGAAAAAATGGAGTTTTCTAGGCTTAATGAAGAAAGATCATGGGAAAGGGGCTTCCACCTATACAAGATGATCTGATCTCTGCAATGTAATGTCAGGCAGGAAATTAGCAGAAAGTTATGCAAGGAATAAGCACTTAAAGGGACATGGGTATTAGACTTTAGGAATAGTGATGTCTGATATCTCACTAAGGTCTTCATTTCTGAGCTGTAAGATTCATATGTTAATTCAAGCCTCAGTTAAAGCAAACAAACAAACAAAAATTTAAACTATAGATTTGTGTTAACTATGCTTTGAAGAAATCAATGGAGAGAAACTGTGTGCATGTCTGAAAAAGCAGCTATGAACTAGTTAAAAGTGATGAAAAGAGAAATCTCCAGACAAGGTCTATGGTAAAAGACGACCAAAATAAATCTGTGAAAAGATCAGTGGTCTTGTGGGATTCTCAGAAATGATAATAGAAAACAAATTCGCACGTAGAGAATGTAGAGTTTGTGAAGTCATTTCCTATGAGATTTAGATTGTTTAGTTAGACATTAAATAGACAGGTAACACCTGGGGCCAGAAAACCTGGAGTCATTGGAGTTTACTCCCATTGGAGTCTCCGGGCATATTACTTACAAGAGAATATAGATTGTAAAATAATTGGAATACATTATTCATTGAAGAAAAAATATTGACAAGATAGGAGTTTTTGATAGACACTATTAATTGTCTGTCCCAGATCCTTTCTCTTCTTCCTCTTTTCTAACTGACCCTACATGTTTTCTTGGGCAGCATTACCCCCAGTGGAAAGACCAAGCTTCCCAAGCTCTCCAGTGAGGAAACCATGTGGTATGTAAGTTAAAGTCACCAGATGGCACTTTTGGGAAATTCCTTAAATGAGGGACACTCATGGCATGCACCATTTTGCATTTTGTCCTTTGCTTTTGCCCTTTCACTTTTAAAATATCTGTAGGGACAGATACCTGGGGATATAGCAGACACCTTGCAATCATGAAGATGACATCTGCTCGTTAAGGGTGGGGAATCAGGAAAAGAACAGGAGTCTTGTCCCTTATAGTGTTCTGGAACCACCATGCAAACTTTGAACTTCCAACTTCTGGCCATCTCATTGTGTAAGAAAAATAAACTTCTGCCAGGTGCAGTGGCTCATGCCTGTAATACCAGCACTTTGGGAGGCTGGGATCACTTAAGGTCAGGAGTTTGAGACCAGCCAGACCAACATGTTAAACCTGTCTCTACTAAAAATACAAAATTAGCCAGGTGTGATGGTACACACCTGTAATCCTAGCTACTTAGGAGGCTGAGTCAGGAGAATCACTTGAACCTGGGAGGTGGAAGTTGCAGTAAACTAAGATCACACCACTGCACTCCATCCTGGGCAACAAGAGTGAGACTCCATCTCAAAAAAAAAAAAAAAAGAGAGAGAGAGAGAAATAAACTTTTTTCCTACTCAGTTAAGACATTATTTGGGTTTCTGTTACATGAAGCTAAACAGAATCCTAATGTTATAATTTTTACTTTCGTGTTTTTCTTTTTTAAGCCTCAAACTTCTACTTGTTTCCTTTTCTTTCATTTCCAAAGGGAGTGATCTTGGTCTGGCATTTCTGATGTCTGCATTTAAAGTTGCCATCTAAATCATCAATGTGTTTTCTGCTGCAATCACAGAATATCACAAACTGGGTAATTTATAAACAATAAAACTTTATTTGGCTCATGGTTCTGGAGGCTGGCACGCATGGCATTGGCATCTGGTGAGGGCCTCATCTCATGGTGGAAGGCAAAAGTCACAATGCAAAGGACAAGCAATCAGGAGAGACAGAGAGAAAAAGTAGGCTGACCCCTGCTATAATTAGCCACTCTTGAAATGAAAGCATTGACCATCTCATGAGAGCTCTGCCTCTAAAATGTCCCATCTCTCAATACCATCACAGTGGCAGTTAATTTCAACAAGAGTTTTGCGGGGGATGTTTAAACCATAGTAATCATGGTAGAAGATTTTTTTTTGTCTGTCTTTATTATACATATGCAGCCCCCTTGTTAGTAACGGTAAGATGGCCCCCTGGTTTTAGCAGGGCCATGGGGATAAAACCAAGGTGACTTGCCTACTGAGAACTGTGTCCAACTGGCTAATTTCATTAGCTTTGTTGCTTGACTTTATGAAATGACTGGTCCAAGATGAAACTCAACTAGTTTTTCTCCATGATTATGTTTATATATTAGTTGTTTTATCACTCTTTCAAAGTTATAAGTTTCTGACTCTCTAATCTGATTTCAAGGGTCTGAATTCAGTTACCTCCAAGTAGTTGTACTTATAATATCAAAAATTTGTTATTTTCTAAGTAGATGATATGTTATTGTCTTTATGCCGATAGAATGTGTTAATGAGCAGATATGGAGGTGAAATAAGATTAAATCCATGATAAACTGAACTAAGCCCACCTTTAAATTTTCAAATTTGGAGAACAATTGGATTGTTGAACAGGCTTATCAATCTGGTTTTGTTTCATGTCACCACAAGAGATTCTTGGGGAAATTGTGTGAGCTTTGATTAATGTTTAGAATTTGATCTCTCCAGGACATAAACTTTTTAAGCACACCATCCTTCAGCACCATTTTTGTAGTCTGAGTGATGAAATATACCTTTGCATTTTATTTTAGTTATCACTGAAGTACTTGTCACTTGTCTGAGTTGGGTATTAGTGTCTTTGATGAGTTGTTATCTAAATTATGTATCAGATTATATTCCAAATTATTTTGTAATAAATATCGTTGTGTAAATTTAAATTATACAGCATAATATTATGGGATATATAGATAGTACAAAGGTTACTATAGTGAAGCAAATTAACATATTCATCAAAATTATTTTTCTAATAAATGTCCTTGTATAAATTTAAGTTATATGACATATTATGGGATACATACAGATAGCAAAAAGGTTACTATACTTAAGCAAATTAACATTCATCATCTCACATAGTTACCTAGTTGTTTTTTTGTTTTCGTGATAAGAGCAGCTAAAATCTACCCATTTTGCATAAATCCACATGAATAATCATTACCTATACTTCTCATGTTATACGTTAGATCTCTAGACTTGTCCATCATACATATCTGCTACTTTGTATTCTCTGAACTATGTTTCCACTTCCTCTCTTCACTTCTGATAACCACTGTTTTGTTGTCTCTGTAATTTGGAATTTTTCTTAAGATTTCACATATAATAGAGATCATGCAATATCTCTAGCCATTCGTCAAACTGAAGTGGAATAATTGAATAAATAATTATATTACTTTTTAATTAATCTTTCTTAAATGTGTGTTTAACTCACATTTATTTCAATGTTTAATATTAGAAGTGTTTGGGGTGTTCATTTAGAAGTTTGGTGACACTTTTGTAACCAGAAATACGCCATAGGAATTTAACTCTTGTTTATATCAATTAGTCTATGGTAAAATTGATTTTTTAAATATATCATTTATTTTAAAGTCAGTGTCCAAGAACCCATCAATGACATTAAGTGAGGACTTATTGTATTTTAAGCTGATAACAAATTAACTTATATCACATACAAAAACCTTAGACCTTTACCCTTCACACACACAATTTACGTTTTGTAAATGTACATTTACATGTAAATGTACATCATCATATAATCCTTCACAACTTATTGTTGTTTTCGACCATTTTTCTTTTTAGCTTTTGTACTTGAGGTATGTATTGTTAACTTACCATTATAGCACTGGAGTATTCTGGATCTGACTGTGTATTCATTTCTTCTAGTGAGTTTTATATGTATTTAGGCCAGTAGCAATCATCTTTTTATTTATCTTGAAGAATGTCCTTAAGCACTCTTGTAAGGCAGGTCTATTGGTAATGAATTCCCTCAATTTTTGCTTGTCAATGACTTATTTCTCCTTCATTTCTGAAGAAGATATTTGCTGAGTATAGTATTCTTGGTAGAGAGTAGTTTTGTTTTGTTTTTTTCTTTCATCACTTTGATTATATAATCCCCTTCTCTCCTGGTCTGCAAGGTTACTGCTAAGAAATTCACAGACAGTCTAATGAGGACTCACTTGTATGTGACTTAATGCTTTTCTCTTGCTGCTTTTAAAATTCTCCTTGTCTTTGATTTTTAACAGTTTTATTATAATATGCCTTAAAGAGGACCTATTTCAAAAGAATCTATTTGGGAGTGTTGAAGCATCATGGATTTGGATGTCTATGTTTTTCTCAAGACTTGAGACATTTCCAGCAATGATTTCATTAAATAAGCTTGTGTCTCTTTCTCTGTCTCTTCTCCTTCTAGAAATAACATAGTATAAATACTTATTCACTTAATGTCCCATAGGATTTTTTTCACTCTTTTTTATTATTCCCCCCCTCTGATTGGATAATTTCAAAAGGCCTATATTCAAGTCCACAGATTCTTTTTACTGCTTTATCCAGTCTGTTGCTGAAGCCCTCAATTTTATTTTTTATTTTATTGATTGAACTTTTCAGCTCTTAAATTTCTGTCTGGTTCATTTTGATGTTATCTGTCTCTGTTGAATTTATCATTTAGATAATGAATTGCTTTCTTGATTTTATTGAATTGTCTGTATTCTTTTGTATCCAAGTTTCCTTAAGATCATTATTTTGAATTTATTTTTAGGCAATTTTTAAGTTTTTATTTCTTTGGGATCAGTTATAGGAGAATTATTGCATTTCTTTGGTTGCATTATGTTTCTTTGCTTTTTCATGTTTCTTTTGTTTCTGCATTCATGTCTGTGCATCTGGTGGTGCAGTCACTTATTCCAAATGTTGCAGTGTGGTTTTCATAGGGGAAGACTTTCACCTGTGGATGAACCAGAGGGTGCACATTGGCCAGAGTGCAGTGATTTTGGTTCCATGTGGGTATAGTGATATAGTCTCTATGCAGCTTCTTCAGTGTTAGCAATGATGGCAGGTTCCTCAGTGATTTAGGTTGCAGGAGTTTGTGGCAATTATGGTGGCTGCCTAGGTTATTAGGGCAAGAGCTTTAGGGATTATCTGTTCTTGTCTTTCTCATAATGGTGAATCTTAGCTGAGAGAATCTCTTTGGATTCTGGGTTACATGGCTCACAGGCAGCCACAGCAGCACTGGGATCCAGGGCACAGGTGCTCAGAGCAGCTGCGAATCTCAGTTCCTGGGATCAGTGTCCTGTAAAGCTACTAAAGCACCAGGGCCTTGAGGTACAAGCATTAGTGGATGCCATTCTACTAAGCCAGGGTTTGTTGTTCTGTGCCACATCTACCAGCTTAGGCCTATGGGGCTGGGATATAGCTGTAGTGCTGACCTGTAGAGGGCAGGGCATGGCACTGATATGGTTTCAGGGAAGTTCTCTGGAAGCTTGAGCCCTGGGGACAGCTGTAATTCATGATTCAGAACTAACAGGGCACATTAGCAGCTCAGGCTCCAGGGGAATGAGGTACCATCCAGTGGTGACTCTGGACCTGGGATGGTGGGATACTGCAGCATGTTAGGCTCTGTGAGGCCAGCTGCAGCAGAAGGAAAGACCCAAGAATGATAAGATGCCACTGTGGCTTGGATCCCAGTGGTCAGACAGCAGCACAATAATGACTCCACTCTCAGGAGAAGTGGGGGTGCATCTACAACAGGTAGTAGGGGAGCTAGTCCAGTTCTAAGAGGCAGGGTGCTGCAGTTGTTTGTCCTAGAGGGTGGGTGGCACAGCTCAGCCAAGGTTCTAATTCCCTGGATGCAAGGTACTGCATGTGGTTAGATCCAGAAAGTGGTGCTACATGGGTCAGTGGAGCTTCTGGATTCTTGTGTTTTGAAGATGGTGACTGTCTGGTGTGTAGGAGGCATGAGGTCCCTGGGAATTGGGGTGCTGCCTCAGCTGTGGCACTGGAGGCACAACTGCTCTGGTAGTTTGAGGCTCTGTGTGCTTGGGGGCAGGGTGCCACTTCAGCTCAGCCATAAAGGGAGGGTGCACCAGTGACTGGGATGGTGGGGGATGAACTGGCACTGTGGTAGTTTGACCTTAGAGAGTTGGCAATAGCAGGAGCTTGGTCTGGGGATGATGTACTGTCAGTGAGCATACTGTAGTAGAGGCTGACCCTCAGGGATGGAGGGATGCAAGAACTACTTGTCCCTGAAGCAGGATGCACTCTAGCAGTGGCTCCAGTTCCAAAATGGCGCAGAGCAGTAGCAGCACTGGCCACACAAAGCGGGGACACGGCATCACTGGCTCCTCCTCAGAGAGTAGCTCGACATGTAGACTCTGGGGAACTCGTTAGCTGGGCTCAGAGCCTGTAAGAACTGTGGGTGTCTGCAGCACTGGTAGGGCTTTCTGGGGTCCTCTTGCTTACCTTTTCTCTCTATAGAGAAGTCCCTCCTGGTGCCAAGCTGATCCCAACTAGGGGATTGGGTGGCAAAAGCAAGCTGTTTCCTGCCCGTCTCTATGCAACCAGCCTGGGTTTCTTGTTCTACAGGGTTTCTGCTGCTGCTTTTCTATTATTTGGTACTCCTTTAGTTATTTTGGGCAAAATGTAGTTGTTTATTCATTGTTTTGGGTTATTTCATGTGGGAGAAGAGCCCCAGGAGCTTCTAGTCAGCTCTCTTGCAGACGTCACTGTCAATCCCGAATCTTTTGTGTATTTGATAATTAAATGCAGTGGGATCATGTAATTATTAAATATAAGTTTGTGAAAATGAGCACTATGATTTGTATCACTCAATTGTTCTTTTTACCTTCTATGGATAATCAAGACTGGCTGAAAGACAGAGTCATCTCTCTTTTTTCCCTAAACTTTTCCCCTCTGATTAACTCAATAATCCTTACATCTCCTTGTAATAACCTACCATCTGCTTCTAGTTTGGGCCTCTTTCTAAAAGTAAGTTGAAAATAATATCTGATTTCTCATACTTTTATTGTTGATAATAGGTGAGTATGCCACCTTTTTTGTGAGAATAAGGCGTTGTGCTGAGCGTGGTTTGTAAAAAGGTATGATACAGTCTCTCTGTGAGTGATCTGCAGTTTAATTAAAGAGAGGGGGATGACTACAACAGTGGAACAGAATAAGTGACAAGTTGTACGGTGCCTTCTTCCAAACATGACATTCTCCATGTGGAGTCTGAGGGTTCGGATAAGGTGAGACTCACATGTGCTTTGCAAGAAGGATATAAATACACCACTAATGGGTGTGATGGTACTTTAATAGTAATGATGACAATAGCTAGCATTATTTTCCATGTGCAAGGCATTATATTAAGAATTCTGTAATAATTATCCTATTAAATCTTCATCTCATCTCTATGGTTTAAAATGAACTTTTATTATTACCCCCATTTTAGAGAGGAAAATATTGAGCACTAGAGATGTTGATAGAGATGTTAAGTAACCTTCCCAAGGTTACTTAACTAATAAGTGGTGAAGATGGAATGAATATAAGCCCAAGACAGTATGACCCCCAGATCTGTCTCAGTTGTAGGCAGGAGGACCTGCAAAGATAAATATGTCTCCTTTGGATCCGCTTACCATAATTTAGAATTGTTAGCTTTTAAATTATGCTTAAATTAGTGAACCAATTTCCCTGGATTTCAGTATGATGGCTTTAAAATCAAGGAACTCTATACTTGGGTTTACTTAATGGGCTAATAAACTGCCAGGATTGTGAATTCATTGTTAAACATTAGCCTGGAAGTGAAAGATAAGAATGCACATGCTTTGTCTACAGATGGAGCAAGTTGTCATTCAAAGCTGCAAAATATAGCTAAGGAGTTTAAGAACTGAGGGGAACATAAGTTCAAGACCCAAGAGGAGAACATGAGACCAGACAATATGCCAATTAATGGAATTAAACTGAAAAGATTTAAAATGAAGTCACCTCAGGAGACAATGTAAAAGAAAAGGCAGTTAATTCAATAAGGACAAAAGGATAAGCCAGCTAACTGTGAGAGGATCAGAATATTTAAAGTTGATAGCGTCTTAAGAATTAAAGAACATTGGCTTGTGACTGCTGTGAATTTATTATGCCCCAGTAGTTTGGTCTAATTTGGTCTTCTTCATCCTCTGAACAAATATGCTCATCCTGAGATTCCAGGACAAAGAAATAATCCTTTTCATTGCAGTCAAGCTGTAAAAGTGATTATGATCAGCAGCCATTCACAGTGGAACAGATAAAGGACCCATCCATCATGCTAGTAAAGTTTTCTGTCCATCTGCCATGTTGCATTTCAGACTGTTTCACCACATTTTGGTTGTTTTCAAAGATGTACTTAAGAAAAATAAATTTTACATTTGGAAACTCCCCCAGGACACTGAGAGTTGAAGTGTACAAATGTAATTTCTCTTGTGCTTAAGCAGGTTTTAAAGTGCTGAAGGCATGGTAGGGGGGTAGATAATAGGGTGCAATAAAGTGGATCTGTATGTCTCTGTAGCAAATAACTGAAAATATGAATTTAAGAAATTCTGTTATAGGATATATTCTCTAGGAAAGCGTTGTGCAGTGCCATTATTCAACCATGTATTAACAAATGTGCCTCCAAAGACCAACATCTAAAGCCCACAGCAGGGAGTAGGTTTAAAATGTTACACCAAGGTATCCAATCCTCTTCACCCCAAATTTGGCAAATGCAAATGTGAAGGGACAGCTTTGCCAAAGACATACTATAAGTAGCAGCAAATAATATCTGAGAGATATACAAACTTGAGGAACCATTTAAGGACTAGAATGGTTTTTGTCAATGGGTGTCAATGAGGCCGAAACAAGCCCCATCATATTATGGAGCTTTCTCATGTGATATTTATACCTGGAGACTATCACACTTGATCATTGTTCTGTAGTTAATAAGTCACACTGTTTTATCTTTTATGAAACATTGGTTTGCACAGATTTCATCATCTGAAAAATTCAGTATAAAACCAGTACAACTTAGAGTATTTGGGGTGGACTTTTTAGGGGGGGGTATAAATGACCTAGATTATTTGGCAAATCAATTATACATTTGAAATATTTGGGCAGGGGGTTCTACTTCACTAAGCCTCTGTATATGTACTATATAACTAAAATTATTTTCTTAAAGGTGGCAACAAAAACTGTTGTTAGTTCATAATGAAGTACAGTAGGGCTTTACACTCTGTAGTAATTCTCTGTTGTAAAGCATTTCTTAACACACTTTGTTCAAAATGGGGTTGGAGGATGGGGATTCTGCTCTATTAAAACAGGCATTCCTGCCTCCCCCTGTTTTTTGCTATCTGTATTTTAAGAAACTCGCCATTCAGCTTACTAGTGCAAATATGGCATGACAGAATTTCTGATACCCATTCATGCTAATGAATTGTAGTACTTAACCAAGAATAAAAAAGGATACTTGTGGGACTCCTGGAATTCCTAAGAACTTCTTAAAGAGGTCCTTCTCAGGACACAGTAAGTCTGACATTGCCATAGATTTGCTCTCCTAGAATTTTTAATAAAAGCTTATAAACGTACACCCAAAAGGCCAAGGATGAGAAGCTACAGGTAAACTTCAATAAACTATACCTGAAATTTTAATACACATTTGAAACACATTTATGTTTGACGTACAACTCAATACTTCATGGCATAATCCATAGGTGAATGTCACTTTTCATATTACTTAGAATTTGTTCCATTTCATGGGTGGCACCAGATTAAGAATAGGATCTTTTTGTAATACTGATCTATGGCAACATTTAGTCCAACAATTCTCTGCAATCCAGCGTCATGGTGGAAATGGAATCTGTAGAAATGGATAATTAAAATACCCTTTATGGCTATGGAGGATAGATTGTAGATACAAAAGAAGAAAAAAAGTTAGAAGACATGATTTTTTTTTTATTTTACTTTAGGCATATACTATATACAGCATTTCTCCCCATGTTATCCCCTCCCCACACCTCCCACCCCTCCCCACCCCCTACTGTCCCTCCCCTACCCCCTCCCAACTGCCCCCATGTGTGATGCTCCTCTCCCTGAGTCCACGTGTTCTCATTGTTCAACACCCCACCTAAGAGTGAGAACATGCGGTGTTTGGTTTTCTGTTCTTGTGTCAGTTTGCTGAGAACGATGGTAGAAGACACGATTCTTAAGAAGCCATAATACATAGATGTTGTACCCTATGCTAAGTGCCAACAAAGAAGTGAGATGGGGAGGGAACAAGCAATTTTTTGAAGGCTTTAGACTTTAACTCAATGATCTTTTCACAGGGTGGGCTAGAATGTACCAGAAACCTTATAGATTTTAGGTAATTAAATTCCTAGTAGAAATAATAGGAGTTCTAAAAGTTAGTGTTGAGAAGATAGAAAATTACTTTGGTTTTGATTATTTGGAGAAAGTTTCATGGGGTACCTGACCCTACAAATAGGTCTTATGAGACAAGACAGAATTAATAGATGTTGGGAAAATGCGTGTGGTGGTTGTAGGGGAAGAAGTCATTTGAGATAGATTGATATAAGTAAGGCTAGATGGGAAGAATTGGTGAAGACTATTTGGGGAATGAGGGCTGTGACAGTTTTGCTGTGCTTATCATATGTCATTCCAGTGGCACACCATTGATCCAAAGCCTATCAATAATTCATCCGGCTGTTTACTTTGATAGCCCCAGAAACACCTAAAGGGAGATCCTTTCATGTTTTTGAGATTCATGGATTCCAACAAATGATCATTCAGCAGAGCTGTGCCAACTCCTTGTTCTGCAAATTGCAAATGTTGCAGCAGAGATGTTCAGCCATTGTCTTGGCCAAGTATTGAAAGGTCAATGTTCTCTTTTTATATTTAGAGCAGCCAAGGCTGCATTAATTCCAGATAAGGTGTCTAATTTGTATTGTACCATGATTTGTTTAGTCAGCAAGAAATTATCTTCTAATATAATTCTGAGATTGCTGACTGTGAAATCTATTCAACTGAAAAGAAACCACTGCTCCTTCAGCCAAAGAAAATCCTGTGCCATCCAGTCACCTGCATGAAAAAGTCACTAATCTCCCTAGGAAGCACTCTTGAGCACCATGAGTGATGTGATCAGACCAGGAGGAAAAGAAAGATCATTCTATAAAAAATAGATATTAGGAAATTCAGACAAAGGAATCTGCAGCTTTTGTTTCTTCGGAAAGGAGGCCAGCACATGGCTGCCCTGCATTGTTAAAGTGATGTAGAAGACCTGAGCTTTTCCAGCTTAGCAGTGCAAATCCACAGTGTACAAATGCACCCTAAGTTTCTCCAGATTTTCTTGTCTTCTGGACAAGAAAATTATTGTGGGTTTGATTAAAGTAATTGTAGTTCCTAATTCAGAAGATATTCCAGGCCCTTTCCTAAGAAATGTTAAGAATGCTTAGGAAGTACCTAGTGCAAACTGGGTGTCATTTGTCACCTCCCCCTCCAGACTGCCATCTGGCCATCTTCTTTAATTTCTTCCTGCTGTCTCCTGACTGCTTCCTGTATGGTATTACTTTCCTTGGTCTGCTTTGTCCCACCTGCAGAGCTCCACCTTACATTTCCCTAAGCTCCCCTGAATTAGGGCTTTTGTATTCAAAAAGCTTTAGAAGTGACTTGAGACTTTGAGGCTATCATAAGGGAATTAACAAATAGCACAACTCAGAATTCAGCTGCTCCTACAGGCCCCCTATCCATGCTCTGTCAAAGACGGAAGCCGGGCGCAGTGGCTCACACCCGTAATTCCAGCCCTTTGGGAGACTGAGGCGGGTGGATCACGAGGTCAGGAGATTGAGACCATCCTGGCTAACACTGTGAAACCCCGTCTCTACTAAAAATACAAAAACGTTAGCCAGCCATGGTGGCACACACCTGTAGTCCCAGCCACTCAGGAGGCTGAGGCAGGAGAATCACTTGAACCTGGGGGGCGGAGGTTGCAATGAGCTGAGATTGCGCCACTGCACTCCAGCCTGGGCAAGAGAGCGAGACTCCATCTCAAAAAAAAACAAAGTGGAGAGGTGTCTTGCTAGCTGTCTCTTTCTCGGGTCTCAGCATATTGGCACATCGAAGAGTCCCTCTCCTGCCTAGTTACACATCGTTTCTCTTTTGTTCTCACTTCTTAGTCTTTGGGCGCAACAGAAAAACTCCAAAATTTTCATGTACCTTAGGAATTTCTGCAGAAATTCAACCCCAATCCTTACCATGAAAGAGACTTCTTACATTCTTTCTAGATAAATTCCTTTTAGTTTATTTCCATCTCTTCCTCTATCCAAAGTTTGGGGCCAAACAGCCCTGAAAATACACCTCTCTCCAAAATGCTGCCTCTGTGATTTGAAATGCAGAAATAGCTATTGGCATCTGTTGTCCAAAAGAACACCAGGATGGCTATACAGCAGAAAAGAGAGCTTTATTGATGATAATGATTTCCAAGCTGGGAAAAGAAAGTCTCCAGTGTGGAGCAAAGGTGCTCTCTCTTTGAAAAGGGCGAGGACAGATTGGGTTTTATGCCTTACAAGGTCTGTATCATACATATTCAGCATGTTTGGGGAAAAAAGCTATACATATTTATGAGGGGGAGCTGAGCGCATACATAATAGGGAAACATATATGTAACATACATCATATGTTCACTTTAGAGTGGGGTTTTAGCATTAAAATAAAGCCTAGTTTGTCTCTTTATATCAAAAGGTGAACCATAGATGCAAAGACAATCTGTGCACATGGCCAGGCATAGTGACTCATGCCTGTAATTCCAGCACTTTGGTAGCCTGAGGTGGGTGGTTCACTTGAACTCAGTTCGAGACCAGCCTGGCCAACATGGTGAAACCCCGTCTCTACTAAAAATATAAAAATTAGCTGGGCATGGTGGCAGGTGCCTGTAATCCCTGCTAGTCTGGAGGCTGAGGCAGGAGAATTGCTTGAACCCGGGAGGCAGAGGTTGCAGTGAGCCAAGATCACACCATTGCACTCCAGCCTGGGCAACAAGAGCAAAATTCTGTCCCCCATACCCCTGCCCCCCAAAGTTCTTATTTTCTATCCTAAAATGACTAACCTAAAAAAAAATAAAATATGTATTTGGAAAGGGCAAAAAACATCAATTTTCTGTGTTGTTATTACCTACATCATTGGTACTGATTCTTTTCTAAGTTTATTGCTTTCTAACTACATTTGTTACATTTAGTGATGAACATTGTAAAACTTCACTTATGGGCATCAAGTCCAATAAATGACATTAGTTTGGTGATCTTGGGAGTAAGAAATCTCCCCACTCTCTGTTTTTATGGCTGACCTTTCGGAAAGAAATCGCTCTTGAAAAGTCCCACTTTAATTTGTTATATTTTTCAAACTACACTGTCACATATGCTTTAATGACACAGTATTTCTTAACACTCAAAAATGAAGCCAATACTGTTTCTGTGATTTTTAACATTCCTCATATGGTCTTATATATTGAGTATAATCTTCATTAATAATGTACTCTTTTGTACATGTTTTCCTTTTAAGGGGTTTATACACATCAGGATGGATTTCTTGCTGTGCGTATCAATAAAAAAACACCTTAGAAAATGCTCTGTTAGATATTATTTCAATGGAAAAGATCTCCTTGGTCAGAAAGGTTAAATGAAGTTCACAGAGAAGTTATTTTGTGACTCCTGATGTGGGGGCTCAGTGGAGTTAAACATTTCTGTTACTTCATGAGAGCATTTAGTTTAGTGCTGAGCTGAAGTAAAGATGTATGAAGCTTGGAATGTATTTGCAGCATCCTCCCACACCTGACAGCAGGGAGATATGGATGTGAGTTTGTTTCTGCCCCAAATCAATGGTCTATCATCTCTCTTTTAATGTCTCTAATCCTTTGCACACATTTATAAAAGATGGAGATTATGCTTGTTGATGCTTAAAATCCTGTCTAGCTGCAAGTCATATATATGATAACGAACTAGTATCCAGCACATATAAAGAAATCTTACAACTCAATAACAAAATGAGAGGGGGAGGAGGAAGGGCAGAGAGAAGTGGGTGCACCCAGCTCCTGGAAGGCAAGTATAATCATAGCAACCCTGAGCAGGCTATGACAGAATCCGAGTCCCTTGCTGATCTGTGAGAAATCAAACTTTGGGCACAACTAGTTACAGATGCAGCATTTCATAGATGCAGTGTCACAATGACAAGGTTCCTGCTTTCTAAATACAAATAGTGATGAAGGTAACACTGCTGCTTTGCTGCCAAACAGTATCCGCCATCATTTTTCTTCTATCTCCAATCATAAAAGAAGCACATGCTCATGTATTGTATTGTCTCTTCACATCAAAAGTACATGTATTGTCTCTTTACATCAAAAGGTGAACCATAGATGCAAAGACAATCTGTGCACATGGCCAGACATGGTGGCTTATGCCTGTAATTCCAGCACTTTGGTAGCCCGAGTCAGGCGGTTCACTTGAACTCAGTTCGAGACCAGCCTGACCAACATTGTGAAACCCCATCTCTACTAAAAATACAAAAATTACTGTACTTTCTACGTTTAGACATGTTTAAATACACAAATACTTACCACTGTGTTTCAAGTGCCTACAGTATTCAGTACAGTGACATGGTATACATATTCATAATCTAGTAGCAATAGATTCCTATAGCATAGGTGTTTAGTAGGCTGTATCACCTAGGTTACCACACTCTATGATGTTTGTGTGCTGACAAAGTAGCTTAAAGATGCATTTCCCAGAATGTAACCCTGTTACTAAGTGATACATGACTCTACTAAAAACCACTGAATTATAGACTTTAAATGAGTGATTTATACTGTATAAGAATTATATCTCTGTTAGGAAAAAATTCTGTCTTCCTCTAAAATATTTTATTATTATTATATAATATTTAGATACTTGTCCTTGTGATCTACTTTTATCCCATTTGGCTTCCAATAAAATTAACCCTTGAGAAATTGGATATGTATCTCTTTGGAAGGCAAATGACATTTTTTAAAATATGATTTTATTTACTAAGTTACTATACTACTAGTATCTCCACACAATCCTTGGTGCCTATGTAATAACAATAACACTCTTCCTAGAGTGACAGATTTATTTGTTTTGTGACTCCTCAAGGGGTCTTATCAATGACAAATCTCTAAAACAGATTAAGTCTCTGCCACAATTCTCACAAGAATGAACATACTAAAAGTGATGAGTGCAAAAGGCATTCTGAATTTTGTTGATTAGTAAAAGAATAATTTGAAAAAGGGCTTTTCATGGGTGCATGGAGAATAGGTGGAAGAGGGGAGGAGAGAAGGGCATATCAGATATGAGTCACAATAGAAACTACCATCAGCTGTAGGTCTCGGCTAGGTTCTTTGGATCCAGTATTGATCACATAAGCTCCACACAGAAAGTAACTCTAGGTGGAGGCTCAGTAACAACCTAGAAGCTACATTACCCGCAGATGTTCTCTGCTTCCCAAGTAATGAATGTCACAGAATTAGAAACATGACCATCATTTCAGTGTAGGAATGTATATACAATACTTTTTTTGTATTTGGTTTTGTGAGTTTTGTAGCATTAAAGGCAGTATATTTGTTAGAGATACCAGCAACCTAAAGGCAGATGTTAGCAATAATGAGGCACTATCAACCAGGGCTTTTTAGAGCAGCAGGTTTTAATCAGAGGAGCTGGAGAGAGGGAGAGAATAAGAGGACCAAGCATGGAAACACATAAGGCATGCTCTGGAAATTCTCAAAAATTCTCAAGGGAGGGGATAGGGAGCTGATGACCTTTGTCTTGCTTATACTGGTGAAATTTAGGAATTACTATTAATGTGGAATAAATAGCTATGCAGAGTCTGGGCTTATATCCTAGTAACCAAGTGAACTTTCAACTTATTAGTTGCAAGTTAACATGTTAGCCTCTCACAGCTTTATGGGCATTAATAGAAGAGAATCAATTTTTGAATCCGAGACAAAGGACATCTTATCACCCATAGCAATAGTAACAGTCAGAGTATCATCACTGTTTTTGTTCCTCTAATTTCCTGAGCCCCACATTTCTAAGGGTGATGTGAAGAGGGCCAGATGATGCTTGCACATGCATTATAGAATGCACAGTGGGTTGTATTGTAAAGATGCTTCACAGAAGAGACACTGTGAGTTGGGAACCTGAATCTTTTATAATCAGCAACAAGGAAACCTGCTTGACATTTGTCCTGAGGGGGAGACATGATCTTTATTATCCTGCACAGGAAAACAAACCCACCCACCTCTCCAGAGGGAGATGAAATTTCTCTTCCAATCCTGTTCATTATGAAAACATCCTTGAGAGAATAATCTGGAACAGAAGATGTCAGTACTTTTACCTTCAAAACATGTGTAAACACAAGAGACCTGTAGTGACTTGTCTTCCTGTACATGACCCTATATATGCTCAGGTATGTACATGGTGTATGGTGGTGTGTCTTTCTTTTGAAATGGCATTTTTTCCCAAATAATTAAGCTTATAAGAGAACACAGATGATTTGCTATAGTGAGGACATGTGCAATTCAGTATTTGGAAGAGGACTGCTATGCTAAGACCTCAAAAAAATACATATATATATATATATATACACACATACATACATCAGGATATGTATATGTTTTCTCTATTTGCCTACTAGAATGTTGTTGGCTTAATGAGAGTATGTGCTTCATGCTTACACCTCTGATCCCTGGCACCTATACAATGCCTGATATATCAAAGGTGTACACTAAAATTTGTTGAATACATGAAAAAATGAATGAATGAATGAATGCATTGAAAGGGCAAGAGAAACCAGAGAAGAAGGGATGCAAAAAATAGATATGTCCGAAACTGATTCATTACTGTTGAGGGCCTACTTTTCATTTAATTCTAATTACATTTTTACCATTTTTACCTTTGCATTTTAATTACATATTTACCTTTTTTGAAATTATTCTTTGTGCTGACCCACCGTTCTGCCTATCTCCGTAGTTTCTCTCCGTTTCAAACTGCTGGAAACAGAAACACAATTAGGATACAGTTGAGTGCCTCTGGTAGTACAGCCAGCTGTCGTTGAAGACGCAAGTTTTGTAATGAAAAATCAACTGACCAGGTCTTTTGTGTTAACACACCTCTGTAACTTAATGCTAGTCTATGGACAATGTGGTGACAGCTGTTACTGACAAAAATAATATTTTGGAATGCTTTTGCCTAAAATTCATAGTCATTTATCTTCTTTTTAAAAAATCTACTGACCTTATTGAGATTTCACCAGCTTTACATGCATTTACACATGTCTATGTATTTAGCTCTATGTAATTTTATCACATGCTTAGATCTATATGACCAAAACCACAGCCAAGGCACAGAAGAGTTCCATCACAAGTATCCCTCATGCTGCCCTTTGATATCCATAGCCACCGCTCTCCTTAACCATATTCCAAACCTCCAGCAAATACTAATCTGCTGTCCATCTTCACAATTTTCTAATTTCAAGAATGCTATGTCACACAGTACGTAACCTTTTGATATGGGCTTGTATTCACTCAGTCTAATTTTCTTGAGATCCAGCCAAGTTGTTCTGAATTTTTGCACATACTTTGCACATTGTTTACTGCAGAATAGTATTTTATAGTAGGTTGTAGCATAGTTTGTTTAGCCATTCACCCCATGAAGGATATCTGGGTTGTTTCCAGATTGAGACTGTTACAAATAAAGCCACTGTGAACTTTTTACAAACATGTTTGTGTGTGAAAATAAGTTCAGTTTCTCTATGATTGGATTCAATTGCTTGATTGTAGTAAGCACTTTAAGCACGTTTAGCTTTGTGCAAAACTGCCAAACATGTATCCATAGTGCCTGTGCCATTTTACATATCTACTGTCTTAGTCTGTTTGCAATGCTATAAAGAAATACCTGAGGCTTTATAAAGAGGTTTATTTCGCTCACGGTTCTGAGGGCTGTAAAAGAAGCACGGCACCAGGAACTGCTTCTGTTGAGGGCTCTAGGAAGCTGTCACTCATGGCGAAAGGGGAAGGAGAGCAGGCATCACATGGCAAGAGAGGAGGAAAGAGAGAGAAGGGAGGAGGGTTCCGTGCTCTTTTTTAAAAATTTATTTTTATTTTTTTATTTTTTTTGAGATGGAGTCTCACACTGACTGACACCTGGGCTAGTGGTATAATCTTGGCTCACTGCAACCTCCGCCTCCCAGGTTCAAGCATTTCTCCTTGCCTTAGCCTCCCAGGTAGCTGGGATTACAGGTGCCTGACACCACACCTGGCTAATGTTTTTGTATTTTTAGTAGAGACAGGGTTTCACTATGTTGGCCAGGCTGTTCTCGAACTCCTGATCCACCTGCCTCGGCCTCCCAAAGTACTGGGATTACAGGCATGAGTCACCATGCTGGCCTCCATGCTCTTTTAAACAACCAACTCTTACTTGAACTAATAGAATGAGAACTCACTCATTACCACAAGGGTAGCACCAAACCATTCATCAGGAATCTGTCACATGACTCAAACACCTCCCACCTCCAACATTAAGGATCAAATCTCAACATGAGATTCGGAGAGAACAAATGTCCAAACTGTATCATCTACTAACATCTTCAAGTGATCTAGTTTCTCCGCATCCTCACCAGCATTTGGTGTTATTATTATTTTCTACTTAAGCCATTCTGATTGATGTATAATATCTCATTGTGGTTTTAACATGCATTTCTCAAGTAGCTAATGATGTTAAGCATATTTTCATGTGCTTATTTGCCATCCTTAAATCGCCTTTAGTAAAATTTCTGTGTCTTTTGCCCAGTTTCTAACTAATATTTTTTAACTACTGGATTTTGACAGTTCTTTTCATATTCTAGATACAGTTCCTTTCTCAGATAGGTGGTTTGCAAATATTTTCACCCAGTTTGTATCTTGTCTTTTTATTTGCGTATCAAGGTCAATGTAGAGCAAAAGTTTTTAATTTTAATGAGATTCGCTTTATCGATTCACCAGTTTTTTGCTTTTATGGATCAAGCTTTTGGTGTCAAGTCTAAGAACTCTTTGACTAACCTACTCCTGAAGCATTTACCTATACATATTTTTAAAACTATTATGTTATGTTTTACATTTGGTATGTTACCCATTTTGAGTTAATTTTTGTATAAAATATGAGGTTTAGGTCAAGATTCATTTTCTTTTTGCCTACCTCTAATAGCCCCAGCATCATTTGTTAAAAAGGTTATTCCCCATTGAATTGCTTTTGCACCTTTGAAAAAAAATAAAAAATAACTTCGGCATATTGGTATAGGTCTATTTCTGAGTTTTCTTTTCTGATCTGTTGATCAATCTGTCTATGATAGTTGTTGATTTTACTGTAGCTATACATAAGCCTTTTCATCAGGTAGAGTTATATTTATCATTATATTCTCTTTCTAAAATTATTTTAGCTATTCTAGCTTCAGTGCCTTTATATATAAATTTTAGACTAAGATTGTTTTGTTGTACTAAAAACCACTGGTTTGAACCTCAATAGGCATTTCATTCAACTTATAGATAAAATTTGGGAAAACTGGCATCTTTACTATATTAAGTTGTCCAATCCATTAACTTTGTATGACTCTCTATTTCTTTAGATTTTTTATTTCTTTCATCAGCATTTTGTAATTTTGGAATTTAGATTTTGTATATGTTCTATTAGATTTATATAAAATATTTTATTTTAGAGCAATTATAAATCATACTATATTTTAAATTTTCAAATGTTCATTGTTAGTTTACAGAAATGCTATTGATTGTTTTTTTATTTAGCTATATCCACCTCTTCACGGATAGGTCAATTTCACTGATTAGAAGTAAGAGACAGTTAAACCCTCGTGTGGCCATTCATACAAGTCCCTATTTAGAGAACAAGTGATCTTCTATCCTTTGCTTTTGGTGAACTCATTGGTTCTAACAGGTGTTTTGTAGATTCCTTGGGATTTCCTACATAGACAGTCATGTCATCTGAAAATAACAACAGTTTTCTTTCCTCCCTTTCAATATGGATGCCTTTTTCTTTTCTTTTCTCTTTTTTTTTCTTATTGTGCTGTCTATAACTTCCAATACTTTGAATAAAAATGATGAGAGCAGGCATTCAGCCTTCTACCTAATCTTAGAGAAAAAACATTCAGCTTCGCCACTAAGTATGATGTTCACTGCAGGGTTTTTGTATAGGGCTTTTTTTCCACTTAAAAATGTTTCCCTCTATTTCTAGTTTTCTGAGAGCTTTTTATCATGAATGAGTGCTGGATTTTGTCAAATGCTTTTTCTGCATCAGTTGACATGATTATATGATTTATGATTTTTTCCTTTAGCCTGTTCATATGGTGGATTAGATTAATTGATTTTTTAATGTTGAATCAGCTTTGCATACCTAGAATGAATCCCACTTGGTCTTTGTGTATAATTATTTTTATATATTGCCAAATTTAATTTGCTAATATTTAGTTGATAATCTAAATTCATGAGAGATGTTCATCTGTAGCCATCTTTCATTTTTTTTCTTTAGTACTTTCTAAAAACTATCTTTACCCAATTGTCTAATTTTAGTATTAGCAAAATACTAGCCTCGTAAAATGAGTTGGGAAATGTTTAGTCCTCTTCTATTTCTGGGAGAGATTGTGTAAAATTTATGTTAATGCCTCTTTAAATGTTTAGCAGAATTATCAAGTGGTGCCATCTGGGCCTGGAAATTCCTTTTTTAGGAGCATTGTAATTTTAAATTTAATTTCTTCAATGGTTATAGGGCCATTCATGTTATCAATTTCACTTTGATTGTCTTGGTATGGTCATTTTTTTTTTTTTTTCCAGCTCTCTGCCTCTGTGCCACAATTGAGTACACAGGGACTCTAGAATCTTAAAGTCCCATAACACATTACACTAGTGAACTATGATTATGCTAAGTGCTGATAAATCCTAAGTAGCAGAAAGTACTGGGTACTCTGAATGCCTTAGTCAGTTGCTGTTGTCAGCGTTTTGGATGTAAGCCATACTAGTAGGTGCATAGTGATATCTCATTTATTGTTTTAATTTGCAATTCCCTGATGACATATAATGTTGAGCATCTTTTCATGTGTTTATTTGCTATCTGCACATATTTTTTGGTGAGGTGTCTGTTCTGATCTTTTGCTAATTTTTAAATCGGGTGATTGTTTCTTTATTGTCAAGTTTTAAGGGTTCTTGTATATTTTGGACACCAGTTCTCTATATGTGTTTTATGGAGATTTTATCCCGGTTCGTGGCTTGTCTTCCTTCTCTCAAAAGTGTCTTTTGTGGAATAGAAGCCTCTAATTTTCATAAAGTCTAACGTACATTCCTTCTTTCATGAATTCTGCTTTTGGTGTTGTATTTTTTTTTTGTTTTGTTTTGTTTTAGAAAAAGAGAAAAAGAAGGAAGAAAAAAAAGAATGAAATAAAGAGAAAGAAGAAAAAAAAAAGGGGGAGAGAGAACGGGAATCTTGCTCTATTGCCCTGGCTAGAATGCAGTCTACAAATGGATATTAAAAGCTTTTTTTATACTAATAATTGTGTTATACAATGGAGACAGGAAGGAATAAGGGAGGAAAATAACAAACAAACAGCCAACCAATATTTCATTTAAACCTATGAAATGCTATGCAATTGCTAGGGAGTGATTTACTCCCAACCATGTGGTCACTTTTAGAATAAATGTGATGTGTTACTGAAAAAAAAATGTATATTTTTGTGGATTTGGAGTAGAGAGTTCTGTAAATGTTTATTAAGTTTACTTGTTTGAGGTTTAAGTTCAAGTCCCGGGTATCCTTCTTAACCTTCTGTCTCATTAATTTGTCCAATATTAACAATGTAATGTTAAAGTCTCCCACTATTATTGTGTGGGAGTCCAAGTCTCTTTGTAAGTCACCAAGAAGTTGCCCTATGTATCTGGGTGCGCCTATATTGGGTGCGCATAGACTTAGGGTCGTTAGCTCTTCCCGTTACATTGATCCGTCTACCATTATACAATGTCCTTCTTATCTCTTTCGGTTTCTATTACTTTAAAGTCTATTTTATCAGAGATGAGAATTGCAACTACTGCTTTTTTTTTTTGCTCTCCATTTGGTTGGCAAATCTTCCTCCATCCCTTTGTTTTGAGTCTCTGTATATCCTTGCATGTAAGATGGATCTGGATGCAGCTTACTGATGGGTCCTTTGAAGTGGCTGATACTGGTTGTTCCCCTCTATACATAGTGCCTCCTTCAGAAGCTCTTGTAAAGCAGGCCTGGTGGTAGTGAAATCTCTGAGTACTTGCTTGTTTGCAAAAAATTTTATTTTTCCTTCACTTATGAAACTTAGTTTGGCTGGATATGAAATTCTGGGTTGAAAGTTCTTTTCTTTAAGGATGTTGAATATTGGCCCCCACTCTCTTCTGGCTTGTAGGGTTTCTGCTGAGAGATCAGCTGTGAGTCTGATAGGCTTCCCCTTGTGGGTAACCTGACCTTTCTCTCTGGCCGCCCGTAGTATTTTCTCCTTCGTTTCAACCCTGATGAATCTAATGATTATGTGCCTTGGGGTTGCTCTTTTTGAGGAATATCTTTGTGGTGTTCTCTGTATTACCTGGAGTTGGGTATTATCTTGCCTTGCTAGGTTAGGAAAGTTTTCCTGGATAATATCCTGAAAAATATTTTCCAGCTTGGATTCATTCTCTTCGTCACATTCAGGTACACCTATCAAACGTAGATTAGGTCTTTTCACATAGTCCCATATTTCTTGGAGACTTTGCTCATTCCTTTTTACCCTTTTTTCTCTAATCTTGTCTTCTCGTTTTATTTCGTTAAGTTGGTCTTCGACCTCTGAAATCCTTTCTTCTGCTTGATCAATTCTACTGTTAAAACTTGTGCATACTTCTCGAAGTTCTCGTATTGTGTTTTTCAGCTCCATTAATTCACTTATATTCCTCTTTAAATTGTCCATTCTCATGAGCATTTCGTCAAACCTTTTTTCAAGGTTCTTAGTTTCCTTGCATTGGGCTAGAACATGTTCTTTTAGCTCACAGAAGTTTCTCATTATCCACCTTCTGAAGCCTGATTCTGTTGATTCCTCACATTCATTTTCTATCAGGCCTTGTTCAATTGGTGATGAGGCACTGCAATCCTCTGTAGGAGGAGAGGCATTCTGATTTCAGGTGTTTTCAGCCTTTCTGCGCTGGTTTCTTCCCATCTTCGTGGATTTATCCACCTGTCATCTGTGTAACTGCTGACCTTCAGACTAGGTCTCTGAGTGGACGTCCAGCTTGCTGGTTATAAAGTTTCCTCTATTTCTTAATTTTCCTTCGGCAGATGCCCCTCCCCCACAGAGCTGGACCTTCCCCGGGTTCAGCTGCACTTGCTGTGAAACTCTCAATCTTCAGCAGTTCCAACCGCTGTTTTTATTTTTTTTTTTTTTTTTTTGTGGAGGGAGGGGGTACCAGCTTTCCCCTGTGGTGACTCACTACGCCGGCTGAAACAGCGGCATTAAGATTCGTGGCGCTTTCTGCCTGGGAATCTCCCAGTCTGGTTCCCCACTTCAGTCCGCTTTTGAATCAGCTGAATGGGAGACTCTGCCTTTCCCGGAGCTCCAACGCCAACCAAAAGGGCACTCAGTCCCCTATACTCCGGACTGAGAACCGCTGCGTCGGGGCGCCTGCAAAACAGCCGCGCCCTCCAAAAGGGTCGCGCTGGCGACCCGTGGGGCTCCTCCGCCAAGAATCTCTTGGTCCGTGGGCTATGAAAATTTGTCTGAAAATGTGGCGTCCACTCACTCTCTGCGCTTTCAGTGGGAGCTACAATCCTGAGCTGCTGCTAATCGGCTATCTTGGATCTCTCTTCCGGGTATGGTCATTTATACAATGATTATGGTATACACATTTCAGTACAGTTTCTATTCACTTTACCTACAGAGGCCTCTTTACCTTTGGGTGTAATACACAGTTGTTAGGGTTCTCTAGGTCCAGGAGTCCTGGTATAAATAAAGCAGTTACAGCTGTTGTTTTCTGCTTCTGTGGCCCTCTGGTGAACTTTGCACTACTCACTCGTTCGTGTATGAGGTGTTTAGGCACGATGGCCATAGTTCTCAAATCTCTGTACCAGTAGGCACAGGTGGCCTTTAGAATCTTTATTCTTTCAAAACTCCAGATGTCTCAGAAATCATTTTATGCACCTTTAACGTGTTATAACCTTATAGAACATAGTGGACTGGAGAACAAGTAATGGGAGGTATCTCAGGCTGAACTTTTACATTGGTCTGTAAGGAGCTATTTTCTTTGAATTAAGGGGATCCTAAAAAAATTATAGCAGATCAGCATGAATATGTCGACCATTGTTCTGACTGATACAAATAGTGTGTTTTCAAAGATCATTTGAAATGTATTTGAAGGACATTTATATCCATGCTCAACTAAGGCATAAATCACGTTTTAAAAATAAATATATTAAAATTTTGTTCTCTACTATGTCGTTAATAATGCACTTTCAATTGGTTTAGCCATCAAGGGGATAACTGCATTTTTTTTTTTTTTACCAAAAACAGCAACTTTTTTCAACATCAATTATTTTTAACATAAGTCTCCAAAGATTTTTAAAATATACTATTGTAGACCAAGAAATGAGAATTCATTTCACTAACCTGCTTGTATCTAATACATAAGAACGTCCAAAATGGTGACTCTGCCACAAAAGAAAAAAGACTAAAAATGTGCGCCTGTGGAAAATATGATCGCAGAGACTGAGAATCATAGTAACACGCCAATTTCCAACACGTTCATGGGCAGGTACCTCCCTTGCGTACCTCACTCTCCATATGTATGAGGCTGTCCCCACAGCACACCGTTTGGCCACCTGCAGTGTCTCCAGCTCTGGCTCTTTAACTTGCCACAGAATGTAAGGAATCAGATCTATGAAGAGGGAATTTCAAAAAAAGATATTGCATGTAATATCTTTGTGAATTGCAAATGATTAAGAAAGCATGAAGTATTCTCTCTTTAAGAGATGTTTACATTTTAAGACGGAGCAAAGTGTCTATTTGGTATAAACAAAAAAATTGGGATATACTTTTGACAGCTTAAACATCAGAGAACAGGATAAGTAGGTCACTGTTTAAGCAAAGGGACCCTCCAGTGGGTTTGTAGTAATATGTATGACCCCCCCACACAAAAGGCCAGCACTGACCCTTTGCCACTATGAGTGAACTAATCATTTTTACACCAACAATCCTGAGAAGTATATTACCTTACTAAAATCAAACATCAAACTACGCAGAGTTTAATCTGCCATGATAGTGAAGAATCATCATTAGCATTTAGACAAACAACTAGTTTTTGCTTACTGTTGGAATGGTTTAAAACTGCTTATGGTGACGATGGTTCAATTTTATTCATTTTATTGGTATGTTACGAAGAGCCAAAAAAAAAATGCCTTTTTGTTCTACTCCTAAGGCTATGTTCTCCTTTGGCATTGTTAGAAATTATATACAGAATAGGGAGCAAACTACTTGAGCTCTCTTTCTCTACGTCAGAAGTTTACCATCTGAAAAAGCAGCATTCAAATGATTTTAATGGCCATCATTTTCCCAACAGTCTGCCCTCCACAAAGTCAGGATTCATTCATTCCTTAGGGATTTGCATGGCTTTGGGCCATGGATCTGGCTCCTAGGAGCTTTTCCAACATGATTCACGCTGTTTGGTTATGCAGCTTTCATAATTGGGTGATTCCGTTCTCCAAAGGCACTTGTAACTCCCATTAGTGTCACTGGGGCTAAAGTTCATATTTCAAGGGAATCTGAAACTTGTCAAGGGTGAGAGGACATTTTAGTTTTTCCTGCTTTGATTTAGGCCTTGTCTGGTGATGTTGATACCTCTGATGGTTTTTCTTTTCTTCCAATTTGTTAATATGTTACAGAAAATTAACTGTCTGGAAAACAAAGCAAGCAGGAGTTTCTCTCTCTCTCTCTGTCTTTGTGTGTGTCTCTCTCTCTTCCTCCCTCCCTCCCTCTTTTTCAGAGAATTGAAATTTTTTGAGTTAGTTTCTTTCTCGTTGTTATTTAGGTCAGCATCTTCACTATTTCTTAGTTCTGTTCCTCATTCCAGACTCTCACTTCTAGAGAAGATACTTCTATGATCTTCAGTTTATTTTGTCCCAATTTATTTATTTATTTATTTACTTACTTTCTTTTTTTTTAATTGCATTTTAGGTTTTGGGGTACATGTGAAGAACATACAAGATTGTTGCATAGGTACACACATGACAGTGTAATTTGCTGCCTTCCTCCCCATCACCTATATCTGGCATTTCTCCCCATGCTATCTCTCCCCCAACTCCCCACCCCCCACTGTCCCTCCCCTATTTCCCCTGACAAACCCCAGTGTGTGATGCTCTCCTCCCTGTGTCCATGTGTTCCCATTGTTCAACACCTGCCTATGAGTGAGAACATGTGGTGTTTGATTTTCTGTTCTTGTGTCAGTTTGCTGAGAATGATGGTTTCCAGGTTCATCCATGTCCCTACAAAGGACACAAACTCATCATTTTTGATGGCTGCATAATATTCCATGGTGTATATGTGCCGCATTTTCCCTGTCCAGTCTATCATCGATGGGCATTTGGGTTGGTTCCAGGTCTTTGCTATTGTAAACTGTGCTGCAATGAACATTCATGTGCATGTGTCCTTATAGTAGAACAACTTATAATCCTTTGGATATATACCCAGTAATGGGATTGCTGGGTCAAATAGAATTTCTATTTCTAGGTCCTTGAGGAATCACCACACTGTCTTCCACAATGGTTGAACTAATTTACACTCCCACCAACAGTGTAAAACTGTGCCTATTTCTCCATATCCTCTCCAGCATCTGTTGTCTTCAGATTATTTAATGATTGCCATTCTAACTGGCATGAGATGATATCTCAATGTAGTTTTGACAATTTGCAATTCTCTAATGACCAGTGATGATGAGCATTTTTGCATATGTTTGTTGGCCTCATGTATGTCTTCTTTTGTAAAGTGTCTATTCATATCCTTTGCCCACTGTTGAATGGGCTTTTTTGTTTTTTTCTTATAAATCTGTTTTAGTTCTTTATAGATTCTGGATATCAGCCCTTTGTCAGATGGGTAGACTGCAAAAATTTTTTCCCATTCTCTTGGTTGCCGATTCACTCTGAATACTGTTTCTTTTGCCGTGCAGAAGCTGTGGAGTTTGATTAGGTCCCATTTGTCTATTTTGGCTTTTGTTGCCAATGCTTTTGGTGTTTTGGTCATGAAGTCCTTGCGTACGCCTATGTCCTGAATGGTTTTGCCTAGATTTTCTTCTAGGGTTTTTATGGTGTTAGGTCTTATGTTTAAGTCTTTAATCCATCTGGAGTTAATTTTAGTGTAAGGTGTCAGGAAGGGGTCCAGTTTCTGCTTTCTGCACATGGCTAGCCAGTTTTCCCAACATCATTTATTAAACAGGGAATCCTTTCCCCCATTGCTTGTTTTTGTCAGGTTTGTCAAAGATTGGATGGTTGTAAATGTGTGGTGTTGCCTTGGAGGCCTCTGTTCTGTTCCATTGGTCTATATCTCTGTTTTGGTACCAGTACCATGCTGTTTTGATTACTGTAGCCTTGTAATATAGTTTGAAGTCTGGTAGTGTGATGTCTCCCACTTTGTTCTTTTTGCTTAGAATTGACTTGGCTATGCAGGCTCTCTTTTGGTTCCATATGAAGTTTAAGGAGGTTTTTTCCAGTTCTGTGAAGAAGGTCATTGGTAGCTTGATGGGGATAGCGTTGAATCTATAAATTACTTTGGGCAGTATGGCCATTTTCACAATATTGATTCTTCCTAACCATGAACATGGAATGTTTCTCCATCTGTTTGTGTCCTCTCTTATTTCATTGAGCAGTAATTTGTAGTTCTCCTTGAAGAGGTCCTTTACATTCCTTGTTAGTTGTATTCCTAGATATTTTATTCTCTTTGTAGCAATTGTGAATGGCAGTTGGTTCTTGATTTGGCTGTCTTTAAGTCTGTTATTGGTGTATAGGAATGCTTGTGATTTTTGCACATTGATTTTGTATGCTGAGACTTTGCTGAAGTTGCTTATCAGTTTCAGGAGATTTTGGGCTGAGACAATGGGGTCTTGTAGATATACAATCATGTCGTCTGCAAACAGACAATTTGACTTCTTCCTTTCCTATTTGATACCAATTTATTTTTAAATGACTCAATTCCGTCTTTTGATATGACACAAAGTTCTTAATTTAAATCTTTAAAGAGGCCATCTCTTTTATTTAGTTAGTTTATATTAGCCTCAAAGCTATCAGGTGAAGGTTCAGAAAAAATTTGTCTCAATGTTATAAAACTTTTATCTGGACTCAAAAATTAAACTGTAATTTTGACGTCATTAGGTTCTCATACCTTGTGAAGTCACAACCTTAAACTTAAAATATAGTCAAAAATATAAATTCTCTACTTTCCCAAGTCTCTTAGCTTTTAACTAAAGGTATGAAAGTCACTGGAGCCCAGTTTCTTAACTCAACTTCTATGGAATCTATATGACTTCATGGATAAACTTCAGAGGATTTGAAAAATTTCATAAAATTGCTCATTTTTGTTTTTGTGAATTCTTCTAAGAAGAAGATTCAAACCTTTCAAATGAATTCATAAACTTAAAAATATCTATTACCCATCCATTAGAAATGCATTCCAACTTTCTTATGAAGATAGCCTCAATTCTAATTTTCCTGAAAAGTGAATGACAGCTAAAGAAAGTGACCAATTTTAAAAGTTCTCCCCATCCTAACTAATGCTTTTGTCTCCTGGTGAGCTACCTCTATACCCTGTAACAGAGACTCAGCAGTTACCACTTCCCCTATTAGTTCCCAGTTAATAGGATTCATTGTAATGCCTCCTCACTTCAGGACATCAAGGCTGTAACCCCTTATTCCTCTCTACCAAATAAGTAAAGGTTCAGTAAATTCAGGGAGGCATGGCCCATCTCTGACCAATAACAAGGCAATCACTGGGTTCACTCAATTCAGTTCACTCGGAGATGCCTTATTATAGTTTCAGTATTATGCATTTACATAAAATAGGGTTATCTAAATGCAACTTGTGCTGTGGTTGAACATAAAAATTTATATAGTTAAACTAAATATGAATTATAGTTTTTTTTTATTTTCCAAAAACAAATTACAGCCATACTCTCTGTCAGCTTTGGTCTGGTAATAATTTAACTGTGGGGGTCCACAGTGACTGTCAGTAACAGTTCATTAGGCAGGCTGACTAGGCTAGTGCCTCAAGACAGGGCTGATTTTCTAGGTTTTCACATGTTTCATTTGCTCTGTTATTTGTGTTGCAGAAAATTGCCAGACTCTTTGCAATTCACTTGTTATTTAATTAATCCCTTATGAAGTCCGTTTCTCTTGTGAATTATCTCTCCTTCATAATTTCTGTACTTTTTTTTCTTGCTCTCTGCAAACTGGCCATTGTGTCCTCTAATATTTGCTCTCTGCCTCTGGGCGCCAGGCCTTCAGAAGGGCCCTCAGTTGTTGGCTGTCTTTGTGTCCTTCCCTGTGAACCACTGACTTCATACTTTTGAGGCTACTATTCACACTAGGTATTACTCACTGTAGTTCATGACTTTCCATTTTCTTTGTAACTGCTTATTGGTTCTTCTTGGTAGGATAAGCTATTTCTGTATTTCTCGTTTCTTTTAAGCACTCTGAGATCTGCAGAGCTATTATATTCTTCAAACATATCCACCACGCCTTCCAGTTCCTGTTTGTATGCGTATATGTATGTTTAGTCAATTCAACAGATACTAATGTGTTTAGTATTGTGGAAGCTTCAAAAGATACAAACTTCTGTGTCTGACATGGTTTGAATCTCTGTCTCTACCCAAATCTCATGTGGAATTGTAATCCTCAGTGTTGGAGGAGGGGCCTGGTAGGAGGTGAGTGGATCATGGGGGTGGATTTCCCCCTTGCTGTTCTCATGATAGTGAGCGAGTTCTCATGAGATCTGGTTGTTTAAAAGTGTGTAGCACTTCTCCCTTCCCCTCTCTTCCTCCTCCTCCAGCCCTATAAGAAGTGCCTGCTTCCCTTTCCACCATGATTGAAAGTTTCCTGAGGCCTTCCCAGCCATGCTTCCTGAACAGTCTGCAGCACCATGAGCCAATTAAACTTCCTTTCTTTATAAATTACCCAGTCCCAGTCTCAGGTTGTTTCTTTATAGCAGTGCAAGAATGGACTAATACAATGTGTCATGGTTCCTGCCCCTAAAAGCGCTTACTATTTAACTGGAGAATAACTTAGCCCTTAACCTTTTACTGAACAAGACATTTAGATTACATTTGCACCTTCCAGCACTAGTTAATCACTTTATTATTTTCTTTCAGAGTTTTGACACGGCTTATGTTTAGTAAGCCTGGAATTACCACCCATTATGCATGCTATGGAAGGACTTTCTTTTTTCTTCTGTGTTGCATTTTTATAGCTACAACTCTGGACACCTGTTTTCATTCCTGTTGTCTCCTCGGGGACTTACTCTTCCTGGTTTTCTTAGTTTGTCAGAGTTCTGCAAGGCATTCCTCAATCGTTGTTACCTTTTCACCGTTTCTTCCATCAAAGACACCAGCTTGCATTCATAGCATGTGACATTGATGAGTGCCTCAGAGAGAAAAGCAAGCATAAAGCTGAGACTGCATGTTACTGCCGTCATTCTGTTCCCCTGTGCTCATACCTCCTGGGAAGAAAGGAGAGACACAGTTCTTTGTAATTCCCTCAGAAATTTTTCCTATAAATGTTTAAAGCAAACTGCCTTTTGGCAGTGCCTGTTTATCTCTGGGCACCTGGGACCACTCTCTTGAAATCAGTCTGGACACTAGCCTCTATTTCTTCCCATTGAGGCTTTATTATTCTGGTAAAATGATAGCCTGAATTACTAATTTATATCCTAGATGTCTGTCTGCTTCAGATACCAAATAGACAAGGAGCTTTTGCTCAAATATTCGAGAAACATTTATTCACCTACTGAATTAGAGTTTTCTAAAGGGACAGAACTAATGGGATAGATGAATATATGAAGAGGAATTTATTAGGAGAATTGACTCCCACAATCACAGGGTGAAGTCCCACAATAGGGCATCTACAAGCCGAGAAGCCAGGAAACTAATTCAGGTCCCAAAACCTCAAAAGTAGGGAAGCCAATTGTGCAGCCTTCACTTGGGCCAAAGGCCCAGAAGCCCCTGGCAGATCACTGGTGTAAGTCCAAGAGTCCAAGAGCTGGAAAACATGGAGTCTGATGTTCGAGGGCAGGAAGCATCAAGAACAGGAGTAAGATGGAGGCCAGAAGACTCAGTCAATCTAGTCCTTCCACGTTCTTCTGCCTGCTTTTATCCTAGCCATGCTTGGATAATGAGAAGTATTTATCCTTGTTGTCACAAGGGTTAAATAAACCCTAGGATGGAATGTAAAGCACTTCACTTAAAATATAGTTGATGTTCAATAAAATATTTGTTGAATGAACACATGAACAAATGTCGTGACAGTCTGGGGAAACTATGACCTATGACAGTGTTTGGGTGTCACAACAATCTAGGTTTGAATCACAGCTCTCTTATCTACTACCTTTGTGATCACAGGTGAATAACTTTCTGCTCTTCAAATTTCTTGTCTGTGAAGTGGGACAATAAAACTTACTCCATAGGTATGTTAGAAGAATAGATAGAATAAGATAATGTGCATAAATCAGTTATCATAATGTCTAGAATACAAGGAGTATTCAACAAATATTAATAATTTTGATACCATCTAGATTTTCCTAAGATTTTAAAATGTTAAAAGCAGTAAAATCTTTCAACTGGAAAACCAGGAATTCATTGTCTATCTTCCATTGCAACTGTTCTCCAGAATATACTAGGATAGAAGATAGTCTTGTATGTAGAACTCATAGTATTTTCAAAGGAAATTGATTGTTTTTAGGATTCACATTTCATAACACCCCAACCTCTAGTGCATGTCATCTTACCTTAATATTCATTTATCTCATGTAATTTGTTTGCATTACATATTATGTCCATAATCTTGGTTAGGTTTTCAAAAGTAGGTATAAATTTTTGAGGAGTTAGTCACACTTTTTCCAAACATTCTGAATTCCAAAATTACATGTGGGCTTCTCCTGGGCATTTCATATTTTCCTTTCAATTTGGATTCCCTAGATTGGTATTTATACCAGAGGTGCTACTTTCCATTTAAATTATTTCTGTGAGCACTAGGACTCGATCAGGTGAATGTATTATATTTCACCAACATTTCAAATCCCTCATGTGAGTCCCATGGGTAGAGGGTGTTGTGTTATTTACTGATAAAACATTAGGTCCAGAACAATGCCGGATATACCGTAGATGGCTAAAAATATATTTGTTGAATTAAAGAATGAATGTGTTTACAGAAAAGGAATATGCATAAGCTTCCAGTTTCTTTTTTTAGCTCTTTGCAATTATATAATACATATTTATGAACTATATAAGTTTTATCATATTTTTATTAAGCATTTCTAATAATTCTTTACTAAATAATTTGCATATGTAGTTAAGCTATTTAAAAAACAGTAGCCTGGACCATTGCTTTTTTTAGCTACCTCTTTTTCTGTTTCCTGATCTGCTTGTCTAGCGCATTCAAGGGTTTGCATAGCCTTTTTAATAAAATACAAAGAATTGCATTAGAAAATAAATCATTCGAATATAATCCATTAATTTTTTTGAGTTGTATTACTACGGATATAATAAAATGAATCTGTGCTTTTAGTAGAGAAGGAACTCTATTCCTGTTCATATCCTCACCATCAGAAGAAAACAGCGTTTGTTAGAAAATCCTATTACAAAATAATGGGTAATATTAGTAAGGTTTACAAAATGTATTTTATTAACGTGATGGTTAATTTTATATGCCCACTTGACTAGATGCCCAGATAGTTGGTAAAATATTATGCATTATTTCTGGGTATGTCTGAGGATATTTTGGGAAGGGATTAGTATTTGAATCAGTATGCTGAGTGAAGAAAATTCACCATTACTGATACAGGCGGACATCATATAATCTGCTGAGGACCCAGATAGAACAAAAACCAACCTTTAGAAAAATGGTTTTTTCTCTCTCTCTTCTTGAGCTCTGACATCCATCTTTTCCTGCCATGGGACATTGAAGCTCCACCCTCCATATCTATCAGAGCAGAATCTTGGGAAGGGAGATGGGTAAAGAGAGCTGTGGAATCAGTGTCACCATTTGTTTTCATTTAAAAGCTGAAATTTAGTGTGCTTTAAAATGTTTACCTATAGTGAAATGCACTGATCTTTAGTGTGTAACTGGGTGAGTGCAGACAAATGTTTACAAATGGCTTTTCTATTTTTTGTAGCCAGTCATCTTAATTTTAGTTGTTTTTTTTCTAACCTGTGGATTGCCTTTTATATTTTTTTATAGCGTCTTTTCATGTGCAAATTTTTTTTTAATTTTGAAGAAGTGCAATTTATCTTGTTTTTCATTTATAGTTAGAGACTTTTGTGCCCTATCTAAAAATCTTCATTTACTTCAAGGTTACAAGGATATTCTACATTTTTGTGCTAGAAACTTGCCATTTTAGCTTTAAGATGGAGATATGAGATTCATCTAAAACTTTCTCTGATATCAAGGGTGGGCAAACTACAGCCTGTCGATGAAGTCTGCCGTATCATCTTTTTTAAAAAAAATAAAGTTTTATCGAAACAGTTTTTACACGGGCAGTTACATAATGGCAGCTTTTCCCCTTTAATAACAGAGATCAATGGTAGTAATAACAGAGATCATACAGGTAAAAATATTTACTTTGCCACTTTGCAGAAAAAGTTTGCCAACCCCTGGTATACAATATGAGAAAGAGATCAAGTTTCCTTATTCATATATTTACTTTTCCACAGAAGTATTTCATAACCATTTATTGAAAAGACGATTTTCTTCACTGAATTGCTCTGAAACATTTGCTGAAAAATCAGCTGAGTCTATGTCTGTATCTACTTTGTTCTGTTAATCTATTTGCCCTTACACACTGTACTTCAATTTTACAGTACCTCTTGATATTAAGTAGTGTAAATACTCCAATTTAAACAATCTTTTCCAAGATTGTACTGACTATTTGAGTCTTTGTTATTCCATGTAAAATTTAGAATTCCTTTGAAGTTGGAATTGCATGAGTTTATAGGTTGCTTAGGAGAAAATGTGTCTCAACAATATTGTGTTTATCCATCAATGCACATGACATATCATTGCATGTATTTAGGTCTTCATCGTTCTCAGCAATATTTTTAGTTTTCATGTAGAGGTATTGTAGATCTTACACAACATCATTCTAAGTTATTTTGTTTTTTTAATACTGCAGTAAATAATATTTTAATCTTCATTTTTCAATAGTTTTTTCCTAGAATATTTTTAGGCCTACAATTTTTAGGCCTTGTATCCTATAACTTTGTTCAGATAACTTACCAGTTCTGGTAAACTTTTGCGGATTCCTTCCACGATCTTATCTATAAATGTTTTTAAAAATCAGGGTTTCTTTTTTAATTTTAATAATTTTTCCTTTTACTTCATTTTCTTATCTTATTTCAGTGGCTGGAACATATGGTGCGATGTTGAATAAAACTGTTGATAATGGTCTTCCTTATTTTTTTTTTAGAAAGGAAGCATTAAATATTTTACTATTTAGTGGTAAAATATTTAGCTGTACATTTTTCATTGATGGTCTCTATCAAATTGACAAATTGACCTCCAATTTTAATTTCACAATCTTTTCAGTAAGAAATATTGAATATTATTCAATGCTTTTCCTGTATCGAAGTGATTATAAGACATTTTTTCCTTTTTCTGTTAACACGGTGAATTATATTGATTCATGTTTGAATTAACACACCAGTTTTACATTCCTATGAAAAAGTTTAAATATAAATTGTTTTAGTTATTTTAGGATTCACTTATGAATATTTTATTAATAATTTTTGAGTAACATTGGTCTGAGGATTTTTTAGTAATACTGGGCTTATGAGTAATACTGGTCTGTAATTATGATGACCTCATAAAATGTGTTAGGAAATGCTCCCTCCCTCCATCTCTGTTTTCTGATTCTTTGTCATTAGTATTATTTCTGCCTTAAATGATTGAAAGAATTCACCAGTAAAATAATTAAGGCCTGTAGTTTTTTTTCTAAGGTTTTTTTCTTTAATATAAAGAAAATTTCTTTTATATGTAAAAAGCTTTTCATTTTCTTTTGTGTCAAATTTGATAAACTGTGGTTCTGAGTTGTGGCTCTAAATTGTTAAATGTATTGGTGTAAAGTGTTTCATATCTCTCTTATTGTTTTAATGTCTATAGCATTTTTATTAACATTTATATTAATTAGTATTTCTCATTTTTTCTTCTTGTTCATCTTTAAAAAAGTTTATTTGTTAATCTGTTCAAAAAACCCAGTTTTGGCTTTAATTTTTTAAATTTATTTTTATTTTTTACTTCTGCACTTCCCTTTATTATTAAATTTTCTTAACTTCGGGTTTTATTACTCTGCTTTTTCTAGATTCTTTATCTAGGAACTTAGATTTTTGTTTTCAAACAATTTACCTTCTATAATATATGCATTTAAAGTAAGTGTTCCTTTAAGCACTGTATTACTGGATCCCACAAATTTATCCATGCTGTCCTAATGTGTGTGTGTGTGTGTGTGTGTGTGTGTGTGTAGTGATATATACGTATGTTTTTAATTTATATATACATATATATAATCCCAATATATACTTTTAGTATTATACTTGTTTTTTTCCAATGTGTTTTTAGATATATTCCTTTATATAATTTTTAGTGCTGTTGAGGAATTATAATATACATTCTTTAACTTCTCATTGCCTACTTGAAATTACTACTGTACTAGTTTATGTGAAATGTATGACCCTCATAACAGGCTAACTCTATTTCCTATCCTTTGCACTATCATTGTTAAATATTTTATTTTTATATACGCTATAGATCTCACAATAAATATTAATTTTTTTAAATAAAGATAGTCCTTTTTATTTACTCACATAATGACTACTTCTGGGGTGCTCTTAATCCTTTTTTTAATTAAAAGTTTCTATGTGATAATATTTGACTTTAGCTTCAAGAATTCCCTTTATCATTTCTTATTAGTGCGGATATGCTGGGAACAAATTTTCTCAGCTATTATTTAACTGTGTCTTCAATTCACTATCATTACTGAAGGAAGTTCTGGCTTTACATTATCTTTTTTCACCACTTTAAATATGCTATTTCATAGACTCTTGGCTGCCATTATTTCTAATGGTAGTTAGCCATCATTCATATCATTATTCATTTGCATATATGTTTTTATTTCTGACCACTTTTAAAATTTCTGTTTATCTTTTGTATTCAGCAGTGTAACTATTACATGCTTAGATGTGGTGTTCTTTGTTTGCTGAGCATGCCGTTGAGATCCAGCAAGACTATGTAATGAGAGTAAGGACATATATCTTAGCCATGATTTAGGACAAAGAAAATAAAACATTATATTCCTATTTTAAATAAGACAAAACCTAAGAGATTCAATAGGATATACTAGCAATTTAACCAGCTGCCAGAACAAAATTCAGCACCTTTCTAGCCAGCCCAGACCACTACCCTCTCCCAGCCATTCATGGTCTCTGGGATTTCTGTACAGCAATTGGGCCTGCAGCATTTGCTCTCTGCTGGGCCTGACAGTCTCCCCCTCTGCACATGCAGAGCAACTTTCAGCTAGGGTGTTGCAGGGAAACTGTGCCATTTTTGGGACAACCATCTACATGACTCCTTCTTCGCTTGCATCCTGCTCCACAAGCCCCAGAGCAATTCCAACCTGCATTCTCTGTTTTCCATCCTCAGCCCAGTGGCTCAGAGAGGCACCTGCTCTCTACTCACACTCCGTTTTCCTGTTCTTAGACTGGGAAAGTACTACCAGGCAAAAACAAGGGCAAAATAAGTCATAACTCTTAAATTTTCATCCTCTCTAATATCATAGTCATCTGACTCTGTCTAATGTATGAAAACAATTGCCTTGTATTTTATTCAGTTTTGTACTTACTTACAACTTGCTTAGGGTCAGTTCAATACCAATTATTGCATTATGGCCAGAAATAGAAGCTCTTTTTTTTGTTGGACTCCTCAGGTGATTTGTAATGTGTAGCTAAGCTAGAGAACCACCATGTTACAGCTCCTGAATGGTGAAGAGGTGAGAATACTGACACACTTTCAGCTGGAAACCCCCAGATTGGAGACCGGGGCAGGGAGAAAGGTTATCAGAGGAGATTCCAATAGAACAGCACCCAATTTTTCCTTCCTCGAAGTCTTTTTTCAGGAGATAAATTTGTGAGACTGCATAGTGCAGTGCATACCATTTCAGAATAAATAGCTTAAATTTTAGTTCCAGCACAGCCAATAGCTATTGGATGCACATCGTTGTTTAGCTTGTTTTTCTTCATGCACAGAGAGAATTGGATATAGAATGTCTACATTTTATTCTATCATCTAGAGTCTGAGAACCACAAATATGATGCTATCTAATGACTTCTACAACCATGTGACACCAGTCATTATAAATCAGCTATTATGAAGAGAAAAAAAAACCTCATGGAATGGGCTCATGCCTTTAAAAAAGTGATAAAGTGTAAGTTAAATGGGTCTGTAAGAGGCTACTGAAGTTTTAATATATTGTCAAGAACTCTTCGCTAAATTTCAAGATTTTTCAAAGCAGGACACTTGCTGAATCCCAAGTAATTGAGATGATCTAATATTTTAAAGGCCTATTTTCTACTCTCAAATCTGCTCTATGGTTAAGAGGACCAGTGAATCCATTTTTATTTGATTATAGCAAGGGAAACCACGGGCAATGAAGAAAAGGGGCATGCACAAAATGACTATTAAACGTTAAACAAATTAATTATTTTGAAAGCATGCACAGGAGAAGACTTACACTTTGTCTGCACTCATGCATCTACATACTTTCTTGCCAAGTGTGCATGTTAAAAAAATTAACTTTTCTTTTTTTCTTCCGATTTCTATTTCTCAAGTCACATATGAGCTGATAATTGAATCCTTCTCATAGGCATTAGAACTGCTTCTTTGGCTAAATTTTCTGAGAGGTATAATTTATTTCCAAGGAAAGACTAGCCTAGAAACTCTAGCTAGGTAAAATTTTTGGTATATGTTGAACTGTAAAACTAAGACGTATGTGTCTTTTAAGGCAAGACTTTGATGACAAAAGTAAGATTCTAACAGAAAGTTTAAGCTAGGGTTCTGTGCATCCTTGTCTCTTAAAAGTCCCGATTTCAGAAAGCTAAAACTGGACCCCTTCCTTACAACTTACACTAAAATTAACTCCAGATGGATGAAAGATTTAAACATAAGACCTAACACCATAAAAACCCTAGAAGAAAATCTAGACAAAACCATTCAGGACATAGGCATAGGCAAGGACTTCATGACTAAAACATCAAAAGCAATGGCAACAAAAGCCAAAATAGACAAATGGGATCTAATTAAACTTATGAGTTTCTGCACAGCAAAAGAATAATCATTAGAGTGAACTGGCAACCAACAGAATGGGGAAAAATTTTTGCAATCTACCCATCTGACAAAGGGCTAATATCCAGAATCTACAAAGAACTAAAGCAGATTTACAAGAAAAAAAAAAAAAAAAACCCATTCAAAAGTGGGCAAAGGATATGAACAGACAGTTTTCAAAAGAAGACATTTATGAGGCCAACAAGCATATGAAAAAATGCCCATCATCACTGGTTATTAGAGAAATGCAAATCAAAACTACATTGAGATACCATCTTATGACAGTTAGGATGGCCATCATTAAAAAATCTGGAGATAACAGATGCTGGAGAGGATTTAGAGAAAAAAGGAACACTTTTACACTGTTGATGGAAGTGTAAATTAGTTCAACCATTGTGGAAGACAGTGTGATGATTCCTCAAGGATCTAGAAATAGAAATTCCATTTGACCCAGCAATCCCATTACTGGTTATATACCCAAAGGATTATAAATTGTTGTATTATAAAGACACATGCACACGTATGTTCATCGCGGCACTGTTTACAAAAGCAAAGACCTAGAAACAACCCAAATGCCCATCAATGATAGACTGGACAAAGAAAATGTGGCACATGTACACCATGGAATACTATGCAGCCATAAAAAACAATGAGTCCATGTCCTTTGTAGGGACATGGATGAATCTGGAAACCATCATTCTCAGCAAACTGACACAAGAACAGAAAACCAAACACTCATATGTTCTCACTCATAGGCGGGTGTTGAACAATGAGAACAGATGGGCACAGGGAGGGGAACATCACACACTGGAGTATGTTGCAGGGTCGGAGGCTAGGGGAGGGACAGTGGGGGCAGGGAGGCTGGGGGAGGGATAACACTGGGAGAAATGCCTGATGTAGGTGACAGGGGGGGATGGAGACAACAAACCACCATGGCATGTGTATAACTGTGCAACAATCCTGCAAGATCTGCACAGGTACCCCAGAACTTATAGTACAATAAAAAAAGTTCCATTTCCAGCCTTCCTCTTATAATAGCATAAACAACAGACTTCCCATCTTCTTCAGTCCTGCTTAGACTCTGATTTTGCTTTTGCTCATACTGTGTTTCCTATATCAGTAAGAAACTCATTAAAAGTGGTCCAGACAAATTCAACTGGATTTTCATGGCTTTAAAGAATGAAAGCAAGACAACACAAAAGGAAATAGTTATGGAAATTCATTGTGAGACCTATCCCAAGCTGTCTGTAGAAAGAGCACTTTGTGTATAAGTAGGGTAAAGGGGTCTAAATGTGGCATAACCTTGGTAAACTCACACACTTTTAAAAAAGGCATAGGTGTTAGGGTTAATGACAATTTCACATCAATATCTGGCAGCATGTTAGTTACAATAATGACGTATTATAAGAACCTGTATTTTAATTATAAGAAATAAAAATTGATGTCAGCAACATGTAGAGGCAAATTATGCTCTAATGATTTTCTAATAAAGTAATTTGCTCATAGATCACAGGGAATACAAGCAAAAACCTGTGAATTTTGAGCCCAAGTGATTATTTTTCAGTCTTTAAATATTAAGCAACTTGTATGAGGCTTCTCAAGGAGTGCAAAACCATGGTTCCTGTCCCAACAAGTTTTTGGGGAGAGTGAAAGGGTTAAAGGCAGAACTTCAGATATAATTAAATGCACTTAAAATGCAAATATTTACCTGGAAAGGATAGGTTAAGTTTGTTTTTTCCCTGTGCCTAAACCAGTTTTTTACCCCAGGCATATGTGATAAATTAAGAGTCCTGTGCAGATTCCTAAAATCTCAATATTTAAACAAGAAGAAGGGAGCACACAGCAGAATCTGTAGAACTTTCACAAAATCTACCCCACCACATCCTCAACTACAATCTAATTTAATCCCAGAGTAGGTAAATAGGAGAATTAAATCTAACAACACATGTAAAAGTGCTTTGGCAATTACAGAGTAGTATATAAATAGAAGTTATTAAGACACTTTTGACTGGAAAAGAGAAACTGTTTTCAATACTTAATTACATTTCCCTCTGTATTTCTAAAAGTAAGCCATCTTACAATTTTATATTAAGAAATAGTGAATGATTGTATTTGCATACGGGCAGTAGCATAGAAATTATGTTCCTATTTAGTGGACCTCCAATCAAGCAAAACAAATTGACAGATTAAGAACACTAGGGATGAACGTTGTGGCACCAAAGCCCTTGGCACATGTTTTTCTTCATTATTTTTCTTTGCCTTACGTGGGGCTGCTTCTAGAGTTTATTTTCAATAAAAAAAAAAATGATAAAGGAAGCAAAGCTAACAAGGCAGATGGCTTGTCAAATTAGAAACAGGAAGCTTTTCCAAAAACAGAATAAAGAATGTGGAGACTTATGAGAGCTAAATGTTCATTGTGGGCCTGTGGTGCAGTGCCTTCGGATGCAAAAATATGGCATCACCATAGTTCAGTCTTTAATTGTTCTTCCTCCTTAGTGGGTGGGAATGTTCATTGTGCATATTCCTATAGTTTTAAGGAATTCTGGGCTTTTGCTCATAGTATCTCTCTGATTTTCCTGGAAGATGAACTCTTTAGCAGGTAAACACAGCTCACACGTTAACTCAAAGCTATGCCAATGGCATGAGGCAGGCCCAGCTCTGCACAGCATTGCTGCAGGACAGTGGAAAATGGATCTGGGTTCTAAAATCACCAATTTGTGCACTGAATGGATATTTCCATGAGAAAATTAACTTCTTTTAATCAATAAAAAATAATAAAGACAATAAAACTACCTTGCTAAGTTTTATTCAGAATTGAACATTATCAGGATTTGTTACTTACATAGAATTTAATAGCTCCCTCTATTGAGTCCTGTGTGCCTCACCTTCCATTATGTACTTTGAATGTATTTCTCATTTAGTACCCCCAGACAACCCTATCCCATAGGAAATATGATCTCTGTTCAAAACAGAAGCACTGGGGCTCTGTGAAGTTCTTGCTTAGGTTCTTATAGCTAAAAAGTTCAAGAGTCAGTGGGAAGGGCTTGTGTGATTCAGAGCCTGCCTTGCTAATGACTGTAATATGTAGCTAGTCCAATGCCACAGGAAAGAAAAAACTCATTTTTTGTATTTTCAGTCCTTGTGTGATAGAGAAATAAGAAGGTTGTCTCCATGGTCTTCTGCAGTGTTAAAATGTTTGACACCTAGAAAAGAAAAATGATGATTCCTTTAAGCAACATGAGATAAATGAATAAAAGAAAGGAAAAAGATGAAGTGAAAGAACATCTCGGCTACTCTTAAGAACTAAATGTTGGGGTCATTCTAAAATTCAGTTGAAATTCTAATTCCTATTATGATGGTATTGGAAGGTAAGGCCTTTGGAAGGGAATTCAGTCATGAGGGTGGAGACTTATGAATTGTATTGGGGACGCTTACAGAAAAGAGCAAGAGAGAAATGATCTCTCTTCACCATATGAGGATACAAGACCACCGTTTTTAAACTAGAAAGAGAGCCCTCACCAGAAACTAGATCTGCTGATGCCTTGATCTTAGACTTACCAGCCTCCAGAACTGTGAAAAATAAATGATTTTTAAGCCACCCAGCCTATGGCATTCTATTTTAGCAGTCCAAATTGACTAAGATTGTCTAAGTGTTATAAGACGAGGGACAGTGTCCCTTAATTTATCAATCCTGAATTTTAAACAGGACCAGTCTTCAAATAGATATCTGAATTATAAAATATGCTAGATGTTTATAAGAACTCCAAAAAAAAGATGCAAATTTTGCCTTTTAAAATCTGAAATTATAGACACTGGTCCTTCTAGAGAAACTTGTTGATTCAGACTGAGAAGTTTGAACCACATGAAGAACGACTAGAGATGAAAGATGATGTTAGGTGATTATCTGTTCTCTTCAGTAATTTTCCCTCTCCTTCACCTCCTTATCCACAGCACCCTGGTGTGAAGAATAAGCAAGAAGCTGATAGCACTTCCAAGTTTGGGAACATAGAGTCAGATTTTCATTCCATTGTATTCATCATCTGATGCTATTTCTTTTTTATTATCTGCCTCCACTTCCCTTTTTGGGAGCCTCTGGCTTTCACCTCTTCTATCTTTCTCCTCTCTTTGATGTTGTTCCTATGCCAGCCCTTTGAGTATCATCATCTTTTTTCTATTTCTCTTTGTCTGTTATCCTTTAGTGTATTCTTTCCCTACATAGACATCACTAAAAACATAGTCTGTATCTCAAGAAACTGTTTCAAGAATACAATGTGTCTAACTCTGTATTTGTTAGTTCTTGTCCTTTGAGAATCAGATACCAAGAATTAAACATGCAAAAGACCTATTATGGAAGATGCTAGGGAGAGAAAATGGAGAGGGAAACTGGGGGAGACCTGGAAAGCCATCAAACCACGGTGGTAGAGTTCTCCTCCTGAGAGGAGAGCGGAGGTGAAGATGCTCCCGGTGAAAGCCTCTAGCCTGCAGTGTAGTTCTAAGGAAAGTTCAATAGGGGGGAGGTCTTAAGCCAAAGTCACTCAATAGAGGAGTTCTGCATGTATCTGGAAAGGGCCTGCTGTTGTATTCCTGACGCCATCAGGCACTGGCCGGTGCAGCTGGTGGAAGCCATGGCCTCAGTCAAAATGTGGATATAAACTTCAGAATACAGAAGTGAAGGCCATCAGAAAATTATGCTTTGTGATTTGTGAAGTGCATTCTCATGGCCACCATACTCTTCTTAGAGTTAAGGTCTAAGCGAGTGTGTGTGTGTGAGGTGTTGTGTGTGTGTGTGTGTGTGTGTGAAATATCCCTCCATTTTATTGATGTAGACCTTACTTTTTGAAAAAAGGATTTGACACCTGTAAATAAAATAGATCTGTGGGCCATTTGCCAAATTAGAGACCTGCTCTAAGTATTACTTTCAGATCCACTTTTGCTAAGGTGGTGAAAGTTAAACATATTTTCAGCAGGAAAATGGTTATTTAACAAGCTATGGTAAGACATTTGTGCATATTCCAATAAATACTAGAAGCCATCACTGCTGCTCTTATATTTTCATCTAAAGAGACATTTACCCTATTGACAAATTTCTTTTAAAATATGTATCAGTACAATTTCCGTAGCAGCCAGAAAACAATAGTTGGTAAAAGTTGTCTTTTAAGTAAATGTTGATTTTATATAGCTTTATAAAATCAACTAAGAGAAAAAAGCAAAAACTGAGAAATGTGTTTAGTCTTACGGATTTTGAACTAGTCCAGTTAGGATTAAATGTAAAATTTAATAGCTGTTACTGGATATAAAACACAACTAAAATAAATGTATTCTATACAGTATGACTTCTAAAGACATTAGGTAAATGGGTATAAAAGGTTCATATAATCAGGAAGCCAGAATTATGTGTTCCAATCCTCATCCACTATTGAATAATGCTGTATCTTCTCATATGTTCAATGGAGATAGCATATTTAGCAAGAATATAATGAAGAATATGGCAAAATTCAGAAACCAGAGGGGAAAATTGAGGAGTAGACTAGTTTAAAGATACTGTTACAGCCAGGCACAGTGGTTCACACCTGTAATTCCAGCACTTTGGGAGTCTGAGGCAGGCATATCACCTGAGGTCAGGAGTTCAAGACCAGCCTGGCCAACATGGCAAAACCCTATCTCTAATAAAAGATATGAAAACTAGTTGGGCATGGTGGAGGGTACCTGTAATCCCAGCTACTCATGAGACTGAGGCAGGTAGAATTGCTTGAACCTAGAAGGCGGAGGTTGCAGTGAGCCAAGATCGTGCCACTGCACTCCAGCCTGGGCAACAGAGCAAGACTCTGTCTCAAAAACAAAACAAAACCAAAAATATACTGTTACAATATTGATTTCTAGATAATTTTCATTGATTTTTGATGACATCCCAAGTTTTGGCCCTTCTGAGCTCCCACTCACATGATATTCTCAGTATGGTTTCATGATTTTGTCCATGCACACCTATTATTTCATTAAAAAACAAGCAGAAGTAGAGATGATTAATCAAAAGGAAGGAATGAACTTTAGGCAGAATATGGTAAGGATTAAGATGTGGTTTTCTGCCATATTTGGAAACAATAAGACAGGACAGCCAAGGCTGTATAATTAGTAAAAGCAATGGTGATACTGAACTTTTGAGATTGATAAGCTCTATTAGAGTTCTCAAGAGAACACAACCAATAGGGTGTGTGTGTGTGTGTGTGTGTGTACACATATGTATGTAGAATGTGTGTGTGTGTGTGTGTGTGTGTGTGTGTGTGTATACACAGATGCTCTTGACTTTTGATGGGATAATATCCTGATAAACCCATCATAAGTCAAAAATGCATTTAATACATATAGCCTAACAAACATCATAGCTTAGCCTAGCCTGCCTTAAACATGCTCAAAACACTTGTGTTAGCCTGAAGTTGGTCAAAACTAACACAAAGCCTATCATATAATAAAGTGTTGAATATCTTATATGATGTATTGAATACTTTACTGAAAGTAAAAAACAGAATGGTTGTATGGGGATTCAAAGCATAGTTTCTACTGAATTTGTATGGCTTTTTTATTATTGTAAAGTCAAAAAATCATAAATCATTGTAAGTCAGGGATCATCTTTGTGTATGGGAGTGCGTATAAAAATATTTATTATAAAAAGTTGGCTCACATTACTATGGGAGACAGCAAGTCCAAAATCTGCAGGGTGTGGGCTTGCAGGCTGGAGACTCAGGAGAGCTGATGTTGATGTTCCAGTTTGAGTCTGAGGCCATCTGCTATAGAATCAGGAAGAGCTGATGTTGCCAGTGAAGGCTGAAGGCAGTCTGCTGAATTTTCTCTTGCTCAAGGAAACCTAATCTTTTGGTTTGACTCAGGCCTTTGGCTGATTGGATGAGGGCCACCACATTACAAAGGGTTTTCTGCTTTACTCAAAGTCCATCAACTTAAATGTGTATATCATCCAGAAACATCCCACAGAAACACCAAGAAAAATGTCTGATCTTGTCAAATATCTGGCCAACCCATGGTTTAGCCATGTCAACACATATAAAATTAACCGTATACAAGCCTTCCAGGTTTCCTAGCTCTGGTAGCAGGAATAATTAACTGGGTGATGTAAGGTACACTCTGATTCCATGTAACAGTGAAAATAGGTCACAGAAGTTGGGTCAAGTACCTCATAAAAAGCTTTTGGAGACATATACCCTCTTCTTAAACTTAACTTCTTACCTTGCTGAAATTTAAAGGGCATTTTTCTGTTGGCCTTTCTATGCAATATTTTTATTGAGGTATAGCCATCCATGCAGGACATTACACAAATCTTAGGTGATAATTGAATATTTATATTCACGTAGCCACCATCTAAAGCAATATATAGATAATTTTAAACACTCCAGAAGACTTCTTCTGTTTCTCTTTCAGTTCATATACCCCAGAGATAAAAACAACTCTGACTTCTATCACTGAAGATTAGTTTTGCTTTTTCTGAATGTAAGAGAAATCATACAAAATTTCTCTATTAATGTCTGGCTTCCTTCATGTTATGTCTGAAACTGTAACAGAACTGTGATTACCTCCATGAGTGATATAACAAGTTAGCTTGTCATGGTTTTATATGCATGTACTGACAAAAGAAAACAAAGCTCTGTGCAAGAGACACAGACTGTTTATTACTTACAGGAAAACAGTAGCCAAAGCAGCATCTCAGCAGCAGTTTCCCATTCTCCAATCCCCATAAGCTGATGCAGTGAGAGCCAGATGCTTACCTACATATGCAATGGCCTTGCATCACAAGGGAGGAGCCCCAGAATCATGAGACTTGCAACTTATATATATTGGCTGGCACATCTGTCACTCTCCTTCCCAGAGAGAAAGACGTTTACTCTGCAATTTAAACCTATGTTCTCCTGGGAAAGAAAAGAAGATAAGATTATTAACCTCTAATGTGAATAAATGTCTCTGAAAGAGCAAAGATAACTTTGTTAATTTGCATGTCTCTAGGGGTTTGTTTCCTTAAGGAGACACCACCTTTAACTTCCAGGGCATGTTTGCAAAACCATCTCCTTTACTCAGAATGCCTAGATCATGAATACACACTGAGATATCCAAGAAGATTGTTTCCCATCCTCATCATTTTTTCCTAAGATTAACATGTGTTTGTATATAGCAGTCATTTTTTCTTTTCTTACTGGTGCCTACTACTGTTGAAGTCTATTTATTTAGAAATTAGTTGTTGAGTACCCTCCATGTACTCAGACGTGATATTTGGTACTGAGGTGACAATAATAAAAAGATTGATGTCTCTATATTTATGAATCATGGCATCTAGTGCAAATTTTAATAGGTAAGTTCCATAGGTCTCTTAGTAGTCTATGTTTGGTGTTCAGGCAGCTCATGATTCTTTCAAAATTCTATGCAAAATTTTGTGCCATGTTATATACATTCTTCTGGAGAGAGGAATAATTGCTTTTGTCAAATATATAAAGATGTCTGTAACTCAAAAGACTAGGAATTACCAGTGCAGTAATTCCATCTCAGAGAGATCTCAACAGACTTTCTTTAGTTTTGCTTCTTCCACCTTATTCCAGACCCCAAGTGTGATAATTAATTTTATGTGTCAACTTGACTGAGCTAAGGAATACCCAGAGAGATGGTAAGACATTATTTCTAAATGTATTTATGCAAAGAGATTAGCATTTGAATCATAGCCTGAGTCAAGAGATCCACCCTCACCAATGTGTGCAGGCATCATCCAATTCACTGAGGACATGAACAGAATGTAAAGAGAGGAAGGGTGAATTCTCTCTCTCTTCTTGAACTTGAACATCCGTCTTCTCCTGCCCTTGGACATGGGAGCTCCTAGCTCTGGGGCCTTCAGAGTCTGGAACTCATACCAACAGTTCCCCCAACCCCTCCTCAGGCTTTAAGAGTGGGATTGAATCGTATCACCAGCTTTCTGGTTTTCTAGCTTGCAGATGGCTGTTGCTGCGATTTCTCATCCCCCATGATTTCTGGTGAGCCAGTTCACTATCATCTATCTATCTATCTATCTATCTACCTACCTACCTACCTATCTACCTACCTACTTACCTACCTATGTACCTCCCTACCTATGTACCTCCCTACCTACCTACCTATTTACCTACCTTACTGGTTCTGTTTCTCTGGAGAACCCTGAGTAATATACCAAGCCTATAGTTTCCTTCCCTTGTTCCTATTGTCTACCTTCTCTCCTGAACAGTGGAATTTCCTAGGAAAATATGGAAAGAATGATTGAAAAAGGAGGCGGGTAAGAGTGATCACTAAACAGCACCCCAGATGAATAATTTTACAATTTTCTGATTCCTTTTTATTATTTTTTCCTTTTTTTCCCCTTGGACTCTGCTGCTAGGGAAATCTGCCTACTTTTCAGCGTCTTGGTTAAGAAACACTAGTACAAACACTCAAGACTAATAAACAGTAATAAAAAAACACTCAAGGCCCACATTAACACTATAATGTTGCCAAGACTTAATCCAGAAAAACCCTATTGTCATAAAATGCTCAGAACTGCCTTCCTTAGCAGGACCCATTTACAGCAAATCTTCCTAAACTTAATACTCACCTGCCTATGTTCAATTTCTTCTCACCCAGCATTAAAAATAAATTTAACAAATTTGACTCTCTTCATCACTTGAATTTTTGCCTTTTTGGAATATTTGCATTTTAACAGGGGGTATGCACGAAAAATAAGTCTTTGCTCAAGGGAATGTATTACTAACGTTAAAATGTTAGACATTTGTCATAGTCTAGTTGAAGAGGGATTTAAAGATGAGTGAGTTTTTCTGTCACGCTGTCACGTAGCAGTGCTGAAATCGTATGCTGTCATTGTCTCCTTACGTATCCTTCATAAAATCCTCTTTCCTTGTTGAAAACGTTGCCTTTGGGAACAAAATGTCTGCATAGTCACAATATGATGTACTAGAAAGAGCACCTAACTAGACCTCAAAGAACTAGTCCAAATCATGGCTCTGCCAATCAGTCTGGCATGACATTGGTCATGTCAATTACTCTCCTAGAGATCCAGTCTGATTATGGGTAATAATGAGATAATTATGCCTGTGATAAGACTTTACTAGCCAAAATGTGTTTTGCAAACAGATATTGTCAATGCCACCATTATACCGCAATCACACCACTGACCTTAATCTGGACCTTATCTGCTTGTGATAAAGGTAATTCTTAAAAGTTTAGAATGACGATGCTTTCAAAATAAAAATATCAAAATGTGGTCCTGTTGGACTTTGGGTAGTAGTTGAAGGGTTGAAGGAAAGAGGGGGAGAAAAAGAAGAGTTGAGGACAAGAGATTCTGCTGACTGGTCAATGTGCCATAGTTATTTTTCTAGAAGAAACATTATTGTTACAGGTACCTCTGCAGTGTAGAAGTCCTAAGTATAAAGTTTTGGTGCTGCTATACATCAAGAGCATGTTGCGTACCAATTTAGAGATCACTTCAAATGTCTCTTCATTAGTCAATGGAATGAGAAAGATCAACCATTCGGTCACCAAAATATATGAAGTGACTTAATAGTGCTGGTCTTCTAGGCACGTTGGTGATTAGCAACTTGGTGGAATGATGAGTGTGTTTCACATGGTAATCTATATCCTAATAAATTTGAGAGTGTTAAAGCAAACACCTTCACTGCTTATAGAAAGCAGGATACAATATTCATAGACAGCACTAACATTGAACAATGCCTGAGCTATTGGAACCCCGTTGTTTCCAAATTTATACTAACATCTGTTAAATGGTAGAAAACAATAGAGGATAGTAATTAGTCATATTCTTTGGCTTAGAATATTGCCAGTTAGGTCAATTGCTGTTGTAGTCACATCTTTGTCTAGAAGAACTGCATTTTTAACTGACTACTTCAAGGTTTTCAGCTGAGAATTTTTCTCAGTGAAGAATGTCTCCTCTATTTCTAGATGTGAATCAAAATGGTAGCATGTCAGCTACACTTTAAAAAGACAGAACAAATACAGAATCCAAAAGTGGCACACTTAATAGAAGGAATGGGAAAGACAATATTCTTGCATTTGGAAACACAAGAGACATAGGGATAGAGAACATAACTAACTTGTTCCTTTCTTTTCCCTCCCCTTTCTACCAAATCTTGTCCAATTTGGAAATAAAAAATGAAAAAGAGATATACCATTTTTTATACTTACTATTCCATCATAAGTGAGCAGCAAACAATTAGAGAATGTAATAAATGTCTTTTGGTACTTGAGGAACAAAAATAGAAGTACAGAGTTCAGTGTTTTCAAAAACACTAAACTATAGCTTTATGTTTTCTTGGCCATGATCACCATATTTTTTGTTTCTGAAGGTGATCTAGTTTATTATTCCTCCAACTTAACATTCTTACAGTTAGGTTTGAAATTCTCACGTGTCGACATCACAAGAAAAGATGAAGTATTTATTAGAATACAAAGGTCAACAGAAGACCATTACTCAGTGATATACTACTTTGAAAAGAACTAGTACATAACATGCTCTTAGATGTGACCAAGAGATGTTCATTTGAGATATATAAAAAGCTCTAGTTGGTGGGCTTTCTAACCCTCCCTTCATATGTGCAACCCATAAAGTTGATTTATAGAGTTTTAAGTAATGTTGATAGCACACATTACTATTTTCTTGGCTTTTAAGAAATAAGTGTTGTAAGAGAAGAAGTAAAAAGTATCATGGTTCATACAATGGTTTACTAAAATTCCAAAAGAATTCAATAGTACCGTTCTATTCTATAAATGTTAACTGCATTTTTTTGTGTGGGGGAACTGGGAAAGGCTCACCTGGGATTCAAATTGTGCTTCCTTTTCTAGCCTCTACTACTGTGCCTAAAACTTGAAGAGTTGGAGAATATGCTTACCAGCCCAGAAGACATATATACATGGGAATTTTTGAGGTATGTTGTAATCAGGTTAAGCTGATGAATGTTCTTGGTTGGGAGAATCTAGTTTGTAGGTTCATAAAATGTATAGAACAAGTTCTGTTTTATACATTTGAAGGTTTCCAAAATTTTATGGGATGTGATTTCCAAAAAATTAATATTTATGTAATTTTAAAAATTATTTGCTTCTTATAATATCATTAAGATAAATAACTCCTAGAGCATTTGTTCTTAACTTCTGATCCTCTCTTCTATAAGTAATACATATAGAAACATAGAAATGTAAAAATGTCATGGACCCTCTGAAACTTATTCTTGGTTCAATATATCTATGGTCCCAAGTTAAAAACCATTATCCTGGAGAAACTGGAGTTGTATCTGCTTAAATGTATTAGTATCACTCCTTAGATGGAGCAGGGACTTAGTAAGCCCTTCTTAAAACCTTTTGAAGAAAATAGAAGATATAATATTTTCTACTCTTTTCCCCTAAGATCACATTTACTGTAACACTCAGACCCAATAAGGTCAGAAGTTGTTACTTCAAACATTCTTGCTTTTCATTGCTTGACTACAAGGAAAAAGAGTCAGGACAGTCAAGTTTCTGTTTCAGCATTTCATGAATGTGATCATTATATGACCTCAGAAAATTACATTACACTCTTCTCCCTTGTATTTTGTTTGTGACACTGGGTTAGCTAATAAAGGGGACTCAATGAACTTTAAATGGTTTTGTAAAAGAGAGACAAATATTTTGTTTGCTGTTTATATAAAAATTTTTATTTAACTCTCCCTCCCTCTCTCTTTCTCTTGGCACACAAAAGGTGGTTGGACATTACTAAAATTCTGTAACATAGTAATAAAACACTTTTCATGAGAAGCAAATAAATGCTTAGTATTTCCACTAAAACAAATAGAATCACATGAGTTTTGTAACATAGTTTTAGCTTCAGATACCACATCAAAATTCACTTGCCTGCCCAACCTCAGCTGTCATAATTTTACTTTTCTTGTTGCTTTGTCATTGAATTAGTCTGATTTTAAATCAAATGAAAAACATTTTTTAAAATGAGAACTATAAAGAAAGGTTGTGTAACTCAGCTTTTTTCTGACTAAAAAACCAACTATATACAAATTCACCTCTATAAATGAAAGCTATAGAAGTAATCATTTTCATCCTTGATCGACTCTAATATTTTTGTCATTAATATGGGAAACAGCCAAACTAGACAAAAGAAAAGGACATTTTATTTTCACAATGAAACTTGGGCACAATATTAAGATGTTCTGGGACTATCTGTATGCCAAAGTTTGGCCTTTTATTCAATAGCTTACAAATTGAGTATTTTAAAAATTTGTCTTGAGGAAAATATTAAACATATACAGATGTGGACAGAATAGTATGATTCTGTGACCAGACTTTAAACTGATTTTGAATTCACTGATTGAGTTATACTATCTTAGGAAAAGCGTAGATAGTTACTGCTTTATCTCCTTTCCATTCACATTTCTTCTCCTACCTTAGTAGAACTGAAGCTAAGTAAATGCCTTTTGTGTAAAATTAGTAGTTGCTTATTTAGAAAACGTCAAGCAGTTCAAAAGTATAAAGAAAATATGTTCTTGAAACCATATGAATTTTTACCACCTCCAAATTACTCTATTATTTGCTGAGCACCATTTCATACACCTTCTTACAGAGAGATCAATAGGTAATGGAGCAAAAAGTATTATCCAAAACAGCATGGCACTGGTACAAAAACAGACGTATAGACCAGTGAAAATAGATAGAGATCCCAAAAATAAAGCCACACACCTATAACCTCCTGATCTTCTACAAAGCTGACAATAACAAACAATGGGGGAAAGGACTCCCTGTTCAATAAATGATGCTGAGATAATTGACTATTCACATAGGGAAGATGGAAACTAGACCACTTCTTTTTACCATATACAAAAATTAACTCAGGATTGATTAATGACTTAAACATAAAACTGAAAACTATAAAAACTCTAGAAGAAAACCTAGGGAACACCATTCTGGATGTCAACCTTGGCAAAAATTTATGACTAAGTGCCCAAAAGCAATTGCAACAAAAACAGAAATTGACAAATGGGATCTAATTGAACTAAAGAGCTTCTGCAGAGCAAAAGAACTATCAACAGAGTAAATAGACAACCCACAGAATGAGAAAATTTTTGCAAACTGTATATACAACAAAGGTCTAATATCCTTTATAAGATATTTAAATCAGCAAGCAGAAAACAAATAGCCCATTAAAAATGGGCAAAGGATGTGAACAGACACTTTTTGAAACAAGACAGACATGTGGCCCGCAAAAATATGAAACATTCTCATCACCATTAATCATTAAAGAAATGCACATAAAAATCACAATGACACCTTGAGAGGCCAAGGTGGGCAGATCACGAGGTCAAGAGATTGAGACCATCCTGGCCAACATGGTGAAACCCCATCTCTACTAAAAATACAAAAAAAAATTAGCTGGGTGTGATGGTGTGTGTCTGTAATCCCAGCTACTTGGAAGGCTGAGGCAGGAGAACGGCTTGAAATGAGGAGGCAGAGGTTTCAGTGAACCAAGATTGCACCATTGCACTCCAGCCTGGGCAACAGAACAAGACTCTGTCTCAAACACACACACACACAAAATGAGACACCATTTAACACCAGTAAGAATGGCTAGTAATAAAAAGTCAGAAAGTAACAGATGCTGGTGAGGTTACAGAGGTGATGAAACACTTATGCACTGCTGGTGGGAATGTAAATTAGTTCACCAACTGTAGAAAACAGTTAATTTCTCAAAGAACATAAAACAAAACTACCATTTGATCCAGCAATCCCATTACTGGTTATATACATAAATCAGTCTACCAAAAAGATACATGCACTTGTATGTTCATCACAATGCTATTCACAACATCAAAAACATGAAGTCAGCTAAGACACCTATCAACAATGGACTGGATAAAGAAAATGTGGTACATACCCACTATGGAACACCATGTAGCCAAAAAAAAATGGAAGCATGTCCTTTGCAGCAACATGGATGCAGATGGAGGCCATTATCCCAAACAAACACACGCAGGAACAGAAAACCAGAAACCACATATTCTCACTTATATGTGAAAGATAAACATGGAATACACATAAAGATGAGAATACTAGACCCTGGGGACTGATTGATGTGGAGGGTGGGAGGAGACATGGGTTTGAAGGTTAGCTTTTGGGTACTATGCTCACTACTTTGGTAATGAAATCATTCATACATCAAGCCTCAGTGACATGCAATTTACCCATGTAACAAACCTGCACATATACTCCAGAACCCAAAATGAAAAATTTTGTACAGTATTACACTATATTTACTATTTAAAATAAAAATTGTGGAATTCAAATAACGAAAAAGAAACTGAGTAAAACTGAAATAATGGTTTCTTCAAGAGATATTCAATCCTTTAAAAATCTTTACATTTTAATATAAAAGGATTTATACAAAATAACTTTTCTATTTTAAATTGTATCTATTTTTATTTTTATTTGAAACCATAATTCCATGCATAAATTGATTCAGTATTTACAGCCAGTCTTTTTACCATGTCTTCTTCATATATAAGTTTTTGGTTTTTGTTTTGAGATAGTATCTCAGTCACCTAGGCTGAAGGGCAGTGATGTGATAATGGCTCACTGTAGCCTTGAACTCCTGGGTTCAAGCAATCTTCCAGCCTCAGCCTTTTAAATAGCTAAGACTAAAGGCACACACCACCATGCCTGGCCAATTAGAAAAAAAAAATTGTAGGAACAGAGTCTCGCCATGTTGCCCATGCTGGTCACAAACTTCTGGGCTCAAGCTGTCCTCCTGCCTCAGCCTCCCAAAGTGCTGGAAGTACAGGTGTGAGCCCCCATGTCTGGCTGTAATTGGGTTTTTATTATCCTTCATTTCTTGTCTGACTGGTATCTATTCTACTAAAGAGTACTTTGGTCTCTAAGTGGTTAACAAAGTTGCTGACTTCATGGAGAAGTCTGTTGTGTTTATTTAAAGAGTAGATGGTATAAACTATTGGGTCCCTCATTCAGGACTTTTCAGATATTGTTTACTGTCTTCAGTAATTGAATGTTGTCTTAGAGACATCTGTAGCCAACCAAATTTTCCCATTTGTCCACTATTTGCCTTTCCTGTCCCATGCTCACTGTCTTAGTCAGTTTATGCTGCTATAACAGAAATACCACACAATGATTGGCTTAAACAACAGAGATTTATTTCTCACCATTTGGAGTGTAAAAAGTCCAAGATTAAGACACCAAAGGATCCTGGTGGGTATCTAGTGAGGGCACTTTTCCCGGTTGCTGATGGTCTTCTTACCCTGGTACCTTCTCATGAGGGAGAGCAGAGAGAGATAAACAAGTACCCACTCGTGTGTCCTCTCCTGGCACCTTGTCTTTTTATAAGGTCACTAATCCCATTCATAGGGCTCCAGCTCCATGACTTAATTGCTTCCCAAAAGTCCCACCTCCTAATACCATCACATTGAGGATTCGGATTTCAGTGTGTACATTTCAGAAGGGACACATTCAGTCCATAGCATTCACATTATGTTTTTCTGCATTGTTGAAGTACAGTAACTTTCGCAAAATGTCTCAGATGATTCAGTCTTAAATTTTCAGAGTGTACCTTTCATTTGCAGATTTGAGTTTGTTCTGATTTCTGTGATATTTTCACCTGTGATATTGCTTTATAATTTTAATTGCTCCATTTTTTCCATACTCTTCTTCAGAGATACCAGTTATGTATAGACAGCATCTCTTTTTCTTTCATACATATCAACTTCCGAGTAATCATTCTTGTTTCCATTTATCATTTTTTTCCTAATATGACTTTCACATGATTTAATTTTCTCTTATATTTCCTCTGAATTGTGATAGGTCAATTGTTTTCTTCATCCATTGTCTTATAATTTCTTCTTTGAAGCCTTGCATCTACCCTGAAATCTTTTCAGAGATCTTTCCTCTGAGACCTAACAAGTTGAATGCTTCTGTGATATAGGAATATTTGTTGCAGTATTTGGTAGGTGTGCCTATAGTTTGAAGTTGTGAAAACTTCCTTATTTCATTGGAGGTGAAAAGCTTTTTTCTCAATTTGTTCTCAGTAGGAGTGGCTTCCTTTCCCAGGGAGTGATCAAAAGCTTAGAACAGACTGATTGTAGGAACTAAGAACACTGGATCATTTTTCCAATTCTTCCAACCACCTCTGCCCAAGAAAACTTGGGGTAGAGGAGGGTAGAATCATTTGTCCTGATATTAGAGATATGACTACAGCATAACACACAATAAATATGGTTGTAAAGGGCTTTTTCTCTGCCCACACAAGAAGAGAAATACGGAGTTAGGAGCTTGACTATATGTCCAAAAGACTGGGCTGCTTTTATCATGTTGCACCCTATATAAAATAAACTTTTGTTATAGATTTAAAATATGAGCAACACACTTTGGAGGTTCTAGTTCTGTTCAGATTTCTTTAAGGTAGCGAGAAACCTCTCCAGGTGTTCACATCAGGAATAAGAATAAAGTCTAGCTGGAAACATTGACCAGATTATAACTTTCTCAAGGAACCATAGTTTATTTAAATAATAAGCTAACTTTGTGTTTTTAGTACATTACACAGTGTCTGGAAAATAGAAGGTGCTTAGTAGTAACAAGAATAATAAATAATGTGGCTAATAGATTATTAATCTTGTTACTGCATATTGCTGCCAGACGCTATGCCAATCACTTGATATGCATTATCACATTTTAATTCTCACACAAAACGAACAACTTACTTACTCTTCCTGAATTCCCGATATGGAAACTGAGCCTCAGAAAGGTAAATAACCAAAATGACACTACTGTGTTAATAGATATAGCCAAGATTGAACCAATGATAGCTTACCCTAGAGTGCGTGTGTTTAACCACCGTGAATGGAAAAAGGAGGAAGGGAAGGACAGAAGAAAGGAAGCTCCAGTGAGAGTAATGATTGACATAAGCAAGAATTTTAAGGTTCTAAACCATTGAAGTATGAAAAAAAGAAGGGATGACCTTTGAGCAACAACGGAAAAGACAGATTTTCTGTGGAGGCTCTGGCACTAGGGGTACAGGGGGTGTGGAGCACACACAAAAAGTCAACACAAAAACAAGTTGATTAGAAATTAATGCCGGCCTGGCAGTGGTGAGCAGGCAACTATGGACAGGGCAGAGTAGATATGGGGAGAATAGTTGCCTTTAAATTGTTCAGGGTTTTTATTAATTCCTGCCTTCCCAGCTACCATTGTCTCTTCTTTTAAGCACGTAAATAGGGACATATCGATTGACTGATGGATTGATTGACTGAAAGTTTTATCAAGATACAACTGATATACAAAAACTGTACATATTTAATGTATAGAATTTGACGAGTTTGAACATATGAATACACCTGTTTCTGTTAATACAATCAAGGGAATAAACGAATTCAAAAGTTTTCTCATGCTCCTGGGTTATTTTTGTTGCTTTTTTTGGTTTGGGTTTTTTTCTTTACAGTAAATATACTTAACATGGGATATACCCTCTGAAAAAAATTTTTAAGTCCACAATGCAGTATGGTGAAGTGTACTTCAAGATTGTACAGCAGACCTCTAGAACTTATTCATCTTGGATATCTGAAACTTTACACCTATTGAGCAATTCTCCATTTTCCCCTCCCATCAGCCCCTGGCACCTACCATTCTATTCTCTGCTTCTATGAGCTGAGCTATTTCAGCCCACATGAAATAAGATACATACAGACAATGGGATGTTATGCGGCCTTAATAAGGAAGGAATTCCTATCGTATGTGAAAACATGGATGAATCTGGAAGACACGCTAGTGAAACAAGCCAGTCACAGAAGGACCAATCATTTCCTTGGACACCTGGAGAAAGATTAAACATGGGAAGAATAAAAATAGTACTCCATATGGACCAAAATAACTCTTGGGAATCATATTGATGCATCAAGAATAGCTGCATCAGGCCTCAAGTTGGTGGGATACAAGTTTCATGAGAAGGAAGATCAAAGAGCTCATAGTTCGTTCCGCAGTTAATTTTCTATATAGCTTTAAATTAGGATACACATGTACAAGTGCGTATCTGTGTATGTATCTGCAAAACCATAAAATACTCAGTCTACACTAGTAAAACATAAGCCAACAATAGTTAATATCTTCGATCTAGCCTCGGTGCTAATAATACTTACAAAAAGGAAGTATTCTGTGGGTCTGGACAGTGAGATCCCAGCTAAGGGGAAATCTGTTCATTGAGCCTCAATGTAAATGAGTGATGTGATCTTTCTTTGCTTCAATTGCTCACTGTTTGGGGACGGTTCTGTTTGCCACATCTATGTTTGCTGCACTGAGTCTAAAACCTATATAAAAGAAGTCACATAGCAGAGTCCAGATGCACTGGACAATTGCATTAAGCAATTGAAGAATCCTCCGCGTTCCAGATCTTCCAAGTTCCAGATTCTCCTTCTCATGTCCCTTGCCATGAGGCTGACCTTGCTCATACTTAACTTACTGTGCTTTCTAGTTCTAGTCCATCTCTACATCAATTTTCATGTAATATATCTTGATACTTAGGAGACAAGGCCTGAGGTAGCACCTTGACACTCATAGCTAGTTGCCACCTCTGTATTCTGCATATCAAAAAGCTCTCTTATTTCCAATTGTTCAGGATCTTCTTAAAGGATCAGTTTCTTTATTTTTCTCAGTCCTGTGTTTATTCTTGTGTATACAGGCTCATTCCAACTACCATAATAACAAGTTGTCATACCTTTCCTTTTTTATGTCAGGCAGAAATTATCTCTTAACCCATCCCACCACCACATATCTGCCCCCTGTATTTTCTTTTATAAGCGTCTGTATTCATATTGTGCTTACATAAGATAGATTTTTTGACAATCAAAGACAAAAAGGCATATTTATACATCAAGTGGTTTATCAATGAGGATACACTATTACTCCTAATTGTTACTACTTTCCTTTCCCACTGACAATGCCACTACTTATCTGAGCTTGTGACTTATAGTTTAAACTGTTTTATCTCTTTCACCAGATCCTCTTCCCATATATGATCAACAAAAGTACATAATTATTAATTCTCAAATACAGTCAGCCTGCGATGAAAGAATAAGAGACATTGATGTCTCCTAAATAAATAGGGACTTTAGATCTAAAGAAGAAAAAAAAAGTAGTATGACTTATTGAAAGTGAAAGAAAATTGAGGAAGTTTTGAAAATGGGCATTCCAAGAGGTATTGACATAAAAATCCACAAAATCTTTGATCTATCAAGCCTTACTCTAGCAATAAGTTCTTTAGAAATACTTATGTGATTGCTCAAGTAAGTGCACATACAAGCAAGGGTATAAATTGGAGTTTTATGTTAGTGACATTTGAAGGTAACAAATACTCATCCTTTGGGGAATAGTTAAATATACTGGGATATACCTAAAGAAGGGGTATGTATAAAGTAAATCTCCATGTACATGTAAAAGTGATCCATGAAGCAATGTTCAAATTTTTTTTAAAGCAAGTTTCAAACACTGAGTGGAGACATAATCCAATTTTTTGTAATTCATGCTTCATACCCAGGAAGGTGCCTATGGTTTTAAATTATTTAATAAGAATGAAGATGTTTTATCATGTAAAAGATTCTTAAAATTCATTGTAGGCTTAATGGTTTGAGCACTTCAACTGTCAAGGTACATGCTCAGACTCTGAAGGTTACTCTTGAAAATGTTAATAGTAGTTTTTCCAGGGAAGTGGGAGATTGGAGAAGGAGGATAAGAAGATACGATTTTTATTTTTAAAACTCTACTCATCAAATGTATCTAACTAATAAGGAATGCTATACAAAAAAAAAAATTTTGAACAGAGCTAGCTATACTATTGCTTCCATTGAGGAGCCAGGCAATGTATTTTCTCTCATCTCCTCCCACCTTGCAGACTCTTTTTCCTTCCTTGTGAGAGTATACATTAAAAGGCACATACATAGCATATAGGTTAGGTGTTATTGGATTGCAGCTTGAATTCTAATTAAAGTTATGCATTTGACAAATTACAGGAGGAATAATGTATTTGAGCTCTTTGTAGTTGCTGTTCATATGTTGAATGACGATGTGTATGACACACGAAACCGCCAGACTTAGGATAGCAATGACTTAGACCCAAGCTTTGTTTGGCCCCAGAAGAGGTGATACTATCCATATCAGTTAGAGTCTATCCATATGGTTTAACAACCTTAGGTAAAACAATTTCTATGAAGAGTGGCTGTTTCTTTCAATCTACCTTTCCCCTGTTGTCCCTAAATATGTTTTCATATGTGCATTGGTCCCTGTGCTTTGATATCATAAATGATGGACAAAGGTGTCTTAAAAATATGAAAGATTATTTTCAAAAAGTTATTTTTAAGGCTTAATATTTTGAACATAATTTAAACTGTAGATGCTGAGTATTTTCAGTGACTTAATGTAATAAAACCCACCTGTTATTTTTGGCTGCTTTATTTAGACCATCTGCTCCACAAAATATGAAAAGCTCAACAGTGGATGGAGAATTGTCTACTCCTCATGTGTCAATAATTTATTTATTCTTTCTATCCAAGCCTCCAGGTCATTGCAAAGCTGTTTATTCATTTTCCAACAAAAGGGAAAGCCAATATTTGACATTTGGCTTTATTAAAAATCATCACAGGGAATTATATTTTTTGATAATTCATAGTTTCCTATTTTCCTCTATGTTAGAATAGCTTGTCAGTAGCATTTATTTTAAGGACCCTGATTCCCTGTTCTTTCTGTGGCAGGTTGGGTATTGGCTGGAGAGGTATTTTTGGCAATGGTTAACCAATCATGCATCATTCATAGTTCAGGTCGTTATGTGAGCATCACGTAGTCTTGTTCCTAGATTAAGATGGAGTTTTCACTAGAGATGAGAATTACAAAGGTCAAATACTTAGGTGACCAACTACTTTCATTTGAATGAAATGGCTTTGCAGTCCTATCCTAATCTCTTGGCAACTTAGGACACAGAGGATCAGCTCTTAGTTTACTGCAGTTCATGATCATAGCATTATTCTTGCCAGGGTTCATACTTAAACCTTTGATCATCTCTAACAATAATAACAACTAGTTTTTACTGAGTGATTACTAGGTTCTAAATATCATTCTAAAGATACCACATATATACTGCTCATCTTTTTATGTACTACTTTTTTTTTCTCATCTTAAGTTTTCTCTAAATCTTATGTACCTTTCCTTCTTTTCCTTATTTAGTTATTTCCTCAACACAGTTGTGGGCCTTACTTATGATTCAGACTACCACCTCCTTTTGGAAGGTGGCTAACTACACTTCTAGCTACTGAACTTGAACCTGATTTCTGGTTCCTTGTTTCTAGCTCCCTGGGGGGATGATTTACGATTCCCTAGGAGAAACAGGGGCTAACGTTTTTTGAGTGCCTACTCATGATGGGCATTTTATGTGTTAGTTTGCTTAATCCTCACATAAACAACTTTATTCTCATTTTAGATTTAGGAAAATTTAAGTATAAATAATTTAATAATTTTCCTGAAATCTCTATTGGTAAGAAGCAAGCTGGGATTCAAACTCAAGTATAATTCTAAATTCAATAACTTCTACAGCAGTTCATGTATGTTTCAAATGTAACAGTTTCTTTACATCATTGACAAGCTACACTTTCTAAGCATTTCAGGATATCATCTCTGCATTGCAAGATATTCCTTTTAATGTTTCTCTGTTTATCTCCTCTCCACACACCTGCTTTGATCCTTATCCAAGTCTTCAGTAACCTCCCCCTTAGGTCATCCCAGTGACCTCTCTCCTTACACTTCATTTCCAACTTTTTCTGCACTAAACTCCCCAGTCCATTTTCCTGAGGTTCTGTTTTCCTACAGTCATGTCTTCCCTACAGAATCTACAATATCATCCGTAATCTACCCATCAAAGCCAAATTATAGATTTAGAATTTTTCTTCAACTTGCTCTAAGCTACTTACACGAAGTGTTTGTTATTTTCTTAACTCACTTCACTCATAGCCATTGTTTTACTGAGTTCTTCACTTACTCGGCTCTTTGCCACTCCTTTCCTACTTCCAGAAGTCCTTTCCTTCTCTGTTTGCCCAATCCAATCTTACCCTGGTTCAAAGGTTCCAATGACATTTTTCTTCTGAGAAAGTCATTTTCCCTGTCTGCAGCCCACTAACATCTCTTCTCCTCTGACCTCCTGCAGCATTTGCAGATGTACCATGCATCTATCTGTTGCCTTATTTTTGCCTTTCCTCATTTGAATATCCTGGTATTATAAATAAACTTTTGAGGACAGAGGTCCTCTGTGCTACCTGTCAGAGCTTAGAGCTTGCCATATAGACTTGGCATTTGAGGTGTCCTCAATACACTGTGACTGACATAAGCTGTGTGCTTAGAAGAGACCATTATCCTGCCACACAGAGCCCATAGCCTCCCTGAATATCTTGACTAAAACATGCTTGTCCCACAGGTGGATGAGACACTCCATCTTTGATATTATATATCCCTAATAGGATACAACAAACACTATTTAGCTCTTACCTAGGTTTCATATCTAATACAGTTGTGTACAAAAAATGAACTGGACTTATATGCTACCATTTTTCAGAATCTTCATATAACAACTAAAAATGTAATGCCTATTTTTTGCAGTCGTGGGGAAGAGAGTGAGCATGATGACGTGAACAATAGTGTATCACTAGGTTTCTTATGTATAGTCACAATTCTCTCTGCTTACAAGGTACTAACTGAAGGATATATAAAGGCCTCTCTGCCTGAAATGGGATCTCTTATGAAATAGACTGGATAGGTTCTAAAGAGCAGAAAAGGTATGATTTACTCAAGTTCTTCTTGGGCTGAAACTAATACTTGAACTATTTTCAAGATACTGTCCTCTGCAAAGATGTTTATTGTACCCTGATGAAGATGGATAATGTGACAATAAATAAGGTAAATGGCTGGAAACTCAGAGTTCAGACATCCTGATGGCTCTTGAGTAGTAATCTGGGCAACTCAATTCAGCATAATATGAGATCAAAGAACAGGGCTTCTGATGAGATTCAGCTTCTCAGCGAGAGCATGCACTGTATGTAGGAAGCACTGCTTTACCTTTCCAATATTTTAAAACACATTGACATCATTAGTGCAAGGCCATTTAAAGGTCTATAGAATTCCAATAGAAAAATCAATGACCAGTATAGGATAATACTAAGGTCACATAAAAATGGACATTAAATGATCAGATAATTCCCAGAGATTTGCTGTGTGATTTCCAATGGGGCATCTAATATAAGAGCGATTAAGTAGAATTTACAATGCTCAGCAATACCTCTGCTTTGTTTACAAATTAAAATTACAGGTGTGGTGACACATGCCTGTAGACCCAGCTATTCACGAGGCTGAGGTGAGAGGATCACTTGAGCTCAGGAGTTCAAGGTTATAGTGAACTATGATAATGCCAGTGCATGCCAGCCTGGGTGACACAGCAAGACCCTTTCTCTAAAAGTAAAAAAATATATATTTAAAAAATGTAAAATGAAATTGAATCTACATTTTGATATGCCAAAACATAACCTAAATTGTATGACAGAAACACAGTGATACAAAATACACCCAAAAACAAATGGCAAAAATTATCGCTTTGGCTATTTAATCTTATGTAATCCACTGACCAATTCTGTGCCATAGGTATTTGTATCCTCAGTTTACAGAGAAGTATATTAAGCCTTGGAAAGATTAAATAACTTACTCAAGGTAAAAGTTACAAAGAGGTAGAGCTAGGACTCAGAGCTAATCCACTTCCTTCACTACCCTGTTTGAAGTTTTGAGAAATCCTTCAGTAAATAAATCCATTCCACATTGTTTAGACCAAGGTTTTCCATACTCATTTAGCGAAAAAGAAGAAAATTTTTTTCTCATGGAATAGCTTCTAAAAGCTCATGGCACTAATGTTCTGCAGCACATACTTTGGAGAATTCTACACTGGGAAGATGAATCATTGGGGATATTACATCTCACTACATTGAAAGGAACTGCCTGAGTAGTTGATTACAATTCAGTGTGTGGTCAAGCATGAACACACAAGTCAAAATGCATGCCTTGGTCCTATAGGTTTAAAGAGGATCAAATCTATTTTATCTGCTAATCAGAAGTGCACAGAGCCATTTGGCCAAAGGTAAACCTTAGGAACTATCAATCAAGTCAAGGAATCCGTTGTTGGTCTCATTTGAGATTCTAATCAAATCAAGCAAGAGAAACTGTAGGTGAAACCTTTCTTCTCCAAGGTTGCTCTAGATTTAAAGCAGAAGCAACCATTAACTTTTTCAACATTAAGTATTTGCAAAATCAGTCAATGGTACTGCATCTCCCTCAGCTGGAAACCACAGCTCTGAATCATTTCTCCTGGAAAACCCAGATGACCTGACTGACAGCTCTTATTTCTACTGAAACCTGTGAGTCAGGAGGCCAAGAAAGTTCCATGTAAACAATTTCATGCAGCCATTTAGATGTAATTACAATGAAACAGCTAGTTTTACATGGCCTTAAAAATTAGCCACTGTATTTCAAGCTTTTAAAATTAAAAAATGAGTGCCTCTTTTCCTACTTTTGGCTCCGCCCCATTTTTGCCCCATGAGTAGGAGGAGTAAGAAGTGGGAAGAGGGGTAGAAATTGGTAAGGTGTGATTATAAATATTATTGCTATTTTAAAATAGTCACTTTATATTTTGACACACAATGACATGACAAATGCCCTGCAAATCAAAATTTCCTTGATAATAAAGTCAAATTGCACTGTGGGAGGCCAAGGCAGGTGGTTCACCTGAGGTCAGGCGTTCAAGACCAGACTGACCAACATGGGGAAGCCCCGCCTCTACTAAAAATACATTAGCTGAGCGTGGTGGCGCATGCCTGTAATCCCAGCTACTCGGGAAGCTGAGGCAGGAGAATTGCTTGAACCTGGGAGGCAGAAGTTGCGGTGAGCTGAGGTCAAGCCATTGCACTCCAGCCTGGGCAACAAGAATGAGACTCCGTCTCAAAAAGATGAAAGTCCAATTAATTAGGATAACTTGACCACCTTTAGGTCAATGCCTAAGTCTTATCTATTTCATGTTCCAAGAACCTAGCACAGTTCTTCACACTATATAAAATCCATTAAAAAAAAAAAAAAATCACTGCCACAAAATCAGACCCTAACCTTGAAAGCTGGCCATGGAAAAAAACTTTGCATTTAAAGAAGATAGACTCTTCTATCCCCAACTCTGATCCTCTGACTACACCTTTCTCTTGAGGACCCCTCATTTTTCCTGCAATCAACACTTTCCTGGCCTCTGGGGACATTTCTCTTTATCATCCAATATATCTTTTTGTAGCAAAATTGAAAAGAGGCTAGGCATTTAAATAGGACTTTTATTTAAAGCCTATTGATAAGAAAATGGAAAGACCCAGAGATGAATATATAACTAGATACAAATCATTCTCATTTGGGGAATACTTGAAGATATATTCTGCTTAGCTCTTAACCTGCTTCTATAATACAAAAATCCTCTTTCTTCACTATGACAAACAAAAATATCAATTTCTAGATTCCTTAAGACCTAAGGAAAAATAAAATAAAATTCTCTTTCTTAACTAGGACCTGCTTGACCATGCTTATTTTTTTATAGCTGTTGGAAATATTACTTCATTTCCCAAAGACCCTAGGAGAGTACACCACATACAGCAAGTACTCAATACAGGGGGCTGGCTGACTCAGAAATATCCTTGGATTAAACCACAAAAACCTGAAGGCAGCAACTTAGCTGAAAACAATGAATTCAACCTGGAGTTTGATTTTGAGAAATGCTGGCTCCTTGTCTGCCTGTAGCAAGGGTGTCTACCTAAGTATTTCCACCTCTCAGTAACTAGTCTCTAATCACGTTCCAAAAAGCTCACTACCTGCAGATTGGCAGATTCTGAATATGAGATATTTTGACAACATTTAAGATTCCTGGGTGTCGTTTGTAAAGGGGATTTGGCAGAAAATGTCAATTAACAATTTATGGGAAGATCTCTCTCCTATAATGATAATTTTAAGGAAATACTTTGCTTCAGGTTATAGTTCCCATAGCTTTGACTTGCAAGAGTATCATGTTTTTACAAAAAGTCATATAATAATAGCAGAGATGAACTCTTTTATATGGTTCATTATTTCAACATATTAAAAAGAATTTTTGAAATAATTACTGTCCTTTGAGCTGTGACTTTTCAATTCTTTACAAGAATTAGCATTTAAAAATATATACAAACAATTAAGGATTTTTTTCTGTAACTAGAATGCATACATATTAGTATGAGTATAATGCATATATGGAATTAATATGAAGAACCAGTGTAGTAGGTGGCGACAAAGCTATTTGCCAAAATTTATTCCATGCCGTAACTTCCTCTTTAGAATATTTATATGTTTGATGTGTTTAATATATTTTTTGCACAATTCTGAGGATTTGGGGGATTAAAAGAATTCAGTTTTTGGATGGAGAAGTGAGATATCTTCAAAGAGGAGCCTCATTGGAAAAGGGTAGTTGTGTAACTGCCAAGGTCAATGTCAACTTCAGTTACTCCTTACATATTTTACAGTGAACACTGGCTGCCCAAGTTAACATTGCTCATGATGGTTAAATGGAGGCCCTCAATTACCCCCTCTCCTGGTTCATTTGCATGGTTGTGAGAGAAGGCTGTGCATGCACTCTGGTTCATTTCCTTTCATCTCCGTCATGCCTTTTATTTCCTCTTTTAGTCTTATGTTTGAAAACTGAGAGTTCATTAAAATCATATCTGTGACCTGTTGCCATAAAGCCTCAAATTCCACCTTTCTGTTCCTGATTCATTCATTTTTCTTTCACCCATTCAGGCTTTTGGGTAAGGAAGTTTCTTCCTGGGCTATACCATGAGACTGTTCTTTTGTTTTTGAAACTCAGTACTACTCTTCATGTATTGATTTAGCCTGCATATAACACAAGCAAACTTAAAGTGGGTGCAAATGTTCTCAGGCCACCAAAGATCCACTCTCTGATCCTGTACAGGTCTAGAGGACTTGACAAGCCTTGACTGGTCATTTCTCTTTCCCAAATCCAGTCCCTCAGGATAGACCAGCTAGGAAGACCTCCTTATTTGTACAGCCGTCCCATGCTGAAGAGTTGTAAATCTGTTTCTTTATAAGTTTCCTTGGATTCTCCAGCAGGGGTCTAGGATCACAGAGTTTCCGGTACATCTAGAGAGAAAGAGTCTGAGTGCTGAACAGGAGGTGATAAGCCCGGTTATTGCTGGAGAAGGTGGAAGAATGGATATTGGCTATGCTTCTCTCCCCTTTTGGTAATTTCCAAGACATATGTCTGTCCTTGCAGTTTAGTATATGACCAGAATATATTTCAGGGATAACTAATAGATAATGCTCAGCTTATTTTGAAGATGTCTTTGTTCCTAATCACTGACTTACCAGGCAGCTCTTTAGTTTCTTTCTGCTGGCTTCTAGTCTCTTCCCCTGAGTCAGGTCTCCTGGTGTCCTGGTACAGAGACCGCAGACCCCTGAACTACAGAGTCCCGCCCTCCCCCACTCCCTTTCTTTCTCTTTTGCTCCCTTTGTCTAGATAGAAATCGCATGTTCTCTCTGTGGATTCCTGGGTTCCAATCTTCCATGGTAGTCTAGGGGTGAAGACATCCTTCTACCACCATTCCAGTGGCACTACAACACTGCTGCTCAGCACTGGTGATTCTGTTTGCAGGCTGATGTTTACTGGGGAGGATCTTCATACCACAGGCTCACTACAATTAACACTTCAACCTAACTGCTGGCTCTTTTGATGTTACCTTTAAAAACGGCATTTTCTCAGCTCAAAAGTGTTACCATGGTAACTAGAATGGAGACTGATAGAACTATAGTTCCAATCACTGTGGGTATGGGTTCAAGTCAAGCACCTGATTATAACATGGATCTTTGACTTCTCTGTAAACAGCATAGCCCAAGAATGCCATGTTTATACGCCCATTTTTAAGCTGTATTATGATTTCTCTTTCTTAGTTTTCCATCACCCATCAAGTATTACTTTGTCTATGTGGATCACAGAAGAATTGACACCTTATGAAATGATTTTAAAAGGGAAAATATATATATATATACTCTCTCTATATATGGATTTCGGAAAGATTGACATTTTGTGGAAAACGCACCAAAGAAAACACAGTCTGTGAAGAGTTTTTATCATACATGAGAGAAAAATAGAGAGTGATCAATAAGGCTATGTAGTTATTGACCTGTGAACACTTGGCTAAAGAAAATGCTCCTCTGATACATCTAGGAAAAGAGCCAAACACTACAAATGAAAGGTCTAACAAAATAACCCATTGAGTTCCATTCACGTGTCTGAGGTGCTCAGAGGTGAGGGGGGTAGCATGGGCCGTGGGCGTGCTGGCAGCTTGCCTTCCCCACGATGTTCATGCTTTCTAACTCAATCATTCTAACCAGAATCAATTTTGAGCTGCAAGAGCCTGCCCTATTTACAAATGGTTGAGATATTTTGCTACCAGCTTCAGAAGCACTGAAACCTCAGTCCTGGGGGAGAACACAAAGCAGTGGCCACTGCCTGAGGTCATGGATAACTGGCAACATTCCCTGCCAACCCTTTGAGCTCTCTCTTCTCTCTAGAGCAGGTTATTAATGGGCAACAGGCAAATTTAACAACATTTGGATATCCATTTTGTTTCTTAGGGAGGAAAACAAAGGTTTTTCTCCCGTGGAACCAAAGTGTTTCTTCTCTCTCATTTTCCCACGAAAACCAATTCTGAAGATCCAGCTCAGGATTGCCTTGAACTTGGTAGAGGGCATGAGAAATGTATTAAATGCTTCCTCTTTAGGTTCTGTAATGAACTCAATATAATTGACAAGATATTTTTACCCGGAAGGGACATTCAAATTGCCTATGTTTATCTTATCTATTGTCCCTTGGAGTTATTAGTGATGAAATGTTCCGTGTATTTGCACTTGTGTGGTGGAGGGAGGGGTTCATCTTAAACCCTACTGATGAACCTATGTGATTGCTGCCTGCTGCCTGTTAAATAACAGGTATGACGTAGAGAAGCAGAAAATGACTAAATTCTGAGGTGGTACTCAGAATAAGGAAAAAACATATGCCAACAATTAGTCCTTAAAGGCTTTCTAGAAGCAATGAGTTCTGAATTCGGTTTTAGAAAAAATAATTGATACTTTTGCTTAAAGGTATAGGCCACTACAGTACATGCAGTAATCAGTCTAAACACCGTTAGGTAGAAATTGCATAGAAATATAAATGTGCCATTTCCATCTTAGTCTTAAAATTGATTTCCAAATGTTGTTAAATCATTAGTTATATTAGCATAGAACTGAATGAGCTATTAGAAGGAATGTATAAATTGCAAATTAAAAGACAAGAAAGTTCTAAAGTTGGCAATGTCTTCTTTCTTATTAAATAACTGTTTTATGATTTTAGAACAGGAGGAATAATGCAGTATTTGATTTAATGCAAATGATTTCTTTGAAATGTAACTAGCATTTGATATGAAATAGACATTTATAATAAGAGACAAAATAACATAATGTAGTAATTCAGAAAAGTAAAAGTAGATTTTCTATCAAACTGTCTTGTCATTCAAGCTAACAAATCCATACAAAGTCCTTAACATAGAAGAAAAACAGACAGGTCTTGGGACAATATATGATCTTGTTCTAGATAATAATACACTGTGAATTATAAACAGCTTGATTCAGTCTACCAAAAATACCCTAAATATTCATAAGAGACATCATTGAATAATTGTTATCTGATCCAGTTTATTTGTAAGTAAGGTATCTACTTAAAATAGGGCTGGATTCACCCTACAGTACATGGTCTTCATCTCATTTTTACATATTCTATTAAGTGTGATCTAGAATTTGTCATGAAATGAAATGTCCCAGTGACCATTCACTGTATTTGGAATAAAATCCAAAGGCCTCATCCTACCTCTCAAAAGTCTTCCCAATCTATGACTTATCTAAAGATTAGCTTCATTTCCCATCACCAGCAGAAGGACCCCAGTACTCAATTAGACAAGCTGGCCTCACACCCTCCAACCTGGAACATCCCAGCCCTGGATCAGCTTGTTAGGTCTTCTTAGCCAGCTATACTCTTGCTCTTCAGCCTCTGCCTCTAAAAAGTTTCCCCGTCATTCATGACCAAACTCAAATTCCATCTGCTCAAAATAGCCTTTGCAGTCCTTCTCCCTTTTCTCCTATTCCACTAGCAGATTGTTAGTTACTCTGTGCAACAACCGACACATCCCATCAAGCTCCAGGTGCTGTGGATTTCACCTCTCAAGACAAAGAATAGTCACTGGCTCATAGTAGGCATTCACTTAATGTTTGTTCACTGACTAGCTCAATACTTCTCAAATTATGCTTGCTTCTCCAAACCTGCCCCCACTAAGAGTCAGTCTCCATCTTCTTTGACCTACTCATAGAACTAGTAACCTAACAGACTAGTTGGGCTTCAATCTTGCCTTCCACCATACTGCTATCAGAATGATCTCCCCCAGAACAGGAACTTGAACACCACGTCATGCTAATTTAAAAACTTCAGTCATCTCTCTCTCATTCAGAGTCTGAATTCCAGAGGCTTTATATGACATAAGAAGCCCCATGATTTGTCCCCCACTTCTCCAGCCACTTGTCTCCAACCTCCAGTTACATCCTTTAGTACTCAGCAGCACTGGGGATTTTTCTCTTATACAAGTGAAAAATTACTGAAGTCCTATGTAATTCAAAACTGTTATTTAAATATTAAAATGTGCCTATGTGGAAAAAATCTAAACTTGATGGGGCATTTTGAAGTAGGTGGATTTTTGCCATTCTAAGTTATTTTTCCTTTCATCTTCTTTGACCCAGCATTGCCTGTATAATTATTTCATAACATACATTCTCTTACATTTATAAAAAAACAAAGGATTTGTTTTTTTTTTAACCTCCTTATGGTATTTTACTGCATTTAAATCCTGTTTCAAAGTTACGGATTTTTAGGCATTATTTCAGGCCTGAATTTTAGCCTTAGCCCTGGCAGCCCTGTTTAATGAGGACTTTGATTCTATTGTTTTGTTTTGTTTTTTAATAATTTATTTATTTTACTTTAGGTGCATACCACATCTGGCATTTCTCCCCATGCTATCCCTCCCCACCCTCCTCTCCCTCCCCACCCCCCACTGTCTCTCCCTACCCCCCCCCCAACTGTCCCCTGTGGGTGATGCTCCCCCTCGCTGAGTCCACATGTTCCCGTTGTTCAACATCCACCTATAAGTGAAAACATATGGTGCTTGGCTTTCTGTTCTTGGGTCAATTTGCTGAGAATGATGGTTTCCAGATTCATCCAAGTCCCTACAAAGGACACGAACTCATCGTTTTTTATGGTTGCGTAGTATTCCATGGTGTATATGCACCACACTTTCTTTGTCCAGTCTATCACCAATGGGCATTTGGGTTGGTTCCAGGCCTTTGCTATTGTACACAGGGCTGCAATGAACATACGTGTGCATGTGTCTTTAAAGTAGAACGATTCATAGTTCTTTGGGTATATACCCAATAGTGGGATTGCTGGGTCAAATGGAATCTCTATTTGTAGATCCTTGAGAATTGCGCCACACTGTCCTCCACAATGGCTGAACTAATTTACGCTCTCACCAACTGTGTAAGAGTGTTCCTATTTCTCCACATCCTCTCCAGCGTCTGTTGTCTCCTGATTTTTTAATGATCACCATTCTAACTGGCGTGAAATGATATCTCAGTGTGGTTTTGATTTGCATTTCTCTAATGACCAGTGATGATGAGCATTTTTTCATGTTTGTTGGCCTCATATATGTCCTCTTTTGCAAAGTGTCTGTTCATATCCTTCACCCACTTTTGAATGGGGTTGTTTGTTTTTTTCTTGTATATCTGTTTTAGTTCTTTGTAGATTCTGAATATTAGCCATTGTGAGATGGGTAAATTGCAAAAAATTTTTTTTGCCAGTCTGTGTTTTTTGATTGGGGCGTTTAGACCATTTACATTCAATGTTAATATTGTTGTGTGTGAATTTGATCCTGCCATTTTGTTACTGGCTGATTTTCTTTCTCATTAGTTGACTCATTTTCTTCATTGCATTTTTCATCTTTGCCAACTGGTTTGCTTTTGCAATAACTGGTACTTGTTCCTTTCCATGCTTAGTGTTGCTTTCAGGAGCTCTTGTAGGGCAGGTCTGGTGGTGACAAAATCTCTCAATAATTGCTTGTCTGTAAAGGATTTTATTTCTCCTTCACTTCTGAAGCTTAGTTTGGCTGGATATGAGATTCTGGGTTGAAAGTTCTTTTCTTTAAGGATGTTGAATATTGGCCCCCACTCTCTTCTTGCTTGTAGGGTTTCTGCCGAGAGATCTGCTGTGAGTCTGATTGGCTTCCCTCTGTGGGTGACCTGACCTTTCTCTCTGGCTGCCCTTAGCATTTTTTTCCTTCATTTCGACCCTGGTAAATCTGACAATTATGTGCCTTGGGGTTGCTCTTCTTGAGGAATATCTTTGTGGAGTTCTCTGTATTTCTTGAATTTGAAATTTGGACTGCCTTGCTAGGCTTGGGAAGTTCTCCTGGATAATATTCTGGAGTGTGTTTTCCAGCTTGGATTCATTCTCCCCGCCATATTCAGGTACACCGATCAAGCGTAGATTAGGTTTTTTCACATAATCCCGTATTTCTTGGAGGCTTTGTTCGTTTCTTTTCACTCTTTTTTCTCTTGTCTTGCCTTCTCTTTTTACTTCATTGAGTTGATCTTCAATCTCTGATATCCTCTCTTCTGCTTGATCGATTTGGCTATTAAAACTTGTGTTTGCTTCACGTAGTTCTCGTGCTGTGTTCTTCAACTCCATCAAGTCGTTTATGTTCTTCTCTAAGCTGGTTATTCTAGTTAGCATTTCGTCTAACCTTTTTTCAAGGTTTTTTGTTTCTTTGCATTGAGTTAGAATGTGTTCCTTTAGCTGTGAAAAGTTTGTTATTATCCACCTTCTGAATCCTGTTTCCGTCAATTCTTCGCACTCCTTCTCGGTCAAGTTGTGATCCTGTGTTGTCGAGGAGTTGTGATTCCTTGAAGGAGAAGAGGTGTTCTGGTCTTTGATGGTTTCACCTTTTTTGCGCTGGTTTTCCCCCATCTTTGTGGATTTACCTGGCTGTGGTGTCAGAGAGCTGCTTGATGAGGTCGCTTGTCTGCCTGTGGGGGGCGCTACTGGGTTTCTAGGGGCTCCTTCAGGTTACTAGGGAAGCTTCTTGTATCTTTTTTGTTTATGCTGGGGAGATTAGGCCTGCCTCTTCCGCTGACGTGTAGGCGCTGCTGGGTTGTTAAGAGAGTCCCGTTGCTAGGTAGGCTTCCTGTGTTTTTTGTTAAAACATGTACCCCGGTCCCACCCCTCTAGTGATGGGTTGTGCCCTTCCTCCACTGGGCTGGGATCATTCAGCGTTCCTCTCAGACTGTGACACTGGCTACGAAACCCACTAGAGTCAGAGCTTCAGCCCTCTGGGGTTTGTGGGGGGAGGGTAGGGACCCACTCAGCTGCACCTGGCAGTCTCCCCCTTTCAACTTTCTCTCTCTCCAGTCATGGGGTAGTGGCTGCCCAGCTGCTCCCACTTACAGCTCCCCTCCCTCTCCTTGCGGGGGGAGGGGGCGATAGCTCAGTCTACAGACTCTTATTCAACTCCGCATTTGTAATTCCCAGCACTTGACTGGCAAAGATCCCCTGTTCTGTGTATTGCTGTGGCTTTGTGGGAAGCGCTGTATCTGGACCAGAGCGCCAGAGGTGGAGCCTCCGACTTGACGGTCAGACGCACTTTCTGGGTGAAGCAGTACCCCTCCCTGCCTCAGTCTGCCCTGAGTGGGCTTTGTTCACCCTTGCACCAGACCCATTGAAATGCACCTGGTACCTCGGTTGGAGCTAGGAGATCTCTGGGTTTCTGCGTCTCTTTCGCTGGGTGTTGTGCGGTGGAGTTGTGTCTAATCCACCATCTTGGATCCTCCCCTGATTCTCTTGTTAAAGGGCATAAGGAAATAATTTAAATTCTAGGGTGGCCAATGCTAAAATTGCAGGATGAAAGTCAATGAAAGCATTAACAGAAGTGTGAATGCAGGTAGACATCCTGTGATCAGACACAGGGTGGAAGGTATTTCTGTTTACTAGCTAAAGTGGCCACAGAAACTGTGGCAATAACAGAAACTGTCAGTTCGTCAGCATTGAAATGAATCAAATAAGTTTAGGGGATTTTTTTTCACTTTTCAAATTTTGTACATACAGTCATATTTTATTAATACTTTTGTATTTTGCTACTTTAAATGTACATTTTTGGAGTTATATAAAATTAAACTGTATTGTATCTACAGTTCCCCAAAAATACCCAACAATTTCTTGCCATAATGCTGTTCCCTATTGCCTGGACTCTCATCCCAAGCTCCTTTCCCATTCCATCTCCTCCACATTTCTTTATCTGATTCATTCTATCACTCAAATCCGTTATCACCTCCGTGCTGTATCCATTAGTTGTTCTTATACTTTGTTTCCCTGTGCATCGCTCTGTCATTGACTTCACACTTATCCTGGACTGATGACAGTTTGCTCATTTATTCTTCTGGTCTCAGGAGTCAGTACAGTGCTTGGCACATATCTGTTTAAATACTATTTGAAACTAATGATGCTTCATTTGTGCTTGAATTTTTGTTACTGTAGAACTGGAGTTTCTGGAGAAGAGGAACTGGTGTACGACCCTGAGCATATACTACAAAGCTTTATACTTAATTGATGCCCTATGTATAGATGGTTTTAGAATTGAGTTAAATACTGTGTCTTATAAGAATTGCTGCAATATCTCTGCAAGTACATTATAATGATGAGATAACACTGATATCTAATTTCTAATGTTTTCTGTGAACCCTGAAAATCTGAGACAGGTTTCAGTTAATTTGGAAAGTTTATTTTGCCAAAGTTGAGGACATGTACCCTTGACACAGCTTCAGGAAGTCCTGATGACGTATGCCCAAAGTAGTCAGAGCACAGTTTGGTTTTATGCATTCTAGGGAGATATGAGACATCAATCCACGTATGCAAGGTAAACATTGGTTTGGTCTGTAAAGGTGGGACAACTTGAGGCAAAGATGGGAAGACTCAAAATGGGGAGCGGGTTTCCAGTTCTTAGGTAGGTACAAGACAAATGGTTGCATTATTTTGAATTTCTGATTAGCCTCTCTGAAGGAGGCAATCAGATATTCATTTATCGCAGTGAGCAGAGGGGGTGCCTTTGAATAGAATGCGAGGCAGGTTGACCCTAAGCAGTTCTCAGCTTGACTTTTCTCTTAGCTTAGTGATTTGGGGGGCACAAGATTTATTTTCCTTTCACACTTCTTTCTGCCTTTTTTATAAACGTATTTTTTATTTCTGTCTCTCTATACATTGACCATTTCACCATATTTTTCTCATCTGCCTTTCAAAGCTGCACCCAAAAGTCTGTTCAAACAATTTTCAAAAGTTGCAAGTGTTCAGCTATAAAGGTACATCCCAAGGCACTGCAGTTCTTTACCAGCCTGGTCATGCCACTTTCCTTGTTGAACTGTGAGCACCTGCCTCTAAATCATTGATTTCATTTTTCTTTCCTGGAATCAGGTGTCAGTAGATGAACTTGCACTTTGCTCTTTATCTTTTTTCTATTTCTTTAAAGAAGTTCATATAAACCTTTTCAATTATGTACTATAATTTCTTATTCAATTCCATCCACAATTTCTTATTAAATTCCATCCTATACAGCTCCTTTATATCCTTTATAGCTTTCACCTCTGAACTGTACTTTATGTTTTATAGAATCTAAGGCACTGTCTCTTGAACTTGAGGGTACTTAAGAATCACTGGGAAGAATTTGATAAGACATACTGAGAAGCAGTATAATGACTTGGTATGTTTGGGGTGGTATCCAGAAATTTTTATCTTAACAAATGAAACAGAAGATTCTGATGTTGGTCTCTATAACCTCTGAGCTTCACTCAGAGACTCTCCTCTCTAGGCTTCTTAGCAGGCTTGACCTCTGCTCTTCATTGTTTCTGATCTACTGTACTTCTTTTTTTTTTTTTGAGGTTCATTATTTATCTTTCAACTTTTCTGCATTTTTTTTCTTAACTCTCTCTGAAGTTGGAAATGTCTATCTAAAATGTTTAATTGTGTTCTTTGGCTTGAGAATTATCTTTATATTATTGCTTGATGGTCAATCACTAATATTTTAAAAGTGACTTAATATCTTTATAATATTTTGTATGTCATCTCATTCTCTAAATGCATGGGTCATATCACAACCTAATTTTTCAGTTTTTAAAAAATGAGTTCGAGATAACCTCATGATCGTAAAAGCTGGCAACTTTTTATTTATGGTTCACAAATTTCAAATACCCCTGTGTGTAAATCACCTGGTTTCTCCAGGTCATTTCCCTTCATTAAATTGTATTCAGAACCATTAGTATGTACATATGAATAAGTGCCTCTCAATCTTGATAAACTTATAGGCTACATGTAAATATTTGTCTTCATAGACTACATTGTCCCAGTTTATGACTCTGCTATTGTAAATTCTGTTTATTCAACATACTTGCCTTTATTTCCTTCTTTCTTTTCTTTTCTTTCTTTCCTTCCTTCTTTCTTTTCTTTCTTTCCTTTCTCTCTTCTTCCTCTATTCCCCTCCCTCCCTCCTTTCCTGTCTTCCTCCCTCCCCTCCTTCCCTCCTTTTTCTCCCTCCCTTTCTCCCTCCTTCCTCTTTCCTCCCTCTCTCCTTCCTTCCTTCTCTCTCTCTCTCTCTCAGTCTTTCTTTTGACAGGATCTGGCTCTATTGCCCAGGCTGGATTGCAGTGGTGCAATCATAGTTCACTGTAGCTTTGAACTCCTAGGCTCAAACAATCCTCATGCCTCAGCCTCCCAACACCTGACTAATTTTTTTATTGTAGAGACAGGGTCTTATTATGTGGCGCAGGCTGGTCTCAAACTCCTGGCCTCAAGCAATCTTCCTGCCTCTGCCTCCCAAAGTGCTGAGATTATAGATGTGAGCCACCATACCTGGCCAACATATTTATTTTTATATTAAGAAAAGTAGTTAAAGGCTTCTTCTTAATCTATTGGAGGAAGTGGGCAGGGAATAGGCAGGAAGTGCAACTGTGTCCTGAACTGATATCCCTGATCTTACATTATCCAACACAGACCAACATTTTACCTTCCTTTTCTCCCATAGAAGCTATTGTAATCTCTACATATTGGGCACAGATGCCATGACTTCCCTATTAATTCCTTATTTCAATTGTTCTGTCCCTTGTTTTGTAACACACACTCAAATTTTTGCACTTTTTCATGACAGTGATTGTGCATAATTCCAATTGCACAAAAACCATTTTCTGTCTTTTTCCTCTAAACTATAAACCTGTTTCTGAATTAATTTTATTACTACTTGACAAACTTTCCTGACTCTGATTATAGCTTGGAAAGAGAACTTTAAGAGGCATATACATCAGGAAGTGTTCAAAGCTACTCTACATTTATTTTATTATTAAGATTTTATACACACGTTCCACATACCTAAAAGCTTAAATCAGTGATATTTAATTGTGTATGTGCGTTGCCCAAGTAGTATCCCCTGCTAAAAAGGAATCCAGCAAGTAAAATGTTTCACTTTCCTTGATAAAATGTATATGTCTCTGCCTTTGTGTGCTTCTTTATAGTTGCAAATGTACTTGACCTATTCAGGCTTGCTTGACTATCTGAATAATATTGCTGACAGAATTTTTTTTTAAATGTAAAACGCTTAGGTTAAGTATCATGCAATAGATTTCAAAATAAAGTATTTTTCTACAGAGCTTTTGATTAAAATAGAAGACTATCACGAGATCCTAATCCAAATTCAAGAGGGATCATTTTAATCATAAGGATTAAAGTGGTAATCAAGAGGATGGCAGTTTACATAGATACGTGCATGATTTGTTCATGGTCCACTCTGTCACTTAAAAGTTCCTAGAGATCTCTAGCCCTCAGTTTCATCTTTTGTAAAACAGGAGAATTGGAATAATTAACCACTGGTTCTCAAATGTAGCTATCTCCATTTCACCTAAGTGATTCTCAAGTTCTACTGCAAAATCCATATTATGGGTTGAATCATAGCCCCCCAAAAGTATATTTAAATACTAACCCCCAGTACCTGACAATGTGAGCTTATTTGGAAATAGTCTTTGCAGATGTCATTAGTTAGGATGAGATTATGCTGGAGCAGAGTGAGCTGTTAATTTAATATAACTGTTATCCTTATAAGAAGAAAAGAATGGACACAGAGAACACACAGAAGGGAAAAGGCCTTATGAAGACAGAAGCAGAGATTGGCGCGATGCAGTTGCCAGCCAAGGACTGTCAAGGATTGCTGGACATCACCCGAAACTAGGAAAAAGCAAGGAATGAACCCTACAGGATTCAGAGGCAGTATGGCCCTGAACACATTGTTTTCAAACTGCTAACCTCCAAAACAATGAGACAATAATTTTTGTTTGTTCATTTTAAGCCACCTAGCTTTGTAGTACTTCATTATGGCAGCCCAGGAAGTTAACATAACAGCTTACTTAGAATGTTGAGGAATGTGACAAGAAAACCTGTATTTTAAAGGCTCTACTCTTCCTGGTGATTCTGCTATGAGAAAGATTTGGTACCAATGTGTGGGTGATCTTTGAGGTTCTGTCTAGATCTCAGATTCTGTGATTCAAGAATACAGCAGTAGAGGCCGGGCGCGGTGGCTCACACCTGTAATCCAAGCACTTTGGAGGCCAAGGCGGGCGGATCACCTGAGGTCGGGAGTTCAAGACCAGCCTGACCAGCATGGTGAAACCCCGTCTTTAAAAAAAAAAAAAAAAAAAGAATACAGCGGTAGAAAACAGTATGTATATGTTTCAATGATGAAGTAAGGTTGAAAACAATTAGCATTTCACCACAATGTCAAAAGTTTCCCTTCTACTTATTTATGATAATGAAGCCCTAAATGATGCTATTCTGTAATCGCTACCCTAGAAGTACAAGGCACTTGAAGGTCAATTCAATTTCATCTTGACAAACGCATATATTTAAATTTATTTTCTCTTGGAGATATGATGCTTATTCAGCTTTCAGTTGGTAAGTGTTGGGGTACTGTTTGCGATAGATTTGCCTCATAATGGGTAATATATCTTCTCTGTATGAACATCCAGTTCTCTTGCAATTGTCTGTGATGATTGATATTAAACTATCATTTCTTGGATTGTGGCACCAAGTGCAAACTTATCTTTCATACTGCCAACTCCAGACACTCCTCTCTCCTGCTTGGGTCTGCCCTTGAGACACTGTAATGGGTGGTGCAAAGCACTGTGGCAGCATCAGGGATTCCCACTGTGTCCAGAGTTGACAGAGTGCCGAGTGATGGCGCAGGCTTCCCGAGTACACTGGCGGGGCCTCCATCTCTAACTGCACCAGACGACAATGACCTCTAACTCCACAATTCATCTTGTTCATCATCATTCATGGAAGCCATTCTTCTACATTTTTACCTTTATTCTGTGTCTTTGCTGTGGACTACCAATGGGAATCTTGTAGAAAATGCAGTTCTATGAGGAGAGGCATGTACAGAAAAAAAAACAGCTTTTCAGCATATCTCCCTCCTATAGGATATTATTGAATGAAATAGGATTAGCCATTAGTCAAGGGTGATTGGGTACTTGGGAAACAGAAAGAGAAGCTGTTTTGCAAAGCCCTGTCTGCTGACGTGGTTTACGACACACTCAGCACACTCAGTGGGTGCCGTTTAACTTCTGTCTTCATCATAGACAAATACACATATATTTATACATATATTTGTGTTTAGGCTTATTATCCACAACCTTGCATGATCTCATTGTCTCAAAAATTCTCAGATGAGAGTTCACTATCATGGTTGCTTCATAACTCGTTTTTCCTCAATCCCTTGCCTCACAGATGAATAAACTTGCTTATTTTTAGATAATTGCAGCAAATATGTTATTTTCTATCTCTTCCATTGGAATTGGAAATATTAGTGTGTAGAAGGTATTCATCATGATATTAAAATGATCACTTTATGAATAGGTTACCTGCAGTATCTTGTAGGGTCTCCAAGATTAGGGCCCATGTTTAAACCTGTATTTGTACCCCCATTCCTTAGCTTTGTACCTGCCACATAATAGGAACTCAATAAAAACTTTCTTTGCACTGGAATTGTCTCTCTATAAAGCTTAGCTCTTCTGGCTTCTCACAACAGAATGAAGAAGGAGCATACCAAATCATGTGCCATGATGGCACTCAATCCAAAATAGATGGGAAACAGGTTTCAGATAGGGATCAAATCATGCGTAATGCTGGTGTATATGACTGGGAGATTATAGATACACTGTGAAAGTTCTGGTGTGCTAAGGTTAAGAAGAAAGGAGTAATGGTCTAAGTTGTTTCTAAGCATATTTAGAGGCATAGAATTAATTGGGGGAAAGTCTAAAGTAAAAGGGAATGGTTAGAAACCTCAAGTCTGAGCAGATCCATGCGCTGGAATTTAAGGTAGATAGGTAGCGTGGAAACATATTATCGCCAGTATCAAAGATCAGCATAGATCTAACAAAAGGATTGGGCAATGGGCAGTTAGAAAGCCCATTCCTTTATCTTTTCCCCAGACAAGGAAGCTGAAACTCAGAAAAGTGATCTGTCATTTGGGGCAACAAAAAGAGGTGAATGTTTCAATAAAAAGAGCAAATTAAAGTATAAAAAGCCTGGGTAGGTTGGAGTGTTTTTTTTTGTTTTTTGTTTTTTTCTAGTATACATGAAGAATTTCCCTGAAATAATTGTGTTCAAACTTTCAATTCCCAGGCTGCAGATATTTAATGAAATGGTTAAACTCAGCTTCTAAAAAAACAAAAACTATGGCTCATATTTCGTGATTGGGCTGGTAGTTGAGTATTTACAAACCCAGTTAATAAAAATAAAAAAGCCTTGGCTATTTAGTGATCAGTCTGATAGACTAGGTTGCAAACAAGTTGACCCAGTAGATTGCATTTATATCTGAGCTTAAGGAGACCTCACATAAGTAATTGAATTTAAGCAGTGTTTAAATGGAGTATGCTGATATTTCTGCTTTAAAGAAAAAGACAGAATTTAAAACAACTGTTACTTAGTCAATGGTATACCTGCTCACATTCAGTAGATCTCTTCCTTCTTAAAAGGCCAGTTATTACAATCAAGAAAATGGCTCCATATCAACGTAAACATCCCCAGAATCCTGTCTTAAATATTAAAATTCCGTCCTTATTGAGTGATGAGTGGTCCCAAGATGTGGGAATTAGCCATGTGGCATATCTTAATACAAGCAAAGATCAAATAGATTCAGCATTCCTTTGACTAACTACTTGAAAATGCTATGTAGAGTAGTAACTTAATCACAGAATATCTGCTTACAATAGCAAAAAGCCATTGGAAGCAACATTAAGATGAAGAATTGTAATTTTTACTAGTGTTTCATTGCAGTGTAATTTTTACACAATAAAATGTCAAATCCCAAGTGGTCAGCAAAATGACTTTCTTCATCTGTACACTTCCATGTATTATTTTAAAATACAGAACACTTTTTACATGATTAGAAATAATTTCTATCTTATGGTCAACTGTAAATATCAGGAGAAGGAGTAGAATTATGTGTCCAAAATTGTAAAGGAAGTCAGTGAAAAAGCATAATTCAGTTTACATATATTTTATTCATGCAATTTTCAACTATCCTTCCAATATATATAGTCATGATCTCTCACATATTTCAAAGTTACTTTACTATTTTCATTATAATTCATTAAAATCTTTTACAAAGACCTTTGTCCGATCTGATTTTAAACAGAGAAGCATTATTTGCTGAAGAAACAGTTCCCATTGTTGCTAGGAATGCCTATTAGTTCTTCATCAGTGTACCTCACCGAAAGTTCCTCTGAAGGTATAGATAATTGTAGTTGAGAGTATACTAGTGACACCTAGTGCCTATCCACTAAAAATGTCTGCATCTAAGAGAACATTTATTTTCTCATGGTTAGCTACGGTTAATCAAGTTCTTGTTTATGTGCAGAAACTGACAATGATAATATAAGTGCTATTTCATGCTGTTAAACACTAAATGGATAACCTTCCAACATAACCTCTTAACGTAATTAAAGCAAACAAATTTGATGTTAACATTGTGCACTAAGAGCAAAAGCAGAGAATTAGAGGATCTAGAATGAGAAGACATATGTTTGAGGTGCATTTTTATTATTCGTAAGCAGATATAAATGCCAAAATGTTGTGGCATATTGGCTTAGTCCATTCGTTAAAAGCTAGTAGATGACATGAGAGACAGAGGTGGAGTCTCTGACCACAAGGAAAAAAGACGTAACTAAGGTTCTTTGTTAACAATGAGCTGATTCTGAGAGGATTCTTTATACCTTAGGTCAGATTCTGAAATGTGACAGAGCCCAGTAGGCAATGCTTACATTGCTTCTCACTGAAATTAGGGAGACAAGTCTTAGCATCTTCTCTCCTTCCTTAGCCTAGGAAGAAAATCTCAGCTCCCAGTCCTTATGTTTATGAGACAATGGGAACAGTGCTAAAATGTCTGCCCACATCCCCATACCCAATCAACGTATCTCCCGATCAGCTTACCACTCCTATTACACCATGGTTAGAGATCCTATCCCCTTAACCTATGAAAACCCTGGTACAGGTTGAGCATCCCTAATCTGAAAATCCAAAATCTGAAATGCTCCAAAATCCAAATCTTTTTGAGTGCCAAAATGATGCCACAAATGAAAAATTCTGCACCTGACCTTAGGTGATGGGTTTCAGTTTAAAAAATGCAGTCAAAACTTTGATTTAGGCACAGCATTACTAAAAATATATTCATAAGGTGTATATGAAACATAAATGAATTTTGTGTTTAGATAGGTTCCATTTCCAAGATATTTCATTATCTATAGGGACATATTCCAAAACCAGAAAAAAATCCGAATGCCAAAACACTTCTGGTCTCAAGAATTTCAGATAGGTGATACTCAACCTGTATGTATGTATGTATGTATCTGTATAATACCCTACCATTTATACACATTTTATTTATGTGTGTGTATATATATATATGTGTGTATATATATATATACCTACATGTATATATATATATATGTGTGTATATATATATATATACACACATATATATATATATATCATGTTAGGTTCTAGATTCTGGAAATTAATAAAGAGTATAGCTATCTTTTCTCATGAAGCTTGTATACACGTGTAATACATGGATAATCACTATAATAACAACAATAGCACAGATAACTTTAGATAGTGATAAGTACTAAGAAGGAAAATAGGTGGAGTAGTGTGAGACAGAGTGATGAGAGAAGAATGAGAAAGCGAATTTACCCTGAGGTGGCCAGGGACAACCTCTGTGAGGGGGAGGTGATGCCTGAACTGAGAGCTGAATGATAAGGCAGATGAAGGCATGGGGAAAATGAGGCCCCAGCAGGTAGGAAGGCCCAGAGCTGGGAATAACTCTGGCTCATTTAGGAACAGAAAGAGGACTAGTGTGGCAGGAGCAGTGGTGCACACCACCATGGCAAGTGAGTAGTAGAAGATCAGGTCTGAGGGAAAGGCTGCAATGAGGCCTTGCAGGTTATTACAGGCCACCGTTTTGTGCCTTTGAAAGTTCATTTGTTGAAGCCCTAGCCCCTACTGTGATGGTGTTTGGAGGCTGGGGCCTTTTGAAGGAGATGAGGTTAGATGAGGTCATGAAAGCAGGACCCTCGGCAAGGGGATTAGTGGCTTTATAAAAACAAGAGAGAGAGGCCATGTGAGCACACAGGGAGAGGGCGGACATCTACAAGCCAGAGACACAGGTGCTCACCATGCATTGAATCTGTTCTCACCGTACACTGAATCTTTGATCTTGGACATCTCGGTCTGCAGAACTGTGAGAAATAAACGTCCATTGTTACATTCTCCCAGCATATGACTCAAAACCTAGTATTCAGTTACAGCAACCCAAGCAGATCGAGACACAGGTGATGGCCTGAAATTTGAAGTCCAAGGATATGAAATCTAAGGAAAGTGGCAAGCCATTGGAAGGTTTTTAGCCAGATAAATATCTATATATAAAATATATATTTCTCTGGCTAAAAACCACATGTATATTTATACATATAACCAATATATATATATATATATATATAACCTATCATATGATATATATATGATGTATGTCTATCTATATACACACACTTAAGTAAAACATATAGTAGTAGTATATGGATATGAATATAAAATGTAGTATTATGTGGATAGGTATATAAAATATTTCCATACCCGGCACAGTACCCTGAACATCCTTGGTGTTTAATAATACTTTCTGATGGTTGCAATTCTAAGACTGAAAGTAACTATGTGGTTATGTATAGATATACATGTTATCATTTTATTTAAGAGCACTATGGCTATCACATAGACAATACATAATGGGGGTAAAGATTGGAAGCAAGATGACATGTCATTTACCATCTACTTTAGAAGAAAGGACAAACAAATAACAAAAGCTAAAAAGCACTAACAGTATAGCCTATGTAGGCTGCTAGGCAGCCTTGATACTAATAAAGATTTTCCAGTAAGTACGTGTATTGCATATTTAGAATACCTTTAAGGAGGGAGCCAGGATAAGTCAGTGGACTTGGAAAAGCTGTATCCTGCAATTGTGCTGTCTTTGGGGGAATTTATGCTATTACACTCCTTCTGGTCTCATACATCAAGTCACTCGAGGTGTCACCTTACATAATTTAAGGCTGCAAAAGATAAACCCACTCCATCTCTGGGCACCACATATTGAGTGTTTGAAGGGCAGGCCAATGATTGCTTATTTCCCCAAACACCTCCATGCCTGTAGACTTAACAAGAAATTCCTCTAGCAACTTTGTGGAAGGGCTAACAAACTTCCCTGCAACATCAAAATGGTTTTTTTTTCTTTCATGTTTTGCTTGTATACCTTAAGTTGAACTTAAGGACACAAAGTCTAGTTTTGGTTTTGTTCTTGCTTTTGCTTTTATGTATCATTTTGCAATGTTTAGGAATACCACCATAACTTCCACTCATTGTTTAGTTTAAATTTAGCATGTTAATAATTTTTGCTATTTTCTAAACACACACACACACACACACACACACACACACACACACAATTACAGTTATACAAGTTTCAGTGACACCAAGCCACCCTGTCATTTATTGCCTTATTTTTCTTATTCTACTCTCTAGTTAAATGTGAACTCACTAAAGTATCAATGTTAGATTATAAACAATTTGGGATTCTAGACAGCAAGACCTCTTTCTTTCTAGATCCCTTTTGTTTATTCATCATTGATTGTTCAACATCTGACATACAGGTCACCTTTTGGATGACAACAGCTGATATGACATGGCCCCTGTCCTCAAGGATGCACAGCCGTCTGGAGAAACTTACCAGGACAAAGCTCAGCTTCCCCCTTATCTACATAATAAAGATGAGTGAGGGTATTGTAGTGGTGGTGAGGTACCTAGATATTATTTAATTAGGAGTTGCCTGATTTATTACATGTTCCAAACATTCCCATTTGGCCTTCTGATCCTTTATTCATGTGTCCATTCATTCAAAAAATGTTTGTTCCAAGACTGTGCTAGGTGCAGGATACATGCAGTGGTGAATGTCCACGAACAGTCAGGCTGTTGCCTCTAGCAGAATGCCTCCCACTCCTTTTCGCACCCACCCCAAATATCACCTCTTCTGTGAAGCATTTCTTGGTCAACATAAGAAGCGTTAGTGAATCTCTCCACTACTCATAAAGAAGTAATTACTTTGTAGCATTATACCTTTATTACAGCACTCTATGTTACCTAAATTAATAAGGTGTGTCATTGACTTTTTTGGTGTATTTACATTCCCATATATTACAAGATCCTTGAAACCAGCAATATTGCTCAACCCTCTCCCTCCATACCTCAAAACTGAAGAATATATATGGCACATATTCAATACTCATAGCACTGATTAAGTGAAATGCAAAGCTGCTAATAGAGTTAGTATCTAGGCAGATATTTTAATGGTGCCTCTCAATTATCTGATTTTTTTTTCTTTTTGAGACAGAGTCTTGCTCTGTTGCCCAGGCTGGAGTGTAATGGCATGATCTCAGCTCACTACAAACTCTGCCCCCCGGGTTCAAGCGATTCTCCTGCCTCAGCCTCCTGAGTAGCTGGGATTACAGGCACACACCACCACAACTGGCTAATTTTTGTATTTTTAGTAGAGAAGGGGTTTCACCATATTGGCCAGGCTGATCTCGAACTCCTGACCTCGTGAGCCACCTGACTTGGTTGGGATTACAGTGAGCCACCACACCCGGCCTATCTGACTTCTTAATAAAGAATATACAAGTTATTTTCCCAGTGAGTTTATGTTTTTTCTTGAATTATTTAACAATATTTATATAAAGTTTACTGCATGCTATGCATTGTTCTACACACTGTACAAGGTAAAATCGTTTAAGACTCACAACAGCCAAATGATCACCCTCATTAGCCTCATTACGCAGCTGATGACTAGGCAAGGAGAGGTAGGCAACTTGGCCAAGGTCATAGAGCTGATCGGGGTTAGAGCTCAGTTTTGAATCTCCACAGTCTGATTCCCCCAAGTCTACTCTCTTAGCCACTACACTATTTGGGCTCACCTGCCATGTTGGGCTTTCTAACGTTGTTGACTCCTGAATCCACACGTCCATTCATCTATTCAGCAAGTATATTCCTTTTCATATACAGTGCCACCCTGCTGGTCAAGCCCTCGCCTTCCTATGCTTGTGTTCGTGGAAGACTCTTGTTTTCCTTCCTCTCAGGCTTTAACTGTCAGAATCATCCCAAGCTTGTTCTGTGTTCTTAGAACTTTGCTTTATTATTTTTGTTTTGGTGGAGGGGAGGCAGAGTTTCACTCTTGTCCAAACTGGAGTGCAATGGTGTGATCTTGGCTCACTGCAACCTCCACCTCCTGGGTTCAAGTGATTCTCCTGCCTCAGCCTCCTGAATAGCTGGGATTATAGGCGCCTGCCACCACACCCAACTAATTTTTTGTATTTTTAGTAGAGACGGGGTTTCACCATATTGGCCAGGGTATTCTCAACCTCCTGACCTCAGGTGACCCACCTGCCTCAGCCTCCCAAAGTGTTAGGGTTACAGGTGTGAGCCACTGTTCCCAGCCTTAGCACTCTCCTTTAATCGCAATACATTCTTTCCCTTGGTGGCCTCCTTCTGCCTTTCTATCTAATACAAATAACTTTCATAGTAGTATTTTCTTGTTTACTTTCTCCCCATTCAAGGCCCTGCATCTTTTGATTCCAAATTATCTTTGCAACCTCATATTTCAGTTTCCCTTTTCAAATGTTCTGCCCCAAACATACCTTGTAAACAAGGTATGGTCCTTGTCAACCTAGACTTGGTGTTCTAACTTCTGCTCTCCTGGTCTCCACCAAACTCTACTGTCCCTGTGTGAAAATGCTTGCTATGTCTCTAAGGAGATGCAACAGTCTCCAGGAGGTCTTCGCTGTGCCTCCCAGATGACAGGGTTCTCTCCATCTCTCTCTGCTGTGTTCCTGTAATTGCCTGTTCCCTACACCTTTTATTTGGTACCCTGGCAGCACCTTGTAGTGATGGAGAACACAAGCTCTTGAAACTACATTGCTGGACTCATAGCCCTGCTCTGAAGCTTACTTGGTCTGTCACCTCCAACAAATTATCTCATCTCATTAATAAAATAGGGATAATAATAGCAAACTCATGAAACAGATACCAGGATGACCAAATTAACTACTATCTTCAATAGTGTAAGGTCATGATTAAGATTAGAAACTATCTGGCACATTGTTTTTAACACATGTTAGCTACTGTTATTACTTCATTATATATAGAACCTTGTAACATCTCTGCCTATACTATGCAACTACTATTGTGTTTCCTATCTCACCTTCCATGCCTTTGTGTCCTACAGTCTGCTATCACCTTATTCTGATTAGTTTTGCCCACTGTACTGGATTTTCTAAGCCTAATACCTGAACCAGATCTGAAATTGGACCCGATGAATTGGACTTTGTATCTGGCTTTTCTGGGGCTTCCACTTGCGCTATGTCCAAACCAGTTCTGTTTCTCACTGTTTTACCACTGACACACTGATTCTTTCTCCCTATTATCTTTCAATGTCAGGACCCCTAACAAGCTCTTCTCCATAATTTTCCAGAGTCTATCCTACTAGATTTTAAGCACATTAAAAAGAGGAACTATATGTTTCCTTTTTTTTGTATTCCCCACAGTGCTAAGCACCTCCTAGATATTTCCAAAACATTTATTGAATAAATTAATGGCATAAAATAGAGATACTCATGGCTTATTATTAATTTTCAGTTTCCCAGAAAAGACAACTTGTATCAGTGAAATTTGACAGACACCTGTGAAAGTTGTATTTTAGTAGGTTCAATCAGAACACTTCATTTGGTTTGACAAATAACTGAGAACTTTCCCCTCCTACCAGCAATAACACTTAAAAGAGACTATTTCATTAGTGGGGAGAGGTTTATTTGCTTATGGCTCATGGAAGACAGGAGTTTGATTTTGTTCTTAGGAAACTGGAAAATTGATTCAACCCATTTAGGAATTTAGCAATGGATTCATAATAACTCTTCTCAAAGAGTACAAAAGAACAAGTACATCAATTGATCAATAGTATATTTAAGAAGAAAAAGAGCCGAGGATCAAGGGAATTTAAAGACACTGCTGAAGAGCTCACTTTCTATTTAGAGAATTAAATCATAAAGTAGCTCAGAGGGTACAAAACAAATAAATTTAGAAGTGTTTCCTTAAGTTTGGGACATCAATTTCAGAGAGCGGGGGCTCAAAACACTCTACCATCAGTATAAAATCAACGTGACCATCCCACTCAAAACCTCTGGGTCACTGAAGATGTTTAATTTAGTCCTGTGGTCAGTCTCTGATGTCTGTTTTAAGCAATTCTGAGTCCCGCAAAGTGCATGCTCTTAGCCTTCTTTTGAGGCCCACTACATTCACTGATGGAAGAATAAACCCCAGACAGACTCTAATAGAAAAAGTTTTTGAAGGGCTGAGTGACTGCATGACAGTATATTCTGCCCAGGGAAACTAAGAAGTTTGCCTCCCGTCTGGTTTCTTCTAGAGGAAACACTAGAAGCCTGGGGAGAGAATCTTTCCCGTAAGTCACTATCAGGACTTGGTTCAAATCAATACCAGAAAATTCCAATTCTAATGGGTTGGGTTCAGATTTTTCCAGCTCCAGCTCCACTGACTTTATTCTCTTTCTGTCATCACTTTAGCTTCTGGGATACAACCACCCTGTGTTCTGTGATGTGTGTACCCATGTGCCTGACAGTCCTGCTTCTCTGAGAGCAATGGTTCCCTGTGCCACTTGCAATGGTCCCCTATGCCAGAACAGATGGCTGAAACCTGGGGAGTATTTTCTTTTTCTTTTCTTTTTTTTTTTTTTTTTTTTTGAGACAGAGTCTTGCTCTGTCACCCAGGCTGGAGTGAAGTGGCATGATCTCTACTCACTGCAACCTCCACCTCCCAGGTTCAAGCAATTTTCATGCCTCAGCCTCTCGAGCAGCTGGAATTACAGTCACGTGCCACCATGCCCAGCTAATTTTTGTATTTTTAGTAGAGACAAGGTTTCACCATGTTGCCTGGGTTGGTCTTGAACTCCTGGCTTCAAGTGATCTGCCCTCCTTGGTCTCCCACAGTGCTGGGATTATAGGCCTGAACCGCTGCATTCAGCCAATATGGGAGTATTTTCTACTTGACAAGACTGGGCACTCATCTGCAGACCAATCCACAGTCTCTATGTAGTGAGCTTCGTCCTACCCTCCTATCCCATGCCAGGCTGGAGAGGGCAGTGCACTCTGAAACTGCTCCTGCCCTGGCTGCTCTGCTTGGCACTGCTGCCGCCCCTTGCCCATAACCTTCAGTGATTGCTGGAAGCCTTTTCATTAACAAGAAAGTCTGAAGTGTTAAGCTACAAGCGGAGATCCAAGCTTCAAAAACAGTGGCCCCCTGTCAGGCCTCCCTCATCTCAGGAATGTTTTCCTCTCACAGGGAATACTAAGCAATGTAGCGTTGTGAATATAAAACTAAGGCTCAGAGTCATGCCCCATAGATTTTAATCTCATCTCCAGCATGGGATCAAGCTCTCTGTTTCAATTTCCTTCTCTAAAAAATGGCATAGCAATAGCACCAACCTATATATTTATAGTGTGAGGATTTTAAAAAGTCATCCTCTCCACTGTGTTCCTTCTCTGAAATTATAGCCAAACAGCAGATCTTTGTGAAGATTCTGATGGGCAGACTATTACTCTCCAAGTTTAACCTCATGGCACCACTGGGAATGTCAAAGCCAAAATCTAAAACAAGGAAGGCAATCCAGCTGATCAGCGGTGTCTGGTTTTGCAGGCAGAGAGGAGGAGAATGGCTGCCTTCTCTCCAACAATATTCAGAAAGTGTCCACCTGCCCTTGGCATATGGCTGCAGGGCTAGACAATAATCTAGCATTTCCTCTATTAGCTTGCTCAAGGATACAACCATGTCAATATGATTCACAGCAAGTGGTATGCTCACCTGCAGCCCCGCGTTGTCAACTTTCACAAGAATTGCAGCCACCAAGAAGGTCAAATAAGACCCCCTTTACTGGCTCCTCTTGCCCTTGCAGGGCAGCCTCCTTCCTGAGCCCCATTGCCCTGGGAATTCAATAAGGCTTCTCTTTCCTTGACTGGGGGAAAAAAAATCACCTTTCTAGAGGTGTTAGCACAGGGTCTTCTCATAGGATGACCTCCATCAATGATAATGGCAATGATGATGATGTGGTGGTGATGGTGGTGGTGATGGTGAAAATACTGCTGCTAAAAAACCAAGCCCTTTAGGCATTAGGCACGCTAAATGTTTAAATGGTCCTTGTCTAATATCTCCCCTTTTGAACATGTTCCCTCCAACATTAGAATTGAACAATATGCTTGAGTTCCCATCCATCCTTCTAAAAAGGTGCTAGCCTGGAGAATCAGCACATGGTTATGCATATCATGACTCTACTGCCTGCCAATGTGAGGACTCAGCTATGACAACACACCTGCTCTGGTCTCATGAAGTCTTGGTTCTAAATGTGTTTCCAAGTGAAATGTGCCTTAGGTCCTACTACACTATCTAATTGCATATTTGTGTGTTGCATTATTTCCACGGGCTCTGTTAATTATTTTCTAGTGTTTACTAAGTTACTCCCACTTATATGGGTACCCTTAGTCTTCCAGTAAGGTAAGTTACTTGAATAAAGCCTCAGGTAATTAATATATTCTAAGAAATTAAATGAAGAAATAAATTTGTTTCCTCAGGCACTCACCAAGTTATCTTCCTTGGGAAATCAGAAGAGTTGAGATAGACAGACAGAAATGAAAAATAGATACGTTAAATTTTTAAATCTAAATAGAGGCTAAAGAAATAGGCCAATGTCAATAGGGTAAATTACCTTTCTAATATTCACTTGGCAACAAAATCAGGCAATGGAAATGAAGGGAACATATATAATTAAAGAGAATTATGTGGAAACCCACACAAGTTGTTTAGTAGAATTGTAAGTGCCTATTCTAGAAGAATTAATGTTATATGGATAGTAGCTGAAATAACTATTTTTGAAGTTCAGGCAAATGTAATGATAATTGGCAAGCTTTAAAATGGCAATATAGCAAGTGAGGAGGGAGCAGAGAATTTGTTTATTGTCTACATTTACAGAAAAATCTTGAGGTGGAGAGTGAGTTAGTTAAGATTGAAAGTAGCAAAACCACTGCCAGCCTGTCAGGGCCACCACTGCAACCTTGAAGATTAGCTTGAATATGTCTTTGTCTTTTGTGAAAGCATTTTTGCAACATCAGTTTGGCCTAAGAACTATTGGTAGAGACAACTTAGAAGGGAAATCAGCACTGTGAATGGGCTGTTTCAGTCTTTCAGAATGTGCATGTGTGTGCGTGTGTGTGTGTGTGTGTGTGTGCACATGTGCACATTGCAGACATGCTAAATGTTTAAATGGTCCTTGTCTAATATCTCCCCTTTTGAACATGTTCCCTCCAACATTAGAATTAAACAGTATGCTTGAGTTCCCATCCATCCTTTTAAAAAACTGAAAAAGCTTGAAGAACTTATTTACAGGTGTTTCTCCTCCTTGAGATCACAAATTTTCTTGTTCTTCAGAATTCATTCCTAGGCCCTCTTCTTTTCTCTCTCCTTTAAACGATCACATCCACTTATCTGAGCTTGAATTGTCATCCAAAGATCAACAACATCAAGGTTCTATATTCAATCTTGATCTCTCTTCTGTGCTTGAAAAGGGGGTGTGTGTGTGTGTGTGTGTGTGTGTGTGTGTGTATGCCAACTCAGCATGCCCACTTAGTTTGCTCAAAGACCCCCAAAACTCAAAATGTCCCAAACAGCTGAACTCATGATTTCTCCTGTGTTAAGCCTGTACTTCCTCCCCATTTTCCTGTATTAGCACACAATCCCAGGCTGAAAATTATTCTAGATTCCTTATATTCTCGACTCCCGAAATCCTATTTGTTCTACTTTCTAATATCTCCCAAATCCACTTCTTCTCTCCATCTCCCTCCAACATCCCAGAATGTCAGCTACCGTCATCTCTAAGAATACTCAAAAAATCTCCTAAATCGTTTACGTGCACCCATTATCCCCTTCTTGTTTATTCTTCAGATTGTAGCCGAGTATCCATTTATTTAGAAAGCAAGATTTTTTAATGTCTCTTCCTTGCTAAATACTTTCCAATGTTTTCTCATTGTTCTCAGAATGGAAAAAAAAAACTCACATTTATAATCCTTAATATGTCTCCTGGGGTTCTCCATGATCAGGCTGCCTCCTCAATCTCCTACCTTACCCATCTCTTCTCTCTACACTCCAGAATTATTGGCCTTAAAAAAAATGTTCTCTGATGGGTCATTCTCCTTCTTGCACTGGGACCTATTTATATGCTGTCATATAAGTTTTTCCCTCTCCCACTTACTCAGCCTTTACTTACCTAATGCCTCCTTTATGGTCCAAACAAATTTCATTTCCATAGGGAAGTATTTGTGGACTTTACAGTACAATTTTCTCTCATGGGCTTCCACTGAACATTTCTCCTCTATAGAACTCAATAAAGTTGTTTGATGATTCTCTAGCCTACAAGGCTATAATGTGTCTAGTTCAGCAACCAGCACATTTTCAGGAAAGAAAAGTAGAATGCATGAATACATGTTTTAGTGAAACTACTACAGGCCTGAGTTAAAATTTTGAATCCATTTTTTTTCTTCTGGCAGAGCAGCAAATATCATTACATACTAGCTCAGCTCAAATTTGTTTATCAGATTAGCAGAAAGCAAGGTGTGAAGGAAGAGTAACACCACAGACAAGTGTTTTCTGTGGCAGAGCTAAGATGGGACAGTGGATGGTGGATGCCTGAAGGGTGAAGCAAAAGAGCACACCAAAAGGGGAAAGAAAAGACACAGAAATCATTTGGAAATAACCTGGGCTTTAGAGTCATAAATATCTAAACTTGCATCCCAGCTCTGCCGTGTATAAGCCAATTAATTAATCTGTCTGAGTCAATATCTCCTTGCTGTGATTTGAGGAAAATAATACTGCATAGAAAGAGTGTGAGGATTTTTCTTTTTTTTTTCCTTTTCTTTCCTTTTCTTTTTTTTTTTTTTTTTTTTTTGAGGTGGAGTTTTATTCTTGATGGAGTACAGTGGCGCAATCTCAGCTCACTGCAACCTCCACCTCCCGGGTTCAAGCAATTCTCTTGCCTCAGCCGCCCACGCATCTGGGATTACAGGAACACTCCCCCAGGCCTGGCTAATTTTTTTTGTATTTTTGGTAGAGATGGGGTTTCATCATGTTGGCCAGGCTGGTCTCAAACTCCTGACCTCAGGTGATCTGCCCACCTCAACCTCCCAAAGTTCTGGGAATTCAGGTGTGAGCCACCATACCCGGTCTGAGGATTTTTCTTTTTAATGGCAGGAAAATTCTTAGCTGAATTGTTAGTTTCCTTCTCTCTAACTCCAGGAGGATATCCTTTCCTCTTATGTTTATGATGCATTCAGTGTATCATGCAGGAAAATTTGTGGTGAATAAATTGAATGTAAATTGTGTATTAGCCAAGATTCCAGCAGAATACAAAACCATGCTATGTAGTTTGAAAGACTTTTTTATACAAGGAACTAGTTAAAATGGTATTAATGGAGTCGGAAATATAAACAGAGAAACCAAGACAGCAAAAAGGGGAGTGAGGACGGGAAGCTGCTCCTTAGGCAGGAAGGTCAAAGAAAGCAGGTGGAACCTCTGCTAGAACACAGCTGCTGGGGCAGAAGAGTGGGAACTGGACCATGGAGGGAGAAGCTGCCAGAGGTAAGGAGCTCCAGTCCACAGAAGATGCCACCCAAAGCACAGAGAAGGGGGAAGATGCCCTGAACTTCTTCTTCCTCTCCCATTCCACTCTCTAGCTGAAGGCCAATGGCCAGGGGCTCTTGGGAATTGTAGTTTGCGGAGTCAGACTTCCGAGACTAAAAACAGAGCCTGGAAAGCCAGCAAACAAATCTGAGTACAACAGGCAAATGACTGGCACGAATGGTAAACAAGGGTGATGAGAAGTGATTTACTTGAACTCTGCTACCAAAAAAAGAGAGAAGTACTCGATTTTGGGGAAACTCCATCAGACCAACACAAGAAAGATTATTAATAGTAGTAATTTCACTTTTTGTGATTTAGAAATTTTCAAAAGGTTAAATGGGATAATAGAAAGAAAACAAGCTTGGAAGGAAATAGTCATGGTGTGTAAACAATTTAAACACTAAGGAGATGTAAAAAAGTCAAGCAAGTATCTTAGAATTTTTTTTTTCACTTCTAAATAAATGGCCACTGTTACCAAGTTGCTAAAAACCTTATAGAAATTATCGATATATATGTCGAATAGATGCATATAGAGTATACAACTTATTTTTTAAAATGCTAGACATATTGTTTTGAAACTTTGTACCCACTTCAAAATATATCTTTGTCATCTTTCTCACATATATAATTTAATCTTATGGTTTTAGCGGCTACAGAGAATGCTACCATATATTCAGATCATATTTCACTTACCTAGTTCTCTACTGGGAGTCATTTGTAGTGTTTCTAATTTTTTTCTATTGCAAATAAGGTTGGAAATAACATGTTTGTTTAAATACCTGAAGGGTAAAGTTCTACTAGTTGAATTGCTGGGTCAGAGAGTAAAAGGTTGTAAATTTTAATATATATTACTAAAAGGCATTCCAAATTTTGCTTCAATTTATATTCTCTTCAAGATTAGATTGAGAACTTTTTTCATATATTCCTGAAAACACAGTGGTTTTTTATTTTTTATCATATCTGATCATTTGAAACATACACACACATGAAAAAAATGCATAATTATTATTTGCATGTCTTCATTGGTTAGATTTAACATACAAGAACACTTGGCAGTTATTATTTTTCATGATCTGCTAATTCATATCCTATGCCAATTTTTCTATTAGGTGATTTTAAAAATATGTTTACTAGTTTGTAAAATATAACAAACTTTATCCAAGGTTGTTAGGTATTGCGATTTTTTTTTATTTGCTTTTAGTCTTCTGAATTTTTATGTTGTTTGCCATGCAGAAATTTGCCATTTACAAACTGTAGAACTTTGAGCAGTTAATTAAATGTAACTTACCTCTTATTAGTTTATTCATCTGAAAATGGAAAATAACAATATGTTCTTCACGTATTTGAAGGATCTCTCAAATTACCTGTATAAATATTCTTTGCCTAGAACACAAGTGGCCACTTTTATTGTTAAATGTTCTTTCATGTTACAGCATCTTATTTGAAATATATAACAGCTTTCTGAAGTAGATATGGTGGATATTCTTGTCCTCATTTTACAAATCAAAAGCTGAGGCTCAGAAACTTTTCCTGAATTTATTGTAATCAGACAACTATAAATGATATTGGTGGGCTGGGGGAAGCTCCCAAACGCTGGTGGGACTTTGACCCTGGCCAGTGTTCAGGCCCTTGGTGCCATCACAAGAAGGAATTCAAGGATGAGCCAGAAAGTAGTGAAAGTATGGAGATTTATTGCAAAGTGAAAATTACACACTCAAGAAAGAAGAGCATGGAGTTCTCAAGACAGAGTCACTCAATGGAGTTTGGGGTTTCTATCTTTATGGATTCTTTGACCAAGGGGCAGGATATTCATGAAAAGTCCTGGAAAAAGATGATTTCTCAGAACTGAGGCACCACCCTTTTTTACAACAAATATGCATGTTCTCGGAATTGTCATGGCACTGGTGGGTATGTGATTGAGTATGCTAATGAGCATAGAATGAGGTCCTAGGTGAAACCTAGGTCAAATCCCGTGTCATGTTGGGTCCATTTGGTCCTAGCCAGCGTGGTCCACACCCTGGATTTTCAAGGTCTTATCAGTCCCTAGCTTCTGCTGCTATTTTTAACAGTTTCCTTTTGCTAGCAATGTGAAAATGCTGCCTGGAATTTTCTATTCTTCTGCAAACACATTGTATTATTCCTGTCTCATAAAGATTTAGAGATTCACATGATAAAACAAATAAATGCACTTACCATTTTACCACTATGTTTTTTGGTGGTTGAATGTTGAGACCAGAAGGAGAGATCCTCTACAATTATAAAAAGAAAAGCCTCCTTCAGGGCTATGTTAATAGGTGGTTAAGACAGATACAAGGTGGACTTTACAGGGACTTTTTCAAATTTGTTTCAAATTAACATACTAACAGACAAAGACATTTAATCATTGTGGCTACAAATATAGTGAAAGGAGGGAAGGACAGTTATGAGCTCTGTTGTAGGTGCATTTTATAGCATTATCTTCCATTCAGCTCCTGCTTACTGCCGAAAACAACAACCTGGTCTTCACACATGCAAAAAGACAATTATTTATTGTGCACAAATTTCTTCAACCAAACTTTAAGAAATGGGGTATTTGAATACAAAAAAACCCCTAATATTTTCCAAAAATATCATGTTGGAATATGCAATCATATTTCTTAGCTTTTCACCTACTATTCTGGGAAAGTGACCTGTGACTGAAAAGAAGATTTAACAATGAAAGCTGATCATGTAGAAAAAGAAAAACGTATACATACAAATGGAAATGCCCCACATACGGGGCATTATGAGTAAGCCAGATGAAAGTTTAAGCACTTCAAATATCCTAGGGACTTCAGTTGCTCTAATAAAATGGAAATATTTTCAGACATATGCTTAGAGAGATTATCAAGGTTTATATAGATGCAAAACATTTTAGTCTAGAGGCAAGAATGGGAGCCTAAATCAGATGAGACTAATAGCTTCTGAAACTTCACCCAGACCCTAAAGATTTTTCACAAAAATATAAGGTAAGCCCTGTGGCTCTGAACTGAAGAGAGACATTGCTGTTTGGGTACTTGGAAGGTGAACTGAATATCTGGAAGGTAGCACAAGCCATTAAAAGGAGAAGCCACTGCCAGCAGGCACTGTTGTGGTCCTCAGAACATCTTTGGAAACAAGAACATATCTCCATTACGGTCCGTTGCACTAACTCTTCCAGAGAAGTGAGAAGTGCCACCTTGGAAAACCACTCCGCGTGGTAGACTTTACAATGACAGCTTTTTAAAATTTATAACATTGTTGGAAGTAAATTTTAAACAATTAAAAATGTATGGTTCTTCAGTCAAGGAATATGTTAATATATTTTAGAAATCTATTTCTCTGGCCAAACATCAGCCTGAATTTGCCAAGAGACAGAAATATCTGTCAGACAGGGTGAGGTTAGGTGTTTCGGCTTTGACCTGGTCTAGGGAGAGTCTGAGCTGGTTCTGTTTAATCTACGTAAGTACAGACCTCAGAGGCTTTCCCTGCTACATCATTACTATCTGTCTATGTGTCCAGAGACCTTCTGTCTTCAAAAGGATTATGAGTGTCCTGAGGTAATAAACGATGGATTATTCATGTAAGACTGAAGGCACAGTCTCAGTCCATAGATAGGAATCACTGTGATTGGATGTTAAGCTTTCAGAGACTAGTGGGAGAGACTTCTCTGATGGCAATGGAAACCATGTTTAACTTGCCATCTTGGTGCAAGCAATCACATTCTCTCGAATTGAAATGTAGGTGATGGTTTGTGGGTGATTTCTTGGTTTCCATGTAGTTTTCAGCACTGCTGAGACCGTGACTGCTCAGGTAAAGACAGTACCTGGATGTTGATGCTCCGCCTATCATTCAGATCTGCTTCTCTAGTACTGGACCACTGATCCCTGCTCACAACATGCTCATCTGTCTTTTATCTTCTTCCTCTAAACTCTTCATTTAGAAGACTATGTTCAAGATAGCCAGGAACTTCAGCTATTCTTCAAGAGCTATTATTTATGTCCCAACCTAGATATTGGATCTAAATGGTGACAATTTCATTGTTTGGTTTTTTATTTCTCCTATATTTTTCACTAAGGCAGTAGCTATAGGATATGAAATTCGTGGAATGGAATTGGACTTGGAGGGTCACAGGAAACAGAAAAATACAAGGACTGGAAACACAATGACTAGTGTATTAAAATGCTGTTCTCCCTTATATTCATTTTAAGAATTTGATACTATTTTTGTGATTAAAACTTAAAGGAAATTGTAAACTACAGACCTGCCCAGTTTAGATTTGAGCTTTTAACAGCTTGTACTTCAAAAGTAGCACAGACTAATAGAAATGCTTCAAACCCATAAACATCCTCATTTGAACGTTATGTCAGAGAGGGTTGGATGGAACTTTTCTGTCACATGGTTCTTGTTAGAAAAAGAGAGAGTTCCATAGTCTGGATGCATTGTGCTTTTGAAAAGAAAAAGGAAGATTGCCTGCAGTAGGTGTTTTCACCAGAGCGCAATAACAATGTCCAGTTGGTTCTCATGCCTTTGATCGTTCTTGACTATATCTAACTCTCCTGCTGGGTTCTTGTCTCAGGCTCACAGATTAATATTAACTCAGGTTGCAGTGAGGCAGATTTCTTTTATTAAGGGGGAGCTGTTTTGATCTGTGCACTTTATCTTTAAAAGATTTCCCGAAAGCCTATCTTGCAGCATTTCCCAAATCACATTCCACAGGATCCTGGTATCCAGTGAGATATAAAAAGGTGTTGCATAGATAAAAGGGATCCATAGTCAAACTATTCAGTGATAGTCTACAAACTTTGCCTCTTATCATGAAGATTCAGGATTCAATTAACATATAAAAGGTTCAGAGAAAATCGACATAAAAGAAACCTGTCTAACTTTGATAAACCCCCGTATTTCCAAAATTTTGCAAACACAATCTTAGTTTTATTCATCTATGATCAATAAATATCACATGAACCACATTTTGAAAAAGGCTGCTCTATACATATGACATAATTTATTCAGATATTTGATTCCACATACCTTTTCCAATAAAGATAGAAACTATTTCTATGCAGGACAAAAACCATAAAATATTCAGAAACATGAAAATATTTTTTACTTGTAGAAACTTTTCTAAACACTAGTTTCAGAACTTTAAGTGGTCCTTGAACAACCTGGACTGCTAAAGTTTAAAGGCTGTGACACCATTAAAATGTATTTATATTGACGTCACTTTCATTATAAAAACCATTGACCCTCTTTAATATAAGGAGCTCAAGTAACGGGGAGATTCAGGTAAGTCAGGAGCAGATGAACCACATAGAATTGGGCTCCATGTTACCCTATGCTCAGAACAAGATTATGAGGATTGTGAATTTTGAAGCCCAAGGGCAAGGCAAGCTGATGGTCAAACCAAGCAGGCAGTCAGGAGCCAGTGGAGCTCAGCCACAGGACAGCAAGTTAAAGCAACAGATCAAATTTCAGGATCCTGTAAAAGTGCAAACACTAGAATAGAAGGTTGGGCAAGGCAGGGAGAGGGGCAGACACACAGAAACGTGGGTGCAGGAACACAGGCAGGCTGAAGAGCAGGCACGTGCACTAACAAAAAAGACCAAGCAGCAAATGTCTGCTACAATAAAGAACTTTCAAAGGAAAATCTTCCTCTCGGGACAGATGGTGATGGCAGGAAGGGCTTTTCCGAGGTCAGAGGGCTGTGGCTGTTAAGTAGCTCATCCCGATAGAGAGGAAAAAAGACAAGTGCAACCATTATAGGATAAGGCAGGAATCATCTGAATGGTTACTTGTGTTTAGAGGAAGCAGGATTTGATTATTTGTATGGGTGACTCATCATTTTAATTATCATTTATAATATCATTCCAACTGTGTGTTTTTTATTTACAAAATTATAATGGGTCATAGGATAAAAATACCCATATCAATGAACAGGCTAAGTATGCCCAACATGTAGGTGTCCTTTATGAGAGATGGCAAAGTAAATATTAACATATTAGCAAATGCCGATATTAACAAATACAAATGTCAATGTGAAGAGCCAGATGTAGAGTGGACGTCATTGTGCGTGAGAATTGCATATCAAATGTTAACAACTTTTCATATATATAATTGTAATACAATTTATTTCAATGAATTGAGTGGTGACTTATGGTTTTTAAATTTTTATTTTAATGAAGTTTATTTTTAATTTAGTGAAATATTTGATTCTGACCCACAGGTCATTGTTAATACAAATTAAGAAAGTGTGGTATTCACCATGTTACTTTTTTGGGGAATGTGCAAGCTGTACCTGACAGGTCATAACAATGACTTTGCCATTAGTCTATAAGGATGTATTGAGTGGTACTTGGCAGGGATTGACCCTAGTGTCTCTTTTAATCAGTAACTTCATTGTTTATCTGTTCAAAAAGTTTATAGTATACTAATCATAGTACTGATGAGTTTATGTTAAGTGAGTTATAGAATTTCAGAATTAGGAAATAAAGCCCAATATAATTGTCATTAAAAGAATATATTGCATTTGCCAAACCACAAGGAAATTCAACAGACATATATGCAGGCTGATTTAGGTAAGAAAAAGGATCTGAGAGGCCGGGTGCAGTTCCTTACACCTGTAATCCCAGCAGTTTGGGAGGCCAAGGAAGGAGGATCACTTGTGATCAGGAATTTGAGACCAGCCTGGCCAACATGGTAAAACCCCATCTCTACTAACTATACAAAAATTAGCCAGGCATGGCATGTGCCTGTAATCCCAGCTACTTGGAAGACTGAGGCAGGAGAATTGTTTGCACCCGGGAGGCAGAGGCTGGAGTGAGCCAAGATAGTGCCACTGCACTCCAGCCTGGGTGACAGAGTGAGACTCCATCAGGAAAAAAAAAAAAAGAGTCTAAGAAAGAAATACAGGGTAAGGAAGTAGTAACTAATCATATGTGTAGAAAAATGATCCATGTCAACATGATACCAGAGGTATTAATATGATTAACTTATAAAAACAATCTCTGAGTCTCTCATAAGAGAATTCTGACCATTTTTTTGTGAGCAGAATTTGAATACAGTGTGGTCAAATGTATGGATCCACATAAAAATGGCAATCTTATAGGGGTGGAACCTAAGGCTACTTTGAGATCACCGTGTGTCGTGAACAGCACATAGTCCGTCCTCAAATCATGCCTGTTGACATTGTATCTGTCAGGGTTGGTCAGAAAGACAGAGGCTATTTCATGCATCCCAAACACAAGGGATCTTAATATAGGAAACGTGGACTTTACAGCTGTTGGAAGAGCTAGGGAAGGCAAGGTCAGGGAAGCCTCCCTGGGGAGCTCAGGCTGAGGTGCTGGAGAGGTTGGTTCTCAGGACTGGCTGGGAAGAAGCAGTGAACCTCTCTTCTGCCCACCACATTTTGTCTGCAGCTGCCTTCAGAGATTAATGGTCCTTCTTTCTCTCACCTTCCAAATTTTCCCAAAGTATTTCTAATTATCATACTCTGACCCAGAGCCATGTGAGGGAAAGGATTTGGGGGAAGATAATTCCCACTCTAGAAAAGATGGTAGTGATGGCACGTTGACCACAAGCCAGCACAATTTTATAAATAAAGATCCTATGAAGAAAGGATAAAGTAGTTGGCAGATTTTCACAAAATGTTTGGTCTCTTGTAAAAACCAGGTTAACATGCTTAGCTGATTCTGTTTGTAGATGATTCTATCAACTATTGCCACAATGATGACAAGCAACTCCAACATTTCAGTGACGGTAAGAGCAGGTGTTACTGTCTCACCGGTGCGTCTGTGGATCAAGTAGGGCCACTCTGCTGATCTCAGCTGGGCGTGGCTCCAGGTCAGGATTTACATTCAAATCTGCTCCACACTCTTGTTGTTAAGAGCTACCGGTGATAGGAAAATTAATAGTCCCCCCAACGATGTCCTCGTCTTACTCCCTAAAACCTGTCAGTAATGTTAGGTTACATGGCACAGGGGAATTAGGTTGTAGAAGGAATTAGGTTGCTAATGAGATAAGCTTGAGATGAAATTATTTTGAATTATCCTGGATTATTTGGGTAGGCCAGTTGTGATCACAGGGCTCGTAAAAGTGAAAGTTGGAGGCAGGAGACACAGAGAGAGAACTGCGGGGAGAAGCAGAGAAAGGGCAGCATGGGAAGAACACAGCCTGATGTTGCTGACTTTGAAGCAGAGAAAGGGCAGCATGGGAAGAACACAGCCTGATGTTGCTGGCTTTAAGACAGAAAAGAGGCCACAAACCTGAATATGGGCACCCTCTAGAACCAGGAAAGCGCAAAGAAACGACGTCGCTTGAAGCCTGGAGAAGGAACACAGCCTTGCTGACATGTTGATTTTAGCCCAGTGTGACCCCTATCAGAATGCTGACCTCCAGAACAGTAAAGAATACATTGTGGTTGTTTTAAGCCACTGTGTTTGCGATGATTTGTTCTGGTAATTATTGTGGCATAGAGGTTCATTATCTTCCTGCTGATGGCAGGAGTGCAAAAGAGTGAGGAGAAGTGCTCAATGCTCTTAAAGCCTCAGCCCAGAACTGTCACCTCTGCTAAGCTTACCATTAATGGGGTAAGGAAATATACCCCACCTTTTGTGGAAGGAACTTCAAAGTCATACAGCTAAAGACGTGGAGATGGGGAAGAATAAAGTCTTGAACAGAGTAAAGCAACTCACGGCAGGGGACATCTTACTGCAGTAACCCATTAATAATGCTTATGAATGGAAATTAACTACTAAATGTTCCCCATCTTAAATTAGAATTCAGGTATTCCATCCTCTAAAATGAGTACCATGTTGCACTCATTATATTGGAAAATCATGAAAGTTGAACAATTTTACTTGCTACACGGGAAGGGTGAAAATGAATTGTTTGAGGGGCATTCACACCAGTACAGCCATTCCAAAGAGCAATCTAGTGGCACTTATTAAGATTAGGAATGTATTGTATATACTCTGACTCCCAGCAAGGCCTGTCTGTCCATCCCACAGGAAAATTCAAAAAGTTGTGCAACAAGACACACACAGGCGAAGGGAGGTTTATTGACGTGTGGTTAAATGTTGTAAAGAGTACCCCACTGGTAGGAGAACAAAATATAAAACGTGATGTGATAGAGGTATATTATGGCTTATGTCATATACTGTGCGGCAGTGAAGAGCACTGAGATTCACATACAGAAACATGTATAGATTACAGAAACATATGTTGAGTGGGAAAACGAGGGAGAGAGAGGGAAATTCCACAGCATAATACCATCTATGCATACTTAGATGCCCACATGGCACTGTGTAGTTTTCAAGCATCTATAATTATCTAAACAAACATGTAGCAGGTGGATTGGAAGAGTATATATTAAATACATGAATAGGTGCCTATGTGGGGGGGTTGGAAGTGGAATTGAAAAAGTCAGACAAAGAGGAAACTCACAAGATTCTTTTTTTTGTTTGTTTGTTTGTTTGTTTTTTGAGATGGAGTCTTGCTCTGGACCAGGCTGGAGTGCAGTGGCATGGTCTCTGCTCACTGCAACCTCCACCTCCCAGAATCAAGTGATTCTCCTGCCTCAGCCTCCTGAGTAGCTGGGACTACAAGCCTGCACCACCACATCCAGTTAATTTTTTTGTGTGTGTTTTAGTAGAGACAAGATTTCACCATGTTGGCCAGGATGGTCTCGATCTCCTGACCTCATGATCTGCCCGCCTCTGCCTCCCAAGGTGCTGGGATTACAGGTGTGAGCCACCGTGCTCAGCTACAAGATTCTTAAAAGAGAGGACCTGACAAATGGATAATGACAATAGTAACTGATAAACTAAGTCCTGGCTAAAGCAAATTCTGCACACCTGATTCTTAAGAAGCATGGGAGGGGAAGAAAGGGAAAGAGAGAATCTAACAGAAGACTCCAGGAAAGAGGCAGAGGAGGTATGTGGCAGTCAGGTAACGGCTTCATAAAGCAGCTAAGTTTCTATATCACAGTTTTTATTTTCCACTAAGTTTTTTATTTGGGAGGAGAGATCAATGCTTTCTAGCCTTCCTTAATAGCAGTGTGTGTGTGTGCGAGTGCACATGTGTACGTGTGTGTATAGTGGCACTCGTGTGTGTGTATGTGCACGCACATGTGTGCATGTGTGTATGGCGGTACTTTGTGTGTGTGTGTGTGTGTATAATATATATGAGAAGGAAGCATCTCTGTGAAATTTCTCTATAGCTATTTCATTTCTTTCAACTATTCTTAGTAAGTAGTTGCTGAGAACTATTTGACCTCAAGGGTTAATTTTTAAACCTACATTTCAAGGTTTTTCTTTTCAAAAGCCATCTTTCTTGTGAATAAATACAACAGAATGAGGCAGCTGAAGTGATCAGTTACCTTGGGTGTGTCCTCAGTCATGGAAGCTTTTCTCTGCAGTATGGAAATTGCTTTCATCTTTCAAAGTGAAACCATAGAGAGAAGGCTGGACCAACCAGTCCATTGAGATATTAGAGAAAATCTCAGTCTTTCAATGAGAGGGACAATTTAAGAAGTTTCCCAGGCTGTGACAACTGTGATGCCATTGTGTCAGCTGCAGAAGTGAGCTGCACCTCATGCTGCTGCCGTCCATGCTGACTGCAGTCCCCTGGGCATGTTTACATTTTGTCTGAGTTCTTAGCACTCATTTTTCCTGGCATTCAGGTTTTACATCTGTAACTGTTCTTGCCAGAGGTAAAGGCTTTGTTGAGATTGAGGACTATGCTGGACACACAGTAATTCCATTATCACCAGATGAGTTAGTAATGAATGAACATGTGATGCCTTGCTCTCTTTCTCTCGCCCTCTCTCTGTACACACACACACATATACATCATGCATATATTTCCCCTAGAGATCTATTCCATCACTTCTCTTGCTACCATTCACTCCCTTTCCATTTCTGCTGGAGTCCTGGATCACCAGCCTGCTTCTCTCATTCTTGCCAAAGCTCCACCGCCTGTGGGGCTCCACCAGCCTCTCTCTTCAGCTTGCCCAAGACCAAGATTCAGGAGCTGCAGCATTCAGGTTAATTATGTAGGGAAGGGTAGGATACGATGGGAAACAAAAGCAGAGATCCTTTTCTCCTAGAATATCCTGGCTTGGATTACCAATATTTTTGGCATGTAGGCACTCACTGGCCTGGAAGGGCAGGGCAGGGCAGGGTATAAATTAGGCTGGCTGCTTGCCAGGCTGTCATCTCCCTTAGCCAGTCTGTTCAGCAGTTCTCAGGGAAAGCACAAGTTCATTCCCACAAAGGTGCAGAGAACTCACTCTGATTGTATTTCATCATTTTAAAAGAAAAGATGATTACTTAAAAGAGGTATCTATGCTGCTGATGGGATTTCAGGCTTTAGTAGACACAATATTTTAAAAATCAAGAGCATATGCACACATGAGAAAACAGACAGATGTACCCAAGCATTGCCTCTATCGCAACTCATTTCAAATGAGGAGCAGGATTAGTACTTCTTAGAGTTCAGGGTAAGTCATCCACTTACCAAGGTGTACGTAAACAATGAGCAGGAATTGGAGGAAGGGTTTTTGTTGCCCAGCGGACCACATTTTACTTCAAAATTTCACCTCTGACTCTATCTTCAATCCTCCACAAATACCCCTCTATCCCTTCCCTAAATCTCCAAACTTGCCACTGGTATCCCTCTGGCCTAACAAGGCTTTCCAAATACCTGGGCTCCCCCTCCTCAGAAGACAATGAGAGTTTTCTGTCACATATAAAATCAGTCAGGCTGTGAGATAAGAACTGGAAAGTTGGACTTTTTTTTTCTTTGTGTATGTAAATTCTTAGTTGAATATGCATGTAATGTTAAAAACGACTCTTCATGGATATTTACCAGTTCAAATGGTTTTTCCAGATTGTTTTCCAGCATGAAAAATAAAGCAATGGGAACCAGCCTTAAATTAGAATTAAAAACAGATATTTTTTAAAGTGTATGTAAAAAAGCTCTAGGTTACTGAGAATCTTTAATCACGACAAGTTTAAAATGTGCCTTCTGCGAGCAGCAATAGGGTTCTCATCAGTTGAAAGGTTAATGGTAAGCCGCTGAAGAGCTGACTCCAAGCTTAGCTCTGAGTGGAGAATTTATTCCATAGTCATGATCTTATTTAGCATGCAGGGTAAATCACCTCATTAGAAATATAATGTGAAGGAGATTCACAACTTTTCCAACAGGGTCAGAGAGGTCAACTAAGGAAAAGAAGGAGCCCCATAGATGGAAATAGGACTCTGCCTCGCTGTGGGTGTATGTTTATCTTGTCTAGTGCCTATAAACTTACTCATTTGAAGAATGTTATCTGTCAAGAAAGGAGAAAAGGCCCCATTAGAAGGTAAAGACCCAGAAAAACCTTACAGAGGTTTTTCCCAAAGGTCATAGGTATGCAGTGCAGTAATAGACAGCCAGTCGAGGAAGTCTGAAAGGCAACCGTGAGAAAGTGTAGCAAGAGGTAACAATCACTTCGATTAACAGTAGCTTTCATTAACCCTGAGCTGGCCCTCAGCTCAGGTGGGGAGGAAGGAAAGATTGTTTTCTTTGTCCGGTTTTATTTCTTTATCCTGTATGAAATCTTTTCCTTTACTTGTGGCCCAGAATAATTTCTACCCTGAATGGACCAAATCCAAACTTTCAGCACAGGAGTCTTTATGAAACTCCTCTGATGGCTTTTTGGGTATGATCTTGACCTTTCCATCTTTCCAAAGGTTGCACGCTTTCTCTAGGGCGGTCACGGCTTGTCCTTTCTGGCTCCCCTTTTACCCCCTTCTACTGGAATTTACCTGACCTCCTCTTCTCACAGCTTGGCAGGCTCTAGAGAGACTGACCACTGCAGATGGTGTAAAGGGAGATGCTGAATGGTTCACAGTTCACAGGGCTGCCAATCAGGCTTGTGCAGGTAGGAAATGCATTCTAGCAATGGTCTCCTGGAGGCCGCTCTTCCTCTGTTGCTTTCTTCCACAAAAGAATGACTTTTTTTATTTTATTTTTTTCTGAGACAAGGTCTCTCTCTGTCACCTAGGCTAGAGTGCAGTGGTGTAATCTCGCCTCACTGCAACCTCCACCCGGGCTCCCGTGATCTTTCTGCCTCAGCCTCCCTAGTAGCTGGGACTACAAGCATGTGCTACCATGCCCAGCTAATTTTCGTATTTTTAGTAGTAGTCAAGATGGGGTTTCACCATTTTTCCCAGGCTGGTCTCAAACTCCTGACCTCAAGTGAGACGCCTGCCTCAGTCTCCCAAAGTGTTGGGATTAAAGGCGTAAGCTACTGTGCCTAGCCTTAAAAGAATGGTTTTTATAAACATTTCAGAGATGCTAGGTTCCACTTAGGTACAAGGGACAAAAGATAATACTCTTGGCATTAGGTAAAAAGGATAGATAAAGAAGCAGTTTTTCTAGGCTAGGAACTATTTTTCTAAGACATGGAAGGGACACAGTTTTAAAGGTTCCTAAGACACAATAGATATTAAAGACGGTAATGCCATTTCCATCATCATATCCCTCAGAAAGCAGTATCTAATGATTTAGGAGGTAAATCTCTAGTGTTTCAATATTGAGAATTGATAGTATTAACTTATCAGACAATCAAACTTCTCACATAATATTTGGTGTTTTAATATTATGTGGGAAATTTAAATGAAATATGGTGGGAAACTTTCAGGAACAACTTGATTTTACTCAGCTCTGTCTGTGACTCTGGCAAAACAACTTTGCTAATTTCAAAAAGAAGAGAAACAAAAATGATCTCATATTTACATATCATTAACCTATACTAGGGTAAGAATGAAGTTAGGAATCTTGAAGATTGCAGAATTACTGCTTTGCATGGACAGAGAACTATAAAAATGTCACCACTGAGTAAAAATGACTGAGACTTTAGTTCCAACTCCTCTGTGAAGCTTGTCATTTTAATTTCAGTGTCTCGATTTTTAAAGGAGAGTAAATTACAGGGTCTTAAGATTTAATCCATTTTGTCAATTTTAGCTATTTGATATTTTATACGGTGGCATCTGAATAATGTGTTCCTGGCATACGATGAGTAAAATCTGTAATATACACAGAAAAATAAGGCAAGTAGGTCTCTATAGAGCAGCCATTAGCCGTTTTAGAGTCTGAGGTCTTTACCAGGAAAGAAAACTATTGTCTGGTTTTCATTGTAACCTGGTGGCTAGCGGGTAATCCCCCACCTTATTCCGTGAGAAAGAAAAAATATCAGAGGGTTAACAATAAGGAGATACTATAAAATTATTGTCTGAATCTGGTACTAAACATCTTAATTCCAACTGTAAAGATCATTGTTGGTAGCTAATGTAACTTTTAGTGCCATAGAAAACTCAACAATCTAAAAGAATATAGGAAGACAGAACTTCAACCTAGAAGAAATGGACAAATTCACAGACACATCAAGGAATTCCTAGGCAACCTATCAAAACTGAATCATGAATAGATAGAAAATCTGAACAGACCAATATAAGTAAAGCGATTAAAGCAGTAATAAACTCTCCCATTAAGGAAAAGCTCAGGGCCTAATGGCTTTACTCTTGAATTCTACCAAACATTTAAAGAACTAATACCAATCATTCTCAAACTCTTTTTAAAAATTGAAGATGAGGGAACACTTCCAAATTCATATCACAAGGCCAGCATTACCCTGATACAAAGCCAGACAAAGACACTATTAAGAAAAGGCAATTGGCCAGGCGCGGTGGCTCATGCCTGTAATCCCAGCACTTTGGGAGGCCAAGGCGGGTGGATCACCAGGTCAAGAGATCGAGACCATCCTGGCCAACATGGTGAAACCCCGTCTCTACTAAAATACAAAAATTAGCTGGGCATGGTGGCACACGCCTATAGTCCCAGCTACTTAGAAGGCTGAGGCAGGAGAATTGCTCGAACCCAGGAGGCGGAGGTTGCAGTGAGCCAAGATTGTGCCACTGCACTCCAGCCTGGCGCCTGGGGACAGAGCAAGACTCTGTCTCAAAATAAAAAAATAAAAAATAAAAAAATAAAAAAGAAAAGGCAATTATGGGCCAATATCCCTGATAAACATGGATATAAAGATTCTCATCAAAATACTAGCAAATGAAATTCAACTGCAAATTTAAAAAATCATTTGCCATGATCGAGTGGGGTGTATCCCTGGGATACAGGATGGTTCAACATACACAAATCCACTAACATGATACACCACATCAATAGGATGAATGAAAAAAATTTTATGATCTCAATAGATACAGGAAAAGCATTTCACAGAATTTGGCACCTTTTCATGATAAAAAAGAAAATTTCAACAAAGTATAGAAGGACTATATCTCAACACAATAAAGGCCAGATATGACAAACCCACCGCTAACATTCTTAACAGTGGAAAGTTAAAAGCTTTTCTTCTGAGATCAGGAACAAAACAATAATGCTCGCTCTCATGACTTCTGTTCATCATAGCACTGGAAGTTCTAGCCAGAGCATTAGGCCAAAAAAAAAAAGAGAGAGAGAGAGAGAGAGATAAAAGGCATCTTTTAAATTGTCCCTGTTTGCAGACATCATGATCTTATGTATAGAAAACTCTGGCTGGGCACAGTGGCTCAGGCCTATAATCCCAGCACTGTGGAAGGCCAAGATGGGTGGCTCACCTGAGGTCAAGGGTTCAAAACCAGCCGGGCCAACATCTCTGCTAAAAATACAAAAATTAGCCAGGCATGCTGGCATGCACCTGTAATTCCAGCTACTCAGGAGGCTGAGGCAGGAGAATTGCTTGAACCCAGGAGGTGGAGATTCCAGTGAGCCAAGACTGAGCCACTGCACTCCAGCCTGGGTGAGAGAGTGAGACAATGTCTTTTAAAAAAAAAGGAAAGAAAAATTTAAACACTCCAGGCAAAAAAAAAAAAAAAAAGTGATTGGAATTAATAAACGAATTCAGTAAAGTTGCAGGATATATAATTGACACGGTTTGAATTTTTGTCTCTGCCCAAATCTCATGTTGAATTGTAATCCTGAGCATTGGAGGAGGGGCCTAGTGGGAGGTGACTGAATCATGGGGGACAGATTTCCTCCTTGCTGATCTCATGATGGTGAGTGAGTTCTCACGAGATCTGGTTGTTTAAAGGTGTGTAGCACCTCTCCCTTTCTTTTCTTCCTCTTTCTCTGGCCACGTAAGATGTGACTGCTTCCCCTTCACATTCTGCCAAAATTCTAAGTTTCCTGAGGCCTCCCGGCCATGCTTTCTTTACAGCCTGTGGAACTGTGAGCCAATTAAACTTCTTTTCTTTATAAGTCACCCAGTCTCAGGTAGTTCTTCATAGCAGTGTGAGAACAGACTAATGCAATAATCAATACACAAAAATTAGTAGCATTTCCATACACTAACAACAAACTATCTGAAAAAGAAATCAAGAAAATCATCCCATTTATAGTAGCTGCAAAAAGTAAAAATAAAATACTTGGGAATGAATTTAACCAAGGAGGTTAAAAGACTTACACACTGATTAAAACAAACAAAGAATTTAGCTAGACCTGGAGGCACGTGCTGGTAGTCCCAGCTACTCAGGCAGGAGCATTGCATGAGCCTAGGAGTTTGAGGCTGAAGTGAACTTGCTTACACCATTGCACTCTTGCCTGCATGCAGAGAAAGACCCTTATCTCTTTTTTCTTTTTTCTTCCTTTTTTTTTTTTTTTTTTTTGAGACAGAGGCTCGCTCTGTTGCCAAGGGTGGAGTGCAGTGGCACAATCTTGGCTCACTGCAACCTTCATCTCCTGGGTTTAAGCAATTCTCCTGCCTCAGCCTCCTGAGTAGCTGGGACTACAGACTCCCACCACCACACCTGGCTAATTTTTGTATTTTTAGTAGAGACAGAATTTCACCATATTGGCCAGGCTGGTCTCGAGCTCCTGATCTTGTGATCTGCCCACCTCAACCTCCCAAAGTGCTAGGATTACAGGTACCAGCCACTGCACCCACCCCCATCCCCCATCTATTAAAAAAGAAAACAAAAAGACTGAATTTTTACTCCACTATTTTTCTACCCAAATCTTTCTCTCCATCAGTATCTGGACCAGGTAGAAACTTGGCAGGCTATAGTACAGGTGATATATTTTGAAGTAGCCCCATTACTGCCCAATCCTATTACCTTCCTCTATTACCTCCTTCATGCTGTATATATTATTAGTTCATTCCATATCCATATATCTACTCGTGGATCAAAATGCACAGAAATTGCAAGGCAAGAAGTAAGATAAAACAGGAGGTCACACATCTCTTAAGAAGTGTATTCTGAACAAGAAAAATGCCTCAGTTGATGCTAGAAATATTAAGACTTCTGGTGGCAATGAATGTGAGAGATTAAAGATGTTTGTGTGTGATTAGTTCAAATGATTAGGAAAGCAATTCGTAAGAGCTGTAGAAGATCCTGCCTCAATTCAGACAGAGATAGACTTACTACACGCAAACCTTCCAGGCACTCACAGTGACTCCTACTGACCCCTTCTGTGACTTCATTTCATCACCGTATCTAACACAAAGTCCCCAGACATCTTCTGATTGTTTCCTCCTATACAATTAGTGTTAGCATTCCAGGTAGGTAAGTGGCTTTTGGATCACTGGACCTACTGTAACTATTAGAATGTCATGCTTTTCTTTTAGAATATTATTTATAAATCTCATCATTTCCAAAATCCCAAAGTTGAGCATTATAATATCTCCCAACTGGTTCAAAGTAAAATTGACCCTGACAACAAGAAGGAAGACAAAATATAGATAATAAGCTGTCTTAATTTGGATAAACTACAAAAGTCTGTAAGTTCCCTGTTCCGTGAAATGGGAATAATAATACCTTTACAGAGCCACATAATAATAAAATGAAATAAAGCACGTAGTACACCACTTCATATAGAGTAAAATCTAAATAAAGTTGCAATTATGTTTAGTAAAAGGAAATAGACTAAGAAATAATCATTTGATAGTATTCAAAGCAATATTCAACTCACAATGCATAGTCTTAAACATGTTTTAGTATTTAACAATATGGACTGGAAATAAACTAAGCATTAAACCAGAGAAGTTAGAAAAATATATTAACCATAAGAAGTCAAAAAAGTATTCATAGAAATTATTGCATAAAAAAGGAAAAACTATAAAATTAATATAGTTTCCATGCTAATACTTTGAGACATCACATTAAGTGCAGAAAATATTTTCAAGTCTCATCAGTCAAACCCAGAAAATTCAAATCTACATTAGCATATAAAAAGCATACAAACTTGGATTCTGAGAAAATTAATTATGAGAATAGAATAATATTTAATATTGAATTATAAAATATCATTAATAATTTTCCGGGAAAAAATTACAAGACTGTAACTGACACAAGAAGCAGAAAACTTGACTAATCCAATAACCGCCCCAAAGTCCACCTGGTTCTGTCAGTTTCCACCATTGCTCCTCTGGTCCATGGGTTGGTAAGCTTTTACTGTAAAAGGTCAGATAGTAAATATTTTAGGCTTTGCAAGTCATACAGTCTCTGTTGCAACTACTCAGTTTCATCATTGTAACTAACATGAAAGCAGCCACGGACACTGTAAATGAATGAGCTGGGCTGTGTTCCTATAAAACTTTATTTATAAAAACAAGTGAGAGGCCAGATTTGGCCTGTCAGCCACAGTTTGCAGACTCTTGATCTAGTCCTAGTTACTGCCATCACACCGCTAGGTTATATCCATAATCTTCCAAATAGAGTGCTTACATCTACTCTGCAAAGCAGCACCCCTAACCACTCTGTTCTTCACAGTGCAGAAAGGCAAAACTCAGTAACAACACCCTGTTTCACTTTTAACATATTTTCATATATTTGCTCTTAGGCTGAAGGAAGAAATGCATAGGAAAGCCCAGCCCTCATCTGCTCCATACTCGGCTCCCTTTCAGTTGCTTCTGCCTCTCTGCTCTGTTCTGCCACAGGACTTCTGTATATGCTTGTTTGTCCATCTGGATGTTTCTACTTCTCCTCTTTCCTAATCAACTCCTCATAAGTTTTACCTCAGCTCATGCATCACTTTCTCAGCTAATCATTCCTTGATTTATCTGTCAGACTCAAAATCCCTGGCTTTTCCTGGCACTCTGTTGTTTGGGCTACAACTTCATACATATTTGTTATATTTGGATCATTATGTATCTCTCCACTAGATTATACACCTACGAGGGCAGAACGTATTTCTGGTCTATTTACCATTTTGTCCTTGGTCCTAACATCATGTCTTTTATGTAGCTGGGGCTCAATAATTATTAGTTGAATGAGCAAACAAACTAAAGAATGAGTAAGAAAGTAAGTGAACCATGGAACAAATTTAAAACTCATCAAATAAATACCTCTATAAAAGATTCCAGGGTCAATTATAAAAATGATTTGTTTCAACTTTTTTAGTTCTCAGGCTTTACTAAAAATTCTAAAGCATGAAAGATTTCAAAAGTCTACCCAATTTATTTCATAAAACTAGCATAGGCAAAACACAGCAAGAAGAAGAGTTGGAAATTTTCTTTTCACAATATTCTTACTTGACCTACTTGATCCAATCAGCTGTATCTTTTTCTCTCCTCAGATGATTTTAGTGCACACCCAAGGCTGAAACTCACAAATTCAGGCAGCTTCACCTGGGTGGGGGGCTTTGAAGGGATGGGAGGGGAGAAAGTGGATGGCTTATGAAAGTAACAGGTCATTGATGTCAAATATTGATGTTTCCAATTAAATAAACCTCTAGTCATGTACTTGTATTATGAAACGTGTATTTGTAAATAAAGTAATACTGAGATTATAGGACTAGGATAGATTTTTATCTCTCCAATTACTTTGAGAAAAATAACAGGCTGATCTAAGAATAACTAGACAAAACAATAGAACAAAAAAGCCCTGAACTTTATATTGACCTATATAAGGATTCATTTTTAAATGAGAGGGATTTAACAAATCTGTGACAAAATAATTATTCCATAAATATTGCTAGATAATTGATATCCTATTCAGAAGAAAGTAGGGATTTCTAATTTACACAATAATCCAAGGAAATTCTAGTTAAATATAAAAGATGAAATTATAAAACAACCTGCAGATTTTAAAATGGTAAATATTTCATTCATATCAAGTTAAAAGTTCCTAAAGCATGAAAGTACTGACAGAAATAGCAAGTTAAAATGTCAATGGCCTTGTCCATATAAAAAAATCCATGTACATACATATATATGTGCCTGTGTATAGAAATGTGTGTACACACACACATAAGACAGTACATGATAAAACAAAAAGAGAGACAAGTATTTTTAATAAATATTGTATGGCAAAGGGTTAATTTCATTAATATGCAAAGAGATCTTAAATTATTTAAACTTAGGGGGAAAAGAGGCAAGAGTACCATCAAATAATTTATGAACAAAAGAAGAAATTTAAAAGTTGCTGACACACATTAAAAACAAATGTCTGATCTCACTAACGTTATAAAAACAGCCAATTTAAACAGTTATGAGAAATCATTTTCAGATAGAAAATTGGCATCTTTTTTCTTTTCTTAATGACAATTCTCAATGCTGATGAGAGTGAAATGCAATGTTTACTTCCATTTACGGTTAGTGCTAGTGTAAGTTGATAAGCATTACAGAAAGCAAATTAGGAACTAAAAGCCCTTAACATCATAATTTTGACCCAGTAATAGCTTTTCTAGGAATTTATTAATGTGCAGTGATATTTATTGCAGGGTTATTTGTAATAGTGAAATTTTGGAACAGCCTAGATGATATTAATTTGATAATGGTTAAACTAAATCCTGTGTTCCATATGACAAAAATATGCATTCATTCCAATTCATGCTAGTGAAGTCTACTTCAATGCCATAGGAAAATCTTCATGACTGAATCAGGGTATAACAGTGCATGAGTTAATCAATATTAAAAACTTTATGTGTCATATGTTTACTGCAACACTATTTGCAATAGCAAAGACTTGGAACCAACCCAAATGGCCATCAGTTATAGACTGGATAAAGAAAATGTTGCACATATATACCATAGAATACTATGTAGTCATAAAAAAGAATGAGATCATGTCCTTTGCAGGGCATGAAGCTGGAAGCCATCATTCTCAGCAAACTAACACAGGAACAGAAAACCAAACACTGCATGTTCTCACTCATAAGTGGGAGTTGAACAATGAGATCACATGGACCCAGAAAGGGGAATATCACACGCCAGGGCCTGTCAGGGGGTGGGGGAGAATGGGGAGAAAGAGCATTAGGACAAATACCTTATGCATGTGGGACTTAAAACCTAGATGACGGGTTGTTAGGTGCAGCAAACCACCATGGCACCTGTATACCTATGTAACAAACCTGCATGTTCTGCACATGTATTCCAGAACTTAAAGTTAAATAAATAAGTAAATAAATAATGTATGTCTGTGTGTGTGCCTGTGTATTGTAGAAAGAATAACAAACATGCCAACAACACATCATTCTGGATCATCAAAATAAAAATCTTTTATAGATTGATTTTCCACATTTTATGAAGGGTCGTTATGTTTCACAATCAGAAAAACATGTATTCTAAAATTACAGAAAAATGCAACTTCATGATGTATTTTCAGACATAGCTTACTTTTCTTCTTTTTACTCTCTTTCCTGCTAGTATAAATTAGTCCATAAAAGACAGAGGAAATAACAACTAGTGAATTCAGATAATGATCTATTTCTGATGTTTGTATCATCATCCTTTTTCTTTTTTTTTTAGCACTGAGTTCATGCTTTTGCAGATATGCTTCGAAAAGAGACTCTATCATGAATCATGCATGTGTGATACTGGTCTTTATCAGACAACAATATTTAACCACTATCTTTCTAGATATAATTGAAAGAATGTCACATTCCCACAAAATATATATTTTGCTTCACACAGTAGAAAGCCATGCCAAGATTATCAGGAAGCAGCAGCAGTTTGGGTAGATAAGGTTTTGGTGCACATTGGTGGTAGCTATACCAGGGACAATTAAGAATCCATACTGTGAATAAAGAACTAAATCTTTATAGGTTTCTTTAATTCTCATCTTGGGATAGTTCAGAATGCTCAATTTACTGCAAAATAAAACAAACTTCCCAAGCATCCCAAAGTCTTGTGTTGCAAAACAAGTTCAAATCTGAGCTCTAGAAAAATCTTAAGAAGTGGGAATGTTGTTGTGTCACTTAACTGAATTAATTACCTCTATATTTGAAATCTTCTGACATACATTGTCTTTGTAAAACAATATTGGACCTCAGTCTTACCATTGTCTTTCAGATGACATTTCTATTTTTTAAGAGTTCCCAGATTTGATTTTGACTTAAATGTCTAAAGAGAAACAGACCTTCTCAAATTTTATCCCCACAGCCTTCAGTATCCATAGAAGACATGTTTAACCACAAATGCCTATTACTGTCTTGCAGTGCTGTATATTGCTTGGCATATTAGCAGTCATTCCTTGATACCTAAAGTCCTTCACAGAATAATTCAGCTTTCTGGACCAAACTCATGCAGAGAAGAAAGAAACCCCATGCTTTGGAACCATCCTTTCAATCTAGACTTGACAGGAGCACAGACTAAAAGAACCTTAATGTGGTTACAGGATGTGACCCTGTAACTTCTTTTAACCCAGATAAGCCTCCTGCCCTGATAGAGATCATTTTCCTCCAGAACAGCTGATGGGAGACTCCAGCTGATCCTAGTCACTGGAAATAAGAATAAGCAACAATGACCCATGTTGACTGAGCCTTTGTCCTAGGTTAGACAAAGTTCTCACAATAATGTATGGATCACAACTCCTTTAATCTCACAACAACCCTAATGGTTTGTTGCTATTATAATCTCCATTTCATATGTGGGGAAACAGAGGCATGAACACAGAGATAGCCGTACTACAGCTTGAATTTATTTAATGACAAAAATTAATTGTATTTCTATATTATAGAAAAAAAATGGAAAATAAAACCATTTTTAAATAAACACTTGTATTTATTATTAAACAGAATATTAGGAAATATTTTAATAAAAACATGCAAGATCTCTAGAATGAAAGATTAAAATATTGCTAAGACAAAGAGGACCTGAATAAATGGAAAGATACACCATATTTGTGGCTATGAAGACTTAGTATTTTCTTTACTTTTTTTTTTCTAACTCTATAGTTTAGGGGTACATGTGCAGGTTTGTTATACAGGCAAACTTGTGTCATGGAAGTTTGTTGTACACGTTATTTCATCCCCCAGGTATTAAGCGTAGTACCCATTAGGTTTTTTTCCTGATCCTTTCCCTCCTCCCACTGTCCACCCTGCCATAGGTCCCGGAGTGTGTTTTTCCACTCTATGTGTCTGTGTGTTCTCATCATTTAGCTCCAACTTATAAGTAAGAAAATGTGGTATTTGGTTTTCTGTTCCTGTGTTAGTTTGCTTAGGATAATGTCCTGCAGCTCCATTCATGTCCCTGCAAAGGATGTGGTCTTGTTCTTTTTTATGGCTACATAGCATTCCGTGGTGTATATATACCACATTTTCTTTATCCAGTCTACCACTGATGGGCATTTAGGCTGAGTCCATGTCTTTGTTATTGTGAATAGTGTTACAATGAACATATGCATGCATGTGTCACTATAATAAAATGATTTATATTATTTTCGGTATATACCCAGTAATGGGATTGCCGAATCAAATGCTATTTCTGTCTTTGGGTCTTTTTCAAGATGTCAATTTTAAAAATTGATCTATGAATTGAAATTTATCACAATCCCAGCAGGATATTTTATAGAAATTAAAACTTTGGTTCTAAAATTTATATCAAAATGCAAAGATCTAGGGTAGCCAAATAATCTTGTAAAAATTCAAGTTGGAGAACCAATATTCTCTGGTTGCAAGGCTTACTGCAAACCTACCGTAATCAAGGCAGTGTTGTATCAGTATAAGAATAGACCGATGAGTCAATGAAACAGAACACAAAGATCAAATAGAAACCCACAGTTATGCAGCCAATTACTTTCAACAAAAGCACCAATGTAACACAATAGACAAACATGAAACTATAGGGTAATGTCAGCTCTTGTGGTTGCAGCTATGGCTAAAGCAGAACCCACTATCAGCTTTTGAGGTAGGAAAGCACCAGCAACTCTCTGAGAATAATGCACATTTAGCTCCGTTTAGAACCCAGGTCTTTACCACTATGGTCTACTACATCCTATGATTGATTTGCAATATGGAAACATTATTTAATTAAAATATTCTAGACTAAAATCAAAGAAATAACTTTTTGTTTTTTATTTCAGTTAGTAAAATATTTAATAACTGCTATCATTCTTTAGCACGAAACAAAAGCCACAATAGCATGAAAAAAATGCTGAAATATCTGGGAAGTGATAGTTACATGTGACAAGAGCATACACAGATAAATATACCCAACTTTCCTAGGTATTTAATTCCACACTACATACTCTTCAGGTTGTAAACAGGGTCTCTCTTGTACAATTTTATACTAGCAGACATGTCCAAATCAGAGTTTTCTGTATTTGTTCTTTTTTTGTTCTGTTTTGTTTATTTTAAAAATAATGCAGAGATATAATGTGCACAATGACATATTTCTGAAAATTCAAATACCTGCACAGATGGCAACTTAATTTTTTGCCTGCATGAAAGAAATAACTTGGTTGTCTCAAAGTTAAAAATTAGGTAATAACTTGGTTCTCTCAAACATGCTAACTTTTGGTATGTAGCATATTTGAGTATGCATGTTGTTTGGTGTCATACTTTTTTTGTTTACTTGTTTTCTATTAAAATTTTATTTTGGGATAATTATACAGTCACATGCAGTCATAAGAAATAATACAAAGAGATTCTATGTACCCTTTACTCAGTATTCTTCAACAATAACATGTTGCAAAACTAGAGTACAATATCACAACCAGGATATTGACACAAAGATACAAAATAATTCCACCACTACAAGAATTCCTCATGTTATTTTATAAGCACACCAACTTCTCTTCCATGCCATCCTCTCCAAAATTCTTGATGCACACTAAGCTGCTCTCCATTACAAGAATGTTATATAAATGGAGTGAGATTGCCTTTTTTTTTTTTTTACCAGCATAATTCATTCAGATTGTTGGGTCTATCAATACTTTGTCCTTATTGATGAGTAGTATTCCATATGGATGCACCACAGTTTGTTTAATTCATTGAAGGATATCTGGTTTATTTCCAGTTTTTGGTTATTGTAAATAACATGCCATGAACATTAATGTACAGGTTTTGTGAGAATGTATGTATTTATTTCTCTGCAATAAATGCCCAAGAGTATAATTGCTGGGCTCTGTGGTAAGAACATGTTAATTTTTTTAAATAAACTGCCATGCTTTTTCAGAGTGGCTACACCATTTCGTATTCCAACTAGTAATATATAAATAATCCCATTTCTCCTCATCCTAACCAGCACTTGATGGTATCAGTCATTCTAATAGGTGTGTAATGATACATAAGTCTTGCAATTGATTACATTGATTCTTCCTACTTTATTCTTGTTATTCTAACTTTTTATAGTTCTTTTATGCCTTTGCCTTTAATATTTTAATAGATTTTAGGATAAGCTTATCTATGCCTATAAAAAATTTTGCTGGGATAGGAATTGCATTAACCTACAGATAAACCAGGATTAACTAACATCTTTATAAAGTTGAGTCTTTCAATCCATGAACACGGTATATCTTTCCTTTTATTTGCTTCTTTAATATTTTTCATCAGCATCCTGACATTTCTAGGATACAGAAGTGCATGTGTTTTGGCACATTTATGCATATGTATTGCATTTGCTTTGGAGTAAATGTAAATGGTATTTTCTTTTTAATTTCAGGTTCCACATGTTCTTTGTTAGCATATAGAAATGTGATTGATTTTTTGCATGTTTTGATCTTATCTCTGTGACATGTTTGCATTAACTTATTAGTTTTAGTAGATTTTTTTGTGGATTATTTGGGATTTCTTACATGGACAGCCGTGACATCTGCAAACAGGGAGTGTTGTATTTCTTTCTGTTCAATCTGACTGTTTTATTTATTTTTTACCTTATTGTTCTGGCTAAGATTTCTAGTAATATGTTGAATAAGAGAGGTGAGAGTGGATGTCTGCTTTGTTTCTCATCACAGGGAGAAGCATTCAATCTTCTGCCACTAACTGTGATGTTAGCTGTAGGTTAGTGGTGATGTTCTTTATCAAGTTGAGAAAGGTTTCCTAAATTCCTAATTTGCTGAGAAATTTTTATTATGAAAGCATGTTGCATTTTGTTGACTGCTTTTCTGCTGATAATTGATATGATCATATATATTTTCTCTAGCCTGTTAATATGATGGATTACATTAATTGATTTTTAAATATTGAATCATCCCCCGCATCCTTGGAATGACCCCTGCTTGGTCATGCTACATAATTCTTTTTTTTATATTGCTGAATTCTACTTGCTAATATTTTGTTAAGGATGTCTATGCCTATATTCATGAGAGGCGTTGGCCTTTAATTTCTCCTTTTTCCCTTTTAAAAAAATACCTTTGTCTGCTTTTGGTATCAGGTTAATATTAGCTTCAAAAAATGAATTGGGAAGTGTTTACAACTCTTCTGTGTTCTGAAAAACATAGGATAGAATTGTTATAGCTTATTTTTAAATGTTTGCTAGAATTCTCCAGTGAAACCATCTGAGCCTAAGGGTTTCTTTTCTGGGAGATTTTAAAGAATAAATTCAATTTCCTAAATGGTATATGACTATATAATCTTTCTTCATTGAGTGGTAGCAATGTGTGTTTTTTTGAGGAGTTCGTCCCTTTCATCTGCATTGTAAAATTCATTTGCATACGGTACCATTGTCCATACCATTCTTTATCTCTTTTCATCTTTGCAAGGTTTGTAGTGATATCTCCTGTATTTCTAATATTGGTAATTTGTGTCTTCTTTGTTTTTTCCTTTATCAGTCTTACTAGAGGTTTGTCAACTTTACAAATCTTTTCTAAGAGCCAACTTTTTGCCTTATTGTTTTTCTTTATTGTTTCAGTTTATAATTTCAAGATTTCTATTGTTGTTTTTATAATATTTTTCTCTCTGCTCATTTTGGATTTATTTTCCCTTCCTTTATCAAGATTCTTGGGGTGGCATCTTAGATAATTTATTTAAGACTTTTTCTCTTTTCTAATATACACATTCATATAGCACCACTTTCACTGTGTCCCGCAATGTTGATATGCTGTATTTTCATTTTCATTCAGTCCAGTTTTTTTTTAATTTCCCCTTGAAACTTTCTCTTTGACTCATAGGTTATTTATGTGTACTGCTTAATTTCCATGCGTTTGGAGATTTTCCTGTTTTTTTTTTTTCTTATTTATTTCTAGTTCTAGTCCATTACACTTCCAATTATTTTAAATTTGTTGAAGTCTGTTTTATGATTCAGGATGTGGTCTACCTTAGTGTATGTTCTGTAGATGCTTGAAAAGAATGTATATCTGTTGTTATTGGGTGGGATATTCTATAAATATCGATTAGATCCTGTTGGTCGATGGTGTTGCTTAGTTCTTCTACATTCTTTCTAATTTGTCTAGTTGTTCTCTCAATATTGACAAAAGGAGAGAGAGAGATCAAAGTCATTAACTACAATTGTGAATTTCTCATTGACTCCTCACAGTTCTGTCAATTTTTGCTTCACATATTTTGCAACTCTGTTGTTTGGTGTGTACATATTTAGGATTGCATGTCTTCTTGATGGATTTTGATGGATTGATCCTTTTATCATTATATAATGTCTTTCTGTGTCTCTGGTAATTCTCTTTGCTCTGAAGTATAATTTTTCTATTATTAATATACTCACTTCTGCTTTCCTTTGATTAATATTTGCATATTATATCTTTTTAACCTTCTACTTTCAATCTGTCTATATGGTTATATTTGAAGTCAGTTTCTTATGAATGCTATAAGGTCATGTATTCTTTTTTTTTTCTATGTACTTTAGGTTCTGGGGTACATGTGCAGATCATGCAGGATTGTTGCATAGGTACACACATGGCAATGCGGTTTGCTGCCTCCATCCCTCTGTCACCTACATCTGGCATTTCTCCTCATGTTATCCCTCCCCGACCTACCCACCCACCCGCTGTCCCTCCCTTGGCGCCCCCCAACAGACCCCAGTGTGTGATGCTCCCCTCCCTGTGTCCATGTGTTCTCATTGTTCAACATCCACCTATGAGTGAGAACATGTGGTGTTTGATTTTCTGTTCTTGTGTCAGTTTGCCGAGAATTATGGTTTCCAGATTCATCCATGTCCCTACAAAGGACACGAACTCATCGTTTTTTATGGCTGCATAGTATTCCATGGTGTATATGTCTCACATTTTCCTTGTCCAGTCTATTGATGAGCATTTCAGTTGGTTCCAGGTCTTTGCTATTGTAAACAGTGCCACTATGAACATACATGTGCATGTGTCTTTATAATATACAATGATTTATAATCCTTTGGGTATATACCCAGTAATGGGATTGCTGGGTCAAATGGAATTTCTATTTCTAGGTCTTTGAGGAAGCACCACACTGTCTTCATGTTTTCTAAAGCACTCTGCCAACTTCTGTTTTTTTAATTAATCTATTTAGATTATTTACAGTTAATGTGATTATTTAAATGTTAGTGATTAAGTCTGATATCTTGTATTTCATTAACTGTTTGTTTCTCTGTTTTTAGTTTCTTTATTTTGATTTTATTTTCCTGATTTCTGGTGAGTTGCTTGTACCATTTAGAGAATTCCATTTTGCTTTTTCTACAGTATTTTGATTATTTGTTATTACTTTAGGTAATAGTATGTGTTTATGTGTGTGTGTATTTGTGTAAATCAACACACAAAGTACACAAAGGTCATCATTTTTCCAGCTCAGATGAAATGTTGAAATTGAATCTTCCTTTGTATTTTTAACCTCCCTTATTTGTGATATACTTGCTTTACAACTAAAGAGAAAAGGCAAACACAATTGTATTTACACATATTTTTGCTTACCATTTTCTTTCCTCTTAATGTTACAAAATTTCTTCATTTATTATTTCCTTTTTGTTTATGCAGTATCCTTTAGCCATTCTTTTAGGGTAAGTCTACTCGTGCCGAATTCTCTTAGTTTTTCTTCATTTGAGAATGTCTATATTACCACTTCATTTCTGAAAGACATTTTTGCTTGATGTAGAAATCTGAGTGCACAGTTCCTTCTTTTTAGCACTTGAAGAATGTGGTTCCAGGAAAGAAATCCACTGTCAATAAAATTGTTTTTTCCTCTGTAGATAGGGGGTCATTTCTCTCCCACTGCTGTCAAGAGACTTTTTTGTATGTCTTTCCTTTTTAGAAATTTGACCCTGATGTGTCTTGGGGTATGTCTTTTTGGGTTTACGTTTGGGTTTCTTTGAATCTGTAGGCTTATGTATTTTATCATATTTTCAGCTGTTAGTTATATGCGTACTTTTTTGCTCCACTCTCTTTCTCTCTTCCTTTTGGGACTCTGATGAAACAAAAGTCAGATCTTCTGTTGTTGTCCCATGGGAGCTCAAGTCTTCATTCTTTTCTTCCCCCAGCCTACTTTTTTGTTGTTGTTGTTCAGACTGTGCATCTATGTTTTAATACATTGTATTTCTCTCTTCTATCTTCAAGTTTAGTAACTCTTTCTTCTGTCCATTCCATTCTGCTATTGAGCCCATCCATTGAGGTTTTCTTATTGTGACTATTGTATTTTTAGCTCTAAAATCTCCAGTTGGTTTCAAGTATGTTTGTACTTGCTCATAGAAGCATTTTTATAATTACTGTTTTGTCTGATAATTCTAACATCTCTGCAATCAGCATTATCTATTTATTGTCTTTTATTTTTCATTCATTTCACTATCTTTCTAGTTTGGCATATGAAAAATAATTTACAACTGAAGGCTGAACATTTGAAACATTTTGTAATAGGCCCCAGCTCTTACTTCAGTCTTCTGTTTTTCATACTTCCTTCAGCACTTCTCCAGCACTGGAGGGACTGGGGGCAGCTTCTGCCCCATTACTGCCAGGTGAAAGGAGAAGTCCACTTTACCTACTCTGCCTTCACTGACACCTGAGATGGGGTCTCCTCATCACCTCTGAGTGTATATGGGGGGATTTCCCCCATGAGACCTCCACCATGAGACCTCCACCAATGGAGAGCTGACTGGGAGGGGTAGGAGTGCTTCGTAGCTTCCCCACATGCTTTCACTGATGCCACAGGAGAGGGCAGTGGCCTTGTTCTAGGAGCAATGGTGAAGCCCTACTCTTCACCAGGCCTCCTTGGTCACTGCCCTGGTGGTAAAGGAGCAAGGTCATCATTACTCCCAACTGGGGATGGGAACACAGACTTTCCACGTGGACTCCACTGACACCATGGGGGAAGGTCTCATTATCACCAGTGGGTGTGAAAGTCCTACTTTCCTGTGTGGCCTTCTCTGGCCCCACCCCAGCAGGGCATTTAGGTGCCTTATAACAGTCTTAGAGGACTGATGTCTATGCTCCTCACTTGGCCTTTGCTGGCCTGGACGGGGCAGGAACCAGTTTTCTTCTGTGGTGTCTGCTGGAGTCTATATGTTATCATCTAAACTTTTCTTTCTACTGAGGCTGTCCTTTCTTGGCCCTACAGTTAGGGAGAGCAAGCTTTGTTTGAGAATTTTTGTATGTGCTTTTTGGTATTTCCAGGTTACCTGCTTCTTCTCCTGCAAATATGGAATATATGAGAAAAAAAGGTAACCCAGGGGAACTCACTATCGTGTCATGACTTGGGTCCTAGGTCCTGAGTCTGTCCACCTTCTCTGCTCCTCAGAGTCTTATGTTTGTTTTAGATATAATATTTGACGTTTTTAGCTATACTTAGAAGGTGGAATCCTTCCAACTTCTAAGAAGGGGTAGTTCTGGCATCACTTGTTACAATAATCAAGCATAGATGTTTCAAAAAATAAAATCTAAATCAAATGTGGAATGCTGGAGTCACTACTTAGAAACCCTAGCATTCTGAAGAAAAAAGTTTGAAATCACTGTTTCAACCATGTGAAAAAACTGAAAGGTTTTTAAGAGCAGAAGTATCAGGGTCAGTCTTCCCTCAGAGTAAGACACTGGAGCACTGTGGAGGATGCCCTGACCTGGCGAGACGCAGAGAAGCTGGGTCGGAGGCTCTTGTTAAAGTACAGGGCGAAACATTGAGGGTCTGGATGAAAGCGATAGCAGTCAGGACAAAAGGGAACTAATTAAGAGAAAAGAGAGTAGACTTAATAAAACCTGAGTAATGAATGGATAAAGAAGGAAAGAGGTGGGTGTTGAAGTCCAATTGTGAGGTCAAAAGTGTAACATTCACTTATTCTGCAAGCATTTATTCATGTCTATTCTGTACTTGAGCTGAATTCTGGGAACACAACGATGAATACAAAACATTCTTGCTCTTTAAAATATAATTGTGCCAGAGATGTAAAAGCAAATAACTTCGGTGTGTAAGTGCTATCCGTTGTGTAGGCCTGATGTAAATATTTGTTGTTGCTTTTGTTGTTTTAATCTTTATTGGTAAAAGCTTAAAAGCTGGTAATATGTCAGTAATCTCAGACATGAAGCCATTAATTAATCTCTAAGGCAAAAGGCTCTATAGTTTTGGGGAAAAGATTAGAACAAGACTCATAATTCTGCAAACAAAAGCCAGAGTCCTCTTCTGCAACCCAGATGTTTGGGACACTGTGCCCCATGCAGGCTATTCAGCATGAAAAGGTCCCACACAACCTGGTCCCTATGTTATGTACTGCAGGCAAAGTCTTATTCCTGTGGAGCTTTCAATGAGAAAATTTGTTCCCTGAATATAGATTTGAATTATAAGGAAACTACAAATTATTTTCTGTGAACATGGAAAGAGGAATGTTCTTGTTAAGCAAGTCCTCATGGAGATCAGTAACAAGACCTGGAAGATAACAGGAAACTGTCTTATGGTTGCAGAGTCAAACTGTATCAATCAAAAACGTGAAATTCTGTCAAACTCAACCCAGATTGTCCTGGTGCTACTCCATATGGGTACTGAAAAAGTGAATAGCTCAGTAAACACTGATGTTAAAGAGTAGTATCTTTAAATTGTTGTCCTAGTAAAGGCCACAAGTGAAAATCATATCCCTCCTCTGAATGGACCTTGTAATAGCCCTGTCAGCCACCTTGGGAAGACGCTAAACAGGAACATGAAGTAAGGCATGGCCTGGAGGAAGGGAGAATTTCCAGGAGCTGAACCTAAAATCTGAGCCACAAGCATGCACAGAAGTTGCTCATTTGTAAAGGGGCCTGGCCTCAGCCCTAGAGATATTCCAGAAGCCAGGTATAGGGCGCACCACAGAGAAGCTTAAATATGGGTATGCGGGTATCTGGCTAGAGCCACATCTAATAGCAGGTGTAAATTGTTAATCCCTGAGATTTCACAGGGAAATCTCAACTGCGGTCTTGATTCTATAGTGTTATAGAAAATCAAGACGTATGCCAGATCAATCTTTGGGCAGAACAAAAAACGTAGGGTACAGTCTCCAGTCACCCAAAGCCACAGTGTCACTTCAAGACTAGGGTTGGTTTAGAACAACATAACCCTAAAAAAATGGTCTAAGCATGACTGCATATTGCATACCTCTAAATGTGGAGGTGAGGGAGAAAGTTATTAAATAGCTAACATGGAAGGCACAACTGGGAAACAATATTTGAGAGACATAAGTCAAAAAAAATCATTGTCTTTCAAATTTCATGTGATCATTGGGAATAATTTTATCTCTTCTTTTTTCTTTTACTCTCTTTTTCTTGTCATCTTTAGCTTTAGTGGCTAAAGATAAAGGCCACTTCAATTCACTTTTCTCATACTTAAACTCTCCAGAAAAATTTAAGAGTCACAAGAGGTTCAAAAGTAAAAGATATACCATGGGAAGAAACCAAAATAGAAATATATCAAAAGCTGTAACAAAGAAGCAATGGCAATGGTTAATCTCCCCAAATGATGCATATTCTACCCTTTCATTATAAATAATTCTTCTAGTCAGCAGTTTTTATGACTGTCCCTCATTTTAGGGAATGGCAGATAATTTAGAACCAAATTCAGCTTTTGAAAATATGCAATAGAAAGGATTATTGTCCATCAAATTCTAAAAAGTAAAGCTACAAAGAACCTAATGAACATTTAATGGCTCTTTTAGAATTTGACAGTTGAGCTAGCTTTCTGTAGACTAAATAATTCCTGTGGGAAAAAGGAGCAGGGACTTCTATGAATTCAAGTGATTGACAGTATTGTTAGAATTAAGAGCACCAACAATTCTCTTGATACTCTTAATTCTAACAGTAAGGAGGGAGGATAAAAATAGAATGTAGACATCCCTGGCAGCAGTTTTAATTTTGGAGTAAGGAAAATGCAAAGGTAAGTGTGGAAAGATGGATGCTGTATACTAATGATATGTAGAATTGATTAAATTTTATAATGCGTATGCTATGTAAATTCACCACTGCACGTTTATGTGGTGTCTAGAATCTGCTCATAATCTCTCAAGACCTATGACATATCCTCTGCTTTTGCATCTGCTGTATTATATACCTAGAATATACTTTCCCTGCCCCTTTATCTGGCTTAGGACTACTCATATGTTGAGAAATGTTTCCAGTTTCTTCTTTCAATATGACATCTGAGAGGTTAAATATACAAAAGGACAATGGCCAGTTTAAATGGAAAATGACTATATATGAACACTGGACTCTAACTTACAACCTCTGCATTACCAATCCAGGAAGTCAGACCACAATCTCAGCAGCCATGGGCCCAAAATAGTCAGGCCTTAGGCAATGACTACCCTGCCTTCCGGTTCAGGACCAATCAGAGAAAGCCAACTATGTTCTCTGAACAATCACACAGGATGCCTCACTTCTAGAGAACCCACCTCCAGCTTCGCCGTACTGACAGCTTCCTTTTTTCACTGTATAGCTTTCTCACTCTCCTGTCTACCTTTGAGTCTCTGCCAGACAAGAATGGTGATGTCTGACTTCCCTGCTATAATAAGTTCTGATTGAATAGCTTTTGTTTGTTCTCGTTTATGTGTTCATTTATTTCCATACATTCTTGCTTTTTCTCTTCCTAGCATCAGTATCAAAGGATTTAATTTTGAGTCACATTCACAAGTAAGGCTGGCTTGTGTTATGGAACCATAATATTTCTCAATTAAATAAAGATTTATTAAAAGTACAATAAACTGTGGATCCAGTCTGTATCTTCATTTGTGTGTTTAGTTTTCAGCATAAAATTCTGTACATTTTTAAAATAAATGCCTATTTCAATTTTTGATGCTATTACACATAGTACCATGTGTCAAACTTAAATTACCAATTGTTCATTGTTAGCATACAGAAATATGATTGATTTTTCTGTATTTACTTGTATTCTATGACCTTGCCAAACTCACTAATGATTTCAAAAAGTTTTTGTAAATTTCTTGAAAGTTTTATGTTTATTGCCATAAAATACTACAGTAATTCAAACATTTTGGTGGTATCCTTATTGATTTTCAAGTCAAATGTGAAAGAAGGCAACCTAGCCAATTAGTTTCAAAAACTTGTAGAGCTACAAATATCTAATAAATTATTTTTTTAATTGTCTTTACTTTCTCTTAATGTTAACCTAGATTGTCAAAGATATATACTGTGTTCATGGAAGATTTAATATCATTAAATATCTATTTACCCCACATTGATCTATAGAACAAACAATACAAATCAAAATCCTGGTAGATTATTTTGCAGCTGTCAGCAAGCTTGTTTTAAAATGTGGAAGGGCAAAGGAATTAAAACAATTTTTTAAAAGAAGAAAAAACTTATAGGGCTCACCCTACCTGATTTGTGACTTACTACAATAATCAAAATGGTATTATTGAAAGGATAGGCCTATAAAATAATGGGAGTGCAAAAGTAGTGAAAGTAATGAAGAGTGTAAAAGTAGATCCATACAAATATGGCCAATTGATTTTGGCAGAAGTACAGAGGCAATTCAATGGTGCTTAACAATTGGGGACCTATATGCAAAAAAATGAAACTCATTTTGTAGTTTATATTTTATATAAAGACTAACTCAAAATGTATTATAACCTAAATAAAATATAAAACTATAAACCTTTTGGACAAATACATAGGAAAAAAATCTTTGTGACTTTGGATTAGGCAAAGAATTCTTAGATATGAGACCAAAAGTATAATCCATAAAAGAAAAAAATTGATAAATTGAGTTTCATCATTTCTTAAAATTTGCTTTGTGAAAGACTGTTAAGAGAAGTAAATGACAAATCACAAACTGGGAGAAAATATTTGCAGATCACTTTTTTGGCAATAGACTTGCATCAGAAAATAGAGAAATGTATAAATATAACAGTAAAGAACCCAAGCTTTGAAATGGGCAAATAATTTGAATATTCATTTCACCAGAGGAGATTTATGGATAGCAAATAAGCAAGTGAAGAGAAGTCTCACATAATTAGATGTTAGGGAATTTCAAGTTAAAAACAATATACATCTATTAGTAAGAATATCTAATTTTTTTTTAAACTGGTAATATCAACTGCTTTCAAGGTTGAGCAACTGGTACTCTTACACATTGTTCGTGGGAACGCAAGAGGTCCAACTTTGGAAAATGGTGTGCTAGTTTTCTACAAAGTTAAATGTATACTTGACATATCACCAAGAACCCTACCCCCTCAAGTATTTACTCAAGAGAAATAAAAACTAATGTTCACAGAAAAATCTGTCTGTGAATGTTTCAGCAGCTTTATTCACAATTGCAAAAAACTAGAAAAAAACCCAAATGCCTTTCAGCTGTTGAAAAGAATTTTTTTTTAAATTGTGGTACATTTATGCAATGGAATACTACTCAGCAATAAAAAATAACAAATCTCCAGCAATGTGGATGAATCCAAATATCTTATACTAAGTGAAGGAAATCAGACCCACGAGGCTACAAATGCATTATTTCATTTATATGACATTCTGGAAAAGACAAAACTACAGAAAGAGAGATGAAATCAGTGGTTGCCATGGATTAGTGATTGTGAAAATGTTGACAATGAGGGAGCAGCAGAAGAGCACGCTTTGTGAATTGATAAAATCCTTCTGCATCTTGGTCATGATGGTGGCTATGTGACTATATGCATTTTTCAATTCTCATAAAATTGTAAAATAAAAATGAATTATACTTTATTTAAATTTAAAAACTAATTAAAACTGAATTTTTTGTAAGCTATTAATGTGAATGTAGTATAAAGAAAGAGGGAGATGACATCACTACATGGGGTTTTGCTCTTAGCTCTCACTTAAACCATTTGGTCCTAGGTGGAATGCTTATGACCCGTAAACAAAACGGGAAGTTTCAAGTAACAGTGTTCAGAATGTTGAGAATGGTCCTTCTTTTATGCTTCTTATGGGACATGTTTCTACTATGTTTATATGCCACATAATGACATGTTGGTCAATGGACAGCAAATAAAAGGATGGTTCCATAAGATTATAATACCATATTTTTACGGTACCGTTTTTTGTTTAGCTATGTTTAGATACACAAATACTTACCACTGGGTTACAATTGCCTGTAGTATTCAGTGAAACAACATGCTATACATATTTGTAGCCTAGGAGCAGTAGGCTACCCTGTATAGCCTAGGTGTGTACTAGGCTATATCATCTAAGTTTGTGTAAGTTCACTCTATGATGTTCACACAAAGACAAATTCAGCTAAGGTCGTATTTGTCAGGATGTATCCCCATTGTTAAGCAACACATGACTGTAATCATTTTTGGCAAAGAAAGAATCTGTCATGAGAGATGCAGTTCTCTGTCTCTGAAGGTGATCAAATAATCAGAAAAACCACTCTGCAGGAATTCTGGGAGAGAGGGGATTTGATGACCTTAAAATTTCTTCAAACTTTGAGATTCCAAAATTCCATTAAGATGGGGTCAGTGTGTCGTCAAGAAAGATAGATGTGAATAGCTGATATAGGTAAAGGCAATAATTTCAAAAAGAGGATGATAGGCTTACCTAAAACATTTGAAAATTGAGCTCATTTGCCTGGGCACAGTGGCTCATGCCTGTAATCCCAGCACTTTGGGAGGCCAAGGTGGGCGGATCACTTGAGGTCAAGAGTTTGAAACCAGCCTGGCCAACATTCTGAAACCCTGTCTCTACTAAAAATACAAAAATTAGTTTGATGTGGTGGCACTCACCTCTAGTCCCAGCTATTCAGAAGCTGAGGCATGAGAATTGCTTGAACCTGGGAGGCAGAAGTTGCATGCCACTACACTTCAGCCTGGGGGAAAGAGTGAGACTCTGTCTCAAAAAAAAAAAAAAAAAAAAAAGCATATTTGAGTTTATAAAATACTTTTACATATAAAATTTGATATAAATTCTATTGAAATTTGACATAAATTATTGAAGTTTTTTATTATTTCAAACTCATTTATGTCTGCTTCACATAATGTTATATCAATATTACTCCTCAGTGATATCTTTCCACTTGATATTTAACATGGATATTATTGAATTTAGTTTTAACTTATTAAAATAGTTTTAGAGTTCTGTGTTTAAAAAATTATATTTTGAAGAAGAAACTTAAGGCTTTGTGGTTAATTTAACTATGAAACTCAAAATAGCTGTCCAACTATGTAGGGTTACTGTATCATCCCCTCAGGATATACAGAAGTGGGTAGATTTAAAAACCTGCATTTTTCATTATTCTTCACTACTCTTTCAGCTTTATTGAGGTAGAATTGATATATAAACCTCCAGAACTGTATAGGAATAAATTTCTGTTGTTTTAAAACACCACATTTGTGGTAATTTGTTGTGAAGGACTTGGGAAACTAATAAAGCCATGCAGGAAAACAATGGAAAAGAATTTGGGTTTGTTGTCATCATTGTGCCCATGTCTTTAATCTTTTAAATTGTTATCTACCTATCTTTTTTTTGAATACCCAGAGGCCAAACTTCATAAACAGTTTTTTATTTTCATCTTTATTCTACTGAAAGGTTACTTTAGATTCACTTGAATTTCTTTTAACAAATTACCTTCATTTTTATCTGGCCAAAATGACTCAGCCCAATTCTAAGGTAGAACAATCAAGCTAAGTGGATGGACCAATATTTCAGAATGAGAAAAATGCTCCCTACAAGGGAGATTATTCTCTTTGTACTTTCCATTCCTAGACTGGGCATAAGATTTAATTTATTTAGCATAAAATATATGAACATAAACACTTTTTCATTCTCCAAATGTCTTCCTCTTCATATTTAGTTTTTCTTTGACTTGTTAATGGATGCCATCTGTTGAATTCAGTAAATTACCGTATTTGATTGATTAATTAAATCTTGACTCAGCAATTTGATTATCTTTTCCCCAAATATGTTTACTGGAAGAACTATCTCTTTTCAGGATAGAAAAGCTCCTAATATAACAAAATGCTTCAAGCACATAACCAGTGTAAAAATCTTAAAAAATAGATAATTGTAGCCTCCTATTTTTTTACATGGAGAAACTTAGGCACATCAATATTGGCACTTACTGTTCTGAACCTACTCAGTAAAAGATGTATGTACACACATTTAATATCTATTCACAGTGTACTGGTCTGTTTTCACGCTGCTCATAAAGACATACCTGAGACTGGGTAATTTACAAAAGAAAGAAGTTTGATGGACTTAGAGTTCCACATGGCTGGGGGAGACCTCACAATCATGGTGGAAGGCAGGGAGGAGTAAGTCATGTCTTACATGGATGGCGGCAGGCAAAGAGAGAGCTTGTGGAGGGAGACTTCCGTTTTTAAAATCATCAGATCTTGTGAGACTCATTCACTATCACAAGAACAGCACAGGAAAGACCTGCCCCATAATTCAGTCACCTCCCATAAGGTTCCTCTCATGACACGTGGGAATTGTGGGAGTTACAATTCAAGATGAGATTTAGGTGGGAACACAGCCAAACCATATCACATGGGATTCACAGACACCTTGAAGGTCTATGTTAAGAATTCCTTAAAAAAGATAAAGGACATGGAGAAATAGGTCCATTCATCTGACAGTTGTAGCTTTCCATGTAAGTGTTTAAAACTGAATAGTCCAGAGTAGTTTCTCCCACACCTTCTTTGAAAGTCAGTAAAGAAACCCTCAAAGAGACTGAATCACTCTGGTATTTTCTGGTAATAAATAGTAGAAAGCAGATGGTTATAAAAGGACTGTTAAAGCAGAAATGTTGAGGACAGTCATTTCAAAGTTTCTTTTTGTCTGAGTGAGAGGCAACAGTCATATTTTCTAAGTTCACCATGATCAGGCATTTAGAATGAATTCTTCCTGCTTAATCACTTCTCTGATTGCATGGTTGTTGTTATTGTTTGCACTGCAGTTTCTTTACTTCAACAAGTAAGATGTCATTTCCCTTCTTTATTTGTGTTGGCAAGGGCCTTCTGGAGTAGAATGCTGTCCTGGCATGCAGTCACCACTGCAGAACAGAAATATGTGGCATTTATAAAGCATTTCTCATGTGTAGGGTTACATATCCAAATTGTGCACCATCTGGGTTAATACAAATAAAGTTGTAATAAATCATTCATCGCATTGTGAAAATTTTATATAAATTTATATGAATTCTCTTTTAACTTACCACATGGATGTTTCCCAACAGATCTATGGCTCTATAAATGCAAGCAACTTTATTTGCTAATAATCCCATGATTATAGCTTCATTTGTTAGTTGCTTTATGCCTCATGTAAAAATGTCATTTTTTTATCACTGGCAAAGGAGCCTTGATTCAAAACCTTTTAATACATTGCCTTTTGCGCAGATGGGTTCCATCCATCCACTGTGCTTCATCATGAATACATTTTAGGGTGACAGCATTTTAACATGTCTAATGATTTAAAAAAACTATGATGTTATATTTTAATTGAGTTATACCTTTATACAAGTATGGCATATACATATTCCTTCTTCCTTCCTCTTATAATGAAAGAAGTTTCCTCCCATTTAAAAAAGGAGAGGACTTATTTTTACCTTTCCCAAATATCTTCCAAGATAAAACCAATGGCAATACTGTGTATACCAAGGAAGTAAACAAGCAAAGACGTTGAGGGAATGGAGCAGTGGGAAGAGGACAAGTCACTTCCAACTCTGTTAAATTGGAAATGAATTAAAATACACCTTCATGTTTATTGCTATTCTCTTCTAACCATCTCCACTTCGCAGGAAGCCCCTCCTCACACAATTTGGGACTCCTGTTGAATACTGAACTTTAATGGATTTAAAGTAAATTATGCTTAAAAAATGAATAATAGTGCCTTATTTTTTAAGAGATGGGGTCTTGCTGTGTTGCTCAGGCTGGACCCAAAGTTCTGGTCTCAAGTCATTCCCCTGCCTCAGCCTCCCAAGTAGCTGGGACTACAGACATGTGCCACCATGTCTGACTGAATAATATCACCTTAAAATGCTATTCATATTTGGTCATTCCCCTACTCTTGTTATACATTGATGGAATTACTTGCTTACTGCTGGTCTTCCTTCCTAAGTGGAAAACTTGGTATCTTTGGAACACGATATGTTTGTAATAGAGACCAACAACAGCAATAAAAAACTATTTAACTTAAGTTTAAAAGCAGGGAGATTTATTATAAAAGGAAACAGGGGAACATCAGAAAACCCTGTCACGAGCTGTGCCTTCCAGGAATCCCAAAGTTGTCACTCATGCACACACTCTCACTTCTCTTCCAACCCACATAGTATCTCCTCCTTGTTTTGCTTTTCTATCTGCTTCATTCTCTCAGCCCCTGAGGGAAGTAAGACAAGCATTATTGCACCAGTTTACAAATGTCCAAGATCAGATAACTGCTAAAATTGGAACTTAGATTTTCTTAATTTCAACTTTATCCTCCTATTTTGACCCATAGCAGTGCTCAAAATATGATGGAGAATGCTTTAGGAATTGCTATCAGCTGAGAGTTAACTGTAGTAATGAAAAAACAGTGGATGTGAATACTAATGATTAAAATTCCAGTTCTACTGGCTGAGGGGTGTGTCTCTTAACCCCAAAAAGCTTCAGTTTTCTCATCTGCGAAATTATGGAAAATAACACCTGTCTTCCATACACCAAAGTTTGGCATTATCAAACAAAATAATATATGAAAGTATTTTAAATTAATATGTCTAGATAAATGTAAACTATTATCTCTATGTATTCTGTTTTATAAACGAGGTAACATTTGACCGTTCTTTGGTGTTATATCTTTCACTGGACTTTTGAACTCCTGTACCTTTCTTCATCCACCCACCCATCTCCCTATCCCAAATCTGAAGAAGAAATAAAAGCTTTTTCTGCATGTGTTTTCTACCTAATCTATTGTTATGGATTAACAATAGTCCCTCACTGTAATATTTGTAAGAATAGATGATGAGAAGTGAGTTGTGTTTCATTGAATTCTTGTCCATTCAAAGGATAGAAAATGTAACTGCTACTTTCACAAGTCTACACTCTTTATTATTAATCTCTAGAATGGTGGTTAATACTGTGGAGGTCAAGAGAGATAGTAATAATGGCTTGATAATTATCTGCAGAATTTCAGAATGCCTAACTAAAATCATGCTTGCATATATGGCAAAACTATTACCATAAGCTAATTGTCAAATTTTATTGTTTATAAGGAATTCTATTAAGTGGTAACTGGGTTTTTTTTTTATTGCATTTTAGGTTTGGGGGTACATGTGAAGAACATGGAAGATTGTTGCATAGGTACACACATGGCAGTGTGATTTGCTGCCTTCCTCCCCATCACCTATATCTGGCATTTCTCCCCATGCTATCCCTCCCCAACTCCCCCACCCCCCACTATCCCTCCCCTTTTTCCCCCCGACAGACCCCAGTGTGTGATACTCCCCCTCCCTGTGTCCATGTGTTCGCATTGTTCAACACCTGCCTATGAGTGAGAACATGCGGTGTTTGATTTTCTGTTCTTGTGTCAGTTTGCTGAGAATGATGGTTTCCAGGTTCATCCATGTCCCTACAAAGGACACGAACTCATCGTTTTTGATGGCTGCATAATATTCCATGGTGTATATGTGCCACATTTTCCCTGTCCAGTCTATCACCGATGGGCATTTGGGTTGGTTCCAGGTTTTTGCTATTGTAAACTGTGCTGCAATGAACATTCGTGTGCATGTGTCCTTATAGTAGAATGATTTATAGTCTTTTGGATATATACCCAGTAATGGGATTGCTGGATCAAATGGAATTTCTATTTCTAGGTCCTTGAGGAATCGCCACACCGTCTTCCACAATGGTTGAACTAATTTACACTCCCACCAACAGTGTAAAAGCGTTTCTATTTCTCCACATCCTCTCCAGCATCTGTTGTCTCCAGATTTTTTAATGATCGCCATTCTAACTGGCGTGAGATGGTATCTCAATGTAGTTTTGATTTGCATTTCTCTAATGACCAGTGATGATGAGCATTTTTTCATATGTTTGTTGGCTTCATGTATGTCTTCTTTGTAAAGTGTCTGTTCATATCCTTCGCCCACTTTTGAATGGGCTTCTTTGTTTTTTTCTTGTAAATCTGTTTCAGTCTGCACAGAAGGCCTTTGACAAAATTCAACAGCCCTTTATGCTAAAAACTCTCAATAAACTAGGTATTGATGGAACGTATCTCAAAATGATAAAAGCTATTTATGACAAACCAACAGCCAATATCATACTGAATGGGCAAAAATTAGAAGCATTCCCTTTGAAATCTGGCACTAGACAAGGATGTCCTCTCTCACCACTCCTATTCAATATAGTACTGGAAGTTGTAGCCAGAGCAGTCAGGCAAGAAAAAGAAATAAAGGGTATTCAAATAGGAAAGGAGGAAGTCAAATTGTCTCTATTTTGCAGATGACATGATTGTATATCTAGAAGACCCCATTGTCTCAGCCCAAAATCTCCTGAAACTGATAAGCAACTTCAGCAAAGTCTCAGGATATAAAATCAATGTGCAAAAATCACAAGCATTCCTATACACCAATAACAGACTTAAAGACAGCCAAATCAAGAACCAACTGCCATTCACAATTGCTACAAAGAGAATAAAATACCTAGGAATACAACTAACAAAGAACGTAAAGGACCTCTTCAAGGAGAACTACAAACCGCTGCTCAATGAAATAAGAGAGGACACAAACAGATGGAGAAATATTCCATGTTCATGACTAGGAAGAATCAATATTGTCAAAATGGCCATACTGCCCAAAGTAATTTACAGATTCAATGCTATCCCTATCAAGCTACCAATGACCTTCTTTGAAGAACTGGGAAAAAACCACCTTAAACTTCATATGGAACCAAAGAGAGCCCGCATAGCCAAGTCAATTCTAAGCAAAAAGAACAAAGCTGGAGGCATCACACTCCCGGACTTCAAATTATACTACAAAGCTACAGTAATCAAAACAGCATGGTACTGGTACCAAAACAGAGATATAGACCAATGGAACAGGACAGAGACCTCCGACGCAACACAACACATCTACAACCACCCGATCTTTGACAAACCTGACAAAAACAAACAATGTGGAAGTGAGTCCCTGTTTAATAAATGGTGTTGGGAAAACTGGCTAGTCATATGCAGAAAGCAGAAGCTGGACCCCTTCCTGACACCTTACACTAAAATTAACTCCAGATGGATTAAAGACTTAAACATAAGACCTAACACCATAAAAACCCTAGAAGAAAATCTAGGCAAAACCATTCAGGACATAGGTGTAGGCAAGGACTTCATGACCAAAACACCAAAAGCAGTGGCAACAAAAGCCAAAATAGACAAATGGGACCTAATCAAACTCCACAGCTTCTGCACAGCAAAAGAAACAGTCATTAGAGTGAATCGGCAACCAACAGAATGGGAAAAAATTTTTGCAGTCTACCCATCTGACAAAGGGCTGATAACCAGAATCTACAAAGAACTGAAACAGATTTACAAGTAACTGGTTAATTCCATGAGAAATTTAATTAATTGTGATTTATTCGATACACAATTTTTTTAAAAACAATAGGCTGATGGGGTCGGGGGTGGGAAATGAAAGCATCCCTTAACAGTGCAAGGTTAGGGAAACTGCATTCTGATTTACAAAGCAAATTTGTTCTTAGCTGAAGTGAGAGTATCCTGAGAGGAGGGGAACTTACACTCAGAAACATGTCACTGTATAGGTTCACACTGTGGAAGCAACCAAAGAGTGAAAGGTTACCCACAAGCTGCTTCTTCAGTAAAATGCTCATTGTATAAGGGCGAGTAATAGGAAGCTGAATGTGAATGTACCCCAAAACAAGATGGGAATGAGTCCAGGTTAAATAGTGACTCCCCCACTACCTAATTTATGTCTTCTCAGAACTCCGAATGTGACCTTGTTGGAAAGTAGAATCTTTGCAGATGTAATCAGTAAAGACGAAGTCATGATGAATTAGGGTTGGCCCCCAAATCCAATGACTTATAAAAGAGAAATCTGGAGAGACATAGATGGAGAAGGACATGTGAAGACCCAGGGAATAAGGCCATGTGACAATGGAGGTAGAGATTGGAGTTGTGTATCTACAAACCAAGGAATGACAAGGGTTGCTGGCAACCACCAGAAGCTGGCAAAAGACAATAAAGGATTCTTCCTTAGAGACTTCAGAGAGTATGGCCATGTTGACACTTCTATTTCATACTTCTAACCTCTAAAATTGTGAGAGAATAAGTTTTTATTGGTTTAAGTTACCCAGTTTGCAGTGTTATTAAAGTCCTAGGAAACTAAAATAGAAGGTTGAAGGATTTTTTTGAAGATAATTATGTCTACCAATTAAAAAGCCTTATATCCTTTTACTGAGACCCATGAGTGCAGGACAAATGTACTCCTCTGAATTCTTTGCTTACTGCCAGTCTTAAATTTTCCAGTCAAGCAGTGAATTGCTAATTCAGCACATAAATTGAATTTAGTTGTCCAAACATGATAGTGCAATTTTCCAAAGTATTTAATTTACTTAGTTCCTTGATTTGTTTATACTCAGAGCATCTGGGTCATTTACTTGTGTAAGTAAAGTGATGTATTTATACACAACTCTTTGTGTATATGCATATATGCATAATTTGCACAGGAATATGATTTATTTTTTTCAGATTCAACATTATTCTAATGCATTAGAGTCTCCAATAAGACAACAACCATCAGTTATACAAGCCATGAAGCAGAGAAGAATTAACTTAAGCAAAAATTTACTGATGTGCGAAGTACTTAAAAACATTATCTGTTGCATATATGCCATAACATAGTTCAAGATTTTATACTAGCCAAAAAAAAAAATGTTTTGCTGATAACTTGTTTATAAGAGAGAGAATATGCCCTCATAAGATCATAAAGTTGTTAGACTGATTTTCACTTGTGAAGGAGAGAATTTTATAGCGAAACATCTTAATATTTCACTGTACTCTTTAGAAGTCCTCTACATTTATTGTGTAAGTTTATATTATAGAAACCTAACTTCTCTATACATAATTTCATATTTGGTTCAGTAATATTCTTTTTCTTCCCAAATACTGGTGAAAGAGATGATGCAACACACTTATCCAAATAATTAAAATATAGTCATTCTTCTTTTTAAGAACACAGTAAGATTGAGAAAATTTTTGAGCTTTATGAATTCATCATTATCAACAGGATAAAAATAAAAATCATATTAATAAAAGCATTGGATAAAATCTTACACCCATTTATGATAAAAATTCTAAGAAAAGTAGGAATAGAGAAGAATTCCTCAACTTAATAAATAGCACCTACAAAAAGCCAACAGGTAATATCAAGCTTAGTGAAAGGTATGAAAGATTGAATCCTTTTCCCCTAAGACCGAGAGCAAAACAAGTATATCCACACTCACCACTCTTATTCAACAAAATGCTGGAAGTTCAACCTGGCACAATAAATCAAGAAAAGAAAACAAGAATGCCTAGATTAGAACAGAAGAAATAAAACTGTCCTTATTTGCAGATAACACAGTTGTCTACATAGAAAATCCCAACTAACTCACTTAAATATAATATAAAACTAGTAAGTATGTTCAGATATGTCACAGGACTCAAGATCAACACACATAAACAAAAATTAATCAGATTTTTCAATACCAAAAAGGTACATGTGGAAACAGAAATTTGAAACACTATACGAATTATAATTGTTTCAAATAAAGTAAGCAAAAATGTAACAAAGCCTATGCAGGATCTAGATCTTAAAAATTACAAGACACTGATGAAGGAAAACCAGGAAGATCTAAATATGGGGAGAGACATACTATGTTCATGAATTGTAAGGCTCAACATTATAAAGATGTCAATGCTACCCAAACAGACTTATAGGATTAATATAATTTCCATCAAAACCCTAATAAAACTTTGTGGAAATGGATGCTTATTATCATATGTATATGGAAAGACACAAAACCTAGAGCAGATAAAATAATTTTGAAAAAGCAGAATGAAATGGGATGAATGAATCTAATTGATTACAAGACTCATAAAGCTAAGTCATCAAGATCATATAGTACTAGAGAAGGGACACAGATTTAATACAAGAGACACAAACTTAGGGATCAAAGACTTAAATGCAAGTAATATATCAATAGGACAGAATAGAGAACCCAGAAAAAGCACATAGAATAGTCCAACTGATTTTTGACCAAGTTCCAAAAGCAATTCAATACGGGAAGGATAGTTTCTTCAACAGTTGGTGCTGAAGCAATTGGACATCCATAAGCAAAAATTAACTCAAAATGAAGCACAAACCTAAATGCAAAGCGTAAGACTATAAAACTCTCAAATATGCATAAGTATAACACAATCTTTGAGGAGCTAGGACAGACAAAATGTTTTTAAGCTTGACATCAAAACATGACTTATAAGAGGAAAAGCCATAAATTTTATCTTATTTTTAAAAATGCTTTACTTGGCAAAAGACTCTGAGAAGCAGGTAAAAAACAAGTTACAAATATGGAGAAAATATTGCAAACAATATATCAGACAAAGGACTAATGTCTATAATATATAAAACATTCTCATACTCAACAGTTACAGAAAACCCAATATTCCAATTAGAATACAGACAAAAGATCCAAGATGACAGATTAGACACAACACCAGCACACAACACCCATTGAGAGAGATGCAGAAATCCAGAGATCTCCTAGCTCCAACCGAGGTACCAGGTGCATTTCAACAGGTCTGGTCCGAGGGTGAGCAAAGCCCACTCAGGGCAGACCAAGACGGGAGGGGTGCTGCTTCACCCAGAAAGTACATCTGACCGGCAAGTCGGAGGCTCCACCTCTGGCGCTCCAGTCCAGATACAGCAAATTCCCCCAAAGCCTCAGCAATAGACAGAAGAGGGGATCTTTGCCAGTCAAGCACCGGGAATTACAAGTGCGGAGTTGAATAAGAGTCTACAGACTGAGCTATGGCCCACTCCCCCCACCTGGAGAGAGAGGGAGCTGTAAGTGGGAGCAGCTGGGCGACCCCTACCCCATGACCAGAGAGAGAAAGCTGAAAGGGGGAGACTGCCAGGTGCAGCTGGGTGGGTCCCTACCCTCCCCCACAAACCCCAGAGGAGTGAAGCTCTGAATCTAGTGGGTTGCGTAGCCAGTGCCACAGTCTGAGAGGAACCCTGAATGATCCAGCCCAGTGGAAGAAGGGCACAACCCACCACTAGAGGGGTGGGACTGGGCTACATGTTTTAACAAAAACAGGACGGTGTTCTTGACAACCCAGCAGTGCCTACAGGTCAGCAGAAGAGGCAGGCCTCATCTCCCAGCATAAACAAAAAAAACACAGGAAGCTTCCCTAGTAACCTGAAGGAGCCCCTAGAAACCCAGTAGTGCCCCCCACAGGCAGACAAGCGACCTCATCAAGCAGCTCTCTGACACCACAGCCAGGTAAATCCACAAAGTTGGGGGAAAACCAGCGCAAAAAAGGTGAAACCATCAATGACCAGAACACCTCTTCTCCTGCAAGGGATAACAACTCCTCAACAACACAGGATCACAACTTGACCGAGAAGAAGTGTGAAGAATTGACGGAAACAGGATTCAGAAGGTGGATAATAACAAACTTCTCAGGCTAAAGGAACACATTCTAACTCAATGCAAAGAAACCAAAAACCTTGAAAAAGGTTAGACGAAATGCTAACTAGAATAACCAGCTTAGAGAAGAACATAAATGACTTGATGGAGTTGAAAAACACAGCACGAGAACTACGTGAAACAAACACTAGTTTTAATAGCCAAATCAATCAAGCAAAAGAAAGGATATCAGAGATTGAAGATAAACTCAATGAAATAAAAAGAGAAGGCAAGATAAGAGAAAAAAGAGTGAAAAGAAATGAACAAAGCCTCCAAGAAATATGGGATTATGTGAAGAAACCTAATCTAGGCTTGATTGGTGTACCTGAATATGATGGGGAGAATGAATCCAAACTGGAAAACACACTTCAGGATATCATCCAGGAGAACTTTCCAAGCCTAGCAAGGCAGTCCAAATTTCAAATTCAAGAAACACAGAGAACTCCACAAAGATATTCCTCAAGAAGAGCAATCCCAAGGCACATAATTGTCATATTCAACAGGGTTGAAATGAAGGAAAAATGCTAAGGGCAACCAGAGAGAAAGGTCAGGTCACCCACAGAGGGAAGCCAATCAGACTCACAGCAGATCTCTTGGCAGAAACTCTACAAGCCAGAAGAGAGTGGGGGCCAATATTCAACATCCTTAAAGAAAAGAACTTTCAACCCAGAATCTCATATCCAGCCAAACTAAGCTTCAGAAGTGAAGGAGAAATAAAATCCTTTACGGACAAACAATTATTGAGAGATTCTGTCACCACCAGACCTGCCCTACAAGAGCTCCTAAAAGAAACACTAAGCATGGAAAGAAACAAGTACTAGTCACTGCAAAAGCAAACCAGTTGGCAAAGACCAAAAATGCAATGAAGAAAATGAGTCAACTAATGAGAAAGAAAATCAGCCAGTAACAAAATGGCAGGATCAAATTCACACATAACAATATTAACATTGAATGTAAATGGCCTAAATGCCCCAATCAAAAGACACAGACTGGCAAACTGGATAAAAAGTCAGAACCTATCAGTGTGCTGTATTCAGGAAACCCATCTCATGTGCAAAGACACACATAGACTCAAAATAAAGGGATGGAAGATTTACCAAGCAAATGGAGAACACAAAAAAGCAGGGGTTGCAATCCTAGTCTCTGATAAAATGGACTTCAAACCAACAAAGATCAAAAGAGACAAAGAAGGACATTACATAATGGTAAAAGGATCGATCCAACAGGAAGAGCTAACTATCCTAAATATATACGCCCCCAACACAGGAGCACCCAGATACATAAAGCAAGTTCTTAATGACCTAAAACGAGATTTAGACTCCCACACAATAATAGTGGGAGACTTCAGTACTCCACTGTCAATATTAGACAGATCAACGAGACAGAAAATTAACAAGGATATCCAGGACTTGAATGCAGAGCTGGACCAAGTGGATCTAATAGACATATACAGAACGCTCGATCCCAAATCCACAGAATACACATTTTTCTGAGCACCACATTGCACTTACTCTAAAATTGATCACATCATTGGAAACAAATCACTCCTCAGCAAATGCAAAAGAAGAGAAATCATAACAAACAGTCTATCAGACCACAGTGCAATCAGACTAGAACTTAGGATCAAGAAACACACTCAAACCCGCACAACCACTTGGAAACTGAACAACTTGCTTCTGAATGTTGACTGGATAAACAATGAAATGAAGGCAGAAATAAAGATGTTCTTCGAAACCAACCGGAATTAAGACACAACTTACCAGAATCTCTGGGACACCTTTAAAGCAGTATTGAGAGGGAAATTTATAGCAATAAATGCCCAACAGAGAAGAGAGGAAAGATCTAAAATCGACACCCTATCATCAAAATTGAAAGAACTAGAGGAGCAAGATTTTTTTGAAGGGTTTTTTTGTGTCTCTATCTCCTTTAGTTCTGCTCTGATCTTAGTTATTTCTTGTCTTCTGCTAGCTTTTGAGCTTTTTTGATCTTGCTTCCTATATGACCCAGTAATTTCACTTGGGTATTTATCACAAAGCAATTAAAACTATGTTTTCATAAACATGTACACCAATGTTCATAACAGGATTATTCCTCAGCATCCCAACTGGAAACAACTCAGGTGTTGTTCAGTGGGTAAATGGTCACACAAACTGTGTTACTTCCATACCATGGAACACTATTAAGCAACAAAAAGGAACAAAATATTGATACATGCAAAACGTGGATGGATCTCAACAGCATTATGCTGAGTGAAAAAAAGACAATGTCAAAAGGTTGCACACTACATCATTCCATTTAATATTTGTGAAATTACAAAATTATAGAGATAGAGAACAGATTACTGATTGCTAGTAGTTTTGGAGTGAGGAGGAAGAAAGATATTTGAGGCTACAAAGGACCCTTGTGAGAGAGTAATTCTGTATCTTGACCTTGGTGGAGGTCACATGAATCTACAGATGTGACCAATTAAACAAAACATGTATAAACACATACACAAATAAATGAATGAGTGTATAAAAACTAGTGAAATGTGAATAAAGTTCATGAATTGTACCAATTTCAATTTTCTGGTTGTGGTATTATACTGTAGTTATGCAAGATTTTACCTTTGGGGGGAAACTGAGTGAAGTGTGTATGAGCTCTCCCTTTATTATTTCTTTTTTTTTTTCTTTCTTTTTTTTTTTTAATTTTAATTTTTATTTTTTTTTATTGCATTTTAGGTTTGGGGGTACATGTGAAGAACATGGAAGATTGTTGCATAGGTACACACATGGCAGTGTGATTTGCTGCCTTCCTCCCCATCACCTATATCTGGCATTTCTCCCCATGCTATCCCTCCCCAACTCCCAACCCCCCACTATCCCTCCCCTTTTTCCCCTCGACAGACCCCAGTGTGTGATACTCCCCTCCCCTGTGTCCATGTGTTCCCATTGTTCAACACCCGCCTATGAGTGAGAACATGCGGTGTTTGATTTTCTGTTCTCGTGTCAGTTTGCTGAGAATGATGGTTTCCAGGTTCATCCATGTCCCTACAAAGGACACGAACTCATCGTTTTTGATGGCTGCATAATATTCCATGGTGTATATGTGCCACATTTTCCCTGTCCAGTCTATCATCGATGGGCATTTGGGTTGGTTCCAGGTCTTTGCTATTGTAAACTGTGCTGCAATGAACATTCATGTGCATGTGTCCTTATAGTAGAACGATTTATAGTCTTTTGGATATATACCCAGTAATGGGATTGCTGGATCAAATGGAATTTCTATTTCTAGGTCCTTGAGGAATCACCACACCGTCTTCCACAATGGTTGAACTAATTTACACTCCCACCAACAGTGTAAAAGTGTTCCTATTTCTCCACATCCTCTCCAGCATCTGTTGTCTCCAGATTTTTTAATGATCGCCATTCTAACTGGCGTGAGATGGTATCTCAATGTAGTTTTGATTTGCATTTCTCTAATGACCAGTGATGATGAGCATTTTTTCATATGTTTGTTGGCTTCATGTATGTCTTCTTTTGTAAAGTGTCTGTTCATATCCTTCGCCCACTTTTGAATGGGCTTGTTTGTTTTTTTCTTGTAAATGTGTTTCAGTTCTTTGTAGATTCTGGTTATCAGCCCTTTGTCAGATGGGTAGACTGCAAAACTTTTTTCCCATTCTGTTGGTTGCCGATTCACTCTAATGACTGTTTCTTTTGCTGTGCAGAAGCTATGGAGTTTGATTAGGTCCCATTTGTCTATTTTGGCTTTTGTTGCCACTGCTTTTGGTGTTTTGGTCATGAAGTCCTTGCCTACACCTATGTCCTGAATGGTTTTGCCTAGATTTTCTTCTAGGGTTTTTATGGTGTTAGGTCTTATGTTTAAGTCTTTAATCCATCTGGAGTTAATTTTAGTGTAAGGTGTCAGGAAGGGGTCCAGCTTCTGCTTTCTGCACATGACTAGCCAGTTTTCCCAACACCATTTATTAAACAGGGACTCACTTCCACATTGTTTGTTTTTGTCAGGTTTGTCAAAGATCAGTTGGTTGTAGATGTGTTGTGTTGCGTCGGAGGTCTCTGTCCTGTTCCATTGGTCTATATCTCTGTTTTGGTACCAGTACCATGCTGTTTTGATTACTGTAGCTTTGTAGTATAATTTGAAGTCCGGGAGTGTGATGCCTCCAGCTTTGTTCTTTTTGCTTAGAATTGACTTGGCTATGCGGGCTCTCTTTTGGTTCCATATGAAGTTTAAGGTGGTTTTTTCCAGTTCTTCAAAGAAGGTCATTGGTAGCTTGATAGGGATAGCATTGAATCTGTAAATTACTTTGGGCAGTATGGTCATTTTGACAATATTGATTCTTCCTAGCCATGAACATGGAATATTTCTCCATCTGTTTGTGTCCTCTCTTATTTCATTGAGCAGTGGTTTGTAGTTCTCCTTGAAGAGGTCCTTTACGTTCCTTGTTAGTTGTATTCCTAGGTATTTTATTCTCTTTGTAGCAATTGTGAATGGCAGTTGGTTCTTGATTTGGCTGTCTTTAAGTCTGTTATTGGTGTATAGGAATCCTTGTGATTTTTGCACATTGATTTTATATCCTGAGACTTTGCTGAAGTTGCTTATCAGTTTCAGGAGATTTTGGGCTGAGACGATGGGGTCTTCTAGATATACAACAACTAATCTATAATTACATCAAAATAGAAAATTTTAAAAAATAAAAGCAACCGTAAAAATTCATCATTTTCTCAACCATGTATCACACTGATTTTGGACATCTATATGCAATAGAAGCCCATGTGGGCTCACTGTTTCTATAGATACCTTAGCCCAGCCTCCACAAATTCTTATGTAGAAAGTCTGCAGTGGGGCACAGAGGCTTTAAATTTTTTTTTAATTTTTATTTTTAAGTTCCAGGTTACATGTGCAGGATGTGCAAGTTTGTTACATAGGTAAACGTGTGGCATTGTGGCTTGGTGAGCCTATCAACCCATCACCTAGGTATTCAGCCCAGCATGTATTCTCTCTTTTCCCTAATATTTTCCTCCCCCACCCCATCCCCCGACAGGCCCCAGTTCGTGGTGTTCCCTTACCTGTGTCCAGGTGTCCATGTGTTTTCATTATTCAGCTCCCACTTATAAGTGAGAACATACGGTGTTTGGTTTTCTGTTCCTGCATCAGTTTGCTGAGGATAACCTAAGTATAAGAATATATATATGAATATGTAATATATGTAATATTATTAACATATATAATATTATTAATATATTTATATATATAAGAATCATGACTCTCATTGTTATTAAGCAGGCTTTCAACAACTTAGGTCCTCCAGAACTCTGCAGAGAATTTAGATGTAATTGGCAACCATAGAGGCTTTCAAATACTTGTGACAAAGCTCAAGTATGTGTGGCTCACTAGGCGAGGGAGGATCTCAAACTAATATTTAACATGAGTTGACTTTTCCTTTAAAAAGTATTCTAACATTTTTTATGTATTTGATTGCTTAGTGCACAAATAATGCAAAAGTAAAAACCATGCTAAGCTAAAAATTTTTATGCCTAATTCCAGATCCCAAATCATAAGAGATATGCACTCTTACTATATTGCTATCTGACCAAACAAGAAAGTTGTTTTTTCTAAACAGGAAAACTTTATAAACATGAAAACAGAGGAGAGGATCAGCGGGGTTAACTGGATTTTCACATGGCTAGAAAGAAACAGATTTAGACCCTGCTGTACTTGACACAAAGCTTGTGCTTTTCTACAATATACTTGCTAAGCAAGTATATAATCAGCAGAAATGACTGATGGAGAGGACAGATACATACATGTTTTCTAATACAATTGAGCCTAGTGACAATGCTGTGTCATAACAAGGTATTATTCTGTCTCATATAATCAATGGCCTCATAATAATTTTGATAATTCTGTAATATAAGCAGAGAAGATATGATTGATCTCCACTTTATAGATTAAAAAATGTTGATGTTTCTCAGACTGGTGCTCCTTATCCTGTGGCTTTTAACCTTTTATGAGTATTGTAATTACTGAAAGCTTATTCAAATACATATTTTTGTGCCCTCCTTCTAGAAGTCCTAATTCAGATGGTGTGCGATGCAAGCTGGCTGTTGAGACTTTTTTTAGCTCCCAGATGCTGCTGATGCTGCTGATCCACAGAACACACTTGGAGGACCAATGTTTCATATCATTGTTTCTTCTTCTCATCCCACTTTTCGTAGTGCAGCATATGGTATCAACTTGGCATTTTCACATCCAGCACCCATGAGTTCAATTCTGCAGTTACTAGAGAGTATGTTTTGCATGTGACCATTTAAAACTTAACCAATACAAAAATTTACAATCTACTCGTGAGATGCAATTTGTAGGAATCTTGCTGACTCACCAGCACCTGAATCTAAATGAAATTTTGAGAGTCTCTGCTTCTCATCCATGTTTGGACAGCTGATCTAATAAAATGAACTTTTAAATTGTATTTTTTTGGAGGAACAAAATAATTTAATTTGATTCACAGTTGAATGATCTGTCAATCTATATTGGTTGATTATCACTGGAAAAAGATGACTCTTTATGAAAGTGTGATTCAAGAGAAAACCAAAAGCTTAAAGAGTATTTGAAAATTAAGAGTTTCGATGCTCTCAGGACACCTCCCTGCAGCAGGGTTTCCCAACCTTGGGACTGTTGACTTTTTGGGTCAATAGTTCTTTGTTGTGAGGTCTGTCCTGTGCATGCAGAATGTTTAGCAGCATCCCTGGCCCCCATCTACGAGAAGTCAATAACAGCCTTAGTTCTGACAACCAAAAATGTCTCCACAAATTGCTAAATGACCCCTGGGAGGTAAAATTATTCCAGATTGAGAAACACTGGCCTAGACAATATCTACTGCTGCTCATTCTCTTCCTCTTCCTTTCCTGGTTGATTTAGTCCAAGAAGCATTTGATGAGGCTCCATAAGGCACATGACTGTGTGTTAGAGGTGGATGAGGTGAGAGGGAAGTGCGGTGACCCAGAGCAGTACATGCGAGTGTAGGTCAGAAGGGCATCCACACAGGGTTTGGAAAATGAGTCCAGGGTGTCTGAGCCAGTGATGAGTGAGGAGAGATTTTTGTGCAAGGAAAATAGTCTGGGACAGGCTTTCCCAGACTGAGTGGGATGAAGAATATTTCATACACGAGAGTGGCCAACACAGGATGTCAGAAATAAGCAAGGTGAGGAGGGTGTCCATCTAGAAAGGCGGGCAGTATGGGTGCATATGAAGATTGAAGAAAACATCCATATAGTTGGTCAACCTGGCTCTGGTTGTGACAGCCAGAGTGGGATAAGCCTGTGACTCCGTTAGGGAGAAGAAGTAGACAGCAGTGATGGAAAATTGGACACACTCATGGGAACTGATCCCATAAGTAATCACATTAAGGATAATAGAAATCATGTTTTTCACGATTAGAGAAAATAATTACAAACGAAAGGGGTAAAACCAAGTGTTGCATTAGAATTCGAAATTTTGATATGACTCATGACAGGTATATAAGAGGTCTATAATAAGAGGTTTATTGAAAGGAATTGGCTTACGTGATTGTGGGGTCTAACTAGGTAAGTCTAAAATCTGTAGGGTAGGCCATCAGGAAAGGACAGGATGGAATTCTCAAGCACAGGCTGAAGCTACTTTTCAGAAGCAGAACTTTTTCAAGAAAGGCTTAGTTCTACATTTGAGATCTTTTAATTGATTCAATCAGGGAAATTCAATATCTGGGATAATCTGTGTATTACATAAAGTCCATTCGTTGTGGACTTTAATTCCATCTACTAACTATACAGCAACACCAAGACCAGTGTTTTTGGTTTTTAATTTTTCAATTTTTAATTTTTGTGGGTGTACTGGTCTTTGAATAATTGGTTATCATACCTTAGTCCTCTTCATACATCAAAAGATCATCACAACACACATAAACAGGAATGTATACCCTACTTATATCCCCAGAAAGGTCCTGGGAGTGATGATACCTCAGCAGCAAATAGCACAGCTAATGCCCAAATCTAAATTACATTCTATACTGAAGCAAGGGTTTCATGGAGCAATGGATGGATTGAAGTTGAAGGATGGTTAACAACTAATGTCATCAAACTATTATACATTAATATAATATAATAAATATGATATACACACACATTGTGTGAAAGTAGAGGGCTTTAAAATAAAAAAGACCTAGATTCAAATTCTGGCTCCACACTTTCTTTATGTGAGCTTGAGCAAATTCATTAAACTGTTTAGCTTCAGTTTCTTCACTCAAGAAGTGGGAATAGTAACTTTGCAAGACTGATTTGAGGATTAAATACACTAACACACAGCTTATATTAAAGGAATGTTAGCTTGTGGTTACCATCATTATTTTGCCAGAAGGTACGCTGAAAGGTAGAAACCCCTTCTCCTTTAGACAGCCTTGGCAATGTACTGTTAAATTCTTACTCACTTTCTTAGCATTTCTAATCTCTCTGATAACTTTCTGCTTTGGGTTAGCAGTATTTCTGCAGATTGGGTGCAATGCTATGGTAGGCTAGAACTTTAAAAAACTAATACAATCACTCTTTTATAAGATGCCTAGCCAAATGCTTGAGCCGTATTGTGGGTTTAATGAATACTTGATTAATGAATAACTACATGAATAAATAATAACTATAATTAGAATATGAGTGGCTTTAAATGTCTTCAGTCTCACAAATTATCAATGAGGTAGGTTTTTTTTAATAGTTGTCTAACCTTAGTCATCATAGAGGGTTTTTTTCCTAATTTTATTCTCAAACTATAATCTTAGCAAAAAGTATTAGAGGTACCTTGAAGGTGTGAGATACTTTTTGGAAAAACAGTGGTAAATGTAGCCAAAAAAAAAAAAGCTATTCTGGTGAATTCATTCTCTGGTGATTCCATTGCATAAGGGGTTGCTGTACTAAAATGTAAACTCAATGCATAAAGCAGCATTGCATATGCCTACAAACTGCTATTTCCAGGAATGCCCAAATTATTCCCTAGGTTGTTCATCACGCGTACACTGCACTGTAAATTTCATTTCAGGTGTAGTATCATGGCTAATTGAAGTTTATAGATTCTATTGTGACTAACGTATCCGTAATAACAGAGAATGAAGAGCGCATTGTGATAAAGAAACAGCTCATATGCAAATGTCTGGGTGTTTTGGAAGAGTTAAAAGAGTTAAACTAGTTCACTTTTAAGTGCTTTAAAATATACCTGATATCTATAGCACATGTGGTTTTAAACTATCATCTTTTTTCCTGTTAAAAATCTCCCATTTTTCCTCTTGAGAAATTGATGTCAGATCCCTAAGCTTCTCATTCTGTGCCTCAATCCTATTACTTTGTGAGCTGAAAGGAAAGAAGGCAAGAAGGTCATGTCAGAGTGTCCGATGATGATGATAAGTTTTCTGAGTTATTGGACACAGCTAATTTGTACCTCATTGTTCTTGGGGCCACACACTCAACAATGCAGTCTTTCAGAGTGTGCCCTGAAATCACCTCATCAGCGAGATGAGTGGGTTAGCACTGAAATTCTACACTGGTAGGTTTAGTTCAGGCTCCCATCAAACCACTTTTCATTGCCTCAGAAATCCTAATGAGGCTTCTGGACTTAAAAGCAGTGTATCTTTTGCTTCCTAAATGACCACCGTTCTCACTAACTACTACTAAATAGGTTTTAGGGGAAAAAATATCCCTTTTTCTCTCATACAAATAAGAACATCTATAAATAGATGCCCAGTGTCTGACAAGAGAAACGATATCACAGAAATTCTTTTGACCCATTTTCAGCCACTTTACCTCATGTAAACAGTAGTTGTTTATCACCTCATTGACACCCATACACGAAGCTTCGAGATGTTAATTAATATCACCACAGGCATCCCCTAAGCTCTGTGCTTTGCAATTAGTATTGGCTGGGGGCAGAAAAGCAACATCTGCCAGGGAATATTTATTTATTCAATAGGTTTTCTGGAACCCATCACTATAATCCCTTCCCACAAAAGTGAAAACCTCCAATAGCATAAATCATTTGCAGGTTGTGACACTAAATTGAACAATTGCTCGTACTCCCAAAATAGCAGTTGCCTTATTATTGGAATGGGCTTCAGACTCCCTCTTCTCCCACTCCTGATGCATACCTTCTGCCAGAATACTCACAAAACATCAAATCCCTTATAGTTTCAAACCATACATCTAATATGATCCAATTGTGCTTTAGCCTAGCACACCCACCACTTGTCATTGGTCCAAAAGGAGTAGGCATTAATTAGTTTTATAAATAAATAAAATGCCATAAGATGAATATTAGCTAAATGATTCATTTTCCTTCAGTTTATAGATATTTTCTCCCCCCTCTGCAGTCTACTTCAGTAATATTCAGCTATGAATATTTCATATCCTTCTCCAGTTAATTATTTATGTTGATGAAACATGGCACTTACTATGCCCTTCTAGAATTCCAAGTTGAACACAGTTCCCAGCTATTGCACAAAGAGGAAATAGAGCTCATAGAAGGTTTTGGTTTGTGAAAAATGTTTTAGAGGTTTTTTTTAAAAAAAAATTAAATATTTCCCAACCCATTTTATTCCTACAAAGTAATTCCATCTGTTACTACCATTCCTGCTCATTGAATATCACATCATATATATATATTTTTTATTGCATTTTAGGTTTGGGGGTACATGTGAAGAACATGGAAGATTGTTGCATAGGTACACACATGGCAGTGTGATTTGCTGCCTTCCTCCCCATCACCTATATCTGGCATTTCTCCCCATGCTATCCCTCCCCAACTCCCCACCCCCCCACTATCCCTCCCCTTTTTCCCCCCCGACAGACCCCAGTGTGTGATACTCCCTTCCCTGTGTCCATGTGTTCCCATTGTTCAACACCCGCCTTTTTAACAATTTGTAGGCTGGGCATGGTGGCTTACGCCTATAATCCCAACACTTTGGGAGGCTGAAGTGGGAGGATCGCTTGAGACCAGCCTGGGCAACAAAGCAAGACTCTTGTCTCAATTAAAAAAAAAAAAAAAATTGCAACCTCTTACAATAGAGACTACCAGTCAAATTTCAGAAGTCAGGATCATGCTATGGCTACTTTCCAAATTATAATAATGACACAAGACTAAAAAGACTAAACATTGAAGAATCTTTATGTTTTCAGTATTAAACTGTTTTCAGTCAGAATCCCTGGTTATCAGATGTAGTCCTACTGGAAGTAGTCTTCCTAAAATCCTGGACCAGCTTTAGAGAAAGGAATCTGTTTCTTTACTTAGTGAGAGGAGGAAATCTGGGGTAAACAAGTTTAGAAGACTATTGTTTTCATGGCTTTTCTTCTTAGCATATCTATTAACAAATAGCTAAATTGATTTCTGGAGAATTTGAGGCCTCATTTTCTGAAATAATATAAAAAAGAAGAAATGACTAAAAATTAGCTCTAATTTAAAAAGGGGAAAATAAGCTAGAAGCATGAATATTCCATTCACTGTAAACTATTTCCAGACATTATAAGAATTATCGATAGGGCAGATGGCTTGGGTTCTCTCTTTTAGAAGAAGAATGCAAAATTAGGAGGCTAATGTTACTTAGAATAAGAAAAATACACAAGAAAGAATAAATTTTTAAAGTCAACAAATAAACATTCCACAAAAACAACAACAATACAACATTTTATAAATTAATGACCTCCTATGCTTCTTTCATGTTTTTATTTCTTATATTTTTTGGCTACATGCTCTTTGATCACCTTTTTATACAACGATTTGTTAATAGATTGTTTTCCCTCTAACATGAGAAATGAATTTTTTTTTTTATTATTGATCATTTGGAAATGTTTCTTTCAGATTCAAACTTGTTTTGAGTACTTTTGATGTAAATTTTCATGACTGTCATCAGATTTGGGACAAATTCTAATAAATATCATATATACACTTTTTTTTCAAATAAGATATAGATATGCTGTAAGATTTGGAAGATTACTTTCAGGATGAACTTCTGCTTTTTTTTTTTTTTCTTTTGAGATGGAGTCTCACTCTGTCACCCAGGCTGGAGGGCAGTGGCACAATCTTGGCTCATCGCAACTTCTGCCTCCCAGATTCAAGCAATTCTCCTGCCTAATCCTCCCCAGTAGCTGGAATTACAGGCATGCGCCACCACAGCCAGCTAATTTTTTTTATTTTTAGTAGAGACGGGGTTTCACTATATTGGCCAGGCTGATCTCAAACTCCTGATCTCATGATCTGCCTGCCTCAGCCTCCCAAAGTGCTGCGATTACAGTGAGCCACTGCAGCTGGCCTGCTTCAGCTCATTTTAAACTTTGTTTCTCTTCTGTATTCATCAGGGTTCTCCAGAGAGAGAGAACCAACAGAATATATACAGAGAAAGATGAGAGGGGATTTATTAGGAGAATTGGCTCTTGTGATTAGGGAGGCTGAGAAGTCCCAGGACAGGCCAGCTGCAAGCTAGAGACACAGGGAAGCTGGTAGCATGGCTCAGTTCAAGTCCAAAGGACTCAGAAACTGTGAAGCCAGTGGTGTAAGTTCAGTTCAAGGTCAGAGAGCCCAGGGGCCACTTGTGTAAGTCCTAGAGTCCAAAAACCAGAGAGCCTGCAGTTCTGATGTCCAAGGATAACAGAAAAGTGTACCCCAGCTCCAAAAGAGAGAGAAATCACCTTTTTGTTCTATTGAGGCCCCTAGCTGATTGAATAGTGGCTGCCTGCATTGAGGGGACATCTTCCCCCACTCAGTCCACTGACTCACACTTCAATCCCCTCTGGAAATGCCTTCACAGATACACCCAGAAATAATTCTTTACCAGTTCTCCAGGTAATCCTTAATCCAGTAAAGCTGACATTGAAAATTGACCACCACATTTTCTGTTACCCAAATACTTCTGCGGCAGGGTATCTTCTGCTACATTTTGGTGGGTAGGACTATTGCTGTGAGGGCCTGTGAATCACCTAAATACATCCCATAAAATGGTCCTCAACTTAAATTTAATTTAGAAAGATTTCATAAATGTCCATGGTCACTACAATGACACTCCATTGAAAGTAAAAGGCTCTGAAGCTCCACTTCATTATTAGCTTCAGGATAAATGATGATTCCCTTATTATTGCCTGGAAAAGAAAAAATGGGCATTAATATCAACAAAATGAAAACATTTTCCTACGCGCATAACCTTCCGGAGGACAAATATAGGGGGATGCTACTATATTCAATATTAGAAATCAATGCTACACAAATAATGGAAGAAAAAGAATATTTTAGATATATTGTGTCAAGCCATAATTAAGAAACTGATACCACATTTACTACTTTGGTATTTTCAGGTGGCCTGACAATTTATTTAATCAATCTAGGGTTTGCCTAAATTATCTCAATGTTATGATTAGCTTCATAAATGTGAGAAACAGAGCAAATTGAGAAGCAATTTATTTTTGCAAGCAATGAGAATAATGTTTCATCTCATTCTATCTATTTCTGATATAAAGGGAGAGCCAGAGCCTAGAGGAACTCTCCCAGTGTTTTTAAACTTAGTTCCTTTGTACTCTAGATGGAGCACTTCGCCTTCTGCTTTCACTGTTTGTTTCATCAAGACTGAATTAGTAGTCATGGAGGATTTTGAAGAGGCTTTCATTAGAAGGCTTTATTGGTGGTTTTCAAACATAATGAAGAAATTTCAACTATTCCATACAAAATGGCTCCTCCTATCCATGCTGCCATGTTTATGTGTTTTAATGATTGCATTTCCAAAGCACGTTTGATCTTTCGGTTTCTGGTTCATAGCATAAGAAATGAGTGTGTTGCTTAGTTCCTCATTATTTAAGTGGTCCAAGAACATTTCTTTAAAGAGATTGAAAACTACAACCAACAATCGGGATTGAAGTTGGCAAGGCTTGTCATCATTAGCCCACTCAGTGTATGCTTATGCTTGTGGCAATGTTACCGCTGGTAATAATTTAATGTAAAAGCTGAATATTCCAGGAGCAATAGTTTTCAGCAGTTTTGCAATGTTTTCATCCATTTTCTTCCTTTCTTTTAAATTGGATTTAAGTTACCTATAAATTCCCAGTGATAAGGTAATATGGTTTCTTGTTTCCAGACACATTGAACTAAAAAAAAAAATCAGAGCTGAATTATCTTAATGTTTTGAATTAGCAAGCAAACTAGCATTATAAAAACACACAGCTTTTTAAATCCAAAACTATAAAGACTCTATATAAGTAATGACCCATTTTACTGGACAAAAATAAAATATCTTTAAAAAAAAAAGAGAATTCCTACGGCCATACTATAAAGTAACCTAGGATTTATGGGACTTAAAAATAATATTAATGCTTAGACTAAATTTGTCAACTTTTTATGTGTTTTGTGCTGAAAGTGTGATTTATTTCCTAAATATAAAAGTGAGATGGAAACTTTCCCTGGTGCATTTCTTTTGTGATCCAGGGGACAGGCCAGATTCACATGCAGTAAATTACAGGGGTAAGTACTAGGACTCATTCAGCTCAGCTATATAAAATACACCAATACCCTTTTCCAAATGGGACTGAGATGCAGCAAAATAGCCATAATCAGTGCGTTCTGCTCCCCAAAATAAAATAGCCATGAGATTGAAAAAGAAGTTTCTGTCTTCCAGCTTTCAAAGAAGCCAGGTTTGTGCTGAGTGTTTTCTGTAGGCTGTGAATGCATTTATCTGAATTAACTCTTTGGCTGAGGTCAACTAAAATACAACATATTTTAAATAAATTGGTCAATATTAGAAAAGCTGAATGCTTTCTGTGATGCTCAAGGCATTGAAACTCATCCTTTGTGCCCCTTTTCATAACTCCCCCAAGCATTGTCATATCATAATGCTTAATACTCAGTACAGGCATACATCATTTTATTGTGTTTTGATTTATTGTTCTTCACAGATGTTAAACATTTTACAAATTGAAGGTTTGTGACAACCTTGAGTGGGGGAAGTCTATTGGTGCCACTTTTCCAACAGCATGTGCTCAATTAGTGTCTCTGTGATACATTTTGATAATACTAGCAATATTTTAAACTTGTATTATTATATCTGTTATTGTGATCTGTGATCAGTAATCTTTGATGTTACTACTATAATTGTTTTGTGGCACCATGAACAAGGCCCATGTAAGACAGCAAACTTAATCGATAAATGTTGTGTGTGTTCTGATTCCTCCAATGACTTGCTTTTTCCCCATCTTTCTCCCTTTCCTTGGGCCTCCCTTTCTCTGAGACACAACAATGTTGAAAAGAGGTTACTTAATAACCCAACGATGGCCTTTAAGGGTTCAAGTGAAAGGAAGAGTCACACATTTCTCACTTCAAGTCAAAAGCATTTCTATGATTAAGCTTAGCATGTTGAAAGCTGAGATAGGTCAATATCTAGGCCTCTTATATCAGTTAGCCCAGTGTTAAGTTGAAAGTGAAAGTTTTGAAGGAACTTAAAAGTCAATACTTAGATGATAAAATAAAGCAGCCTTATTGTTGATAGGGAGAAAGTTTGAGTGGTCTGGAGAAAAGATCAAACCAGCCACAACATTCTCTTAAGCCAAAGCCTAATCCAGAGCAAGGCCCAAACCTTCTTCAAGTCTGTGAAAGCTGAGAGAGGTGGGGAAATTAGCAGAGGTTGGTTCATGAAGTTCAAGGAAAGAAGCTGTCTCTATAACATAATAGTGCAAAATGAAGTAGCAAGTGCTGGTGTACAAGTTTCAGCAACTTATCCAGAAGATCTGGCTAAGATCATTGAGGAACGTGGCTCACTAAACAGCAGATTTTCAATGTAGATAAAACAATCTTCTACTGGAAGAAGATGCCAGATAGGACTTTCACAGATAAAGAGGAGAAGTCATGCCTGGTTTCAAAGCTTCAGTGGACAGGCTGACTCTATTGTTAAGGACTAGTGCATCTGATGACTTGATGTTGAAGCCAGTGCTCATTTCTATCATTTCAAAAATCCTTAAAACGTTTAGACTATTAAAAATTATACTAAATATACTCTGCCTTTAGTCTGTAAATGAAACAACAAAGCCTGGATGGCAGCGCATCTGCTTACAGCATGGTTTACTGAATATTTTAAGCCCACAGTTGAGACCTACTGCTCGGAAAAAAAAAAAATCCCTTCAAAATATCACTGCTCATTAACAATGCACCTAGTCACCAAAGACCTCTGATGGAAATGTAAAAGAGATTAATGTAGTTTTCATGCCTGCTAATACAACATCCATTCTGCAGCTGATGGATCAAGGAATTATTTCAACTTTTGAGTCTTACTGTTTAAAAAATAAATTTTGTAAAGTGACAGCTGCCATAGACAGTGATTTCTCTGGGCAAAGTAAATTTAAAACCTTTTGGAAAAGATTCACCTTCTAGATACCGTTAAAAGCATTCACGATTCATGGGAGGAGGTAAAAGTACCAACATGAACAGGAGTTTTGAAGAAGTTGATTCCAACCCTCATGGATGACTTTGAGAGATTTGAGACTTCAGTGGAGGAAGCACCTGCAGATGTAGTAGAAATAGCAAGAGAATTAGAATTCAAAGTAGAGCCTTAAAATGTGACTGAATTGTTGCAAACTCATGATAAAATTGAAAGGATGAAGTATTAGTTTTTATGGATGAGCAAAGAAAGTGGTTTCTTGAGCTAGAAACTACTTCTTGTAAAGATGCTTTGAACATTGCTGAAAGGACAACAAAAAATTTAGAATATTACATAAATTTAATTGATAAAGCATCATCAGGATTTCAGAGGGTTGACATCAATTTTGAAAGACATTCTACTGTACGTAAATGCTATAAAGCAGCATTGCAGGCTACATGGACATTTTTTATGAAAGGAAGAGTCAATTGATGCAGCAAACTTTATTGTTGTCTTGTTTTAAGAAATTGCCACCACCACCTCAAACTTCAGCAGCCACCACCCTGACTAGTCAGCAGGCACCAACATCAAGGCAAGGCCCTCCACCAACAAAGACTACTACTTGCTGAAGGCTCAGATGATTGTTAGCAATTTTTAGCTGGAAAGCATTTTTTTATTTTCACTTACACATTGATTTTATTTTCTTTGGATATATACTCAGTAGTGGTATTGCTAGATCATAGGATTGTTCTGTTTTTAATACTTTGGAAAACTTCCAGGCCAGGTACAGTGGCTCACACCCATATTCCCAGCACATTGGGAGGCCAAGGCAGGAGGATTGCTTGACACCAGAAGTTCGAAACCAGCCTGAGTAACAAAGCAAGATACTGTCTTAGAGCATCCACACTGTAATAATAGAACTGAACTGGAAGAAAAAATAACCCATGAACTTGAAGACAGAGCAGGTATATTATTTAACTAATGATGTTTGTGGGGAATAACGAAGATACTGAGTCTTCTCATGCCCATGTGGCCCAGCAAAGAACACCAGCAGAAGAATCGCCTTGTTCTTCTAGCTCTGTAATTGCAGACACCATTCAAAAGCCAGGTTAAAGCCAAAGACCCTACAGCAACTTAAATGTCTGTTATCAGCCACTCTGCCCACACATATCCTCAGACCCATTAGGAGAGTCATTTGGGTTCCAGCGCTGGTCTGCTGAGATCCCCCTCCCATTATCAATTGGCATCTGCCTTAAGAGGCAGCAAGAAAGCATTTTTTAATTGAGGAATATACATATATATATAATTTTTAGACAATGTGCCACTGCACACTTAATAGACTACAGTATAACGTAAACATGACTTTTATATGCTCTGGGAAACTAAAAACTTGTGCAGCTTCTTTCATTGAGATACTTGCTGTATCTCCAAGTTATGCCTGTATTGTAATTGCCCTTTTACCTGTCTGTCTTGCACGGGTCCTATCATAGAGCTCATCAAAGGCAGATGATATGTCTTGTTTATCTTTATTTCACCAGTGCAAGGCCTGTGGAAGGCACTCATTAAATATTTATTGAATGGGTGATGGATAAAGAACAGATGGATGAATAAAACCATCCAGAGATAGTCTAGGTTTCAAAACCAACTATTAGTCATCTTTTTATAGATATAGCTGCACATATATTTAAACAATGACAAACAACCCCCAAAGTGCTTAAACGACTGCATCTAAAACAAACAGAAAAATTCTGAAGTTTCTACTGCCAGAAAAGATCACTTTGAGAAAAGGCAATACAAAACAATAGCTCTAAATTCTACTACAAATAACAACTAGGTAAATTCTACTATAACCCACCACAGTTCTGATTCTCTCATCCACCAGTGTATTATCAATTTTTCTCATACATTTGTTTTTCACAACTTTTATATACTTATTTACTAATGGGAAAACTGAGGCAACAGAAAGGTTCTATAACCTTTCTAAGGTCACAGAGTAAGTGGAAGAGCTAGGGCTTGGATTCAGACACTATGACAAGATTTATGTGCTTAATCACTAGAGGATATTATTCTCTTTAAGTTGAGAGACTAAAAACAGAAATACCAAATTTGACTCACAGAGTATTTTGTGGGTGGGAGCCTGAATTACTGAAAATAAAAGAAAAGTTATTTTAGAAAAGAAAAAAGCATCAGTTTCAATTATTTCCATTCACCGAAAAATGAACTTGTTGAAATACTGGGATATCACTTGGTATTACTTTATAGCAATACATGAAATAGATTTGTCCAGCAGAAGTTACAGATTGTAATTGCTGTGCAAATAGAGGACATTTTAGGCCAAGGATGACAAATAAGTTCCAACATTTGTGCCAATGTGGTAACTTCTAGAGATGATTGCTAAAGACTAATCTGGAGAAAACCCACAGTCAATTAGCACTGCCTGCTGTGAACACACGAAACCTGCTGCTGGATAAGCACTAGCCACATGCTCTCCTTCTCTCAGGAGTATTGTGGGGATATATTCCTAGCACGCTGGTTCTTAAATCATATTGTACATCAGAATAGCCCATGGAGCTTTCATAAAACACATGTGACAGGGAAAGGCAAGTGATAGAAGCATCTGGTAGAACACAGCTGAAAACAAAAAGAAATCTTCCATGTCTTCATGAATTAGGTAATTACCTTGTCTCAGTCCATTTGTGCTGCTTTAACAAAATACCCAAGACTGGGTAATTCATAAAAACAGAAATGTATTTGTCACAGTTCTCAAAGCCAGGTTCAAGATCAGGGCACCAGCAGGTTTGGTGTCTGATTGGGCCCATTCCTTCCGTGGTGTTTTCTCTCAGCAGCATCCTCACATGGTCAAAGAGGGAAGGGCAGAAAGGGGTGAATGCAGTGTGAAGCCTTTCATGTAAGGCAGTAATCCCATACAGGAGGGAAGGGCCCCAAGGACTTTATCACCGTACTTCAGCCCACATCTTAATACTAGCACATTGGTAATTAAGTTTCAAAATATGAATTTAGGGAGACACATTTAGACCGTAGCACACCTCTGGAGTAAAGACTGAAAAATATTTATAATTGAAGTCATATATGTCTGTGCAATTAAATATTTTACCTACTTCAAGCAACAATGCAGTGTGCAATTTGATAGAAACAAATACCGGGAGTGTAATACATGTTGTACATAAGAATTTAATTCTTAGAGGATATTATTTTAATATGTAAATTATTAGCAAATAGAAAGTAAAATCAAGATGGGAAGAAGCAGAACAGGATATATGATCCTTTACGGTGTCCAGTGATGTTCTCAGAAATCTTTCTGAAGTCCAGTTGTTTAGCCGCAGTTGAAGGGATAAAACAACGTGGTGGAAAGAGTAAACTCTATTTTACATTTCCATTTCAAATGGCAAAAACTCAATATTTTCCCTAGTGAAACATTATGAATGAAAGCTCTTTCAATAACAACAGAAGCACTGAAAGAATTTTAGTTACATGAAAGATGCTTTTGAGAATAAGAAAAGAGAATACTGAAGACTCTTGAAAGTTACTTTTCCTTTAGCATGCCACCAAAATAACAGATTTCTGAAATATTAGCATGTGAAGGGTAATCTCTGAGACCTTTTGCCACCTCCTAAAATGAAGAAAGGTTGCATACATTTTTTTGCTTGCTGCTATGAATAATAAGAAGCCATGGGATTCCTTGTAGCAGTCCTGGAATAATTATGAAATAGCTGATTAAGTTCAAAGTTAGTATGGAAATCTGTTCCCTTAAAAGTCTTTCATAATCTATCTCTGGAGAGAGATAATTCTATCAAATTTGAATTAATCCATAGACAATGCCAAGACTATTGCCCACCATTATGCATCTGTATATGGGAAATGAATACTGCATGGATTCTCAGATTCCCCATCAAAATAACTCAGGGCCAGATTACAGAAGGGATTAATTGTAAACAGTAAGAGTTACAGCAACCACCTCAAGAAAGGGATTAATCAGCGGCAAACACAAAACTTGACCTAATAATAATAGCCTAATCACAGATAATTCTTTGGAGAGGACATTTTTTTTTTAATGCAGGTCACACAATGATCCTTTTATAGATCCAATAAAACATTTTAAAAATTACCTTATCTTGTGTCATTATAAAGTATAATCGGGTCCTGTATTATCATCACTACTGAAGCCAATAGTAAAATTAATTGTTCTTCATTTCAAGTAAAAAATAGGCTTTTGTTCAGGCAACCTAAATTAAAGCATTCTAAAAGTTCCCGTTTTGAATAGTTAAGCACATTGTTAGTCATGAGAGTGTAAGCACTCCTTCACTTTCTCCTTTGTTCATGGCCAATTTCTTCTTTGAGTTTGGAATCCGTATGTGTACCGTATACTCAACCAAAGCTGCACAACATAAATGGGGTTTTCTGTGCTTTAGGATACAGTGTTGAAAGGCTATGAAAAACTGATAATAAAATAGATTTACACTTTATATGAATAACTGAATTAAGTGGATACAGTTAATGGGCATGAAAATATAGTTAAATAAAATGAGTAAGATCTAGTATTTGATTGTACAACAGGGTGACTATAGTTAACAGTAATTTATTGTATACTTTTAAATAACTAAAATAGTGGAATTATAATATTTTTTCTAACACAAGGAAATGATAAATGTTTGAGGTGATGAATACTCAATTACCCTGATTTGATTATTACATTATATGCCTGTATCAAAACATCACGTGCACCCCATAAATATATAAACTTTAAATTATTATGTACCCATAATAATTTAAAGCAAACTATTGTTATAAAATTGAATTAAAATTTTTTACTTGTTTTTACATTGTGATAAAATATCCATAAAATTCACCAATGTAATCATTTTTAAGTATACATTTCAATAGCGTTAAGTACATTCTGACAATAGCAGAGCCAATTTCCAAAACTATTTTCATCTTGTTAAACTGAAACTCTGTATCCATTAAACAACACCGCATTCTCCTCCCCTCCTAGTCCCTGGTAGTAACCATTCTACTTTCTGTCTCTATGGATTTGCCTATTCTAGGTACCTCATATAAGTGAAATAATACAGTATGTGTCTTTTTTTGTGACTGGCTTATTTCACTTAGCATAATGGCCTCAAAATTCATCCATCTTGTGCCATATGTCAGAACTGCCTTCCATTTTGAGGCAGAATAATATTTCATTGCATGTATATACCACATTTCATTTATTTATTCATGAAGGAACACTTGAGTTGCTTCCTCCTTTTGGCTATTATAAATAATGTAGTTATGAACATGAGTGTAAAAATACTTCTTTGAGACCCTATTCGCAATTCTTTTGTATGTATATCCAGAAGTGGAAATGCTGGATCATATATGGTTGTTCCATTTTAATGACTTGAGGAATATCCACATCCTTTTCCACAGCGGCTGCACCATTTTACATTTCTACCAAGAATAAGATTACACGAGTTTCCAGTTTCACCACCTCATCACCAACACTTGTTATTTTCTGTTTTTTAAAAACTATGAATTAAGATTTTAACTAGCAACCTTAAATCTAAAGTTTCTAAATTAGGAAATCTCCAATTATAATTTTTCAGATAGTGTATCTAATATACTTGTTGGAGTGAAATCAGAGCTTTTTTCTTTCTAGAGAAGGTTGTTAAGGGTGAAGGTAAAAAGAATAAAACTTTTCTAACAATGTGGATAACAGGCACACCCTACCAGCCTCCCGTCGACCCCACAAATACCTAATATAATGCTTTTCACAAAGTATGTACTTGGAGAATATTTCTTTTAAATAAAGGAGATAAAGAGTTTCAACTCATAGTTTTAAAATTCAAAGTGAATTTCAAGATTCTTCAAGGCAAAGGACATACACTTTTAGGTTGTTATTCTACCTTCATTGAAATAATGAATATTACCTCATTTGCTCATTGTGGGGATTAAATAAATGATCCATTTAATGCCCCTAGAACTGCCCATTATAAATGTAAGAAGTGTTAACTACGAGAAATTTTATCATTATTTGTATATTATAAAAATTAATCGATAAGCAAGTATTATTAAATGCCTAACAATGTCCTTAGCAGTATCTTAAGCATGGTGTTGAACATTGTTAAAATAACAATAGCAACCACTGCCCTAACAAAATAGAAATATATTTTTATCTGAAAAGGAAAACAGATAAGCCCAAGACATGTAAAATATAATGCAGGACAGGACTAAAATCCCTCCTTTTGAAAGTACCTTTCTTTAGCATCCTGATTTTGTAGAATTCTTGCTCTCTTAATACTTTTTCCTCATTTTTCCGCACCTCCCCATTCAGAGATGGTTTTGGTCTGAGTCCTCTAGTCCTTTTTTACATGTTCTCTCTCTTGGTGATTTTATCTACTCCCATTTCACCATCTCGAGGATGATCACTTCCTGGATCACATCATCTTTCTCAATATAGCTGATTCAATTACCTGATGAACAATGAACTAGCAGTGCCATTTTGAAAGCAGATCTAAAACTCAAGTGTCTTTTAATTGTTGTATTGCTGCTGCTTAATAAAATGCTGTAAAATCCTTTTATTATTCTCCCTTACCTGCAGAACAAAACCTGGAAACCTTGGTCGGTGACTTTACTTTTTAAAGTTTCTTTGAAATTTCAAAATCTTTTCAGTTTTATCTTTCTTACATATAAGCTAATAAAAGCAAGCTATATGTAATTGTCCTTAAAGAACAGGCCAATTTTTCCTTATGCCCTGAATTGTATTATTTCATTTCTGAATTCCTCTTTTCTTCATCTCCACCTGTTGAAACCCTATTCAGACACCAAGATCCATCTGAAACTCAGCTTCCTACACCCCAACCTGAAGGAATGCCTCTCCTTTCTGAGCTGCATAGTTCCCAGTGTATGATATACATATATTTTGAGGTGTCTTGTTTCTAGCTATATGCAAATATGCACTACACTGCCAGTCCCTGACAATGACTTCTTTGTCTTTGATTCTCCAAAACAAATGAATAAATAAATAGCTGAATGATTAACTGAATAAAAGAATAAAAGTAAATGTATATGTTTTAAAGAAAAATTAATTTTGTTGTAGCATGGATACAGAAGAATCCACATTCAGGAAATCACCGTGAAGACTGTTGCATCATTACAAACGTAAAATTCAAGCTGGAACTGCCATAGCAGGGTGGATAAGTAAGTGATTTTTTTTACTTAAAAGATTTTTACGTAAAAGACTTTTTTTTTACTGTAATGTTGACATCTCACATGATACTTTTATTATATTCAACTATCTTTGTACATTTCATTTCAAAAATTACCTATGTGATGGATGTCTTAGTCTGCTCAAGCTGCCATAACAAATTACCATAAACTGAGAGGTTTAACTAACAGAAACAGATTTTCCCACAGTTCTGGAGACTGGGAAATCCAAGGCTGAGGTCCTGCAGGGTTTCATTCCTGATAAGGGCTCTCTTTCTGGCCTAAAGACCACCGCCTTCTTACATTCTCTCATGGCAGGAGAGAGAGAAAAGGAAGCAAGCTTTCTGATGTCTCTTCTTAAAATGTCACTAATTCTATCATGAAGGCCCCATTCATGACCTCATGTAACTCTAATTATTCCACAAAGCCTCACCTTCAAATATCATCATATTGAGAATTAGTGCTTCCACATATGAATTGGGGGAGGGGAGCAGGCAGAACACAATTTAGTCCATAGCAGTTGAATAAGTGAGGAGATATTTTACCTTTCTAACACAGAGGCATTTAGCCTGAGAATTCCAGAACAAGTTACTCCATTTTTCTATTCAAATTTCTATGACTTCATTTGTACATCTATAGGAATAACATGTATATATGTGTGTATATGTATATGTATGTATACATACATGTATATATGTATCTATATATATATGTGTGTGTGTGTATATATGTATGTATATATATACACACACACATATATACATGTGTGAGATGGAGTCTCACTCTGTTGACCAGGCTGAAATGCAGTGGTGCAATCTTGGGTCACTGCAACCTCCACCTCCTGGATTCAAGCAATTTTCCTGCCTCAGCCTCCCAAGTAGCTGGGATTACAGGCACATACCACCACACTCAGCTAATAGAGACAGGTTTCGCCATCTTGGCCAGGCTGATCTCAAACTCCTGACCTCAGGTGAGCTGCCTGCCTCAGCCTCCCAAAAGGCTGGGATTACAAGTGTAAGCCACCACACCCAGCCCAAAATTTAAATTCTTACCTAAGGACAGAAGCAGGTTTATTATGAAGCTAAAGATACTTTTGCTAGATGTCCCTTCAATTTCATGGGTTACTAGAAGGAGTATTAGAAATGTGATAACATGGTCTGTTTTTATGAATGTTACAAAAATGAGACTTTTGAGAAATTCTTTTACTTAAAGATAGCCCCTAAAATATATATGTTTGAAGTGTCAAATCACCTGGATGAACCTCTGCTTGAGAAGTACCAAATAACTACAAAAAATAGATTCAGAGGAACTAAACATCAAAAGATGTTCTGAGATGGCAAAACTATATTGTGAGCTTACCAATACCAAACACCCAGAAGAGACTGCTCTCACATAGACCCCTCAGAGCTCCACCTAGGTCATCTGATCCCAAGCACTGTGGATGCTGTGTTCTGACATTTTATTTAGTCCCTAAGGATGTATTTCCTCACTGATACTCACTTGAATCTGGTTTCCTAATTAGTGCCCTGCTTCTAAATCCCAGTCCTTGGTTTCCTCATTTATAAAATAAGAATGGAGACAATATCTATTTCATGGTGTTATTATAGACATAAAGTGATATAATGTACATATAAATGCTTTGTAAGGTATTTATTCTATACCCATTTAAGTCCCTCCATAAGCCTGTCCCATAAGAATTTTCTAGTCCTATATTCCATTAGACCCTCTTGTGTATGATATGTTCTAGCCAAACTTGGCTACTCTTCCATCTCTGAACCAATTTGCAATTTTTGTTAGATCAGTAACCATAGCAGAATAATATGCTCTGTAAGGGTTACTTCAAACAAAAAACACCTCGGGATTAGATTATGTTGCCTACTTGTTATTTTAAAATCTTAAGTAACAGAAAATGGTTTTGCTTTCTGAATAGTTAACATCATTTTTAAAATCTTTTACAAGATACCAATTTATTTAATGAAGCTAGCAAAACCAGAACACAAAAATATGTCAAAGTCTTATTAAAAACAAGTGAAAAATGTTTGTTAGGTTAAATTTACTTTTTGTGTTACTACAACAATAACAAAAATACCAATACCATTGAATACAATTTGGTGATTTACTTAAATCATGTTCCTCAAAATTTGGTGTGCATCACATGTGTTAGAATCATGAGAGCAAGGGCAGAGGGTTACTTCCAAATATTCAAACTCAGCCTCCCCCAGACTGACTGAATCAGAATTTCTTAGAGTGTTGCCATAGAATCTGCATTTTAGTATTTCTTTTCAGATGATTTTTATGCAAATCAAAATAAAAAATACTGCATTGACATTTTATTTTTCAGTCTTCTGAAGACTGAAAGTTAACAGCAGGGTTAGGGTGGGCTGGGGTGGGCCAAGGTCATGGGCAGTAGCAGCTCAGGAAGCCTCAACACTGTCATCCTCACAGAGGTTTGGATGAAGTACCTTTTCAATAAGCTCTTCTGAAACAGTTACGTGGTAATGAAACTTTTCAAGGTTATTTCCTTGAGAATACGGCTAGGGCAGCTTCTTGCGTCTCTCCAGGCAGAATATTCTGATATTATTATTTATCTTTATCTTGTCTTCTGAAAACAATTTGAGCTATCTTACAAAATTCATAGTCTATATTAGTTTAAGAAGTAGATGAGAAAATAAGCCCAGGAAAATAAACCTATGGAAGTGTGTGTGTGTGTGTGTGTGTGTGTGAAAGAGAGACAGAGAAGAATGAGACAGGAAAGGTAACTTTGAGATTAATACATACTTTTAAAAATAGGAGTTATTTGTATTTTAGTTTTAAATTCATCCTAAACCTTCACTCTGTAGGGTTTCACAATAAAAAAATGAGTATGTCTTTTAATTTGACAAAATGCAAACATATATCTCTACTAGTGGAGAAGGTAGTGAAAAGCTTCTCTTGAGAAAAGTGAATGGACAAATAAAGATTTCTCATTTCAGACAAAAGAAAATAACCTAGGAATAGAGCCGAAAAAAGAAGATTCCAAGGAGAGAGATGGGAAATAATGCCAAGAGGCAAACACATAAAAAAGATTTACAGATCTGACTAATTAAACATTTAAAAGCTTTATTTGTCAAAAACATCATAAACAACACAAATTTTTTAGAGAGAGGACAGGTCGAAACAGTCTAACTGCATTTACTGTGTACGTGGGAATTTGCTGAGCTAGGGCTGTCTTTGGCTGACGAAGGTTAAGGATCCAGTTCAGGGTTATCCAGCTATTAATTGGTAGAGCCAAGATGGGAGCTGACATTTCTTAGCTCCATTGTACATGCTCCTAACCATCATTTCCTGCTTTTTAGATGTACTTGGGATGTATGTATTTCATTCTCTTTTAAAGTCTTATTATTTCTATTCTGTATTATTCTATAGCTTTTGCTTTGTTTTTATAGTCAATATATGATTCAGTAGCTCAATGATTTTGTCGATATTCCATTGTTTATGGAATAAATAAATGAAGATTCGAACTGGTGACTTTGGTAAATAGACTTTTTTGATGTTTCAAAGCTATATTAATATTCTTACTTCATGAGGGTTTTTTTGTATATTCTCTAGGATTTTTAGTCAATCAAAGAATAGTTTTGGAAACAATTATGTTCCCCTTTTTCCAAGAATTAAGCTTCTTTTTTGTATCCTATTTCTTAATGTCCCCACCAGAACTTTATAACAATGTTAAGTCACATAGGAGATTTTTAATACCTTGTTTAGTCCATTAATAAAAATGCTGCTAATATTTTTCTGTTAAAAATGTGCCAATGGTATTATATTTTTTCTGTTAAAAATGCCGCATTAAAATAATTATTCTGTGTCATTTTGAGCATGCATCCTTTTATTCTTGGTTTTATGATTTTTTAAAATAGGAATAGCTGAATTTCATTGACTGCATTTCATCTTGTGGATTTTTCCCTCTTTTTGTGGGGGGGTGTTATTGAAGTAAATACTGAAGTAAATGTTTACATCATTAGATGTCTTGATGTTGACCATTTCTTGCATTTCTGCTTGCTGCAAACACTAAATGGTTGTGATGGACAATGTCAGTGCAGTATTTTTTACTTTGGTTTTAAGACTCACAACAATCCCAAGAGGTAAGAAACCAGCCCAGGAAGGTTAAATGACTTGCCTAAGGCCACATTGCTCATAAGTGACAGAGCTGGAACTTGAAACCACAACTGTCTGATTCCAAAATTTGTGCTCTTATTCATTCCCAACCTTTTTCTGCAGGCATTTTTTTGACATTAGCACAGGGTCTGGTATCTGAGCACTTAATACTTGCTAGCTAACACATTCACCACCTGCAGCCCAAAAAAAGTGCTCCAAAAATTTGTGCTCTTACTGATTCACAACCTTTTGCTGCAACTATTTTTTTAATAGGGATAGAGGAGTGGGAAGTTGAGGGAGTCGTGTCTAAAAACCTCAGTGGTCTCTCTAGAAGCCATTGGCTGTGGAACAGGAAAGTAGCCTTAAGGAATGGGTGCCAATTTGGAATATGTGCTGTGGGGGATGGAGAAAAGTTGGCCAGTGTCACTGACCACATTCGTGAATGCCATGGACTGCATGCCAATGGTGAAGCACCATGCACTTGCAGTGTACTTAGACCCCAGTGTCAGATTTAGCTCAGCTTAAGAGTTTACTTAGCTCAGGATAAGGCAACTGAGCCAGAATGGATGAGTATTCTTGGCTGAGCTCCCTCAGGTTCTTAGAGACCTGCTGGTTCTCACAGATCCTCTGAAGACCCTGAACAGGTCTGAGCAGACCAAAAGCTCTGAATAGTACCCACTGCCAAATGCTGTTGCATATGCCTTCCTGGTATGCAAGGCTCAGGGCTACTTAACCAGACCCTTCAGGTAACAGGATGCATATTCATACCAACAATAAATATTTCCAACTTATATTTTCAGTTTCCTTACACCTCAGCGTCACTGCCCGTATGCACCCAGTTGCTTGGGTCCAAGTTTTCCTGTACATGAACTCTACTATTCCAAGGACACACAAAAGTAGTGGCTAAGAATTATACCAATGACCCACAGGAATAGCAACAAACTGAAAACTTCACATTCTTCTACCAAAATATCTACCAAAATGTCAACTATAAAGGAATAGAATTGAAGAGTTGTGAATAAATGCGTTGCATAAGAAAGAGAAAGAATGTGAATGCTTAAAAGACCATAAAAGTCTCAAACAGGACTTTAACACGAGTGACTTGATACCAGCATGTGAATCTGAAAACTGAAAACACAGATACAGAGCTTAGCACAGGGTCCGGTACCTGAGCACTTAATACCTGCTGGCTAATACATTCACCACCTGCGGCAGCAGCAATTGTCCATATAATCTCACCCCCTCCTGAATCAGATAACGAGATGCCTCTGGTCAATGTTCTTCCCTCCCTGTGTGCCTGGAGCCAATCCTCTCCCTCACGTAGTCAGTCAGCCCCTATGGCTCATCATGTGCGTCGACTTCCTTCTCTGCATGACCCCTCTCCTTTGGGCTTACAAACTTTTGCTAGACTCTTCATCAGTGAACAAATACATAAGGCAAGCAAGCAACAAAATATTTCCTTGGCACGTTCTCTAGTCATAATCTGTTTTCTCCTACCCATTACAGCCAAGTCACTTGAAACAGCTGGGCAAGTATGCATCACAGTATCTATTTTCTTAACTTTTATTTCCTTTGAACCCAATCTTCCTTGTGCTGTCACCACTCCACTACAGTTGTCCCATTAACTACAAAGATCACAGTTAGCTGGCCTACTAACACTACAAAGGTTAGTTTGGCAGCTGGCTGGTTACCAAATTAGTTGTCTGCACTTGTTACCGGACCTGCCTTTTCTGTGGCATTTGTGACGCCCCTTTGAGATGTTCTGTTCCTCTGCTGTACTTCCAGTCTGGCTTTCCTCTTCTCTCTTAACTGCGTCCCACCCCCCACTTTTTTTTTTTTTTTTTTTTTTTTTTTTTTTTGCAACCATTAGGCCACTTCTTCTCTACATAGCCCTTAAATGTTACACTGGTCCAGCCCTTAGCTCACATCTTTTCTCACTTTTCATGTACTTCCTGTGTGATGTCACCTACACACACATCATCAAACCACTGAACAGGAAAGTGCCCAAATTTTGTCCAGATGGATTTTCTTAATGGCCAAGCAATGTTTGCAGCTATCAATGCACATTTGCTCATGGATGTCTATGGTACCTCAGTATCCCAAGCATCCTTCCTGAATGTGCTTCCCTTCTTCAAGCCGCCCTTGCTGCATGACACACCATCACTTACAAAGAGCCCCACCCCAAGTAACTTCTACTCATTCATTCCTCAGATCTCAGCTCCAGTGTCACTTCCTCAATAAAGCCTTCCCTGACCACAAGTCTGGCTCAAATTCCTTATGCTCTCATTTTAAAAAAATAGAAATGAAAATGTTTCTTTCTTCAATGGCAATTTACATCAAATGGAGTGATTATTTAATTAAAAATCTCCTCAAGTTATAAAATTGAGGATAAAAATCAGGTGTATTTTCACTAAACATTGTAGTCCAGTGACTTAACATGGTGATCAGCATATTTCAGCAGCTGCATATGCAATGAATAAAAGATTTAACCCAAAGATCCAAGAGTTATCCTAGACTCAAGCTTCACACTCACTCCTGATACTCTATTAGCTACAAAGTCCTACTGATTGCCTGCCCTAAATATTACTCAATACCTTTCTTCTCTTTCCTATTTTCTTTTCAAACATTTTTTCTTAAGTTCGTATTGTTTTGCGTCATCAATAGCTCCTTCATAATATAATAGTGTTGCATTTAATTCCATGGATTCTACATCTCGGATGCTGGCTTTTATTGTTATTACCATTTCTACCCCTGGTGTTGCCATCTCCAGAATAACCTCAACAGGACACTGGAAACTGAGATGCAAACCCCAGAATATGCCAGTAGTGGACCTGAACGTTCTTCAAAGGCTGCCCATAGCCTGAGAATGAGCTTGTGTGTTGAGGGCCATGAAGAATCTGGCCCGTGCTTACTTCTCTAGACTGCTCTTGCTGCACTTTTCGGGGTTATGCATCTGTTTCTCAGCAGTATGGTACTACGTGAATCTTGAAACCTACATTTCAGCATTATGGAATTACCTGAATCTTACCAAATAGCCCATGCATTTAATATTTAGATACTATTTGTATTATCTCTCTCTGGAATGACTATCTCATGTCTGTCCATTTGGTAATGTACAACTTAAGTTTTAAAATTAGCTCAGGCATCTTCTCCTTGAAGCTTTCTGCTTCGAGGAGAAATGTGGTGGTGAAATGTGACATTATTCCTCTCTACTCAAACCATTACCACACTGACAACTACTGTCTTGAGATGATTTGTTGACTTGGATACACCCTTTACCAGCAGTGAATTCCTTGAGATCAGAAATATATATGTATATATTCAGTTGTCCAGATTCTGAAACTATCTCATAAATAGCACTCAATAAATTGTTACTAAATAAATGAATTATTGAATGAATAACTATTTCAAGTTTTACTAGGGAAATTATCTATATTATATACAAGGCATTTCTACACTTGTAACAGAAAGAGTAGATGACCACCTATTTAGGTTGGTGAACAGATTACCTACTTTTCATGTAAGGACCGGGATGCAACCAGATCATGTGCACTTTTTAAAGTTTCATTTGTTTTTCTCCTCTTTATATTCTCATTTTTCTTTTATTAAGAAAAAATAAGCAGCATTTCTCTCTCACACTGCATGTCTTTATTTTCATTTACTGTGTCACTCCTTCCTAGTTTGTCACTGTTGTTTTCCGTAGAGACACCTCCCTGTCTGTCTCTGAGAAAGATAATGCAGCCTTCCATTCTTCCACATGGGCCTTTCCCAAATATGTTCATCAACTTAGTCAAGTGACTAGTTGTGGGTAACACAGAGTATCTCTGTAGGTGAATGCTTACGTGGGTAACACAGAGTATCTCCAGGTGAATGCTTAGTGGGTAACACAGAGAATCTCTGTAGGTGAATGCTTAGTTGAGTAACAGAGTATCTCCAGGTGAATGCTTAGTGGGTAACACAGAGAATCTCTGTAGGTGAATGCTTAGGTGAGTAACACAGAGTATCTCCAGGTGAATGCATAGTGTTAGAGTCGCAGAAGAGAAGAAACAAATTCACTTGAAAGTTGATTATGTCATATCAAATATCCCCATAAAAATTTACCCACTCCACAAGCACATTTTTTTCTCACATATTACATTTAATTCTCCTATTTCCTTCAATTAAAATATTGTAATACATTTTTATATTGCTTAAGTATTTTGGGTGGTGATAAAGTTTTAATGTATATTTATAATATTTTATGTCAAATTTATAACACTGTAAGTACGTTCTCTATTTCAATAGCCTCTCTATAAAACTATTGTCAAGTCAGATAAATGCCTGTAAAGCTGAGGTGAGACAACTTTAACTCTCTGCTTTCAAACTGTAGTAAGTTCTTTTAAATATTGTTTTAAAGGTTAGACTGCACTAAGGAATATAGTCTCTAACTGTGACAGTTTTTAACATTGCAGTGTTACTAAAGAAACTTTAATGAAAAACACTATCTTTGCAACAATAACAATATAAAGATACACAGATTTGAGGGTCTATTAAACCTATCATAAGAAAATAATATATAGGTAAATAAATAGGTAAAGTAGTTTGTCCCCATAGAATCTGTCTTCTAATTCAAAAGGATTATCATGAGTTTCTCTTTGGACAACCTAGGAGGACTTATTTCTTTTACTTTTCTGTTTTTGAAACAGAGCAATAACATGCTAAAAATTAGTGAGGGAATTATGAAATTATACTGCTTTTATATATTCATAATTTTATTTGGAGCTATCTATTTCATTGATGTGTACCATTTAAATAGAGGTCTGCTTTAAAAATCATTTAACAGAAAGCAACATTCTGATTGCACCAGTGGGATAAAACACAACCTTTCCATTTTGTCATGTTGGCAATAGCTGATATACCAGAAACAGAACCATCTTCCCTCTCCATATAAAAGCTTACCTGAATGAAAACAAAGTAATAGCAAGGAAATAAGCCCCTTGAGTGTGAACTTAGAAATCTAACCTATGAAGTGATAACACTCAGAATTATTTTATGTCCCTGATTTTCATCAATTTTCACTGCTCTTTCTCTTTCTTGCTTGCTTTTCAACAATGCTTTGCAGATTGAAGCAGTACATTAATGATTCCATTTGTCAGTCTCTATTGTTGCTAATCCTTGTTATTCATTTTCATCTTTTCTGAGTTTTCAGTGCATTATTTTCATCTTGTTATGTTGTTATATTTATTGATGTGCTGCTTTCAATGTTCCACCAAATGTTTCTTTTTATTTTCATTTTATTCACTTGATTTCTTTCTTATGAAATTGGACTTTTTAAATTTAGAAGCTCTATACAGATTTCAAGGCTCTTACTTGAACATAGCTCACAAACAGGAACTCCTTTAAGGAGATAAGATGAAACGATAACTATGTGATCTATGAAATAAAATAGGCAGCAGCAGATACTTAACTATTCTGAGCTTCAATTTTCTTACCTTTAAAATATAGACAATAATATCTATATTACAGTCTTATTTTGAGAATTAAAATTTCAGAATGTCAGCTGCCTCACATACAAAAAATGGCAGCACTATTTTATTATTATTATATCTACTATTTTATTGCAGTAGTAATGAAAAGATTCTATGTGGATCCAAATGTTAAAGGTAAAACCTGAAGGAAAGCAAAGGAGAATATTTTCAGAACCTTGGATGGAAAATACAAGAAGCACTCACTTACAAGACAAGACCAATGTATTAGACTTAATTAAAATTAAAAGCTTTTATTCATAAAACATTAGGAGACTGAAAGCATAGGGCTTATGCCCACAGCATATTAATATAACATAATATAAACTTTTAAAATTATTAAGAACTAATAGACACTAATAGAAAGATTGGCAAAAGACTTCATAAAGAGAAGATACAAATGGTGAATAAGCATGCAACAAAATGACCAACTTTATTAGCCATCAAGAAAATGCAAATTAAAGCCACAATGGGATACCATACCTACCAACCAGAATGACTTGAATTAAAAGACTGAGAGCAATAAGTGTTAAGTATGATGAGCAACTGAAATTCCCACACTGCTTATAGGAGTATAAAATAGTCCAATCACTTTGGAAAACTGGTAGTGTCTATTAAAATTGAACATATGTATCTCCAATGATCCAGCAGCCTCTCTCCTATATGGGAACTAAAAGATTTGTACGAGAATGTTCAAAGTTATGTTATTTACAATATCTGAATGCTAGAAAATTCTACATACTGAACAGTACTTGAATTAGGCAAAATAAGGTGTCATATATTTATACAATGAAATGCTATTCAGAAATGAGAATGAATGAATTACTGCTGCATACCACATACAAAGAGTCTTCAAAACATTCATAGAGAATGCATATTATGAAAAAACTATGCATGGATTTCAAAAATTTGTTGCACTAAAATGAACTCACAATAACTTGTTATAACAGAGCTGAACTGAGTCTAGTTTGAGACACTAAGAAGGATAATCTATCAGTTTAAAATAACTCCTATCAGAGCAACATAAATTTTGCTAAAATCAAAGCAAGAACAAACATCAAATTTATGGTGATGCTAGAGTAGAGGAATGGTAAAATTATTAATGCTTTATGAAAAGTTTAGGGGGACAATGGCCCAAATAAATCCATCATGTAAATGAATAACTCATTTTAAGAAGGGATGAGCTGAGGTTGAAGGTAAAGTACAAGCAGTAGTCAATACACATCAATTTGCAAGAATTAAATTAATCTTGTCCATATCCAAATTGAAAAGGACTGACAATTAATAGCAGAACTAATAGCCCAAATGATAAACATCTCAATTGGTTCAGCTTACACAATTCTGACTTGTGAAAAATTAAAGCTGAGCAAACTTTCCACTTGGTGAATGCCAAAACTGTTGATCCCAGATCATCTGCAGATAAGAGCAGAGCTTTCAATGGAAATTTTAAACTAGTTAAATCCAGATCCTGAAGAATTTCTTCAAAGAATTGTATGAGTAGAAGAAACATGGGTTTACCAGTACAATCCTGAAGACAAAGCACAATCAAAGCAGTGGCTACCAAGAGGTGGGAGTGGCCCAGCCAAAGTAAAAGTGGACAAGTCAAGAGCAAAGGTCATGTCAATAATTTTTGGGAAGATCAAGGCATTTTGTTTGTTGACATTCTGGAAGGCTAAAAAGTGATAAGATCTGCTTACTATGAGAGTGATTGGAGAAAGCTAGCCAAATCTTTAGCAGAAAAATGCCCAGGAATCTTTACCAGAGAGTCCTTCTCTCCCACAACAACACTTTTGCTCTTTTTTCTCATCAAACAAGGGCAATTTTGTGAGAGTTTGGATGGAAAATCACTAGGCTACCTTATACTCTAGATTTGGCTCCTTCTGACTTCTTTTTGTTTTCTAAACTTAAAACAGTCTTTAAAATGCGCTCACTTTTTTTCAGTTAGTCAAGTAAAAAAAAAGACTGCACTGACATGTTTAAATTCCCAAGACACTCGGTTATTTAATGACAAACTAAACTGCTGATATCATCACTTACAAAAGTATCTTGAACTAGATGGAGTTTCTGTTGAAAAACAAAGTTTATATGTTTATTTTTATCTCTTAATTCAATTTTTCATGAACTGTTTGACATCCTCTTTATAACATTGAGCAGAGTAAGCCAGCTACAAAAGCATACAAACTGTATTGTTCCTTTCACAAAAAGTTCAAAATAAGCAAAACTAAGCTATAATATTTGATATTTAAAGTTATGATGGTAGCCATCTTTAGGTTGGAAGGAAATGTTGATTTGAATGAACATGGGGATTCAGGTGTTAAGAACATTCTATTGCTTGATGAGGATATTGTTACCCAAGTATATTCACTTTGTGATAGTTCTAATGAATACTCAAGATTTGTGCACTTTTCTACATTGTTGCTCTTTTTCAATAATAAGTTTATCCCCCAAAATTATTGCATTATTTAGGAAAAACTGTATGTTTCTGTTTGTCAAGGAGGTTGATTCATCAAGATTTCATCCCCAAAAGAATTGTATTTTGACAGGAGTAAGAACAAGCTCAATTTTGGAACTGAAAATGGAAATTAAATCTGCTATCTTTTTTAAAAATAAATATTCCATTTTTTCGTTTTATCAAACTCCCCAAGTCTCCAAAGAGAGGGCTACACGTCCAGATAACAAAATCCCAACCCTAAAAAAGACATGAATTTTTATCAACTAATAACCTTTATAAGCACTTTGTAAGCAGCATCTAATTTCTTCAAAAACATAAAAAATTTGATGCATTTACTGAACATTGAATCAGTCATATTGGGTCTATGTAGAAATCTTTATTTTTACATCATTCTTTTAGAGAAGCCTCTTATCAGTTTCACTGACTTGTGCTTTAGTGTTATAAAGTCTGCCTTAATGAAGCAGTTTATAAGGAACACATAAGAATAACCGTTTAGGTTAGTGGCAATGGCAAAAACCACGATTACTTTTGTACCTACCCAAATTTAAAAACCTCTACTGGGTGTGCTGATGTTGATGTTGAGGATATTGCTTGTTAATTTGTTCAGGGTCCCCATAAAATGTCTCTGTGATAGAAATTAATTAGAAAAATTAGTCCCAGGAAATCATTTAATCCCCCTGAAAGCCCAACGTGTTTTCTTCAATGTAAATTAGATGACTACTTAAATTTCCCTTTTCTTGGACTACCAGGATAAGCAGAGTAAAAAGAATTTATTTCCTTTGCATTTTAGTTTCTAAACTGTTCACTACTTTTTATTTTAAGTTATGTTTTTCTGTTTCTAATTTCATGTTTATTTTATTGTTTATATTTTCTATAAGTTGCCTCCAAGGTGGAAACAAGAAGATAAAAAACTTATTTTCAAACAAATAAATATATAAATGTTTTTGTTATTTGTATTTGTTGCAAAAAACAAACAAAAAACTGTTGTATTGGCTGGGCATGGTGGCTCACACCTGTAATCCTAGCACTTTCAGAGACCGAGGTGGGTGGGTTGCCTACTCTCAGGAGTTCAAGACCAGCCTGGGCAACAGGGTGAAAGCCCATCTCTACTAAAATACAAAAAAATTAGCTGGGCATGGTGGTGTTCACCTGTAGTTCTAGCTGCTTGGGAGGCTGAGGCAGGTAAATTGCTTGAACTCAGGAGGTGGAGGTTGCAGTGAACCAAGATTATGCCACTGCACTCCAGCCTGGGTGACAGAGCAAGACTCCATCTCTAAAAAAAAAAAAAAGGTTATATTTAATAGAAAGTACTCTGTAAAAGATACCCACATCAACAACAATAGACAGTTAATATCAAATAAACCAAACAGACAATAAAAGCTGTTAGTTTAGAAAATGAAGACCTCACAAGTGCAATGAAGTTGGTGAAGAAATTTGACCTGGGATCTCAAGGATTTCTATAAAGCAGATAAGCAAGAAATATTTAATATTACACTGAATGGATTTATTTTGCAAGAGACAGTTACACCTTAAATGTTAACCACAATTATTAAATGAAATATATGAAATACTCTGTTTTATGTTGACAAAATGTAAGTTGAAATGAAACATTTAGGAAACAGCTTAGCACTACCATAACTAGATAAATTTAAGTAAATGCTAGCTACTATGAAAATTGTGACAATTACAGCTATTATTATAATCAGTAACTTGATGGGAGAAGTATTTGTAGTTAAGATAAACATCCTATTGCAACTAAAATCACTCTTGCATGGACAGTTCCTGTCCCACCAGTGACTTAGCACAGGATGAAAGTACATTTGTCTTTGTCTTTTCCAGCTGCACTAAATCAGAATAGATAACTGGAAAATTGTTCAAGACAACTGAGCTACAGAGGAAAAAACAGTAAATAAGTTTGAATCAAATAAGTGACGCTTAAAATCCAGTGACCTGGGACAAGTAAATCATTTAAAATGAGACTATTAATTGTCTTTGGGTTTTGTAGAATAATTGCATATGATCATATAGATGAAAGTGCTAGTAAATGAGTAAGAATTTCACTGGCCAATTGTTATTTTCAAACAAATAAATAGTTAGATCCCAAAAAGTCCTTTCCAAGACTAAGTAAATAAAACTGCTGCATATATGAAGAGGCTAATAAAACAGTCCCTGGCAAGACAGAACCTTTTCTGCTGAGTTCAATCTTCCAAAAATCAATAACAATAGGCACGCCACTTGAACTTCGATAATTTATTACTTGACTCTTCTTGGTTTCTTTGACCTTTTTGCTTATCCCAGGTTTTGGCTCTCAGATTATGGACTTCACCTGCTGACTGCTTGAGGAAGGCTGGCATAGGCCTTTGTTTTTATTCACTCAACAAACATTTATTGTTTAGTATATGTCAGGCACTGTTTTAGACTCTGAGTTTATAGCAAAGAACAAAACAAACTCCTTTTCACTTAGAGTGCACATTCCAAGGGAGGTGATTTTAATGATGAAAATATTTTGTGCACACAATGCTAAGGATGATTACAATAATAAAGCAATTGAAGAGATATGAATAAATAGCACAACAATATTTGAATACAATTAGATTTGAAATAAGTAGATTCCTTATAGTTGGATGTGGAGGAATCATTGAAGGCTATTTCAGTAGATGTGAAAAATTCCATCATAATGAAGTGTGGCAGATTATATCTTCTAAGGATGGCTGCATCAATATATATTTTATTCTTCATGAACTTCATTGTTTTGAAACAGGGTCTCACTTTGTTGCCTGGGCTGGAGTGCAGTGGCACAATCACAACTCACTGCAGTCTTAACCTCAAAGGTTCAATTAATTCTCCACTTCAGCTTCCCATGTAGCTGGGACTACAGACACATGCCACCACAACCAGTTAATTTTTGTATTTTTTATAGAGGTGGGGTTTCACCGTGTTGCCCAGGCTAGTCTTTAACTCCTGGGCTCAAATGATATGCCCAACTTGGTCTCCCAAACTGCTGAGATTACAGGCATTGTCCACCACACCTGACCCCATGTATTTTTTTTTTAATTTTTTATTTCCATAGGTTATTGGGGGAACAGGTAGTGTTTGGTTACATGAGTAAGTTTTTTAGCGATTATTTGTGAGATTTTGGTGCACCCATCACCTGAGCAGTATACACTACACCCAATTTGTAGTCTTTTATCTCTCACTCTCCTCCCACTCCTCCCCTGAGTCCCCAAAGTCCATTGTGTCATTCTTGTGCCTTTGTATCCTCATAGCTTAGCTCCCACTTATGAGTGAGAACACATAATGTTTGGTTTTCCATTCCTGAGTTACTTCACTTAGAATCATAGTCTCCAATCTCATCCAGGTAGCTGCAAATGCCATTAATTCATTCCTTTTTATGGCTGACTAGTATTCCATCATATACCACAGTTTCTTAATCCAGTCATTGACTGATGGGCATTTAGGCTGGTTCCACATTTTTGCAATTACGAGTTGTGCTGCTGTAAACATGTGTGTGCAAGTATCTTTGCTGTATAATGACTTCTTCTCCTCTGGGTAGAAAATCCCACCCAGTAGTGGGATTGCTGGATCAAATGATAGTTCTACTTTTAGTTCTTTAAGGAATCTCCACACTGTTTTCCATAGTGGTTGTATTAGCTTACATTCCCACCAGCAGTGTAGAAGTGTTCCCCTGTTTACCGCATCCATATCAACATCTTTTATTTTTTGATTTTTTTATTATAGGCCCCATACCCATATATTTCTTATAGTGAAATTGATCCTCAAATCTGGAAGGATCTGTGTAACTGTCTTAATCAAAATATTGTGATGAAAGGGATGCTATCAGCTTTCCAATAATGATAGGGAACAAAAGGCCAAAAAGCAACCTTCATCCCCCAATTCGCGGCCCATTCTCCGCACACACAAACATATGACCTGAAGTCTTATTCAGTCACTCCCTTGAGGATTTGTTGTTAAAGCTGATTTGGATCACCCTTGCATTGGTTTTGTTAAGCCCCACGGGTAGCTTTGCTGAGTAACTGTAGCCTTGGTCATCACATATTGGCACAACTTAAGACCACTCAGCATCAGGAGAATCATATAATCGGTCAGATTGAAAAAAGGTTGTGTTTGTAAGAATTGTGTTTGGAAGCTGCTGTTGATGGCATCAGGGATAGCAAAGTAGTCAAGGCTTTCCATGTTTGCCTTAGTTTTTGTTTTTGTTTTTGTTTTTGTTTCATTTTTATAGCATGTCAACGGAGATGACAACTTCAGCCTCAGTTTAGATTGTCAAATGCAGCTGTGACTTAACTCAGGAAGCAGTACTGGATCTAGAAGACAGAGTGAGTTTATCATTTCCTTTCCCCTATACCTCTGGGATCTAAGTTGTTCCCTCCCTGGTTGCTGAATTTTTTTCTCTCTTTCTACTACCATAAAATTAATGCATCCAATCCCAGAGTACTTACAACTTTATCTTTTCTCCAATTATCTTCTATTCATATGTATAATTATTTTCCTGATCATTACCTGGGAAGTTGTTGAAATGGTATAATCCCTTTCTAAGCATAACCTCATTCGCATGTTCATTGAGGTGTGTAGACCAGAAGGAGGTGAGGGGAGTAGAGTCAGAAGTCTTCCCGACCTCAACAACACCCCACATGTATAAACCCCCTTCAGCTTGAGATGAACAAGTACTTATTGGCAGGAATCACAGATCTAGGATGCAGTTGTTGCTTCTGTGTCAGACACAGAACCTCAGAGCCTGATGGTGATATACCGCCATATTTTGATGTGATGACAGATAGAGGTGGAGAGGCAGTAATTTCAGCATTGCAGGAGGTGGTGAGTGAAGTAGTCGGAAGTCTTCCCAAGCTCAACAATACCCAAACTTTATAAATAGTAGGGGATATGTGATGTCTATGCAATACTTTGGCTATTGTCCCATTAGTGATAACCTTTGTGACAAAAAGAACATCACTGTCAGATCGCAGAAGGTGCAAAAAGAAAAAAACATAAGACACAGATTGGTTTCAATGGCCCAAGTGTTACAGACTAGACCACAATACCATAACCTGAAGAAGTGTCAAAAGTACTGAGCCATCATTGATAAAGAACTTTAAGGAAGTGAGGAAAATCCAAGGTAATCAATCTGCCAAGAGAAGATGGGATCACCAATCCCTGCAATGTTTCCTCCTTCATGTTGGGGACAAACAAATATTTATTGGCAGGAATCACAGATCTAGAATGCAATGGTTGCTTCTGTATCAGACACAGAACCTCAGAGCCCCATGGTGATATATTGCCATATTTTGATGTGATGACAGATCCAGGTGCAGAGGCAGCAATTTTAGCATTGCAGGTGTGAGCAGCAGCTTGGCTTCAGTCAGTGAATAGGCCCTTCCTGTAGGCATTTATGTTAAGTAATGTGAGGTCACATGGGCCATGTGAGTGACCCAGAGCACTACAGCAGCAGCCACAATTTGTTTCCAGGTTGTGGCTCTAAGGAGGAGTGTCTTTACTCTGCCCATTTGTGGTCTTTCAAGTGACGATCCAAATGGCTAGACCAGCACAAGCATTGGTAAAAATATAAGAACGTATCAGCCTGAGCTATGAAAGCAACCTTTAGTTTTGCCCACTGAGTGGCATCACCACACTTATTTTCAGTTCTGTGTAGCTGGGGCTGAGGCTAAACAGCCACAGCAATCCCAGTAAACATAAGATTAAGTTTCGGCTTCGTTGAACCATCACTGAACCAGGCCCCGGAACTGAGGGGAACTTCTGTGAATTGGGGGCCCACTGAATCGGTAACTTTGCTTCTGGCAGCAGAGGGTGAGATAAGTTTTCCCTAAAGGAGTAGCTGCCACCCTTCATTAAAAAAAAAGATGAAGCTGGATCCAGGTTAGTTGATTCCATGAACACACTGTTTTCATTTGACAAGTAAGACTATTTAGACAGGCATATACCACCTAAGACATTTAAAGAATCCAATAAGGTGTTGGGCCTTCTTTTTGGTAATAGTGGAGCCAAAAAGTCAGCAGTTTTTGATCGACTGTGGGAGGAATTGAGCATTGTATTAATAAATCCACTCACATAGTCCTAAGAAACTGTACTTGGAATGCAGTTCCAAAATTGTGCTGGGATTTGTTAACCACCTCTGCTGGCTAAGGTATGATGGCATCACAGCCAGGCCAATTGAGACAGAAGCTTCTGATTTGCCAATCACCAGGACATCACCTATATAGGGAAAAATCTGGATATTGGAGGAGTGAGGCACTCATGCTGAATGCTGACTACCCCACCAGTTGCAAATGTCAGGGTACTTTGTCATTCTAGCATTTCGTAAAGCCCTAAAGCACGTAATATCTTTGATACTTTATGAACACTTGTAGCACATGTTATATATTTTTGTAACAAAATATGTTGAGTTGACCCAGAGGGCTTCACTCAAAAAGTCACTTTAATGGGGTTTTTTGTTGTTGTTTTTTCAACTGTACATTTTGCTCAAACACCATCATTTAAATTCAGGCACTTTCCACCCCTCCCCCCATGGGAACACATATCAAGGAGTTTAACGACTATAGGGACAGCTAACAGGAGATAGTGTCACTTCCTCACAAGGAGCCTGGGGAATGCAGAAGGATAGTGGAGACTGGCCTGCAGGGATGGCTGGGGTACACAAGGAAGCATTTTTTCTCACCTGGCTTCTGGCCTGAAGGTCAATGCCACATCCTCCCCTGTGCATCTCCAGCATCTGAGTCCTGCCAAAAACAGAGGCTCTTTCTTCTTGTATCCTCACATTTCACTGCAGCCTCTACCTGAAATATTCAGCAGCATTCTGCCACCCTTGCACCCAGCATCCTCTATCCACACAGAGCTCCCCAGGGGTTGATGTGGATATCTGCATCCAATATCACCATAAAAGTTTGAGTAACCTCCCTCTCTGAAGTTCTCTAGCACATTGATTTTTATTAAAGCAGCTGAGGATGTGGTAGGGGGCAAGCAAAGGCATCAGGGGCTGCTGGAGAAAGAACCACTTAGTGCCAATAACCAAGGCTTTGCATTTGCTATCGGTTTTGAGCAGCTGACTTCTCAGTTTCAACAACAACAACAAAAAATACTTCAGATGTTTAAAGGTAACAAAGCTCTATAACTTTGTTGCTGATGCCATGAGGGATCCTCTAGGAGCCTTAATACCTTTTGGCTGAGGACCTACCTGAGGCTTGCTGCCCCCATTGCCATCATAACATCCCTTTATTCTCTTATTTAGTGGAGAATGAACCTAAACACCATTCAGGAGACTGGTTTCAATCTTACCTTTCATATGAACCCTCTAAACACCCATTAATAGGCAGAACAGTGGGAAGATGCTTATTCCCACCACCCTACCACTGGGGCAAGAACATTCACTACCAGATCCTAGGGAGTGAGTTTCTCATAACCCCTAACCCAGCCTGTAGAAAACCTCATCCTTTCTATTCCAGAAATCTATGCCTCTGTTGGCACACCATATTCATTGCCAAAACTCAAAAAAACTGTACGAAGTCTAGTCTTGTTTCCCTACTTTTAAATAACAAGTTATATTCTGTTTCAAGATTTGCAATGCTGGAAAAGACAAAGACTCTTGGATCAGAGACAAAGGTCTGTATTATTCATGATAAAAACAAGAGCCAGGACAACAGATTGATTTGCATCAGTTTCCCAGAGGCAAACAAAATCCATCATTATGGATTCCAGCACTTACAATGGGTTGTGTTACAGGAAATACAAAAGCAAAATAACTGAATTAAATAATGGACTAGAAGGGCTCAACAGCAGATTTGAGCAGACAGAAGAATCAGTGAACTTGAAGAAAGGTCAATTGAGATTATCCAGTCTAGAAATCGCAAGTAAAGAACAAAGAAAAAGAACAGAGCCTTGGAGACATGTGAGATACCATTAAGCAAATCAATGTCCAAATAAATTGGTGACCTAAAAGGAGAGGAGATAATAGATGGAGCAGAAAATATTTGAAGAAATTGTGACTGAGAACTTCCCCAAATTGAGGGAAAATATTAATCAAACATTAATCAAACTTCAAGTAAAATAAGCTCAGAGGGATCCATAACTAAAAATATTATGGTCAAACTGTCAAAGGACAAAGAGAAAGATCTTGAAAGCACCAAGACAAATGTGACTTACAATAGAGAAGATATCCAAAATAAGATTAACATCTGACTTCTTATCAGAAACTGTGGATGCCAGAAGGCAATGGATGCCATTTTCAAGATGCAGAAAGAAACAATCCACCAAAACTGTTGACTAAAACTACCCATCAAAAATGTAAGATATAAAGATGATCCCAGATGAAAACTGAATGAATTGGTTAATAGCAGACTTATTCTACAAGAAATACTAAAAAGAGTCCTTCAGATTGAAATGAAAGACCACTAAACATAACTGAAATCCACATGAAAAAATAGAGAACACTGGTAAAGACAATTGCAAGGTTAAATATTAAGGAAAGAATAACTGTATCTCTGTTTGTAACTAATTTTTCTTTCTATTTTATCTAAAAGATAACATCATAAAACATAGTTATAATATTGTTGATAAACTTAAAATGTTAAAAGATGTAATTTGTATGTTTTATAAGAGTAACAGAACAAAGGCAAGATAGGAAAGAATAATATCGTAGATGAGTTTCATATACTATTGAAATTAAATTCACATTAATTTGAAATACATTATTTTAAAATTTTAAGGTTAATGAGAACTTCAGGGTCACAACTAAAACAGCACTCAAAAGGCTGGGCATGGAGGCTTACACCTGTAATCCCAACACTTTAGGAGGCTGAGGAAGGTGGATTGCCTGAGCTTAAGAGTTCACAACCAGCCTGGGCAACACAATGAAACCCCATCTCTACTAAGATACAAAAAAAAAATTAGCTGGGCATGGCAGCGTGCACCTGTATTCCCAGCTACTCAGGAGGCTGAGGCAGGAGAATTGCTTGAACCTGGGAGGCAGAGGTTGCAGTGAGCTGAGATCATGCCACTGCACTCCAGCCTGGGCAACAGAGTGAGACTCCATCTAAAAAATAAAAAAAAAAACACACACACACACACACTAAAAATCTATAGTAAGTGACAGAGCAAGACTGTCTAAACACAAGCCCCCCCCCCCCCCCCACACACACACTCAAAAATATAGTAAAAGAACAAGAACGTGGTACATTTTAATCAAAATAGGACTAACAAAAATACCTATTTAACAACAACAAAAAAAGAAATTAATAGGTAAATAGAGTAACAAAATTACATAAGACATGTAGAAAACAAATACTAAATGCCAGATGTAAATTCTACCTTATAAGATATTCATTACAAACTGGTAATCAAACATTCTAATCAAAAGGCAGAAACTAACAGAATAGATTATTTGAATGACCCAATTACGTGTCACCTATAAAGATATACTTTAGATTCAAAGACACAAATAGGTTGAAAGTAAAGGATGAAAAAAGTATGATGCAAGTGGTAATCAAAACAAATAAACAAACAAATAAAAACTGAAAGGGCTTTAGTAGTATAAGACAAAATAGACTTTAACACAAAAATTGTTACTAGAGACAAAGAAGGACATTTTATAATTATAAAAATGTCAAGCAAAAAGACACAATTAAAAATATATATGCACCAAAGAGTTCCAAAATACACAATGCAAAACAGAATTGAAGAAAAAAATAGACAAATCAACATTAGAGTTGGAAACTTCAATACTCTAATTTCAATAATGGACAGAACAACAAGGCAGAAGAGCAACAAAGAAATGGGAAGGTTTGAAAACACTAGAAATCAATTAGACTTAACAGACATGTACAGAAAACGTCTCTCAACAACAGCAGAGAACACATTCTTTTCAAATGCACATGAATTATTCTCCAGGATAAGCCATGTTAGGCCGGAAAACAAGTCTCAATACATTTAAAAGGATGAAGTCATGTGAAGTGTATTCTCTGCTAACAATGAAATGGAACTAGAAATCACTAATAAGAGAAAATTTGAGAAATTAACAAATACATAAAAATAAATAACACACTCCTAAATAATCAGTGGATCAAAGTGAAAATCACAAAGACAGTTATCAAATATTTTGAAATAAATGGAAATGAATACTAAATGTTATGGAATATATACCAAAACTCATGAGGTGCAGATAAAGCAGCACTTAGAGGGAAATGCATACTATTAAACCCCAATAATTTAAAAAGAAATAAAATCCCAAAACAATAACCCAACTTACACCCTAAGAAACTGGAAAGAAACGAGCAAATATAATTCAAAGCAGAAAATACACCTTTAATAGAAACATCCAGATACACGCATTGGGACTAATCAAGAAAACAACTAGACCAACTGAGAACAGAGAAAAGCAGGGCAGGATGACAGCCCACCCAGGTGTCACACAGAGCCAGGAGAACCTCCCCTGTCCAGGGAAGTAGTGAGTGAATGTGCAACCCGAGAAATCCATGCTTCTTCCATGGATCTTTGCAACCCTCAGGTCAAGAGATCCCCTTGTGAACCCACTCCACCAGGGCCTTCAGTGTGACCTACAGAGCTACATGGAGTCTTGGCAGAGCAGCCACTCAGGCACTGTGAAGACCTAGGAGCCTTAGATACATTGGCTTTCTGGGCTTCCCAGAAAAAGCTGCTGCAACTTCAGCAAAGCAAGAGGTTAGACCCCCATACAAACCCCCAGGAAAGGAGCTGAATCCAGAGGGCTGAGCAGCAACAGTCTGCAGGCCCTGCTTTTATGGTGTCTCACAGGATAACTGGCTTGGGACTCACAGGATAACTGGCTTGGGACTCACAGGACAACTGGCTTGGGACTCACAGGACAACTGGCTAGCCGCAGGTAGCAGCATTGTACCTCCCTTAGATGGAGCTCCTGGGGGAGGGGTGGGGAACCATCTTTGCTGTTTGGGCGACTTAGCTGTTTCGGCCTTTGGGCTGAAGACAACCAGAGGCTGAAGTGGATCCCCCAGCACTGAACATCGTCCCCAATCTTGTTTCTTCTCACTGGGTGGGACCTCCCAACTGAGGACTCCAGCTAGCACTGCCAGTGTTTTCCAGCCAACAGAGGTTTCAAGCCTCCCTACAACAGAAAGAAGAAATTGTGAGGCAGGCCCCCATCTTTGCTGTTTGGGCAGCTTAGCCATTCTGCCCCTTAGGCTTTGGAGAGTCCATGATAACCAGGGGTTGGAGTGAATCCCCAGAACAACACAACTGCTCTGCAAAAACGTGGTCAGACTGCATTTTTATGCAGGTTTTCCAATTCCATTCCTCCTCACTGGGCAGGACCTCTCAACTGGGCTCTCCAGCCACTTCCTACAGGTGTGTTCGGTCTGGCAACAGACCAGTACCTCCCTGGGATGGAGCTTACAGAGCGAGGCGGCAGGCCGCCACTTTTGCTGTTTTGCAGCCTTCATTGTTGATACCTTCAGATGCTGGAAAATTCGTGGTGACTAGGGACTAGGGTGGATTCCCCAGTATACTGCAGCAGCCCTACAGAAAAGTGGTGCCCATTCCCATATCTCCTCACCAGGCAGGTCCCACAGGCCTAGGTCTCCAGCCACCCCCGCCAGAGCTATTGAGCCAGCAGCAGCTCTGCAACTCCCTGGACAGGGGCAACTGAAAGCTTTTCTGCCACTGCCTGTGCATGGGAACTGCCCTTGCTATCCCCAGGCTAACAACGACCCTAAGTGCCTTATTGACACTTCCAACAAGCTGCAGTCAACCCAAGGAGAGGAGGCCAGTCCATCTCCCATGGATCCCACCCCCATCCCCCACTCATCACCAGACAGGAAACCCCCAGCTTGGCCCCACAGCATAGACCTTCCATTCTGGGCTGATTGCACTGAGCAATTGTTAACCTGCATCTCTTTGGGGTGGAACCCCCAGGAAACAAGCAAAACACCCCTGGCCACAGCCAGTGCTAAAGTTCCTTCTCTGCTGCCTCCAAGTTGAGGAAGGAATATAAACACACATGCACACCTATGTTCACTGCAGCACTACTCACAATAGCAAAGACATGGAATCAACCTAAATGCCCGTCGATAGTAGTCTATGTATAGAAAATGAGGTCCATATATACCATAGAATACTATGCAGCCATAAAAAGAAAGATATCATGTCATTTGCAGAAACATGGATGGAGCTGGAGGCTATCATCCTTAGTAAACTAACACGGGAACAGAAAACCAAATACCACATATTCTCACCTGTAAGTGGGAGCTACATGATGAGAGCTCATGAACACAAAGAGGGAAACAGCAAACATTAGGGTCTACTGGAGGGTGGAGGGTGGGAGGAGGGAGAGGATCAGGAAAAATAACTAATGAGTACTAGGCTTGATGCCTGGGAGATAAAATAATCTGTACAACAAACCTCCATGACATGAGTTTACCTGTATAACAAACCTTAACATATACCCCTGAACCTAAAATAAAAGGCAAAAAAAAAAAAAAATCCAAAGCAAGCAGAAAAAATATAATAGATATAAATGAAATAAAAAATTTAAAATAATAGAGAAAATACATGATAAAAAATTTGGTTCTTTGAAAAGATCAGAAAAATTACCAAACAGACCGCTTACAAAAAAGAGAGAGAAGACTCAAATCACCTGAATCAGGAATAAAAGGGGACATAGCAATATCTACCCTATAGAAATGAAAAGAATTATAAAGGAATACAACAAAAAAGTGTTTGCCAACAAATTAGATAACTAGACAAAAGAACAGAATTCTAGAAAAACGTAATCTACCAAAACTAACTCATGGTAAAATACGAAATCTGAATAGACTGCCTACAAAGAAAATCCCCAGGTTCAAATGGCTTCACTGGTGAATTCTAAAACACATTTAAAGAATAATTAGCAATTTGTCTAAAATTCTTCCAAAAAATGAAAGAGGAAAAAAAAACTTCTCAGTGTATCTATGAGACCAGCTTTACACTGAGGTCAAAACTAGCAAAAACATCACAAGAAAAGAAAATTACAGACAATTTTCCTTAAGAATAAAGATCAAATATCCTTAACAAAATAGTTGTAAATCAGGTACATAGAAGCAGGATTATGCACCATGATCAAGTGTGATTTACACCAGGAATCCAAGGTTATTTAAACATCTGAAAATCAATGCAATATACTGCATTAATAGAATAAAGGAAAGACAAAAACCATATGATCATCTCAACAGATAAAGAAAAGACATTTGGCAAATCCACACTTTTATTATTAAAACCCCTCAATAAATTGAGAATCGAAAAAAACTGCTTTTAGATGCTAAACAGTTCCCATGAAAAATCCACAATTAACATCATATTTATTAGTTTAAGACTGAATGCTTTCCCCTTAAATTAGGAACAAAACAAGTGTATCCACTTCTACCACTTCTGCTCATCATTGTACTACAGGTTTCACTCAACACAATCAGGAAAGAAAGGAAAATAAAAGACATCCAGACTGGAAAGGAAAGAGTAAAAATATTTCTATCTTAAGATATAAGTTTGAATATGGAAAATTCTAAGGAATACACAAACACACACACACAACCTATTAGAACTAATAAATCAGTTTAGCAATGTTGCAAGATGTTAATATAAGATCAAAATACAAAATTCAAATGAAGTTTTGCAAAACAGCAATGAGCAATCCCAAAATGAAATTAATGGGACAATTCCATTTATGACAGTAAAAACAATAAAATTATTAGGAATAAATTTAACAAAATAAGGGCAAGATATGTACACTGATAAAGACAAAATACTCTTGAAAAATATAGAGAAGACTTAATAAATGGAAAGACGCACTATGCTCACAGGCTGGAAAACAGTGATGTTAAAATGGTAGTACTCTCTGCGTTGATCTACAGGGTCAGTACAGTCTCAAACGTCCAGACGCCTTTCTGCAGAAATTTAAAAACCTGCACTAAAATTCATGAAAAATAAAACCTCCATCAACAGCCAATGAGACTTGAAAATATGAAATTCTTCCAGAATTCCTAATTTGAACAAAAAAGCAAAGAAGTAAATTAGATCAGAGACAACTTGAAACTTTTAGATTAATACATTATAAAGTATAGTTGTTCCTAGAAGATGGAGGATGATAGAGTGGGAAGGAAAATACACAAACTAGTTTGACTTGCGGAAGTTGGTATAGGAGACTAGATACCTAGTCAAAACCACCTATCCCAAGTTATTTCTCCTCATAATGCCTGACATTTTTACCAGCACCTCCCTTTCCCCAATGCCTGAACCTGAAACTGCATTAGTTAATTGGCTCCAAGAGTACCTCAAAAAATTTTGAGAATATTTTTCATATCTTAAACCATAGCTCTGTAATTTACTAACTATACTCTTTGAGCAAGGTCTTTAAAGAATTTAAGCTCCAATGTTCTTCTCCATAAAATAATATTTGGTAGAGATGTGAGGTAATAGAACTAGTAAGCCTAACCCAGTTCCAGACAAATTGTAATTTCAATGAGTTTTGTCTGCCTTAAGTGTGTATTTGCTTTCAGTCATTCACACCTTATTGTGAATTAATTTCATCAGATGCTTTCTTTTCTAATGTCTATCTTTACTGAATAAATAAGAGTTTGAGTGTGTGAGGGGGAAGCTTAATATGCCCAGAACAGCAAGGTATCAGTATCAGTATCTATGCCTCAAGGGTAGAGGAGAGTTGCCCACAGAGATAAGGAGTTAGGCAGAATGGAGTTTTAGGGCAGCAATGGGAAATTACACTATTTTTGACCTTTGAGACTAGAAATGGAGAGCAAATACATCCCTTCTATTCTCTCCCCACTTAAAATCCTCCTGCAATCAGAATATAATATTTGGACATATCATAGGTATCATTCTTCAGATATATTATGAATTATACAACTTTTTCTGAGCAATTTGATAATGACTTATCATCTGAAATATTCTTTTGATAGAAAACAAAAGCATTCCTTCTTACAAATATCTGTTTCCTTAATGAAGTTTTGATGCATAACCTGTTTGTAATTGGAGACCGTAATTAAAATAGCAACTGATTAATATCTGTAATCTCCAATGCTGATACCATTCAGTGATATTCTCTGCCTTGCACACTAAGAGATTAATTCTGCTTTGAAAGAATGCATATCTTCTATTGATCACTTTTGAGATTAGTTTTGACTTAGATTCTCTAGAACTCATTTCTAAACCATGAAGATATTTGGTTACGTTTAATGACTTCCATCTGTTTTTGAAATTATTGACTCTGCCTTCAGAATCTGAGTGCTAGAACAAGTGGTCCAAATGTGACCACTAATGTGGCTTCAGGAATATTCTATAAAATTAAGACAAATAAATTCACCACTCCTCGTTTTTCCTAAGGCCAAAACTGAAGAAAAAAGAGTAAGCCAGTTCCATGTCTTTATAGCTGCTTTATTTCTAGGGAGAAACTTTACTCCTTACATTGTCCGCCAACATGTTGAGAATAAGAGTTTAATCTTTCGGGCCCACTCTCCATTCTCTCCATCACATATGATAGGGTATTATATGAAATCATCAGTATCTGACAACTCATTTCAATTTAGAGATGACTTCCTTGACATTCCTCCCTGTGTAAGGCTTTCCACTTTGCTCCTTCTATGTTTCTGTCAAGAATCCATTTATATGAAGAATCTTTGACAGTGTTCATGTAATGTTACAAATTCATTTGGTAATGGCACAAATTTCATGGAGAAACTACCAGAAAAAACAAGCAAAGTGCAATCATTTAGTGTCATTGCAGTTATAAGACCCAAGGAGTGTAAGGAGGAAAGATAATCATCACGTCAAGCTCATCGGAACACTGAGTGAGGCTCCTTGAGACTCTGCAGAGCAAGAATACAATAATGGGTCAAGGTCATGGTCAATGAAAACATTCTCTTCCCCTGGGGATGACTGAACATGACATAAATTGGACATGCTATTTTTTCAAATATTAAATGAACTTGAAGAAACTTGGGTATTTTCATTGTTTCCTTAAGCACCGAAAACTATGGAAAACGGAAATATCAGAGATTAGTATAGCACTTCTGATTTTTGAAAGGATTTTGAAAAGGGTAGCCCATGGAATATACTAAATGGAAAATGATACTGATGATATGAATTTATTTTTATTGTCCACAAGCCTATTTTAAACAGGATGCCTAGAAGCTTGGCATGCTGCCAATATTTGACAAAGTGACAAACCAAACGGCACTAATAGGAGGAAACTTCAGAATCTTATACTAGAGGAAAATAGCTCTGAAAAAAAAAATCAGGGCCTGTAAGTAAAACACGGGAACGTGAGCTGAAAAACAGAAGAGTCTTTAGGAAAAAAAGTACTGGAAAATATAGGTATAAATTTTGTCCAAGCCCGAAGTAAACCACCTCAATTCAAAAAAAAAAAAAAAATCAGTTCAGTACTTTAGAGCAGCATCAGTAGGAAAAAGTCTGGTTTGGAGCACATTATTAATACTCCGATTCTAGTCTGTTGCCTCTTTGCTCTTCTTTGGTTTCCAAAAAACAGGCTCTATTTGTTCATTTGTTTATTCCATTGCCATCCATTTATCTATCAGGCATTGTGTTAGGCACCAAGAATGTTGTTGTGAATAAGAAAAAATACATCAGTGAAAGAGACAAATAGGGAGATGCAAGACTGGTCGTCCATGCTACACTGGGGGATAAATATATGATTCTGTAGTAGATCGTAGGAGTACAAACGCTAAGCTTGGGCTGTCAGAACGTTTTTTTAAAGAAAAATCAGAAAGAATAGGCCAAGCATATAAAAACACACATGTAAAGGTCCAAAGAATAGAGACGAAGGCAGAGATAGACAAAGGCAGAGATAGAGATGAAAGAAGTGTATAATGACCAGAGCTTTGCATTTCATAATCATCGCAAAAAAGGCAAGAGAAACAAGCAGTGACAGCATAGTTTGGAATACTTTAATTGTAAATGTCAGAAACCAAATTCAAACCAACTTAAGCAATAAAAGAAAAAGAGGAATTATTGGAAATATGTCGGTGTAGCTCATGCATAAATTTGTACAATCATACTATGGGAAGAGAAGAAATATACCTGGGTCTCAAACAACTAAAGGAGAATGAAATATCATCAAATTAAGTATCATTTGATGATATTTCATTCTCCTTTTAGTTGTTTGAGACCCAGGTCTCAAACTATCTATCTATCTATCTATTGCTCTCATCTCTGCTTTTATTGTCTATTGGCTTCATTTTTCTCATGGCTTTGGCCCAGTCACAGAAAGAGGCACCAATAGCTCTTGAGTTTTGTATCTACGATTCAACCTTTAGTGAATAAAATAGGTTTTCTTTCTTAGTTTCAGCTTCAGAAATTTGAGGAAAGTGTGCTAATACAATCATTCTTTCTTTTCTTTAGTTCACTCTTCTATATGCCAGGCATTTTTGGTGTGCTGGGTACATGTGATGAACAAGACAGCTAAATCCACGCTCTCACGGAGTTCACATTCTAGTGAACAAAAGAGGCAGTAAACAAGCAAACAAATTAATGCATGAAAAACATAGTTGTCCATAGTGCTACGTGTCAATAAAGAAATGAAACAGAAAGGTAATAAACTGGTTGTGTGAATAACAGACGGGAAAATTGATGGGTATCACCAAGAAGGTGATATTTGAAATGAGCTCCAGTCAGCTCGAGATAATATCAAGGGGCAGAGTTTTAGGGAAAGGAAGCAGCAAATGTTAACTCCAACAGAGAAACAGACTTGACATGTTCAAGATTCAAAAAGGTCAGTAAAGTCCAGGGTAGTAAATGAAGAGAGGGGTGGTAGGAGATTGAGCTGAGACAAAATCAGGAGCCAGAAAATGTATGATCTATGAGCCCTTTAAAATCAGTGTTATTCTAAGTGAACTAGAAAACCATTATAGAGGTGACAGGATAGGGAAAAAGAGTAAAAGCAGAGATACCAATTATAAAGTTCTGTTAGCGATTTCGGCAAAACACAACAGTGACTTGGACTATAATAACAGCAGTGGAGGTGGGGAGAAGCGGGATGGATTTGGAAAATATTTTGAGAATAAGACCAAAAGAGCTTGGTGATGGATTAGAAATAAGAAAGTAAGGAAGAGAGAAAATTCCTAGAGTTGAAGCTCAAGTAAGCAACTGGATGGTTAGTGAGACCGTTTACTAAGATGGAAAACTCCAGAAGAACAGGGTAGTGTTTAGAGAGTGGGCTACATGAGCCAGTGTGAAGAGACAGGAATTATTTTTGGCTATGTTAGGTTAGGTTGTAATACCGATTACACATTCAAGAAAGTTATTAAAAATTCAGATAGATACACCCCTGGAATATAACACCTGTAAACATTCACATTTTCCTACTCTTGTTATATCTCAATTGATAGTAACTACATCAGTTGGGGTAAGAGGGGGCAACAATTTTCAGAAGAAGGATAGGAAGACGGCGGATACACATGCCAAGTACAAATGTATACACACACACACAAACACACACATGTACACACTTGACTCTATAGCTATCTGTATCTATGTATACGTATATAAATTCAGTTGGGGCCATGGCAGGAAAATAGCTCAAAGGAGAGGCTGCACACACCAGAGTAAGGGAAGTGGGTGACTGGGTCATGCTACATGCCCCTTCCTACAGCATTGGAGTCAGCAATTCACCCTTAACTCAGAAGCTGTCAGCAGCAATGGGGAGAAGGATTCGATGAAATAAATATATATTGAACACATACTATGAGCTCAACTGGATGCATACACTTATCCACATAACTACAGGTAACTGAGTGAAAAGTTCAGTAAAAGACTGAACTTTTAAAGTATCTCCTCTCATCAAAAAAATAAATAAATAAATGCTTACCAAAAAAAGATGGTTACCATTTCAAATCCTGAGGACTTGTCAGGAATGTCCTACACAGTCAACTCTTTCTGCCTCATCCACCAAGGACATTCATAATTCTGACAAGATGTCTCTGTCTTTCAGAACATCCCTGCAGGAGGTTGTCAACTTTTAAAAATGGTGCCAGAAATAGAAGGGGAGAAGTAGTTAATGTGCTTGTTTTCATGGATTAAAGTTCATGGAAAAAGTCTAGACTCCTCTGCAAAGGAGGAGTCACTAAGAACTGATGTGACATGCAATTCATCCTGGCTCCTGTTGTTTCCAAAAACATTACTCTTCCTTAGAAATCTCTTTAGTGGATGCTTGCTCCCTGGACTGATTATCCTCTCCCCTGGCAATCCTTTTGCCTGTGTGTAATTTAGTTAAAGGACGTATGTTAAGTATCTACATTTGTGCTTAATACATGATAGATGTTCAATCGACAACAGCAAATTAGGGAACTTGTGTAGTTAGTGTCATTTTCTTAGATTTTAAAATGTGAGTTTTATAAAAGCTGATTCCCTAATTACATATCGTATGCTCTATGCTGTGTCATAAATGTTGACAATCTCTCCTTTCTGCCTATTTTGTTAATCACCATCACTTTTTTCAAAGCTTTCCTGAAACAGCCCATGGTGGTAAGCCACATACATCTATTTTGCAGACATTAATCCCCACTATCTTGTTCAATACCATACCAGAGATGGTGCTGAAATTGTCTTTTTACCTGAAAGGAACCAGGAAAAAATTAGTTATTTTCTTTAAAAATTTTGTAAGAAGTATTTTTTTCCTTATAGTAAGGATATGATTTCTAGTCATATTTTAGAATAGAATTCTGTCATTTTCATCTACAGGAGGTTTTATCAGTATAAGAATAATAGATTGCCATCATAAGAAACATGGAAAACATAAAGCAGTAAAACCTGGAGTCCAGTGTACACCAGCCTCTTCTTTTTGAGGCAGTTCTCCTGGCCCTACCCTTAAGAGTGAGCAAACTCATCAAAGCACCACAGGACATAGCATAGCCTGTCTTTTGACAGATGGGTGCCTGAGAAACTTGTACGTTTAAAGCTGTATTTACATTACAAAGCCATAACTTGTATTTTGACAGCCAGGTTTTGTAGCAGTTCACTTTAGTTGTCAAATTAGGAGTTCATTTTTGACCCGACAGTCTGTGCCAATATTTGCTTTTGTCAAGTTTGGCTTGTCAAAGTGGAAACTATATCAAAACTTCATAACACAAGTGACAGCAATTAACCTGACTGAAAAAATAATTTCAACTTGTAATGCATTTTGCCCATATAAAAGTGTATAAATAAAACATCCTTTGAAAAAATAGTTAGATGATAATGAATGAAATGGAATTTAGCAAGATTCAGACATAGAAAGGATTAACTAGGTATGTTATATATGTATTTCCAAAATAACAATTCCTTGAAGAAATTGAATGTCTAGTTGATTGAAGGATATTTTAAAGAATTTTTCTACTTGGATTTGTGCATATTTATAATAATAAGCACATTTAATTTGTGTGAATTCCACGCATCTAGATTTATGGCAAATCTATATCAAGAGTTTGCACTCCACCACAAAAAACAAACAACTGAGAAATCTACAGCCATAATTGCAGACATGTTTTAAGGAAGCAATAATAATATATTTAACTTTTCGCTTTAATACACAAGTTACTATTTAGTGACCCATCTATAAATTTGTCAGTGATATGGTTTGTTTTTTGTCCCCACCCAAATCCCACTTTGAATTGTAGTAATCCCCCACATGTCAAGGGCAGGATCAGGTACAGGAAATTGGATCATGGAGGCAGTTTCTCCCATGCTGTTCTCATGATAGTGAGTGAGTTATCACGAGATCTGATGGCATTGTAAGGGGCTTCCCTCTTCGCTCAGCACTCATTCTCTCTCTTGCTGCCCTGTGAAGAGATGCCTTCCACCATGATTGCCAGTTTCCTGAGGCCTCCCAGCAATGCAGAACTGTGAGTTGCTGAACTGTGAGTTAATTAAAGCTCTTTTCTATATAAATTACCCAATCCCAGGTATTTCTTCATAGCAATGTGAGAACAGACTATAATATAGTCAGCCTCTGAACTACAGGAAAGCTTTTATTCTACAGCATTTGAATTAGCTGCTTCTGCTAAGTGACTTCTCTTACAGGGAATGAAAATGAAATGATTTCTGGAATCATAACCATGATTTGCTTACATATAAGCAAAAACAACCAAGTTGCTTTTATAATTAGGCCACTAGGTAAGACCATATTTGAGGATCAAGACTGAAAGCTCATAGAAGATAGGAGCCAGATCTCTTTCCCTTATAGAATACATTTGAATGAATACTTAACAAATACATACTATGTAGACATGCTGTTTTTCTTGGTTTTGTTTTCTCTAGCTAGCTTTCATTCTTAGATGAGCATGGATAACAATAACTTACTAAATTTTCTTTGACCAATCATTACTGGTCTTCACCAGGAACATGAAGTGGAAAATTGACTCAAAGAATATTAATTAAATTTGGTCATTCAGAATTTATGCATCAAAAACAGACTATCAATATGCCAAAAACAGGAATGGAATCATGAATTATAGGAGTGCAGCAATTGAGAATTGACATAACTGTGAGAGAGGCTAATTATCAGCAGAAACAGCTAATTCAAATACTGCAGAATGACACTTTTCCTGTAATTTATAGACTGACATATTTATGTTATGTCACCAAAAAATAACATGTTTATTAAAATAAAAGGTTAAATATGTTATTACAAATTCCTTAAGACAACAATTTGGTAACTATGGCTTACATATTTACATAGCTTGGATATAAAGAAAAAAGAGAGTGCATTTTATGTATTTCTGTAGGAAAAGCTGTTAAAATAATTAGAATTAAGTGTAAACAAGATAAGGAACAGTCTAAGAGAAAAATGTCATTGTAGAAGTCTATTCAATTATATAGAATTCTGTTCTATTTTATGGTATATATGTATTCTATTACAATCCCATTTTATATAAGTATGTTTCAAAATATACCACAAGTTTTTCTCTTATGTCATAGAACAAATATACTCCAGTCTCTATCCCAACACACAGTCTCTAGGCATTGGGTCATACGGTCTTGTAGCTGAGTGTGCTGGCTTTGAAATTATAGAGTTTGGGTCCAATCCTGATTCTGCTACTTACCTTGTACAACTTTGGACAATATCCTTAAAACTCTCTGTACTTGATTTTTTTAAATCTGTTAAGTGGGAATAATATTATATACCTCACAACATTGTTGGGGAGGTTAAATGATTAATACATTAAAGAGTTTAGAACTATTTGAACAGACATTAAGTGTTCAATGATTGCCATTATCTTATAGAAATAATTAGGTGTCATTTTCATAGAATAAAGAAATGACTAAAAATTTTAATGTACATGTAATACCTAGAAACACAGTTTATGTCACAATCCTTTTGGTAATATTTTGGTCAGTTTTCTAGTTTCACACTGTAACTCTTTAATTCGACATTGTAGAATGCAGTATGTGACTGGTTACTTCTGCCTATGGTTTTTAGAATCCTAAGCATAAAAGCTCCCTGCAGAAATCCATCCTTTGTTTAATAAAGGTATTAGTAGAAAGGAAAAAGTCCCTGGGTCAAAACATAATTAATAATCCTTTAAGAGATACATGGGTCATACGGGTCACAAAATAATTCTAAAGTGTCAGGTTCAGAAATCAGATGGAATCCCTTAATTTTATAAATGAAGAAAAAGAATCAGAGAGATTAAATAGCTTGCCCAGAGTTCCTCAGCTGGTTAGTAGAAGGCAATGTGTCACAGTTTATTAGGAAAATTTTATCACTAACATGGTGACCTCCAGCAAATTATTCAACCTCCCTGAGTCTCCTTGTTCTCATTGGTGTAATGTGTAAAACCTACCAATATGGTTGTTGGAAAGATTAGAATAATATACTGCACAGGTAACATTCAAGCAAGCTTCCATGCAGCTCCGTGCCCTCTTGTGACCCAGAGAGGGAAAGAGGAGTGTCCTTTGCCAGAGAGAGAAATAAATGAGGGCACATTATCATAATTGCAGAAAAAAATGCTGCAAGCTGTCAGTAAAGAACTGTGGAGGTAGAGTTGCTCTAGTGATTTAGAGATCACCAAAAAAAGAGAACTATTTGTAGTCTTTCAGCAGACATTTATTGGGCACTTACTTCCAGGTGCTAGCTACTGTGCTAGGCACTGGCAATACAGCAGTGAAGAAAGCAAAAATTCTGCCCTACGGAGAGTGTTTTTAGTGGGGGGAGGAGCTAGAGATCATAAACAAAAAAAGAATGAGATAACGTGTTAAATTGTGATATGTGCTCTGGAAAAACAAGGCAAAGAAAGAAGGAAAAAGTGGCTGTGTATAGTGAGGAGGGTGTGATGAATTTTAAATTAGATGGTCAAGGGTGAGTGAGGGGCAGAAGGTTTCTTGAGCAAACCACTTTAGAAGTCATTGCTTCACGATGTAGGAAAAATAGGAAGATGTAAAAAGCTCTGATTTCTGATGTATTTAGAGTTTTGTCTATAAAGATGTTTATCCCAGCTTTATTTTATAATAAGAAGACAATGTAGATAACATAAAACCCCAGGCTGAAGAGTTAGATTCTTCATAACACCATGTTAATGTTTTTAGATGATGTCATGTTTAAATTAGATATGTGTCCTTTCTGTCTTATTGCAGGCATTTGGAAGAGTTCTGGTTTCTGGAACTTTTTTTTTCTTTTTGAGATGGAGTCTTGCTCTATCACCCAGGCTGGAGTGCACACTATCTCAGCTGACTGCAACCTCTGCCTCCCAGGTTCTAGTAATTCTCCTGCCTCAGCCTCCAGAGTAGCTGGGATTACAGACGCCCACCACCACACTCAGCTAATGTTTGTATTTTTAGTAGAGACGGGGTTTCACTATGTCGGCCAGGCTGGTCTCGAACTCCTGACCTCAAGTGATCCACCCGCCTCGGCCTCCCAAAGTGCTAGGGTTACAGGTGTGAGCCACCGTGCCTAGCCTAGACTTTTCAGTCTAATATTTTAGTTTTAGTAAGTTCAAAACAATACTTGTTTCTGGTAGAAAAGGTAAGAAAACAAAACGTGTTTTTAAACACTCAAAGTATGTATGAAAAAAAATCACACAACCTTTTAATGTGTGATGGAAGACTAATACATGTTGCTCCATCCATAGATTCGAAGACATATTAAACATACACTCCTGAGTTCTTAAGTATACTTTCCTCAAATTAGAAAAGAACAGAATGGTATTCCATAAAATGTTGATAGCATATCTGTTATGAAAGTATGATAGAGATTTTCAATTGTTTAAAAAATCTTATCTTCTTACATTTTTCTACCAGAAAGAAGTATTGTTTTGAGATGAAAAAACGTTATTACAATTAAAATATTAAACTAAAAAGTTCCAGACCCCAGAACTTTCCAAACGCCTTGGATAAGACCTAAAAATATTGTATATCTAAACATGACATAATCTACAAAGAATATTAATGCAGTGTTATGATGAATCAACAATTTAAAATTATGATGACAGACGAGAAGGGGTAATGACATCAAGATAAATGTTATTAAAAATAAATCTAGGCTGGGCGTGGTGGCTCACGCCTGTAATCCCAGCACTTTGGGAGGCTGAGGCGGGTGGATTGCCTGATGTCAGGAGTTGAAGACCAGTCTGGCCAACATGGTGAAACCCTGTCTCTACTAAAAATAGAAAAAAATTAGCCAGGCATGGTGACAGGTGCCTGTAACCCCAGCTACTCGAGAGACTGAGGTAGGGGAATTGCTTGAACCAGGGAGGTGGAGGTTGCAGTGAGTTAAGATCACACCACTGCACTCCAGCCTAGGCGACAGAGCGAGACTCCATCTCAATAAATAAATAAATACATACATACATCTAGAACCCATTTGGATTTTTAAAAAATTCAGTTAAAGAATTACAAAGCTGAGGATTCCATCTTGACAACAGCACATGCAAAGAAAAACCTGAGGGTATTAATGACCACAAGCTCAACGTGAGTTTCTAGTGTGACGCAGTTGCCTGGGAGCTGTTGAACACTTACATTTATTACTAGGATTCTGGTGCCAGCACAGGAGACATAATTGTCCATGATCTATATTGGCCAGATAAAATTAGGTCCCCCAAAAAGGCAAACACACTGCATGTTGCTTTTCTCCTTCACAGCACTAGTCACAATTGCGAATCATTAATTTATGCGACAATTTGCTTAACACCTTTTCTCTCTGCTGGTCTGGAAGTTCCCTGAGGGCAGGGACTGTGCCTTTATTGTTTACTGTTTTATCTCTAGTGTCTAGGATAGGCACTACCAAATATATTGCAGTTTGTTGCCTTGAGTATTGTTCGGTTCCAGTAGCCTCATTTATTCATTCTATTTAACAACACTTATGTGGTATCTACATGTACCAAGCATGAGTCTAAGTCCTTTAGGTATTGACTTATTACTGTTCACTACAACTATGTGAGGGAGGTAGAAGAGATCACCGCGATACAGAGAGATTGAAAACTGTATGCAAGCCAGTCAGCGGTGGAAGCAAACATCTGAACCTAGGCACTCCACACTCTGCTCATACTCCAAAACAAAACTTTAAAAACTAGACTGCACCTATATGAGGCTAACCAGAAAAAGAAGTCTGAGAAATATCATATTTGAAATGTTTGAAAGAAATGGACCTGTTTGGCTAAAAGCAAACCAAAAACAGAGATAATATGGTCACCTGACTTCAAATTTAGAAGAACTTCCACATAAAACACAAATGACTGAAATTAATGAAGTCCCCTGCATTCAGTCTGAACCTGCATCCTGATTGCTGAGTCAGTCCCAGTTTGTACCTACTGTTGAAACACAATTGTCAATAGCACCCTCTTTCATTCATAAAAATGTTCTAATTTGGATAATCGATTATTATATGGTCACCAAATTTATGGCTTAAAAGATTATACATTATTAGCCCATTTGAGCATCACAAAAGTCCTGTGTAGTTGGTATTAATATTATTATACTATTATCCATTTTTTAGCCTGAAAAAAGGTAGACTTGTTCCAAAACTCTTTCACCAGTAAGTGGCAGAGCTATGGCTTGAATCCTGAACTCTGGTTCAAACTAATCTCTGTCTACTCTGCTGGGTAATTTGACCAGTTCTACCTTGCTGCAGAATGCCAAGCTAGGATAAATGGCAGGAAATTCCCGAGAGAAACATTTATCCGCACATGAAGCACCATATGTAATGCCTTGATACATTTAAAAATTGACTTAATGAGTGTGCTTGCCTGGCCAAAAATCCCCTGACAATTTTCTGGATGGACACGTGACAAGGGTTTTACCCAGGGACCTCTTGCACCAATAGTGACTTGCATCACTACCTCTGAGCGTCTCAGAATGTGGAACATACGTTGCTAACGGTAAATGAACTATTAGAGTGTCATGAAATGATTTTTAGAACTCCATGGATGCAGCATTCAAAATCACTGACCTTCCTAATGAGACTTTTCAATTCCCTTTTCAATTATAGTTTCACTTCTTCCATTACTGCCTGAGAGAAAGCCTCAGATTGGTGCTATAATGCTTTTCAAACATGCTAACCCACTTTTCAACCAAGACAGCAACAAATTCTAGAATGCAGGGGGCAATAATATCCAGTTAACCAGATCAGATACTATTGTTCTACTTTCACTGAATTTATTCTAATTTTAGTTTTCCATCTATAGCAATGATAAAAATTTCTGTATATAAGTCAACTTAAATAAAAATGTTTCATAGCTTATATTAGAACATGTAGAAAGCAAAAAATGTCCCACACCCCAAGATGTCCACATCCTAACCCCCAGATCCTGTGAATGTTATTTTACATGACAAAAAGAATCTTGCAGATGGGATTAAGATTTAAGAACCTTTGACATGAGAAAATTATTTTGGATTACCTAAATGTGCCTATTGTGATCACATGAGTTCTGAAAAGTGGAAAACTGTTCTCAGCTGTGGTTAGAAAAATATGTCAGGAGAGAACAGTCAACAAGATGCAATGTTGCCAGCTCTGAAGATAAAGTGGGCCATCAGCCAAAGAATGTGTGTGGCCTCCAGAAGATAACAAAGGCCAGGAAACCTACTCTTTCCTATGGCGTCTAGAGAGGAATGCAGCCCTGCCAACACTGTGCTTCTGGCCCATGAGATCCATGTCCAACTTTTGACTTATAGAATTACAAGACAATAAATCTATGTTGCTTAAGCTACCAAGTTTATGGCAATTTGTTATGGCAGCAGTAGGAAACTAATGAAGAAGGATATCTTCTTCATTATATATCCATGAAGTATACCCAGTATATCCATGTAACAAAACTGCACTTGCAACCCCTAAATTTATACAGATGAAAAAAGAAGGGTATAGGGATAAGCAAAGTTGTGAGGGTGGTGTTTAAATGATTGAAGTTTGGAAAATAATTATTCTAGATGATTTATAATGTCCCTTCAAATCTAGAGACACTCTGGTAATGTTCCATCACCTGTCAGACTTCTATTCCTCCCAATAGCTAGCTGTGTTTCTTGTGTTTTCATAGATGTTCCAAAAAGTCATTTTGAAGCAGTGAGACTTATTTATAGGAAACTTGAGCTTATTTGAAAGAGTAGATTGTTTTTCATGGATGCAGTGTTGGAGATGTATGTGTGGCAGTATTATTTTTTATGTAGATTCTCTTATGCTAGATTTATCCATTTGTCCCAAATTAGTGAGTTTTATTATCCACACATCACAACATTTGTTAAAAGTGCAAAAATATGCTCCTGGATTCTGGAGATTCTCAATTTCTAGGTTAATCTAGGAAAATTCTACTCTGATGGTTTGAAAAGCAATCAAGCAAAGTGTACCAATGAAACAGAAGTTGGATTTGATGGTATTTGGTTTGTCAGTGTTACATTGTAGGAGAAAAAATTAGGTTTAACCAAGTCTACTTTCTCCACATTGTTTTGTTCTGCCATTTTGAAAATTCGCAGCCTACAAACTCATGTTGATTATATTAACACTTGAGGACACCTGAGTTTATGTAAGAATTAACCATTCACCGTTCATCACTTTCTGCTTTGATTTCATTACCCATGTTGAGAAATGTGAAAAGAAAGATTAATCAGCGAGAGGAAAATGTGTGCCCTCTACATTGTGTGATGACAATTTACACATGTAATCTGTAGACCAACAAAGCAGAACATACAAATAGCCAGTGAATATATAATCAGATTCACTAAAGAGAGCCTGTCATCTCATAATGTTAGTCAAATGCTATTTGACCAATTTGTGTCCAGCAGCTAGTGGGGCAAATTGATGTCAGCTGATCTTGAATCTAAAAAGAGGCGTATTCTACAACTAGAGGATTAAAATATTTTTTTCATCATTCTTACATTTAATTCATTTATCTTGAACAAAAGTATGTTAAGGCTAATGCCACTGAAATAATACCCAAAAGCAGATTTGAAAATGGCAAGCTGTCATTTATTGTGACTCTGGAGGGGTGGAATGGCTACAAGATCTCCAAAAGTGCCTGCTAACAAATGGTCAGAAAAGTGTTGACTAGGACACCACACTGATTCATTGTGTTCGGAGCACTAAAGTGCCATACTTCACTCACACGCCACAAATCGTTTCCCCTGGAGAAAAAAAAAGAAAAAACTTAAGTCAATCAATTTTCCCCTCAAGTTTTAAGAAGAAAATGTCAGACTCCTTTAGTCAAGAGTGACTAGACTGTGTATTATCTTTGATCCATATTACTAGGAAATATGTATTCTGGTTCTCTAACAACTGAACTATCCACATGATGCAAGGCTAATTTTCAATTACCGGACTTTCACCACTGAGAAGAGTGTAAAATATCCTTTTCTTTTCTTTTCTTTTCTTTTTAATATGTGTTACTCCTGTCACAAGTAGTAATTCCTTTGAAGGCACTTGGCATTTGTTTTAGAGCAGAGCTAATATTACCAGAATCCTAGGTTCAAGCAAATCATGAATTAGTTAATAATTAATATACGATTTATGGCAGTAATCTTACAGATTAATTACTTCTGAATTCTTTTTAATAAGTTGAACTTTATAAAATGTGTTTTTATGTCCATTGCCTCTTTCTAACATATCCCCCAGTTTCAGAGAGAACTAAGAGAAACCTAATAAAATCACCTAACACTGCGCATCTTCACCTGGTTTATAATGCATTATAATATTAGATTTTCATTCCCAGGAAGCAAGAGCTTCCTGTTTAGATTTATATGATAGGGATCATGTTTCTCGTTTCACTGGATATCCTCCGTGGATAGTGTTAAAGGAACTATACACATACAGTTGTATAGGCCTACTTTAAAAACACCCGAGAAAGCTGTTTATTTTATATGTAAAGAAAGAAAATGAGTTGACTTAAAAGTGAGCAGGTAAACATCTTCTCAAGACTGCTGCTTTTGGTTCAAAGACTGAAATTCAGTTTGCCTAGACAGCCTCCTCTTCTCTGCATTTGTAAAACATCCTTAGTTCCAGGAGTTATGCTGTATTTGTTGGTTTGAGGAAAATCTGATCCAATTCTATTTGTGTCTTTAAACATGAAATTGAAAAATATCTTAAGAGTTGAGGTGTTCGCTAGAGTCAGGGGACACTTATATTAACTTCTAATTACTTTGTGGTTCATATGTTTGCCTGGATGATCAAGTTTTATGATGAGAATGCACAAATACTTAAACATATATATAATCTGATTTTTCTGTTACGTCAGTTTGAAGTACTGGAAGCCTTTTCCAGAAAAAAATTTCTCAAAGACAGTTCTTAGTAATATATTTGATAGAAGCAGTAGATAACTCCAATAAGCCTTAGAGATATGTACTTATTTATGGTTTTTTTAGTAGAAATCAATAGTTCTGTTTTCAGTGAGGATAAGATAATAGATGCATGCTACATTTATATACTATTAAAACTAATCTAAAAAGGAAATAAACTCTCAGCTGCTTCCAAGACAGTATATAATTAGATGTTAATATTTAACTTAGTTTGCCCACCAACATTGATTTGCTATTGCTGTTGTTATGACTGCTTCCAAGTGGTTGTCTGCTTTAAAGAAATATGCAATTAAATTATTTCAGGAATGATCTATGCCTAAATTATATTTGTACTTTTATTTTTATTTGGAAGTGCCCTGAAGTGAATCATTTTATTTGGCCCCTGAAAGCCACAGCATGGCTTCTCCTTGCCACGTGCCTCATTTCTCAAAATATCAGTCAACAGTGAAAGCAATGTGATGATCGAACTTCTCCAATAGAGATGTCTCCTGCATAAATGTTCTCCTACACAGATTGCCAAACTGAAACCTGGCACATTTTTATGGAAAACAATGCACTTCTGGCCTTCTTCATGATGTCTTCTCCAGTTTTAATATAGAGAATCCCTTTTACCAGAAATATTATCATATGAAGCAAAAAGGACAGGCTTTATCATTGGAGTAATTTAACATTATGCTTCTTACACAGATTTTTGACAGATCTTTACTCAGACTTGAGGTGAACATTCCAACACTTAGTATTCTTTCAAATATTTCACATGTCTATGGGTTGTTCCATAATTCTTCACACTGCATTCTTTTTGAATCCCAAATCTCTTAACCCAGCTCAATTTAGAACTCATGGATCTGCTCTCTGTTCCTGTGCACCTCTTAAGACTGGGTATCCTCCTGGAATATAAATTTCTGAGCCTCCATGTGCCCTGATGCTGTTCCTTTCTAGAAGAGAGAAAACATTACTATGATGAGGCTAAAACTACAGGAGTTATATGATAATGAGGGAGTGTGTTCTCTTTCTGGGTCCACAAGGGGGCATAGGTTTAAGGGCAAGAACTTCCCAGCACCATACCCCTCTCCCATCTCTCTCCATCTGGAAGATTTAACAGTCTCTGTTTTAAATTTTCATGTGCGTGGGAAGAACCAAAGATCAATCACTCCAGTGGAAATTTAAGGGAACTCTTCATTGGCCAAGGGACTTGGAGAAGGAGGGAATTCCTCCCAGGTTAAAAGTCCCTGTCTCCCTCATCCAGGCGGATATTCCCCCTCTGGGATCCCCTTCCACCCTCATGGAAGCTGCTTTTCCTCTCCTAAACTCCATCTCTCTCTCTCAATTCCCTTCCACTCAGTGTGGAAGCTGTCTTTCCTCTCCTGGATTCCATCTTTCTGGATTCTCTCACTCAGTGTGAGAGGAGATTTCCTTCTCTGGTTTTCCCACTCTGGGAACCCTTCTGACTCAGTATGAGAGCAGCTTTTTCTGAAGTTACTTATTGTTCCTTTAATAACAGGAAAATAATTTACACAGTTATTAAGAATTTTCACATGCTGAAGTGTTCATAGTATATAGCAGAAGTTGGCAAACTTTTCTCCATAAAGGGCTAGATGATAAATATTTTCTACTTTGTGGACTATATGGGCTCTTTTACAGTTTCTCAACTCTTTGGTGCCAGCACAGCCAAAGACGACATGTACATGAATGAGTGTGGCTGTTTTCCAATAAAACTTTATTTGCAAAATCCCAGCACTGGGAACAAAGTCGCTAGTCAACCCTGGAAGTTCCTCTAACACAGTCCCTCAAAGACACCTAACCAACAAAGGATGTATATTTGAATTTGAATTATGTTAAAAAAAAAACACAGCTCCTACATGCTGATCAGGAAAAGGCCAATAGGCCAGGAGTGGTGGCTCATGCCTGTAATCTCAGAATTTTGGTAAGCCAAAATGGGCAGATATCTTGAGACCAGGAGTTCAAGATCAGCCTGGGCTACATGGCAAAACCCCGTCTCTACAAAAAAAACAATGGTATGGTGGTCAAAATATGCCTTTGACCACCATACCATTGAAACTCATTTTGCAAAAATTATAGCAGTAAGAAAATTATGGCATGGGAGAAATCTGATCTAGCCAACCCCTATCTTGCCCTTAGCCTTCAAACTGGTCCTTAATTATTCTTTGGTTTAAGACAAGCTAACTTTGGAAGACATTTAGCTTACAATTTAGCTTACAGTTTAAATAATAATAGCACTTCCCCAAATGTCTTTTGTAAAGCCTTTGTAAAGCTATTGAGCCACCACCAGGTTGGGAGGATAGAGGAGCCTGAATTCTGCTGTGATCACCAGCATTATTCTCCTAGGTCACAAGTCATGCAGCTTCACAATTACTTCCACAATTACTGCTGCAGATAATGTCACTGTTGAAGCGCTAAGATTGGCCTTTTGAGATCTCTTTTCAGGGTTTTTGTAAGTCTGACTACTCATGGCTCCACCTGGACCTGCCAGCTGTGCCTGTGGCCCCACCAAGAACAACTCAGCACGAGAGGACAGTTTCAATCTCCTATGATTTCATATCCAACCCAACCAATCAGCATTCCCCATGCCCTAGCCCCTGCCCACCAACGTATCTTTGAAAAACTCCTAACCACTAAGCCTTCAATGAGATTGATTTGAGTAATAATTCTGTCTTTCCCATGGCGTGGCTGGCCTCACGTCAGTTAAACTCTCTCATTATGACAACACCGTGGTCTCTGAGAATTCGTTTTGCTTGTGCAGTGGACAGAAAGAATCCATTGGGCAGTTACACTATACACCCTTGCTAGTTTGCAAATATGGAAAAATTCTGATATTTCAGAGGCGGAGTACATTTTTTAAAAAACTATGTTACATTGTAAAAATTTTATTACACTGTAAATATTTTAGTTTGAAGAAAGTATATTAATATGCTAAAAGAATGGTATTTAGAAGAATAAGACTTACTAATGATTCAATTCCAACCATTTTAATCAATAATAATAACATTAATAATCATGAAAATAAGTGATTTTCAACCTTCCCTTATTTTATAAGTATTCAATTTTTGTCTTCAATATTCCTAAGCAGAATTCTTTAAAAGGACTCAGTACTACCATTATGTGGAAACCAAATTCAGTTATTATTTGTTCATGAAGGGAAGCCATTATGCTGTTTATGTAGTTATAATATCTTAATCACCACTATGGCATTCAGAATTCTCTGCAGGAATGTACAAGAGCAGCAAGGAAGAGATTTTTGTGCATAGTGAATCATAAATAAATGTATTCAATAATGGAGAAAGCAAAAGAAGGAAATTGCCTAGATTCCCTTAGTTTGTGATAACATTAGCTTTCCCTATACCGAAAGGTACTTCACTGAGTTCATGAGCTCTCTTAAAAACAACTAAGATGTAAACTCTCTCCTGTTTACATAAGATCTTTATGGAGATAAACAGACTTTGTTCGCAGGGCTCTGAGTCTTGAAGTATGGAAATGAGCTGGCCCTCCAAAGATACTTTAGATGATCAGCAGATCCCTGCAGCAAGGGTAAGGGCAGGGAATCAGACAGTAACAATTGCTGGAACTGACCCCCAAATTGAGAATGAATCAGGTTTGCTTCCATGGACACCATTGCTCTCCTTCCTATAGAGGCTAAGCATGTGTTTCATTCTTAGAGAATTTTTTTAGGTTAGCCATCAACAGATCCATGTCTTAGAAACATAGTTGAATTCTTGATCCAAAAAATATATTTCATGGTCCTAAATTCTAGCCTCAAAACCCAATGAATAAAGCACCAATGGTCTGAGAAATAATAGTGCCAAGAGTACGGGCTGATGAGACCTCAAGCTCCTGAAGTCTTTGTGTGTGCCCTTTCAGAGTTGTATGTGCCAGTTTGATTTTGACCATTCTCCCTCTCCCATGTGACTAGGTAAACACTTAAAGGGTGAAGGTAGTAACATAGCCAAACAAGTGATGGATCAAAACATAAACCTAAGACCTGAAACCATAAAAATTCTAGAAGATAACATTGGAAAAACCCTTCTAGACATTGCCTTAGGCAAAGACTTTATAACCAAGAACCCAAAAGCAAATGCGACAAAAACAAAGATAAATATAAGGGACTTAATTAAACTATAACTCTTCTGCACAGCAAAAGAAATAATCAGCAGAGTAAACAGACAACCCACAGAATGGGAGAAAATCTTCGCAATCAATATTTCTGACAAAAAACTGATAATCCAGAATCTACAAGGAACTCAAACAAATCAGCAAGAAAAAAAAAAAACAATCCCATCTAAAAGTGGGCTAAAGACATGAATAGACAATCCTCAAAAGAAGATATATCAAAGACCAACAAATGAAAAAATGATCAACATCACTAATTATCAGGGAAATGCAAATCAATCAACAATGCAATACCACCTTTCTCCTGCAAGAAAGGCCAAATTCTAAAAGTAATAGATGTTGGACTAGCCGTAGTGGCTCATGCCTGTAATCCCAGCACTTTGGGAGGCTGAGATGGGTGAATCACTTAAGGTCAGGAGTTAAAGACCAGCCTGGCTAACATGATAAAACCCCATCTCTACTAAAAATATAAAAATTAGCTGGGCGTTGGCAGCACATGCCTGCAGTCCCTGCTACTCAGGAAGCTGAGGCCAGAGAATCACTTGAACCTGGGAGGCAAAGGTTATAGTGAGCCGAGACACACTACTGCACTCCAGCCTGAGTGACAGAGTGAAAATCCATCTCAACAACAACAACAACAACAAAAATAATAATAGATGTTGGCATGGGTGTGGTCAAAATAGAACACTTTTACACTGTTGCTGGGAATGTAAACTAGCACGACCACCATATTAGTTAGGGTTCTCTAGAGGGACAAAATTAATAGGTTAGATATATACATATATATATGTATATATAAAGGAGAGTTTATTCAGGAGTATTAACTCACACAATCACAAGGTCCCACAATAGGCCATCTGCAAGCTGAGGAGCAAGGAAGCCAGTCCCAGTACCAAAGCTGAAGAACTTAAAGTCTGATGTTCAAGGACAGGAAGCATCCAGACAGGAGATAGATGTAGGCTGGGAGGCTAAGCCAGCCTAGTCTTCTCATGTTCTTCTGCCTGCTTTTTATTCTGGCCACGCTGGCAGCTGATTAGATTGTGCCCACACAGATTAAGGGTGGGTCTGCCTTTCCCAGCCCACTGACTCAAATGTTAATCTCTCTTCTTTGGTAACACCCTCACAGACACTCCCAGGATCAACACTTTGCATTCTTTCATACAATAAAGTTGACAGTATTAACCATCATAACCACTATGGAAAACGGTGTGGAGATTCCTTAAAGAATTGAAAGTACATCTACCATTTTATCTACCAATCCCACTTCTGGATATCAACCCAGAGGAAAAAAGTCATTACATGAAAAAGACACTTGCACACTCATGTTTACAGTGGCAGAATTCACAATTGTAAAAATATGGAACCAGCCCAAATGCCCATCAATAAAAAAGTGGATAAAGAAAATGTGATATACATATATATGTATATATACCATGGAATACTATTCAGCCATAAAAAGGAATGAAATAATGGCATTCACAGCAACCTGAATGGAATTGGAGTTGCTTCATTATTATAAGTGAAGTAACTTAGGAATGGAAAACCAAACATTGTATAGTCTTACTCATAAGTTGGAATTAAGCTATGAGGACACAAATGTACAAGAATGATACAACGGGCTGAGCATGGTGGCTCACACCTGTAATCCCAGCACTTTGGGAGGCCTAGGCAGGCAGATCACCTAAGGTCAGGAGTTTGAGACCAGTCTGGCCAACATGGGGAAACCCGACTCTACAAAAAATACAAAAATTATCCAGGCGTGCTGATGGGTGCCTGTAATCCCAGCTACTCAGGAGGCTGAGGCAGAAGAATCATTTGAACCTGGGAGGCGGAGGTTGCAGTGAGCTGAGATTGTGCCATTGCACTCCAACCTGGGCAAAAAGAACAAGACTCCATATCAAAAAAAAAAAAAGAAAAAGGTTCAGTGGACTTTGTGGACTTGGGTAAATGGGTGGGAGGGAGATTAGGGATAAAAGGCTACACAATATGTACAGTGTACACTGCTCAGGTGATAGATGCACCAACAATCTCAGAAATTACTACTAAAGAACTTATTAATGTAACCAAACACCACCTGTTCTCCTAAAATCTATTTTTAAAAAACTTAAAAATATAGAAACTCCTATGCAAATATGGATTAGAGACAAAGCCCTTACCCTCATCTCCTCACCAGGTTAGGACCCTAATTTCATTCAGGAGCCTGTGTAGCTACCATAGCTCAAAGCAGGTCATATTTTAAAGTCCCCTTTTTCTATACAACACAGTTATTTTCAGTAATAATAATGAAGTAGCACAAACACATTTCTCATACGGACAAAAATTCATACTTACCAAACTAAAATAATATACTCTACAGTGTTCATTCATTCTGTCACTGTTTTAAATTTTAAACATGAATGGTTACATAGCATAACAGAATTGCAGTAACTCCAGTTGTTTCTTCTTTATAACCTTCTCTGTGCTAAAATGTTTATTTCAAATCTACTGTTTAAATGCAGAAATCTATAACATACCACCAGGATTGGAGATAGAAATTTCTCTTGACACAGGCTTAGATGATTCTGAACTAAATGCCTGTAGCTGAGTCCACATGTACGGAGGCTGGGATCAACAGTTGAGTGAATCCATTTCCATGCCAAATACAATGTATATTAAAGACTAAGTACAAAAATGTCAACAATACTCACAGTAATTATTTAGTAGACCAATGACATTATTTTCAGAGAAGATTTTTTTAGTTGTCTTACGTCTTTTTTAAAAAAATTAATTGACACATAATAATCATATATATTTATGAGGTGATTTATGATAGTGACGTTTTGATACACGTAATGTACTGTGATCAGATGATCACAATTAGCATATCCACCATCTCAAATATTTATCGTTTATTTGTGTTAAGAATGTTCAATATTCTAATAGCTATTTGAAACTACGTAATATATTACTGTTAACTGTAGTCATCCTACAGTGGTGTAGAACCCTAGAACTTATCCCTCCTATCCAGCTGTAATTTTATATCCTTTAACAAATCTCTCCCTATTCCCTTTCCCAGTATCTAGTGTCCTCTCTTCTGCTTTTTGTTTCTGTAAGAACTTTTTATTTTTTGTTTCCACCTATGAGTGAGAACACGTGATGTTTAACTGTCTGTTCCTAGCTCATTTCTCTAAACTTAATATTCTCTAGGTTTTTTTAACACTAACATTGTTTAGAAATGCTAGTATGAGTATGTAGTGATAAAACAAAGCAGGTTAACTTTTGGTCAGTTTTATTATGGTTTTTAAATTATCTACAGCCATTGATCCATATTATTGAGAGCAGATGGGTGAACTGCACCCATTGCTCTAATATTGGTAAGCCACTGTTCCATCTCATTTAGAAATTCTGGAGCCCAGGCCAGTCTCCTGAAGGGCAGAGCAATTGCTGTCTGAGGAAAATTGTCCTGACTTGCTATGCCTTTGCTCTGGTCTTCACACCTACTCCCCATACATTTTTTTTTCCTGAGATGGAGTCTTGCTTTGTTGCCTAGGCTAGAGTGCTGTGGCACGATCTCAGCTCACTGCAACTTCTACCTCCCAGGTTCAAGTGACTTTTCTGCCTCAGCCTCCCAAGTAGCTGGGAGTACAGGCATGCACCACCACACCCAGCTCATTTTTGTATTTTTAGTAGAAAGAGAGTTTCACCATATTGGCCAGGCTGGTCTTGAACTCCTGACCTTGTGATCTGCCCACCTCAGCCTCCCAAAGTGCTGGGATTACAGGCATGAGCCACCACCCCCGGCCCATTTTTTAACTCTCATCTTTCTAACAGAAATGCACAAAAATGAGATTGCCTACCTCGTGGGGGGCAATAACCTCCCTAGCTGATGCTTTTGGGGTGAAGAGATAGAAAATGTATTTATTGCACCAACTCAGGTGATAAGATAAATCTGTAATAAGGGTTAAAGTATTATGTGTAAAAATTGCTGCTCTAGAAAATAAATTGCTAGAAGAAAGGTCTGATCAAAGAATATGCTTTTCTCCTCTCCAGTAATGATTAAAGTTGTTTTTGAAAGTCTGATAATGTAAAGCAGTTAGAAATAGTGCTACATGGGAAAGGGACATTTTTTGAGCACTTATTGTATACTAAGCACTCTACTTACTTTATCTCCATCAATCTTCATAGACATTATTTCCATTCTTTAGAATGCAGCGGTACAGAACACTAGAACTTATTCCTCCTATCTGGTTTCTGTAGGACTCCGTAACCAGGTGTTTTGGGTTCTCTGGTATCAGTTTCATTCAAATGCTATGATATAATTAGGCTTTGTGTCTCCACCCAAAACTCATCTTGAATTGTAATCCCCCATAATCCCCAAGTGTCAAGGGAGAGATCAGGTGGAGGTGACTAAATCATGGATGCAGTTTCTGCCATGCTGTTCTCATGATAGTGAGTGAGATCTCAGGAGATCTGATGGTTTTATAAGTGTTTGGTAGTTTCTCCTGTGTTCATTCTCCCTCCTGCTGCCTTGTGAAGAAGGTGCCTTGCTTCTTCTTCCACTATGATTGTAAGTTTCCTGAGGCCTCCCCAGCCATGCTGAACCATGAGTCAATTAAACTTCTTCCCTTTATAAATTACCCAGTCTAAGCAGTTCTTTATAGTAGTATGAGAATTGACAAATAGATGTTATATCTAGGAGTTTTTAAAGGATTTGGATATTTCCTTTTACCTGTGTTCAGGTACCCTGAATATGGTAGTGGCTCTCTTTGAGGAAGAGTTCAGGGAATATTTCCAGATGGCTGCTGTGATGAGTCAGAGTTTTCCCTAATATTATAATGTTTTGAAAATTAGAAGAAGGTGTTTACACACAGAGCTAGGTTGAACAGTAAGAGAAAAAATAACTTTCATTAGGAATACATTATGTGCTGGGCAAGAAAGAACTTGTTTTGAGTAACATTCCAAAAACTCTTACAAAATACATATTATATTCTCAGAGTACAGGGAATGAAACTTGGTTCAGAGTTTATAATATTCAAACTTAGCTCTGAGTTTATGATACTCACCCTTCATTACCATAAAGTAAGTTAGTCAGACTCAAACTCAATGCTATCTATATCCCCCCTATAAAACCCACCTAATTTACTGCAATGTGCTTTTTCCTGTGGAAGTAAGCATGGGCTTAAGGCACTAAAAATAAATCAGGCTAGACCCAATGAAAGTGAAGTTCAGAGTCTGACATAAATTTAATAAATTCTGTGTCCTGATTATAGGAGTTGGTGTCTATGGGAAATGTTGATGTATGCTGGCTTCAGACATGTTTTGCTATTCTAGCTCAGTAAATGGAGTGGAACAAGGCATGCTTAGAAGAGAAAGAATTGATGTTAACAAACTGACAAGAACCCATGCAGTTATTATACTGTGATTTCCTTTGGCTGCCCCAGAAGCAAGCCCTCACTGAAGGAGTCCAGGGTGAATAGTTTATCTGGGAGGTGGTCTGGGACATTCTTGGGTAAGTGAGAAAGGGAAGGGAAGGAAAGGGAAGTTGTATCTTGAGGAGGGCATTCGGATTTTCTCTCTGGCTGTGTTAGTGGTTGATGTGGTGTATAGGAAAGATTGCTGAATTCATGATTATGTGCTCTTTGTCACACCTCCTCCCTCATGAAGTGGATTCATTCATCCAAGCAGTGTTATGTATGATCCTGTGGTAACACACCAGCATTCTGTGAGCTCTCAGAAAGCAGCACAGGATGATGCACTGTGGAGAAGAAAGACAAACCTATACCCAGAACTTGTTTCAGTCCAAAGAAGCATGAATTACTGCCCTATAGGATGACGAGGGCCCTATGCAATCAACTTGGTGTCAAGTGCAGTATGTGCTATCTCCAAAATTAGAAGGGGTCTACTAGATACTGTCCCTCCTTCTAGGGAGGTGCGAGATGTAATACTTGCCCTGGGAATGTGAATAACTGGACCTCTTAAAAAACTTCACTCTGTAGCCAGCCTCTTATATCAGAAGGGTTTTTCTTCTAAATTCAAGCGTGGATGATTCTTATAAGGATGTACGTAGTACTTGCTCATTTCTGCTTCTCAGGTTAAATTAACATAAGGTCATCAGTGCAATGAAGCTGTGCAATGCTTTAACATTCAGATGATAAAGTTTTCTTTGAACTATACTGTGAAGAAGAGTGGAAGTCAACATAGCCCTGGGATGAGACTTTTACTAGTGTACTAGTGTCAATTCCAAGCGAATACAGATTTCCAGTTCTCCTTTCTGATGGAGATTGAAAAAAATCCAACTACCAGATCAGAAGTAGCATGCCTTTTCTGTAAAGTGAGCCCTATCTGGCACTATGGCTGAGATTGGGGTTAACACTTCGCTGAATTCACAGTAGTCTTTTGTCATTCATCATGAGGCACCTTAGGATACTGATGAATTCAATACAGACCTAATGAGGATGGCTAATACGTTTAAAGGATGGCTCTAATCTCGACTTTTTCTTCCAGGCTGCAGATTTGTTTCTAATGTCCTCTCCTGGCCAGAAGGGAGGTGGCAGTTTTAGTGGTTTCTACTTGGCCTTTCTTGTCTTTATAGCTCTTACTCCACAGATCAAAGGCTCACGTTGAGGTTTCTGCCACCTGCTAAGCATATCAAATCCAATTACACACTCCCAGTGCAGGGAAATCATCCAGGTGGTGTGTGGGTGTATTAAACCCACTGAGACAGACTCAGTCCAGGAATCCACTTTTCATCTGGTTTCTGTAGGACTCCCTATTCATCTCCCTGCTGTGGGGTCCATGATGGTGTTTTGGGTTCTCTGATACCAGTTTTATTCAAGTGCTATGTCTAGGAGTCCTAAAAGGATTTGCGTATTTCCTCTTACTTGTGTCAGGTACTCTGGATATGGTAGCAGGTCCCTTTGAGCAAGAGTTGGGGGATGTTTCCTGATGCTTGTGGTGATAATTCACAGTTTTCCCTAAAAGAATTTGGCCTCCCTTTAGATTAACGGGCTCTTGATGTAAGAATTGGCTAGGTCTAGAAACTTGGCAAGAAGTCAAAAATTTCAGTTGCAGCAGCGAAATCACCCACTTTTGATCCCTTCTGGTTATCACAGTTAAACAGAACTCTCATTGGTTGCCCATTTATGTTGCTCCTAGGAATACCATGGTCTATTAGCCATGTCTAAGGATCCTTGCTGCTCAGAGCCTGGCTGCTAACCCAGCACTGTTGCCCTTTTCCAGAATTTCATTCCCCTTTCCTCCAATGATGAGGGGGTGACTACCTGTCTTTATTGTTTTGAAATCATTTCATCTTCTGTGACACTATGGAGCCCATTTTATAGTGGCATTTTCTATCATCAGCACTGGCCTATGATACAAATCATCTGATTTATCAAAAAACAAAACATATAAGTACACACACACAATATTCTGTTAGATTTGAATGTCAGATAATAAGTAATATTTTTAATGTAAGTATATCCCAAATATTGTATCCTGTATTTTACTGGGCATCCTCCATACAGAGAGTAGACACCACTGAATTTCTCAGTGATGCTATTGCCCCTTCAGTAGTGCAGTCTCTACTGCTTTAGAAAAAGAAGTGCTCTCTGGGCCCTCCCAATACCTATATAGGCAATTGGTGAAAATAATATCTGTCCTAATTAATATTTGTTTTAGCGTGATCAGCTCTCTTAGCTTTTTGATCAATCCTCAATACTCTGCTAAGGAAGTTCTGGCAAAGGCACTTAATTTATGGTTTGTCATTGTTTTTTCAAAGCTGTAGGAAGACATCTCAGCAGTACAGATATCCTTGTCAGAATGTTAAATCCTCAGTCTGGAGAGAGTGCCCCCATGGCAATCAACTCACTTATTCAAGTCTTAATTCCATTCCTCACTTCAGCCTCGCATCCTCACAGTACCTTCCCAGGCATGTTTTCCTGGTTCATCCTGGTACATTTTAGCCAGATCCTGTGGCTTTTCTCGTAAATAGTCTATTTTTCCCATAGTAGACCATGCTGTGATGCGACCCTAGTTATTAGTTCTGAAACAAGGAGAGGTGGGAGCAGATCTGAGGGAGATTAATATCACCTTGGGGGCTGTCTGCGTAAGGTGCGGGCTTTGCATGGTCTTCACGCAAGAGGATACTATTGCTTTCCAGCAAGGGGCAATGTGCCACTTCTCCTAGCCCTGTGGGTTCCATGACACAGGTACGGAGTGCTCAAGGGCATCCTTTGATTTTCTCAGCCCAGGTCTCAAGGTCCCAATCTTTCCTCATCAGAGTTCTTATTTGACTGTAGAAGGCTAGGAATTTAGCCTTCTGTGTAATGCTAATACTTGTAACATCAGATCCTTGGTTGATTTTGTAGCACAAGCTATTTTCTAACTGCAGACAAGAGTCCCTCTAAACACTGCCACAGAGACTTTATGGATTTCACCATGCCTTGAGACAACAGTTGGTGATGAAAAGCTTCCCTCAGTCTTTCATTTAATCTTAGGAACAATTAACTCACTCCACACTCTGTACAATTACCATTGCCCCTTTGTCTCTCAAAATGCTAGAGATATTTCACAAGCCCAGTTTGTCCCCTTGAATCTCTATCCCATTCCATAGGTTAAGTCTTCATATGACAATGCTCTGGCATACCAGAAATTCCCAATTCACCACCCAACTTCTAGGACCAACTGTCTTAATTTGGGTTCCTCCAGAAACAACCCCTGCAATGAGGATTGGAGTGTAAGTAGTTTATTTTGAAGATAACATCAGGGAGCATCAGTAAAGGACTGAATAAATGAGAGAGAAAAAGGAAGGCAGCCAAGAAAGGATGCATGATCAAGCAAGTCACCGTCTTCAGCAATAGCGCTTAATTCCAGAGTAGAACACAGACCTCACTGCCATCTACCTGGGGGATGGTGAGCTGGGGTATGGACTGCACCACTCACTCCAACGATTGGTTACGGGGCGCTTTTGAGGTAGGGGATTAATCATCCAGTACTTCTGGCCTGCTCCGGAATAAGGTAAAGCAGAGACTGAAGCAGATGCTGATGGTTGAAAGTGGAGGATCACACTGAAGCCATGAAGCCGGGGGGATCGGAGCAGGCAGGGACAGCATCTTCCACAAAATATGCTGAGTTATCAATGACCAAATTCATCCAACAAATGCTGGTCCCCTTACAGGTGATGTGTATATGTTATTCACCTTTTTTTTATTTTAAAAATTATTTATCTAATTTTTGCCTACCAAACATATTCACAAGTTTCAATCATAAATGTGTATATGTTATTCACCTTTTTTTATTTTAAAAATTATTTATCTAATTTTTGCCTACCAAACATATTCACAAGTTTCAATCATAAACATAAAAAATTATAAGTGAGACAAGACAAAAGCCTCCTCCCATTCTTCTCTTCCAATGCTTATTTTCTGCCTTGCCCCTTACCACTATTATTAGTTGTATTGTTTCAAATATATTTTTCCAGAGATTACATTAAATATAAACATATATTCTCCCTCCCTCCCTTCTTTACATACAAATGGTAACATACAATATGCATTATTCTCTTTCATTTTTTCTGCCCAACAATATCTTGATAATCTATGTCAGTACATCAGTATATCCACTGCATAGTAATCCAAAATATAGTTGGAACATACTATGTTTGGGAGGTGTACTAAGGATTGACATTTAGATATTTTTCATTATTTGCTATTACAAAGATTATTCTGTAAATAATTTGAAGACAAATCTTTTCACATATGTGAAACTATATCTACATGTGTGAGTATACCTACAAAATAAATTTCCACAAGTGGAATTTCTGTTAAAGGCTATATGTACTTTTAATTTTCATAGATATTCTAAATTATACTTCTAAGTTTTTTAAATAAAGTAAAACTATCTAAAATTTTAAATGCATATTCCATTATCTTTCCTCTTTGTGAGAAAATCTTCACTTATTTAAACTGATGGAACAGAATAGTTAACACTTCTAGGGTAAATTCATAGTCTGTAAATCACCCAATGACATTTTGAAATTGTGAGTGGTATTTTTATGCTAAAGGACTGTCCAAAGCAGAGAATAAAACAATTTAGTTGCTACTATGCTTAAATAATTGATAAGGTCCTTAGAAAAAAATAACAATTCTATTTTTAGAGGATAAATATGGAAAAATTTGACAACTTGTTTTTAAATGAATGAAGCCAATTTGGACATATCTGTTCTAACAAATTATATAATAGTTTTGGGTATAAAAATCATCTGCATGAATCCCATTTTGAACAATGCCAGACATAAATACTGCAATTAGTAACAATTCTGAGCACACATTTATGAATCAGTATTTGAGTTTGAATTTAACAACAGCAACAAAAAATCACCTGCTATTTTATCGTTGCCAAAGAATTATTTTCCATAAACTTATGCATTCCAGAGATTTTTCTTTATGTCGCTGTTGACATCATTGTCAGAATCTATCAAAAAGCTTGTGGCAAAAAGTAACTTTAACTGCATTTTCTTTGAGTTAGACAAGTTGCCCTCACTATCCTCTTCTGTTGGAAAAGGGAAATTAATTTCTTACATTCTCCTCAGGCTGAAAAGATACTCTACAGCACACACACCAAAATCCTTCTCTTTCCACCTGCAAGATTGATTAATCTATAGCATAAAAAAATGTAAATCTTTGGGGATCTTGTCACTTTTATGGTCTGTAGAAGATGAATTCAAGGAGGATTTCAATATTGCTTGGCCTCTGGCCCCAAAATAATATAGTCATGTCACCAGGGGATAGTCTGTAGGAACATGCTGTGCGGTAATAGTTTACAGATTCATAAAAAGTATTGATCAAGCTTTGTCTTCTGTAGTTCTAAATAGAGTATTAAAGGATTTTATCTTCTTGACTGTAGCAGTCCAATAATGCTAAGCATGGCAATGAACAAACACATGAAAATCGAATATAACCAACAAACACAAAAGCATCTGGCCTTGTGTTTAACTCAACTATCATCAAGTTAATGGTGCAGTCATGTACAGCTTCTCCTTTTAATTAAGTAATTAGCCCTTTTCTGATGGATAGCTTTATGCTTGGCCACACTGGCTGTTCCTAGAAGCAGAGTTGTCAGGCATGCCATGGCAGAATAATTCGTATAGCTTCAACAAGGTTTCAAAAAGCATCTATCCACTTCCTTTTGGATGTAATCTTCTGTCCATTTGTTATAAGTTTTTGCTGATGCATTGGGTTATTAGACTATAATAACCCAATAATATCATCATGACAATAGTACTAAAAATTTAACCTGATTCTGATTCTCAAATTCAAAAAGACAATTCTAGACTTTTATTTTCTGAAATAGGCTTTCAACAAACTCAGTAATTTTTTACTTATTTTTCTGAAATTGCAGCTATGATTTTTTTTTCCGTAAGTAACGCAATGCAACTTTTAGCATTGACACAAAAGTTCACTGCATGATTAAGATATCTCTCCTTTCTTGACTGCCCTTTTAATTTTAGATGTTTGTACAGATATTTTTTGAAGGGGTAGTGATAGATCCAGATCAGAATGCTAAAACTCTCTCATCATTTTGTGATGAGAAAACTTCAGGAAGATGAAATAATATCTGTACCACTATCAGTACATCCTGTAAATAAATGTATAGTGTGTGCCACTGTAAAAGTCCTGAATTCTCTGGTTCTTTGAATATGGAAGAAAATATAAAGATGTCAATCTGCTTGCGTACATAAACCCTAACACTCATTTATAAAATTTTGTTTCCTAATAAGAAAAGAATTCCAAAGAAGAGTGGCATTCACATTTCTTTTTTTCCTTTGCAGGGCATTAGTGTGAGTGTGTAGTGTGTGTGTGTGTGTGTGTGTGTGTGTGTGTGTGTGTGTTGGGGTGGGGAATGGTTCAAGTACAGGGAATTCTGTAGAAAAGATACATCTTCATTGTTTTGTCAGTCAAAGATTTAAAACCTAATTGCTAAAATGTTACTTGCATTTTTGCAACACTTACTATTCGATAGTGGTTAATGGGTATTTAAATGTTTCTCTAATTAAATTGGGAAAACAGCTTATCTTTGTTATGAATGACTTTCTTAAAGAGGCTTTCAACAGAGCCTCAGGACAGTTAGTGACAGCATGTTTACCTCTATATATGAGCGAGATACTATTTTTTCAATAGTCATTTTATGGTAGATTCAGATTACAATTCTTACTTTATTGTTGATGGAATCAGGCCTCTTCCTGGGTCCACATGAGAAAATAATTTCCAACTACACTGTTTAGACATTATATTTTTTTATTTTGAATAAATAAACTTACCATCAAATAATGCACATGTTTTTAATAGAAAGTCAGTATCTCTTCAAGAAATAAATCTTCTATTCTCAAGGATACACTCTGAGCTTTAGCTAAACAATGAATTAATAACAGCCTTAACTTTACTAATATAAAAAATTACCTTGTAGATGTTCAAACAGTTCAATAATGTGATATTAAATTGCACAAATCCAGTAGAAAAGTATGGCTTTTTAAAAAATAAAGTTTTCAACCATTTCCGTGAAAGTCACTACATAAATGAATATTCTTGAAATAATTGTGTGTAAAGTGTATATGGTACACACACTAGAAATGGACGTAACCTGGACTAAGTTGCCTCTTCTGTAAAATGAGGAAGTTCAGCTAGAGGTTTCCCAAGATTCCTCATACTAGTTGAGACTCATCAAAAGAACATGCACTGCTACTGCAGTCTGGTCCAAGGTCATTCACTTGGATATCCCAGAGGAGGTGGTGTAGCCATGTTTCTATTTCCCTTTTGGAATTCTTAGGCAAATTTTGCCAGGTCTGTGTCAGACTCCTAATTTTATAGGGGAAACCCTGATTCCACTGGAAACCTGTCTTCAGGAGGTTCTGCATTTCCCCATACCTCAGAAAGACATCAGTCCAAGGCACGAACATGCAGTCATTTAAGGCCCTAGAGATCCATTTTCCAAGCAGGCCCCTGATTTCTTGCTGTCTCTCCCTTGACTAAGCAGTGAACATTCCTGGAGGAAAGCTGGGAAATTGGATACATGGTTCCTTGGTTATACATAGTTCGTCAGCTTCTTTTAAAATGTAGACATCAGTAGTGCATAGAATAAACGCTTATCAGTTGATTTCCAAGACTTCTAGGACATGTCTAAAACTAAAAGAAGTATTCTCTACTACTTCCACGAAATGACAGCAGAAATTGTGCTAAAGGGTTAGTAGGCACCAACAACTTCTTTCAGTCTTGTCATTTTGATATTTTGATTTATTCTATCTGTTTGGTTAAAATTTCCCTGGCTTAATAATGAAGAGTTAATTCCATACTTAATTACTGCTATGGTTTGAATGATGGTGTCCCCTTAAAAACTGATGTTGGCACTAAATCCCCAATACTATTCCTATTAAGAGGGTAGCTTTTGGGAGGTGATTAAATCATAGAAACTCAACTCTTATTACTGGGATTAGTGACAAAAGGGCTAACCTTATAAAGGGTTTAAGGGAGCACTCTTTTGCCCTTCTGCCTTGTACTATGTGAAGTCACAGTGAGATGGTGCTATCTTGAAAGCAGAGCAATCAGCACGAGACACCACTGCTGGCACCCTAGTCTTGGATTTCCTGGCCTCCAGAACTATAAGAAACAAATCTCTGACCAGGCACGGTGGCTGAGGCCTGTAATCCCAGCACTTTGGAAGCTCGAGGCGGGTGGATCACGAGGTCAGGAGTTCAAGACCAGCCTGACCAACATGGTGAAACCCCATCTCTACTAAAAAATAAATAAAATAAAATATTAGCCAGGCATGGTGGTGCATGCCTGTAATCCTAGCAACTCAGGAGGCTGAGGTAGGAGAATTGCTTGAACCTGGGAGGCAGAGGTTGCAGTGAGCTGAGACCATGCCTGGGCAACAGAGGGAGACTCCATCTCAAAAAAAGAAAAAGATAAGAAAATTTCTACCTGACCTGTAGCCCTTCTTCTCAATGAATCACTCTTTTATTGCTAAAACTGGAAAACAGAGAAAACACTAAGATTTTTCCTTTTAATTTTTTCTTTTGCATGAGAAAATCAGTATGTGGTAGATCCAGAAATATAATATGAGAAAAACCAAATTTAAATACTTGTCTGAATAAAATTATGAAAAATTAGAATGTAAAATCAAAATGGAATTTTGCACTTGTTTATTCTATTTAATACTTAGAACAAAATAATGATGCAAGATATATAAATGTGTTTAGAATGCAGCATATACCACAGTGAGAACACTGGGTGTTTTTTTAGCATATAAAATATCTTCATTCCCTTGTAAAAGTGGAAGAAAAATTCTAACTCAGAAGCGTTGCATTGGGTAAATTGGAAAACAGTTAAATATGTCAGCTTACATATTGCTAGGAAAAAGATATATGAAAGGCTGAAGAATGATCGATACCATTCAATGGATTATCAGAATCCTGAGGCATTTGTTCCAACAATTTGTATACTTGCCAGTCTTTGTCAGTCACCAAATTTTGTCAATAAATAGACTGCAATGAAAGAGAGAGAGTGAGAGAGAGAGAGAGAGAGAGAGAGAGAGAGAGAGAGAGACTATGTGAATGAAAATAAAAGCTTGATTTATTTTATTTTTCTCCTTTACTTGAATTTTAATTTCATGAGCAAATGTTCCTCCCTTGTTTTTCTGCTGCCCTCAGCTGTTTCATCAGTACACATGGTATTCCTATGACTTCTGTTAATATCCTTCAATCCTACTTTGAAGTTAAAGACAGAGAGAGACAGAGAGAGAGAGAGAGAGAGAGGTTTTCCAAGATACTACATGGGGATAACACAAACTAGCTGTAAGTATTTGATAAGTCACTTAAAACAAAGACTTGTAAAATATTAAGCTAGATATTTTTCATTTGTTTGTTTGTTTAAATATCTTATCTTTAAAATGTTTTTCTTTTTCCGAAACAAAAAGCTTAATTTCATTGAAGAAGCTTATAAAAGCTACTTAGATGTCTGTTCTCTCTGAACACCTGTATCTTTGTGGTTAAGTGATGGTTGAACTCCCAGAGGTCACATTATCTTGCAAGATAAACTTGCTTGATATGTTATGAATACATTAAAAGAAATAGTTGTTGGAAATTCAGCTTGCACTGTAGACCATATAATTCACTCTCCAACTAAACAAAACATAACTGGTGCCAGAACTTGGAAGAAAATAGTAAGATGCTCCCAGAACATGGGAATAGACTGAAAATGAGTAGCCGAGGAGGTGTGGGAAACAACTGGTCTAGTACCCATAAGTGTATCTATCATTTATGACCAGGATCAATTGGTAAAACAGTTTGCTGGAACTTAATCAATGATATTAAGTCAGTAAAAGAAGGTAGTATGCCTAGAATTCAGGAAGAAAATCTAGTGATGATGGATGAAGAGATGGGGAAAAGGCAAAATATAAAATTTGTATCTGTGTCTATAATAATTTGTTTCCCAGCTTAGGAAAGAGGGCATCCTGATAAACTCTAGCCTGTGATTCGGGATATTTGTCAGGCTGATGTCTTTGTTTTATGGATGGATACATTGACTCTCCCAGCATGGTGTACCTTAGCCATAGGGAGAGTTAATATAAAAATGTACCCTTTTGTTTCTTTTCGTAATTACTAAATAACTCTCTGAAAATTGTATGAATTACCTTGTATAATTTTCCTAGCTTTCTGTTCTACTCTATATGGACAGCTCTATTTCTTGTTAAAATACATACAGTAACATTCTCCTTTTCACAAGCACATGCTCTTATCAGCTCTAGATGCACTAATAAAATGAAACGTCTAGTGTAAGCTCAGGACTGGTACCCCCACTGTGATGGTCATTTCACATAATGCCATTCTGAGACGTGCTGACTGATTTTATGCTATGGCCTATTTTATACACTGGCCTATAAAATATATGTAGTTTTAAAAGCAACATTGTTCTTCCTCATGTATACTCTGGATCTCTTTAAAGCTCATGCCACATACCTTCTGTCACTACCTCCCTTACGCTATCTCTTCTCATTACTGCCTCCACTTGATCTTCTAGGCACTTGGTGTTTGACTCATAGCCTCTTTCACCATGCACTCTGCCACAGCCTGCTGAAACACTCTTTGAATAAGAGCTAGACAAAACTGATGATTCAGGCTCAGTATAGGGCTCAGAGGAACTTTGATTAAAACAACAACAGCAAAAATTGTAAAACCTCAAACCAAGCAGTACAGAAACCGGAGTTCAGAGAGACAGGTGAAATGACCTGGCTACCTGATGCAGGGGGTGAGAAAACTGCCAGGTTAGAGGCACGGCAGCCCTGGATTGGCTGGTTTTAGGCTGCTTGGCTGAAGGAAAAAACAAGTCAGCACTTGATCTGCCCCAGGGAAGGCTGCATGGGCACTGAGGTGTTCTATTACCCGGCATACAAGCAGGACAGCAGCGGCCATGGCTTACCACTTCATCCCATCCAACAGCTACTTCCTTTCTAGATTGAACAACAGCCAAGAAAAGTACAGCTTGAGATTCTCCTCTCACTCGTGTTCTATTTCCCTTAGTCCCAGGCAGAGATCTTCCATTCAGATGCCTCAGTGCAAGCTGCACTCCTCTTCCCACAGCTGCCGCCTGATTGAGAGGAATGCAGTTCCATTGACACCTCCAACCATGAATTAACATAACACCAAGATCCCCTGGGTCCCAATTTTACAAAGGTTAATAAAATACACAAGGACTTAGATGTATCAAAAACACCCTAAACATTGAGAATTAAATGCAAATTTACTTATTCCAAGCTGGAAAACTTCATCTATACAATTTAGACCCGTACTGCTATTGTCAGTCATGCTACTGGAAGAATGAGATCACCTAAGTGGTCAAAAAAACGAATCTTTTGTGGTTCTCCTTATTAAAATATTGGCAAATCTAGAGCAATTATACCAAATCCCTTAGACCTATGAGGAAACAATGATTTGGAATTCCCTCTCACTGCATGATTAGGATTGCCTTTCTGTAGACTTTTTTTCTTTTTTTGAGATGGTGTCTCCATCTCTCACCTAGGCTGCAGTGCAGTGGCACGATCTCAGCTCACTGCAACCTCCATCTCCTGTGTTCAAGCAATTCTCCTGTCTCAGCCTCCCAAGTAGCTGGGATTACAGGAGTCCGCCACTATGCCCAGCTAATTGTTGTATTTTTAGTAGAGATGGGGTTTCACCATGTTGGCCAGGCTGGTCTCGAACTCCTGACTTCAGGTGATCCACCCCCCGACCCCCAATCCAGCCTCCGGAAGTGCTGGGATTACAGGCGTGAACCACCCATACCTGGCTGACATTGTTCTAATCCATCTCATGTTTTGTGCTGAATAAGGGGCATCTAATCATATTTTGTTGTCTCAGCCATTGGCCCATGTCCCTGATGATCTCCCTCAGTTAATCAATCTGGTTACTATTACCAAAGTGACATAATTGTTTAACATTCTCAACCTCTGTATGAAGTGCTAGAAGTTTGGACTGTAAAGTTCCACATCTGAATCATGCATATTGCCATAGGCTGTAACTATTCCTGTTAGGATTTCCTGCCTCAAAATCTGGAATTGCAGCTTGTGCAGCTCTTCTCCAAAATACATTCTACAGAAATACCTATAGCATTTCTACAAACTGCCTGTAAGACTTGAAGACTTTATAGACTGCCCCCTGAGCTCCCTGAATGTTAGCGGAGAGAGAAATGCCTTCCAGAGAGAAATGTTCTCCTTCCCAATTTACTTTATTATTTTGAAGTCCTGTATTCTCTGGTTACTCTTTTGATAATATCTCAGCTCACAAAAATACAATCAGTTTGGAGAAATTTGGGTTGAAAACAACAATCAATCACCTTTGCTGTTCAAATGTTTCTTATTTAGCCACTTTGCAATTCAACTTTTCAGTCTATTTGCTGTTTGTGGCAAGCAGAATTCAAAGACAGCTCACAAGATTATCAGTCTCTTGTATACACACACTGTCTTCCAGTTATTCAATGAAACACTAATTGAGGTGTTGCTGTTGAAAAAATCTTGCAGATGCAGTTAGTTCCAAAATCCATTAACCTTCAGATAGGGAAATATCTGGGCGGGCCTGCCCTAATCACATGAGCCCTTTAAATGTGGGTTCAGGGGTCAGAGAGGGGAGAGGAGGAGAGAAATCAGAGAGGTTTGAGGTGTGATAAAGAATTAAAGATGACTTTGGGCCAGGTGTGGTGGCTCGTGCCTATAATCCTAGCACTTTGGGAGGCCAAGGCAGGCAGATTGCTTGAGTCCAGGAGTTCAAGACCAGCCTGGGCAACACAGAGACACCTCGTCTTTACAAAAAATAGTAGAGTGTGGTGATATATGCCTGTAATCCCACCTACTTGGGAGGCTGAGGCAGGAGGATCATTTGAGCCTGTGATGCAGAGGTTTTAGTGAGCCAAGATTGTGCCATTGCACTCAGCTTGGATGACAGAGTAAAACCTTGTCTCTCTCTCTCTCTCTCTTCCCCCACCCCCGACCCCCTCCACACACAAAATTAACAATGACTTTGGAAATGGAGGGGGCCTCTTGGCAAAGAATGTGCTTGGTTTGGAACTGAGAATATCCCCCGGTTGGCAGCCAGCAAAGAAATGGGACTCTCAGTTCTACAACCACAAGGAACAGGTTTCTGCCTCTGGAAAGTGGATCCTGAGCTTCAGATGAGAATACAGCCTGACCAACACCTTGATTTCAGTATGATTTCCCTCTGAGCAGAGGACCCAACCAGGCCATGCTTGAACTTCTGACCTATAAAACTTTCAGCTAATACATGGATGTTGTATTAGCAACAGAATACTGTTCAACTATTTCTTACCTATCCATTTATCATGCAAGTTCTATAGAGTTTAGCTTCCAGATTACTTTTTAAGTCTATTGCCCATAATTTGAATCCATAACTGAACTTCACATATAGAAGACAGCAGTATGGTGAAAGGGTAAGAAGTATAATGTAAGGAGCATATCTGAGTCCACAATGTTTCCATATAAGGCCTTATAGCGTTTATAATGATTTGTTAACACTTCCTTTTAAAGTAAGAGAAATCATGACTTTCTCTACTACCCAGATGTTCAATATAAACCAGATTTTTACATTTATTAAATGTATAAAAGCTTTCACTGACAGCTTTGGAATAAACAATATTTCTTTCACAAATTCCATTGTATGTGTGTGTATACAGTAATATATCACTTAACAATGGGTTCTGAGAAACATGTCATTAGGTAGTTTCATCATTGTGTGAGCATCAGAGCATACTTACATAAACCTAGATGGTATATCCTACTACACACCTAGCTATATAATATACCCTATTGCTGCTAGGCTACAAACCTCTATAGATGTTACTGCATTGAATACTGTAGGCAACTGAAATCTGGTGATAAGTATTTGTGTTATCTCAACATGCTAAACATAGAAAAGGTATAGTAAAATTACGGTATTATAATCTTATAAGAACATTGTTATATATGTGGTCTGTCTTTGAAATGTCATTATGTGGCATGTGACTCTCTCTATATATATGTGTGTGTATGTGTGTGTATTCACACACATACACACACATATATACATCTGAGAATTTTTAAAGCTGTGTATTTTCTAAAATTGATATATTAACTATAATTTTATATTACGTGTAGATTTCAGGTTATAATTAGTCATTGAGAAAGAAGTTAGCAATATTTTAATTGAGTACATAATACCATTTATTGTTGAAACTACTCAGCTCAACAGGAAATATTTTAGATATCAATGTGGGTGAGAGGATACATAAGGGAAAACTGATATTTTCAAGAATTAAGGCAATAATAAATTCGTACTCCCCAGGATGTAAGTATTTAAGGCATAAACATTCACTGAAAAAGAAAAATGAGAAAAAAATGTCAAGAAAAATAAATGGTTTTTTTTCCTAGTACATGAAAAAAAATAAACATGTCTTACCAGTGTATTATGATAGTAAAAAATAAGGAGAAAAATGTCATCAAGGACACAACATGTTATCCACTGATTAAACCTCTCTAGGGACTATGAACACACAAAGATGACCCAGAATAGGCTTTAGAGAGAAACTGTGGATGGAAATATAATAACCACCAACAAACATTTAAACATGACACCGAAAATGGAACTATATATCATTTCATGCCAGCTACAACTGAAAGTGATAATAGAAATTTACAAAGAGGTCAGTTTAGCTTAATCTGATATAAAAGTTCTCAGCAGTAATCTATTATCTTTGGTGTTGGGGGAGACTAATAATTTGATGAGGTGGATTCACTTTGTAAAAATAAATTAATGACCCTGGTCAAATTTAAGTGGTTTTTTTTTTAAGGTTTTTACTACTATCACATCTTAAAACATGTTTAAAATTTTTGTTTCCCCAAATACCTTTTATCTAAAAAATGTTTTTGATGATTATCTGTTTTTGACATTTCTGAAAACTAGAGAAATTTTTTTTCAACTCACCAAGATGATAATCAGTGTGAAAAATCAGTATAAAAACATAGTAAACTAGCAAATGATATTACTTTGTCCTAAAAAGGCTAATAATTTTTTTATGTTGAGCATAGAATTTTACTGATTAAAATATGTCTTTGCATATATTTTAACAGTTCAATGTGTAGTTCAATGCATACTAGACTGTCTAAAAAATAGAGAAGGGAAGATATATTTAGGTGCTGAAGATTATAAAGATAGCATTTGCAAGAATTTTTAATTTTTAAAAAAGAGTAGTTCTGTGAAGACTTGTTGCATACAATACTGAAACAATATTCCCATCACAAACAGCTGTTGTAAATTATTTTTTAATATTAACTAATATATTTTATTCTTGCTTAAGATTAATATTTATCCAGAAAGATAATGGAAAGTTGCAAAAACACATAATAGAAATCTATAATCACTAAAGACATATAAACCATAGCTTTAAGAAAGGAAAGCTGATTAATTCACTCAGGAAATATTTACTTTGGGGCAGACCGTATTGATGGCCCTGGTTCAAATTGCTATAAAGTCAACAACAGTAGTCTTAATAAAGGCTGTTTTAGCCATAATGAAAATGCTTGACTGAAATTCTTGAAAGGCTATGAAAAGTTTAAAGTTCAGCTTTAACACGGAGAAGCAGAGCTATGTATATTCTGAAGTTCAGTTTGATATAGTATTACCTGTGTTGCCAGCAGCAAGTTTCCCACAGATTACATCTCTCCATTCTCTCCACTGTTTTCAAGTTCCAACTGCTAAGACATTTGTCCAGGCCACTATCGTCTCTTGCCTAGATTAATGCGTCAGTTCCCTCACTCATCCTCTGCCTCCAGCCTTGTGCAGTCACTTCTCTGCCTGTAGCCTTGCAGTTTCCATGCTGCAGACAGCATGAGCTTTCTGAAGTGTTAATCCCTTGCTTATTACCTCATTCTCCCCATTGCTTTTGGAATAAAGTTCACACTCTTAAAAACAACATGCGAGACCCCTGGTAACATTTGCGACCTCATATTACTCACTGCATCATGGACTATGCTGCAGCCATGCTGAGCTGCTTTCTGTTCTCCAAATACGCCATGCCCTCTCTCACCCCTAGATCTGGGCAGATATTTTTCTGGCTGACCAAAAAGTCCACTTTCCTTCTCATCCCCTCTCTTTGTTCGCTATCCCCACTCTTCACACTTGAAATTAATTGCTCCCTGTAGGAACTTTTCTAGATTCTTCTTAACTGCTACCGCAAGGTTAAGTGGTCTTCCTGGCTTCTTCTGAGGCATTGCCTTGAACGGATACTCAGTACCTTGAGACCCACTGACCTCATATCCCCAACACCAAACATACACCCAGACCATAGTAGACAATAAATATGTTTAATTAAATGAATGGTTAAGTACATGTACCAGGAGAAATCCTGTATTTTTTTTTTTTTTTTTTGGAGACAGGGTCTCACTCTGTCACCAAGGCTGGAATGCAGTGTTTTAATCATAGCTCACTGCACACTTGAACTCCTGAACCCAGGTGATCCTCCCACCTCAGTCTCCTAAGTAGCCAAGAAAACAGATACATATTACTACTTGTAAAAAAACTTTTTGAAGAAATGAGGGTCCCACTACATTGCCAAGGCTGGTCTTGAACTCCTGGCCTCAGGCAATCCTCACCTTAGCCTCTTAAAGTGCATTTATTAAATGTTGTGATTGAACTGAAAATATATTTATTCTTTGGTCTGTAGAACCCATCTTTATGATTTCTGTTTAGCAAACAGAGGAGTCCAACATTGAGAAAAAGGTTAATAAATGGGCTATTTGTAAAGATGTGGGTGAGTTTTAAGGAAGTCACCCAGGAATAGTGTAGAATCTCAGGGATTACTGAGGGAAATTGAAGGGAGTGCAGAGTTAGTAATTTTAGGCCTGAGAGAGGAGGGAGTGGTTCCAGGATGCAGCATTGATAGCCAGCTATTGAAAGTACCTTTGCAAGAGCATCTCAACTCTCTGTCCCATCCCCCAACCTCACCCCTCTCCAGCAACTTGGGAAACTGAGAGCAAGGAAATAAATATCTCATCTCTTTTCTCTTGTTCTCTGACCTCCAACTCCACCATTTCTGTTAGCAAAACCCAACCAGAAGCCAGAAGGCAAGGAAATTTGTGAATAGAGTCCGTGCAGATTTGTGCTCCAACACAGAGCAGGGTGAGGAGAGTACCTTTTGGATGTGGACAGGCAAAGAGAAAAAAATTCATCACAGTGATCTAGGATTTCAAGAATTAGAAAACTGTAATGGTTTTTTCAACATTACACCAAGACAAATTCCTAAATGGAGAGAAATGTGTCCTAACACCAACTTAGAACAAGTCTTGCAATCAACGTGTTTCAATGAATTAAAATAACCTAATCTTCTAATGAAATGATTAAAATTTTTTGCCTCATATACTTGTTAAAGCCATAGCTGTAAGAAATTTAAAGCCCTTACATTAGTGATAAAAGGATGTATCTCAGAGCCAGGCCGGTGGCTCACGCCTATAATCCCAGCACTTTGGGAGGCCGAGGCAGGTGGATCACCTGAGGTCGGGAGTTCGAGACCAGCCACATCAACATGGAGAAACCCCATCTCTACTGAAAATACAAAATTAGCTAGGCGTGGTGGCACACGCCTGCAATCCCAGCTACTCGGGAGACTGAGGCAGGAGAATCACTTGAACCCAGAAGGCAGAGGTTGTGGTGAGCCGAGATTGCACCACTGCACTCCAGCCTGAGCAATAAGAGCGAAACTACATCTCAGAAAAAAAAAAAAAAAAAAAGGAGAGAGATACCTCAGTATTGCAAACTATATTTAAATGACTAGAAGAAACTAGCGATGCTTGAGTATGGTAGTTCAATGTGGGTAGAAGGTGAGATTTTGAAAGTCTAGATGACATCAAAATTGTGAGGTTCAAGGTTAAGTGATGAACAGTGAGGTCCAGCCTCCACAAATACATTTTAAATATCTTTCCTTTGACTTCTTTTTTTTCATTTCTTACCCTTATTGTATCTCTTGCAATTTTAAGCCTACAGATTTCTATATAACTCTAGGATGCATTTCTCTCCTGAATTATGTTGCCTCCAAAGTTTTTGACAGCCCACAATTTTATAACATGATTAAAACAATAACAGTAAAACAGTGAAAATAATTCCAAATATTGTGGAACACAGCCAGCATCCACTGGGCAACGGGATGGGGGCCTGCTGTTTCCTGTCATCGGAGAACAGTCTGTGAGTTCCCCTTTGAGGGTGTGCAGCTCAAGCTGGAACTTTTCGTTAACAAACCTTAAAACCAACCAAGTCTCTGAGATTACTGTTGTTTCAAGGTGTAAAAGTCCAAAGAGGGCCGGGCGCTGTGGCTCATCCCTATAATCCCAGCACTTTGGGAGGCCGAGGCGGGTGGATCACGAGGTCAAGAGATCGAGACCATCCTGGTCAACATGGTGAAACCCCGTCTCTACTAAAAAATACGAAAATTAGCTGGGCATGGTGGTGCACACCTGTAGTCCCAGCTACTCGGGAGGCTGAGGCAGGAGAATTGCTTGAACCCAGGAGGCGGAGGTTGCGGTGAGCCGAGATCACGCCATTGCACTCCAGCCTGGGTAATAAGAGTGAAACTCTGTCTCAAAAAAAAAAAAAAAAAAGGTCCACAGAGGTCCACGATTTTAGTGGAAACACCAGTGATAAAAATGGAAAGAAGTGGTAAGAAATCTTCAATCTGCAGACCACTTTTTAGCCAAATGAAAGATCCATTCATCACTTATGCAAAACTCACCCGAATTAATTATAGGGCTGATCCTGAATCTCATGATAAACCAACGGTGTGATTTATGATTTTCATTAAAAATAATACACTAGAAACAGAAATAATTGACTTGCTATATTGTATGTGTGTATGTATGTGAGTGTGCATAATGCAGGCGTAACGGGATCCCACATGATGATTAATAACATAATTATTTACACACTCCTAGAGGTAGGCTCAAATATAGAACATTCTTCAAGGAGAAATTTTTCTATTTTAAGAGATCTTTAAAAGATGGTGGGCCATGCCTGTAGTCCCAGAACTCTGAGAGGATGAGGTGGGAGGATCCCTTGAGTCCAGAGTTCAAGACCAGGTTGCGTAACATAGGGAGATCCTGTCTCTACACACATAATAAAATAAAAAATTAGCCAGTCAGGATGACATGCATTTGTTGTTCCAGCTACCCAGGAGGCTGAGATGAGACGATCGCTTGAGCCCAGGAGCTCAAGAGTGCAGTGAGCTATGATTGCATCCCTGCATTCCAGCTTGGGTGACAGAGTGAGACCCTGTCTCAAAAAAAAAAACAAAAAAAAAGACAAAAAAACTGTATTAACTCAACTGTTGTCTATTGACACCCACTATCATATTTATCAAATATAAATCTAACTATCTCTGCTTAAAATCTTCTGGAGGCTTCCCCGACACATAAAATGAAGTGTGGATGCCATGTCCTGTCCCAGCCACCCTCATAGCTGGGCCCCTGCCACATCTTTAACCTCAGCTCAAGGTGTCTCACCTTGCCACAGTATTTGGCTTCCTTTATTTTCCCTAAATATGTCAGACTCTCTCTCAACTCACGATGTTCACACATGCTGATCCTTCTGCCTGAAACACCATTCCCTAGGCTTTTGGCTTAGTTTACCACTTCTCATCTCTAAGGATTCTGCTCAAACATCTCCTTCTTTCTTGAACTACTACCTCAATAGCCTCTCCCCCTGCTATTATAGAACCCTGGTTATTTCCCTCATTAAAATTTTTAGTCTTTATTTATCTTGTTTATTTATGGCTATGCTTTTTTAGTATTCTTCTTTTCCTGCTAGAATTAATCAACATGAAGGTGATTTTCTTGTTTGTGTGGTTAAAGACACAGAGAAGCACAATAAATATTTGTTAAACAAATGGTAAAAAGAAATGGTTCCTTATATATATGTACATATACATACACATATATATGACATATATGTAATATAATACTTGATTTACATTTTAGCCCATTTCTTTTTTTCAGTGATTACTAACTACAGCTTTTTAAAATTTTTTTATTTCAATAGTTTTTGGGGTATAGGTGGTTCTTGATTACATGGATAAATTATTTAGTGGTGATTTCTGAGACTGCAGTGCACCCGTCACCTAAGAAGTATACACTACACCCAATATGTAGTCTTTTATCCCTCACCCCCTGCAACCTTCCCCTTCCCTGAGTCCACAAAGTCCATTATATGATTCTTGTGCCTTTGCATCCCCATAGCCTAGCTCCCACTTATAAATGAGAGTATATGATATTTGGTTTTCCATTCCTAAACTACTTCAGTAAGAATAATGGCCTCCAGCTCCATTCAACTTGCTGAAAGAAACATTATTTCTTTTTTATAGCACAGTAGCATTCCATGGTGTCTATGCACCACATTTTCTTTATCCACTTGTTGGTTGATGTAGCTCATTTTCTTTAAGATGTTTTCCTTTTGTAAATCTTGAAGACAGCTTAAAAATGCTAGATTATTTGGTCGTTTCCATGGATCTTATTTTAAGTTCAATTCTTTTTTACTTTTTCTTTTTTGAGACAGAGTCTCACTGTCACCTGGGCTGGAGTGCAGCAGCACAATCCATGGTTCACTGAAGCCTTGGCCTCTCGGGCTCAGTAATCCTCCTGTCTCAGCCTCCCAAGTAGCTGAGACCACGTGTATGCACCACAATGCCTGGATAAATTTTGTATTTTTTTGTCAAGATGGAGTTTTTCCATTCTGCCCAGCCTGGTCTTGAATTCCTGAGCTCAAGTAATCCACCCACCTTGGCCTCTCAAAGTGCTAGGATTACAGGTGTGAGCCACTGCATCAGGCTTACAATTTAAATTTTAAAACAAATGTTTAGCAGAGGCCATGTTTGTTTTGCTAAAATGACAGACTACCTAAGGTAGCCATAGTATCTATAAATATTTACTAGTTCTTTTCATCAACAGACTTGCTTCAAAATATTCAAGTAAAGTAGGAAGTAATAACAAACACTGAGCTTTTCTTTAACTTCCCCTAACTTGATACTTTTTCATTACTCATTAACGTCACTTCTTTGCTGCTCTCTGTTTCATTCTATGTGATATAGTCATTTGTGTATTCAGCACCTGTGATAACTCATTATGGTTAAAAGTAATGCCATTTTGCTGCATTTAATCTGACAAATGATTTAAGAGTTTATTCATGGCTAAGGAATGGCTGTTGAACATTCCATTTTCATGCTTTAATTCCTGATATTTACCACATTTACAATAAAGTTGTCAGTTGGGGTGTATTTGTTTCTAGATTTCTTATATTTCTTATATGAAAGCTTGGCTTTCCTTCTTGCTACTTCTTCACATTGAAACACATTTTATTTTTCTCTCCTATTAAATCTTTAGACAGATTAACCACAGACAAGGGCCAGCTCCTGTGCTGGGAAAAATATTTGCGTACCTAACCCAGAGGTATAAATGGTGTTCAGAGATAATAGGTATTTCATTCATTTGCTCTTAGTTGTAGTTGAAAAAAAGATAGCACAAGAATTCTATAGTTTCTTGGCATTTGCATAATGTAGAAGTGATTTCGTACTCCATGAAATGCAGTCACATGTGTCTAAAAAATGAAGATCAGATATCCATGTGCAGATTTGTTAAACAGTCCCTCCAATCAAGATGAAAAAGAAAACTTGAAAGAGGTATTAATTGTGATACTGTGAAAGCTTATAAAATTTGTGACCAACATCCAAAATTAGACTGTATTACAATGTAACTACAATATCAGAGTTTATGTGTATGGAGAGTTTTTACAAAATAAGATTGATATTTGAAAATTAAGAATTAAAGGGCCCAGAACAATGGCTAGCTAGTACATAGAACATGAAACAACTGGATAGAGAGAAGAAGAAAGTGAGTCATATTAATATAATAGTGATGTCATTTCATTGAGCTATTTAAATTAATTCAAAAATTATTTCATAAATGCCTTAATCTATGATTTCTCATAAACTTAAATATGAAAATGTTCCAAGGTAATTGCATTAGGATACATTCCTCCTTGGAAATGTTATTCTTGGGTGTTACCATGTGTATTAAGAAATGTATTGAAGAATGGACTTTAGCAAGAGATTGTATCTTGAATTTGTTTATTTTTATCTTAGTAACTGAGATTCGGTTTACATTCATAATTATAAGCCAGAAATAGCATCTTTGTTTTCTAAAATAGGGCAGTCTTTCAAGTCCTAAATCCCACTGTCATTACCCCTCTTAAGTACAAGATGTAAATATCTAATAGATACTTTCCTTCTTTTCTAAATATTAGGAAATGATTTTTAAAAAGTTTATTACAAGGGGAAAAAAAAAGACTTTTAAATAGACCAAATATCCAAATGTTGTTTAGAATAGCTGTATGTAGATATAGATTCAGATGTAAATAACTAACTAAATAAAAAACACAAGCTTAATGATACTAAGCTGAATTGGTTTCAGTTTCAGCTCACTTTAAGTATTAACATTAGAAATAACACTGCTGATAATATACTTATTTTACTACTGAGTACAAATTTGCTTTTACACTAATTTTTCATCTTATGTATTAATCTTCAAAAATCATTATTTGCCTTTATTTGAAAAAAAAAATCCTCCCATTAAGGACAACACATTTTGAACAGCCAACAAAATCCCTTCCTCAAAAAGGCTAAGTCAGTCACCATGCCTTGTGTCCCTCTGGGCTAAAATGATATTTGATTTGGTGAGGTAAGCCGTATATCACAAGTACTCCCAGTGCTGCATGAGGAAATATTTCATTGCATAGGAGGCGGGGATGGACTTAGAATTACTCTGTGCCCTCGAACGCTATATTTTATCTTAGGATACATCATTGACATATTCTCTATTTCATCAAATTTCTTATCAGCTTGCCTGTTGCCTGCATTCTCTCTCTTTCAAGTACACACACATACGTACACACATGCACACGTGCACACCATTGATAGAAATCACAAAGCTATTTTTTCTTTTTCTTCACTCCCAGCAGATCTTTCTTTTTCCTGTAACCTCACCACTTCTAAATTTAATGATCTGTGGTTTGAGTTCATTATTTAAAGGAATCATATCTTGCTAATTTTTGTATCCAAGACACCAGTACATAGTGTCTATACTCACTAAACAGGCCAAGTTTGGTGAAGTAATTAATAAAATATTTGATAAGAAAAGGTCTGTCATTATCTTATCCCTTGACATGACAATGTTGAAACTTACAGGATAGAAGGCATCTCATTATTTCAGACAATTTCAAATTAATTTTATTTTGATGTAGGGTTTTGAAATAATATATCATTATCTTTGACTGGCCATATCAAAACCTGAACCCAGTTTGGAAAACATTTATGTGTCCAAATATTGGATTAGAGAAAAGTATAGCATTTTTTTTTGGTAAATTGTTCACATAGAATTTTCCCTATTCCAACCACCTATCAAAAACCATCAAAGATATAAAATATAATTTCTTTCTACAGAAGCACATTTATATTTCCACATTTTATCTATTTCCAATTTAGGTTTAGCTATATACAAACATTATCTTATAAAAACTTTTATAAGATTTCATTGTTTAGGACTTAAAGGTAACTATTAGGAAAGGTTTTATATTATATTGTTTTAAAAGGGAATTTATTCTTGCTTAGTTTAAGAAATTACATGCGTAACCTCCCAAGCGACTTTGATTTTCCTAAAATAACTGCAAGCATTTCTTATTCAATCAACCGATCAATATATATTTATTGACCTGCTCTATTTACCAAGACTATTAGGTGCTGGCTATTCTAAGTTATTTGACCCTGAATTATTGCTTTACTGGGGCAGCTGATATATAATAATGGCAACACATCTTGTTTCGTTTTTATTTACTTATAGTTATCTCTTAGTTTTTCTGTTTGGCCAATATTATTTTTCATACAATTTAAAATTTATAATTCTTTAGGAGTCGCAGTCTTCCTCATTTACCATTACTCCTATGCTTTTTCTATAAGGCATTTTCCCTTTGCATTCTGCTTTTTCTCCCCAATATTCTTCCAAACACTTAATCTGTGCTTTATTTATAGATATCTGGTCCTTGATTTTTTCTTAATTTTTAAGAAAATAATATCTTCCTTAAAAAATGTTAAAGACAGAGTCAAATCTTTTTTTAATTATGACTTCATCACACCATGATTCTGATCTACCCTAAATTATAAAATTTGCTATATCATGCTTGCTATGGCAGGAGGTAAACCATTATGTTTCCAGATCTCTCCTTGACTGGAAAATCTTAATGCTTTCACCATTTTTCTGTTTATTCCTGATGTTACAATGATTTCTTCTTAAATTTCAGAGGGGAATTTCTACTTTGCACAATGCCACATTCTGCATCCTGTAGACTGACTTCTGGTAATCAGGCCTTTGTTTCTGTCTTGTAGTCACATATTTTGTTGTTGTTGTTTTCGATTTCTTCTACAGAGGAAAAGTCTACATCAGACTTTTATATACTGATTAGAATTCACTTTAAATGTCACTATACAGATAAATCAATATGTGAAGGTGAAAATGACTTGAACAGCTTTGTCAAGATAAGTGTTCTTTATCAGACATCATGGGAGTTTTGAAACCAGAAGGATCCTTAGGGCTTACTAAGTTCAATGACTTCATGCACTGCAGATGAGGAAACTGAGCCCAGCGAGAAAAGACTTGCCCGACTTAACGTGAACAAATTCTGTTCTGTTTCTATTTCATAGCACTAATGGAAGCTATCTAAAAAGTGATTTTAAGTGATTTCTTTTTTTCTTTCTCTTTTTTTTTTTCTTTTTTGAGTTTGGCTCTGTTGCCCGGGCTAGAGTACAGTGGCATGATCTTGGCTCACTGCAACCTCCACCTCCCAGGTTCAAGAGACTCTCCTGCCTCAGACTCCCAAGTAGCTGGGACTACAGGCACTTGCCACCATGCCCAGCTAATTTTTGTATTTTTAGTGAAGACAGGATTTCAACATGTTGGCCAGGATGGTCTGGATCTCTTGACCTTGGGATCCGCCTACCTCAGCCTCCCAAAGTGCTGAGATTACAGGTGTGAGCCACTGTGCCCAGCCTAAATCTTGCTTTAATAGTTGTTTGTTTTTATTTTATTTCCCCAGAAATATCTGGATACGGTGGGTTTTATCTTCTCTTTCGAGAGTTCCGTCATTCTTTTCTTCTGGTTCAGTGGGCTAGCTTGTGTTCTCTTGACCATGCATCAGCATAAATCACATTATATTATTTTTTTCTAGTTTTACTCCTATGCTACAGTATAAAATCAAGATAAGATAAAGGGAAACTACCATAGCTACTGGACTATCCTCTATGGACTTATGTAAAAATATCCCTTTCCAGATAAATATAGCTCTGCTTTCCCTCAAACAATAGTTGGAGCCATAAATAACATGGTTTAGAGATATTTGCAACACTCACATGACCTAGCATATTGTGCTAAATGCATTTCTGCTGAATTTTTACTTTGGCCATTCATTAAGCCAAGTCATCATTAACACCTGCATGATTAAAGAAAAGCACAAACTCAAAAATAGCAAGAACTATCCCATAGCAGTGTCATGCCGATGCCTTATAATAGTTTTTTTCTTTGTTTGTTTGCTTTTAAGGTATCCTTTCCTACTCTTTTCCCTACCTCTCTACCCCAGGCCTCCTTACACACATTTTTTATCTCTGTGAGCAGCTCACTGAGGTCATTCTTTATACTCCTAGTTATACTTCCTTTTTTTTTTTTTCTGAGATGGAGTCTCTCTGGAGCCTCTCTCTGTCACCCAGGGTGGAGTGCAGTGGTGTGTTCTCGGCTCACTGCAACCTCCAATTCCCTGGTTCAAGTGATTCTCCAGCCTCAGCCTCCTGAGTAACTGGGATTACAGGCACTCGCCACCACACTCAGCTAATTTTTTGTATTTTTGGAAGAGACAGGGTTTCACCATGTTGGCTAGGATGGTCTCAATCTCCTGACCTCATGATCTGCCAGCCTCTGCCTCGCAAAGTGCTGGGATTACAGGCGTGAGACACCGTGCCTGGCCAACTAGTTATACTTTCAAAGTTAAGTTTAACTTTTTTGTTGTGCTTAGCCTAATGGTATCAGCATTGTGTATCTTTTTCAAATGAACCTGAGAATGATGAAGTCTTCCTTCTATAAAGGCACTCTTGCTGTTGAATGTACTTTGAGGTTTGATGCAGAAACCACTTTTATGACCATAATTGTTACTAACCTATTCATTAAAGGATCAATGATCCATAAGCTTCACACTTGTCCAGAAACAGTCAATAGTTAAACATTTTAAGAAATTGGAAGAACTAAACAAAACTAATAGACTGGAGAGTTTAGAAACATGCTGTGAATCAATGTTTTAGAAATAATTCACTGTGTAAAATTAAATTAGTTTAACTATAAAATTAAAAGGTGATATTTTCACTTAACAATAGAACTCCCAATCAAATGCCATGAGAAGATGCATCTTATACTGGTGCTTGATATACAGTTTAGGTAATTTTTTGATCCTTTATTCATCAACTTGGATATTAACAAAATTCAATTTCCTATAACAGTAATTCTTCAAATTTTTAAAAACAGTTTTAAACAGAGGTGTAGAAATGAAAGACAGCCACAGTTCTAAGTATTTGATTTGCTGTGATAGATAAGTGACTAAAATAGATTCTTAAGACTGGAAAATTCCACAATGGACTAGCAATGCCTAGTAACTCATCAATGAAGCAAATTCAATACGTTGATCTGATCATGCCCGATTCCCCTGTTACCTACTAAAATTTTTCAATGTATAAATAATACAGTTATAATGATATTCTTGCTCAACTTCTGAGAAGGTACAGGCCACAAAATTTGTATGACTTGCAGCAGTCAAGAAATAGGGTTCATGTATTACAAGGTTGGCCTGAATTTCCTCATTGCTGTGATATAATGGATAGGACCAACTCCAAGAATTCATAGAACAAGGATGGATACATGGGGAACCAAACCAAGAGTGAATAAGTTAAATGATTAGTTCATTCAAGGAGCACTCATCAATTGCCTACCAGGCATGTGTCACTTAAATACAGCTCAGGAAGCACTAGGTTGTTGCTTTAAAAGTTCAACTCAGGAAATATTTATCCTACTGGAGAATGAGGATCTTCCCTGTATGAAGGACTGACTCTGGGTTAAAAGTTAATAATAAATCAGCAAATTTTATTACAATGGTTTGCTTGTAGAATGATTTACTTTTTTCAATTTTCCAAATTTTCAATAATGTTTATATGACATTCATAACTTTAAAACTCCTGTACAATTAAGCTGAAATAAAAAAATCTACAAAGCAAAACAAAAATGAAATCAGCAGATATACAAATTTTAAAATAAACTCTTATGTCTATTCAAGTCCTTTGCCCATTTGTATCAGGTTGTTTGCCTTTTTGTCGTTGAGTTGTAGGAGCTCTTTATGTATTCTGGATATTAATCATATCAGAGATCTAACATTGTCAAATTCATAGAAGCAGAAAGTAGAATGGTAATTACCAAGTGCTGGAAGGGGAGAGGAAAAGGGGGAATTTGATGGATAAAGTTTCAGGTTTGCAAGATGAAGAAATTCTGAAGATCTATTTCACAACAATGTGAATGTATGTTAACATGACTGAACTGTACACTAAAAATTGTAAAAATGTGTTTTTTACCACAATTTTTAAAAACACATGAAAATAAAACACTTGTGACAGAATAATAAATCAGGCTGTGTTTAAAAAGAAACTAGAATCAAGCAAACAAATCCTATAATGGTAATTCTTCAGTGAATTAAAGTTCACTACTACCAGATGTGTTATTCCTAAACTATTAGTAAGAATAAGACCTACCTGAAATGCATAAGGCTAACATTTCAGTTTCAGCAACAGCAACAACAAAATTCTAATGTCATAATAAGGTAGGTTTAACTAGTTAATGATCTTTTAAAAAGTTGAGTTTTTCTTTGTTAATTTATAGAAATCACCTGAATGCATAATAAGCAATCAAGGGTTCATTTATTTTTATTTGCCCTAGTTTGGACAAATTGTTGCTAGCATAGTATTTAGGACTAATTTTTAAACCTTAATGAACTATTTTTTATTTTCTCTCTCTCTCTGTCTTCTTTTTGAGACAAGGTCTTGCCCGTTGCCCAGGCTGGAGTGCACAGGCAGGATCAGAGCTCACTGCAGCCTTTTACTCCCAGCTTCAAGTGATTCTCCCGCCTGGGCCTCCCAAAGCCTGGTGTTTCCTTTACTAATTTAAAAATGTTATTGTAGTCTTGATCTTTGCAAACCCCTTTAAAACCGCCAACCTCAGCTTGTCTGATTTTGAAATGCGTGGCCTGAGAAAACTCCTAGGCCTCTAATATTATAAACGGGTACTACGCTCATTTTGAGGGAGCCCTGGCTTAGGCAAACCTGCTGCTGAACTTAGCCGTACTTATAACAAGCACTTTATTGATCTATTATAATCGATGCATTAAAACAAACAAACACCACCTCCTGCCTGACTTTGGAGTTAACGTTAACATTCTGACTTTGGAGTTAACGTTTGCGACAGCCTTCTAACCCATGGATGTGTCCCTCAGGACTGGATTTCTAGAAAAGCTAGGAGAGGACCCCAGGGCAGGGGAGAGGAGAGGGCGAACTAGGAAGGAACTGCGAGGGTAATCACGTTCCCGACTAGGCGTGGGGTGGCACCTGAGCCCTGGGACGCGGGGCTGGGAGGGAGGGCGAGTCGCCGGCGGAGGCGAGGCCAGAAAGTCAGAGGAAAGAGGGGACGAGAGAGCCACAAAGGCAGAGCGGGAGAAGGCAGGGCGGACGGCGGGCGCGAGGAGAGAGAAGAAGGGGGAGGCGGAGCTGCCCGGCTGGCGGGCGGGGGCGCGGGCGGGAGCAGGCGCGGAGGCGGCGCCGCAGCCCCAGCCGGGCCGGACGCACGAGGGCCGGGGCCAGGGTGAGCGCCCGACTCCGAGCTGCCCCCTCGCCCGGCGCCGCGCTCCGCTCTCAGCCACCTCACGGCTGCCAGGAGTGCGCGGGAGTTTGCCCCGGAGAGCGGCGAAGTTTCCTCCGAAGCTGCGCTCCTGCAACAGCAGCACCTGCAGGCGCCGGTCAGCGGCCCGTGAGGTAACCGCGCTGGGGCTGGAGCTGGGGCTGGGGAAGGGGCTGCGGCTGGGGCTGGGGGATGGGGATGGGGCTGGGGCTGGGGGGCCCTGGAGGGGCCGAGGTGACTGAGCGCTGCTGGGTACCCGCGCCGGGAGCGGGCTCTGGGGGGGGCGGGCGTGCGCCCTCACCTTTCCAGGTGCTTCGCCGCTGAGGACGCGGGGAGGCATCTTCCTTTTCCGATCTCCCCCCTCCTCCAGTATTCCAGCCCACTTCCCTTCACTTCAGTGGACGGAGGACAGGAGGCCGGGGGCGGGAGCCGGAGGGGGATCCTGACTTTGAGGGGGCGCTGGAGGAGGACGGGCGCCGGAACTTGTCAGCTACCTCAGCTGCATTCCTGCGCCCCGGCGGGGCACCCTGGACTCCAGGATTCCGGGGCCAGACCCAGCATGGGGCAGGCAGAGGTGGGAAAGAGGACGGCAGGAAAAGCAGTCTTGAGTTTCTGCTGCCAGTCTGTCCTGTCCTCCAGCGTGTGTGGCAGAAAGACGAGCATCTCTGCTGCGGGGGGTGCCTCCTTTGCGTCAGTCCCAAACTCCGCGACCTGGCTCGGGCTCAGGCGCAGGCTGCGGGCGAGGTGGGAGGGAAGTTAGGTGCGATCCTGGCCGAGCAGAGGGGTTGGGAGGGGCGATCTGAGAAGCGGCTGCCTGTGGGTTGGGGGAGAGAAGGAATGGTGTGTTTATTTCTGCTGCTACTTTCACACGGTTACCTGCTCCCTCTTCTGCCCCGTTTGAACATCCTGCCTGTCAGCATGTTTCTGTTAGAAGATGTTATGGTTGATGCCTGTCAGGAGTTATTTCCAACTAAGTTCACAGGTGCCAAGTCTAGAGCTGCAGGCCCTCCTCCTTTCTCTCTCTGCGGTCCACCCCCAGCTCCCTCCCACAAACAAACTGTGCCTGCATAATTCCCAGGGTTTTGAAAGCTATGGCAAGTGAATAATACACAGTGTGTGTGTGACTTTCCCCCATCATGCTATTAGAGTCAAATCAAAATGCCATGGATGCTTAATAGGACTCCCTTTTCTCCGTTTTTCTGATAATTGAGAGTATTACCAATGTTTATTTTTCTTCGCTTTAACTTCAGTATTGCATTAATCTATCTTGTACAATTTTATTTACACTGTTATTATTCCTCTCGGTTTGAAGGACATGAGCTTCTTTTCAACTCATATATACACACCCAATTGCAGTGTGACCGTATTTAATATGTATCTGTCTTCTGATTCAGTTGCCTGGCACCTGCTAGTTCTAGTACATAATCATAACACCATATGCCTGCCAACCCACTTGAGGAGAAGGTGAATGCTATTGTTTTTCATGGGCAAGAGTACCCGGAACTACCACTTTTTATTATTGCTCAAAGGGTATAAGAGCTTCAGTCAAAGTGAATCAAATTTACAAAACAATATTACAGTTCTACACCACACAATCAAACAGAATATGATTCCTAGGCACTTACAGTGGACTAGTAATTGAGGAAAAATTAAAATCCTCTCATCACATGGAAAACATTTAGATTGTATATAGTCAATAAGAAATAGCACACACTGAATACCTCCAGAAAACAAGAAGAATGTTCCTCTTCCCTCATTTGGCTTTTATCTCCTTCGTTACAGTACTGTCATCCAGAAAATGAGCACCTTGCATAAAGATGTTGGTGTGTACTAACTAAACACCATATTTTTTTTAATACAGAGGCTTGGTGATAGTCCAAAAACATAAATGTTTTAAATCATTACCAACCATCTGTTCTCTCCCACTCACTTACAGCACAATGTTTTATTTTCACAGGTATCAAAACGTACTTACTCATTCCATACATTCCCATGACCATTCTGAAAGCTGTAATGGTATCTGATGTTGACCCAAGTTCAGTAACTGTTGTGTTTGGCTTATTACACCACAAGCTCTGCTTCTTTTATTTTCAATGAAAGAAGACATTTTAAAAGTTTCAAAGCATTTGGCCAAGGCTGGCGTATACTCCAGTAAAAATCTGATTGCTTTTTTCCTGCCACCTTTTTGTTACCAGAAACTGGAAATTAGTGCAGCTGCAGGGTCCTCCTGATGACCTTCTTTTCCTTTCTTCCTGGTCACAAGGATAGCATTTGATGCTCTGAAGCAGTGCATTAAACAGTCCCGTGACTTCAGAAAGTTAGTGTGGTTTCCAGGAGAGTGTAACATCTTCCAAGAATTTACAAAATAAGAGACTAACTTAATATTACAAACTCCAAATTCAGTAGAACTAAGAAATACACATTGTTGCCCACATAAATATTGGATATGAATGGCATAGGTTGTGAGATAGGATATGAACAATATGTTTACTTCTATAGTGTTCTTTGTATTTGGGAATCTGGATGAGTTGGTATGTAATCAGCAGATAGATTCACACCGTTCGTTTTGTTGGTGTCATCAATAAAGCAACATTTGAGATATTCAATTCCCCTATCCAAGAAAAGTTTCCCATTTAGGGGTGTTTGCTTTAATTAAAACTTCAATGTTAGAGTATTTTTTATCATTCAAATCTCAGTTACATCATAAATACTTTGTTCCTTTAGCATAGCCAGCAGATTAGGAAAATTCTCTTCACTCAAATATAGGCTCAATATCCCAAAGCATTTTCATATTTTTTAAGGAAAAAGATAGTGATGATCTTTTTCACACTTTGCAAATAATTGATATGCACTTGAAGGTTATCAGGAACCAAGAAAAAGTGGGGAATTATCACCAGCTACACTGCTCTATACTGCTCTTTGACCTGAAAGTGTTAAGATTCTCCTAATTTAGAAGGATGGCATTGGACAGAATAAACACAAACTATAGATAATTTCGAAAGTAAAGTTGCCTTTAAAAATATAGTCTAATTAAAGCCTTTGGATATTACATAAGAACATGTTTTCTGTATACTAAAAATGAATTATTTAGGGAAAACAGTGTCACCATGTATAGTAAGTACTCTGAATTATTCATGTTAATGAGAGAAACAGAGTCAAAGATAATGTAAAATTGTGGTTATTTAAAAAGTCATCTGTGTTTGTCTTTGGAATGTATTGCATGTTTAGTTTGAAAAAGATTTTCATTGTTATTGTGGGCAAGTTGCCTTTCTAATTATTTTGTTTTGTTTAGGTTAATTTTTAAATGAGCTTTCATACCTCAAACACCAAAACCCATTTGTGGGGGAGGTGGGGAAGATGGACAGCCTTCCCAGAAAAAGCTGGGGTGGCAGAAGTAAGCAAACCTGGTATGAAACTTTGCAGATTATATGTAATTTACAGAAAGATAATCAAAACTTAATTGTATACCAGTTTAATGAATGTATGTTAAGGACTAGATGTGTTGCCAGCAAAAATAAAAGTCTTCGAGTGAAAGTTTGAGAAATTCAGTCCCACTTTACATGTAAAGAGGTGGTTAATATATTTTAAAAAGTGATAATGGGGTGCTCCTGAAAACCAAATGAGAATGTATTAATGTGTGCACCTTACTATGAATGCACTGCATTTTTGAGTGTTTTCCTAAAGCATACATATGTGTTTGGCGTTAAATGGCATTCCTAGGCCTTATATATGAATATGTCCTTTCCAAGAGAAAGAATAGCAAGAAGCCATCTAAATAAGGGGTTTGCTCCATTTGATCTCCGTACCTATACTCCAAATCAAAAACACATTTCATCAAAGAGAAGTTCTCAATTATTGTTACAGTGGACCAGGTTAGATGAAGTAGTTGAAGTTCAGCAAGACTGCCAAATTAACAGATTTCTTTTGTGTTTTTCAAAAGCACTAGGGCAAAATTGGTTGTGGATGAGTTACTTGAGCAAGAAGCTGATTCATAACATAGCATTAAACGTCTTGTTTATAGTCAGTGTTTAGTTGGACATAGATTTTGTTGACTTGTTAGTTCTGTGGACTATTCGAATTTAGAAAATCTCTGTGTGGAAGGTTAGAACTGCCAAAAATATATGACGTGAAAATAAGATAAGATCATTTTTATTTCAAAAATTCACAGCAAAACTGTAACTTTTATAGAAGTAAGGAGAATGGTAATAGTAAAGTAGATGTACCCTTCTGAATAGAGACTACGTTCTCATCATAAATGTGCTCCCTGCATAAAGTGTAGGACACTTTTTTTTGAGGAAACATTTTCATTTTTTATAAGGCGTGGCATTTTTTAAAGACTTGACTAGACTGAATATTTTAAAAGAAATATTGTGGTTGGAAATATAATTGAGACCCACAGGATAAATTTTATATACATTTATTAAAGGAATCTGTTTCTTCTTATCAGTGCCTAAGTCTTAGGATCAAGATTATGCATTTTTTAACAGAGCTGGAAAGAACCTTAAAAGTAATTTATTCCCGTGTCCTCATTTTACAGTTTCAGAAATAATGGGGACCTACAGTGATCATGATGAACTGCTAAAGGTCACAGTGGTAGCGGCAGAGCAGAAACTAGAAACCTGGACTCCCAACTCCTCATCCAGCTACCTCATAGAAAGTTAGATTATTTAGGTAGGAGAGTTAACTCTTCTGGCCATCACGGTATCAATTAATACATAATAGTCATGAAATGAAGCAGTGCAGAGGTAAATGTAGAAGACTTGTGATTTGTCTTCTCTCATGCATTGAGTAATCATCACGGACCAGACTATGATCCTTGACCCTCTTGGACTCTGTCCTCTTTTTAAAAAACAAATATTTTGTTACCCCCTTATTATCCTCAGAAGACATTCATGAATAATTACAGAATATAGTTGTAATTTTTAAAAGCTAATAAAATTAATGTGTAATAAAATGTGTATTTCGCTACTGATGCTTGGGGGATAACATCACTAGACACATAGTAAAATCAGCACTTGCATGAATATATGATGAATAAATTTGAATTTAAGACAAAACATCAGAAGACATCCTGTGCTGGAAGTACATGAAAGTGAAAGAATGAGGATAGACTTAAAATAGTGTTGAGATACAACCCAGACTTATTTGTATATGACAACAGAAAGAAGGAAGTAATGGAATAAGGAAAATTTGCAAAGTCAAATGATAGGCTCTTGGAGTGGAGAAAATGTAAAAGTATGACATTTTGCAAATGAGAAAATAAATACCATTAATATGCTTCTGCTAAAATCCAAAATTACTTTCTGGAACATTTTCATGTTGTTACTAATGTGAATTCTATTTCAAGAGATGCAGGTTACTCACCATATTGTCAATAAGTAAAATATTCCAAAATAAAAATTACTGATTTGGTGCTGAGTTGGTCTTAAGTTTAATTTCTATCAACATTGTAGTCTATCAATTCTAGCGTTAGAAGACAGAGTTCATGAAATAATTAAACTGTCATTATTGTAAATTGCTGGGCTTTTGGTGGGAATTTAAATAAAATTCTTAATTATGATTATGTATCAGATTCTACAGGTTGATAAAACATTTAGTTCAATAGGACATTTTATATGAAATATTTTTGGAAAAACTCTTCATTAAATTGGACTGCCTCACTGCATACACACTAAAAGCCAATAGCACCCCAACCCCCCCACCACCACCAATAATTTGTGACAACCCTGACCATACCCAGCCCTAACTAAAATATTCTGTAGGGGTGTTACTTGCCATTATGAGAGCCATAGAGCCAGATAACCAAGATTTTTATGTAGGCATGGATTATTTTTGTGCCCCTACCTACCTATCTTTACTTCTTTTAAGTAAGACCATCCCGTTTGTTCACTGGTCCTCTGCCTCTAATGGACCAGAACCACAGACCTCACTGCTCTCATGCAGGTCATGTTCTAATCTTTTTCTGTCACTGTCACCTTTACAAAAATTCACTTCTTTTGGTCCTCATTTCTCTTAGGAATCTATCTTTTTTTGGGTGACAATAAGTGGTGACAAACTGAAGTGCATGCTAGATGATACTTTAATTGTCTCAGGTCTTAACTTTGCTTAAATGTATATCTCTAGAAAGCACTGAAAGTCTACATATATATGTGGAATATTATATATATATATATATAATTCATATATGTATAAACTATATATACACACATAAATACATATGTGTATATATATAGAGAGAGATAGCTATTATCACACACGTATGCATGTATGTATAATGTATATATGTGAATATTTATGAAACCATGTATGTATACACACATAATTTTAGGCTTTGAGAAAACAGGAAAGGAGGTATTATTAAGGCTTATATTTTTAATGCCCTTGAAACATGCTTATGCAAAAAAGAACTGCACTAGTCCAATACTGGAAGTTATAACACAAAACATAGTGCTATGAAGTATGCTTATAGTAAAAGTTCCAAAGCTATTACAATCCAAATAAACTGCTGTATTAGAATTTTGTTATGTTGCTTGTGATAGATGCATCCTGTGCTAGCATATTAGAAGTTGAGGGGAAGTGTTGTGGCGGAATTTGTCTGTTTCAGAGGTATTTAATCTGTGCACTGTTAACATCCTAAAAGCACACCAACATCTCTTCTCTTTGTGCAATATACAGTATTTGCAGAGAGATTAGAGGGTTTTGAGGATTACTCATATAAACAACATACAGGAAAGTATAAGATCCCAGAAGCAAGGAAGAAATTGAGAATGAAATTCAAGCTTTCTAACTTCTGTCTACTGGACTGTAACTTAAGTTTTGCTCTTGAAAATGAAGAGTTAATATGAAATATCATTTCAGTATTAGCTATAGCATCTCGAATTTGTTAAATTGTGTGATATTTTTTCTTAGATTTCTTCCCACTCAGGGTCCATCTTATGTGTCTTTAGACCATTGTATCTCTTATTCTTTTTAAAGAAAGAAGCTTTTTAATGTAAGCACAGCACTTGAGATTGAAGTCAACAGTATGTGTGTGTGTGTTGTGTGTATGCGTGTCAACAACCAATTGCTTTGACACAATCACAATATTCTCTACATAGAAGGGCATGTTTTACCCAATCAAAAGAGGGCAGGTTTTCCTACAAAGAGGATGCAGCAATTGTACAGAACACAATTTGATCTGTGATTATTTTGCTGTGTATTGTTCATTGGTCAATTGAATGGCCCAACATTCAACCTCAGACTGACCCCTAACTTTATTTGGTTTACTTTTGTTACAATTTCTAATATGAGTATAGTGGTGCAATGGGAATTCAGAGAAGATGAAATTGAAATTGTTGGATTGGGGAGGTGATAAAGAAAATAAGATGCTTCTTTCATTTTAACGGTACAAAGATCTATACAGGCAGTGAAATTTTATTGGAGTATCTGCCTTTTACTCTGCTTTTTATTTTTGTATGCAATAGAGGGAAAGCTTGTGAAAATAAAGCCCTCCTTCTTCTTTGTACTGTTAACTCTACTATACAAGAGGAAACCTTCTTTGCTGGAGTCAACAGATATGACACATTCCTGTCCCATTGTTCAGAGTGCCTCCTTTTACTATAGTACTTAAATACTACCCTAAACTGAACTCTGTAACGCTAAAGAATATGGTTAAGAAAATATATATATACCCAGCTAATGTGGTGAAAGAAATTTCAGAAGCCTCTATTAGATATATGTGAAAATGAGAAAACCAAATAAGACAACACTGTCAGTTCAAATGAAGAATGCAATACTTACTTTTACATTAGTTTCAGGAACAAGAAGCCGAAAATTCCACTTAATTTTGTGGTCATTTCTATTGTTTTCTTTTTTTTTCTTTTCACAGATGGAATTAAAGCAGTAACCTATAGTTCCAGCTTACTTTAAGCAAATATAGTCCATAAGGATTTAGATAAAATGATGTTTATTATATATTTTAATGATTACATTTTAAAATTAAATAGGCACAGTTTTAAAGAAATGAATCTCTAAATTAATTTAGTTTTTTCACAGGATTCTTTGAACTGTAGATTAGAATGAGGCTAATTTTTTTTTCCAAAAGATTAATTTCCCAAGTTATTTAAAAAAATGCTTAGGTGTTAGTGACATTTTTTTAACAAAAAGCAGTAACTATCAACACGCTTTTACCTTCTAACATTTGCGCTCTACTTTCAATTAGAAATTTTTATTATCAGAGAATGAGATTTTATTACTCCAGCAGGTCTGGCATTCAGCTAGATGCCCTGGTGTACTCTTACTGGTTATTTGTAGCTGGAGCCCAAATTGTGCTGATTGTTAAACAATTTAAATACTAATCCTCCACTTGCATGAACACTTTTGTAACTTCAACCTATAAATACACCACTTGCCACTTGCTAAAACTCTTGCAAAGTAATTTTTTCAGATTTTACAGATCAGGGAATTAGAACAGCATTTAGAATAGAAGTGAATTTGAAAATCACTGAAATCCGAAGTCCTAGAGCTTGTTCATCTAATAACTCCGACTTTTGATTCACCTTGGGGTTTCTCAATATACGTACACCAACTACTATCCAGTAAGAATGTCTTGACATTATTGATATAATATATTTAATGCAAAGCACTCTATAAAACATAATCACAGCTCAGAAAGTCCCTCTACATTGCCTACGGGCAGATCCAGCTGTATACCTGGCATTTCTTCTTGTCTATATTAAAGAAACACCAAATGAAACATGTCAAAATCAAACTCATGATCTCTGCTCATCTCACCTCAAAGGTGCAGAGTTCCCATAGTCCAATCTGGTTTTAATCTTGACATTACTTCCCTTCAACTCCATTACCAAGGCTTTGATTTTGACCTCCAAAATTTATTACAAATCTGCCTCTGCCATCACACAAGTGTAAGCTTTCACCATCCTTTGTGTAGAAAACAACAATAGCTTCCTGACTGATCTCCTGGCATTGTTTCTCATCCCAAATTCATCCTCCAGTGGAATACCAGAGGAAGGTTTTCAAAATGCAAATATGATAACTATCACCCTTCCAACTACAAATACCACTTAAATGAATTACCATTGCTTATTTAAGATAAAGACCAAAACTCAGCACCTGATTTTTGTAGTCCAGTAAGGTCAGCCTCCTCCACTTTTATATCTTTTGATGCTCTCATTCTTTCCTCAGCTTCAGCTGGTGGGCTTTCTTCAAGCTGCCCTAACATTCCAGCTCTCTCCCATCCCCCATCCCCTAAAAACACAAACTCAGTCATTCCCTAGTTAACTCTTAGTTGACACTTTAAAAATATCAACTAAATGTAAGTTCCTCAATTGAGCCATCTCTTCCCCCTAAATTGAGTTAAATCCCTTTATAATACACATAGAAGTATATACACATTTATGTATCTGTAGCCACTGCACTTAGAGAGTTGCAAATTCACATTTATTTGTATAATTATTTAATTAACCACTAAGATAGGGGTCTGTCTAGTTTTGATGGTCCTTGTATTCCTACCAGATACTACAGCACATGCTTCAGAGTGGAAGTGTAACGAATATTTGTCAAATAAATGTTGAGTGAACATCTCTAACTCCACACACACAAAGTTATACACATATACCATGTGCAAACACACATACACACATACCCACCCTCACATTCTAATGAAAAATACATAAATAAGTAAATAAAAGAAGTTTGTAAGCTATGATGCCCCACTTTTTTCTTTGTGACCTCTCCAAATATCCTACTCCTCTTCTTCTGTTTCTTTTTCCTCTCCATAATTTAGATGTGATTTGGGTGGTGCTACATTTACTTAGAAAGTATGGCAGGTGTGTTGAATTTCTTATCCCACCAAAGTAAATAAATGCCCAGGCATGCCTTTATATTACTTCCTTTGACATATGAAATTCCTTGATAATTTCAGGAATTTTAAAGGCTTTACTTTATGGGGGTTTTATGCTCTGCTGTTTGTGTACATTCTGACATTAAGAAGTGGTCTAAGATTTTACCATGTTGGAGAAAATGAAAATCCTCTGAAAGTTATCTATTCACATAGCCCCCATATGAAAATAAGGAAGATAAAGAAGAACAAAAATTAAAATAAGGAAAAATATGTGAAATTCAAAAGTAATATGAAAGTCTATGCTATAAATTAAAGGTTTATATTTTTAAGAATTGCACAAAGGCTTCAAACCAGGTATAAAATAATTAAGGAAGACATCTATCATACTGATGGGCACTTACTATCTTTTAGATACTATGCTAACACTTGTGACTAGATTCAATATGCTGCATTAAAACTGAGTTGGGTTAGTACTGTTTTTATTTAAAGTATTCTTGCTTCAATGAGTTTAAGGGAAACTCCGGAATATTTTGCCCCAGAAAGCAAGGAATTGCTGAAAAACAAAAAAAAGGGGGGATACATCAGAAGGACATAGCCAGATTTAAAGTACTCTCTCTGGCCAAATTTGGGATCTTTGTATGTAAAAAAAGTGTAATAAGGTACGTAATGGATTAGAGCACATTGAATAAGAAAAGCATCCACCAACCCAGAGTGTATGAATGCACAGATTGGGTAGAGAAGGAAAAAGCTCTGTTTCGCTGAAGAATATAAGCTGATAATTAAAAGAAATAATAGAATAGTAGAGCCACTGTTCTGCAACCACCATGACAAAAGTAATAAAAAAAACTCATCCACCATTGGGCGAATGGTTGATGGGGACAGGATAATCATTCATATTATCTCTACATGTCACCCCACAGATTGCTTGTTAATTGAAAAGGGAAAGTACCTTTACAGTTGGTGTCTACAGATACCAGCTAACCAAATGATCAAGCACGACATCACTAGAAGTAGTACAAATGGAAATCATGTATTTTTTTTTTATTGAGATACATGAAGAATGACACAAAAATCCCCTCTAAAGTATTCTGTTACAAATGTTTAACCTGAGTCTAATCATGAGGAAATGATCAGGCAAATCCAAACTGGTAGATTTTCTTCAATACAACTGGCCTGGATACTTCAAAAATGTCGATGTGATTAACAGAAAAGCCTGGAATATTGTTCAGGAATAACGGAGGCTAGGAGACCTGGCAACTAATTGCAAGACATCCATCCTTCTTGATTAGATTCTGTATGGAGAAAAAAAAGCTATAAAGGATAATATTGGGACTATGGAAGGAATGTGAATTTGGGCTATAGCTCATATAACAGTATTACATCCCTGTTCAATTTCTTGAGTGTGATCATCACATTGGGGTTATATAGAAGAATGTGTCTTTAGGGAGAGGATATATTTGAAAGTGTTTAGAAGTGAAATCTCATATCTGCAACTTTCAAAGGTTTCAGCAAAAAGAAATTTTTTAAGTGTAAGAAAGGGAGAAATAGGCAAATAATTATGGTAAAATGTTAACAATTTTTTAATCTAGATAAAGATTATATATGATTAATTATATTATTGCTAATTTTCTGTAGGCTAGACATTTTTCAAAATAAAAATTAGAAAAAGTATCATATGATTTTAAGTTAGCTATCCAAAGGATAAAATAATTTTTATATATTGAAGTGAGCTTAAACATTTTGAAAGTTGTTTAATTAATAGAGTGTCTTCTCTAAAGTATCTAAATATCTTCATTCAACATTGTATAATAATTCCATAATTTATATATCAACACTGAAGAAAAAGTGATCCTTAGAAGAATATGTTTCAGGTAACATAGGAGATAATACTTAATATGATAATATCAGCAAGTATTAGATAAAATAAATTTTTTCCATTATCCAGCTATATATGAGAACTTATTGACGTGAGAAAATTTAAAAGGAAATGGGTCATCTATAGCAATATGTGTTTTATTCTTTCATCTCTTTCCTAAACATTGGTGCTCACCTACAAACAAAGTATGAGATTACTGATGATTCTCACTAAAATGCTCTATAACCTAGCAGAATGCAGTTGCAGTGTAGAGTAGATCTGGCCAGGGCCACAGTGAGATTTAGGATCCTGTGTGATTCTCAACTCTACAACTTCAGGAAGACTGGCAAGCACTTGTTAGTACTTATATACTTACAGCCCAATAACATAGGTATACAAATATTGAAAGACAAAGCTGTTTAGTCAACAAATATCCATTGAGCGCAGGTTCTATGTGAGACATAAAGTAAATGAGGTTAAATTAAAATATTTACAAATTTGTAAATAAAAATTTGTTTCTTCAGGAAAATTTTAACTTCAAAATAAATATTTAAAATATTCCTCATACTGTAAAAGCATATGACATAATATTTCTAATCAGGTCCCTATAGAAATACTTTGCATGATGCTAAGATAACATTTAGGGCTCCTTAAGATATGTATGGTCACATAATCAGAGCAAGTAGAGTAGTGCTTTTTGGTATTTGATAAAAAGAAAATGTGTAGATCTTCTTATATCTTAACATACACTATATCTTACATCTTAATGTACAATGTAATAAACCAAACATAAGAATATGGATAGTTATTTCCCCCTCATATTTTATGTAGTAGTTGATAAATTATTATAAATAATAGCAAAGAGGGAGAGTTTTAAGTTTCCGAAAAAATCTGAAAGAAATGGTGTCACTCAATAGAAGAAGGTTGAGTTTCTGAAAAGTCAGAAAAACTGGTCTCGATACTGCCAGCCTATACCATCTTGAGGTTAAAATTCACTATGATAGAATCTCCTTACTAAAAGAATTACAGGTCATCTTCAGCTTATATTAAGACAAATATTAGTAATCAGTTTAAACTTGACATTGTTTTAATAAGAAGAAAATAGTAACAAATTATTGTGCAGAAGGAGCATGCTCTTAAGAAGTATGGATTATCTTAAAATAAAGGTAATAATATAATAGCTTTGCTCTTATGTCCTTATCCCCTCCCACTCCCATGCTACTCATATTGATATCAGTGGTAAGACAAAGGACACTCATACCACTAAGAATTTAAAACCCAAGAAAACTGGGTAAAATATTACTTAGTTATCTTATTAAACTGTTAATACATTTTTATTTCATATATTTTTTAAAAATACCAAGACAATGAATAACATAAGTTAAAAGTTGTTTGAATTTATAGCAGTATGAAAGGTAGACTTCCATACAGAATTTGACATTAAAAGAAAACAGCTATGCAAACAATTTGTATAGGTAATTATTAGCTGGAAGCTATTTGTACTCTAAGTTTATTGAATATACAAATATGATAATAAGACTTTGCACAAATGGAAACTTTTGATAATAAATCCATGGAAAAGACTGTGCCTTGGGGAATAATTCTAGATGTTATAAGTATATTTGAATCCCCTGCAAACAGAATGCAGACCTCTAGACCAAGTACATAACCATTTTTAATTCATGATATTTAATACCTAAAGTTTCAGAAAGGACAAGTAAAACAATGGAGAATGAAGCTCTTCTATTTGTACACATATTAAAACATTGCAATCACAGAAGAAATAGCAAAGTAGAACTATAAAACCTGTCTTCAGAAGTAAGCAAAATTACACTGAAAATCATAGTTGTTGGAAATAAATAAATACCTAATCATTACCTGAGAAATATTCCTGTTATTTCTTATAGAACTCACTGATTCACTGTTTTGGTTTTTTTTTTTGGTTGTTGTTGCTGTTTTTTGCTTTTTGTAGTATTTACTGACCAGTTTAGAAAAAGCACTTTTGTAGTAAAATAAATTGTAAAACAGCTGCATTCTCTTTATGAACCTTGTACATTTACAATAATTCTTAAGACTGTACACTCCCCACCAAGTAATTTTTACTGTATACTAAGAAAATAAAAATAAAATATAGAATCTTTCAATTTCCTTTCCTCATTTCAGATTTTGGTTACATTTTTATTATATTATGTTTCATATTTTTATATTTAAATGGAATTGGTGCACAAAATCAGTCTTTTCACTACTTTTTTCCTCTTTGAGTATTTTAGTTAATTTTATGAATAACTAGATTTTATGATCAAGTGAGTTTTTTCTAGGGGGACTCATGCAATGCTACCTCCTGAATTATTTTGTGCCTAGACCACATCCTCCGCATGTCCATCCTTTGCTCTTGCCTGTGTCTCTAGTCTATAAGCCATTTTTTGATTGTTTTCCATTCTTAAAGGACGCTAATGATGTGGAATAGCAGGAGGTGGTGAACACAGAATTCTACAGCTCCAGTGTGGGTCTTGTCTAGAATATTCTCTGTCACCAAGTTTATTTCACTTACCCTCAAGTTGGAAACATGTAAAGCCCCTAACACTGTGTTGTGATTTCATAGTCATGGTTTTCCTTCTGTTTTCTCCCATAGTACCCTCATCTGGGAGACCACTCCATAGCTAATAAAAATGGTATGAGAGTGTGCTATTTTCTTCAGCCTGACATCCTCAATTATTCTGAGTTTCAGTAGAAAAACAGATACCTTCCTTATAACCTATTTATGTCCCACTTTTCTGGTAAGATTTGCTGGACAGCCTTTTGGGACTATGATATTATTTGTACAAAAATCTATATCTAGCTCAAGGTTTGAGGGTATATGTGTCGATTCTTGTTCTCTTCTCTTTTCCCCTCCGGATTTGAAACAATTTAGCAGGTATGCTTGACAGCGGATTTTATACTTTGTATTTTTGTTTTATTTCAGAAAAAGGAGGTAGAGTAAAAAAGCCTTTACTTTATCAATAGCAGAAGTTTCAGAGTTCTAGTTGCCACTTTTTTTGCATTAAATATTTTATTTAATGTCTAAAGTACAATTGCATATATTGATAATTTAAAGAATAATAAAAAAACACCTATTTATTCACTATCGCACTAAAGGGAAATAATTTTTCCAGTGTCTTTGAAGTGTCCTACTTTTGTCAGGGGAGATTAACTGCTTAATCAGGGAGATTAGACCAACCAAATATCTCAGGCATTTAATACAATAAAGACCTATTTCACATTCATGACACAATTCCGTGAGGATCAATGAAGAGATTCGGCTCCATGAAGTCATTCAGGGATCCAGGTTACTTCCATTTAGCAGTTCTGCCACCTTTTACTCCTCAAAGTCCTCCCCTGGTTCCTTTGCAGATAAGAGAAAGAGAGATAGTGTGAGGATTTTATAGGATGTTTTTAGGGACCAGGCCTTGAAGATGTGTGTATGACTTCTGCTCATATCCCAGCTATTGCAAGATGAAACAGAGTAAGGAAAATAAAAGGGGATTCAGCATTGTCTCACCCATACCTTCTGTATTCTCCTCTCATTCTCTCTCTTCAAGAGGTTACCAGCCTCCTGATTTTTGTGTTAAGGATTCCCATTTTGCATATGTACCTCCCTCAAGCAAATCTTGTTTACTTTTGCCTGCCTTTGATTTTTATAAAAATGGACTTATACTACTGATATATGTTGCTTGGTTTTGTTTTTTCTTGCTGCTTGAAAAGAATATATGTTTTCTGCATTTTGGAAAGAGTGTACTGTGTGTGTCCATTATGTAAAGTTTTAAAATCTGTTATTCAAATATTCTTATTTTCTTGCTAATTTTGTCTGAATGTTCTATCAAATACTGAAAGAAGTATATTTTTAAAATGCTTATGATAGATTTATCAATTTTTTATAGTTCTATCAATTTTTCCTTATATTTTTTGATGCTATGCTATTAGGTGCATATACATTTAGAATTATAATATATTTCTAGTAAATTTAATTTTGTAATCAATGTGTAGTGATTGCCTATATGCTTATGACTTCTAAATTTATGTATTCAGCCTAGACCTCTCTTTTGAGCTTGTATTAGTTATCTATTGCTGTATAATAAATTACTGTAAACATAGCAGCTTAAAACAACATACGTATATTATGTCTGTTTCTATGAGTTAAGAGTATGGGAACAACTTAAGTGGATTCTCTGCTGAGAATATCACAAGCCTACAATCAAGCTGTTGACTGGGTTTTATTCTCATCTGAAACTCAAAGTCATCTTCCAAGCTTGAAGTTGTAGGCAGAATTCTGTTTTGCAGCTATAGGACTGAGGGCCTCAACTCCTAGAGGACACTCCTCTCTATAGAAAGTTCAAAATGTAGTTTTTTGCTTCTTCAAGGCCAGCAGGAGATCATTTCTACCTTCAGGGAAGTCCTGGACCTTCTTTGAAAGGGCTAAACTGATTAGGTGATTAGGTCAGCCTCACCCAGGGTAATCTCCCTTCAGATTGACTCAAAATCAACTTATTAAGAACATGAATTATTTCTGCAATTTTTTTTACTTTGTTTCATATATTATTCATTAGAAGTGAATTACGGGTCTTGTTTGCACTCAAGAGGAGGGGATTATAGAGGGCTATTGAGGTTTCCCTCATAATTCTATCTACCACAGAGACCTTGTCTTACATAGTCAACTCCCTTTGTGATACCTCTACTTGGTTTTCTCATTAATATCTAAAATCCAACAAGATCAAAAATGAACTCTTGATTTACTCCTTCAAAAATGTCCCCATATTATAAGTGTCATCTCAAAAAATAATTTCAAATTCAGTCACTTCTTATCTCTACTGGTATTACCCTGGCAGGGTGATCAGCATTATCTGTATTTGTAGATTATAACAGCTTCCTTCCTAATTAACTTCTTCATTTCTCGGTGCATTCCTCCTAGAGCAACAGGAGTGATCATAAAACACAGGTATAATCTTTCACTCCTCTTATTATAACCATTCAATGTCTATGTGTTTCCCTTTAGAATTGCTCTCAAGGACTTGATAGGCTTTTTGCCTATCTTTCCAAGCTCATTCTAGATCACTTTGCTTTCATTCATTAAGCTCCAGCCATACTGTCTTATTTCAGTTCTTAGGATGTGCTGAGTTCTTTTCTCTTTCAGAGCATTTTCATAGGGGATTCACTATTTGGAAACCTCTCTTCCTTCACTACAACTTTGCACATGATTAGATCCTTCCCATACTTTAGATTGCAGCTTAGATATCACCTCCTTGAAGATACTTCCACTGACCAAAATGTCCAATGGAGGTCTCCTGTGCCCTTTACCTAATATTCTCTACCTTGTCCCTTAATTTTAGCACTTGTCACACTTTATCATCATATGTTCAATTTGTTACAACTTCTTTTTTCTTCTGTTCCTTTTTGATCCCAATACCTAAACACTGCCTTTGTAATAATAGGTCCTCAAAATATATTTGATGAGTGACAACTAAAGTATTACTGCTATCATCAGAGTAGGCTAGAGTAACTCCAAGAAGACTTTCTGGGGACATTGGCCTTGAGCCATTTATGTTTTAGAACTGAGAATCAGAACAGCAGAAAGTTCTATGACAGATGTCGTGAAGAGCACAAACAAACTGATGGATATAGAGATGGGCGTGGAGGGCCCAGGAGTCAGTACACCAGAAGGTGGCTTTATGTTGGGGGCAGTAGGACGTTGGGTTGCAGAGGGATAGTGACCACTTTACAAAGAACCTAGAAAGGCAGACGTAGAGTTTTCTACTTTAAATAAGGACCTTGATGAAGAGTTAAAAATAAGCCACTCTGGCACATTGACTATGGTGATCTAAAAGCATTTGAAAAGCAGCAGGTGCAAAAAGATCACTCTGACCTTTCTTGTGTTTCTCAAAAGCAGGAGATGAAATTCCTAAGTGAAGGATGTCCTCCCTATACCAAAAGGAAAGCATCATTCTTGCTATCATCAAGAACAAGAAATTGAGGCCCAGGAAACTGTGCAAACAAACATAGACTAATTCTCATGCTCCCAGCCATTTCTCCACGAATTAAGGACTCTACCCTAGTTCCTTTGCCTTGTCACATTTTCCTAATTTCCTATTCTTTGTTTAATTGAGTACATATGTTCATCACTGACTGCATCTTTAGGTCTTCATTGCCCTGTGAAGGCTTCTGTGCCACATAAAACTTATATTAAACAAATGTGTATGTTTTTCTCCTGTTGATATGTCTAAGCCAATTTAATGATTAGGTCCATCTGAAAAAAAAGCCCTAAAACAGTAGAGGAGAAATTTTGCCTCCCCTACACAGGCAAAAGAAAAATATTTAAAAAGCAATGTTTAAGAAAGATGAATGAAGCACCATTATTTGTGTTGAACTGAAGAGACTATCTGGAGACAGATCATCTACCCAAGAGTCTTTTTTTTTATTACAAGTATTTCTGTTCCACTCACCTTGTGTAAGACACTGTCCTTGGCATGGAGGATTCTATGAGCACTGCTTCAAAGATGAGTTCTCAAGACAAACAGAGATTAGCCCGAAGTTGGTGGAGGATCTACAAAGAAAGGAGAGAGTGTTCATGTGTCCAAAGACAAAAAAAAAAAAGAATGCAGATAGTTCTTAAGAATTTAAATAGTCTAGTTTGGTTGGAGAGTAGAGTTTGAGGGAGAGATGTGAATGATAAAACTAAAGTAGTGATCAGGAAGAGCCTTGTTTGTGATCATAAAAAATTTGAACAAATTAAGAAGTGTGAGAAATGGTGGAATATACAAATGAAAATGTCTAGTAGGCATTTAGAAATATGAGACCAGAACACATCAGTTACTGGAACTGGAAATGTAGATTGAGATTTCATGTTTGAGAAATTAGATCATTTTATGGAGGATTAAACAGAGAAGAGAAATAAGGATAGAACTCTAAGGCAGAAGAAAGAGAAGGGATGAGATTGTTAAAGGTTGAAAAGCAAAGATCACCACTATGGAAGTCAGGATTGTGAAACATTTCAAAATGGTCTGCAGGTAAAATGTCACAAAGGGGTCAGGAATTCAAAAGATATATTTTGTGACAGCAAGAACTTGTAGCCATTAAAAAAGGCAGTTCTGTGTGGTTGTGGTATTTCAGTGTTGATGTCTACTTTTGTAAGTACCTTTGATGTTGTGTAATGATGTAAAACTATTTTCTTGTGTTTGTTAGAAATTAGAATGTTTTCTTAAGATAGTAGCACTAACTTATTTATTTAATCAACCCCTTTGGTAACTAGTAAAAAATTAGCTCATTTTAAACAAATTTTTGATAAATTTCATAATTTTGGCATCACTACATAAGTTTTATTAGCAGGGGACACAGAAACAATGTAATTTGAAGGCAGACAAGCTTATGTTTGGATTCTGATTCTACTAGTTATGAGTCATGTGAACTTTTATATTTGGTGCTTACTTTTGTCTCTCAACAATATCTATACTGGAACTTGATATTTTAGTTTTAGTCTTTATCTACTGACTTCCCACCATGGTAGGAGAGGATTTAGTCATTTTTCTTCTTATTCAACCATACATGTATGTCCTTGTCCTTCCAACCCTCCTATTCTTCCATTATAGTGATGCCATTTTGTTTAGAGTCAGTGCTTTCATTATCATGACTATGTAAATGTTATCCACGATTTAGCTGTGTGGCTTAATCTAATTTTTTTCCTTTCTTGCATTTTCTATTTTCCCTGAAGTTAATAGCATCTTACCCTTTCGTTTGCTCGAAGTTCTAAGTCTGTAACACTTACCCAAGCTAGCTCTTCATCATTGTCTAAATATTCTGTCTAGATATTAAGACAAATCATCTTGTCTGCCAGTTTTATCTTTCTAAATAGTCTCCCAAGCATCTGTTCTGCTCCAATTTGAAATGCTTGCCCTCTACACCCAGTTTCACAGCTGTCATCCTTCCAACCAATCAAAATTTTCTTTTCTCTCTCTCCTTTTTCAGATCAGGTTTCTGGATCCCATTTCTTTCTCTGATCTAAATTCCTTGCCTTGTTATGTCCTCCAGTAGCTTTCTGAGAGGTAGATCTTTTGAGAACTTGTCTGAAAACATTTATTTTACACACACAACCTTGACTGACACATTGGTAGAATTTGGTAGCATTTAATAAAATTTTAAGTGATAATTGTTTTCCTTGAGAATTTTGAAAGCATTCTTGTTCTATTGTCTTATTTTAGATTCCAGTGTTGCTAATGAAAAGTCTAACATCATTTTGATCCTCGATCCTCCTCTAGTGATCTGTTCGTTTTTCTCTAACAACATATATAGAACTTTTTCTTTATTACCAGTATTCTGAAATGTCAGACAATATCCCTTGGTGTATTTATTTTTATCCATTTTGCTAAATACTCAGAGGGATCTCTTTAGATCTGGAAATTCACGTCCTTCAGTTCCCTGAAATTTTCTTGAATTATATCGTTAATGGTCTTCTTCATTTTGTTTTCTCAATTCTGTCTGAAATTTCTATTACTTAGGTGTTGAATCTCTTAAATCAATCCCATTTCCTGGCTTTTTTTCCCTTCAATTTTCCATCTTTTTGTTCTTTTGTTTTACTTTCTAAGAATCACCTTATCTTCTAACTCACATGTTGAGTTTTTCATTTGTCTATATTTTTCATTTGCAAAGCTTTCCTTGTTTTGTCTGATTTCTTGTCTTTTTATTAAATATAGGGTCTTGTCTTCTTTTGGTGGAACCAATATTTTCTCTTATCTTTCTGAGGCTCTATTATATAGTTATTTTAACTTTTTGGTTCTATTTTGTTTTGTTTTTCCCCTGTTCTTTGCCTTACTTCTCTTCTGGTAATCTCTTGCCTTCTCCCTTGCCTTCCCTCTTCTGAGCAACCTGGTCTACCTTTCCTGGATTTGATAGCAAACAACATCTTGCTTCTTCTTGGTATCTATGGAAGAACTTTTGTTTCAGCTTTTATGATCTTTAAAATTAGTTATCACTCCTTTGTCTGCATTCCATATTTATAAAACTTTATGATGTCTCTCTTGTAAAATCCCCTCTTCCCTTATCTATATTTTGTAACTGTATTTCTTTTCTAATTCATTTCCTTTCATTTTAGAGAGGTTTGAGGAGGGAGTAGAGATTAATGCATGAGTCCAATATGCCCTCATTTCACTTGAAATTCTCTTCATTGATTAGTTAACTAAATTAACCAGCATATTGATAACACTAAAATTATCACTAATTATTTATAATTTTATAGTATCCTACAGTAAATAATCCTGCAAGTTTCACAATTCAGTTTTTTGGTTTTTTTTTACATGTTTTGTATTTTAAGCTTGTTTTTCTGGAATGTTAATTTTTCAGAGTTATACATTATTTCTGCTTTGATTTGCTGACATTATTCTAGGATTCTCTATATATCTATATTTATTTCAGTAACCTGAGGCAGTTACTTTGAAATTTTAATATGATAACCGTTTGGTGTGGTTTTTGAAAATGCCTTAAGAACTTCCTATATGTTTCATGTCAGTAGATATTTTTGCAGATTTAATTTAGTTTTATTTTCTAAACCAAGATTTCTAGATTAGGACCTCTGCTATTTTAGTCCATGCTATGTCTCTATTAAATGGTTGCAGGCTAACCACATATGGGCTAGAATGTGAAACGAGAGGAAAGACAGGGAGCATATAGTAGAACTTAATAAATATTTGCGTATGATTGCTTGAAGCTGGCAATGAGTGCTTGGCTCACAAACTTTATCTATAAGAAACAAATCATATTCATTACAGAATATACATATACTTTTAGTGTTTTGTAGAGTTTTATGTTAGCCATAGAATTTTACTGTTGTATGGGAAGCAGTATTATTCTTTCTATAAAAGACACACTACAATAACAATACATCAGATGCCTAGATAATACACGATGAAGGAAAAAAAATCAGTCTTCCAAATAGGTATTGATTGTCTGCTAATCATTAACAGAAGTAACTATCAACTTATCTGACATAAGGAAGGAGAATTCTCTATAAATATAATACTTCTACAAGGATTTTATTGTTACTGTGATGAGCAGAAGGGAGAATTTAGAAATAATGTAATATATAGGTGACAACATATAAACACATTTTATCTAGATAATAATGAAAACAATTATATTTATCTATGTTTTATTATCTCATCATAAAAATATTTATTTGAAAATATATCTAGACACTGTTTAATAATGAGCAATGCCAAACATTTTTATATAAATTATTTGTCACAATAATTTGTTGCATAGATGTAACCTTAACTATTTGACACTAAGTGCAGATGTTGCTATTTTGCTGTAAATATTTATATTTCAAAACCAGCTTGATCCATTCTGTTTTATATTGTGGCTAATATTCAAATTTGGATTACTTTTTACTTATACGAAGTGTGTGGAGAGAGCAAAATGACTTTCTAACATTCTGTTGCCTATTCCCTCTTAAATTCTGCTGGGTTTTATTTATTTGTGTTTTGAGATCTTTTGAAACTAGACATAATACTATGAAGCTTTTAAAAGTTTGTGTCTCATCTGTTTTTCCTACATTATCCTGTTTTGGGAATATCTCACTATTTTCAGTCGTAAAACCCCACCAACCTCACTCGATTTTACGTATTATACTACAACCCCCTGAAAGGTAGTTTCTTCTGTTGAGTTGGCATGAAAACTCATGTCCTGTCATCACTGAAATAGAAAATGTAAATTTAAATTAGTATTGACTACATATAGTACCCACAATACCTTATTTTTATTTAAGGTTAAAGAGTATGTCTCACATACACTTTTTCTTTTCTGACATTTCAAACTAATGGGAGGGGATACTAAATTTTTCTCATCTTTCAATTCCTTTCCTCAAAATCCTTTGGTCCTTTGGTCCTTTTTGGTTTTCTCTCAATACTTTCCACACTGACTAAATCATCTTTTCAGGCTCATCTTTTTTCACTGTTTTTTTTTTTTGGGGGGGGGGGGGGCATATTTCATAGTTAACCCTAATTCCTACTGTTCCTTAAATCCTTTCCTTTTACTTGTTTATTAATGTATATGAAAAGTTTGTTTTCAGGCATGTTGTATAATATCCTATCTTTGTTTCTTAATCACTTTTTTTATGATATGTTTCCCTCTTCACAATCTTTTCCTTTGAATTATTTTTTATATCTTGTATTTTCCTGTCACGTGAACTGAAAGAATCCCCGAAGGCTCTAACCTGTAACCTGTTTTATTCTCTCATTTTATCTGTGGATGCAATCAAGTTTAGCCACCATTTTCTAGTGCTGATTCTTACAACACTATCTGTCCATTTAATCATGCTTGGATTATTGTATCTATTTCTGAGCCCTGGATTTAAAGAAAGGCATTAACAAACTAGAATATGTCTGGAGAGGATGATTAAACTGATTGAATGCTCCTAAACCATGTCCCATACAAAATGGCTGAAGGAATTGTGTATATTTATTGTTTATCCTGGAGTAAAAAAGATTAAGTGTAGACAGGAAAATTGTTTTCAATAATTGGAAAGTCTTTCATGTAAAGGAAAGAACATATTTGTTATAAGTTGTTCTAGAAAGCTCAACTAGAACAACCTGTACATTATAAAAAGATAGGTTCAGGCCGGGTGCAGTGGCTCACGCCTGTAATCCCAGCACTTTGGGAGGTTGAGGCAGTAGGATCACCTGAGGTCAGGAGTTTGAGACCAGCCTGGTCAACATGGTGGAACCCCATCTCTACTAAAAATACAAAATATAGCCGGTGTAGTGGTGGACTTGGGGGGCTGAGGCAGGAAAGTTGCTTGAGCCCAGGAGGCAGAGTTGCAGTGAGCCAAAAGAAGACATAGATTCAGATATTCTCTAATGAAGATCAGGTATTAAATCTTATTCATTTTGGCTTTACCACATTGTCTAACACAGGGCCTTAGTCATATATGGGCCTAATAGGTGTTTATTGATTGATTTGAATTGGCACGAATTGAAAGAATAAATGTCTCTAACAGTAAAAATAGACCATCTTTTGAAGTAAAACTATCCAATCTTTCAACAAAGACTTATTGATTACCTACGGTATAGCTGTCCCTGTGCTAAGCATCTGGAATATATAGATGTTAACTTCTTAACATCATAGATCATTTCTATGGACAAAGCATTTTGTCTAGATATTTTTCAGGTACTAACTTATTTTGCAGCAACCTCACATGTAGGGACTTTTATTATCCCCAATCTAGATGTGAGAAAACTGAAGCACATGAAGGTTATCTTTTTTTTTTTTTTTTTTGAGGCAGAGTCTCACTCTATTGCCCAGGTTGGAATGCAGTGGCACGATCTCCGCTCATTACAACCTCTGCCTCCCAGGCCCAAGGGATTCTCATGCTTCAGCCTCCCTAGTAGCTGGAATTACAGGAGCACACCACCACGCCCTGCTAATTTTTGTATTTTTAGTGGAGACAGCGTTTCACCATGTTGGCCACGCTAGTCTCGAACTCCTGACCTGAAGTGATCCACCCACCTCAGCCTCCCAAAGTGCTGGGATTACAGGCATTAGCCATCACACCCGACCACATAGAGATTACTTAATGAGCTGTGTTACAAAGCTAATAGTGGTCAAGGTGTTGATTTGAATTCAGGCAGTCAGGCTCCAGAATCTGCATACTGAACCGCTGTGATAAACCTCCTCCAAGAGCAAGGCGAGAAGATGTGCATATAAACAAAAGGACACAAAGATTTTTATTGGAATATAATCTAGTATAGTTCTTTTCTGGTGATTCCCTGGCCAATGGCTATTCTACTGGCTTGAATATCTGTGGTCTTCTTTATTTTCAGTCAGCTTGCGTGCCTCGTCTGAGTGATCTTGCCCAAAAGTAAAGCTGATCATTCCACTCCCTTGTCCACAGAACAAATCTATTCATTCTTCTTGTCCACAGAACAAATGTAATCACCATAGTTTGGCCACCAAGGCCTTCTGTGCTCTGTCTCTACCTGTGCCTCTTACCTCATCTGTCCCTGAACCCTGAATTTGACCATGTGGTTAAATGAGATTTCTTGTCTGAAAAGAAAACAAGGTTATTGTGAAAATTAAGTTAAATAATCAATATAAAATGCTTAGAGTAGTAGCACCAAGAATATAATAACTGCTTAAGCAATGTTAGCATATTTATTTTCATTTATTTCTGATTATCATGCAAAAATTGCTGTACCCTAACTATAGCTTATTCTTTGGTTCCCTCACTATATCTTAAAATTGCTTCATAAAAAAATTGAGAAATAAAAATTTATTGGCTTGCTTAATTTACAAATTCAGAGGTAAGGTGGGTCTAGCTGGGGTCCAGTCAGAGCTTTTCCTCTGTTTGCTGCAGATTTCTCAGCTAAGCCTCCTCAGTGCTGGCTTATTTTTCAGGCTGGCTTCCATCAAGGCAGCCAAGAGAGCTGCAGCAACAGCAGAAACTACATGCTTTCTTATTCACATTCACTGCGAGATAAAATATTACTTCCCATAACCATTCAACTGAAGCTCTGAGCTTCATTCTCAGATCACCTGCAAAACAATCACTGCAGCCTAGGAAGCCCTGAGTCACCTGGTGTAGTGGGTTGAATGGTGACCCCAAAAAGATATGTCCACATTCTAACACCCAGAACCTGTGGTTTTATTTGTTAAAAGTCTTTGCTGATGTAATTAAGTTAAGGGTCAGAAGAGAAGACACACACACACATACACACACAGAGAGAGAAAAGAGAGAGAGAAACAGAGAGAAAGAAGAGAGAGAGAGGAAAGGCCATGTGAAGTGGGAGGCAGAGACTAGATCTATGCAACCACATGCCTGGAGCCACCAGAAATCTAAAGAGGCAAGGTGGATTCTGACCTGGTCTCCAAGGGGAGTGTGACCCAAATCACACCTTGATTTCAGAAATCTGGCCTCCAGAACTGTAAGAGAATAAATTTCTGTTGTTTTAAGCCACCAGATTTGTGGTAATTTATGGCTGCCATAGGAAACTAATATAAGTGGTCATTACTGAACCAACTATTTTAACAAGGAACATAGGATTGCACTGTTGGGATTACACTATTTCAGGCCCATCGCTGGAGCTGGAGGTGGGGGCAATCCATTCTAAACCATGTAACTTCCACAGAGAGGAGCAGAATGGATATTAAAGCAGCAACACAGCATCCACTTCGGTATCCTTTAGTTCTGCTTCTTGCTTGTAACCTGCTTATTTCTGTTGGTTACACCACAATGGATCCCAGTCATGGTCTTTATTCAAGAGTTTTTATTTAGCACTTCTTAATTATGACATACCTAAAAATTTCATCATTTCATTTGACTTGCTAACTGACTTACCCAATCCATAGTTATCTTAGCTCACCAGACACATCCCTCACTGATAACTCCTTCAAGTTACCTGAGATATGACCACCCAAATTACCACTTTTTTGTACCACCATAGACAGATCCCAGGACTCCAAAAATTTTTTAAAGGGCTCCCTTTAAAATCTTCTATCTCTATCTTGACTGGTGTCTTTAATAAAATATAATTTGAGTCCAGATATACTTTACATGTTACTTAATGCAATGATGATTCTCAACTTGCATTGGTTAACATTGATCCTGATGATGCTTGACTGGCATGTAAGTCCATGCTACATATTCTTGTGACTATGTTGAAACAAATGTCAAATATAATATTTTTCTTTCACCCAAATTTAATGCCTTGAAATTCTTTAAAACTTCAAAATCTTTAGAATGGGAAACAAGCAGACAAGGGATGGGATGAACAAATCATTTGGCAATAACTGCTGTGTTTTTCCACTCTGTAATGCAAATGTGTACAAGGTCCTTTGGTTTTAGTCTTGTGCAGTCTTTAAAGGTAGGCTATTGTTGCTTAACAAGAAAAAAAAAGACTCTACGCTGAATACTAGAATGTAAAATATGAGTTTAAAACTTTTTCTTCTAAAGCAAAGACTATAAGGGCAAAGGCTTGCCTTGTTAAAAATTTTAATTTAAATCTTAATCACAATAGCTAAAAGTAGAAGATACCTGTTAAATAAATTATAGAGAAAAATCAAAGCAGCAAGGTGTATAAGGAAGCACCTATAAATTAGTGTCTAGAAAAAGAATTTATTTCTGGTTCTGTATGACAAAACATAGTGAACAGCTGAGTTATTACAGGAATAGACCATGAAACACTGCACCTGAGAAACCATTTGAAAAATATGTGAAAAAATCCCAGCATGATTTTGCCCATTCATAGCAATTTTTCCACTGTCTTCCTTCAAAATGATACTTTGCAAATGGCATTGTACTGTATTTGCTTTCTTTGCTGCTATAACAGATTATCGCAAATTTGGTGGGTTAAAACAATGCAAATGTGTTATCTTACAGTTCTGTAGGTCAGAAGTCTAGCAGGGGGCAAAAATTAAGGTGTTAGCAGGACTGCGGTCCCTTCTGTAGCTTTGGGTAAAATCTATTTCCTTGTCTTTTTTAACTGCTAGAGGCCACCTACCTTCCTTGGCTCATCACCTACATTCCTTTCTCTATACCCCAAATGAACAAAGATGAGTCCAGTCCTTCTTGATATCGTATCACTCTGACTTCCTCCTCTGCCTCACTCTTCCATTTTTCAAGACTGATTCCAGAATGATCTCCCTATGTTAAGACTGGCCTGTTAGCAAACTTCATTCCTTCTGCAAACTTAATTCTCCATTGCCATGTAATGTCTCATATTCACAGGTTCTAGTGATTAGGAATGGACCTTTTCAGGGGGCTCATTATTCTGCTTGCCACATGTACCATTGTCAAATTCCTGATCTCGGTAATTGTATTATGCTTATGTGAGGTGTTATCCTTTGAGGAAATTAGATAAAAGCTGTGCAGGCACTCTATGCTATTTTTACAACTTCTATGTGAGTCTAAAATTATCTCAAAATATAAGTTTAAACAATCCCACTTTTTTGGAGAATTGAGTGAAAACATATAGAAATAATTACACAATTTCAGGAATTATGCAATATTAAAATAGATTAAAATAGGGTTATTTAACTTCTAAACTAGTAAATAAAATAACAAATGATAACGGTCACATTCTTTGTTTAATTAAAAGCAGTTTAGTAAATATTTACTATATATGGTTGTTACGTATTTTACAATGACTTAAATGAGGACTATCTCAGTTTCTGTCCCTTTAAATAAACCAATGCCCATAAATGACTAAATATCATTAAACTACATACCACAGTTTAATTTCACTATGGTTAGAGAAACAATACATTTTCAAAATGTTTATGTGCCTACCAAGCCTATCAAATGAAAATCTAAACCCCTTAAGCCAATTTATACTAAGGTGTTTATAATAAATTTCATACTGTTTTTATAGTTTTCTTAAAGACCATCACATTCTATTTTACTTACTATTTTGTAAAGCTGTTGGATACAAAGGGCAGATTTTATTGACCTGTTTTTACAAAGAAAATGAGGACTGAAAAGTTACATGAAGGTTTCTGGTCAAGAAAGAGAAGTGAATTTATATTTGGGTATTCTAGTCTGCTCCCCCAAACAAACCAAAGGCAGATAAAATTTAAAAATGAAAAAACAAGAAGACCCAATCAGACTCAAAATTAAGAACAGAAGTAAACAAACAAAAATGGTGAAATGAGCTGAAATTGTAAGCCTGTTAGGCTTTAAATTTGGAAGCTGCTGGAACAGCTAGAAGATGAACTCCTAACTAGGAGCTGGGAGGCAGGCTCGTTGATTGAAAGCAAGGACAGCCACTCAGGTGGCAATCTATGCCCCAATGAGAAAGAAGGTGGAAGTAAAAGAATGATAGCAATCTCCACCTGGATCTGTAGTGTTTACAATGTGCTAGGCTTAGAGAAGCAGACAGACTCAGACACAGACAGAAGCACTGGAAAACCAGCTAATCTCCAGCCTAGCTCTCTTGTCTACAGTAGTACCAATGTCACTCTAGGTCAGGGATACCAAGCCAACAATGGGAAAACTTAGCTCTGAACAAGAGCCCAAAGAGAATTTTGGAGGCAACTGCACCAAGCCAACAATGGGAAAACTTAGCTCTGAACAAGAGCCCAAAGAGAATTTTGGAGGCAACTGCAAAACTGTTTGATAAGGAAGGAAGTGCACAAAGAGAAAAAGAAGATAAAGAAAAAGAAAAAAAAAATCAAAAGCCTTTCACTAAAATGAATGTAAACATCAGAATTTAAAAAAAACATAAATAAATCTAATGCTATGAAAGAGAGGCCACGAAACAACAAGGAAAATTTAACTTTTATATTGCAGTCTGACAAAAACTTAGAAATATATTTTAAATATGCAAACAGATAAGATAAATGATAATTTTCAATTAGAGGGTATATAACTTGAAAAGCAAAGAAAAATGAAACTTGAACAAGTGAATATGAAATAAGTAGGAAGTAAAGACAGTGTTAGGAAAAACACAACAGGCAAAATAAACACTAAGATATAGATAAAGACAGAGAAATTGCTAAGTTGCAAAATGGCTCAGAAGAATTTACCCATATTACAGCTTAAGAAAAAAGGAACGTTTTAAAATAAATGGCAGAGTATTTGAAAACCTCGTAAGGTGTATTGAAAGGTCTCAAAATTTAGTAAGGGTTTCAGAAAAAACAACGTTTAAAAAAAAACGCTGAAAATAGTTTGTCAAGACAACTTTAGCAGTCCCATTACTGGATATACCCAATAATATAAATCATTCTATCTATATCCAATAATATAAATCATGCACATGTTTGTTCATTGCAGCACTATTCACAATAGCAAAGACATGGAATTGACCTAAATGCCCATCAGTGGCGGACTGGATAAAGAAAATATGGTACATCTATACCACGGAATACTATGCAGCCATAAAAAGGAATGAGATCATGTCCTTTGTGGGAACATGGATGGAGCTAGAGGCTATTATACTTAGCAAACTAACCCAGGAACAGAAAACCAAATACCACATGTTCTAAGTGGGTGCTCAGTGATGAGAATACATGGACACATAGAGGGGAACAGCAGACACTGGGGCCTATCAGAGGGTGGAGGTTGGGAGGACAGAGAGGGTCAGGAAAATAACTAATGAGTACTAGGCTTAATACTTGAGTGACAGCTATTAAGCATAGTACTCATTAGGTATTTTTTGATGACAATAAGCCCCTGTTATGTGAGTTTACTTATGTAACAAACCTGTATTATACTGCTGAACTTAAAATAAAAGTTAAAAAAAAGATATAGTATAGTATTGAATCAACAGAACAGAACAGTGTCCATGTAAACACACACACATGTAGGAATTTGATAAATAACAAAGCCACCATTAAAAAATAGTAGTAAAGGACAAACTACTCAATAAACAGAGTTGGACTTTAGTTATCCATATGGAATGGTTGTGTTACAAAGCACACAAAAAAATAGATTCCAGGTGGATTCAGGCACTCAGTATAATAAAACAGAACTTAAAAACTTTTCAAAGCAAATACAGACAAATTTTGTGATTTGAAGATAAGGAATGTTATCTCTGAAAATTCATCAAACACAAACTAAGCTTGATACTGCCCATTTCCTAACCTTCCCTGTGCCTTGAGAGGCTCGCTGAAGGGACTGCAACAAAGGGCTGCCTGGTCCTCTGGTTCTTAGTTGGGTTTGACAAATGGGAGTGACTGACAGAAGTTTTAAGGGCAGGAAGAAATTGAGGATGGGATAGTGATACTTCTCGTTCCCTTAATACCTGGCTATAGCATGTTGTCTGCGTCTTTCTACAATGGGCAACAGGTCCCATCAGCCACCCTTCTTCAGCCGCTCTCTCTGGGTTCAAGGAATAGCTCTCTACCTCTGTTTCTTCCCCACTAGGAGTGGTTGCTGTTACTTGCTCTAGGTACTTGTTCTATCCCTTCCTGGTTTCCCTAAACCCTGACCACAATTTTATAAGCGTCAATTTATTGAGCTCTCCTTAATTATCTCGTTTTCTTTCAAGACCCTAGCTGGTAAATCAAAAAATAAAACTAATGACAAAATGAATTTAAAACGTCTATATAACCAAACAACCACACCAGCAAAGGAAAAATGGGAGGAAGGGAGGAGATAAAAATCACAGACAAGAAGATTTTTGTAATGTAGATGTAGTCAAAGAATTACTATTTCCAATGCATAGAAAACTACAAATTAATAAGAAAAATGGGTATGATATACAAACAGGAAATTCATAGATGTGTAAAAAAAAACAAAAATAAAAATGAAATACAGAATTACAAATTTCAATCCTTACACAACTTCTGGTCCTCATTACATCCTCTCCCACCTCCTGGGCAGCTGTGCATTGAGAAATGAACAGGAGATGAGGCACCGAGGCAGTCAGGTCAGTACCTGTCTTGCAGCTTGTCTGGGAATGATAGCAGTGGGGTGATTGCTGGAGGGTTTTACAGAGGAAGGAGTCATTGGGGAAAGAGGTTGAGGATAAGATCGAACTGGAGGTGTTGATGGAGTTGTGTTTCACCAGAACCTGGAAAAGATGGAGGCAAAAGTGAGGATTCTTGCTTTTCAAAGACAGAGGCAAAGATGTGTGGATGTGGACTGATGAAGGTAAACTTGTAAGGGGTGATAGTAAACTGAGGGAGTTGAGATCATCCCTGATGGTCTCTGTTTACCCAGAGAGTGGGAAGGAGATAGAGGATGGTGCAGCTGCTGCAGGAGGTGGGAGAAGGGGGCTACCAACACTCATCTGGGAACAGCAAGCCCCCAATTCCTGGTTTCTTCATGTTAAAGTGCCTGCATCATTTGGTCCACACTGACTTTCCCCAAAACCCCATCACTCTTTCCCTAAAGTGATAAATGTCTGCCAAACTGGGAAACTCATAATTTCCTATACGTAAATTGCCTTCAGCAAGTCATTTATTGCTATACTTTAGTCCCCATATACTTCTGTTTGTAGCCACAATTATTTAAAAGAATAATTTTAAAACTTTTGGAAAAGAGATGACAGAATGAAATAATTATATTTCTTTTCGGAATTGTTAGAGATAAAAAGGTATGCAAATAAAAATATTTTTAGCAAAGAAACATAGATCCTATCTTTTAGTATTTCTCCCTATTTCTTCATTTGGAGGTTAGGACTCAGGATTTACAAATACAACTATAAAAAGTATCAATTACCTGTATTTTGTTATTGGAGCTCCAAATTCAGTTCAATGCAACAAGTTGTTATGTACCTATTAAGCTCAAGATATTGTGTTTATGAGAAGGGAGAGGAAGGAGTTATACAGGAAGCCTTTGGCTGTAGAAATGTATAATGCTCGTACATAAAGCAGCATTATTCCAAGTAATTTCAATCTCCAGTAGTCTGCACTTTTTCCACAGGCTTGGAGATAGATATATGATCTCCAAATAGGTGTGTTTTCCCATCACAGCTGATCTTCAGATTTGCTTAAAGCAATCCTGCTGCTCCTACCACCTCACCTTTGTTTAATGAGAGCCATTTCCTAATGCCAACGTTGGGTTAATGGACTGAGATGGGAGAAAATCAAACATATCTCTCCATTTTACACCAGATTGCCTTTCTGCCTTGTGGCTTTATTCACTCAATCCTACTCACATCTGCCATAATAACAATTATGGGTTTTCTACTGCTTTCTCACCCAGGAGGATATGTCAGAGGATAGTAACATCTCCTGAAGAAAGGAAGGGCAAATTCTTAATCTTTTTCCAGCATCGTAGGTAATAATTTTCCTCTGCAAGCCCCCAAGGAGTACTCCTTTTGGCTCTTACACCCACCATTCCCATGGGCTTGTGGCTCTGCTTTGATTTATGAGTTTTCTTCTAGCCTTTTCTCTTGTGAGATAAGTTTTAATTATGTAGACAGATTGTAAAAGTCTCTTTCTTCTTGTAAACTACTATTTCTTTGTTAGTACTAGATTTTGTTTAACTGGTTTCCTCCTATCTGAATCTTCTTATGTACCAGGGAATTATGTCTGTTCATTGTTTAATGGCAGCCTCAAGAGAGAGAGAAAGCTGGCTTCATTTCATAGCTTCCCCTCGAGGGATTCAATCTGGAACATCTCAAACTGCTCTTCTCCCTTGGGAACTTTCTTTGTTACATATATTTTGAAGCCTATAATATTTTAGTTTAGATTCAATATAAGAGCAAAGTATCACCCATCAAATAAGCAGTATGATAATACTCTCGGCTCCTCTACTTATTTAAAAACTTTCTTTACTACCTGAATCAAGGAAATGCCTAAAATCCTCAAAAGCACTAGCGAACAGTTTCCCCTTCCTCACAGAACTCAGAGAAGTGGATTTGAGAAAGTGTCTTAGGTAGCACTGACAAACAGATCTTACTCTGGCCCCTTCCAGGTCAGAGTTAAAATATAAAGAAAAATAAGGCCGGGCAGGGTGCTCACACCTGTAATCCCAGCACTTTGGCAGGCCAAGGTGGGTGGATCACCTGAGGTCAGGAGTTCCAGACCAGCCTGACCAACAATGGAGAAATCCCATCTCTACTAAAAATACAAAGTTAGCCAGGCATGGTGGCAAATGCCTGTAACCCCAGCTACTTGAGATGCTGAGGCAGGAGAATCACTTGAACCTAGGAGGTGGAGGTTGCAGTGAGTCGAGACTGTGCCATTGCGCTCCAGCCTGGGCAACAAAAATGAAACTCTGTCTCAAAAAAAAAAAAAAAAAAAAAAAGAAAAAGAAAAATTGTGTATATATATAAAGAAAAATAAGTATTTAGGCCAGGCACAGTGGCTCACACCTGTAATCCCAGCACTTTGGGAGCCTGAGGCAGGCAGATCACCTGAGGTCAGGAGTTCAAGACCAGCCTGGCCAATATGGTAAAACACTGTCTCTACTAAAAATACAGAAATTAGCTGGGTGTGGCTCGCAGCTGTAGTTCTAGCTACTTGGGAGGCTGTGGTAGGAGAATCGCTTGAACCCAAGAGGTGGAGGTTGCAGTGGGCCAAGACCACACCACTGTATTGTAGCCTGGGTGACAGAGCGAGACTCCATCTCAAAAAAAGAAGTATTCATGACATGTCTTTTTCTCATTCTTCACAAAAACTTTTAACTATTTGATGACTTTTTTTCTAATCAAGAAATCATTCTAATTACTTAATACATTCACTTCTAATTCTGACCTCTTACATTACCTTTGAAGCCCATTTGTGTGAGAATTGGTTTTTTGTTTTATATTTTTTTGAGACAGGATCTTGCTCTGTTGCCCAGGGTGGAATACAGTGGCACAATCACCGCTCACTGCAGCCACAACCTTTCAGGCTCAAGGGAAATGCCAGCCCTAAGGACTGTAGGAACTCGGGGTTGGCAGGAGGGCTTCCATTGAGTCATCTCATGCTCTGATTTCTCAGGTCACTTTGTGAGCTCCTTTAAGAGATGAGCAATTCTAGCATCACAGAGTTAAATGTAGTATTATGGATATCAGCTACAGTTGTTGTTTTTTTAATTTTCATTTATTTATTTATTTGACACACAGTCTTGCTCTGTTGCCTAGGCTGAAGTGCAGTAGCCTGATCACAGCTCACTGCAACCTCCACCATCCTGGGCTCAAGTGATTCTCCCACCTCAGGCTATCCAGTAGCTTGAACTATAGGCACATGGCACCACGCTTGGCAAATTTTAAAATATATTTTATGTTTTTTAGAGACAGGGTCTCACTATGCTGCCCAGGCTGGTCTTGAATTCTTGGGGTCAAGCAATCCTCCTGCCTCAGCCTTCCAAAGTGTTAGGATTACAGGCATGAGCCATCTTGCCCAGCCCTGAAAATTGGTTTTGCCAAGAATAGTTAAATACTATCCTTTAACCAGACTAGCTATTTCCCATAGCAGTTTTTAACTTTTAACCGGCACCCCATCAAACACCTCTTAAACAGGCGAAATCAATATTTTCCCTCAAAGACTCTCCTCAAAGATTTTGAGGCAATGGAATAGAAGGGATAACTTCTAGATGCCGCAGTGTGCATGATATCTTCATATTGAAGAAACATTTATTCAGCTCACCCAGAGGAGTTGTGTTCTGTGACTGAGGAACAGAGCCAGGGTTTCTGGCCAGCATTAGATACAAAGCCATGACCTTGGTCCCATTAGCAGGGCTGCTAACCAGGTGAGCTCACCATGCAGGTTACTGCATACTTTTGTGCAGTTCATTGGGAATAGGGATTCTTTTGTTTGTTTTTTAATTTTAATTTTATTTTAAGTGCCGGGATACATATGCAGAGCATGCAAGTTTGTTATGTAGGTATACATGTGCGATGGTGGTTTGCTGCACCCCTCAACCCATCATTTAGGATTTAAGCCCCTCAAGCACTAGGTATTTGTTCTAATGCTCTCCCTCCCCTTGCTCCCCACCCCCTTACAGGCCCTGGTGTGTGATGTTCCCCTCCTTGCATCCATGTGTCCTCATTGGGGAACTGGGATTTTTTTTTTTTTGAAGGAAAGAAAAGAAAAAAGAGAGTAAGAGAGAAAGAAGAAAAAAGGAGAATAAGAAAGGGAAAAAGAAGAAGAAAAAGAGGGAGAGAGAACGGGAATCTTGCTCTATTGCCCAGGCTAGAATGCAGTCTAAAAATAGGTATTGAAAAGCTCTTTTATACGAATAATTGTATTATACAATGGAGACAGGAGAGGAATAAGGGAGGAAAAAAACAAACGGCCAACCAATATTTCATTTAAACCTATGAAATACTATGCAATTGCTGGGGGAGTGATTTACTTCCAACCATGTGGTCACTTTTAGAATAGATGTGATGTGTTACTGAAGAAAATGTATGTTTCGTGGATTTGGAGTAGAGAGTTCTATAAATGTTTATTAAGTTTACTTGTTCGAGGTCTAAGTTCAAGTCCCAGTTATCCTTGTTATCCTTCTGTCTCATTGATCTGTCCAATATTGACAATGTAGTGTTAAAGTCTCCCACTATTATTGTGTGGGAGTCCAAGTCTCTTTGTAAGTCACCAAGAAGTTGCCCTATGTATCTGGGTGCTCCTGTATTGTGTATATATACAGACTTAGGATCGTTAGCTCTTCCCGTTACATTGATCCCTCTACCATTATACAATGTCCTTCTTACCTCTTTTGGTTTCTGTTACTTTAAAGTCTATTTTATCAGAGATGAGAATTGCAACTCCTGCTTTTTTTTTTTCCTCTCGATTTGGTTAGCAAATCTTCTTCCATCCCTTTGTTTTGAGTCTCTGTATATCCTTGCATGTGAGATGGGTCTGGATGCAGCTTACTGATGGGTTTTTTGGAATGGCTGATACTGGTTGTTCCTTTCTGTATATAGTGCTTCTTTCAGAAGCTCTTGTAAAGCAGGCCTGGTGGTAATGAAATCTCTGAGTACTTGCTTGTTTGTAAAAAATTTTATTTTTCCTTCACTTATGACACTTAGTTTGGCTGGATATGAAATTCTGGGTTGAAAGTTCTTTTCTTTAAGGATGTTGAATATTGGCCCCCCACTCTTTTCTGGCTTGTAGGGCTTCTGCTGAGAGTTCTGCTGTGTGTCTGATAGGCTTCCCCTTGTGGGTAACCTGACCTTTCTCTCTGGCTGCCCTTAGTATTTTCTCCTTCATTTCAACCCTGGTGAATCTAATGATTATGTGCCTTGGGGTTGTTCTTTTTGAGGAATATCTTTGTGGTGTTCTCTGTATTACCTGGAGTTGAGTATTGTCCTGCCTTGCTAGGTTGGGAAAGTTTTCCTGGATAATATCCTGAAGAATATTTTCCAGCTTGGATTCATTCTCTTCATCACATTCAGGTACACCTGTCAAATGCAGATTAGGTCTTTTCACATAGTCCCATATTTCTTGGAGACTTTGCTAATTCCTTTTTACCCTTTTTTCTCTAATCTTGTCTTCTCGTTTTATTTTGTTAAGTTGGTCTTCGACCTCTGAAATCCTTTCTTCTGCTTGATCAATTCGACTGTGAAAACTTGTGCATACTTTGCGAAGTTCTCGTTGTGTTTTTCAGCTCCATTAATTCACTTATATTCCTCTTTAAATTGTCTATTCTCGTTAGCATTTCGTCAAACCTTTTTTCAAGGTTCTTAGTTTCTTTGCATTGGGTTAGAACATGTTCTTTTAGCTCACAGAAGTTTCTTATTATCCACCTTCTGAAGCCTGATTCTATCAATTCCTCACATTCATTCTCCATCAGGCCTTGTTCAATTGGTGATGAGGAGCTGCAATCCTCTGTAGGAGGAGAGGCATTCTAATTTCGGGTGTTTTCAGCCTTTTTGCGCTGGTTTCTTCCCATCTTTGTGGATTTATCCACCTGTCGTCTGTGTAATTGCTGTCTTTCAGATTAGGTCTCTGAGTGTACGTCCAGCTTGTTGGTGGTAAAGTTTTTTCTGTTTCTTAGTTTTCCTTTGGCGGACGCCCCTCCCCCACAGAGCTGGACCTTCCTGGGTTCAGCTGTACTTGCTGTGAAACTCTCAATCCTCAGCAGTTCCAATTGCTGTTTTTTTTTGGGGGGGGGGGGGGGGCAGCCTTCCCCTGCGGCGACCCACTACGCTGGCTGAAAACAGCGGTGTTAAGATTCGTGGCGCTTTTCTGCCCGAGAATCTCCCAATCTGCTTCCCCACTTCAGTCCGCTTTTCAATCAGCTGAATGGGAGACTCTGCCTTCCCGGAGCTCCAACGCCAACCAAAAGGGCACTCAGTCCCTTATACTCCGGACTGAGAACTGCAGCGCCGGGGCGCCTGCAAAACGGCCGTGCCGGCCAAAGAGTCGCGCTGGCGACCCGTGGGGCTCCTCCGCCGGGAATCTCCTGGTCCGTGGGCAATAAAAATTCGTCTGAAAATGTGGCATCTACTCACTCTCTGCGCTTTCAGTGGGAGCTGCAATCCTGAGCTGCTGCTAATCAGCCATCTTGGATCTCTCTTCCAGGAACTGGGATTTTTAACGTGGGTTTCAGTGAAGGTACATGAACACTTCGGCATTTTATGCAAGATTTTGTGTGTGATTATACTTTTCTGAGGAAAGGGCTCACATTTTCATCAGATTCTCAAAAATGGATGTGATGTTTTTTGAAAAATAAAAGGTTAATGTTATATTAAATGAGATTGTTCTAAAGGAAAGTCATTTCAGTTTTTTTTTTAAAGTCGCCCTTTATTACTGAGGTAGATTTCTGTAATCTGAGGTAGATTTCAATAATTTCATGTTATTGTGGGGAGAGTTCCTTGAAACCTGGCCTTTTAATATTTGTCTTTTTATGCCTCTGAAGGATTTGAAATGAGTCCTTTCAATTGAAGAAATCTGTTACTTTATATGAGAGAAAAATGATAGATTATACCTTCCATTTTTGAACTTTATATATTCTTAAGACATGAAGTGATTTTTCCTTATAATTCTACAAGCATGTTTCCCAAAACCCATCCTTTAACAACCCACTCTGTTATTTTTCCTACTTGAAATTATTCTATTATCCCAAACCTTACTTTACACTTTACAATATAGGAGGGCTTAAGTCTGGCCAGATTTTGCCTAATTAAATGTTAGAATCTTACTTATTAACTGTAGGATAATACAGTCCTTAGATAAAGTATACAACAGAAAATTGCCATTCTAGAAACATCTACTACAGCCTTTTCTGTCTTCAGAGCATTACTGTGCACATTAACTCTTCAGTGTTGTTGAGATAGTGCATATTTATGCCATATTTCAGAATTGATGTTTGGAGACATGTACAATGTAGATTTCTTTTTAAAATTCTAGGTTACTTTATGGAATGGGCCCTCAAAGAACAAGAAAAGACTGAAGCCATATGGGAAACAAATCATGTGGTCTTCAGATTCTGAAATGAGGAGAAATGCAGCCATCTGAAATGGTCATGAACCCCAAACAAGTCTTCCTCTCTGTGCTGATATTTGGAGTAGCTGGGCTACTCCTCTTCATGTATTTGCAAGTCTGGATTGAAGAACAACATACAGGTAACACGTGTGCTTTTCTTCTATTTTAATTGTAACAATATTGGCTATTTTAAATTAAATTAGTTGTGATGCTTATTAATATATTACAAATCACAATATTTTCAACAACAAAAAATGAGTCATAAGCTAAAATTCCCAACTCCTAAAAGGAAGAAGATTATACAACTCTGGTAGGCATTTGTTGGTGGCTTACCAATGGGAATTTTTGTAATCTCAGTAGGGAATAGCAGTGCCCCCATAGTCCAGCAAGAACTGCTTGTAGAGAAGTATAGCATTTCTCCTACTTCTTGTTTGTCCATGAAGCATCAGGCATAAGCCTAAAAGGAGCTGAATGTACAGCAACCTCTCTTTTAAGTCCTTCTTAATTTGTTTTGATACTTAAAATTTGTACAAAAATCATTTAACACCTTTATTATAAAGACAGGGTTGGCAAATCTTTTCTATAAAGGACTAGATCACAAATATTTTAATCTTTGCAGCGCATACCATCTCTACCACTGTCAACTCTGCCAATATGTCAAGAAGCAGCCATAGATTACATGTAAACAAATGGATCAGGCTGCGTTCCAATAAAACTTTATATACAAAAACAGCTGGTAGGCCAGATTTGGTCCACAGACAATAGTTTACTGATCCCTGCTATGCTCATGTTGTACTTTTGTCATTCCGTTTGCAATTGCTGCACATTGGAGGCACTCAATCACAATTAAAAATGATTATATTTATAATGATAAAGTAAAAAACTTAGAATATCGTAGAAATTTATACATGCAGTTCTTATGAAATTCCAGTGGTTTCTATTGGTAAAAATAGACTATCGCTTATGACTGTTAAGGATAATAACGTAAAAACAGAAGAATGATTTCTTGATTGTCTCTAATTGTGGACCATTTTCTTCTTCTTTTTTATTGTGCTTTAAGCTCTGGGGTACATGTGCACATCCCGCAGGGTTGTTGCATAGGTACACACATATCATGGTGGTTTGCAGTCTCTGTCCCCCGTCGGTTACATCAGGCATTTCTTCCAGTGTTATCCCTCCCCAGGCTCCCTGCCCCCCCGCTGTCCCTCCCCTAGCCCCCATCCCACAACCTACCCCAGTATGTGATGTTCCCCTCCCTGTGCCCACATGTTCTCATTGTTCAACACCCACCTGTGAGTGAGAACATGCAATGTTTGGTTTTCTGTTCTTGTGTCAGTTTGCTGAGAATGATGGTTTCCAGATTCATCCATGTCCCTACAAAGGACACGAAATCATTGTTTTTTATGGCTCTATAGTATGCCATGATGTATATGTGCCACATTTTCTTTCTTCAGTCTATTTTTGATGGGTATTTGGATTGCTTCCAGGTCTTTGCTATGGTAAACAGCGCTGCAATGAATATACATGTGCATGTGTCTTTATAATAGAACGATTTATAATCCTTTGGGTATATACCCAGTAATAGAATTGCTGGATCAAATGGAGTTTCTATTTCTAAAGCCTTGAGGAATCGCCATACTGTCTTCCACAATGGTTGAACTAATTTACACTCCCACCAACAGTGTAAAAGTGTTCCTTTTTCTCCACATCCTCTCCAGCATCTGTTGTCTC